>JAUIMM010000429.1:1227526-2455053 GCA_031769625.1 Taudactylus pleione | reverse complement strand
AATCAACTTCTGTCACCCGCAGCAAATCTTTTTTAAGGTTTACTGAAAGTTTTAAGCAGAATTTGGGGATTTTTAAAGAAAAAAAATTTTGCCCGATTTTAAGGTCTGGGGCTTACAGAATTTTTTCATATGGGTAAATATCTTTCTGGAGGGTTCTGTGTCAAAATTAAGCACCAAAATCAACTTCTGTCACTGCAGCAAATCTTTTTAAGGTTTACTGAAAGTTTTAAGTAGAATTTGGTGTTTTTTTGAGAAAAAATTTTTGGCCGATTTTTAAGGTCCCGGGGCTTACAGAATTTTTCATATTGGTAAATATCTTTCTGGAGGGTTCTGTGTCAAATTAAGCACCAAAATCAACTTCTGTCAACGCAGCAAATCTTTTTTAAGGTTTACTGAAAGTTTTAAGCAGAATTTGGGATTTTGAAGAAAAAAATTTTTACCCGATTTTTAAGGTCCGGGGCTTACAGAATTTTTCATACGGGTAAATATCTTTCTAGGAGGGTTCTGTGTCATAATTAAGCACCAAAATCAACTTTTGTCACCGCAGCAAATCTTTTTTAAGGTTTACTGAAGTTTTAAGCAGAATTTGGGGATTTTGAAGAAAAATATTTGGCTTATTTTTAAGGTCCGGGCTTACAGAATTTTTCATATGGGTAAATATCTTTCTGGAGGGTTCTGTGTCAAAATTAAGCACCAAAATCAACTTTTGTCACCGCAGCAAATCTTTTTTAAGGTTTACTGAAAGTTTTAAGGAGAATTTGGGATTTTTGAAGAAAAAAATTTTTGGCCAGATTTTTAAGGTCCGGGGCTTACAGAATTTTTCATACGGGTAAATATCTTTCTGGAGGGTTCTGTGTCAAAATTAAGCACCAAAATCAACTTCTGTCACCGCAGCAAATCTTTTTTAAGTTTTACTGAAAGTTTTAAGCAGAATTTGGGGATTTTGAAGAAAAACATTTTTGGATGATTTTTAAGTTCCTGGGCTTACAGAATTTTTCATATGGGTAAATATCTTTCTGGAGGGTTCTGTGTCAAAATTAAGCACCAAAATCAACTTTTGTCACCGCAGCAAATCTTTTTTAAGATTTAACGAAAGTTTTAAGCAGAATTTGGGGATTTTTAAAGAAAAAATTTTTGCCCGATTTTTAAGGTCCGGGGCTTACAGAATTTTTCATATGGGTAAATATCTTTCTGAGGGTTCTGTGTCATAATTAAGCACCAAAATCAACTTTTGTCACCGCAGCAAATCTTTTTTAAGGTTTACTGAAGTTTTAAGCAGAATTTGGGATTTTTGAAGAAAAAAATATTGGCTTATTTTTAAGGTCCGGGGCTTACAGAATTTTTAATACGGGTAAATATCTTTCTGGAGGGTTCTGTGTCAAATTAAGCACCAAAATCAACTTTTGTCACCGCAGCAAATCTTTTTTAAGGTTTACTGAAAGTTTTAAGCAGAATTTGGGGATTTTTGAAGAAAAAAATTTTGGCCGATTTTTAAGGTCCGGGGCTTACAGAATTTTTCATACGTGTAAATATCTTTCTGGAGGGTTCTGTGTCAAAATTAAGCACCAAAATCAACTTTTGTCACCGCAGCAAATCTTTTTTAAGGTTTACTGAAAGTTTTAAGCAGAATTTGGGATTTTTGAAGAAAAAAATATTTGGCTTATTTTTAAGGTCCGGGGCTTACAGAATTTTTAATACGGGTAAATATCTTTCTGGAGGGTTCTGTGTCAAAATTAAGCACCAAAATCAACTTTTGTCACCGCAGCAAATCTTTTTTAAGGTTTACTGAAAGTTTTAAGCAGAATTTGGGATTTTTGAAGAAAAAAATTTTTGGCCGATTTTTAAGGTCCGGGGCTTACAGAATTTTTCATACGTGTAAATATCTTTCTGGAGGGTTCTGTGTCAAAATTAAGCACCAAAATCAACTTTTGTCACCGCAGCAAATCTTTTTTAAGGTTTTCTGAAAGTTTTAAGCAGAATTTGGGGATTTTTGAAGAAAAAAATTTTTGGCCGATTTTTAAGGTCTGGGGCTTACAGAATTTTTCATATGGGTAAATATCTTTCTGGAGGGTTCTGTGTCAAAATTAAGCACCAAAATCAACTTCTGTCACCGCAGCAAATCTTTTTTAAGGTTTACTGAAAGTTTTAAGCAGAATTTGGGGATTTTTGAAGAAAAAAATTTTTGGCCGATTTTTAAGCTCCGGTGCTTACAGAATTTTTCATACGGGTAAATATCTTTCTGGAGGGTTTTGTGTCAAAATTAAGCACCAAAATCAACTTCTGTCACCGCAGCAAATCTTTTTAAGGTTTTCTGAAAGTTTTCAGCAGAATTTAAGGATTTTTGAAGGAAAAAATTTTTGGCCGATTTTTAAGTCCGGGGCTTACAGGATTTTTCATATCGGTAAATATCTTTCTGGAGGGTTCTGTGTCAATATTAAGCACCAAAATCAACTTCTGTCACCGCAGCAAATCTTTTTTAAGGTTTACTGAAAGTTTTAAGGAGAATTTGGGGATTTTTGAAGAAAAAAATTTTTGGCCAGATTTTAAGGTCCGGGGCTTACAGAATTTTTCATACGGGTAAATATCTTTCTGGAGGGTTCTGTGTCAAAATTAAGCACCAAAATCAACTTTTGTCACCGCAGCAAATCTTTTTTAAGGTTTATTGAAAGTTTTCAGCAGAATTTGGGGATTTTGAAGAAAAAAAATTTTGGCCGATTTTTAAGGTCCGGAGCTTACAGAATTTTCATACGGTAAATATCTTTCTGGAGGGTTCTGTGTCAAAATTAAGCACCAAAATCAACTTCTGTCACCGCAGCAAATCTTTTTTAAGGTTTACTGAAAGTTTTAAGCAGAATTTGGGGATTTTTAAAGAAAAAAAATTTTGCCCTTTTTAAGGTCTGGGGCTTACAGAATTTTTCTTATGGGTAAATATCTTTCTGGAGGGTTCTGTGTCAAAATAAGCACCAAAATCAACTTCTGTCACTGCAGCAAATCTTTTTTAAGTTTACTGAAAGTTTTAAGCAGAATTTGGTGATTTTTTAAGAAAAAAATTTTTGGCCGATTTTTAAGGTCCGGGGCTTACAGAATTTTTCATATGGGTAAATATCTTTCTGGAGGGTTCTGTGTCAAAATTAAGCACCAAAATCAACTTCTGTCACCGCAGCAAATCTTTTTAAGGTTTACTGAAAGTTTTAAGCAGAATTTGGGGATTTTCGAAGAAAAAATTTTTGCCCAATTTTTAAGGTCCGGGGCTTACAGAATTTTTCATACTGGTAAATATCTTTCTGGAGGGTTCTGTGTCAAAATTAAGCACCAAAATCAACTTCTGTCACTGCAGCAAATCTTTATTAAGGTTTACTGAAAGTTTTAAGCAGAATTTGGGGATTTTTGAAGAAAAAAATTTTTGCCCGGTTTTTAAGGTCCGGGGCTTACAGAATTTTTCATACGGGTAAATATCTTTCTGGAGGGTTCTGTGTCAAAATTAAGCACCAAAATCAACTTTTGTCACCGCAGCAAATCTTTTTTAAGGTTTTCTGAAAGTTTTAAGCAGAATTTGGGGATTTTTGAAGAAAAACATTTTAGACGATTTTTAAAGTCCGGGCTTACAGAATTTTTAATACGGGTAAATATCTTTCTGGAGGGTTCTGTGTCAAATTTATGCACCAAAATCAACTTCTGTCACCGCAGCAAATATTTTTTAAGGTTTACTGAAAGTTTTAAGCAGAATTTGAGATTTTTGAAGAAAAAAATTTTTGCCCGATTTTTAAGATCCGGGGCTTACAGAATTTTTCATACGGGTAAATATCTTTCTGGAGGGTTCTGTGTCAAAATTAAGCACCAAAATCAACTTCTGTCACCGCAGCAAATCTTTTTTAAGGTTTATTGAAAGTTTTCAGCAGAATTTGGGGATTTTTGAAGAAAAAAAATTTTGGCCAATTTTTAAGGTCCGGAGCTTACAGAATTTTTCATACGGGTAAATATCTTTCTGGAGGGTTCTGTGTCAAAATTAAGCACCAAAATCAACTTCTGTCACCGCAGCAATCTTTTTTAAGGTTTACTGAAAGTTTTAAGCAGAATTTGGGGATTTTTAAAGAAAAAAAATTTTGCCCGATTTTTAAGGTCTGGGGCTTACAGAATTTTTCATATGGGTAAATATCTTTCTGGAGGGTTCTGTGTCAAAATTAAGCACCAAAATCAACTTCTGTCACTGCAGCAAATCTTTTTTAAGGTTTACTGAAAGTTTTAAGTAGAATTTGGTGTTTTTTGAAGAAAAAAATTTTTGGCCGATTTTTAAGGTCCGGGGCTTACAGAATTTTTCATATGGGTAAATATCTTTCTGGAGGGTTCTGTGTCAAAATTAAGCACCAAAATCAACTTCTGTCACCGCAGCAAATCTTTTTTAAGGTTTACTGAAAGTTTTAAGGAGAATTTGGGGATTTTTGAAGAAAAACATTTTTGGCCAGATTTTTAAGGTCCGGGGCTTACAGAATTTTTCATATGGGTAAATATCTTTCTGGAGGGTTCTGTGTCAAAATTAAGCACCAAAATTAACTTCTGTCACCGCAGGAAATCTTTTTTAAAGTTTACTGAAAGTTTTAAGCAGAATTTGTGGATTTTTAAAGAAAAAAAATTTTGCCCGATTTTTAAGGTCTGGGGCTTACAGAATTTTTCATATGGGTAAATATCTTTCTGGAGGGTTCTGTGTCAAAATTAAGCACCAAAATCAACTTCTGTCACTGCAGCAAATCTTTTTAAGGTTTACTGAAAGTTTTAAGTAGAATTTGGTGTTTTTGAAGAAAAAAATTTTTGGCCGATTTTTAAGGTCCGGGGCTTACAGAATTTTTCATATGGGTAAATATCTTTCTGGAGGGTTCTGTGTCAAAATTAAGCACCAAAATCAACTTCTGTCACCGCAGCAAATCTTTTTTAAGGTTTACTGAAAGTTTTAAGGAGAATTTGGGGATTTTTGAAGAAAAAAATTTTTGGCCAGATTTTAAGGTCCGGGGCTTACAGAATTTTTCATACGGGTAAATATCTTTCTGGAGGGTTCTGTGTCAAAATTAAGCACCAAAATCAACTTTTGTCACCGCAGCAAATCTTTTTTAAGATTTAACGAAAGTTTTAAGCAGAATTTGGGGATTTTTGAAGAAAAAAATTTTTGCCCGATTTTTAAGGTCCGGGGCTTACAGAATTTTTCATACGGGTAAATATCTTTCTGGAGGGTTCTGTGTCATAATTAAGCACCAAAATCAACTTTTGTCACCGCAGCAAATCTTTTTTAAGGTTTACTGAAAGTTTTAAGCAGAATTTGGGGATTTTTGAAGAAAAAAATATTTGGCTTATTTTTAAGGTCCGGGGCTTACAGAATTTTTAATACGGGTAAATATCTTTCTGGAGGGTTCTGTGTCAAAATTAAGCACCAAAATCAACTTTTGTCACCGCAGCAAATCTTTTTTTAAGGTTTTCTGAAAGTTTTAAGCAGAATTTGGGGATTTTTGAAGAAAAAAATTTTTGGCCGATTTTTAAGGTCTGGGGCTTACAGAATTTTTCATATGGGTAAATATCTTTCTGGAGGGTTCTGTGTCAAAATTAAGCACCAAAATCAACTTCTGTCACCGCAGCAAATCTTTTTTAAGGTTTACTGAAAGTTTTAAGCAGAATTTGGGGATTTTTGAAGAAAAAATTTTTTGCCCGATTTTTAAGGTCCGGGGCTTACAGAATTTTTCATACGGGTAAATATCTTTCTGGAGGGTTCTGTGTCAAAATTAAGCACCAAAATCAACTTTTGTCACCGCAGCAAATCTTTTTTAAGGTTTTCTGAAAGTTTTAAGCAGAATTTGGGGATTTTTGAAGAAAAACATTTTTAGACGATTTTTAAAGTCCGGGGCTTACAGAATTTTTAATATGGGTAAATATCTTTCTGGAGGGTTCTGTGTCAAATTTATGCACCAAAATCAACTTCTGTCACCGCAGCAAATATTTTTTAAGGTTTACTGAAAGTTTTAAGCAGAATTTGAGGATTTTTGAAGAAAAAAATTTTTGGCCGATTTTTAAGATCCGGGGCTTACAGAATTTTTCATACGGGTAAATATCTTTCTGGAGGGTTCTGTGTCAAAATTAAGCACCAAAATCAACTTCTGTCACCGCAGCAAATCTTTTTTAAGGTTTATTGAAAGTTTTCAGCAGAATTTGGGGATTTTTGAAGAAAAAAAAATTTTGGCCAATTTTTAAGGTCCGGAGCTTACAGAATTTTTCATACGGGTAAATATCTTTCTGGAGGGTTCTGTGTCAAAATTAAGCACCAAAATCAACTTCTGTCACCGCAGCAAATCTTTTTTAAGGTTTACTGAAAGTTTTAAGCAGAATTTGGGGATTTTTAAAGAAAAAAAATTTTGCCCGATTTTTAAGGTCTGGGGCTTACAGAATTTTTCATATGGGTAAATATCTTTCTGGAGGGTTCTGTGTCAAAATTAAGCACCAAAATCAACTTCTGTCACTGCAGCAAATCTTTTTTAAGGTTTACTGAAAGTTTTAAGTAGAATTTGGTGTTTTTTGAAGAAAAAAATTTTTGGCCGATTTTTAAGGTCCGGGGCTTACAGAATTTTTCATATTGGTAAATATCTTTCTGGAGGGTTCTGTGTCAAAATTAAGCACCAAAATCAACTTCTGTCAACGCAGCAAATCTTTTTTAAGGTTTACTGAAAGTTTTAAGCAGAATTTGGGGATTTTTGAAGAAAAAAATTTTTACCCGATTTTTAAGGTCCGGGGCTTACAGAATTTTTCATACGGGTAAATATCTTTCTGGAGGGTTCTGTGTCATAATTAAGCACCAAAATCAACTTTTGTCACCGCAGCAAATCTTTTTTAAGGTTTACTGAAAGTTTTAAGCAGAATTTGGGGATTTTTGAAGAAAAAATATTTGGCTTATTTTTAAGGTCCGGGGCTTACAGAATTTTTCATATGGGTAAATATCTTTCTGGAGGGTTCTGTGTCAAAATTAAGCACCAAAATCAACTTTTGTCACCGCAGCAAATCTTTTTTAAGGTTTACTGAAAGTTTTAAGGAGAATTTGGGGATTTTTGAAGAAAAAAATTTTTGGCCAGATTTTTAAGGTCCGGGGCTTACAGAATTTTTCATACGGGTAAATATCTTTCTGGAGGGTTCTGTGTCAAAATTAAGCACCAAAATCAACTTCTGTCACCGCAGCAAATCTTTTTTAAGTTTTACTGAAAGTTTTAAGCAGAATTTGGGGATTTTTGAAGAAAAACATTTTTGGATGATTTTTAAGTTCCTGGGCTTACAGAATTTTTCATATGGGTAAATATCTTTCTGGAGGGTTCTGTGTCAAAATTAAGCACCAAAATCAACTTTTGTCACCGCAGCAAATCTTTTTTAAGATTTAACGAAAGTTTTAAGCAGAATTTGGGGATTTTTAAAGAAAAAAATTTTTGCCCGATTTTTAAGGTCCGGGGCTTACAGAATTTTTCATATGGGTAAATATCTTTCTGGAGGGTTCTGTGTCATAATTAAGCACCAAAATCAACTTTTGTCACCGCAGCAAATCTTTTTTAAGGTTTACTGAAAGTTTTAAGCAGAATTTGGGGATTTTTGAAGAAAAAAATATTTGGCTTATTTTTAAGGTCCGGGGCTTACAGAATTTTTAATACGGGTAAATATCTTTCTGGAGGGTTCTGTGTCAAAATTAAGCACCAAAATCAACTTTTGTCACCGCAGCAAATCTTTTTTAAGGTTTACTGAAAGTTTTAAGCAGAATTTGGGGATTTTTGAAGAAAAAAATTTTTGGCCGATTTTTAAGGTCCGGGGCTTACAGAATTTTTCATACGTGTAAATATCTTTCTGGAGGGTTCTGTGTCAAAATTAAGCACCAAAATCAACTTTTGTCACCGCAGCAAATCTTTTTTAAGGTTTTCTGAAAGTTTTAAGCAGAATTTGGGGATTTTTGAAGAAAAAAATTTTTGGCCGATTTTTAAGGTCTGGGGCTTACAGAATTTTTCATATGGGTAAATATCTTTCTGGAGGGTTCTGTGTCAAAATTAAGCACCAAAATCAACTTCTGTCACCGCAGCAAATCTTTTTTAAGGTTTACTGAAAGTTTTAAGCAGAATTTGGGGATTTTTGAAGAAAAAAATTTTTGGCCGATTTTTAAGCTCCGGTGCTTACAGAATTTTTCATACGGGTAAATATCTTTCTTTAGGGTTTTGTGTCAAAATTAAGCACCAAAATCAACTTCTGTCACCGCAGCAAATCTTTTTAAGGTTTTCTGAAAGTTTTCAGCAGAATTTAAGGATTTTTGAAGGAAAAAATTTTTGGCCGATTTTTAAGGTCCGGGGCTTACAGGATTTTTCATATCGGTAAATATCTTTCTGGAGGGTTCTGTGTCAATATTAAGCACCAAAATCAACTTCTGTCACCGCAGCAAATCTTTTTTAAGGTTTACTGAAAGTTTTAAGGAGAATTTGGGGATTTTTGAAGAAAAAAATTTTTGGCCAGATTTTTAAGGTCCGGGGCTTACAGAATTTTTCATACGGGTAAATATCTTTCTGGAGGGTTCTGTGTCAAAATTAAGCACCAAAATCAACTTCTGTCACCGCAGCAAATCTTTTTTAAGGTTTACTGAAAGTTTTAAGCAGAATTTGGGGATTTTTAAAGAAAAAAAATTTTGCCCGATTTTTAAGGTCTGGGGCTTACAGAATTTTTCATATGGGTAAATATCTTTCTGGAGGGTTCTGTGTCAAAATTAAGCACCAAAATCAACTTCTGTCACTGCAGCAAATCTTTTTTAAGGTTTACTGAAAGTTTTAAGTAGAATTTGGTGTTTTTTGAAGCAAAAAATTTTTGGCCGATTTTTAAGGTCCGGGGCTTACAGAATTTTTCATATGGGTAAATATCTTTCTGGAGGGTTCTGTGTCAAAATTAAGCACCAAAATCAACTTCTGTCACCGCAGCAAATCTTTTTTAAGGTTTACTGAAAGTTTTAAGGAGAATTTGGGGATTTTTGAAGAAAAAAATTTTTGGCCAGATTTTTAAGGTCCGGGGCTTACAGAATTTTTCATACTGGTAAATATCTTTCTGGAGGGTTCTGTGTCAAAATTAAGCACCAAAATCAACTTCTGTCACCGCAGCAAATCTTTTTTAAGGTTTACTGAAAGTTTTAAGCAGAATTTGGGGATTTTTGAAGAAAACATTTTTTGGCTGATTATTAAGTTCCGGGGCTTACAGAATTTTTCATATGGGTAAATATCTTTCTGGAGGGTTCTGTGTCAAAATTAAGCACCAAAATCAACTTCTGTCACTGCAGCAAATCTTTTTTAAGGTTTACTGAAAGATTTAAGCAGAATTTGGGGATTTTTGAAGAAAAACATTTTTGCCCGATTTTTAAGGTCCGGGGCTTACAGAATTTTTCATATGGGTAAATATCTTTCTGGAGGGTTCTGTGTCAAAATTAAGCACCAAAATCAACTTTTGTCACCGCAGCAAATCTTTTTTAAGGTTTACTGAAAGTTTTAAGCAGAATTTGGGGATTTTTGAAGAAAAAAATTTTTGCCCGATTTTTAAGGTCCGGGGCTTACAGAATTTTTCATACGGGTAAATATCTTTCTGGAGGGTTCTGTGTCAAAATTAAGCACCAAAATCAACTTCTGTCACCGCAGCAAATCTTTTTTAAGGTTTACTGAAAGTTTTAAGCAGAATTTGGGGATTTTTGAAGAAAAAAATTTTTGGCCGATTTTTAAGGTCCGGGGCTTACAGAATTTTTAATATGGGTAAATATCTTTCTGGAGGGTTCTGTGTCAAAATTAAGCACCAAAATCAACTTTTGTCACCGCAGCAAATCTTTTTTAAGGTTTACTGAAAGTTTTAAGCAGAATTTGGTGATTTTTGAAGAAAAAAATTTTTGGCCGATTTTTAAAGGTCCGGGGCTTACAGAATTTTTCATACGTGTAAATATCTTTCTGGAGGGTTCTGTGTCAAAATTAAGCACCAAAATCAACTTTTGTCACCGCAGCAAATCTTTTTTAAGGTTTTCTGAAAGTTTTAAGCAGAATTTGGGGATTTTTGAAGAAAAACATTTTTAGACGATTTTTAAAGTCCGGGGCTTACAGAATTTTTAATACGGGTAAATATCTTTCTGGAGGGTTCTGTGTCAAATTTATGCACCAAAATCAACTTCTGTCACCGCAGCAAATCTTTTTTAAGGTTTACTGAAAGTTTTAAGCAGAATTTGTGGATTTTTGAAGAAAAAAAATTTTGGCCGATTTTTAAGATCCGGGGCTTACAGAATTTTTCATACGGGTAAATATCTTTCTGGAGGGTTCTGTGTCAAAATTAAGCACCAAAATCAACTTCTGTCACCGCAGCAAATCTTTTTTAAGGTTTATTGAAAGTTTTCAGCAGAATTTGGGGATTTTTGAAGAAAAAAAATTTTGGCCAATTTTTAAGGTCCGGAGCTTACAGAATTTTTCATACGGGTAAATATCTTTCTGGAGGGTTCTGTGTCAAAATTAAGCACCAAAATCAACTTCTGTCACAGCAGCAAATCTTTTTTAAGGTTTACTGAAAGTTTTAAGCAGAATTTGGGGATTTTTAAAGAAAAAAAATTTTGCCCAATTTTTAAGGTCTGGGGCTTACAGAATTTTTCATATGGGTAAATATCTTTCTGGAGGGTTCTGTGTCAAAATTAAGCACCAAAATCAACTTCTGTCACCGCAGCAAATCTTTTTTAAGGTTTACTGAAAGTTTTAAGCAGAATTTGGGGATTTTCGAAGAAAAAAATTTTTGCCCAATTTTTAAGGTCCGAGGCTTACAGAATTTTTCATACTGGTAAATATCTTTCTGGAGGGTTCTGTGTCAAAATTAAGCACCAAAATCAACTTTTGTCACCGCAGCAAATCTTTTTTAAGGTTTTCTGAAAGTTTTAAGCAGAATTTGGGGATTTTTGAAGAAAAATATTTTTAAACGATTTTTAAAGTCCGGGGCTTACAGAATTTTTCATACGGGTAAATATCTTTCTGGAGGGTTCTGTGTCAAAATTAAGCACCAAAATCAACTTCTGTCACCGCAGCAAATCTTTTTTAAGGTTTTCTGAAAGTTTTAAGCAGAATTTGGGGATTTTTGAAGAAAAATATTTTTAGACGATTTTTAAAGTCCGGGGCTTACAGAATTTTTCATATGGGTAAATATCTTTCTGGAGGGTTCTGTGTCAAAATTAAGCACCAAAATCAACTTCTGTCACTGCAGCAAATCTTTTTTAAGGTTTACTGAAAGTTTTAAGTAGAATTTGGTGTTTTTTGAAGAAAAAAATTTTTGGCCGATTTTTAAGGTCCGGGGCTTACAGAATTTTTCATATGGGTAAATATCTTTCTGGAGGGTTCTGTGTCAAAATTAAGCACCAAAATCAACTTCTGTCACCGCAGCAAATCTTTTTAAGGTTTTCTGAAAGTTTTAAGCAGAATTTGGGGATTTTTGAAGAAAAAAATTTTTGCCCGATTTTTAAGGTCCGGGGCTTACAGAATTTTTCATACGGGTAAATATCTTTCTGGAGGGTTCTGTGTCAAAATTAAGCACCAAAATCAACTTCTGTCACCGCAGCAAATCTTTTTTAAGGTTTACTGAAAGTTTTAAGCAGAATTTGGGGATTTTTGAAGAAAAAAATTTTTGGCCGATTTTTAAGGTCCGGGGCTTACAGAATTTTTAATATGGGTAAATATCTTTCTGGAGGGTTCTGTGTCAAAATTAAGCAACAAAATCAACTTTTGTCACTGCAGCAAATCTTTTTTAAGGTTTACTGAAAGTTTTAAGCAGAATTTGGGGATTTTTGAAGAAAAAAATTTTTGGCCGATTTTTAAGGTCCAGGGCTTACAGAATTTTTCATACGTGTAAATATCTTTCTGGAGGGTTCTGTGTCAAAATTAAGCACCAAAATCAACTTTTGTCACCGCAGCAAATCTTTTTTAAGGTTTTCTGAAAGTTTTAAGCAGAATTTGGGGATTTTTGAAGAAAAACATTTTTAGACAATTTTTAAAGTCCGGGGCTTACAGAATTTTTAATACGGGTAAATATCTTTCTGGAGGGTTCTGTGTCAAATTTATGCACCAAAATCAACTTCTGTCACCGCAGCAAATCTTTTGGGAGAGGAGTGTCCTAGGAGGAGGTGGTGAGCTGCTGAGACAGGGAGAGGGCTTCCCCAGGCAGGCTGATTCCTCCTGGGGAAGATATCGCTGCTGATCCTGCTGTTTGTGGTGCTGAGGATTTGCTGTGGTGCTGCTGCCTTTCAGCACCATGACTAAGAGAGGCAGACCCCGGGCTGGAGGATCAAGCAGGGGTTCTGTCGCTCCTGACCCACCTGACCCGCCTGACCCGCCTAACCTGCCTGCCGGAGGACTGCAGCGCGAGGCCGGGGATCCACCCGCCGGTTCGCGGAGGCCGCAAGTGTGCGCGGCTGGAGCTCCGGACCCCCCTTTCCCTTTGGCGCGCCTGCCCGGGAGACGGAGTGCGGGGAGTCTGACAGAGCAGCCGAAGCAGCCGGAGCTGATGGAGCGGACGGCGGCGGCGGCAAGTGGAGGACTCCCTGTATCAGCGGCGGACGTGCCGGGGAGTCGGAAGGCGGCTGCTGTGCTGGTGGACCTGGCGGCGGGCGGAGGAGGTGTCCTGGACCCCCCTGGACTTTCAGTTCGGAGAGCGGGGGGTCCAGTGGAGTTCAGCAGAGTGCCAGTCTCCAAACCGCTGGCGGCGGGACCCCCGAGTGACGCAACTCGGGGGGTAATGGCGGCCCCCGCTAGCGGTGCAGCGGAGGTGGTTATAGTGGCTGCAGACTCTGCCTCCAAACTGTCAGTAGAGAGACAATTCCTTAAGGGGGAAATTGCTGAACTAGCAGTTTCCCTGGACAATGCCAAAGAGCGGCTGGAGTACTTGAAAAAAATGAAAAAGAAACTGATAAAGTCCGAATCTACCTCAATGAGTGATATGGAAGGTTTAAAAGTGGAGAAGGTGGAGGCTGCATCAGCTATGGCGGTGGAAGTGGCAGAGCTGCAGGAGGATCCATGCCCAGAGGTAAGCGATGATGCAAAGGGGACTGGGGGGATCGGGGTTGGGGGTCCCCATAATGCTTCGGTTCCCCTGGTTCCCGCTAGCGGAGCTTTTTTACCTGCAAGGGCAGTCAGTGGCAATAGTATGATGGAAGTGTGTTCCGAAGCAACTGACTCAGAGTTAGTCCAGGTGGCAGTATTGGTGGAGGCTGGCATGGAGGGTAGACCAAAAGAACTGGTTCCTGAGGAAGTGCCAGGTGTGTTAAGTCTGGTCGGTGGTGTTGTCCCTGTGGATGTGTCAGCGCAAGGGATGCCAGTCCTGGACAAGTCATCCCTTTCAAATGCGCAAAGGGACATTGTGGAGACTGTTTATGGAGACAGGTTGCTAGTCCCAGAGAGGGCAAGGGTGGCAGCTGCAGTGATTGAAAAAGACTTGGCTCAGAGGAGGGAGAGACAGGCTAAGTCTGTCCCAGGTACCCTGTCTTATGCAAATGTGGTATCTGGGAGGAAAACAACTAATGTACCACCAGCTGCACCCTTGCCTGGGAGTACTGGAAAAAGACGTAATCTAATCCAATTTAAGTGGATTGCTCCTGGAGAAGCTCCAGGAAGAGAGGTGTTTTTAAAAATGGTGTTTAGTTTGGGGTTCTGTCCTGCAGATCTGTACGCCTGCATCCACCCAGTGCGGACCCTGGAGTATGATGTGAGTTTTCTGACGTACCAGGGTCTGCAAACTTTCTGGGGGAGGCTGCAGGCGTGTAGAGACAAGGACCCCTTTAACAAATATGTAATGAATTTAGTCACGAAGCATGACAGGGTAAAAGCCACTATTCTTGTCAGGAATGAGTCACTGCCCCCGGAGGACATAATATTTTGGCTAAAACGGTTTTGTAATGTAGAGTCGGGGGCAGTGAAGGCCGGTTATGTGTTAGGGGTGTGGGGTGGAGCATGGGAGGTGGGTATTAGGTTGAGGATGTCTGAGAAGGGGTTTGTTCATGTACCCTCGGCTGCCTATATAGGTAGGGACAGAGTGCAGTGTTTTTATCCGGGGCAGCCGAGGACATGTTTTAAGTGTGGTGATCACCGTCACGTTAGTTCCGAGTGCACTGTGGTGAAGTGTTCTTTGTGTGGGGGTGTGGGTCACTGGTCTAGAGATTGTCACACTGTCAGGTGCAATTTGTGTGGGGTGGAGGGGCACCCTTATAGCAGATGTCCGAAAGCCAGTCACAATGTGGTGTTAGAACAGGTGGTGGGTAGTAGTGTGGTGGTGAGTGAGGTGGTGAATGAGGTAGAAGAAGAGGGTATAGAGCAGGATGAGGTGGTAAATGTTGAAAGTAGGGAGGAGGTAATGGAGGAGACATTTCAGGAGGTTAGGCGGGGAGGGAATGGGATAAAAGAGAAAGATACAGAAACACAAGTGGTGTTATCCAATAAATTTGATGTTTTCTCCTCTGATGAGGAGGAAATCATAAGGAAAGATGGAGAGTGTTATCTGGTGTCAAAAAAAAACAAAAGAAAAACAAAGAGGTCTTTTAAAGAAAGTGAGAGGCACCGGGACGGGAAAAAAAGAAGGGAGTCAATCCCGGAGGTGGGGGAAGAGGCGGTAAATAAGGAAACTCTGGCCCCGATGGAAAGAAGGGTGGTGGAAAGGAGAAAGGAGGAGGTGGTGGCAATGGAGGAGACAGTGGCGGTTCAGCAGGAGGTAGCCGAAGAGACTGATGTGGAGTCATCCCAGAGCTCGGGGGTCGGGCCAAGTGGCACTGGTGGTGGGGTACACTGCCAGGTCATAAAGTTTGTGGCCAAGGCCCCTGACCCTGGGATCCCTGAGGAGGGTGGTGTACCCTCTGGGGGTGGAAGGGAGGGGGGTGGGGATGCCACAGGCGGTGGTGTGGCTGGCCCGCAGGGGGCTGGTGTGCAGTGTTAAGACTTGTTTTTTGGTGATGGTATGTAAAAGTAAGCAAGGTCTTGTAATATTCCATAACCTAGAAACATGGATCCTCATCCTATACGATGTGCCACGATTAATGTGGCTTCCGTGTTGTCCGAATGTGCTCGTATGATGGCCTTTGATTTTTTCAATACGATTGATGTTGATGTTTTATTTTTGCAAGAGACTAGGATTAGTAAATTGGATATCCTCCACAAGGCGAAGCAGGAGTGGAGGAGGGGTCCTTCTTACTGGTCTCTTGCGGCCGAGCCATACGGTGGGGTGGCAGTCCTTTTTTCTGATATGGTAACTGTGCACAAGGTTATTGAATTGCAAGCAGGTAGATGTATGATTTTGGATGTCAACATAAAGGGACAAGATGTGAGATTAATTAATGTGTATGGGCCACAGACACCAGGTGATAGGAAAAGTCTCTTTATGGAGATAAAACCTTTTCTTTTTACAGCCCAGCAGGTCGTCTTTGGTGGTGATTTTAATACCGTTGTTAGGCCAAAAGACAGGGGAGGCTCAAGGAGACCCCTGGGCTATGATTCCAATTTTTTAGTTAGCATGGTTAGACAGGCTGGTTTGGTGGATGTGCATATTCGTCACTCCCCAGACCTCACGGGTTTCACCTACTTTAGTGGTAGTCGTAGGTCTAGGATAGATAGGTTTTTTGTTAAGGAGACTTCCAAGACTTCATCCCTTGGGGTGAGGTTGGTGGAATTTTCCGATCACGGTTTGCTCTCAGTAACTTTGAATGCTTCAGAAACCCCTCAGAAGGGGCGGGGTCTGTGGCGTTTGAACTCTGAACTCCTGGAAGAAGAGAGAGTTAGGCAGTCCTTCAGGGTCTTCTTTCAATCTCAGGAGACACTTCTGGAGGCTGGTTGGAGTAGGTCTGAGTGGTGGGAGGTGATTAAAAAGAGAACCTGCAAATTTTTCCGTGGCCTTATAGCTAGGAAAAACTTGATAAAGCAAAATATCTACCGTAATCTGAGAAGGAAATTGGATTTCCTGATCTCTGAGGAGGGAGATGATGGGGAAATCTCCCGAGTGAAGGCTCAGATGAAAGAGTTCCAATATAACCGATTGGCATCCTTGGTTTTGGACAGGGATTATGGTATGTACCACTCGCCTGATCCCTACCAGAGCTGTAGGAGGTCAGTCGACGCCAAACATGTCAGAGGACTGGTGGACGGACAGGGTGTTCTTCGTACTGACAAGGAAGGCATTCTGGATGTTATTGTGTCCTACTATTCTGATCTTCTGTCTGAGCAGCCACTCATCAGGGAGAGGATGGAGGAATTTCTGAGGGGAACCCCTGGTCTGAGTTCTCAGGGTGCCTCTCTTGACTCCTTGGCAAGTGATATAACCGCAGAGGAAGTTAGGAAGGCGATAATGGGTTTAAATCCCAAGAAATCACCAGGACCAGATGGTTTAACATCTGAATTTTATAAGACCTTTGCTGACCTCCTGATTCCCCGCCTTGTGGAAGTTTTTAATGAGAGCCTGGATGAGGGAGTCCTCCCTCCTTCCATGAGGTTATCTGCGCTTATTTTGCTGTCCAAAGGGAAGGACTCGTCTCGTATTGAGAACTGGCGCCCCATAGCCCTTCTCAATACAGACAGGAAGATTTTGGCAAAGGTACTGTTTAACAGGCTTTCAGTGTTTTCTGAGCTGTTGCTTTCTCCTTCTCAGCACTGTACGGTGAAGGGTCGTAGCACTTTCAGTGCTGTCCTTGGTGTCCGGGAGGCCATTGAGCGGTGCAGGGCTGAGAAGTGGGGAAAGTACTTACTGGCATTGGATCAGTCAAAAGCTTTTGACCGAGTGAATCATGAGTACCTTTGGGCTCTACTGAGATGGTATGGTCTTCCAGAGAGGGTGGTTAATTGGTTACAGACGATCTATCGTATGGCTGAAAGCTTTCCACTGGTAAACGGTTGGGTGGGCCCTACCTTTGGTGTAGGCTCGGGTGTTCGTCAGGGGTGTCCCCTGAGCCCCCTCCTGTATGTCTTTGCAATCGATCCCTTCGTTAGGAGGGTAGAGTGTGGGACTGTAGGGGGGGTGCAGCTGAGTCCGGAGTTTGCATTGAGGGTGGTGGCTTACGCAGATGATGTCACGGTGGTTCTGTCCTCGCAGGCAGAGGCCCGTGGCATAGAACACCTCATTTGCGAGTACTCTGAGGCTTCGTGCTCCAGAGTAAACCGAGAAAAGTGTGATGTTTTCTGGATGGGGGAGGAGGGGGAGCCTTTTCCTCTTCCAGACAGCTTCCCTCAGGTCAACGATCAGATTAAAATTCTTGGTATCAAATTTGATCATGGAGATTATGCCTCCCTAAATTGGGTTAACAAGCTGGAGGATGCTACCAAGAAGGTAGAGAGTTGGAAAAGATGGAAATTGTCTTTGAGGGAAAGGGTTGACTTGTGCAAAACTTACCTGATCCCGATTTTTTTGTATGTCAGTTACGTGTGCTTTTTGCCACAATCTTTGTGGTCCAGATTGAATTCCTTGTTCTTCCTCTTGTTGTGGAAGAACAGGATCAATATAGTGAAGAGGGGTATCACCTACAGACCGAGGAAAGATGGGGGTTTGAACATGGTAAACCCAGTGATCTTTTTTGTTACAGCTTTTTTAAAGCTTAACATTGGGAGCATGTTTTTAGACACTCCTCCTCGGTGGGTAGAGGGATTTAGACCATGGGTGTTTCCCTTCCTCAGATTCTGGATAGATGGAGGCCAAGTGAGAAGTTTCCGGATTCGTCATGGTTACCTCCCGATCTACGTCATCCAGAGCTTGAAGGTGATAAAGCGATATGACGTGGGAGTGGGTGAAGTCAAAAACTTCTCTAGGAGGGAGTTGGAGAGAAGAATTTTGCACACCCACTTTCATGTTCCGCTGTCACTGAGGGACTGTCCAGGTAATGTCGCTTCGGCTGGATTGGTTTTGTTAAATTCACAAAGGTTACCGCCCAAGTTCAAAGATATTGCCTGGCTCACTTTTCATGGGAGGCTTTATGTTGGAGGGAACCTCAGGTGGCGAAGTGCCAGTGAACGTGGCTGCCCACGGGAGGAATGTCCAGGGGTGGAGGAGACGATGGACCACTTCCTGCTTGAGTGTCCTTTTAATGTAAAGGTTTATGAGGAGGTTTCAAAGGCCATTGGTATCCCGTGCCTTTCGGGTCTTAGTTACCCTGAGTGGGCTTATGGGGTAGTCAGAAGATACGGTGACTTTAATTTGACCACAATTTTTTTAGTTAGTTTAGCTGTTAGGTATCACACGTGGAATGCACGGTGCCAGGTATCTATTCGAAGGAAGGTCCTCCCCTGTGATGTGGTGGTAGGTATGATTATGCAAGAGGTGAAAAAGATGATGGATCTGGATAAGGGGAGACTGGATGCTGTCAGATGGTCACAGTGGTGGGGCCGTTTGAAACCCCCTTGAGTGGGTGGTTGAAAGTCTCTTCTTGTTCAGCTGGGTTTCTTTTCTGTCCTTTCACTCCCTGTAGATTTTTTATTCTATTTTTTGGTTTTTGTTGAAAAGGTTTTACATACATCTACCTGAGGTGGTGTGTATTGGTGATGGGTAGGATTAGATAAGATAGATAGTAGTTAAAGTTTTTTGTATTGTTTTATGGTTTGCTGTGTATATATACATATATAATATATAAAAAAAAAATATATAAATAGATAGTGGTTAAGGTAGTTGTTGTTCTAAAATCCTTGCTTACTTTTTCTCATAGGAGATAAGTTGTTTATTATTAGGATTGGTAAAGTTTTCTTTTGGTTATAAGGCATAATATGGAGTAATATTGTGTATCCTTATGTTGATATTTGATTTTGTGTATATATATATTTTATCTATTTATTTATTTATTTTTTATATATGTAATTATTGTATATATATATATATATCTTTGTTGCAAGTTAAAATAAAGAAGCATATTCTGTCACCGCAGCAAATCTTTTTTAAGGTTTACTGAAAGTTTTAAGGAGAATTTGGGGATTTTTGAAGAAAAAAATTTTTGGCCAGATTTTTAAGGTCCGGGGCTTACAGAATTTTTCATACGGGTAAATATCTTTCTGGAGGGTTCTGTGTCAAAATTAAGCACCAAAATCAACTTCTGTCACCGCAGCAAATCTTTTTTTAAGGTTTACTGAAAGTTTTAAGCAGAATTTGGAGATTTTTGAAGAAAAAAATTTTTGGCTGATTTTTAAGTTCCGGGGCTTACAGAATTTTTCATATGGGTAAATATCTTTCTGGAGGGTTCTGTGTCAAAATTAAGCACCAAAATCAACTTTTGTCACCGCAGCAAATCTTTTTTAAGATTTAATGAAAGTTTTAAGCAGAATTTGGGGATTTTTGAAGAAAAAAATTTTTACCCGATTTTTAAGGTCCGGGGCTTACAGAATTTTTCATACGGGTAAATATCTTTCTGGAGGGTTCTGTGTCATAATTAAGCACCAAAATCAACTTTTGTCACCGCAGCAAATCTTTTTTAAGGTTTACTGAAAGTTTTAAGCAGAATTTGGGGATTTTTGAAGAAAAAAATATTTGGCCGATTTTTAAGGTCCGGGGCTTACAGAATTTTTCATACGGGTAAATTCTTTCTTGAGAGTTCTGTGTCAAAATTAAGCACCAAAATCAACTTTTGTCACCGAAGCAAATCTTTTTAAGGTTTTCTGAAAGTTTTAAGCAGAATTTGGGGATTTTTGAAGAAAAACATTTTTGGACGATTTTTAAAGTCCGGGGCTTACAGAATTTTTAATACGGGTAAATATCTTTCTGGAGGGTTCTGTGTCAAATGTATGCACCAAAATCAATTTCTGTCACCGCAGCAAATCTTTTTTAAGGTTTACTGAAAGTTTTAAGCAGAATTTGCGGATTTTTGAAGAAAAAATTTTTTGGCCGATTTTTAAGGTCCGGAGCTTAGAGAATTTTTCATATGGGTAAATATCTTTCTGGAGGGTTCTGTGTCAAAATTAAGCACCAAAATCAACTTCTGTCACCGCAGCAAATCTTTTGGGAGAGTAGTGTCCTAGGAGGAGGTGGTGAGCTGCTGAGACAGGGAGAGGGCTTCCCCATGCAGGCTGATTCCTCCTGGGGAAGATATCACTGCTGATCCTGCTCTTTGTGGTGCTGAGGATTTGCTGTGGTGCTGCTGCCTTTCAGCACCATGACTAAGAGAGGCAGACCCCGGGCTGGAGGATCAAGCAGGGGTTCTGTCGCTCCTGTCCCGCCTGACCCGCCTAACCTGCCTGCCGGAGGACTGCAGCGCGAGGCCAGGGATCCACCCGCCGGTTCGCGGAGGCCGCAAGTGTGCGCGGCTGGAGCTCCGGACCCCCCTGTCCCTTTGGCGCGCCTGCCCGGGAGACGGAGTGCGGGGAGTCTGACGGAGCAGCCGAAGCAGCCGGAGCTGATGGAGTGGACGGCGGCGGCAAGCAGAGGACTCCCTGTATCAGCGGCGGACGTGCCGGGGAGTCGGAAGGCGGCTGCTGTGCTGGTGGACCCGGCGGCAGGCGGAGGAGGTGTCCTGGACCCCCCTGGACTTTCAGTTCGGAGAGCGGGGGGTCCAGTGGAGTTCAGCAGAGTGCCAGTCTCCAAACCGCTGGCGGCGGGACCCCCGAGTGACGCAACTCAGGGGGTAATGGCGGCCCCCGCTAGCGGTGCAGCGGAGGTGGTTATAGTGGCTGCAGACTCTGCCTCCAAACTGTCAGTAGAGGGACCCCCGAGTGAGGCAACTCGGGGGGGTATGGAGACCCTCACTGGCAGTGAAGAGGAGGATATGGAGGTGATGGCTGATTTGGTGACCCCTAGCCCAGCAGCGCTCCCCAAACTGTCAGTGAAGGGACCCCTGAGTGAGGCAACTCAGGGGGATATGGTGGCCCCCACTGGCAGTGAAGCGGGGAGTGCTGCAGAAGGGGAGAAGACAGAAGACGGGGAGCTAGAGTCTGATACTGAGGAGGATGATTTGTTTGCAGCTTTAAGCATGGACCAGCTGCAAAAAGAGATTAAAAAACTGAGCAGCAAGCTGTCAGATAAGAGAAAGAGGAGGAATCTGGCAGCTCCCTTGGAGAGACAATTCCTTAAGGGGGAAATTGCTGAACTAGCAGTTTCCCTGGACAATGCCAAAGAGCGGCTGGAGTACTTGAAAAAAAAATGAAAAAGAAACTGATAAAGTCCGAATCTACCTCAATGAGTGATATGGAAGGTTTAAAAGTGGAGAAGGTGGAGGCTGCATCAGCTATGGCGGTGGAAGTGGCAGAGCTGCAGGAGGATCCAGGCCCAGAGGTAAGCGATGATGCAAAGGGGACTGGGGGGATCAGGGTTGGGGGTCCCCATAATGCTTCAGTTCCCCTGGTTCCCGCTAGCGGAGCTATTTTACCTGCAAGGGCAGTCAGTGGCAATAGTATGATGGAAGTGTGTTCCGAAGCAACTGACTCAGAGTTAGTCCAGGTGGCAGTATTGGTGGAGGCTGGCATGGAGGGTAGACCAAAAGAACTGGTTCCTGAGGAAGTGCCAGGTGTGTTAAGTCTGGTCGGTGGTGTTGTCCCTGTGGATGTGTCAGCGCAAGGGATGCCAGTCCTGGACAAGTCATCCCTTTCAAATGCGCAAAGGGACATTGTGGAGACTGTTTATGGAGACAGGTTGCTAGTCCCAGAGAGGGCAAGGGTGGCAGCTGCAGTGATTGAAAAAGACTTGGCTCAGAGGAGGGAGAGACAGGCTAAGTCTGTACCAGGTACCCTGTCTTATGCAAATGTGGTATCTGGGAGGAAAACAACTAATGTACCACCAGCTGCACCCTTGCCTGGGAGTACTGGAAAAAGACGTAATCTAATCCAATTTAAGTGGATTGCTCCTGGAGAAGCTCCAGGAAGAGAGGTGTTTTTAAAAATGGTGTTTAGTTTGGGGTTCTGTCCTGCAGATCTGTACGCCTGCATCCACCCAGTGCGGACCCTGGAGTATGATGTGAGTTTTCTGACGTACCAGGGTCTGCAAACTTTCTGGGGGAGGCTGCAGGCGTGTAGAGACAAGGACCCCTTTAACAAATATGTAATGAATTTAGTCACGAAGCATGACAGGGTAAAAGCCACTATTCTTGTCAGGAATGAGTCACTGCCCCCGGAGGACATAATATTTTGGCTAAAACGGTTTTGTAATGTAGAGTCGGGGGCAGTGAAGGCCGGTTATGTGTTAGGGGTGTGGGGTGGAGCATGGGAGGTGGGTATTAGGTTGAGGATGTCTGAGAAGGGGTTTGTTCATGTACCCTCGGCTGCCTATATAGGTAGGGACAGAGTGCAGTGTTTTTATCCGGGGCAGCCGAGGACATGTTTTAAGTGTGGTGATCACCGTCACGTTAGTTCCGAGTGCACTGTGGTGAAGTGTTCTTTGTGTGGGGGTGTGGGTCACTGGTCTAGAGATTGTCACACTGTCAGGTGCAATTTGTGTGGGGTGGAGGGGCACCCTTATAGCAGATGTCCAAAAGCCAGTCACAATGTGGTGTTAGAACAGGTGGTGGGTAGTAGTGTGGTGGTGAGTGAGGTGGTGAATGAGGTAGAAGAAGAGGGTATAGAGCAGGATGAGGTGGTAAATGTTGAAAGTAGGGAGGAGGTAATGGAGGAGACATTTCAGGAGGTTAGGCGGGGAGGGAATGGGATAAAAGAGAAAGATACAGAAACACAAGTGGTGTTATCCAATAAATTTGATGTTTTCTCCTCTGATGAGGAGGAAATCATAAGGAAAGATGGAGAGTGTTATCTGGTGTCAAAAAAAAACAAAAGAAAAACAAAGAGGTCTTTTAAAGAAAGTGAGAGGCACCGGGACTGGAAAAAAAGAAGGGAGTCAATCCCGGAGGTGGGGGAAGAGGCGGTAAATAAGGAAACTCTGGCCCCGATGGAAAGAAGGGTGGTGGAAAGGAGAAAGGAGGAGGTGGTGGCAATGGAGGAGACAGTGGCGGTTCAGCAGGAGGTAGCCGAAGAGACTGATGTGGAGTCATCCCAGAGCTCGGGGGTCAGGCCAAGTGGCACTGGTGGTGGGGTACACTGCCAGGTCATAAAGTTTGTGGCCAAGGCCCCTGACCCTGGGATCCCTGAGGAGGGTGGTGTACCCTCTGGGGGTGGAAGGGAGGGGGGTGGGGATGCCACAGGCAGTGGTGTGGCTGGCCCGCAGGGGGCTGGTGTGCAGTGTTAAGACTTGTTTTTTGGTGATGGTATGTAAAAGTAAGCAAGGTCTTGTAATATTCCATAACCTAGAAACATGGATCCTCATCCTATACGATGTGCCACGATTAATGTGGCTTCCGTGTTGTCCGAATGTGCTCGTATGATGGCCTTTGATTTTTTCAATACGATTGATGTTGATGTTTTATTTTTGCAAGAGACTAGGATTAGTAAATTGGATATCCTCCACAAGGCGAAGCAGGAGTGGAGGAGGGGTCCTTCTTACTGGTCTCTTGCGGCCGAGCCATACGGTGGGGTGGCAGTCCTTTTTTCTGATATGGTAACTGTGCACAAGGTTATTGAATTGCAAGCAGGTAGATGTATGATTTTGGATGTCAACATAAAGGGACAAGATGTGAGATTAATTAATGTGTATGGGCCACAGACACCAGGTGATAGGAAAAGTCTCTTTATGGAGATAAAACCTTTTCTTTTTACAGCCCAGCAGGTCGTCTTTGGTGGTGATTTTAATACCGTTGTTAGGCCAAAAGACAGGGGAGGCTCAAGGAGACCCCTGGGCTATGATTCCAATTTTTTAGTTAGCATGGTTAGACAGGCTGGTTTGGTGGATGTGCATATTCGTCACTCCCCAGACCTCACGGGTTTCATCTACTTTAGTGGTAGTCGTAGGTCTAGGATAGATAGGTTTTTTGTTAAGGAGACTTCCAAGACTTCATCCCTTGGGGTGAGGTTGGTGGAATTTTCCGATCACGGTTTGATCTCAGTAACTTTGAATGCTTCAGAAACCCCTCAGAAGGGGCGGGGTCTGTGGCGTTTGAACTCTGAACTCCTGGAAGAAGAGAGAGTTAGGCAGTCCTTCAGGGTCTTCTTTCAATCTCAGGAGACACTTCTGGAGGCTGGTTGGAGTAGGTCTGAGTGGTGGGAGGTGATTAAAAAGAGAACCTGCAAATTTTTCCGTGGCCTTATAGCTAGGAAAAACTTGATAAAGCAAAATATCTACCGTAATCTGAGAAGGAAATTGGATTTCCTGATCTCTGAGGAGGGAGATGATGGGGAAATCTCCCGAGTGAAGGCTCAGATGAAAGAGTTCCAATATAACCGATTGGCATCCTTGGTTTTGGAAAGGGATTATGGTATGTACCACTCGCCTGATCCCTACCAGAGCTGTAGGAGGTCAGTCGACGCCAAACATGTCAGAGGACTGGTGGACGGACAGGGTGTTCTTCGTACTGACAAGGAAGGCATTCTGGATGTTATTGTGTCCTACTATTCTGATCTTCTGTCTGAGCAGCCACTCATCAGGGAGAGGATGGAGGAATTTCTGAGGGGAACCCCTGGTCTGAGTTCTCACGGTGCCTCTCTTGACTCCTTGGCAAGTGATATAACTGCAGAGGAAGTTAGGAAGGCGATAATGGGTTTAAATCCCAAGAAATCACCAGGACCAGATGGTTTAACATCTGAATTTTATAAGACCTTTGCTGACCTCCTGATTCCCCGCCTTGTGGAAGTTTTTAATGAGAGCCTGGATGAGGGAGTCCTCCCTCCTTCCATGAGGTTATCTGCGCTTATTTTGCTGTCCAAAGGGAAGGACTCGTCTCGTATTGAGAACTGGCGCCCCATAGCCCTTCTCAATACAGACAGGAAGATTTTGGCAAAGGTACTGTTTAACAGGCTTTCAGAGTTTTCTGAGCTGTTGCTTTCTCCTTCTCAGCACTGTACGGTGAAGGGTCGTAGCACTTTTAGTGCTGTCCTTGGTGTCCGGGAGGCCATTGAGCGGTGCAGGGCTGAGAAGTGGGGAAAGTACTTACTGGCATTGGATCAGTCTAAAGCTTTTGACCGAGTGAATCATGAGTACCTTTGGGCTCTACTGAGATGGTATGGTCTTCCAGAGAGGGTGGTTAATTGGTTACAGACGATCTATCGTATGGCTGAAAGCTTTCCACTGGTAAACGGTTGGGTGGGCTCTACCTTTGGTGTAGGCTCGGGTGTTCGTCAGGGGTGTCCCCTGAGCCCCCTCCTGTATGTCTTTGCAATCGATCCCTTCGTTAGGAGGGTAGAGTGTGGGACTGTAGGGGGGGTGCAGCTGAGTCCGGAGTTTGCATTGAGGGTGGTGGCTTACGCAGATGATGTCACGGTGGTTCTGTCCTCTCAGGCAGAGGCCCATGGCATAGAACACCTCATTTGCGAGTACTCTGAGGCTTCGTGCTCCAGAGTAAACCGAGAAAAGTGTGATGTTTTCTGGATGGGGGAGGAGGGGGAGCCTTTTCCTCTTCCGGACAGCTTCCCTCAGGTCAACGATCAGATTAAAATTCTTGGTATCAAATTTGATCATGGAGATTATGCCTCCCTAAATTGGGTTAACAAGCTGGAGGATGCTACCAAGAAGGTAGAGAGTTGGAAAAGATGGAAATTGTCTTTGAGGGAAAGGGTTGACTTGTGCAAAACTTACCTGATCCCGATTTTTTTGTATGTCAGTTACGTGTGCTTTTTGCCACAATCTTTGTGGTCCAGATTGAATTCCTTGTTCTTCCTCTTGTTGTGGAAGAACAGGATCAATATAGTGAAGAGGGGTATCACCTACAGACCGAGGAAAGATGGGGGTTTGAACATGGTAAACCCAGTGATCTTTTTTGTTACAGCTTTTTTAAAGCTTAACATTGGGAGCATGTTTTTAGACACTCCTCCTCGGTGGGTAGAGGGATTTAGACCATGGGTGTTTCCCTTCCTCAGATTCTGGATAGATGGAGGCCAAGTGAGAAGTTTCCGGATTCGTCATGGTTACCTCCCGATCTACGTCATCCAGAGCTTGAAGGTGATAAAGCGATATGACGTGGGAGTGGGTGAAGTCAAAAACTTCTCTAGGAGGGAGTTGGAGAGAAGAATTTTGCACACCCACTTTCATGTTCTGCTGTCACTGAGGGACTGTCCAGGTAATGTCGCTTCGGCTGGATTGGTTTTGTTAAATTCACAAAGGTTACCGCCCAAGTTCAAAGATATTGCCTGGCTCACTTTTCATGGGAGGCTTTATGTTGGAGGGAACCTCAGGTGGCGAAGTGCCAGTGAAGGTGGCTGCCCACGGGAGGAATGTCCAGGGGTGGAGGAGACGATGGACCACTTCCTGCTTGAGTGTCCTTTTAATGTAAAGGTTTATGAGGAGGTTTCAAAGGCCATTGGTATCCCGTGCCTTTCGGGTCTTAGTTACCCTGAGTGGGCTTATGGGGTAGTCAGAAGATACGGTGACTTTAATTTAACCACAATTTTTTTAGTTAGTTTAGCTGTTAGGTATCACACGTGGAATGCACGGTGCCAGGTATCTATTCGAAGGAAGGTCCTCCCCTGTGATGTGGTGGTAGGTATGATTATGCAAGAGGTGAAAAAGATGATGGATCTGGATAAGGGGAGACTGGATGCTGTCAGATGGTCACAGTGGTGGGGCCGTTTGAAACCCCCTTGAGTGGGTGGTTGAAAGTCTCTTCTTGTTCAGCTGGGTTTCTTTTCTGTCCTTTCACTCCCTGTAGATTTTTTATTCTATTTTTTGGTTTTTGTTGAAAAGGTTTTACATACATCTACCTGAGGTGGTGTGTATTGGTGATGGGTAGGATTAGATAAGATAGATAGTAGTTAAAGTTTTTTGTATTGTTTTATGGTTTGCTGTGTATATATACATATATAATATATATAAAAAAAAAAAATATATATATAGATAGTGGTTAAGGTAGTTGTTGTTCTAAAATCCTTGCTTACTTTTTCTCATAGGAGATAAGTTGTTTATTATTAGAATTGGTAAAGTTTTCTTTTGGTTATAAGGCATAATATGGAGTAATATTGTGTATCCTTATGTTGATATTTGATTTTGTGTATATATATATTTTATCTATTTATTTATTTATTTTTATATATGTAATTATTGTATATATATATATATATATATATCTTTGTTGCAAGTTAAAATAAAGAAGCATATTCTGTCACCGCAGCAAATCTTTTTTAAGGTTTACTGAAAGTTTTAAGCAGAATTTGGGGATTTTCGAAGAAAAAAATTTTTGCCCAATTTTTAAGGTCCGGGGCTTACAGAATTTTTAATACGGGTAAATATCTTTCTGGAGGGTTCTGTGTCAAATTTATGCACCAAAATCAACTTCTGTCACCGCAGCAAATATTTTTTAAGGTTTATTGAAAGTTTTAAGCAGAATTTGGGGATTTTTGAAGAAAAAAAAATTTTGGCCAATTTTTAAGGTCCGGAGCTTACAGAATTTTTCATACGGGTAAATATCTTTCTGGAGGGTTCTGTGTCAAAATTAAGCACCAAAATCAACTTCTGTCACCGCAGCAAATCTTTTTTAAGGTTTACTGAAAGTTTTAAGCAGAATTTGGGGATTTTTAAAGAAAAAAAATTTTGCCCGATTTTTAAGGTCTGGGGCTTACAGAATTTTTCATATGGGTAAATATCTTTCTGGAGGGTTCTGTGTCAAAATTAAGCACCAAAATCAACTTCTGTCACTGCAGCAAATCTTTTTTAAGGTTTACTGAAAGTTTTAAGTAGAATTTGGTGTTTTTTGAAGAAAAAAATTTTTGGCCGATTTTTAAGGTCCGGGGCTTACAGAATTTTTCATATGGGTAAATATCTTTCTGGAGGGTTCTGTGTCAAAATTAAGCACCAAAATCAACTTCTGTCACCGCAGCAAATCTTTTTTAAGGTTTACTGAAAGTTTTAAGGAGAATTTGGGGATTTTTGAAGAAAAAAATTTTTGGCCAGATTTTTAAGGTCCGGGGCTTACAGAATTTTTCATACGGGTAAATATCTTTCTGGAGGGTTCTGTGTCAAAATTAAGCACCAAAATCAACTTCTGTCACCGCAGCAAATCTTTTTTAAGGTTTACTGAAAGTTTTAAGCAGAATTTGGGGATTTTTGAAGAAAAAAAATTTTGGCTGATTTTTAAGTTCCGGGGCTTACAGAATTTTTCATATGGGTAAATATCTTTCTGGAGGGTTCTGTGTCAAAATTAAGCATCAAAATCAACTTTTGTCACCGCAGCAAATCTTTTTTAAGATTTAATGAAAGTTTTAAGCAGAATTTGGGGATTTTTGAAGAAAAAAATTTTTACCCGATTTTTAAGGTCCGGGGCTTACAGAATTTTTCATATGGGTAAATATCTTTCTGGAGGGTTCTGTGTCATAATTAAGCACCAAAATCAACTTTTGTCACCGCAGCAAATCTTTTTTAAGGTTACTGAAAGTTTTAAGCAGAATTTGGGGATTTTTGAAGAAAAAAATATTTGGCTTATTTTTAAGGTCCGGGGCTTACAGAATTTTTCATATGGTTAAATATCTTTCTGGAGGGTTCTGTGTCAAAATTAAGCACCAAAATCAACTTCTGTCACCGCAGCAAATCTTTTTTAAGGTTTACTGAAAGTTTTAAGCAGAATTTGGGGATTTTTGAAGAAAAAAATTTTTGGCTGATTTTTAAGTTCCGGGGCTTACAGAATTTTTCATATGGGTAAATATCTTTCTGGAGGGTTCTGTGTCAAAATTAAGCACCAAAATCAACTTTTGTCACCGCAGCAAATCTTTTTTAAGATTTAACGAAAGTTTTAAGCAGAATTTGGGGATTTTTGAAGAAAAAAATTTTTGCCCGATTTTTAAGGTCCGGGGCTTACAGAATTTTTCATACGGGTAAATATCTTTCTGGAGGGTTCTGTGTCATAATTAAGCACCAAAATCAACTTTTGTCACCGCAGCAAATCTTTTTTAAGGTTTACTGAAAGTTTTAAGCAGAATTTGGGGATTTTTGAAGAAAAAAATATTTGGCTTATTTTTAAGGTCCGGGGCTTACAGAATTTTTAATACGGGTAAATATCTTTCTGGAGGGTTCTGTGTCAAAATTAAGCACCAAAATCAACTTTTGTCACCGCAGCAAATCTTTTTTAAGGTTTACTGAAAGTTTTAAGCAGAATTTGGGGATTTTTGAAGAAAGAAATTTTTACCCGATTTTTAAGGTCCGGGGCTTACAGAATTTTTCATATGGGTAAATATCTTTCTGGAGGGTTCTGTGTCATAATTAAGCACCAAAATCAACTTTTGTCACCGCAGCAAATCTTTTTTAAGGTTTACTGAAAGTTTTAAGCAGAATTTGGGGATTTTTGAAGAAAAAAATATTTGGCTTATTTTTAAGGTCCGGGGCTTACAGAATTTTTAATACGGGTAAATATCTTTCTGGAGGGTTCTGTGTCAAAATTAAGCACCAAAATCAACTTTTGTCACCGCAGCAAATCTTTTTTAAGGTTTACTGAAAGTTTTAAGGAAAATTTGGGGATTTTTGAAGAAAAAAATTTTTGGCCAGATTTTTAAGGTCCGGGGCTTACAGAATTTTTCATACGGGTAAATATCTTTCTGGAGGGTTCTGTGTCAAAATTAAGCACCAAAATCAACTTCTGTCACCGCAGCAAATCTTTTTTAAGGTTTACTGAAAGTTTTAAGCAGAATTTGGGGATTTTTGAAGAAAAAAATTTTTGGCTGATTTTTAAGTTCCGGGGCTTACAGAATTTTTCATATGGGTAAATATCTTTCTGGAGGGTTCTGTGTCAAAATTAAGCACCAAAATCAACTTTTGTCACCGCAGCAAATCTTTTTTAAGATTTAACGAAAGTTTTAAGCAGAATTTGTGGATTTTTGAAGAAAAAAATTTTTGCCCGATTTTTAAGGTCCGGGGCTTACAGAATTTTTCATATGGTTAAATATCTTTCTGGAGGGTTCTGTGTCAAAATTAAGCACCAAAATCAACTTCTGTCACCGCAGCAAATCTTTTTAAGGTTTTCTGAAAGTTTTCAGCAGAATTTGGGGATTTTTAAAGAAAAAAAATTTTGCCCGATTTTTAAGGTCTGGGGCTTACAGAATTTTTCATATGGGTAAATATCTTTCTGGAGGGTTCTGTGTCAAAATTAAGCACCAAAATCAACTTCTGTCACTGCAGCAAATCTTTTTTAAGGTTTACTGAAAGTTTTAAGTAGAATTTGGTGTTTTTTGAAGAAAAAAATTTTTGGCCGATTTTTAAGGTCCGGGGCTTACAGAATTTTTCATATGGGTAAATATCTTTCTGGAGGGTTCTGTGTCAAAATTAAGCACCAAAATCAACTTCTGTCACCGCAGCAAATCTTTTTTAAGGTTTACTGAAAGTTTTAAGGAGAATTTGGGGATTTTTGAAGAAAATAATTTTTGGCCAGATTTTTAAGGTCCGGGGCTTACAGAATTTTTCATACGGGTAAATATCTTTCTGGAGGGTTCTGTGTCAAAATTAAGCACCAAAATCAACTTCTGTCACCGCAGCAAATCTTTTTTAAGGTTTACTGAAAGTTTTAAGCAGAATTTGGGGATTTTTGAAGAAAAAAATTTTTGGCTGATTTTTAAGTTCCGGGGCTTACAGAATTTTTCATATGGGTAAATATCTTTCTGGAGGGTTCTGTGTCAAAATTAAGCACCAAAATCAACTTTTGTCACCGCAGCAAATCTTTTTTAAGATTTAATGAAAGTTTTAAGCAGAATTTGGGGATTTTTGAAGAAAAAAATTTTTACCTGATTTTTAAGGTCCGGGGCTTACAGAATTTTTCATACTGGTAAATATCTTTCTGGAGGGTTCTGTGTCAAAATTAAGCACCAAAATCAACTTCTGTCACTGCAGCAAATCTTTTTTAAGGTTTACTGAAAGATTTAAGCAGAATTTGGGGATTTTTGAAGAAAAAAATTTTTGCCCGATTTTTAAGGTCCGGGGCTTACAGAATTTTTCATATGGGTAAATATCTTTCTGGAGGGTTCTGTGTCAAAATTAAGCACCAAAATCAACTTCTGTCACCGCAGCAAATCTTTTTTAAGGTTTACTGAAAGTTTTAAGCAGAATTTGGGGATTTTTGAAGAAAAAAAATTTTGGCTGATTTTTAAGTTCCGGGGCTTACAGAATTTTTCATATGGGTAAATATCTTTCTGGAGGGTTCTGTGTCAAAATTAAGCATCAAAATCAACTTTTGTCACCGCAGCAAATCTTTTTTAAGATTTAATGAAAGTTTTAAGCAGAATTTGGGGATTTTTGAAGAAAAAAATTTTTACCCGATTTTTAAGGTCCGGGGCTTACAGAATTTTTCATATGGGTAAATATCTTTCTGGAGGGTTCTGTGTCATAATTAAGCACCAAAATCAACTTTTGTCACCGCAGCAAATCTTTTTTAAGGTTACTGAAAGTTTTAAGCAGAATTTGGGGATTTTTGAAGAAAAAAATATTTGGCTTATTTTTAAGGTCCGGGGCTTACAGAATTTTTCATATGGTTAAATATCTTTCTGGAGGGTTCTGTGTCAAAATTAAGCACCAAAATCAACTTCTGTCACCGCAGCAAATCTTTTTTAAGGTTTACTGAAAGTTTTAAGCAGAATTTGGGGATTTTTGAAGAAAAAAATTTTTGGCTGATTTTTAAGTTCCGGGGCTTACAGAATTTTTCATATGGGTAAATATCTTTCTGGAGGGTTCTGTGTCAAAATTAAGCACCAAAATCAACTTTTGTCACCGCAGCAAATCTTTTTTAAGATTTAACGAAAGTTTTAAGCAGAATTTGGGGATTTTTGAAGAAAAAAATTTTTGCCCGATTTTTAAGGTCCGGGGCTTACAGAATTTTTCATACGGGTAAATATCTTTCTGGAGGGTTCTGTGTCATAATTAAGCACCAAAATCAACTTTTGTCACCGCAGCAAATCTTTTTTAAGGTTTACTGAAAGTTTTAAGCAGAATTTGGGGATTTTTGAAGAAAAAAATATTTGGCTTATTTTTAAGGTCCGGGGCTTACAGAATTTTTAATACGGGTAAATATCTTTCTGGAGGGTTCTGTGTCAAAATTAAGCACCAAAATCAACTTTTGTCACCGCAGCAAATCTTTTTTAAGGTTTACTGAAAGTTTTAAGCAGAATTTGGGGATTTTTGAAGAAAGAAATTTTTACCCGATTTTTAAGGTCCGGGGCTTACAGAATTTTTCATATGGGTAAATATCTTTCTGGAGGGTTCTGTGTCATAATTAAGCACCAAAATCAACTTTTGTCACCGCAGCAAATCTTTTTTAAGGTTTACTGAAAGTTTTAAGCAGAATTTGGGGATTTTTGAAGAAAAAAATATTTGGCTTATTTTTAAGGTCCGGGGCTTACAGAATTTTTAATACGGGTAAATATCTTTCTGGAGGGTTCTGTGTCAAAATTAAGCACCAAAATCAACTTTTGTCACCGCAGCAAATCTTTTTTAAGGTTTACTGAAAGTTTTAAGGAAAATTTGGGGATTTTTGAAGAAAAAAATTTTTGGCCAGATTTTTAAGGTCCGGGGCTTACAGAATTTTTCATACGGGTAAATATCTTTCTGGAGGGTTCTGTGTCAAAATTAAGCACCAAAATCAACTTCTGTCACCGCAGCAAATCTTTTTTAAGGTTTACTGAAAGTTTTAAGCAGAATTTGGGGATTTTTGAAGAAAAAAATTTTTGGCTGATTTTTAAGTTCCGGGGCTTACAGAATTTTTCATATGGGTAAATATCTTTCTGGAGGGTTCTGTGTCAAAATTAAGCACCAAAATCAACTTTTGTCACCGCAGCAAATCTTTTTTAAGATTTAACGAAAGTTTTAAGCAGAATTTGTGGATTTTTGAAGAAAAAAATTTTTGCCCGATTTTTAAGGTCCGGGGCTTACAGAATTTTTCATATGGTTAAATATCTTTCTGGAGGGTTCTGTGTCATAATTAAGCACCAAAATCAACTTTTGTCACCGCAGCAAATCTTTTTTAAGGTTTACTGAAAGTTTTAAGCAGAATTTGGGGATTTTTGAAGAAAAAAATATTTGGCTTATTTTTAAGGTCCGGGGCTTACAGAATTTTTCATACGTCTAAATATCTTTCTGGAGGGTTCTGTGTCAAAATTAAGCACCAAAATCAACTTTTGTCACCGCAGCAAATCTTTTTTAAGGTTTTCTGAAAGTTTTAAGCAGAATTTGGGGATTTTTGAAGAAAAAATTTTTTGGCCGATTTTTAAGGTCTTGGGCTTACAGAATTTTTCATATGGGTAAATATCTTTCTGGAGGGTTCTGTGTCAAAATTAAGCACCAAAATCAACTTCTGTCACCGCAGCAAATCTTTTTTAAGGTTTACTGAAAGTTTTAAGGAGAATTTGGGGATTTTTGAAGAAAAAAATTTTTGGCCAGATTTTTAAGGTCCGGGGCTTACAGAATTTTTCATACGGGTAAATATCTTTCTGGAGGGTTCTGTGTCAAAATTAAGCACCAAAATCAACTTTTGTCACCGCAGCAAATCTTTTTTAAGGTTTACTGAAAGTTTTAAGCAGAATTTGGGGATTTTTGAAGAAAAAAATATTTGGCTTATTTTTAAGGTCCGGGGCTTACAGAATTTTTAATACGGGTAAATATCTTTCTGGAGGGTTCTGTGTCAAAATTAAGCACCAAAATCAACTTTTGTCACCGCAGCAAATCTTTTTTAAGGTTTACTGAAAGTTTTAAGCAGAATTTGGGGATTTTTGAAGAAAGAAATTTTTACCCGATTTTTAAGGTCCGGGGCTTACAGAATTTTTCATATGGGTAAATATCTTTCTGGAGGGTTCTGTGTCATAATTAAGCACCAAAATCAACTTTTGTCACCGCAGCAAATCTTTTTTAAGGTTTACTGAAAGTTTTAAGCAGAATTTGGGGATTTTTGAAGAAAAAAATATTTGGCTTATTTTTAAGGTCCGGGGCTTACAGAATTTTTAATACGGGTAAATATCTTTCTGGAGGGTTCTGTGTCAAAATTAAGCACCAAAATCAACTTTTGTCACCGCAGCAAATCTTTTTTAAGGTTTACTGAAAGTTTTAAGGAAAATTTGGGGATTTTTGAAGAAAAAAATTTTTGGCCAGATTTTTAAGGTCCGGGGCTTACAGAATTTTTCATACGGGTAAATATCTTTCTGGAGGGTTCTGTGTCAAAATTAAGCACCAAAATCAACTTCTGTCACCGCAGCAAATCTTTTTTAAGGTTTACTGAAAGTTTTAAGCAGAATTTGGGGATTTTTGAAGAAAAAAATTTTTGGCTGATTTTTAAGTTCCGGGGCTTACAGAATTTTTCATATGGGTAAATATCTTTCTGGAGGGTTCTGTGTCAAAATTAAGCACCAAAATCAACTTTTGTCACCGCAGCAAATCTTTTTTAAGATTTAACGAAAGTTTTAAGCAGAATTTGTGGATTTTTGAAGAAAAAAATTTTTGCCCGATTTTTAAGGTCCGGGGCTTACAGAATTTTTCATATGGTTAAATATCTTTCTGGAGGGTTCTGTGTCATAATTAAGCACCAAAATCAACTTTTGTCACCGCAGCAAATCTTTTTTAAGGTTTACTGAAAGTTTTAAGCAGAATTTGGGGATTTTTGAAGAAAAAAATATTTGGCTTATTTTTAAGGTCCGGGGCTTACAGAATTTTTCATACGTGTAAATATCTTTCTGGAGGGTTCTGTGTCAAAATTAAGCACCAAAATCAACTTTTGTCACCGCAGCAAATCTTTTTTAAGGTTTTCTGAAAGTTTTAAGCAGAATTTGGGGATTTTTGAAGAAAAAATTTTTTGGCCGATTTTTAAGGTCTTGGGCTTACAGAATTTTTCATATGGGTAAATATCTTTCTGGAGGGTTCTGTGTCAAAATTAAGCACCAAAATCAACTTCTGTCACCGCAGCAAATCTTTTTTAAGGTTTACTGAAAGTTTTAAGGAGAATTTGGGGATTTTTGAAGAAAAACATTTTTGGCCAGATTTTTAAGGTCCGGGGCTTACAGAATTTTTCATACGGGTAAATATCTTTCTGGAGGGTTTTGTGTCAAAATTAAGCACCAAAATCAACTTCTGTCACCGCAGCAAATCTTTTTAAGGTTTTCTGAAAGTTTTCAGCAGAATTTGGGGATTTTTAAAGAAAAAAAATTTTGCCCGATTTTTAAGGTCTGGGGCTTACAGAATTTTTCATATGGGTAAATATCTTTCTGGAGGGTTCTGTGTCAAAATTAAGCACCAAAATCAACTTCTGTCACTGCAGCAAATCTTTTTTAAGGTTTACTGAAAGTTTTAAGTAGAATTTGGTGTTTTTTGAAGAAAAAAATTTTTGGCCGATTTTTAAGGTCCGGGGCTTACAGAATTTTTCATATGGGTAAATATCTTTCTGGAGGGTTCTGTGTCAAAATTAAGCACCAAAATCAACTTCTGTCACCGCAGCAAATCTTTTTTAAGGTTTACTGAAAGTTTTAAGGAGAATTTGGGGATTTTTGAAGAAAATAATTTTTGGCCAGATTTTTAAGGTCCGGGGCTTACAGAATTTTTCATACGGGTAAATATCTTTCTGGAGGGTTCTGTGTCAAAATTAAGCACCAAAATCAACTTCTGTCACCGCAGCAAATCTTTTTTAAGGTTTACTGAAAGTTTTAAGCAGAATTTGGGGATTTTTGAAGAAAAAAATTTTTGGCTGATTTTTAAGTTCCGGGGCTTACAGAATTTTTCATATGGGTAAATATCTTTCTGGAGGGTTCTGTGTCAAAATTAAGCACCAAAATCAACTTTTGTCACCGCAGCAAATCTTTTTTAAGATTTAATGAAAGTTTTAAGCAGAATTTGGGGATTTTTGAAGAAAAAAATTTTTACCTGATTTTTAAGGTCCGGGGCTTACAGAATTTTTCATACTGGTAAATATCTTTCTGGAGGGTTCTGTGTCAAAATTAAGCACCAAAATCAACTTCTGTCACTGCAGCAAATCTTTTTTAAGGTTTACTGAAAGATTTAAGCAGAATTTGGGGATTTTTGAAGAAAAAAATTTTTGCCCGATTTTTAAGGTCCGGGGCTTACAGAATTTTTCATATGGGTAAATATCTTTCTGGAGGGTTCTGTGTCAAAATTAAGCACCAAAATCAACTTTTGTCACCGCAGCAAATCTTTTTTAAGGTTTACTGAAAGTTTTAAGCAGAATTTGGGGATTTTTGAAGAAAAAAATTTTTGCCCGATTTTTAAGGTCCGGGGCTTACAGAATTTTTCATACGGGTAAATATCTTTCTGGAGGGTTCTGTGTCAAAATTAAGCACCAAAATCAACTTCTGTCACCGCAGCAAATCTTTTTTAAGGTTTACTGAAAGTTTTAAGCAGAATTTGGGGATTTTTGAAGAAAAAAATTTTTGGCCGATTTTTAAGGTCCGGGGCTTACAGAATTTTTAATATGGGTAAATATCTTTCTGGAGGGTTCTGTGTCAAAATTAAGCAACAAAATCAACTTTTGTCACCGCAGCAAATCTTTTTTAAGGTTTTCTGAAAGTTTTAAGCAGAATTTGGGGATTTTTGAAGAAAAACATTTTTAGACGATTTTTAAAGTCCGGGGCTTACAGAATTTTTAATACGGGTAAATATCTTTCTGGAGGGTTCTGTGTCAAATTTATGCACCAAAATCAACTTCTGTCACCGCAGCAAATCTTTTTTAAGGTTTACTGAAAGTTTTAAGCAGAGTTTGTGGATTTTTGAAGAAAAAAATTTTTGGCCAGATTTTTAAGGTCCGGGGCTTACAGAATTTTTCATACGGGTAAATATCTTTCTGGAGGGTTCTGTGTCAAAATTAAGCACCAAAATCAACTTCTGTCACCGCAGCAAATCTTTTGGGAGAGGAGTGTCCTAGGAGGAGGTGGTGAGCTGCTGAGACAGGGAGAGGGCTTCCCCAGGCAGGCTGATTCCTCCTGGGGAAGATATCGCTGCTGATCCTGCTGTTTGTGGTGCTGAGGATTTGCTGTGGTGCTGCTGCCTTTCAGCACCATGACCAAGAGAGGCAGACCCCGGGCTGGAGGATCAAGCAGGGGTTCTGTCGCTCCTGTCCCGCCTGACCCACCTGACCCGCCTAACCTGCCTGCCGGAGGACTGCAGCGCGAGGCCGTGGATCCACCCGCCGGTTCGCGGAGGCCGCAAGTGTGCGCGGCTGGAGCTCCGGACCCCCCTGTCCCTTTGGCGCGCCTGCCCGGGAGACGGAGTGCGGGGAGTCTGATGGAGCAGCCAAAGCAGCCGAAGCAGCCGGAGCTGATGGAGCGGATGGCGGCGGCAAGCGGAGGACTCCCTGTACCAGCGGCGGACGTGCCGGGGAGTCGGAAGGCGGCAGCTGTGCTGGTGGACCCGGCGGCGGGCGGAGGAGGTGTCCTGGACCCCCCTGGACTTTCAGTTCGGAGAGCGGGGGGTCCAGTGGAGTTCAGCAGAGTGCCAGTCTCCAAACCGCTGGCGGCGGGACCCCCGAGTGACGCAACTCGGGGGGTAATGGCGGCCCCCGCTAGCGGTGCAGCGGAGGTGGTTATAGTGGCTGCAGACTCTGCCTCCAAACTGTCAGTAGAGGGACCCCCGAGTGAGGCAACTCGGGGGGGTATGGAGACCCTCACTGGCAGTGAAGAGGAGGATATGGAGGTGATGGCTGATTTGGTGACCCCTAGCCCAGCAGCGCTCCCCAAACTGTCAGTGAAGGGACCCCTGAGTGAGGCAACTCAGGGGGATATGGTGGCCCCCACTGGCAGTGAAGCGGGGAGTGCTGCAGAAGGGGAGAAGACAGAAGACGGGGAGCTAGAGTCTGATACTGAGGAGGATGATTTGTTTGCAGCTTTAAGCATGGACCAGCTGCAAAAAGAGATTAAAAAACTGAGCAGCAAGCTGTCAGATAAGAGAAAGAGGAGGAATCTGGCAGCTCCCTTGGAGAGACAATTCCTTAAGGGGGAAATTGCTGAACTAGCAGTTTCCCTGGACAATGCCAAAGAGCGGCTGGAGTACTTGAAAAAAATGAAAAAGAAACTGATAAAGTCCGAATCTACCTCAATGAGTGATATGGAAGGTTTAAAAGTGGAGAAGGTGGAGGCTGCATCAGCTATGGCGGTGGAAGTGGCAGAGCTGCAGGAGGATCCAGGCCCAGAGGTAAGCGATGATGCAAAGGGGACTGGGGGGATCGGGGTTGGGGGTCCCCATAATGCTTCGGTTCCCCTGGTTCCTGCTAGCGGAGCTTTTTTACCTGCAAGGGCAGTCAGTGGCAATAGTATGATGGAAGTGTGTTCCAAAGCAACTGACTCAGAGTTAGTCCAGGTGGCAGTATTGGTGGAGGCTGGCATGGAGGGTAGACCAAAAGAACTGGTTCCTGAGGAAGTGCCAGGTGTGTTAAGTCTGGTCGGTGGTGTTGTCCCTGTGGATGTGTCAGCGCAAGGGATGCCAGTCCTGGACAAGTCATCCCTTTCAAATGCGCAAAGGGACATTGTGGAGACTGTTTATGGAGACAGGTTGCTAGTCCCAGAGAGGGCAAGGGTGGCAGCTGCAGTGATTGAAAAAGACTTGGCTCAGAGGAGGGAGAGACAGGCTAAGTCTGTCCCAGGTACCCTGTCTTATGCAAATGTGGTATCTGGGAGGAAAACAACTAATGTACCACCAGCTGCACCCTTGCCTGGGAGTACTGGAAAAAGACGTAATCTAATCCAATTTAAGTGGATTGCTCCTGGAGAAGCTCCAGGAAGAGAGGTGTTTTTAAAAATGGTGTTTAGTTTGGGGTTCTGTCCTGCAGATCTGTACGCCTGCATCCACCCAGTGCGGACCCTGGAGTATGATGTGAGTTTTCTGACGTACCAGGGTCTGCAAACTTTCTGGGGGAGGCTGCAGGCGTGTAGAAACAAGGACCCCTTTAACAAATATGTAATGAATTTAGTCACGAAGCATGACAGGGTAAAAGCCACTATTCTTGTCAGGAATGAGTCACTGCCCCCGGAGGACATAATATTTTGGCTAAAACGGTTTTGTAATGTAGAGTCGGGGGCAGTGAAGGCCGGTTATGTGTTAGGGGTGTGGGGTGGAGCATGGGAGGTGGGTATTAGGTTGAGGATGTCTGAGAAGGGGTTTGTTCATGTACCCTCGGCTGCCTATATAGGTAGGGACAGAGTGCAGTGTTTTTATCCGGGGCAGCCGAGGACATGTTTTAAGTGTGGTGATCACCGTCACGTTAGTTCCGAGTGCACTGTGGTGAAGTGTTCTTTGTGTGGGGGTGTGGGTCACTGGTCTAGAGATTGTCACACTGTCAGGTGCAATTTGTGTGGGGTGGAGGGGCACCCTTATAGCAGATGTCCGAAAGCCAGTCACAATGTGGTGTTAGAACAGGTGGTGGGTAGTAGTGTGGTGGTGAGTGAGGTGGTGAATGAGGTAGAAGAAGAGGGTATAGAGCAGGATGAGGTGGTAAATGTTGAAAGTAGGGAGGAGGTAATGGAGGAGACATTTCAGGAGGTTAGGCGGGGAGGGAATGGGATAAAAGAGAAAGATACAGAAACACAAGTGGTGTTATCCAATAAATTTGATGTTTTCTCCTCTGATGAGGAGGAAATCATAAGGAAAGATGGAGAGTGTTATCTGGTGTCAAAAAAAAACAAAAGAAAAACAAAGAGGTCTTTTAAAGAAAGTGAGAGGCACCGGGACGGGAAAAAAAGAAGGGAGTCAATCCCGGAGGTGGGGGAAGAGGCGGTAAATAAGGAAACTCTGGCCCCGATGGAAAGAAGGGTGGTGGAAAGGAGAAAGGAGGAGGTGGTGGCAATGGAGGAGACAGTGGCGGTTCAGCAGGAGGTAGCCGAAGAGACTGATGTGGAGTCATCCCAGAGCTCGGGGGTCGGGCCAAGTGGCACTGGTGGTGGGGTACACTGCCAGGTCATAAAGTTTGTGGCCAAGGCCCCTGACCCTGGGATCCCTGAGGAGGGTGGTGTACCCTCTGGGGGTGGAAGGGAGGGGGGTGGGGATGCCACAGGCAGTGGTGTGGCTGGCCCGCAGGGGGCTGGTGTGCAGTGTTAAGACTTGTTTTTTGGTGATGGTATGTAAAAGTAAGCAAGGTCTTGTAATATTCCATAACCTAGAAACATGGATCCTCATCCTATACGATGTGCCACGATTAATGTGGCTTCCGTGTTGTCCGAATGTGCTCGTATGATGGCCTTTGATTTTTTCAATACGATTGATGTTGATGTTTTATTTTTGCAAGAGACTAGGATTAGTAAATTGGATATCCTCCACAAGGCGAAGCAGGAGTGGAGGAGGGGTCCTTCTTACTGGTCTCTTGCGGCCGAGCCATACGGTGGGGTGGCAGTCCTTTTTTCTGATATGGTAACTGTGCACAAGGTTATTGAATTGCAAGCAGGTAGATGTATGATTTTGGATGTCAACATAAAGGGACAAGATGTGAGATTAATTAATGTGTATGGGCCACAGACACCAGGTGATAGGAAAAGTCTCTTTATGGAGATAAAACCTTTTCTTTTTACAGCCCAGCAGGTCGTCTTTGGTGGTGATTTTAATACCGTTGTTAGGCCAAAAGACAGGGGAGGCTCAAGGAGACCCCTGGGCTATGATTCCAATTTTTTAGTTAGCATGGTTAGACAGGCTGGTTTGGTGGATGTGCATATTCGTCACTCCCCAGACCTCACGGGTTTCACCTACTTTAGTGGTAGTCGTAGGTCTAGGATAGATAGGTTTTTTGTTAAGGAGACTTCCAAGACTTCATCCCTTGGGGTGAGGTTGGTGGAATTTTCCGATCACGGTTTGCTCTCAGTAACTTTGAATGCTTCAGAAACCCCTCAGAAGGGGCGGGGTCTGTGGCGTTTGAACTCTGAACTCCTGGAAGAAGAGAGAGTTAGGCAGTCCTTCAGGGTCTTCTTTCAATCTCAGGAGACACTTCTGGAGGCTGGTTGGAGTAGGTCTGAGTGGTGGGAGGTGATTAAAAAGAGAACCTGCAAATTTTTCCGTGGCCTTATAGCTAGGAAAAACTTGATAAAGCAAAATATCTACCGTAATCTGAGAAGGAAATTGGATTTCCTGATCTCTGAGGAGGGAGATGATGGGGAAATCTCCCGAGTGAAGGCTCAGATGAAAGAGTTCCAATATAACCGATTGGCATCCTTGGTTTTGGAAAGGGATTATGGTATGTACCACTCGCCTGATCCCTACCAGAGCTGTAGGAGGTCAGTCGACGCCAAACATGTCAGAGGACTGGTGGACGGACAGGGTGTTCTTCGTACTGACAAGGAAGGCATTCTGGATGTTATTGTGTCCTACTATTCTGATCTTCTGTCTGAGCAGCCACTCATCAGGGAGAGGATGGAGGAATTTCTGAGGGGAACCCCTGGTCTGAGTTCTCAGGGTGCCTCTCTTGACTCCTTGGCAAGTGATATAACCGCAGAGGAAGTTAGGAAGGCGATAATGGGTTTAAATCCCAAGAAATCACCAGGACCAGATGGTTTAACATCTGAATTTTATAAGACCTTTGCTGACCTCCTGATTCCCCGCCTTGTGGAAGTTTTTAATGAGAGCCTGGATGAGGGAGTCCTCCCTCCTTCCATGAGGTTATCTGCGCTTATTTTGCTGTCCAAAGGGAAGGACTCGTCTCGTATTGAAAACTGGCGCCCCATAGCCCTTCTCAATACAGACAGGAAGATTTTGGCAAAGGTACTGTTTAACAGGCTTTCAGAGTTTTCTGAGCTGTTGCTTTCTCCTTCTCAGCACTGTACGGTGAAGGGTCGTAGCACTTTTAGTGCTGTCCTTGGTGTCCGGGAGGCCATTGAGCGGTGCAGGGCTGAGAAGTGGGGAAAGTACTTACTGGCATTGGATCAGTCTAAAGCTTTTGACCGAGTGAATCATGAGTACCTTTGGGCTCTACTGAGATGGTATGGTCTTCCAGAGAGGGTGGTTAATTGGTTACAGACGATCTATCGTATGGCTGAAAGCTTTCCACTGGTAAACGGTTGGGTGGGCCCTACCTTTGGTGTAGGCTCGGGTGTTCGTCAGGGGTGTCCCCTGAGCCCCCTCCTGTATGTCTTTGCAATCGATCCCTTCGTTAGGAGGGTAGAGTGTGGGACTGTAGGGGGGGTGCAGCTGAGTCCGGAGTTTGCATTGAGGGTGGTGGCTTACGCAGATGATGTCACGGTGGTTCTGTCCTCGCAGGCAGAGGCCCGTGGCATAGAACACCTCATTTGCGAGTACTCTGAGGCTTCGTGCTCCAGAGTAAACCGAGAAAAGTGTGATGTTTTCTGGATGGGGGAGGAGGGGGAGCCTTTTCCTCTTCCGGACAGCTTCCCTCAGGTCAACGATCAGATTAAAATTCTTGGTATCAAATTTGATCATGGAGATTATGCCTCCCTAAATTGGGTTAACAAGCTGGAGGATGCTACCAAGAAGGTAGAGAGTTGGAAAAGATGGAAATTGTCTTTGAGGGAAAGGGTTGACTTGTGCAAAACTTACCTGATCCCGATTTTTTTGTATGTCAGTTACGTGTGCTTTTTGCCACAATCTTTGTGGTCCAGATTGAATTCCTTGTTCTTCCTCTTGTTGTGGAAGAACAGGATCAATATAGTGAAGAGGGGTATCACCTACAGACCGAGGAAAGATGGGGGTTTGAACATGGTAAACCCAGTGATCTTTTTTGTTACAGCTTTTTTAAAGCTTAACATTGGGAGCATGTTTTTAGACACTCCTCCTCGGTGGGTAGAGGGATTTAGACCATGGGTGTTTCCCTTCCTCAGATTCTGGATAGATGGAGGCCAAGTGAGAAGTTTCCGGATTCGTCATGGTTACCTCCCGATCTACGTCATCCAGAGCTTGAAGGTGATAAAGCGATATGACGTGGGAGTGGGTGAAGTCAAAAACTTCTCTAGGAGGGAGTTGGAGAGAAGAGTTTTGCACACCCACTTTCATGTTCCGCTGTCACTGAGGGACTGTCCAGGTAATGTCGCTTCGGCTGGATTGGTTTTGTTAAATTCACAAAGGTTACCGCCCAAGTTCAAAGATATTGCCTGGCTCACTTTTCATGGGAGGCTTTATGTTGGAGGGAACCTCAGGTGGCGAAGTGCCAGTGAACGTGGCTGCCCACGGGAGGAATGTCCAGGGGTGGAGGAGACGATGGACCACTTCCTGCTTGAGTGTCCTTTTAATGTAAAGGTTTATGAGGAGGTTTCAAAGGCCATTGGTATCCCGTGCCTTTTGGGTCTTAGTTACCCTGAGTGGGCTTATGGGGTAGTCAGAAGATACGGTGACTTTAATTTAACCACAATTTTTTTAGTTAGTTTAGCTGTTAGGTATCACACGTGGAATGCACGGTGCCAGGTATCTATTCGAAGGAAGGTCCTCCCCTGTGATGTGGTGGTAGGTATGATTATGCAAGAGGTGAAAAAGATGATGGATCTGGATAAGGGGAGACTGGATGCTGTCAGCTGGTCACAGTGGTGGGGCCGTTTGAAACCCCCTTGAGTGGGTGGTTGAAAGTCTCTTCTTGTTCAGCTGGGTTTCTTTTCTGTCCTTTCACTCCCTGTAGATTTTTTATTCTATTTTTTGGTTTTTGTTGAAAAGGTTTTACATACATCTACCTGAGGTGGTGTGTATTGGTGATGGGTAGGATTAGATAAGATAGATAGTAGTTAAAGTTTTTTGTATTGTTTTATGGTTTGCTGTGTATATATACATATATAATATATAAAAAAAAAAAAAAATATATAGATAGTGGTTAAGGTAGTTGTTGTTCTAAAATCATTGCTTACTTTTTCTCATAGGAGATAAGTTGTTTATTATTAGGATTGGTAAAGTTTTCTTTTGGTTATAAGGCATAATATGGAGTAATATTGTGTATCCTTATGTTGATATTTGATTTTGTGTATATATATATTTTATCTATTTATTTATTTATTTTTTATATATGTAATTATTGTATATATATATATATCTTTGTTGCAAGTTAAAATAAAGAAGCATATTCTGTCACCGCAGCAAATCTTTTTTAAGGTTTACTGAAAGTTTTAAGCAGAATTTGTGGATTTTTGAAGAAAAAAATTTTTGGCCGATTTTTAAGATCCGGGGCTTACAGAATTTTTCATACGGGTAAATATCTTTCTGGAGGGTTCTGTGTCAAAATTAAGCACCAAAATCAACTTCTGTCACCGCAGCAAATCTTTTTTAAGGTTTACTGAAAGTTTTAAACAGAATTTGGGGATTTTTGAAGAAAAAAAATTTTGGCTGATTTTTAAGTTCCGGGGCTTACAGAATTTTTCATATGGGTAAATATCTTTCTGGAGGGTTCTGTGTCAAAATTAAGCACCAAAATCAACTTCTGTCACCGCAGCAAATCTTTTTTAAGGTTTACTGAAAGTTTTAAGGAGAATTTGGGGATTTTTGAAGAAAAAAATTTTTGGCCAGATTTTTAAGGTCCGGGGCTTACAGAATTTTTCATACGGGTAAATATCTTTCTGGAGGGTTTTGTGTCAAAATTAAGCACCAAAATCAACTTCTGTCACCGCAGCAAATCTTTTTAAGGTTTTCTGAAAGTTTTCAGCAGAATTTAAGGATTTTTGAAGGAAGAAATTTTTGGCCGATTTTTAAGGTCCGGGGCTTACAGAATTTTTCATATGGGTAAATATCTTTCTGGAGGGTTCTGTGTCAAAATTAAGCAACAAAATCAACTTCTGTCACCGCAGCAAATCTTTTTTAAGGTTTACTGAAAGTTTTAAGGAGAATTTGGGGATTTTTAAAGAAAAAAAATTTTGCCCGATTTTTAAGGTCTGGGGCTTACAGAATTTTTCATATGGGTAAATATCTTTCTGGAGGGTTCTGTGTCAAAATCAAGCACCAAAATCAACTTCTGTCACTGCAGCAAATCTTTTTTAAGGTTTACTGAAAGTTTTAAGGAGAATTTGGGGATTTTTGAAGAAAATAATTTTTGGCCAGATTTTTAAGGTCCGGGGCTTACAGAATTTTTCATACGGGTAAATATCTTTCTGGAGGGTTCTGTGTCAAAATTAAGCACCAAAATCAACTTCTGTCACCGCAGCAAATCTTTTTTAAGGTTTACTGAAAGTTTTAAGCAGAATTTGGGGATTTTTGAAGAAAAAAATTTTTGGCTGATTTTTAAGTTCCGGGGCTTACAGAATTTTTCATATGGGTAAATATCTTTCTGGAGGGTTCTGTGTCAAAATTAAGCACCAAAATCAACTTTTGTCACCGCAGCAAATCTTTTTTAAGGTTTTCTGAAAGTTTTAAGCAGAATTTGGGGATTTTTGAAGAAAAAAATTTTTGGCCGATTTTTAAGGTCTTGGGCTTACAGAATTTTTCATATGGGTAAATATCTTTCTGGAGGGTTCTGTGTCAAAATTAAGCACCAAAATCAACTTCTGTCACCGCAGCAAATCTTTTTTAAGGTTTACTGAAAGTTTTAAGGAGAATTTGGGGATTTTTGAAGAAAAAAATTTTTGGCCAGATTTTTAAGGTCCGGGGCTTACAGAATTTTTCATACGGGTAAATATCTTTCTGGAGGGTTTTGTGTCAAAATTAAGCACCAAAATCAACTTTTGTCACTGCAGCAAATCTTTTTTAAGGTTTACTGAAAGTTTTAAGCAGAATTTGGGGATTTTTGAAGAAAAAAATTTTTGGCTGATTTTTAAGGTCCGGGGCTTACAGAATTTTTCATACGTGTAAATATCTTTCTGGAGGGTTCTGTGTCAAAATTAAGCACCAAAATCAACTTTTGTCACCGCAGCAAATCTTTTTTAAGGTTTTCTGAAAGTTTTAAGCAGAATTTGGGGATTTTTGAAGAAAAATATTTTTAGACGATTTTTAAAGTCCGGGGCTTACAGAATTTTTAATACGGGTAAATATCTTTCTGGAGGGTTCTGTGTCAAATTTATGCACCAAAATCAACTTCTGTCACCGCAGCAAATCTTTTTTAAGGTTTACTGAAAGTTTTAAGGAGAATTTGGGGATTTTTGAAGAAAAAAATTTTTGGCCAGATTTTTAAGGTCCGGGGCTTACAGAATTTTTCATATGGGTAAATATCTTTCTGGAGGGTTCTGTGTCAAAATTAAGCACCAAAATCAACTTCTGTCACCGCAGCAAATCTTTTTTAAGGTTTACTGAAAGTTTTAAGCAGAATTTGGGGATTTTTAAAGAAAAAAAATTTTGCCCGATTTTTAAGGTCTGGGGCTTACAGAATTTTTCATATGGGTAAATATCTTTCTGGAGGGTTCTGTGTCAAAATTAAGCACCAAAATCAACTTCTGTCACTGCAGCAAATCTTTTTTAAGGTTTACTGAAAGTTTTAAGTAGAATTTGGTGTTTTTTGAAGAAAAAAATTTTTGGCCGATTTTTAAGGTCCGGGGCTTACAGAATTTTTCATATGGGTAAATATCTTTCTGGAGGGTTCTGTGTCAAAATTAAGCACCAAAATCAACTTCTGTCACCGCAGCAAATCTTTTTTAAGGTTTACTGAAAGTTTTAAGGAGAATTTGGGGATTTTTGAAGAAAATAATTTTTGGCCAGATTTTTAAGGTCCGGGGCTTACAGAATTTTTCATACGGGTAAATATCTTTCTGGAGGGTTCTGTGTCAAAATTAAGCACCAAAATCAACTTCTGTCACCGCAGCAAATCTTTTTTAAGGTTTACTGAAAGTTTTAAGCAGAATTTGGGGATTTTTGAAGAAAAAAATTTTTGGATGATTTTTAAGTTCCGGGGCTTACAGAATTTTTCATATGGGTAAATATCTTTCTGGAGGGTTCTGTGTCAAAATTAAGCACCAAAATCAACTTTTGTCACCGCAGCAAATCTTTTTTAAGATTTAATGAAAGTTTTAAGCAGAATTTGGGGATTTTTGAAGAAAAAATTTTTTACCCGATTTTTAAGGTCCGGGGCTTACAGAATTTTTCATACTGGTAAATATCTTTCTGGAGGGTTCTGTGTCAAAATTAAGCACCAAAATCAACTTCTGTCACTGCAGCAAATCTTTTTTAAGGTTTACTGAAAGATTTAAGCAGAATTTGGGGATTTTTGAAGAAAAAATTTTTTGCCCGATTTTTATGGTCCGGGGCTTACAGAATTTTTCATATGGGTAAATATCTTTCTGGAGGGTTCTGTGTCAAAATTAAGCACCAAAATCAACTTTTGTCACCGCAGCAAATCTTTTTTAAGGTTTACTGAAAGTTTTAAGCAGAATTTGGGGATTTTTGAAGAAAAAAATTTTTTCCCGATTTTTAAGGTCCGGGGCTTACAGAATTTTTCATACGGGTAAATATCTTTCTGGAGGGTTCTGTGTCAAAATTAAGCACCAAAATCAACTTCTGTCACCGCAGCAAATCTTTTTTAAGGTTTACTGAAAGTTTTAAGCAGAATTTGGGGATTTTTGAAGAAAAAAATTTTTGGCCGATTTTTAAGGTCCGGGGCTTACAGAATTTTTAATATGGGTAAATATCTTTCTGGAGGGTTCTGTGTCAAAATTAAGCAACAAAATCAACTTTTGTCACCGCAGCAAATCTTTTTTAAGGTTTTCTGAAAGTTTTAAGCAGAATTTGGGGATTTTTGAAGAAAAACATTTTTAGACGATTTTTAAAGTCCGGGGCTTACAGAATTTTTAATACGGGTAAATATCTTTCTGGAGGGTTCTGTGTCAAATTTATGCACCAAAATCAACTTCTGTCACCGCAGCAAATCTTTTTTAAGGTTTATTGAAAGTTTTCAGCAGAATTTGGGGATTTTTGAAGAAAAAAAATTTTGGCCGATTTTTAAGGTCCGGAGCTTACAGAATTTTTCATACGGGTAAATATCTTTCTGGAGGGTTCTGTGTCAAAATTAAGCACCAAAATCAACTTCTGTCACAGCAGCAAATCTTTTTTAAGGTTTACTGAAAGTTTTAAGCAGAATTTGGGGATTTTTAAAGAAAAAAAATTTTGCCCAATTTTTAAGGTCTGGGGCTTACAGAATTTTTCATATGGGTAAATATCTTTCTGGAGGGTTCTGTGTCAAAATTAAGCACCAAAATCAACTTCTGTCACTGCAGCAAATCTTTTTTAAGGTTTACTGAAAGTTTTAAGCAGAATTTGGGGATTTTTGAAGAAAAAAATATTTGGCTTATTTTTAAGGTCCGGGGCTTACAGAATTTTTAATACGGGTAAATATCTTTCTGGAGGGTTCTGTGTCAAAATTAAGCACCAAAATCAACTTTTGTCACCGCAGCAAATCTTTTTTAAGGTTTACTGAAAGTTTTAAGGAAAATTTGGGGATTTTTGAAGAAAAAAATTTTTGGCCAGATTTTTAAGGTCCGGGGCTTACAGAATTTTTCATACGGGTAAATATCTTTCTGGAGGGTTCTGTGTCAAAATTAAGCACCAAAATCAACTTCTGTCACCGCAGCAAATCTTTTTTAAGGTTTACTGAAAGTTTTAAACAGAATTTGGGGATTTTTGAAGAAAAAAATTTTTGGCTGATTTTTAAGTTCCGGGGCTTACAGAATTTTTCATATGGGTAAATATCTTTCTGGAGGGTTCTGTGTCAAAAATAAGCACCAAAATCAACTTTTGTCACCGCAGCAAATCTTTTTTAAGATTTAACGAAAGTTTTAAGCAGAATTTGGGGATTTTTGAAGAAAAAAATTTTTGCCCGATTTTTAAGGTCCGGGGCTTACAGAATTTTTCATACGGTTAAATATCTTTCTGGAGGGTTCTGTGTCATAATTAAGCACCAAAATCAACTTTTGTCACCGCAGCAAATCTTTTTTAAGGTTTACTGAAAGTTTTAAGCAGAATTTGAGGATTTTTGAAGAAAAAAATATTTGGCTTATTTTTAAGGTCCGGGGCTTACAGAATTTTTAATACGGGTAAATATCTTTCTGGAGGGTTCTGTGTCAAAATTAAGCACCAAAATCAACTTTTGTCACCGCAGCAAATCTTTTTTAAGGTTTACTGAAAGTTTTAAGCAGAATTTGGGGATTTTTGAAGAAAAAAATTTTTGGCCGATTTTTAAGGTCCGGGGCTTACAGAATTTTTCATACGTGTAAATATCTTTCTGGAGGGTTCTGTGTCAAAATTAAGCACCAAAATCAACTTTTGTCACCGCAGCAAATCTTTTTTAAGGTTTACTGAAAGTTTTAAGCAGAATTTGGGGATTTTTGAAGAAAAAAATTTTTACCCGATTTTTAAGGTCCGGGGCTTACAGAATTTTTCATACGGGTAAATATCTTTCTGGAGGGTTCTGTGTCATAATTAAGCACCAAAATCAACTTTTGTCACCGCAGCAAATCTTTTTTAAGGTTTACTGAAAGTTTTAAGCAGAATTTGGGGATTTTTGAAGAAAAAAATATTTGGCTTATTTTTAAGGTCCGGGGCTTACAGAATTTTTAATACGGGTAAATATCTTTCTGGAGGGTTCTGTGTCAAAATTAAGCACCAAAATCAACTTTTGTCACCGCAGCAAATCTTTTTTAAGGTTTACTGAAAGTTTTAAGGAAAATTTGGGGATTTTTGAAGAAAAAAATTTTTGGCCAGATTTTTAAGGTCCGGGGCTTACAGAATTTTTCATACGGGTAAATATCTTTCTGGAGGGTTCTGTGTCAAAATTAAGCACCAAAATCAACTTCTGTCACCGCAGCAAATCTTTTTTAAGGTTTACTGAAAGTTTTAAGCAGAATTTGGGGATTTTTAAAGAAAAAAAAATTTGCCCGATTTTTAAGGTCTGGGGCTTACAGAATTTTTCATATGGGTAAATATCTTTCTGGAGGGTTCTGTGTCATAATTAAGCACCAAAATCAACTTCTGTCACCGCAGCAAATCTTTTTTAAGGTTTACTGAAAGTTTTAAGCAGAATTTGGGGATTTTTGAAGAAAAAAATTTTTGGCCGATTTTTAAGGTCCGGGGCTTACAGAATTTTTAATATGGGTAAATATCTTTCTGGAGGGTTCCGTGTCAAAATTAAGCAACAAAATCAACTTCTGTCACCGCAGCAAATCTTTTTTAAGGTTTACTGAAAGTTTTAAGGAGAATTTGGGGATTTTTGAAGAAAAAAATTTTTGGCTTATTTTTAAGGTCCGGGGCTTACAGAATTTATCATACGTGTAAATATCTTTCTGGAGGGTTCTGTGTCAAAATTAAGCACCAAAATCAACTTTTGTCACCGCAGCAAATCTTTTTTAAGGTTTTCTGAAAGTTTTAAGCAGAATTTGGGGATTTTTGAAGAAAAATATTTTTAGACGATTTTTAAAGTCCGGGGCTTACAGAATTTTTAATACGGGTAAATATCTTTCTGGAGGGTTCTGTGTCAAATTTATGCACCAAAATCAACTTCTGTCACCGCAGCAAATCTTTTTTAAGGTTTACTGAAAGTTTTAAGCAGAATTTGTGGATTTTTGAAGAAAAAAATTTTTGGCCGATTTTTAAGATCCGGGGCTTACAGAATTTTTCATACGGGTAAATATCTATCTGGAGGGTTCTGTGTCAAAATTAAGCACCAAAATCAACTTCTGTCACCGCAGCAAATCTTTTTTAAGGTTTATTGAAAGTTTTCAGCAGAATTTGGGGATTTTTGAAGAAAAAAAATTTTGGCCGATTTTTAAGGTCCGGAGCTTACAGAATTTTTCATACGGGTAAATATCTTTCTGGAGGGTTCTGTGTCAAAATTAAGCACCAAAATCAACTTCTGTCACCGCAGCAAATCTTTTTTAAGGTTTACTGAAAGTTTTAAGCAGAATTTGGGGATTTTTAAAGAAAAAAAATTTTGCCCAATTTTTAAGGTCTGGGGCTTACAGAATTTTTCATATGGGTAAATATCTTTCTGGAGGGTTCTGTGTCAAAATTAAGCACCAAAATCAACTTCTGTCACTGCAGCAAATCTTTTTTAAGGTTTACTGAAAGTTTTAAGTAGAATTTGGTGTTTTTTGAAGAAAAAAATTTTTGGCCGATTTTTAAGCTCCGGGGCTTACAGAATTTTTCATATGGGTAAATATCTTTCTGGAGGGTTCTGTGTCAAAATTAAGCACCAAAATCAACTTCTGTCACCGCAGCAAATCTTTTTTAAGGTTTACTGAAAGTTTTAAGGAGAATTTGGGGATTTTTGAAGAAAATAATTTTTGGCCAGATTTTTAAGGTCCGGGGCTTACAGAATTTTTCATACGGGTAAATATCTTTCTGGAGGGTTCTGTGTCAAAATTAAGCACCAAAATCAACTTCTGTCACCGCAGCAAATCTTTTTTAAGGTTTACTGAAAGTTTTAAGCAGAATTTGGGGATTTTTGAAGAAAAAATTTTTTGGCTGATTTTTAAGAGTCGGGGCTTACAGAATTTTTCATATGGGTAAATATCTTTCTGGAGGGTTCTGTGTCAAAATTAAGCACCAAAATCAACTTTTGTCACCGCAGCAAATCTTTTTTAAGATTTAACGAAAGTTTTAAGCAGAATTTGGGGATTTTTGAAGAAAAAAATTTTTGCCCGATTTTTAAGGTCCGGGGCTTACAGAATTTTTCATACGGTTAAATATCTTTCTGGAGGGTTCTGTGTCATAATTAAGCACCAAAATCAACTTTTGTAACCGCAGCAAATCTTTTTTAAGGTTTACTGAAAGTTTTAAGCAGAATTTAGGGATTTTCGAAGAAAAAAAATTTTGCCCAATTTTTAAGGTCCGGGGCTTACAGAATTTTTCATACTGGTAAATATCTTTCTGGAGGGTTCTGTGTCAAAATTAAGCACCAAAATCAACTTCTGTCACTGCAGCAAATCTTTTTTAAGGTTTACTGAAAGTTTTAAGCAGAATTTGGGGATTTTTGAAGAAAAAAATTTTTGCCCGATTTTTAAGGTCCGGGGCTTACAGGATTTTTCATATGGGTAAATATCTTTCTGGAGGGTTCTGTGTCAAAATTAAGCACCAAAATCAACTTTTGTCACCGCAGCAAATCTTTTTTAAGGTTTACTGAAAGTTTTAAGCAGAATTTGGGGATTTTTGAAGAAAAAAATTTTTGGCCGATTATTAAGGTCCGGGGCTTACAGAATTTTTCATACGGGTAAATATCTTTCTGGAGGGTTCTGTGTCAAAATTAAGCACCAAAATCAACTTTTGTCACCGCAGCAAATCTTTTTTAAGGTTTTCTGAAAGTTTTAAGCAGAATTTGGGGATTTTTGAAGAAAAACATTTTTAGACGATTTTTAAAGTCCGGGGCTTACAGAATTTTTAATACGGGTAAATATCTTTCTGGAGGGTTCTGTGTCAAATTTATGCACCAAAATCAACTTCTGTCACCGCAGCAAATATTTTTTAAGGTTTACTGAAAGTTTTAAGCAGAATTTGGGGATTTTTGAAGAAAAAAATTTTTGGCCGATTTTTAAGATCCGGGGCTTACAGAATTTTTCATACGGGTAAATATCTTTCTGGAGGGTTCTGTGTCAAAATTAAGCACCAAAATCAACTTCTGTCACCGCAGCAAATCTTTTTTAAGGTTTACTGAAAGTTTTAAGCAGAATTTGGGGATTTTTAAAGAAAAAAAATTTTGCCCGATTTTTAAGGTCTGGGGCTTACAGAATTTTTCATATGGGTAAATATCTTTCTGGAGGGTTCTGTGTCAAAATTAAGCACCAAAATCAACTTCTGTCACTGCAGCAAATCTTTTTTAAGGTTTACTGAAAGTTTTAAGTAGAATTTGGTGTTTTTTGAAGAAAAAAATTTTTGGCCGATTTTTAAGGTCCGGGGCTTACAGAATTTTTCATATGGGTAAATATCTTTCTGGAGGGTTCTGTGTCAAAATTAAGCACCAAAATCAACTTCTGTCACCGCAGCAAATCTTTTTTAAGGTTTACTGAAAGTTTTAAGGAGAATTTGGGGATTTTTGAAGAAAAAAATTTTTGGCCAGATTTTTAAGGTCCGGGGCTTACAGAATTTTTCATACGGGTAAATATCTTTCTGGAGGGTTCTGTGTCAAAATTAAGCACCAAAATCAACTTCTGTCACCGCAGCAAATCTTTTTTAAGGTTTACTGAAAGTTTTAAGCAGAATTTGGGGATTTTTGAAGAAAAAAATTTTTGGCTGATTTTTAAGTTGTGGGGCTTACAGAATTTTTCATATGGGTAAATATCTTTCTGGAGGGTTCTGTGTCAAAATTAAGCACCAAAATCAACTTTTGTCACCGCAGCAAATCTTTTTTAAGATTTAATGAAAGTTTTAAGCAGAATTTGGGGATTTTTGAAGAAAAAAATTTTTACCCGATTTTTAAGGTCCGGGTCTTACAGAATTTTTCATACGGGTAAATATCTTTCAGGAGGGTTCTGTGTCATAATTAAGCACCAAAATCAACTTTTGTCACCGCAGCAAATCTTTTTTAAGGTTTACTGAAAGTTTTAAGCAGAGTTTGGGGATTTTTGAAGAAAAAAATATTTGGCTTATTTTTAAGGTCCGGGGCTTACAGAATTTTTAATACGGGTAAATATCTTTCTGGAGGGTTCTGTGTCAAAATTAAGCACCAAAATCAACTTTTGTCACCGCAGCAAATCTTTTTTAAGGTTTACTGAAAGTTTTAGGAAGAATTTGGGGATTTTTGAAGAAAAAAATTTTTGGCCAGATTTTTAAGGTCCGGGGCTTACAGAATTTTTCATACGGGTAAATATCTTTCTGGAGGGTTCTGTGTCAAAATTAAGCACCAAAATCAACTTCTGTCACCGCAGCAAATCTTTTTTAAGGTTTACTGAAAGTTTTAAGCAGAATTTGGGGATTTTTAAAGAAAAAAAATTTTGCCCGATTTTTAAGGTCTGGGGCTTACAGAATTTTTCATATGGGTAAATATCTTTCTGGAGGGTTCTGTGTCAAAATTAAGCACCAAAATCAACTTCTGTCACCGCAGCAAATCTTTTTTAAGGTTTACTGAAAGTTTTAAGCAGAATTTGGGGATTTTTGAAGAAAAAAATTTTTGGCTGATTTTTAAGAGTCGGGGCTTACAGAATTTTTCATATGGGTAAATATCTTTCTGGAGGGTTCTGTGTCAAAATTAAGCACCAAAATCAACTTTTGTCACCGCAGCAAATCTTTTTTAAGATTTAACGAAAGTTTTAAGCAGAATTTGGGGATTTTTGAAGAAAAAAATTTTTGCCCGATTTTTAAGGTCCGGGGCTTACAGAATTTTTCATACGGTTAAATATCTTTCTGGAGGGTTCTGTGTCATAATTAAGCACCAAAATCAACTTTTGTCACCGCAGCAAATCTTTTTTAAGGTTTACTGAAAGTTTTAAGCAGAATTTGGGGATTTTTGAAGAAAAAAATATTTGGCTTATTTTTAAGGTCCGGGGCTTACAGAATTTTTAATACAGGTAAATATCTTTCTGGAGGGTTCTGTGTCAAAATTAAGCACCAAAATCAACTTTTGTCACCGCAGCAAATCTTTTTTAAGGTTTACTGAAAGTTTTAAGCAGAATTTGGGGATTTTTGAAGAAAAAAATTTTTGGCCGATTTTTAAGGTCCGGGGCTTACAGAATTTTTCATACGTGTAAATATCTTTCTGGAGGGTTTTGTGTCAAAATTAAGCACTAAAATCAACTTCTGTCACCGCAGCAAATCTTTTTAAGGTTTTCTGAAAGTTTTCAGCAGAATTTAAGGATTTTTGAAGGAAAAAATTTTTGGCCGATTTTTAAGGTCCGGGGCTTACAGAATTTTTCACATCGGTAAATATCTTTCTGGAGGGTTCTGTGTCAAAATTAAGCAACAAAATCAACTTCTGTCACCGCAGCAAATCTTTTTTAAGGTTTACTGAAAGTTTTAAGGAGAATTTGGGGATTTTTGAAGAAAAAAATTTTTGGCCAGATTTTTAAGGTCCGGGGCTTACAGAATTTTTCATACGGTTAAATATCTTTCTGGAGGGTTCTGTGTCAAAAGTAAGCACCAAAATCAACTTTTGTCACCGCAGCAAATCTTTTTTAAGGTTTACTGAAAGTTTTAAGCAGAATTTGGGGATTTTTGAAGAAAAAAATATTTGGCTTATTTTTAAGGTCCGGGCCTTACAGAATTTTTAATACGGGTAAATATCTTTCTGGAGGGTTCTGTGTCAAAATTAAGCACCAAAATCAACTTTTGTCACCGCAGCAAATCTTTTTCAAGGTTTACTGAAAGTTTTAAGGAGAATTTGGGGATTTTTGAAGAAAAAAATTTTGGCTGATTTTTAAGTTCCGGGGCTTACAGAATTTTTCATATGGGTAAATATCTTTCTGGAGGGTTCTGTGTCAAAATTAAGCACCAAAATCAACTTTTGTCACTGCAGCAAATCTTTTTTAAGATTTAACGAAAGTTTTAAGCAGAATTTGGGGATTTTTGAAGAAAAAAATTTTTGCCCGATTTTTAAGGTCCGGGGCTTACAGAATTTTTAATACGGGTAAATATCTTTCTGGAGGGTTCTGTGTCAAATTTATGCACCAAAATCAACTTCTGTCACCGCAGCAAATCTTTTTTAAGGTTTACTGAAAGTTTTAAGCAGAATTTGGGGATTTTTGAAGAAAAAAATTTTTGGCCGATTTTTAAGGTCCGGGCCTTACAGAATTTTTAATATGGGTAAATATCTTTCTGGAGGGTTCTGTGTCAAAATTAAGCAACAAAATCAACTTTTGTCACTGCAGCAAATCTTTTTTAAGGTTTACTGAAAGTTTTAAGCAGAATTTGGTGATTTTTGAAGAAAAAAATTTTTGGCCGATTTTTAAGGTCCGGGGCTTACAGAATTTTTCATACGTGTAAATATCTTTCTGGAGGGTTCTGTGTCAAAATTAAGCACCAAAATCAACTTTTGTCACCGCAGCAAATCTTTTTTAAGGTTTACTGAAAGTTTTAAGCAGAATTTGTGGATTTTTGAAGAAAAAAATTTTTGGCCGATTTTTAAGATCCGGGGCTTGCAGAATTTTTCATACGGGTAAATATCTTTCTGGAGGGTTCTGTGTCAAAATTAAGCACCAAAATCAACTTCTGTCACCGCAGCAAATCTTTTTTAAGGTTTATTGAAAGTTTTCTGCAGAATTTGGGGATTTTTGAAGAAAAAAAATTTTGGCCGATTTTTAAGGTCCGGAGCTTACAGAATTTTTCATACGGGTAAATATCTTTCTGGAGGGTTCTGTGTCAAAATTAAGCACCAAAATCAACTTCTGTCACCGCAGCAAATCTTTTTTAAGGTTTACTGAAAGTTTTAAGCAGAATTTGGGGATTTTTAAAGAAAAAAAATTTTGCCCAATTTTTAAGGTCTGGGGCTTACAGAATTTTTCATATGGGTAAATATCTTTCTGGAGGGTTCTGTGTCAAAATTAAGCACCAAAATCAACTTCTGTCACTGCAGCAAATCTTTTTTAAGGTTTACTGAAAGTTTTAAGCAGAATTTGGTGATTTTTTAAGAAAAAAATTTTTGGCCGATTTTTAAGGTCCGGGGCTTACAGAATTTTTCATATGGGTAAATATCTTTCTGGAGGGTTCTGTGTCAAAATTAAGCACCAAAATCAACTTCTGTCACCGTAGCAAATCTTTTTTAAGGTTTACTGAAAGTTTTAAGCAGAATTTAGGGATTTTCGAAGAAAAAAATTTTTGCCCAATTTTTAAGGTCCGGGGCTTACAGAATTTTTAATACGGGTAAATATCTTTCTGGAGGGTTCTGTGTCAAAATTAAGCACCAAAATCAACTTTTGTCACCGCAGCAAATCTTTTTCAAGGTTTACTGAAAGTTTTAAGGAGAATTTGGGGATTTTTGAAGAAAAAAATTTTTGGCTGATTTTTAAGTTCCGGGGCTTACAGAATTTTTCATATGGGTAAATATCTTTCTGGAGGGTTCTGTGTCAAAATTAAGCACCAAAATCAACTTTTGTCACTGCAGCAAATCTTTTTTAAGATTTAACGAAAGTTTTAAGCAGAATTTGGGGATTTTTGAAGAAAAAAATTTTTGCCCGATTTTTAAGGTCCGGGGCTTACAGAATTTTTAATACGGGTAAATATCTTTCTGGAGGGTTCTGTGTCAAATTTATGCACCAAAATCAACTTCTGTCACCGCAGCAAATCTTTTTTAAGGTTTACTGAAAGTTTTAAGCAGAATTTGGGGATTTTTGAAGAAAAAAATTTTTGGCCGATTTTTAAGGTCCGGGCCTTACAGAATTTTTAATATGGGTAAATATCTTTCTGGAGGGTTCTGTGTCAAAATTAAGCAACAAAATCAACTTTTGTCACTGCAGCAAATCTTTTTTAAGGTTTACTGAAAGTTTTAAGGAGAATTTGGGGATTTTTGAAGAAAAAAATTTTTGGCCGATTTTTAAGGTCCGGGGCTTACAGAATTTTTCATACGTGTAAATATCTTTCTGGAGGGTTCTGTGTCAAAATTAAGCACCAAAATCAACTTTTGTCACCGCAGCAAATCTTTTTTAAGGTTTACTGAAAGTTTTAAGCAGAATTTGTGGATTTTTGAAGAAAAAAATTTTTGGCCGATTTTTAAGATCCGGGGCTTGCAGAATTTTTCATACGGGTAAATATCTTTCTGGAGGGTTCTGTGTCAAAATTAAGCACCAAAATCAACTTCTGTCACCGCAGCAAATCTTTTTTAAGGTTTATTGAAAGTTTTCTGCAGAATTTGGGGATTTTTGAAGAAAAAAAATTTTGGCCGATTTTTAAGGTCCGGAGCTTACAGAATTTTTCATACGGGTAAATATCTTTCTGGAGGGTTCTGTGTCAAAATTAAGCACCAAAATCAACTTCTGTCACCGCAGCAAATCTTTTTTAAGGTTTACTGAAAGTTTTAAGCAGAATTTGGGGATTTTTAAAGAAAAAAAATTTTGCCCAATTTTTAAGGTCTGGGGCTTACAGAATTTTTCATATGGGTAAATATCTTTCTGGAGGGTTCTGTGTCAAAATTAAGCACCAAAATCAACTTCTGTCACTGCAGCAAATCTTTTTTAAGGTTTACTGAAAGTTTTAAGCAGAATTTGGTGATTTTTTAAGAAAAAAATTTTTGGCCGATTTTTAAGGTCCGGGGCTTACAGAATTTTTCATATGGGTAAATATCTTTCTGGAGGGTTCTGTGTCAAAATTAAGCACCAAAATCAACTTCTGTCACCGCAGCAAATCTTTTTTAAGGTTTACTGAAAGTTTTAAGCAGAATTTAGGGATTTTCGAAGAAAAAAATTTTTGCCCAATTTTTAAGGTCCGGGGCTTACAGAATTTTTCATACGGGTAAATATCTTTCTGGAGGGTTCTGTGTCATAATTAAGCACCAAAATCAACTTTTGTCACCGCAGCAAATCTTTTTTAAGGTTTACTGAAAGTTTTAAGGAGAATTTGGGGATTTTTGAAGAAAAAAAATTTTGGCCAGATTTTTAAGGTCCGGGGCTTACAGAATTTTTCATACGGGTAAATATCTTTCTGGAGGGTTCTGTGTCAAAATTAAGCACCAAAATCAACTTCTGTCACCGCAGCAAATCTTTTTTAAGGTTTACTGAAAGTTTTAAGCAGAATTTGGGGATTTTTGAAGAAAAAAATTTTTGGCTGATTTTTAAGTTCCGGGGCTTACAGAATTTTTCATATGGGTAAATATCTTTCTGGAGGGTTCTGTGTCAAAATTAAGCACCAAAATCAACTTTTGTCACCGCAGCAAATCTTTTTTAAGATTTAACGAAAGTTTTAAGCAGAATTTGGGGATTTTTGAAGAAAAAAATTTTTGCCCGATTTTTAAGGTCCGGGGCTTACAGAATTTTTCATACGGGTAAATATCTTTCTGGAGGGTTCTGTGTCATAATTAAGCACCAAAATCAACTTTTGTCACCGCAGCAAATCTTTTTTAAGGTTTACTGAAAGTTTTAAGCAGAATTTGGGGATTTTTGAAGAAAAAAATATTTGGCTTATTTTTAAGGTCCGGGGCTTACAGAATTTTTAATACGGGTAAATATCTTTCTGGAGGGTTCTGTGTCAAAATTAAGCACCAAAATCAACTTTTGTCACCGCAGCAAATCTTTTTTAAGGTTTACTGAAAGTTTTAAGCAGAATTTGGGGATTTTTGAAGAAAAAAATTTTTGCCCGATTTTTAAGGTCCGGGGCTTACAAAATTTTTCATACGGGTAAATATCTTTCTGGAGGGTTCTGTGTCAAAATTAAGCACCAAAATCAACTTCTGTCACCGCAGCAAATCTTTTTAAGGTTTACTGAAAGTTTTAAGCAGAATTTGGGGATTTTTGAAGAAAAAAAATTTTGGCTGATTTTTAAGGTCCGGGGCTTACAGAATTTTTCATACGTGTAAATATCTTTCTGGAGGGTTCTGTGTCAAAATTAAGCACCAAAATCAACTTTTGTCACCGCAGCAAATCTTTTTTAAGGTTTTCTGAAAGTTTTAAGCAGAATTTGGGGATTTTTGAAGAAAAAAATTTTTGGCCGATTTTTAAGGTCTGGGGCTTACAGAATTTTTCATACGGGTAAATATCTTTCTGGAGGGTTCTGTGTCAAAATTAAGCACCAAAATCAACTTCTGTCACCGCAGCAAATCTTTTTTAAGGTTTACTGAAAGTTTTAAGCAGAATTTGGGGATTTTTGAAGAAAAAAATTTTTGGCCGATTTTTAAGCTCCGGGGCTTACAGAATTTTTCATATGGGTAAATATCTTTCTGGAGGGTTCTGTGTCAAAATTAAGCACCAAAATCAACTTCTGTCACCGCAGCAAATCTTTTTAAGGTTTTCTGAAAGTTTTCAGCAGAATTTAAGGATTTTTGAAGGAAAAAATTTTTGGCCGATTTTTAAGCTCCGGGGCTTACAGAATTTTTCATACAGGTAAATTCTTTCTTGAGAGTTCTGTGTCAAAATTAAGCACCAAAATCAACTTCTGTCTCTGTAGCATACCATTTGGGAGAGGAGTGTCCTAGGAGGAGGTGGTGAGCTGCTGAGACAGGGAGAGGGCTTCCCCAGGCAGGCTGATTCCTCCTGGGGAAGATATCGCTGCTGATCCTGCTGTTTGTGGTGCTGAGGATTTGCTGTGGTGCTGCTGCCTTTCAGCACCATGACTAAGAGAGGCAGACCCCGGGCTGGAGGATCAAGCAGGGGTTCTGTCGCTCCTGTCCCACCTGACCCGCCTAACCTGCCTGCCGGAGGACTGCAGCGCGAGGCCGGGGATCCACCCGCCGGTTCGCGGAGGCCGCAAGTGTGCACGGCTGGAGCTCCGGACCCCCCTGTCCCTTTGGCGCGCCTGCCCGGGAGACGGAGTCTGACGGAGCAGCCGAAGCAGCCGGAGCTGATGGAGCGGACGGCGGCGGCAAGCGGAGGACTCCCTGTACCAGCGGCGGACGTGCCGGGGAGTCGGAAGGCGGCTGCTGTGCTCGTGGACCCGGGGGCGGGCGGAGGAGGTGTCCTGGACCCCCCTGGACTTTCAGTTCGGAGAGCGGGGGGTCCAGTGGAGTTCAGCAGAGTGCCAGTCTCCAAACCGCTGGCGGCGGGACCCCCGAGTGACGCAACTCGGGGGGTAATGGCGGCCCCCGCTAGCGGTGCAGAGGAGATGGGACCAGTGTCTGCAAGTCTTGCCTCCAAACTGCCAGTGGAGGGACCCCCGAGTGAGGCAACTCGGGGGGGTATGGAGACCCTCACTGGCAGTGAATCGGAGGACATGGAGATGACAGAAAGCAGCAATCTGGTGATCAGTGCTGGAGGTGCAGTTATGGTGACCCCTAGCCCAGCGGTGCTCCCCAAACTGTCAGTGGAGGGACCCCTGAGTGAGGCAACTCAGGGGGAGATGGTGGCCCCCACTGGCAGTGAAGCGGGGGGTGCCGCAAAAGGGGAGAAGACGGTGGAGGAGGACCAAGTGTCTGCGGATGAAGAAGATGACGTGTATGCTGCTTTGAGCATGGATCAGCTTCAAAAAGAGATTAGGAAGCTGAGCAACAAGCTAAGCGAAAAAAAGAGAAAAAGAAATGTTAGCGCTACCTGGGACAGATGGTCTTTTAAGGAGGAAATTACAGCTTTGTCCGTTTCTTTGGGAAATGCTAAGGACCGCTTGGAATATTTAAAGAAAATAAAAAAAAAGATGATCAAATCGGAATCTACCTCTATGAGTGACATGGAGGTGGTTAAGTCAGAACAGGAGGAGGTTCCGTCTTCAGCTGCTGTGGAGGCTCAGCCATCCGAGGATGCTGGTCGGAGAGTGCAGGGGGAGCCAGTTGATAAGGTAAGCGATGATGCAAAGGAGACTGGGGGGATTGGGAGTGGGGGTGCCCAAATTGTTACCCTGGTCCCCCTGGTCCCTATAGGCGGAGCAACAGTACCTGTGGGGGAACTGGCAGCTACTATCCCTGATTGCACTGAGGCCATGGATTCTGAGCTGATTCAGGCAGCAGTATTGGTAGAAGCTGGCATGGAGGGGGAATCCCATCAGGATAAGGCTCCTGAGGAAGTGCCAGGGGTGTCTTCTGTATCATTCAGCCGTCCAATATTGGCACAGGGAATGCCGATACTGAATAAAGAGACTCTTTCGGCTGAACAAAGAAAGGTGATTGAAACTATATATGGTGATAAAATGCTAGTCCCTGAAAGGGCTAGAGTGGCTGCCGCTGCAATAGAAAAAGACATGGTCTCGAGAGGTGAGAGGCAGTCTAAATCAGCTCCGGGTGTTCTGTCTTATGCCAGTGTGGTTACTAGACAAAGAGCAAATAATGTGTCATATGCTGCACCTACGCCTGGAGGTGTTGGCAAAAGAAGGAACCTTGTTCAATTTAAGTGGATTGCTCCAGGGGAAGCCCCAAGTAGAGAGGCTTTCCTTAAAATGGTGTTCAGCCTGGGGTTCGGTGCGGCAGATCTGTACGCCTGCATTCACCCAGTGCGGACCCTGGAGTATGACTTGAGCTTTGTATCGTACCAGGGTCTGCAGGTTTTCTGGGTGAAGTGGCAGGCGTGCAGATCCAAGGACCCATTTGAGAAGTATGTGGTTAACCTGGTCACCAGGCAGGACAGGGTCAAAGCTACGATCCTAGTCAGAAATGAATCATTACCTCCAGAGGATATTGCCTTTTGGCTTAAGAGATTTTGTGATCTTGAATCGGGGGTAACAAAGGCTGGTTATGTGTTGGGTGTGTGGGGAGGGGCGTGGGAAGTAGGAATTAGGTTGAGGTATTCTGAAAGGGGGTGTGTGCATGTGCCCTCGGCTGCCTATATAGGTAGGGACAGGGTTCAGTGTTTTTATCCTGGGCAGCCGAGGACATGTTTTAAGTGTGATGATCACCGTCACGTTAGTTCCGAGTGCACTGTGGTGAAGTGTTCTTTGTGTGGGGGTGTGGGTCACTGGTCTAGAGATTGTCACACTGTCAGGTGCAATTTGTGTGGGGTGGAGGGGCACCCTTATAGCAGATGTCCGAAAGCCAGTCACAATGTGGTGTTAGAACAGGTGGTGGGTAGTAGTGTGGTGGTGAGTGAGGTGGTGAATGAGGTAGAAGAAGAGGGTATAGAGCAGGATGAGGTGGTAAATGTTGAAAGTAGGGAGGAGGTAATGGAGGAGACATTTCAGGAGGTTAGGCGGGGAGGGAAGGGGATAAAAGAGAAAGATGCAGAAACACAAGTGGTGTTATCAAATAAATTTGATGTTTTCTCCTCTGATGAGGAGGAAATCATAAGGAAAGATGGAGAGTGTTATCTGGTGTCAAAAAAAAACAAAAGAAAAACAAAGAGGTCTTTTAAAGAAAGTGAGAGGCACCGGGACGGGAAAAAAAGAAGGGAGTCAATCCCGGAGGTGGGGGAAGAGGCGGTAAATAAGGAAACTCTGGCCCCGATGGAAAGAAGGGTGGTGGAAAGGAGAAAGGAGGAGGTGGTGGCAATGGAGGAGACAGTGGCGGTTCAGCAGGAGGTAGTCAAAGAGACTGATGTGGAGTCATCCCAGAGCTCGGGGGTCGGGCCAAGTGGCACTGGTGGTGGGGTACACTGCCAGGTCATAAAGTTTGTGGCCAAGGCCCCTGACCCTGGGATCCCTGAGGAGGGTGGTGTACCCTCTGGGGGTGGAAGGGAGGGGGGTGGGGATGCCACAAGCGGTGGTGTGGCTGGCCCGCAGGGGGCTGGCGTGCAGTGTTAAGACTTGTTTTTTGGTGATGGTATGTAAAAGTAAGCAAGGTCTTGTAATATTCCATAACCTAGAAACATGGATCCTCATCCTATACGATGTGCCACGATTAATGTGGCTTCCGTGTTGTCCGAATGTGCTCGTATGATGGCCTTTGATTTTTTCAATACGATTGATGTTGATGTTTTATTTTTGCAAGAGACTAGGATTAGTAAATTGGATATCCTCCACAAGGCGAAGCAGGAGTGGAGGAGGGGTCCTTCTTACTGGTCTCTTGCGGCCGAGCCATACGGTGGGGTGGCAGTCCTTTTTTCTGATATGGTAACTGTGCACAAGGTTATTGAATTGCAAGCAGGTAGATGTATGATTTTGGATGTCAACATAAAGGGACAAGATGTGAGATTAATTAATGTGTATGGGCCACAGACACCAGGTGATAGGAAAAGTCTCTTTATGGAGATAAAACCTTTTCTTTTTACAGCCCAGCAGGTCGTCTTTGGTGGTGATTTTAATACTGTTGTTAGGCCAAAAGACAGGGGAGGCTCAAGGAGACCCCTGGGCTATGATTCCAATTTTTTAGTTAGCATGGTTAGACAGGCTGGTTTGGTGGATGTGCATATTCGTCACTCCCCAGACCTCACGGGTTTCACCTACTTTAGTGGTAGTCGTAGGTCTAGGATAGATAGGTTTTTTGTTAAGGAGACTTCCAAGACTTCATCCCTTGGGGTGAGGTTGGTGGAATTTTCCGATCACGGTTTGCTCTCAGTAACTTTGAATGCTTCAGAAACCCCTCAGAAGGGGCGGGGTCTGTGGTGTTTGAACTCTGAACTCCTGGAAGAAGAGAGAGTTAGGCAGTCCTTCAGGGTCTTCTTTCAATCTCAGGAGACACTTCTGGAGGCTGGTTGGAGTAGGTCTGAGTGGTGGGAGGTGATTAAAAAGAGAACCTGCAAATTTTTCCGTGGCCTTATAGCTAGGAAAAACTTGATAAAGCAAAATATCTACCGTAATCTGAGAAGGAAATTGGATTTCCTGATCTCTGAGGAGGGAGATGATGGGGAAATCTCCCGAGTGAAGGCTCAGATGAAAGAGTTCCAATATAACCGATTGGCATCCTTGGTTTTGGAAAGGGATTATGGTATGTACCACTCGCCTGATCCCTACCAGAGCTGTAGGAGGTCAGTCGACGCCAAACATGTCAGAGGACTGGTGGACGGACAGGGTGTTCTTCGTACTGACAAGGAAGGCATTCTGGATGTTATTGTGTCCTACTATTCTGATCTTCTGTCTGAGCAGCCACTCATCAGGGAGAGGATGGAGGAATTTCTGAGGGGAACCCCTGGTCTGAGTTCTCAGGGTGCCTCTCTTGACTCCTTGGCAAGTGATATAACCGCAGAGGAAGTTAGGAAGGCGATAATGGGTTTAAACCCCAAGAAATCACCAGGACCAGATGGTTTAACATCTGAATTTTATAAGACCTTTGCTGACCTCCTGATTCCCCGCCTTGTGGAAGTTTTTAATGAGAGCCTGGATGAGGGAGTCCTCCCTCCTTCCATGAGGTTATCTGCGCTTATTTTGCTGTCCAAAGGGAAGGACTCGTCTCGTATTGAGAACTGGCGCCCCATAGCCCTTCTCAATACAGACAGGAAGATTTTGGCAAAGGTACTGTTTAACAGGATTTCAGAGTTTTCTGAGCTGTTGCTTTCTCCTTCTCAGCACTGTACGGTGAAGGGTCGTAGCACTTTTAGTGCTGTCCTTGGTGTCCGGGAGGCCATTGAGCGGTGCAGGGCTGAGAAGTGGGGAAAGTACTTACTGGCATTGGATCAGTCTAAAGCTTTTGACCGAGTGAATCATGAGTACCTTTGGGCTCTACTGAGATGGTATGGTCTTCCAGAGAGGGTGGTTAATTGGTTACAGACGATCTATCGTATGGCTGAAAGCTTTCCACTGGTAAACGGTTGGGTGGGCCCTACCTTTGGTGTAGGCTCGGGTGTTCGTCAGGGGTGTCCCCTGAGCCCCCTCCTGTATGTCTTTGCAATCGATCCCTTCGTTAGGAGGGAAGAGTGTGGGACTGTAGGGGGGGTGCAGCTGAGTCCGGAGTTTGCATTGAGGGTGGTGGCTTACGCAGATGATGTCACGGTGGTTCTGTCCTCGCAGGCAGAGGCCCGTGGCATAGAACACCTCATTTGCGAGTACTCTGAGGCTTCGTGCTCCAGAGTCAACCGAGAAAAGTGTGATGTTTTCTGGATGGGGGAGGAGGGGGAACCTTTTCCTCTTCCGGACAGCTTCCCTCAGGTCAACGATCAGATTAAAATTCTTGGTATCAAATTTGATCATGGAGATTATGCCTCCCTAAATTGGGTTAACAAGCTGGAAGATGCTACCAAGAAGGTAGAGAGTTGGAAAAGATGGAAATTGTCTTTGAGGGAAAGGGTTGACTTGTGCAAAACTTACCTGATCCCGATTTTTTTGTATGTCAGTTACGTGTGCTTTTTGCCACAATCTTTGTGGTCCAGATTGAATTCCTTGTTCTTCCTCTTGTTGTGGAAGAACAGGATCAATATAGTGAAGAGGGGTATCACCTACAGACCGAGGAAAGATGGGGGTTTGAACATGGTAAACCCAGTGATCTTTTTTGTTACAGCTTTTTTAAAGCTTAACATTGGGAGCATGTTTTTAGACACTCCTCCTCGGTGGGTAGAGGGATTTAGACCATGGGTGTTTCCCTTCCTCAGATTCTGGATAGATGGAGGCCAAGTGAGAAGTTTTCGGATTCGTCATGGTTACCTCCCGATCTACGTCATCCAGAGCTTGAAGGTGATAAAGCGATATGACGTGGGAGTGGGTGAAGTCAAAAACTTCTCTAGGAGGGAGTTGGAGAGAAGAATTTTGCACACCCACTTTCATGTTCCGCTGTCACTGAGGGACTGTCCAGGTAATGTCGCTTCGGCTGGATTGGTTTTGTTAAATTCACAAAGGTTACCGCCCAAGTTCAAAGATATTGCCTGGCTCACTTTTCATGGGAGGCTTTATGTTGGAGGGAACCTCAGGTGGCGAAGTGCCAGTGAACGTGGCTGCCCACGGGAGGAATGTCCAGGGGTGGAGGAGACGATGGACCACTTCCTGCTTGAGTGTCCTTTTAATGTAAAGGTTTATGAGGAGGTTTCAAAGGCCATTGGTATCCCGTGCCTTTCGGGTCTTAGTTACCCTGAGTGGGCTTATGGGGTAGTCAGAAGATACGGTGACTTTAATTTGACCACAATTTTTTTAGTTAGTTTAGCTGTTAGGTATCACACGTGGAATGCACGGTGCCAGGTATCTATTCGAAGGAAGGTCCTCCCCTGTGATGTGGTGGTAGGTATGATTATGCAAGAGGTGAAAAAGATGATGGATCTGGATAAGGGGAGACTGGATGCTGTCAGATGGTCACAGTGGTGGGGCCGTTTGAAACCCCCTTGAGTGGGTGGTTGAAAGTCTCTTCTTGTTCAGCTGGGTTTCTTTTCTGTCCTTTCACTCCCTGTAGATTTTTTATTCTATTTTTTGGTTTTTGTTGAAAAGGTTTTACATACATCTACCTGAGGTGGTGTGTATTGGTGATGGGTAGGATTAGATAAGATAGATAGTAGTTAAAGTTTTTGTATTGTTTTATGGTTTGCTGTGTATATATACATATATAATATATAAAAAAAAAAAATATATATATATATATAAATAGATAGTGGTTAAGGTAGTTGTTGTTCTAAAATCCTTGCTTACTTTTTCTCATAGGAGATAAGTTGTTTATTATTAGGATTGGTAAAGTTTTCTTTTGGTTATAAGGCATAATATGGAGTAATATTGTGTATCGTTATGTTGATATTTGATTTTGTGTATATGTATATTTTATTTATTTATTTATTTATTTTTTATATATGTAATTATTGTATATATATATATATCTTTGTTGCAAGTTAAAATAAAGAAGCATATTCTGTCACCGCAGCAAATCTTTTTTAAGGTTTACTGAAAGTTTTAAGCAGAATTTGGGGATTTTTGAAGAAAAAAATTTTTGGCTGATTTTTAAGTTCCGGGGCTTACAGAATTTTTCATATGGGTAAATATCTTTCTGGAGGGTTCTGTGTCAAAATTAAGCACCAAAAACAACTTTTGTCACCGCAGCAAATCTTTTTTAAGATTTAATGAAAGTTTTAAGCAGAATTTGGGGATTTTTGAAGAAAAAATTTTTTACCCGATTTTTAAGGTCCGGGTCTTACAGAATTTTTCATACGGGTAAATATCTTTCTGGAGGGTTCTGTGTCATAATTAAGCACCAAAATCAACTTTTGTCACCGCAGCAAATCTTTTTTAAGGTTTACTGAAAGTTTTAAGCAGAATTTGGGGATTTTTGAAGAAAAAAATATTTGGCTTATTTTTAAGGTCCGGGGCTTACAGAATTTTTAATACGGGTAAATATCTTTCTGGAGGGTTCTGTGTTAAATTTATGCACCAAAATCAACTTCTGTCACCGCAGCAAATATTTTTTAAGGTTTACTGAAAGTTTTAAGCAGAATTTGGGGATTTTTGAAGAAAAAAATTTTTGGCCGATTTTTAAGATCCGGGGCTTACAGAATTTTTCATACGGGTAAATATCTTTCTGGAGGGTTCTGTGTCAAAATTAAGCACCAAAATCAACTTCTGTCACCGCAGCAAATCTTTTTTAAGGTTTACTGAAAGTTTTAAGCAGAATTTGGGGATTTTTAAAGAAAAAAAATTTTGCCCGATTTTTAAGGTCTGGGGCTTACAGAATTTTTCATATGGGTAAATATCTTTCTGGAGGGTTCTGTGTCAAAATTAAGCACCAAAATCAACTTCTGTCACTGCAGCAAATCTTTTTTAAGGTTTACTGAAAGTTTTAAGTAGAATTTGGTGTTTTTTGAAGAAAAAAATTTTTGGCCGATTTTTAAGGTCCGGGGCTTACAGAATTTTTCATATGGGTAAATATCTTTCTGGAGGGTTCTGTGTCAAAATTAAGCACCAAAATCAACTTCTGTCACCGCAGCAAATCTTTTTTAAGGTTTACTGAAAGTTTTAAGGAGAATTTGGGGATTTTTGAAGAAAAAAATTTTGGGCCAGATTTTTAAGGTCCGGGGCTTACAGAATTTTTCATACGGGTAAATATCTTTCTGGAGGGTTCTGTGTCAAAATTAAGCACCAAAATCAACTTCTGTCACCGCAGCAAATCTTTTTTAAGGTTTACTGAAAGTTTTAAGCAGAATTTGGGGATTTTTGAAGAAAAAATTTTTTGGCTGATTTTTAAGTTACGGGGCTTACAGAATTTTTCATATGGGTAAATATCTTTCTGGAGGGTTCTGTGTCAAAATTAAGCACCAAAATCAACTTTTGTCACCGCAGCAAATCTTTTTTAAGATTTAATGAAAGTTTTAAGCAGAATTTGGGGATTTTTGAAGAAAAAATTTTTTACCCGATTTTTAAGGTCCGGGTCTTACAGAATTTTTCATACGGGTAAATATCTTTCTGGAGGGTTCTGTGTCATAATTAAGCACCAAAATCAACTTTTGTCACCGCAGCAAATCTTTTTTAAGGTTTACTGAAAGTTTTAAGCAGAATTTGGGGATTTTTGAAGAAAAAAATATTTGGCTTATTTTTAAGGTCCGGGGCTTACAGAATTTTTAATACGGGTAAATATCTTTCTGGAGGGTTCTGTGTCAAAATTAAGCACCAAAATCAACTTTTGTCACCGCAGCAAATCTTTTTTAAGGTTTACTGAAAGTTTTAAGGAGAATTTGGGGATTTTTGAAGAAAAAAAATTTTTGGCCAGATTTTTAAGGTCCGGGGCTTACAGAATTTTTCATACGGGTAAATATCTTTCTGGAGGGATCTGTGTCAAAATTAAGCACCAAAATCAACTTCTGTCACCGCAGCAAATCTTTTTTAAGGTTTACTGAAAGTTTTAAGCAGAATTTGGGGATTTTTGAAGAAAAAAATTTTTGGCTGATTTTTAAGTTCCGGGGCTTACAGAATTTTTCATATGGGTAAATATCTTTATGGAGGGTTCTGTGTCAAAATTAAGCACCAAAATCAACTTTTGTCACCGCAGCAAATCTTTTTTAAGATTTAACGAAAGTTTTAAGCAGAATTTGGGGATTTTTGAAGAAAAAAATTTTTGCCAGATTTTTAAGGTCCGGGGCTTACAGAATTTTTCATACGGGTAAATATCTTTCTGGAGGGTTCTGTGTCATAATTAAGCACCAAAATCAACTTTTGTCACCGCAGCAAATCTTTTTTAAGGTTTACTGAAAGTTTTAAGCAGAATTTGGGGATTTTTGAAGAAAAAAATATTTGGCTTATTTTTAAGGTCCGGGGCTTACAGAATTTTTCATACGTGTAAATATCTTTCTGGAGGGTTCTGTGTCAAAATTAAGCACCAAAATCAACTTTTGTCACGGCAGCAAATCTTTTTTAAGGTTTTCTGAAAGTTTTAAGCAGAATTTGGGGATTTTTGAAGAAAAAAATTTTTGGCCGATTTTTAAGGTCTGGGGCTTACAGAATTTTTCATATGGGTAAATATCTTTCTGGAGGGTTCTGTGTCAAAATTAAGCACCAAAATCAACTTCTGTCACCGCAGCAAATCTTTTTTAAGGTTTACTGAAAGTTTTATGCAGAATTTGGGGATTTTTGAAGAAAAAAAATGTTGGCTGATTTTTAAGGTCCGGGGCTTACAGAATTTTTCATACGTGTAAATATCTTTCTGGAGGGTTCTGTGTCAAAATTAAGCACCAAAATCAACTTTTGTCACCGCAGCAAATCTTTTTTAAGGTTTTCTGAAAGTTTTAAGCAGAATTTGGGGATTTTTGAAGAAAAAAATTTTTGGCCGATTTTTAAGGTCTGGGGCTTACAGAATTTTTCATATGGGTAAATATCTTTCTGGAGGGTTCTGTGTCAAAATTAAGCACCAAAATCAACTTCTGTCACCGCAGCAAATCTTTTTTAAGGTTTACTGAAAGTTTTAAGGAGAATTTGGGGATTTTTGAAGAAAAAAATTTTTGGCCAGATTTTTAAGGTCCGGGGCTTACAGAATTTTTCATACGGGTAAATATCTTTCTGGAGGGTTCTGTGTCAAAATTAAGCACCAAAATCAACTTCTGTCACCGCAGCAAATCTTTTTTAAGGTTTACTGAAAGTTTTAAGCAGAATTTGGGGATTTTTGAAGAAAAAAATTTTTGGCTGATTTTTAAGTTCCGGGGCTTACAGAATTTTTCATATGGGTAAATATCTTTCTGGAGGGTTCTGTGTCAAAATTAAGCACCAAAATCAACTTTTGTCACCGCAGCAAATCTTTTTTAAGGTTTTCTGAAAGTTTTAAGCAGAATTTGGGGATTTTTGAAGAAAAAAATTTTTGGACGATTTTTAAGGTCCGGGGCTTACAGAATTTTTAATACGGGTAAATATCTTTCTGGAGGGTTCTGTGTCAAATTTATGCACCAAAATCAACTTCTGTCACCGCAGCAAATCTTTTTTAAGGTTTACTGAAAGTTTTAAGCAGAATTTGGGGATTTTTGAAGAAAAAAATTTTTGGCCGATTTTTAAGGTCCGGGGCTTACAGAATTTTTCATACGGGTAAATATCTTTCTGGAGGGTTCTGTGTCAAAATTAAGCACCAAAATCAACTTCTGTCACCTCAGCAAATATTTTTTAAGGTTTACTGAAAGTTTTAAGCAGAATTTGGGGATTTTTGAACAAAAAAATTTTTGCCCGATTTTTAAGGTCCGGAGCTTACAGAATTTTTCATACGGGTAAATATCTTTCTGGAGGGTTCTGTGTCAAAATTAAGCACCAAATTCAACTTTTGTCACCGCAGCAAATCTTTTTTAAGATTTAATGAAAGTTTTAAGCAGAATTTGGGGATTTTTGAAGAAAAAAATTTTTGCCCGATTTTTAAGGTCCGGGGCTTACAGAATTTTTCATACGGGTAAATATCTTTCTGGAGGGTTCTGTGTCATAATTAAGCACCAAAATCAACTTTTGTCACCGCAGCAAATCTTTTTTAAGGTTTACTGAAAGTTTTAAGCAGAATTTGGGGATTTTTGAAGAAAAAAATATTTGGCTTATTTTTAAGGTCCGGGGCTTACAGAATTTTTAATACGGGTAAATATCTTTCTGGAGGGTTCTGTGTCAAAATTAAGCACCAAAATCAACTTTTGTCACCGCAGCAAATCTTTTTTAAGGTTTTCTGAAAGTTTTAAGCAGAATTTGGGGATTTTTGAAGAAAAAAATTTTTGGCCGATTTTTAAGGTCCGGGGCTTACAAAATTTTTCATACGGGTAAATATCTTTCTGGAGGGTTCTGTGTCAAAATTAAGCACCAAAATCAACTTCTGTCACCACAGCAAATCTTTTTAAGGTTTACTGAAAGTTTTAAGCAGAATTTGGGGATTTTTGAAGAAAAAAAATTTTGGCTGATTTTTAAGGTCCGGGGCTTACAGAATTTTTCATACGTGTATATATCTTTCTGGAGGGTTCTGTGTCATAATTAAGCACCAAAATCAACTTCTGTCACCACAGCAAATCTTTTTAAGGTTTACTGAAAGTTTTAAGCAGAATTTGGGGATTTTTGAAGAAAAAAAATTTTGGCTGATTTTTAAGGTCCGGGGCTTACAGAATTTTTCATATGGGTAAATATCTTTCTGGAGGGTTCTGTGTCAAAATTAAGCACCAAAATCAACTTCTGTCACCACAGAAAATCTTTTTTAAGGTTTACTGAAAGTTTTAAGCAGAATTTGGGGATTTTTGAAGAAAAAAATTTTTGGCCGATTTTTAAGCTTCGGGGCTTACAGAATTTTTCATACGGGTAAATATCTTTCTGGAGGGTTCTGTGTCAAAATTAAGCACCAAAATCAACTTCTGTCACCGCAGCAAATCTTTTTAAGGTTTTCTGAAAGTTTTCAGCAGAATTTAAGGATTTTTGAAGGAAAAAATTTTTGGCCGATTTTTAAGGTCCGGGGCTTACAGAATTTTTCATATCGGTAAATATCTTTCTGGAGGGTTCTGTGTCAAAATTAAGCACCAAAATCAACTTCTGTCACCGCAGCAAATCTTTTTTAAGGTTTACTGAAAGTTTTAAGCAGAATTTGGGGATTTTTGAAGAAAAAATTTTTTGGCTGATTTTTAAGTTCCAGGGCTTACAGAATTTTTCATATGGGTAAATATCTTTCTGGAGGGTTCTGTGTCAAAATTAAGCACCAAAATCAACTTTTGTCACCGCAGCAAATCTTTTTTAAGATTTAATGAAAGTTTTAAGCAGAATTTGGGGATTTTTGAAGAAAAAATTTTTTGGCTGATTTTTAAGGTCCGGGGCTTACAGAATTTTTAATACGGGTAAATATCTTTCTGGAGGGTTCTGTGTCAAAATTAAGCACCAAAATCAACTTCTGTCACCGCAGCAAATCTTTTTTAAGGTTTACTGAAAGTTTTAAGGAGAATTTGGGGATTTTTGAAGAAAAAAATTTTTGGCCAGATTTTTAAGGTCCGGGGCTTACAGAATTTTTCATATCGGTAAATATCTTTCTGGAGGGTTCTGTGTCAAAATTAAGCACCAAAATCAACTTCTGTCACCGCAGCAAATCTTTTTTAAGGTTTACTGAAAGTTTTAAGCAGAATTTGGGGATTTTTGAAGAAAAAATTTTTTGGCTGATTTTTAAGTTCCAGGGCTTACAGAATTTTTCATATGGGTAAATATCTTTCTGGAGGGTTCTGTGTCAAAATTAAGCACCAAAATCAACTTTTGTCACCGCAGCAAATCTTTTTTAAGATTTAATGAAAGTTTTAAGCAGAATTTGGGGATTTTTGAAGAAAAAAATTTTTGGCTGATTTTTAAGGTCCGGGGCTTACAGAATTTTTAATACGGGTAAATATCTTTCTGGAGGGTTCTGTGTCAAAATTAAGCACCAAAATCAACTTCTGTCACCGCAGCAAATCTTTTTTAAGGTTTACTGAAAGTTTTAAGGAGAATTTGGGGATTTTTGAAGAAAAAAATTTTTGGCCAGATTTTTAAGGTCCGGGGCTTACAGAATTTTTCATACGGGTAAATATCTTTCTGGAGGGTTCTGTGTCAAAATTAAGCACCAAAATCAACTTCTGTCACCGCAGCAAATCTTTTTTAAGGTTTACTGAAAGTTTTAAGCAGAATTTGGGGATTTTTGAAGAAAAAATTTTTTGGCTGATTTTTAAGTTCCGGGGCTTACAGAATTTTTCATATGGGTAAATATCTTTCTGGAGGGTTCTGTGTCAAAATTAAGCACCAAAATCAACTTTTGTCACCGCAGCAAATCTTTTTTAAGATTTATTGAAAGTTTTAAGCAGAATTTGGGGATTTTTGAAGAAAAAAATTTTTGCCCGATTTTTAAGGTCCGGGGCTTACAGAATTTTTCATACGGTTAAATATCTTTCTAGAGGGTTCTGTGTCAAAATTAAGCACCAAAATCAACTTTTGTCACCGCAACAAATCTTTTTTAAGGTTTACTGAAAGTTTTAAGCAGAATTTGGGGATTTTTGAAGAAAAACATTTTTAGACGATTTTTAAAGTCCTGGGCTTACAGAATTTTTAATACGGGTAAATATCTTTCTGGAGGGTTCTGTGTCAAATTTATGCACCAAAATCAACTTCTGTCACCGCAGCAAATCTTTTTTAAGGTTTACTGAAAGTTTTAAGCAGAATTTGGGGATTTTTGAAGAAAAAAATATTTGGCTTATTTTTAAGGTCCGGGGCTTACAGAATTTTTAATACGGGTAAATATCTTTCTGGAGGGTTCTGTGTTAAATTTATGCACCAAAATCAACTTCTGTCACCGCAGCAAATATTTTTTAAGGTTTACTGAAAGTTTTAAGCAGAATTTGGGGATTTTTGAAGAAAAAAATTTTTGGCCGATTTTTAAGATCCGGGGCTTACAGAATTTTTCATACGGGTAAATATCTTTCTGGAGGGTTCTGTGTCAAAATTAAGCACCAAAATCAACTTCTGTCACCGCAGCAAATCTTTTTTAAGGTTTACTGAAAGTTTTAAGCAGAATTTGGGGATTTTTAAAGAAAAAAAATTTTGCCCGATTTTTAAGGTCTGGGGCTTACAGAATTTTTCATATGGGTAAATATCTTTCTGGAGGGTTCTGTGTCAAAATTAAGCACCAAAATCAACTTCTGTCACTGCAGCAAATCTTTTTTAAGGTTTACTGAAAGTTTTAAGTAGAATTTGGTGTTTTTTGAAGAAAAAAATTTTTGGCCGATTTTTAAGGTCCGGGGCTTACAGAATTTTTCATATGGGTAAATATCTTTCTGGAGGGTTCTGTGTCAAAATTAAGCACCAAAATCAACTTCTGTCACCGCAGCAAATCTTTTTTAAGGTTTACTGAAAGTTTTAAGGAGAATTTGGGGATTTTTGAAGAAAAAAATTTTGGGCCAGATTTTTAAGGTCCGGGGCTTACAGAATTTTTCATACGGGTAAATATCTTTCTGGAGGGTTCTGTGTCAAAATTAAGCACCAAAATCAACTTCTGTCACCGCAGCAAATCTTTTTTAAGGTTTACTGAAAGTTTTAAGCAGAATTTGGGGATTTTTGAAGAAAAAATTTTTTGGCTGATTTTTAAGTTACGGGGCTTACAGAATTTTTCATATGGGTAAATATCTTTCTGGAGGGTTCTGTGTCAAAATTAAGCACCAAAATCAACTTTTGTCACCGCAGCAAATCTTTTTTAAGATTTAATGAAAGTTTTAAGCAGAATTTGGGGATTTTTGAAGAAAAAATTTTTTACCCGATTTTTAAGGTCCGGGTCTTACAGAATTTTTCATACGGGTAAATATCTTTCTGGAGGGTTCTGTGTCATAATTAAGCACCAAAATCAACTTTTGTCACCGCAGCAAATCTTTTTTAAGGTTTACTGAAAGTTTTAAGCAGAATTTGGGGATTTTTGAAGAAAAAAATATTTGGCTTATTTTTAAGGTCCGGGGCTTACAGAATTTTTAATACGGGTAAATATCTTTCTGGAGGGTTCTGTGTCAAAATTAAGCACCAAAATCAACTTTTGTCACCGCAGCAAATCTTTTTTAAGGTTTACTGAAAGTTTTAAGGAGAATTTGGGGATTTTTGAAGAAAAAAAATTTTTGGCCAGATTTTTAAGGTCCGGGGCTTACAGAATTTTTCATACGGGTAAATATCTTTCTGGAGGGTTCTGTGTCAAATTTATGCACCAAACTCAACTTCTGTCACCGCAGCAAATCTTTTTTAAGGTTTACTGAAAGTTTTAAGCAGAATTTGGGGATTTTTGAAGAAAAAAATTTTTGGCCGATTTTTAAGATCCGGGGCTTACAGAATTTTTCATACGGGTAAATATCTTTCTGGAGGGTTCTGTGTCAAAATTAAGCACCAAAATCAACTTCTGTCACCGCAGCAAATCTTTTTTAAGGTTTATTGAAAGTTTTCAGCAGAATTTGGGGATTTTTGAAGAAAAAAAATTTTGGCCGATTTTTAAGGTCCGGAGCTTACAGAATTTTTCATACGGGTAAATATCTTTCTGGAGGGTTCTGTGTCAAAATTAAGCACCAAAATCAACTTCTGTCACCGCAGCAAATCTTTTTTAAGGTTTACTGAAAGTTTTAAGCAGAATTTGGGGATTTTTAAAGATAAAAAATTTTGCCCGATTTTTAAGGTCTGGGGCTTACAGAATTTTTCATATGGGTAAATATCTTTCTGGAGGTTTCTGTGTCAAAATTAAGCACCAAAATCAACTTTTGTCACCGCAGCAAATCTTTTTTAAGGTTTACTGAAAGTTTTAAGCAGAATTTGGGGATGTTTGAAGAAAAAAATTTTTGGCTGATTTTTAAGTTCCGGGGCTTACAGAATTTTTCATATGGGTAAATATCTTTCTGGAGGGTTCTGTGTCAAAATTAAGCACCAAAATCAACTTTTGTCACCGCAGCAAATCTTTTTTAAGATTTAATGAAAGTTTTAAGCAGAATTTGGGGATTTTTGAAGAAAAAAATTTTTGCCCGATTTTTAAGGTCCGGGGCTTACAGAATTTTTCATACGGGTAAATATCTTTCTGGAGGGTTCTGTGTCATAATTAAGCACCAAAATCAACTTTTGTCACCGCAGCAAATCTTTTTTAAGGTTTACTGAAAGTTTTAAGCAGAATTTGGGGATTTTTGAAGAAAAAAAATTTTGGCTGATTTTTAAGGTCCGGGGCTTACAGAATTTTTAATACGGGTAAATATCTTTCTGGAGGGTTCTGTGTCAAAATTAAGCACCAAAATCAACTTTTGTCACCGCAGCAAATCTTTTTTAAGGTTTTCTGAAAGTTTTAAGCAGAATTTGGGGATTTTTGAAGAAAAAAATTTTTGGCCGATTTTTAAGGTCCGGGGCTTACAAAATTTTTCATACGGGTAAATATCTTTCTGGAGGGTTCTGTGTCAAAATTAAGCACCAAAATCAACTTCTGTCACCACAGCAAATCTTTTTAAGGTTTACTGAAAGTTTTAAGCAGAATTTGGGGATTTTTGAAGAAAAAAAATTTTGGCTGATTTTTAAGGTCCGGGGCTTACAGAATTTTTCATACGTGTAAATATCTTTCTGGAGGGTTCTGTGTCAAAATTAAGCACCAAAATCAACTTCTGTCACCGCAGCAAATCTTTTTAAGGTTTTCTGAAAGTTTTCAGCAGAATTTAAGGATTTTTGAAGGAAAAAATTTTTGGCCGATTTTTAAGGTCCGGGGCTTACAGAATTTTTCATATCGGTAAATATCATTCTGGAGGGTTCTGTGTCAAAATTAAGCACCAAAATCAACTTCTGTCACCGCAGCAAATCTTTTTTAAGGTTTACTGAAAGTTTTAAGCAGAATTTGGGGATTTTTGAAGAAAAAAATTTTTGGCTGATTTTTAAGTTCCAGGGCTTACAGAATTTTTCATATGGGTAAATATCTTTCTGGAGGGTTCTGTGTCAAAATTAAGCACCAAAATCAACTTTTGTCACCGCAGCAAATCTTTTTTAAGATTTAATGAAAGTTTTAAGCAGAATTTGGGGATTTTTGAAGAAAAAAATTTTTGGCTGATTTTTAAGGTCCGGGGCTTACAGAATTTTTAATACGGGTAAATATCTTTCTGGAGGGTTCTGTGTCAAAATTAAGCACCAAAATCAACTTTTGTCACCGCAGCAAATCTTTTTTAAGGTTTACTGAAAGTTTTAAGCAGAATTTGGGGATTTTTGAAGAAAAAAATATTTGGCTTATTTTTAAGGTCCGGGGCTTACAGAATTTTTCATACGTGTAAATATCTTTCTGGAGGGTTCTGTGTCAAAATTAAGCACCAAAATCAACTTCTGTCACCGCAGCAAATCTTTTTAACGTTTACTGAAAGTTTTAAGCAGAATTTGGGGATTTTTGAAGAAAAAAATTTTTGGCCGATTTTTAAGGTCTGGGGCTTATTTTTAAGGTCCGGGGCTTACAGAATTTTTCATATGGGTAAATATCTTTCTGGAGGGTTCTGTTTCAAAATTAAGCACCAAAATCAACTTCTGTCACCGCAGCAAATCTTTTTTAAGGTTTACTGAAAGTTTTAAGGAGAATTTGGGGATTTTTGAAGAAAAAAATTTTTGGCCAGATTTTTAAGGTCCGGGGCTTACAGAATTTTTCATACGGGTAAATATCTTTCTGGAGGGTTCTGTGTCAAAATTAAGCACCAAAATCAACTTCTGTCACCGCAGCAAATCTTTTTTAAGGTTTACTGAAAGTTTTAAGCAGAATTTGGGGATTTTTGAAGAAAAAAATTTTTGGCTTATTTTTAAGGTCCGGGGCTTACAGAATTTTTCATATGGGTAAATATCTTTCTGGGGGTTCTGTGTCAAAATTAAGCACCAAAATCAACTTTTGTCACCGCAGCAAATCTTTTTTAAGGTTTTCTGAAAGTTTTAAGCAGAATTTGGGGATTTTTGAAGAAAAAAATTTTTGGACGATTTTTAAGGTCCGGGGCTTACAGAATTTTTAATACGGGTAAATATCTTTCTGGAGGGTTCTGTGTCAAATTTATGCACCAAAATCAACTTCTGTCACTGCAGCAAATCTTTTTTAAGGTTTACTGAAAGTTTTAAGCAGAATTTGGGGATTTTTGAAGAAAAAAATTTTTGGCCGATTTTTAAGGTCCGGGCCTTACAGAATTTTTCATATGGGTAAATATCTTTCTGGAGGGTTCTGTGTCAAAATTAAGCACCAAAATCAACTTCTGTCACCTCAGCAAATATTTTTTAAGGTTTACTGAAAGTTTTAAGCAGAATTTGGGGATTTTTGAACAAAAAAATTTTTGCCCGATTTTTAAGGTCCGGAGCTTACAGAATTTTTCATACGGGTAAATATCTTTCTGGAGGGTTCTGTGTCAAAATTAAGCACCAAAATCAACTTTTGTCACCGCAGCAAATCTTTTTTAAGATTTATTGAAAGTTTTAAGCAGAATTTGGGGATTTTTGAAGAAAAAAATTTTTGACCGATTTTTAAGGTCCGGGGCTTACAGAATTTTTCATACGGGTAAATATCTTTCTAGAGGGTTCTGTGTCAAAATTAAGCACCAAAATCAACTTTTGTCACCGCAACAAATCTTTTTTAAGGTTTACTGAAAGTTTTAAGCAGAATTTGGGGATTTTTGAAGAAAAACATTTTTAGACGATTTTTAAAGTCCCGGGCTTACAGAATTTTTAATACGGGTAAATATCTTTCTGGAGGGTTCTGTGTCAAATTTATGCACCAAACTCAACTTCTGTCACCGCAGCAAATCTTTTTTAAGGTTTACTGAAAGTTTTAAGCAGAATTTGGGGATTTTTGAAGAAAAATATTTTTGGCCGATTTTTAAGATCCGGGGCTTACAGAATTTTTCATACGGGTAAATATCTTTCTGGAGGGTTCTGTGTCAAAATTAAGCACCAAAATCAACTTCTGTCACCGCAGCAAATCTTTTTTAAGGTTTATTGAAAGTTTTCAGCAGAATTTGGGGATTTTTGAAGAAAAAAAATTTTGGCCGATTTTTAAGGTCCGGAGCTTACAGAATTTTTCATACGGGTAAATATCTTTCTGGAGGGTTCTGTGTCAAAATTAAGCACCAAAATCAACTTCTGTCACCGCAGCAAATCTTTTTTAAGGTTTACTGAAAGTTTTAAGCAGAATTTGGGGATTTTTAAAGATAAAAAATTTTGCCCGATTTTTAAGGTCTGGGGCTTACAGAATTTTTCATATGGGTAAATATCTTTCTGGAGGTTTCTGTGTCAAAATTAAGCACCAAAATCAACTTTTGTCACCGCAGCAAATCTTTTTTAAGATTTAATGAAAGTTTTAAGCAGCATTTGGGGATTTTTGAAGAAAAAAATTTTTGGCTGATTTTTAAGGTCCGGGGCTTACAGAATTTTTCATACGGGTAAATATCTTTCTGGAGGGTTCTGTGTCAAATTTATGCACCAAAATCAACTTCTGTCACCGCAGCAAATCTTTTTTAAGGTTTACTGAAAGTTTTAAGCAGAATTTGGGGATTTTTGAAGAAAAAAATTTTGGGCCGATTTTTAAGGTCCGGGCCTTACAGAATTTTTCATACGGGTAAATATCTTTCTGGAGGGTTCTGTGTCAAAATTAAGCACCAAAATCAACTTCTGTCACCTCAGCAAATATTTTTTAAGGTTTACTGAAAGTTTTAAGCAGAATTTGGGGATTTTTGAAGAAAAAAATATTTGGCTTATTTTTAAGGTCCGGGGCTTACAGAATTTTTAATACGGGTAAATATCTTTCTGGAGGGTTCTGTGTCAAAATTAAGCACCAAAATCAACTTTTGTCACCGCAGCAAATCTTTTTTAAGGTTTTCTGAAAGTTTTAAGCAGAATTTGGGGATTTTTGAAGAAAAAAATTTTTGGCCGATTTTTAAGGTCCGGGGCTTACAAAATTTTTCATACGGGTAAATATCTTTCTGGAGGGTTCTGTGTCAAAATTAAGCACCAAAATCAACTTCTGTCACCACAGCAAATCTTTTTAAGGTTTACTGAAAGTTTTAAGCAGAATTTGGGGATTTTTGAAGAAAAAAAATTTTGGCTGATTTTTAAGGTCCGGGGCTTACAGAATTTTTCATACGTGTAAATATCTTTCTGGAGGGTTCTGTGTCAAAATTAAGCACCAAAATCAACTTTTGTCACCGCAGCAAATCTTTTTTAAGGTTTTCTGAAAGTTTTAAGCAGAATTTGGGGATTTTTGAAGAAAAAAATTTTTGGCTTATTTTTAAGGTCTGGGGCTTACAGAATTTTTCATATGGGTAAATATCTTTCTGGAGGGTTCTGTGTCAAAATTAAGCACCAAAATCAACTTCTGTCACCGCAGAAAATCTTTTTTAAGGTTTACTGAAAGTTTTAAGCAGAATTTGGGGATTTTTGAAGAAAAAAATTTTTGGCCGATTTTTAAGCTTCGGGGCTTACAGAATTTTTCATACGGGTAAATATCTTTCTGGAGGGTTCTGTGTCAAAATTAAGCACCAAAATCAACTTCTGTCACCGCAGCAAATCTTTTTAAGGTTTTCTGAAAGTTTTCAGCAGAATTTAAGGATTTTTGAAGGAAAAAATTTTTGGCCGATTTTTAAGGTCCGGGGCTTACAGAATTTTTCATATCGGTAAATATCTTTCTGGAGGGTTCTGTGTCAAAATTAAGCACCAAAATCAACTTCTGTCACCGCAGCAAATCTTTTTTAAGGTTTACTGAAAGTTTTAAGGAGAATTTGGGGATTTTTGAAGAAAAAAATTTTTGGCCAGATTTTTAAGGTCCGGGGCTTACAGAATTTTTCATACGGGTAAATATCTTTCTGGAGGGTTCTGTGTCAAAATTAAGCACCAAAATCAACTTCTGTCACCGCAGCAAATCTTTTTTAAGGTTTACTGAAAGTTTTAAGCAGAATTTGGGGATTTTTGAAGAAAAAAATTTTTGGCTGATTTTTAAGTTCCAGGGCTTACAGAATTTTTCATATGGGTAAATATCTTTCTGGAGGGTTCTGTGTCAAAATTAAGCACCAAAATCAACTTTTGTCACCGCAGCAAATCTTTTTTAAGATTTAATGAAAGTTTTAAGCAGAATTTGGGGATTTTTGAAGAAAAAAATTTTTGGCTGATTTTTAAGGTCCGGGCCTTACAGAATTTTTAATACGGGTAAATATCTTTCTGGAGGGTTCTGTGTCAAAATTAAGCACCAAAATCAACTTTTGTCACCGCAGCAAATCTTTTTTAAGGTTTACTGAAAGTTTTAAGCAGAATTTGGGGATTTTTGAAGAAAAAAATATTTGGCTTATTTTTAAGGTCCGGGGCTTACAGAATTTTTCATACGTGTAAATATCTTTCTGGAGGGTTCTGTGTCAAAATTAAGCACCAAAATCAACTTTTGTCACCGCAGCAAATCTTTTTTAAGGTTTTCTGAAAGTTTTAAGCAGAATTTGGGGATTTTTGAAGAAAAAAATTTTTGGACGATTTTTAAGGTCCGGGGCTTACAGAATTTTTAATACGGGTAAATATCTTTCTGGAGGGTTCTGTGTCAAATTTATGCACCAAAATCAACTTCTGTCACCGCAGCAAATCTTTTTTAAGGTTTACTGAAAGTTTTAAGCAGAATTTGGGGATTTTTGAAGAAAAAAATTTTGGGCCGATTTTTAAGGTCCGGGCCTTACAGAATTTTTCATACGGGTAAATATCTTTCTGGAGGGTTCTGTGTCAAAATTAAGCACCAAAATCAACTTCTGTCACCTCAGCAAATATTTTTTAAGGTTTACTGAAAGTTTTAAGCAGAATTTGGGGATTTTTGAACAAAAAAATTTTTGCCCGATTTTTAAGGTCCGGAGCTTACAGAATTTTTCATACGGGTAAATATCTTTCTGGAGAGTTCTGTGTCAAAATTAAGCACCAAAATCAACTTTTGTCACCGCAGCAAATCTTTTTTAAGATTTAATGAAAGTTTTAAGCAGAATTTGGGGATTTTTGAAGAAAAAAATTTTTGACCGATTTTTAAGGTCCGTGGCTTACAGAATTTTTCATACGGGTAAATATCTTTCTGGAGGGTTCTGTGTCAAAATTAAGCACCAAAATCAACTTTTGTCACCGCAGCAAATCTTTTTTAAGGTTTTCTGAAAGTTTTGAGCAGAATTTGGGGATTTTTGAAGAAAAAAATTTTTGGCCGATTTTTAAGGTCTGGGGCTTACAGAATTTTTCATATGGGTAAATATCTTTCTGGAGGGTTCTGTGTCAAAATTAAGCACCAAAATCAACTTCTGTCACCGCAGAAAATCTTTTTTAAGGTTTACTGAAAGTTTTAAGCAGAATTTGGGGATTTTTGAAGAAAAAAATTTTTGGCCGATTTTTAAGCTCCGGGGCTTACAGAATTTTTCATACGGGTAAATATCTTTCTGGAGGGTTCTGTGTCAAAATTAAGCACCAAAATCAACTTCTGTCACCGCAGCAAATCTTTTTAAGGTTTTCTGAAAGTTTTCAGCAGAATTTTTAGGATTTTTGAAGGAAAACATTTTTGGCCGATTTTTAAGGTCCGGGGCTTACAGAATTTTTCATATCGGTAAATATCTTTCTGGAGGGTTCTGTGTCAAAATTAAGCACCAAAATCAACTTCTGTCACCGCAGCAAATCTTTTTTAAGGTTTACTGAAAGTTTTAAGGAGAATTTGGGGATTTTTGAAGAAAAAAATTTTTGGCCAGATTTTTAAGGTCTGGGGCTTACAGAATTTTTCATACGGGTAAATATCTTTCTGGAGGGTTCTGTGTCAAAATTAAGCACCAAAATCAACTTCTGTCACCGCAGCAAATCTTTTTTAAGGTTTACTGAAAGTTTTAAGCAGAATTTGGGGATTTTTGAAGAAAAAATGTTTTGGCTGATTTTTAAGTTCCGGGGCTTACAGAATTTTTCATATGGGTAAATATCTTTCTGGAGGGTTCTGTGTCAAAATTAAGCACCAAAATCAACTTTTGTCACCGCAGCAAATCTTTTTTAAGATTTAATGAAAGTTTTAAGCAGCATTTGGGGATTTTTGAAGAAAAAAATTTTTGGCTGATTTTTAAGGTCCGGGGCTTACAGAATTTTTAATACGGGTAAATATCTTTCTGGAGGGTTCTGTGTCAAATTTATGCACCAAAATCAACTTCTGTCACCGCAGCAAATCTTTTTTAAGGTTTACTGAAAGTTTTAAGCAGAATTTGGGGATTTTTGAAGAAAAAAATTTTGGGCCGATTTTTAAGGTCCGGGCCTTACAGAATTTTTCATACGGGTAAATATCTTTCTGGAGGGTTCTGTGTCAAAATTAAGCACCAAAATCAACTTCTGTCACCTCAGCAAATATTTTTTAAGGTTTACTGAAAGTTTTAAGCAGAATTTGGGGATTTTTGAAGAAAAAAATATTTGGCTTATTTTTAAGGTCCGGGGCTTACAGAATTTTTAATACGGGTAAATATCTTTCTGGAGGGTTCTGTGTCAAAATTAAGCACCAAAATCAACTTTTGTCACCGCAGCAAATCTTTTTTAAGGTTTTCTGAAAGTTTTAAGCAGAATTTGGGGATTTTTGAAGAAAAAAATTTTTGGCCGATTTTTAAGGTCCGGGGCTTACAAAATTTTTCATACGGGTAAATATCTTTCTGGAGGGTTCTGTGTCAAAATTAAGCACCAAAATCAACTTCTGTCACCACAGCAAATCTTTTTAAGGTTTACTGAAAGTTTTAAGCAGAATTTGGGGATTTTTGAAGAAAAAAAATTTTGGCTGATTTTTAAGGTCCGGGGCTTACAGAATTTTTCATACGTGTAAATATCTTTCTGGAGGGTTCTGTGTCAAAATTAAGCACCAAAATCAACTTTTGTCACCGCAGCAAATCTTTTTTAAGGTTTTCTGAAAGTTTTAAGCAGAATTTGGGGATTTTTGAAGAAAAAAATTTTTGGCTTATTTTTAAGGTCTGGGGCTTACAGAATTTTTCATATGGGTAAATATCTTTCTGGAGGGTTCTGTGTCAAAATTAAGCACCAAAATCAACTTCTGTCACCGCAGAAAATCTTTTTTAAGGTTTACTGAAAGTTTTAAGCAGAATTTGGGGATTTTTGAAGAAAAAAATTTTTGGCCGATTTTTAAGCTTCGGGGCTTACAGAATTTTTCATACGGGTAAATATCTTTCTGGAGGGTTCTGTGTCAAAATTAAGCACCAAAATCAACTTCTGTCACCGCAGCAAATCTTTTTAAGGTTTTCTGAAAGTTTTCAGCAGAATTTAAGGATTTTTGAAGGAAAAAATTTTTGGCCGATTTTTAAGGTCCGGGGCTTACAGAATTTTTCATATCGGTAAATATCTTTCTGGAGGGTTCTGTGTCAAAATTAAGCACCAAAATCAACTTCTGTCACCGCAGCAAATCTTTTTTAAGGTTTACTGAAAGTTTTAAGGAGAATTTGGGGATTTTTGAAGAAAAAAATTTTTGGCCAGATTTTTAAGGTCCGGGGCTTACAGAATTTTTCATACGGGTAAATATCTTTCTGGAGGGTTCTGTGTCAAAATTAAGCACCAAAATCAACTTCTGTCACCGCAGCAAATCTTTTTTAAGGTTTACTGAAAGTTTTAAGCAGAATTTGGGGATTTTTGAAGAAAAAAATTTTTGGCTGATTTTTAAGTTCCAGGACTTACAGAATTTTTCATATGGGTAAATATCTTTCTGGAGGGTTCTGTGTCAAAATTAAGCACCAAAATCAACTTTTGTCACCGCAGCAAATCTTTTTTAAGATTTAATGAAAGTTTTAAGCAGAATTTGGGGATTTTTGAAGAAAAAAATTTTTGGCTGATTTTTAAGGTCCGGGGCTTACAGAATTTTTAATACGGGTAAATATCTTTCTGGAGGGTTCTGTGTCAAAATTAAGCACCAAAATCAACTTTTGTCACCGCAGCAAATCTTTTTTAAGGTTTACTGAAAGTTTTAAGCAGAATTTGGGGATTTTTGAAGAAAAAAATATTTGGCTTATTTTTAAGGTCCGGGGCTTACAGAATTTTTCATACGTGTAAATATCTTTCTGGAGGGTTCTGTGTCAAAATTAAGCACCAAAATCAACTTTTGTCACCGCAGCAAATCTTTTTTAAGGTTTTCTGAAAGTTTTAAGCAGAATTTGGGGATTTTTGAAGAAAAAAATTTTTGGACGATTTTTAAGGTCCGGGGCTTACAGAATTTTTAATACGGGTAAATATCTTTCTGGAGGGTTCTGTGTCAAATTTATGCACCAAAATCAACTTCTGTCACCGCAGCAAATCTTTTTTAAGGTTTACTGAAATTTTTAAGCAGAATTTGGGGATTTTTGAAGAAAAAAATTTTAGACCGATTTTTAAGGTCCGGGCCTTACAGAATTTTTCATACGGGTAAATATCTTTCTGGAGGGTTCTGTGTCAAAATTAAGCACCAAAATCAACTTCTGTCACCTCAGGCCAGTGAACGTGGCTGCCCACGGGAGGAATGTCCAGGGGTGGAGGAGACGATGGACCACTTCCTGCTTGAGTGTCCTTTTAATGTAAAGGTTTATGAGGAGGTTTCAAAGGCCATTGGTATCCCGTGCCTTTCGGGTCTTAGTTACCCTGAGTGGGCTTATGGGGTAGTCAGAAGATACGGTGACTTTAATTTGACCACAATTTTTTTAGTTAGTTTAGCTGTTAGGTATCACACGTGGAATGCACGGTGCCAGGTATCTATTCGAAGGAAGGTCCTCCCCTGTGATGTGGTGGTAGGTATGATTATGCAAGAGGTGAAAAAGATGATGGATCTGGATAAGGGGAGACTGGATGCTGTCAGATGGTCACAGTGGTGGGGCCGTTTGAAACCCCCTTGAGTGGGTGGTTGAAAGTCTCTTCTTGTTCAGCTGGGTTTCTTTTCTGTCCTTTCACTCCCTGTAGATTTTTTATTCTATTTTTTGGTTTTTGTTGAAAAGGTTTTACATACATCTACCTGAGGTGGTGTGTATTGGTGATGGGTAGGATTAGATAAGATAGATAGTAGTTAAAGTTTTTTGTATTGTTTTATGGTTTGCTGTGTATATATACATATATAATATATAAAAAAAAAAAAAATATATATATATAAATAGATAGTGGTTAAGGTAGTTGTTGTTCTAAAATCCTTGCTTACTTTTTCTCATAGGAGATAAGTTGTTTATTATTAGGATTGGTAAAGTTTTCTTTTGGTTATAAGGCATAATATGGAGTAATATTGTGTATCCTTATGTTGATATTTGATTTTGTGTATATATATATTTTATCTATTTATTTATTTATTTTTTATATATGTAATTATTGTATATATATATATATATATATCTTTGTTGCAAGTTAAAATAAAGAAGCATATTCTGTCACCTCAGCAAATATTTTTTAAGGTTTACTGAAAGTTTTAAGCAGAATTTGAGGATTTTTTAAGAAAAAAATTTTTGCCCGATTTTTAAGGTCCGGAGCTTACAGAATTTTTCATATGGGTAAATATCTTTCTGGAGAGTTCTGTGTCAAAATTAAGCACCAAAATCAACTTCTGTCACCGCAGCAAATCTTTTTTAAGGTTTACTGAAAGTTTTAAGCAGAATTTGGGGATTTTTGAAGAAAAAAATTTTTGGCTGATTTTTAAGTTCCAGGGCTTACAGAATTTTTCATATGGGTAAATATCTTTCTGGAGGGTTCTGTGTCAAAATTAAGCACCAAAATCAACTTTTGTCACCGCAGCAAATCTTTTTTAAGATTTAATGAAAGTTTTAAGCAGAATTTGGGGATTTTTGAAGAAAAAAATTTTTGGCTGATTTTTAAGGTCCGGGGCTTACAGAATTTTTAATACGGGTAAATATCTTTCTGGAGGGTTCTGTGTCAAAATTAAGCACCAAAATCAACTTTTGTCACCGCAGCAAATCTTTTTTAAGGTTTACTGAAAGTTTTAAGCAGAATTTGGGGATTTTTGAAGAAAAAAATATTTGGCTTATTTTTAAGGTCCGGGGCTTACAGAATTTTTCATACGTGTAAATATCTTTCTGGAGGGTTCTGTGTCAAAATTAAGCAACAAAATCAACTTTTGTCACCGCAGCAAATCTTTTTTAAGGTTTTCTGAAAGTTTTAAGCAGAATTTGGGGATTTTTGAAGAAAAAAATTTTTGGACGATTTTTAAGGTCCGGGGCTTACAGAATTTTTAATACGGGTAAATATCTTTCTGGAGGGTTCTGTGTCAAATTTATGCACCAAAATCAACTTCTGTCACCGCAGCAAATCTTTTTTAAGGTTTACTGAAAGTTTTAAGCAGAATTTGGGGATTTTTGAAGAAAAAAATTTTGGACCGATTTTTAAGGTCCGGGCCTTACAGAATTTTTCATACGGGTAAATATCTTTCTGGAGGGTTCTGTGTCAAAATTAAGCACCAAAATCAACTTCTGTCACCTCAGCAAATATTTTTTAAGGTTTACTGAAAGTTTTAAGCAGAATTTGGGGATTTTTTAAGAAAAAAATTTTTGCCCGATTTTTAAGGTCCGGAGCTTACAGAATTTTTCATACGGGTAAATATCTTTCTGGAGAGTTCTGTGTCAAAATTAAGCACCAAAATCAACTTTTGTCACCGCAACAAATCTTTTTTAAGGTTTACTGAAAGTTTTAAGCAGAATTTGGGGATTTTTGAAGAAAAACATTTTTAGACGATTTTTAAAGTCCCGGGCTTACAGAATTTTTAATACGGGTAAATATCTTTCTGGAGGGTTCTGTGTCAAATTTATGCACCAAAATCAACTTCTGTCACCGCAGCAAATCTTTTTTAAGGTTTACTGAAAGTTTTAAGCAGAATTTGGTGATTTTTGAAGAAAAAAATTTTTGGCCGATTTTTAAGATCCGGGGCTTACAGAATTTTTCATACGGGTAAATATCTTTCTGGAGGGTTCTGTGTCAAAATTAAGCACCAAAATCAACTTCTGTCACCGCAGCAAATCTTTTTTAAGGTTTATTGAAAGTTTTCAGCAGAATTTGGGGATTTTTGAAGAAAAAAAATTTTGGCCGATTTTTAAGGTCCGGAGCTTACAGAATTTTTCATACGGGTAAATATCTTTCTGGAGGGTTCTGTGTCAAAATTAAGCACCAAAATCAACTTCTGTCACCGCAGCAAATCTTTTTTAAGGTTTACTGAAAGTTTTAAGCAGAATTTGGGGATTTTTAAAGATAAAAAATTTTGCCCGATTTTTAAGGTCTGGGGCTTACAGAATTTTTCATATGGGTAAATATCTTTCTGGAGGTTTCTGTGTCAAAATTAAGCACCAAAATCAACTTTTGTCACCGCAGCAAATCTTTTTTAAGGTTTACTGAAAGTTTTAAGCAGAATTTGGGGATGTTTGAAGAAAAAAAATTTTGGCTGATTTTTAAGTTCCGGGGCTTACAGAATTTTTCATATGGGTAAATATCTTTCTGGAGGGTTCTGTGTCAAAATTAAGCACCAAAATCAACTTTTGTCACCGCAGCAAATCTTTTTTAAGATTTAATGAAAGTTTTAAGCAGAATTTGGGGATTTTTGAAGAAAAAAATTTTTGCCCGATTTTTAAGGTCCGGGGCTTACAGAATTTTTCATACGGGTAAATATCTTTCTGGAGGGTTCTGTGTCATAATTAAGCACCAAAATCAACTTTTGTCACCGCAGCAAATCTTTTTTAAGGTTTACTGAAAGTTTTAAGCAGAATTTGGGGATTTTTGAAGAAAAAAATATTTGGCTTATTTTTAAGGTCCAGGGCTTACAGAATTTTTAATACGGGTAAATATCTTTCTGGAGGGTTCTGTGTCAAAATTAAGCACCAAAATCAACTTTTGTCACCGCAGCAAATCTTTTTTAAGGTTTTCTGAAAGTTTTAAGCATAATTTGGGGATTTTTGAAGAAAAAAATTTTTGGCCGATTTTTAAGGTCCGGGGCTTACAAAATTTTTCATACGGGTAAATATCTTTCTGGAGGGTTCTGTGTCAAAATTAAGCACCAAAATCAACTTCTGTCACCACAGCAAATCTTTTTAAGGTTTACTGAAAGTTTTAAGCAGAATTTGGGGATTTTTGAAGAAAAAAAATTTTGGCTGATTTTTAAGGTCCGGGGCTTACAGAATTTTTCATACGTGTAAATATCTTTCTGGAGGGTTCTGTGTCAAAATTAAGCACCAAAATCAACTTTTGTCACCGCAGCAAATCTTTTTTAAGGTTTTCTGAAAGTTTTAAGCAGAATTTGGGGATTTTTGAAGAAAAAAATTTTTGGCTTATTTTTAAGGTCTGGGGCTTACAGAATTTTTCATATGGGTAAATATCTTTCTGGAGGGTTCTGTGTCAAAATTAAGCACCAAAATCAACTTCTGTCACCGCAGAAAATCTTTTTTAAGGTTTACTGAAAGTTTTAAGCAGAATTTGGGGATTTTTGAAGAAAAAAATTTTTGGCCGATTTTTAAGCTTCGGGGCTTACAGAATTTTTCATACGGGTAAATATCTTTCTGGAGGGTTCTGTGTCAAAATTAAGCACCAAAATCAACTTCTGTCACCGCAGCAAATCTTTTTAAGGTTTTCTGAAAGTTTTCAGCAGAATTTAAGGATTTTTGAAGGAAAAAATTTTTGGCCGATTTTTAAGGTCCGGGGCTTACAGAATTTTTCATATCGGTAAATATCTTTCTGGAGGGTTCTGTGTCAAAATTAAGCACCAAAATCAACTTCTGTCACCGCAGCAAATCTTTTTTAAGGTTTACTGAAAGTTTTAAGGAGAATTTGGGGATTTTTGAAGAAAAAAATTTTTGGCCAGATTTTTAAGGTCCGGGGCTTACAGAATTTTTCATACGGGTAAATATCTTTCTAGAGGGTTCTGTGTCAAAATTAAGCACCAAAATCAACTTCTGTCACCGCAGCAAATCTTTTTTAAGGTTTACTGAAAGTTTTAAGCAGAATTTGGGGATTTTTGAAGAAAAAAATTTTTGGCTGATTTTTAAGTTCCAGGGCTTACAGAATTTTTCATATGGGTAAATATCTTTCTGGAGGGTTCTGTGTCAAAATTAAGCACCAAAATCAACTTTTGTCACCGCAGCAAATCTTTTTTAAGATTTAATGAAAGTTTTAAGCAGAATTTGGGGATTTTTGAAGAAAAAAATTTTTGGCTGATTTTTAAGGTCCGGGGCTTACAGAATTTTTAATACGGGTAAATATCTTTCTGGAGGGTTCTGTGTCAAAATTAAGCACCAAAATCAACTTTTGTCACCGCAGCAAATCTTTTTTAAGGTTTACTGAAAGTTTTAAGCAGAATTTGGGGATTTTTGAAGAAAAAAATATTTGGCTTATTTTTAAGGTCCGGGGCTTACAGAATTTTTCATACGTGTAAATATCTTTCTGGAGGGTTCTGTGTCAAAATTAAGCACCAAAATCAACTTTTGTCACCGCAGCAAATCTTTTTTAAGGTTTTCTGAAAGTTTTAAGCAGAATTTGGGGATTTTTGAAGAAAAAAATTTTTGGACGATTTTTAAGGTCCGGGGCTTACAGAATTTTTAATACGGGTAAATATCTTTCTGGAGGGTTCTGTGTCAAATTTATGCACCAAAATCAACTTCTGTCACCGCAGCAAATCTTTTTTAAGGTTTACTGAAAGTTTTAAGCAGAATTTGGGGATTTTTGAAGAAAAAAATTTTGGGCCGATTTTTAAGGTCCGGGCCTTACAGAATTTTTCATACGGGTAAATATCTTTCTGGAGGGTTCTGTGTCAAAATTAAGCACCAAAATCAACTTCTGTCACCTCAGCAAATATTTTTTAAGGTTTACTGAAAGTTTTAAGCAGAATTTGGGGATTTTTGAACAAAAAAATTTTTGCCCGATTTTTAAGGTCCGGAGCTTACAGAATTTTTCATACGGGTAAATATCTTTCTGGAGAGTTCTGTGTCAAAATTAAGCACCAAAATCAACTTTTGTCACCGCAGCAAATCTTTTTTAAGATTTAAAGAAAGTTTTAAGCAGAATTTGGGGATTTTTGAAGAAAAAAATTTTTGACCGATTTTTTAGGTCCGTGGCTTACAGAATTTTTCATACGGGTAAATATCTTTCTGGAGGGTTCTGTGTCAAAATTAAGCACCAAAATCAACTTTTGTCACCGCAGCAAATCTTTTTTAAGGTTTTCTGAAAGTTTTGAGCAGAATTTGGGGATTTTTGAAGAAAAAAATTTTTGGCCGATTTTTAAGGTCTGGGGCTTACAGAATTTTTCATATGGGTAAATATCTTTCTGGAGGGTTCTGTGTCAAAATTAAGCACCAAAATCAACTTCTGTCACCGCAGAAAATCTTTTTTAAGGTTTACTGAAAGTTTTAAGCAGAATTTGGGGATTTTTGAAGAAAAAAATTTTTGGCCGATTTTTAAGCTCCGGGGCTTACAGAATTTTTCATACGGGTAAATATCTTTCTGGAGGGTTCTGTGTCAAAATTAAGCACCAAAATCAACTTCTGTCACCGCAGCAAATCTTTTTAAGGTTTTCTGAAAGTTTTCAGCAGAATTTTTAGGATTTTTGAAGGAAAACATTTTTGGCCGATTTTTAAGGTCCGGGGCTTACAGAATTTTTCATATCGGTAAATATCTTTCTGGAGGGTTCTGTGTCAAAATTAAGCACCAAAATCAACTTCTGTCACCGCAGCAAATCTTTTTTAAGGTTTACTGAAAGTTTTAAGGAGAATTTGGGGATTTTTGAAGAAAAAAATTTTTGGCCAGATTTTTAAGGTCTGGGGCTTACAGAATTTTTCATACGGGTAAATATCTTTCTGGAGGGTTCTGTGTCAAATTTATGCACCAAAATCAACTTCTGTCACCGCAGCAAATCTTTTTTAAGGTTTACTGAAAGTTTTAAGCAGAATTTGGGGATTTTTGAAGAAAAAAATTTTGGGCCGATTTTTAAGGTCCGGGCCTTACAGAATTTTTCATACGGGTAAATATCTTTCTGGAGGGTTCTGTGTCAAAATTAAGCACCAAAATCAACTTCTGTCACCTCAGCAAATATTTTTTAAGGTTTACTGAAAGTTTTAAGCAGAATTTGGGGATTTTTGAAGAAAAAAATATTTGGCCGATTTTTAAGGTCCGGGGCTTACAGAATTTTTAATACGGGTAAATATCTTTCTGGAGGGTTCTGTGTCAAAATTAAGCACCAAAATCAACTTCTGTCACCGCAGCAAATCTTTTTTAAGGTTTACTGAAAGTTTTAAGGAGAATTTGGGGATTTTTGAAGAAAAAAATTTTTGGCCAGATTTTTAAGGTCTGGGGCTTACAGAATTTTTCATACGGGTAAATATCTTTCTGGAGGGTTCTGTGTCAAAATTAAGCACCAAAATCAACTTCTGTCACCGCAGCAAATCTTTTTTAAGGTTTACTGAAAGTTTTAAGCAGAATTTGGGGATTTTTGAAGAAAAAATGTTTTGGCTGATTTTTAAGTTCCGGGGCTTACAGAATTTTTCATATGGGTAAATATCTTTCTGGAGGGTTCTGTGTCAAAATTAAGCACCAAAATCAACTTTTGTCACCGCAGCAAATCTTTTTTAAGATTTAATGAAAGTTTTAAGCAGCATTTGGGGATTTTTGAAGAAAAAAATTTTTGGCTGATTTTTAAGGTCCGGGGCTTACAGAATTTTTAATACGGGTAAATATCTTTCTGGAGGGTTCTGTGTCAAATTTATGCACCAAAATCAACTTCTGTCACCGCAGCAAATCTTTTTTAAGGTTTACTGAAAGTTTTAAGCAGAATTTGGGGATTTTTGAAGAAAAAAATTTTGGGCCGATTTTTAAGGTCCGGGCCTTACAGAATTTTTCATACGGGTAAATATCTTTCTGGAGGGTTCTGTGTCAAAATTAAGCACCAAAATCAACTTCTGTCACCTCAGCAAATATTTTTTAAGGTTTACTGAAAGTTTTAAGCAGAATTTGGGGATTTTTGAAGAAAAAAATATTTGGCTTATTTTTAAGGTCCGGGGCTTACAGAATTTTTAATACGGGTAAATATCTTTCTGGAGGGTTCTGTGTCAAAATTAAGCACCAAAATCAACTTTTGTCACCGCAGCAAATCTTTTTTAAGGTTTTCTGAAAGTTTTAAGCAGAATTTGGGGATTTTTGAAGAAAAAAATTTTTGGCCGATTTTTAAGGTCCGGGGCTTACAAAATTTTTCATACGGGTAAATATCTTTCTGGAGGGTTCTGTGTCAAAATTAAGCACCAAAATCAACTTCTGTCACCACAGCAAATCTTTTTAAGGTTTACTGAAAGTTTTAAGCAGAATTTGGGGATTTTTGAAGAAAAAAAATTTTGGCTGATTTTTAAGGTCCGGGGCTTACAGAATTTTTCATACGTGTAAATATCTTTCTGGAGGGTTCTGTGTCAAAATTAAGCACCAAAATCAACTTTTGTCACCGCAGCAAATCTTTTTTAAGGTTTTCTGAAAGTTTTAAGCAGAATTTGGGGATTTTTGAAGAAAAAAATTTTTGGCTTATTTTTAAGGTCTGGGGCTTACAGAATTTTTCATATGGGTAAATATCTTTCTGGAGGGTTCTGTGTCAAAATTAAGCACCAAAATCAACTTCTGTCACTGCAGAAAATCTTTTTTAAGGTTTACTGAAAGTTTTAAGCAGAATTTGGGGATTTTTGAAGAAAAAAATTTTTGGCCGATTTTTAAGCTTCGGGGCTTACAGAATTTTTCATACGGGTAAATATCTTTCTGGAGGGTTCTGTGTCAAAATTAAGCACCAAAATCAACTTCTGTCACCGCAGCAAATCTTTTTAAGGTTTTCTGAAAGTTTTCAGCAGAATTTAAGGATTTTTGAAGGAAAAAATTTTTGGCCGATTTTTAAGGTCCGGGGCTTACAGAATTTTTCATATCGGTAAATATCTTTCTGGAGGGTTCTGTGTCAAAATTAAGCACCAAAATCAACTTCTGTCACCGCAGCAAATCTTTTTTAAGGTTTACTGAAAGTTTTAAGGAGAACTTGGGGATTTTTGAAGAAAAAAATTTTTGGCCAGATTTTTAAGGTCCGGGGCTTACTGAATTTTTCATACGGGTAAATATCTTTCTGGAGGGTTCTGTGTCAAAATTAAGCACCAAAATCAACTTCTGTCACCGCAGCAAATCTTTTTTAAGGTTTACTGAAAGTTTTAAGCAGAATTTGGGGATTTTTGAAGAAAAAAATTTTTGGCTGATTTTTAAGTTCCAGGGCTTACAGAATTTTTCATACGTGTAAATATCTTTCTGGAGGGTTCTGTGTCAAAATTAAGCACCAAAATCAACTTTTGTCACCGCAGCAAATCTTTTTTAAGGTTTTCTGAAAGTTTTAAGCAGAATTTGGGGATTTTTGAAGAAAAAAATTTTTGGACGATTTTTAAGGTCCGGGGCTTACAGAATTTTTAATACGGGTAAATATCTTTCTGGAGGGTTCTGTGTCAAATTTATGCACCAAAATCAACTTCTGTCACCGCAGCAAATCTTTTTTAAGGTTTACTGAAAGTTTTAAGCAGAATTTGGGGATTTTTGAAGAAAAAAATTTTGGACCGATTTTTAAGGTCCGGGCCTTACAGAATTTTTCATACGGGTAAATATCTTTCTGGAGGGTTCTGTGTCAAAATTAAGCACCAAAATCAACTTCTGTCACCTCAGCAAATATTTTTTAAGGTTTACTGAAAGTTTTAAGCAGAATTTGGGGATTTTTGAACAAAAAAATTTTTGCCCGATTTTTAAGGTCCGGAGCTTACAGAATTTTTCATACGGGTAAATATCTTTCTGGAGAGTTCTGTGTCAAAATTAAGCACCAAAATCAACTTTTGTCACCGCAGCAAATCTTTTTTAAGATTTAATGAAAGTTTTAAGCAGAATTTGGGGATTTTTGAAGAAAAAATTTTTTGACCGATTTTTAAGGTCCGTGGCTTACAGCATTTTTCATACGGGTAAATATCTTTCTGGAGGGTTCTGTGTCAAAATTAAGCACCAAAATCAACTTTTGTCACCGCAGCAAATCTTTTTTAAGGTTTTCTGAAAGTTTTGAGCAGAATTTGGGGATTTTTGAAGAAAAAAATTTTTGGCCGATTTTTAAGGTCTGGGGCTTACAGAATTTTTCATATGGGTAAATATCTTTCTGGAGGGTTCTGTGTCAAAATTAAGCACCAAAATCAACTTCTGTCACCGCAGAAAATCTTTTTTAAGGTTTACTGAAAGTTTTATGCAGAATTTGGGGATTTTTGAAGAAAAAATTTTTGGCCGATTTTTAAGCTCCGGGGCTTACAGAATTTTTCATACGGGTAAATATCTTTCTGGAGGGTTCTGTGTCAAAATTAAGCACCAAAATCAACTTCTGTCACCGCAGCAAATCTTTTGGGAGAGGAGTGTCCTAGGAGGAGGTGGTGAGCTGCTGAGACAGGGAGAGGGCTTCCCCAGGCAGGCTGATTCCTCCGGGGGATGATATCGCTGCTGATCCTGCTGTTTGTGGTGCTGAGGATTTGCTGTGGTGCTGCTGCCTTTCAGCACCATGACTAAGAGAGGCAGACCCCGGGCTGGAGGATCAAGCAGGGGTTCTGTCGCTCCTGACCCACCTGACCCGCCTGACCCGCCTAACCTGCCTGCCGGAGGACTGCAGCGCGAGGCCGGGGATCCACCCGCCGGTTCGCGGAGGCCGCAAGTGTGCGCGGCTGGAGCTCCGGACCCCCCTGTCCCTTTGGCGCGCCTGCCCGGGAGACGGAGTGCGGGGAGTCTGACAGAGCAGCCGAAGCAGCCGGAGCTGATGGAGCGGACGGCGGCGGCGGCAAGTGGAGGACTCCCTGTATCAGCGGCGGACGTGCCGGGGAGTCGGAAGGCGGCTGCTGTGCTGGTGGACCTGGCGGCGGGCGGAGGAGGTGTCCTGGACCCCCCTGGACTTTCAGTTCGGAGAGCGGGGGGTCCAGTGGAGTTCAGCAGAGTGCCAGTCTCCAAACCGCTGGCGGCGGGACCCCCGAGTGACGCAACTCGGGGGGTAATGGCGGCCCCCGCTAGCGGTGCAGCGGAGGTGGTTATAGTGGCTGCAGACTCTGCCTCCAAACTGTCAGTAGAGAGACAATTCCTTAAGGGGGAAATTGCTGAACTAGCAGTTTCCCTGGACAATGCCAAAGAGCGGCTGGAGTACTTGAAAAAAATGAAAAAGAAACTGATAAAGTCCGAATCTACCTCAATGAGTGATATGGAAGGTTTAAAAGTGGAGAAGGTGGAGGCTGCATCAGCTATGGCGGTGAAAGTGGCAGAGCTGCAGGAGGATCCAGGCCCAGAGGTAAGCGATGATGCAAAGGGGACTGGGGGGATCGGGGGTCCCCATAATGCTTCGGTTCCCCTGGTTCCCGCTAGCGGAGCTATTTTACCTGCAAGGGCAGTCAGTGGCAATAGTATGATGGAAGTGTGTTCCGAAGCAACTGACTCAGAGTTAGTCCAGGTGGCAGTATTGGTGGAGGCTGGCATGGAGGGTAGACCAAAAGAACTGGTTCCTGAGGAAGTGCCAGGTGTGTTAAGTCTGGTCGGTGGTGTTGTCCCTGTGGATGTGTCAGCGCAAGGGATGCCAGTCCTGGACAAGTCATCCCTTTCAAATGCGCAAAGGGACATTGTGGAGACTGTTTATGGAGACAGGTTGCTAGTCCCAGAGAGGGCAAGGGTGGCAGCTGCAGTGATTGAAAAAGACTTGGCTCAGAGGAGGGAGAGACAGGCTAAGTCTGTCCCAGGTACCCTGTCTTATGCAAATGTGGTATCTGGGAGGAAAACAACTAATGTACCACCAGCTGCACCCTTGCCTGGGAGTACTGGAAAAAGACGTAATCTAATCCAATTTAAGTGGATTGCTCCTGGAGAAGCTCCAGGAAGAGAGGTGTTTTTAAAAATGGTGTTTAGTTTGGGGTTCTGTCCTGCAGATCTGTACGCCTGCATCCACCCAGTGCGGACCCTGGAGTATGATGTGAGTTTTCTGACGTACCAGGGTCTGCAAACTTTCTGGGGGAGGCTGCAGGCGTGTAGAGACAAGGACCCCTTTAACAAATATGTAATGAATTTAGTCACGAAGCATGACAGGGTAAAAGCCACTATTCTTGTCAGGAATGAGTCACTGCCCCCGAAGGACATAATATTTTGGCTAAAACGGTTTTGTAATGTAGAGTCGGGGGCAGTGAAGGCCGGTTATGTTTTAGGGGTGTGGGGTGGAGCATGGGAGGTGGGTATTAGGTTGAGGATGTCTGAGAAGGGGTTTGTTCATGTACCCTCGGCTGCCTATATAGGTAGGGACAGAGTGCAGTGTTTTTATCCGGGGCAGCCGAGGACATGTTTTAAGTGTGGTGATCACCGTCACGTTAGTTCTGAGTGCACTGTGGTGAAGTGTTCTTTGTGTGGGGGTGTGGGTCACTGGTCTAGAGATTGTCACACTGTCAGGTGCAATTTGTGTGGGGTGGAGGGGCACCCTTATAGCAGATGTCCGAAAGCCAGTCACAATGTGGTGTTAGAACAGGTGGTGGGTAGTAGTGTGGTGGTGAGTGAGGTGGTGAATGAGGTAGAAGAAGAGGGTATAGAGCAGGATGAGGTGGTAAATGTTGAAAGTAGGGAGGAGGTAATGGAGGAGACATTTCAGGAGGTTAGGCGGGGAGGGAATGGGATAAAAGAGAAAGATACAGAAACACAAGTGGTGTTATCCAATAAATTTGATGTTTTCTCCTCTGATGAGGAGGAAATCATAAGGAAAGATGGAGAGTGTTATCTGGTGTCAAAAAAAAACAAAAGAAAAACAAAGAGGTCTTTTAAAGAAAGTGAGAGGCACCGGGACGGGAAAAAAAGAAGGGAGTCAATCCCGGAGGTGGGGGAAGAGGCGGTAAATAAGGAAACTCTGGCCCCGATGGAAAGAAGGGTGGTGGAAAGGAGAAAGGAGGAGGTGGTGGCAATGGAGGAGACAGTGGCGGTTCAGCAGGAGGTAGCCGAAGAGACTGATGTGGAGTCATCCCAGAGCTCGGGGGTCGGGCCAAGTGGCACTGGTGGTGGGGTACACTGCCAGGTCATAAAGTTTGTGGCCAAGGCCCCTGACCCTGGGATCCCTGAGGAGGGTGGTGTACCCTCTGGGGGTGGAAGGGAGGGGGGTGGGGATGCCACAAGCGGTGGTGTGGCTGGCCCGCAGGGGGCTGGTGTACAGTGTTAAGACTTGTTTTTTGGTGATGGTATGTAAAAGTAAGCAAGGTCTTGTAATATTCCATAACCTAGAAACATGGATCCTCATCCTATACGATGTGCCACGATTAATGTGGCTTCCGTGTTGTCCGAATGTGCTCGTATGATGGCCTTTGATTTTTTCAATACGATTGATGTTGATGTTTTATTTTTGCAAGAGACTAGGATTAGTAAATTGGATATCCTCCACAAGGCGAAGCAGGAGTGGAGGAGGGGTCCTTCTTACTGGTCTCTTGCGGCCGAGCCATACGGTGGGGTGGCAGTCCTTTTTTCTGATATGGTAACTGTGCACAAGGTTATTGAATTGCAAGCAGGTAGATGTATGATTTTGGATGTCAACATAAAGGGACAAGATGTGAGATTAATTAATGTGTATGGGCCACAGACACCAGGTGATAGGAAAAGTCTCTTTATGGAGATAAAACCTTTTCTTTTTACAGCCCAGCAGGTCGTCTTTGGTGGTGATTTTAATACCGTTGTTAGGCCAAAAGACAGGGGAGGCTCAAGGAGACCCCTGGGCTATGATTCCAATTTTTTAGTTAGCATGGTTAGACAGGCTGGTTTGGTGGATGTGCATATTCGTCACTCCCCAGACCTCACGGGTTTCACCTACTTTAGTGGTAGTCGTAGGTCTAGGATAGATAGGTTTTTTGTTAAGGAGACTTCCAAGACTTCATCCCTTGGGGTGAGGTTGGTGGAATTTTCCGATCACGGTTTGCTCTCAGTAACTTTGAATGCTTCAGAAACCCCTCAGAAGGGGCGGGGTCTGTGGCGTTTGAACTCTGAACTCCTGGAAGAAGAGAGAGTTAGGCAGTCCTTCAGGGTCTTCTTTCAATCTCAGGAGACACTTCTGGAGGCTGGTTGGAGTAGGTCTGAGTGGTGGGAGGTGATTAAAAAGAGAACCTGCAAATTTTTCCGTGGCCTTATAGCTAGGAAAAACTTGATAAAGCAAAATATCTACCGTAATCTGAGAAGGAAATTGGATTTCCTGATCTCTGAGGAGGGAGATGATTGGGAAATCTCCCGAGTGAAGGCTCAGATGAAAGAGTTCCAATATAACCGATTGGCATCCTTGGTTTTGGAAAGGGATTATGGTATGTACCACTCGCCTGATCCCTACCAGAGCTGTAGGAGGTCAGTCGACGCCAAACATGTCAGAGGACTGGTGGACGGACAGGGTGTTCTTCGTACTGACAAGGAAGGCATTCTGGATGTTATTGTGTCCTACTATTCTGATCTTCTGTCTGAGCAGCCACTCATCAGGGAGAGGATGGAGGAATTTCTGAGGGGAACCCCTGGTCTGAGTTCTCAGGGTGCCTCTCTTGACTCCTTGGCAAGTGATATAACCGCAGAGGAAGTTAGGAAGGCGATAATGGGTTTAAATCCCAAGAAATCACCAGGACCAGATGGTTTAACATCTGAATTTTATAAGACCTTTGCTGACCTCCTGATTCCCCGCCTTGTGGAAGTTTTTTAATGAGAGCCTGGATGAGGGAGTCCTCCCTCCTTCCATGAGGTTATCTGCGCTTATTTTGCTGTCCAAAGGGAAGGACTCGTCTCGTATTGAGAACTGGCGCCCCATAGCCCTTCTCAATACAGACAGGAAGATTTTGGCAAAGGTACTGTTTAACAGGCTTTCAGTGTTTTCTGAGCTGTTGCTTTCTCCTTCTCAGCACTGTACGGTGAAGGGTCGTAGCACTTTTAGTGCTGTCCTTGGTGTCCGGGAGGCCATTGAGCGGTGCAGGGCTGAGAAGTGGGGAAAGTACTTACTGGCATTGGATCAGTCAAAAGCTTTTGACCGAGTGAATCATGAGTACCTTTGGGCTCTACTGAGATGGTATGGTCTTCCAGAGAGGGTGGTTAATTGGTTACAGACGATCTATCGTATGGCTGAAAGCTTTCCACTGGTAAACGGTTGGGTGGGCCCTACCTTTGGTGTAGGCTCGGGTGTTCGTCAGGGGTGTCCCCTGAGCCCCCTCCTGTATGTCTTTGCAATCGATCCCTTCGTTAGGAGGGTAGAGTGTGGGACTGTAGGGGGGGTGCAGCTGAGTCCGGAGTTTGCATTGAGGGTGGTGGCTTACGCAGATGATGTCACGGTGGTTCTGTCCTCGCAGGCAGAGGCCCGTGGCATAGAACACCTCATTTGCGAGTACTCTGAGGCTTCGTGCTCCAGAGTAAACCGAGAAAAGTGTGATGTTTTCTGGATGGGGGAGGAGGGGGAGCCTTTTCCTCTTCCGGACAGCTTCCCTCAGGTCAACGATCAGATTAAAATTCTTGGTATCAAATTTGATCATGGAGATTATGCCTCCCTAAATTGGGTTAACAAGCTGGAGGATGCTACCAAGAAGGTAGAGAGTTGGAAAAGATGGAAATTGTCTTTGAGGGAAAGGGTTGACTTGTGCAAAACTTACCTGATCCCGATTTTTTTGTATGTCAGTTACGTGTGCTTTTTGCCACAATCTTTGTGGTCCAGATTGAATTCCTTGTTCTTCCTCTTGTTGTGGAAGAACAGGATCAATATAGTGAAGAGGGGTATCACCTACAGACCGAGGAAAGATGGGGGTTTGAACATGGTAAACCCAGTGATCTTTTTTGTTACAGCTTTTTTAAAGCTTAACATTGGGAGCATGTTTTTAGACACTCCTCCTCGGTGGGTAGAGGGATTTAGACCATGGGTGTTTCCCTTCCTCAGATTTTGGATAGATGGAGGCCAAGTGAGAAGTTTCCGGATTCGTCATGGTTACCTCCCGATCTACGTTATCCAGAGCTTGAAGGTGATAAAGCGATATGACGTGGGAGTGGGTGAAGTCAAAAACTTCTCTAGGAGGGAGTTGGAGAGAAGAATTTTGCACACCCACTTTCATGTTCTGCTGTCACTGAGGGACTGTCCAGGTAATGTCGCTTCGGCTGGATTGGTTTTGTTAAATTCACAAAGGTTACCGCCCAAGTTCAAAGATATTGCCTGGCTCACTTTTCATGGGAGGCTTTATGTTGGAGGGAACCTCAGGTGGCGAAGTGCCAGTGAACGTGGCTGCCCACGGGAGGAATGTCCAGGGGTGGAGGAGACGATGGACCACTTCCTGCCTGAGTGTCCTTTTAATGTAAAGGTTTATGATTAGGTTTCAAAGGCCATTGGTATCCCGTGCCTTTCGGGTCTTAGTTACCCTGAGTGGGCTTATGGGGTAGTCAGAAGATACGGTGACTTTAATTTGACCACAATTTTTTTAGTTAGTTTAGCTGTTAGGTATCACACGTGGAATGCACGGTGCCAGGTATCTATTCGAAGGAAGGTCCTCCCCTGTGATGTGGTGGTAGGTATGATTATGCAAGAGGTGAAAAAGATGATGGATCTGGATAAGGGGAGACTGGATGCTGTCAGATGGTCACAGTGGTGGGGCCGTTTGAAACCCCCTTGAGTGGGTGGTTGAAAGTCTCTTCTTGTTCAGCTGGGTTTCTTTTCTGTCCTTTCACTCCCTGTAGATTTTTTATTCTATTTTTTGGTTTTTGTTGAAAAGGTTTTACATACATCTACCTGAGGTGGTGTGTATTGGTGATGGGTAGGATTAGATAAGATAGATAGTAGTTAAAGTTTTTTGTATTGTTTTATGGTTTGCTGTGTATATATACATATATAATATATAAAAAAAAAAAAAAAATATATATATAAATAGATAGTGGTTAAGGTAGTTGTTGTTCTAAAATCCTTGCTTACTTTTTCTCATAGGAGATAAGTTGTTTATTATTAGGATTGGTAAAGTTTTCTTTTGGTTATAAGGCATAATATGGAGTAATATTGTGTATCCTTATGTTGATATTTGATTTTGTGTATATATATATTTTATCTATTTATTTATTTATTTTTTATATATGTAATTATTGTATATATATATATATATCTTTGTTGCAAGTTAAAATAAAGAAGCATATTCTGTCACCGCAGCAAATCTTTTTAAGGTTTTCTGAAAGTTTTCAGCAGAATTTTTAGGATTTTTGAAGGAAAACATTTTTGGCCGATTTTTAAGGTCCGGGGCTTACAGAATTTTTCATATCGGTAAATATCTTTCTGGAGGGTTCTGTGTCAAAATTAAGCACCAAAATCAACTTCTGTCACCGCAGCAAATCTTTTTTAAGGTTTACTGAAAGTTTTAAGGAGAATTTGGGGATTTTTGAAGAAAAAAATTTTTGGCCAGATTTTTAAGGTCTGGGGCTTACAGAATTTTTCATACGGGTAAATATCTTTCTGGAGGGTTCTGTGTCAAAATTAAGCACCAAAATCAACTTCTGTCACCGCAGCAAATCTTTTTTAAGGTTTACTGAAAGTTTTAAGCAGAATTTGGGGATTTTTGAAGAAAAAATGTTTTGGCTGATTTTTAAGTTCCGGGGCTTACAGAATTTTTCATATGGGTAAATATCTTTCTGGAGGGTTCTGTGTCAAAATTAAGCACCAAAATCAACTTTTGTCACCGCAGCAAATCTTTTTTAAGATTTAATGAAAGTTTTAAGCAGCATTTGGGGATTTTTGAAGAAAAAAATTTTTGGCTGATTTTTAAGGTCCGGGGCTTACAGAATTTTTCATATGGGTAAATATCTTTCTGGAGGGTTCTGTGTCAAATTTATGCACCAAAATCAACTTCTGTCACCGCAGCAAATCTTTTTTAAGGTTTACTGAAAGTTTTAAGCAGAATTTGGGGATTTTTGAAGAAAAAAATTTTTGGCCGATTTTTAAGGTCCGGGCCTTACAGAATTTTTCATATGGGTAAATATCTTTCTGGAGGGTTCTGTGTCAAAATTAAGCACCAAAATCAACTTCTGTCACCTCAGCAAATATTTTTTAAGGTTTACTGAAAGTTTTAAGCAGAATTTGGGGATTTTTGAACAAAAAAATTTTTGCCCGATTTTTAAGGTCCGGAGCTTACAGAATTTTTCATACGGGTAAATATCTTTCTGGAGGGTTCTGTGTCAAAATTAAGCACCAAAATCAACTTTTGTCACCGCAGCAAATCTTTTTTAAGATTTAATGAAAGTTTTAAGCAGAATTTGGGGATTTTTGAAGAAAAAAATTTTTGACCGATTTTTAAGGTCCGTGGCTTACAGAATTTTTCATACGGGTAAAAATCTTTCTAGAGGGTTCTGTGTCAAAATTAAGCACCAAAATCAACTTTTGTCACCGCAACAAATCTTTTTTAAGGTTTACTGAAAGTTTTAAGCAGAATTTGGGGATTTTTGAAGAAAAAAATATTTGGCTTATTTTTAAGGTCCGGGGCTTACAGAATTTTTCATATGGGTAAATATCTTTCTGGAGGGTTCTGTGTCAAAATTAAGCACCAAAATCAACTTTTGTCACCGCAGCAAATCTTTTTTAAGGTTTTCTGAAAGTTTTAAGCAGAATTTGGGGATTTTTGAAGAAAAAAATTTTTGCCCGATTTTTAATGTCTGGGGCTTACAGAATTTTTCATATGGGTAAATATCTTTCTGGAGGGTTCTGTATCAAAATTAAGCACCAAAATCAACTTCTGTCACCGCAGAAAATCTTTTTTAAGGTTTACTGAAAGTTTTAAGCAGAATTTGGGGATTTTTGAAGAAAAAATTTTTTGGCTGATTTTTAAGTTCCGGGGCTTACAGAATTTTTCATATGGGTAAATATCTTTCTGGAGGGTTCTGTGTCAAAATTAAGCACCAAAATCAACTTTTGTCACCGCAGCAAATCTTTTTTAAGATTTAATGAAAGTTTTAAGCAGCATTTGGGGATTTTTGAAGAAAAAAATTTTTGGCTGATTTTTAAGGTCCGGGGCTTACAGAATTTTTAATATGGGTAAATATCTTTCTGGAGGGTTCTGTGTCAAATTTATGCACCAAAATCAACTTCTGTCACCGCAGCAAATCTTTTTTAAGGTTTACTGAAAGTTTTAATCAGAATTTGGGGATTTTTGAAGAAAAAAATTTTTGGCCGATTTTTAAGGTCCGGGCCTTACAGAATTTTTCATACGGGTAAATATCTTTCTGGAGGGTTCTGTGTCAAATTTATGCACCAAAATCAACTTCTGTCACCGCAGCAAATCTTTTTTAAGGTTTACTGAAAGTTTTAAGCAGAATTTGGGGATTTTTGAAGAAAAAAATTTTTGGCTGATTTTTAAGGTCCGGGGCTTACAGAATTTTTAATATGGGTAAATATCTTTCTGGAGGGTTCTGTGTCAAATTTATGCACCAAAATCAACTTCTGTCACCGCAGCAAATCTTTTTTAAGGTTTACTGAAAGTTTTAAGCAGAATTTGGGGATTTTTGAAGAAAAAAATTTTGGGCCGATTTTTAAGGTCCAGGCCTTACAGAATTTTTCATACGGGTAAATATCTTTCTGGAGGGTTCTGTGTCAAATTTATGCACCAAAATCAACTTCTGTCACCGCAGCAAATCTTTTTTAAGGTTTACTGAAAGTTTTAAGCAGAATTTGGGGATTTTTGAAGAAAAAAATTTTGGGCCGATTTTTAAGGTCCGGGCCTTACAGAATTTTTCATACGGGTAAATATCTTTCTGGAGGGTTCTGTGTCAAAATTAAGCACCAAAATCAACTTCTGTCACCTCAGCAAATATTTTTTAAGGTTTACTGAAAGTTTTAAGCAGAATTTGGGGATTTTTGAACAAAAAAATTTTTGCCCGATTTTTAAGGTCCGGAGCTTACAGAATTTTTCATATGGGTAAATATCTTTCTGGAGGGTTCTGTGTCAAAATTAAGCACCAAAATCAACTTTTGTCACCGAAGCAAATCTTTTTTAAGATTTAATGAAAGTTTTAAGCAGAATTTGGGGATTTTTGAAGAAAAAAATTTTTGACCGATTTTTAAGGTCCGTGGCTTACAGAATTTTTCATACGGGTAAATATCTTTCTAGAGGGTTCTGTGTCAAAATTAAGCACCAAAATCAACTTTTGTCACCGCAACAAATCTTTTTTAAGGTTTACTGAAAGTTTTAAGCAGAATTTGGGGATTTTTGAAGAAAAAAATATTTGGCTTATTTTTAAGGTCCGGGGCTTACAGAATTTTTCATATGGGTAAATATCTTTCTGGAGGGTTCTGTGTCAAAATTAAGCACCAAAATCAACTTTTGTCACCGCAGCAAATCTTTTTTAAGATTTAATGAAAGTTTTAAGCAGAATTTGGGGATTTTTGAAGAAAAAAATTTTTGGCTGATTTTTAAGGTCCGGGGCTTACAGAATTTTTAATACGGGTAAATATCTTTCTGGAGGGTTCTGTGTCAAAATTAAGCACCAAAATCAACTTTTGTCACCGCAGCAAATCTTTTTTAAGGTTTACTGAAAGTTTTAAGCAGAATTTGGGGATTTTTGAAGAAAAAAATATTTGGCTTATTTTTAAGGTCCGGGGCTTACAGAATTTTTCATACGTGTAAATATCTTTCTGGAGGGTTCTGTGTCAAAATTAAGCACCAAAATCAACTTTTGTCACCGCAGCAAATCTTTTTTAAGGTTTTCTGAAAGTTTTAAGCAGAATTTGGGGATTTTTGAAGGAAAAAATTTTTGGACGATTTTTAAGGTCCGGGGCTTACAGAATTTTTAATACGGGTAAATATCTTTCTGGAGGGTTCTGTGTCAAATTTATGCACCAAAATCAACTTCTGTCACCGCAGCAAATCTTTTTTAAGGTTTACTGAAAGTTTTAAGCAGAATTTGGGGATTTTTGAAGAAAAAAATTTTGGCCCGATTTTTAAGGTCCGGGCCTTACAGAATTTTTCATACGGGTAAATATCTTTCTGGAGGGTTCTGTGTCAAATTTAAGCACCAAAATCAACTTCTGTCACCTCAGCAAATATTTTTTAAGGTTTACTGAAAGTTTTAAGCAGAATTTGGGGATTTTTGAACAAAAAAAATTTTGCCCGAGTTTTAAGGTCCGGAGCTTACAGAATTTTTCATACGGGTAAATATCTTTCTGGAGGGTTCTGTGTCAAAATTAAGCACCAAAATCAACTTTTGTCACCGCAGCAAATCTTTTTTAAGATTTAATGAAAGTTTTAAGCAGAATTTGGGGATTTTTGAAGAAAAAAATTTTTGACCGATTTTTAAGGTCCGTGGCTTACAGAATTTTTCATACGGGTAAATATCTTTCTGGAGGGTTCTGTGTCAAAATTAAGCACCAAAATCAACTTTTGTCACCGCAGCAAATCTTTTTTAAGGTTTTCTGAAAGTTTTAAGCAGAATTTGGGGATTTTTGAAGAAAAAAATTTTTGCCCGATTTTTAATGTCTGGGGCTTACAGAATTTTTCATATGGGTAAATATCTTTCTGGAGGGTTCTGTGTCAAAATTAAGCACCAAAATCAACTTCTGTCACCGCAGAAAATCTTTTTTAAGGTTTACTGAAAGTTTTAAGCAGAATTTGGGGATTTTTGAAGAAAAAATTTTTTGGCTGATTTTTAAGTTCCGGGGCTTACAGAATTTTACATATGGGTAAATATCTTTCTGGAGGGTTCTGTGTCAAAATTAAGCACCAAAATCAACTTTTGTCACCGCAGCAAATCTTTTTTAAGATTTAATGAAAGTTTTAAGCAGCATTTGGGGATTTTTGAAGAAAAAAATTTTTGGCTGATTTTTAAGGTCCGGGGCTTACAGAATTTTTAATACGGGTAAATATCTTTCTGGAGGGTTCTGTGTCAAAATTAAGCACCAAAATCAACTTCTGTCACCGCAGCAAATCTTTTTTAAGGTTTACTGAAAGTTTTAAGCAGAATTTGGGGATTTTTGAAGAAAACATTTTTTGGCTGATTTTTAAGTTCCGGGGCTTACAGAATTTTTCATATGGGTAAATATCTTTCTGGAGGGTTCTGTGTCAAAATTAAGCACCAAAATCAACTTTTGTCACCGCAGCAAATCTTTTTTAAGATTTAATGAAAGTTTTAAGCAGCATTTGGGGATTTTTGAAGAAAAAAATTTTTGGCTGATTTTTAAGGTCCGGGGCTTACAGAATTTTTAATACGGGTAAATATCTTTCTGGAGGGTTCTGTGTCAAATTTATGCACCAAAATCAACTTCTGTCACCGCAGCAAATCTTTTTTAAGGTTTACTGAAAGTTTTAAGCAGAATTTGGGGATTTTTGAAGAAAAAAATTTTGGGCCGATTTTTAAGGTCCGGAGCTTACAGAATTTTTCATACGGGTAAATATCTTTCTGGAGGGTTCTGTGTCAAAATTAAGCACCAAAATCAACTTCTGTCACCTCAGCAAATATTTTTTAAGGTTTACTGAAAGTTTTAAGCAGAATTTGGGGATTTTTGAACAAAAACATTTTTGCCCGATTTTTAAGGTCCGGAGCTTACAGAATTTTTCATACGGGTAAATATCTTTCTGGAGGGTTCTGTGTCAAAATTAAGCACCAAAATCAACTTTTGTCACCGCAGCAAATCTTTTTTAAGATTTAATGAAAGTTTTAAGCAGAATTTGGGGATTTTTGAAGAAAAAAATTTTTGACCGATTTTTAAGGTCCGTGGCTTACAGAATTTTTCATACGGGTAAATATCTTTCTAGAGGGTTCTGTGTCAAAATTAAGCACCAAAATCAACTTTTGTCACCGCAACAAATCTTTTTTAAGGTTTACTGAAAGTTTTAAGCAGAATTTGGGGATTTTTGAAGAAAAAAATATTTGGCTTATTTTTAAGGTCCGGGGCTTACAGAATTTTTCATATGGGTAAATATCTTTCTGGAGGGTTCTGTGTCAAAATTAAGCACCAAAATCAACTTTTGTCACCGCAGCAAATCTTTTTTAAGATTTAATGAAAGTTTTAAGCAGAATTTGGGGATTTTTGAAGAAAAAAATTTTTGGCTGATTTTTAAGGTCCGGGGCTTACAGAATTTTTAATACGGGTAAATATCTTTCTGGAGGGTTCTGTGTCAAAATTAAGCACCAAAATCAACTTTTGTCACCGCAGCAAATCTTTTTTAAGGTTTACTGAAAGTTTTAAGCAGAATTTGGGGATTTTTGAAGAAAAAAATATTTGGCTTATTTTTAAGGTCCGGGGCTTACAGAATTTTTCATACGTGTAAATATCTTTCTGGAGGGTTCTGTGTCAAAATTAAGCACCAAAATCAACTTTTGTCACCGCAGCAAATCTTTTTTAAGATTTAATGAAAGTTTTAAGCAGCATTTGGGGATTTTTGAAGAAAAAAATTTTTGGCTGATTTTTAAGGTCCGGGGCTTACAGAATTTTTAATATGGGTAAATATCTTTCTGGAGGGTTCTGTGTCAAATTTATGCACCAAAATCAACTTCTGTCACCGCAGCAAATCTTTTTTAAGGTTTACTGAAAGTTTTAAGCAGAATTTGGGGATTTTTGAAGAAAAAAATTTTGGGCAGATTTTTAAGGTCCGGGCCTTACAGAATTTTTCATATGGGTAAATATCTTTCTGGAGGGTTCTGTGTCAAAATTAAGCACCAAAATCAACTTCTGTCACCTCAGCAAATATTTTTTAAGGTTTACTGAAAGTTTTAAGCAGAATTTGGGGATTTTTGAACAAAAAAATTTTTGCCCGATTTTTAAGGTCCGGAGCTTACAGAATTTTTCATACGGGTAAATATCTTTCTGGAGGGTTCTGTGTCAAAATTAAGCACCAAAATCAACTTTTGTCACCGCAGCAAATCTTTTTTAAGATTTAATGAAAGTTTTAAGCAGAATTTGGGGATTTTTGAAGAAAAAAATTTTTGACCGATTTTTAAGGTCCGTGGCTTACAGAATTTTTCATACGGGTAAATATCTTTCTAGAGGGTTCTGTGTCAAAATTAAGCACCAAAATCAACTTTTGTCACCGCAACAAATCTTTTTTAAGGTTTACTGAAAGTTTTAAGCAGAATTTGGGGATTTTTGAAGAAAAAAATATTTGGCTTATTTTTAAGGTCCGGGGCTTACAGAATTTTTCATATGGGTAAATATCTTTCTGGAGGGTTCTGTGTCAAAATTAAGCACCAAAATCAACTTTTGTCACCGCAGCAAATCTTTTTTAAGATTTAATGAAAGTTTTAAGCAGAATTTGGGGATTTTTGAAGAAAAAAATTTTTGGCTGATTTTTAAGGTCCGGGGCTTACAGAATTTTTAATACGGGTAAATATCTTTCTGGAGGGTTCTGTGTCAAAATTAAGCACCAAAATCAACTTTTGTCACCGCAGCAAATCTTTTTTAAGGTTTACTGAAAGTTTTAAGCAGAATTTGGGGATTTTTGAAGAAAAAAATATTTGGCTTATTTTTAAGGTCCGGGGCTTACAGAATTTTTCATACGTGTAAATATCTTTCTGGAGGGTTCTGTGTCAAAATTAAGCACCAAAATCAACTTTTGTCACCGCAGCAAATCTTTTTTAAGGTTTTCTGAAAGTTTTAAGCAGAATTTGGGGATTTTTGAAGGAAAAAATTTTTGGACGATTTTTAAGGTCCGGGGCTTACAGAATTTTTAATACGGGTAAATATCTTTCTGGAGGGTTCTGTGTCAAATTTATGCACCAAAATCAACTTCTGTCACCGCAGCAAATCTTTTTTAAGGTTTACTGAAAGTTTTAAGCAGAATTTGGGGATTTTTGAAGAAAAAAATTTTGGCCCGATTTTTAAGGTCCGGGGCTTACAGAATTTTTCATACGGGTAAATATCTTTCTGGAGGGTTCTGTGTCAAAATTAAGCACCAAAATCAACTTCTGTCACCTCAGCAAATATTTTTTAAGGTTTACTGAAAGTTTTAAGCAGAATTTGGGGATTTTTGAACAAAAAAATTTTTGCCCGAGTTTTAAGGTCCGGAGCTTACAGAATTTTTCATACGGGTAAATATCTTTCTGGAGGGTTCTGTGTCAAAATTAAGCACCAAAATCAACTTTTGTCACCGCAGCAAATCTTTTTTAAGATTTAATGAAAGTTTTAAGCAGAATTTGGGGATTTTTGAAGAAAAAAATTTTTGGCCGATTTTTAAGGTCCGTGGCTTACAGAATTTTTCATACGGGTAAATATCTTTCTGGAGGGTTCTGTGTCAAAATTAAGCACCAAAATCAACTTTTGTCACCGCAGCAAATCTTTTTTAAGGTTTTCTGAAAGTTTTTAGCAGAATTTGGGGATTTTTGAAGAAAAAAATTTTTACCCGATTTTTAATGTCTGGGGCTTACAGAATTTTTCATATGGGTAAATATCTTTCTGGAGGGTTCTGTGTCAAAATTAAGCACCAAAATCAACTTCTGTCACCGCAGAAAATCTTTTTTAAGGTTTACTGAAAGTTTTAAGCAGAATTTGGGGATTTTTGAAGAAAAAATTTTTTGGCTGATTTTTAAGTTCCGGGGCTTACAGAATTTTTCATATGGGTAAATATCTTTCTGGAGGGTTCTGTGTCAAAATTAAGCACCAAAATCAACTTTTGTCACCGCAGCAAATCTTTTTTAAGATTTAATGAAAGTTTTAAGCAGCATTTGGGGATTTTTGAAGAAAAAAATTTTTGGCTGATTTTTAAGGTCCGGGGCTTACAGAATTTTTAATACGGGTAAATATCTTTCTGGAGGGTTCTGTTTCAAATTTATGCACCAAAATCAACTTCTGTCACAGCAGCAAATCTTTTTTAAGGTTTACTGAAAGTTTTAAGCAGAATTTTGGGATTTTTGAAGAAAAAAATTTTGGGCCGATTTTTAAGGTCCGGGCCTTACAGAATTTTTCATAAGGGTAAATATCTTTCTGGAGGGTTCTGTGTCAAAATTAAGCACCAAAATCAACTTCTGTCACCTCAGCAAATATTTTTTAAGGTTTACTGAAAGTTTTAAGCAGAATTTGGGGATTTTTGAACAAAAAAATTTTTGCCCGATTTTTAAGGTCCGGAGCTTACAGAATTTTTCATACGGGTAAATATCTTTCTGGAGGGTTCTGTGTCAAAATTAAGCACCAAAATCAACTTTTGTCACCGCAGCAAATCTTTTTTAAGATTTAATGAAAGTTTTAAGCAGAATTTGGGGATTTTTGAAGAAAAAAATTTTTGACCGATTTTTAAGGTCCGTGGCTTACAGAATTTTTCATACGGGTAAATATCTTTCTAGAGGGTTCTGTGTCAAAATTAAGCACCAAAATCAACTTTTGTCACCGCAACAAATCTTTTTTAAGGTTTATTGAAAGTTTTAAGCAGAATTTGGGGATTTTTGAAGAAAAAAATATTTGGCTTATTTTTAAGGTCCGGGGCTTACAGAATTTTTAATATGGGTAAATATCTTTCTGGAGGGTTCTGTGTCAAAATTAAGCACCAAAATCAACTTCTGTCACCGCAGCAAATCTTTTTTAAGGTTTACTGAAAGTTTTAAGCAGAATTTGGGGATTTTTGAAGAAAAAAAATTTTGGCTGATTTTTAAGGTCCGGTGCTTACAGAATTTTTGATACATGTAAATATCTTTCTGGAGGGTTCTGTGTCAAAATTAAGCACCAAAATCAACTTCCGTCACCTCAGCAAATCTTTTTTAAGGTTTACTGAAAGTTTTAAGCAGAATTTGGGGATTTTCTAAGAAAAAAATTTTTGCCCGATTTTTAAGGTCCGGGGCTTACAGAATTTTTCATACGGGTAAATATCTTTCTGGAGTGTTCTGTGTCAAAATTAAGCACCAAAATCAACTTTTCTCACCGCAGCAAATCTTTTTTAAGATTTAATGAAAGTTTTAAGCCGAATTTGGGGATTTTTGAAGAAAAAAATTTTTGCCCGATTTTTAAGGTCCGGGGCTTACAGAATTTTTCATACGGGTAAATATCTTTCTGGAGGGTTCTGTGTCAAAATTAAGCACCAAAATCAACTTTTGTCACCGCAGCAAATCTTTTTTAAGGTTTACTGAAAGTTTTAAGCAGAATTTGGGGATTTTTGAAGAAAAAAATATTTGGCTTATTTTTAAGGTCCGGGGCTTACAGAATTTTTCATATGGGTAAATATCTTTCTGGAGGGTTCTGTGTCAAAATTAAGCACCAAAATCAACTTTTGTCACCGCAGCAAATCTTTTTTAAGGTTTACTGAAAGTTTTAAGCAGAATTTGGGGATTTTTGAAGAAAAAAATATTTGGCTTATTTTTAAGGTCCGGGGCTTACAGAATTTTTCATACGTGTAAATATCTTTCTGGAGGGTTCTGTGTCAAAATTAAGCACCAAAATCAACTTTTGTCACCGCAGCAAATCTTTTTTAAGATTTAATGAAAGTTTTAAGCAGCATTTGGGGATTTTTGAAGAAAAAAATTTTTGGCTGATTTTTAAGGTCCGGGGCTTACAGAATTTTTAATATGGGTAAATATCTTTCTGGAGGGTTCTGTGTCAAATTTATGCACCAAAATCAACTTCTGTCACCGCAGCAAATCTTTTTTAAGGTTTACTGAAAGTTTTAAGCAGAATTTGGGGATTTTTGAAGAAAAAAATTTTTGGCCGATTTTTAAGGTCCGGGCCTTACAGAATTTTTCATACGGGTAAATATCTTTCTGGAGGGCTCTGTGTCAAATTTATGCACCAAAATCAACTTCTGTCACCGCAGCAAATCTTTTTTAAGGTTTACTGAAAGTTTTAAGCAGAATTTGGGGATTTTTGAAGAAAAAAATTTTGGGCCGATTTTTAAGGTCCGGGCCTTACAGAATTTTTCATACGGGTAAATATCTTTCTGGAGGGTTCTGTGTCAAAATTAAGCACCAAAATCAACTTCTGTCACCTCAGCAAATATTTTTTAAGGTTTACTGAAAGTTTTAAGCAGAATTTGGGGATTTTTGAACAAAAAAATTTTTGCCCGATTTTTAAGGTCCGGAGCTTACAGAATTTTTCATACGGGTAAATATCTTTCTGGAGGGTTCTGTGTCAAAATTAAGCACCAAAATCAACTTTTGTCACCGCAGCAAATCTTTTTTAAGATTTAATGAAAGTTTTAAGCAGAATTTGGGGATTTTTGAAGAAAAAAATTTTTGACCGATTTTTAAGGTCCGTGGCTTACAGAATTTTTCATACGGGTAAATATCTTTCTAGAGGGTTCTGTGTCAAAATTAAGCACCAAAATCAACTTTTGTCACCGCAACAAATCTTTTTTAAGGTTTACTGAAAGTTTTAAGCAGAATTTGGGGATTTTTGAAGAAAAAAATATTTGGCTTATTTTTAAGGTCCGGGGCTTACAGAATTTTTCATATGGGTAAATATCTTTCTGGAGGGTTCTGTGTCAAAATTAAGCACCAAAATCAACTTTTGTCACCGCAGCAAATCTTTTTTAAGATTTAATGAAAGTTTTAAGCAGAATTTGGGGATTTTTGAAGAAAAAAATTTTTGGCTGATTTTTAAGGTCCGGGGCTTACAGAATTTTTAATACGGGTAAATATCTTTCTGGAGGGTTCTGTGTCAAAATTAAGCACCAAAATCAACTTTTGTCACCGCAGCAAATCTTTTTTAAGGTTTACTGAAAGTTTTAAGCAGAATTTGGGGATTTTTGAAGAAAAAAATATTTGGCTTATTTTTAAGGTCCGGGGCTTCCAGAATTTTTCATACGTGTAAATATCTTTCTGGAGGGTTCTGTGTCAAAATTAAGCACCAAAATCAACTTTTGTCACCGCAGCAAATCTTTTTTAAGGTTTTCTGAAAGTTTTAAGCAGAATTTGGGGATTTTTGAAGGAAAAAATTTTTGGACGATTTTTAAGGTCCGGGGCTTACAGAATTTTTAATACGGGTAAATATCTTTCTGGAGGGTTCTGTGTCAAATTTATGCACCAAAATCAACTTCTGTCACCGCAGCAAATCTTTTTTAAGGTTTACTGAAAGTTTTAAGCAGAATTTGGGGATTTTTGAAGAAAAAAATTTTGGCCCGATTTTTAAGGTCCGGGCCTTACAGAATTTTTCATACGGGTAAATATCTTTCTGGAGGGTTCTGTGTCAAAATTAAGCACCAAAATCAACTTCTGTCACCTCAGCAAATATTTTTTAAGGTTTACTGAAAGTTTTAAGCAGAATTTGGGGATTTTTGAACAAAAAATTTTTTGCCCGAGTTTTAAGGTCCGGAGCTTACAGAATTTTTCATACGGGTAAATATCTTTCTGGAGGGTTCTGTGTCAAAATTAAGCACCAAAATCAACTTTTGTCACCGCAGCAAATCTTTTTTAAGATTTAATGAAAGTTTTAAGCAGAATTTGGGGATTTTTGAAGAAAAAAATTTTTGACCGATTTTTAAGGTCCGTGGCTTACAGAATTTTTCATACGGGTAAATATCTTTCTGGAGGGTTCTGTGTCAAAATTAAGCACCAAAATCAACTTTTGTCACCGCAGCAAATCTTTTTTAAGGTTTTCTGAAAGTTTTAAGCAGAATTTGGGGATTTTTGAAGAAAAAAATTTTTGCCCGATTTTTAATGTCTGGGGCTTACAGAATTTTTCATATGGGTAAATATCTTTCTGGAGGGTTCTGTGTCAAAATTAAGCACCAAAATCAACTTCTGTCACCGCAGAAAATCTTTTTTAAGGTTTACTGAAAGTTTTAAGCAGAATTTGGGGATTTTTGAAGAAAAAATTTTTTGGCTGATTTTTAAGTTCAAGGGGTTAAAGAATTTTTCATATGGGTAAATATCTTTCTGGAGGGTTCTGTGTCAATATTAAGCACCAAAATCAACTTTTGTCACCGCAGCAAATCTTTTTTAAGATTTAATGAAAGTTTTAAGCAGCATTTGGGGATTTTTGAAGAAAAAATTTTTTGGCTGATTTTTAAGGTCCGGGGCTTACAGAATTTTTAATACGGGTAAATATCTTTCTGGAGGGTTCTGTGTCAAAATTAAGCACCAAAATCAACTTTTGTCACCGCACCAAATCTTTTTTAAGGTTTACTGAAAGTTTTAAGCAGAATTTGGGGATTTTTGAAAAAAAAATATTTGGCTTATTTTTAAGGTCCGGGGCTTACAGAATTTTTCATACGTGTAAATATCTTTCTGAAGGGTTCTGTGTCAAAATTAAGCACCAAAATCAACTTTTGTCACCACAGCAAATCTTTTTTAAGGTTTTCTGAAAGTTTTAAGCAGAATTTGGGGATTTTTGAAGAAAAAAATTTTTGGACGATTTTTAAGGTCCGGGGCTTACAGAATTTTTCATACGGGTAAATATCTTTCTGGAGGGTTCTGTTTCAAATTTATGCACCAAAATCAACTTCTGTCACAGCAGCAAATCTTTTTTAAGGTTTACTGAAAGTTTTAAGCAGAATTTGGGGATTTTTGAAGAAAAAAATTTTGGGCCGATTTTTAAGGTCCGGGCCTTACAGAATTTTTCATAAGGGTAAATATCTTTCTGGAGGGTTCTGTGTCATAATTAAGCACCAAAATCAACTTCTGTCACCTCAGCAAATATTTTTTAAGGTTTACTGAAAGTTTTAAGCAGAATTTGGGGATTTTTGAACAAAAAAATTTTTGCCCGATTTTTAAGGTCCGGAGCTTACAGAATTTTTCATACGGGTAAATATCTTTCTGGAGGGTTCTGTGTCAAAATTAAGCACCAAAATCAACTTTTGTCACCGCAGCAAATCTTTTTTAAGATTTAATGAAAGTTTTAAGCAGAATTTGGGGATTTTTGAAGAAAAAAATTTTTGACCGATTTTTAAGGTCCGTGGCTTACAGAATTTTTCATACGGGTAAATATCTTTCTAGAGGGTTCTGTGTCAAAATTAAGCACCAAAATCAACTTTTGTCACCGCAACAAATCTTTTTTAAGGTTTATTGAAAGTTTTAAGCAGAATTTGGGGATTTTTGAAGAAAAAAATATTTGGCTTATTTTTAAGGTCCGGGGCTTACAGAATTTTTAATATGGGTAAATATCTTTCTGGAGGGTTCTGTGTCAAAATTAAGCACCAAAATCAACTTCTGTCACCGCAGCAAATCTTTTTTAAGGTTTACTGAAAGTTTTAAGCAGAATTTGGGGATTTTTGAAGAAAAAAAATTTTGGCTGATTTTTAAGGTCCGGGGCTTACAGAATTTTTGATACATGTAAATATCTTTCTGGAGGGTTCTGTGTCAAAATTAAGCACCAAAATCAACTTCCGTCACCTCAGCAAATCTTTTTTAAGGTTTACTGAAAGTTTTAAGCAGAATTTGGGGATTTTCTAAGAAAAAAATTTTTGCCCGATTTTTAAGGTCCGGGGCTTACAGAATTTTTCATACGGGTAAATATCTTTCTGGAGGGTTCTGTGTCAAAATTAAGCACCAAAATCAACTTTTGTCACCACAGCAAATCTTTTTTAAGGTTTACTGAAAGTTTTAAGCAGAATTTGGGGATTTTTGAAGAAAAAAAATTTTGGCCGATTTTTAAAGGTCCGGGGCTTACAAAATTTTTCATACGGGTAAATATTTTTCTGGAGGGTTCTGTGTCAAAATTAAGCACCAAAATCAACTTCTGTCACCGCAGCAAATCTTTTTAAGGTTTACTGAAAGTTTTAAGCAGAATTTGGGGATTTTTGAAGAAAAAAAATTTTGGCTGATTTTTAAGGTCCGGGGCTTACAGAATTTTTCATACGTTTAAATATCTTTCTGGAGGGTTCTGTGTCAAAATTAAGCACCAAAATCAACTTTTGTCACCGCAGCAAATCTTTTTAAGGTTTTCTGAAAGTTTTAAGCAGAATTTGGGGATTTTTGAAGAAAAAAATTTTTGGCCGATTTTTAAGGTCTGGGGCTTACAGAATTTTTCATATGGGTAAATATCTTTCTGGAGGGTTCTGTGTCAAAATTAAGCACCAAAATCAACTTCTGTCACCGCAGAAAATCTTTTTTAAGGTTTACTGAAAGTTTTAAGCAGAATTTGGGGATTTTTGAAGAAAAAAATTTTTGGCCGATTTTTAAGCTCCGGGGCTTACAGAATTTTTCATACGGTTAAATATCTTTCTGGAGGGTTCTGTGTCAAAATTAAGCACCAAAATCAACTTTTGTCACCGCACCAAATCTTTTTTAAGGTTTACTGAAAGTTTTAAGCAGAATTTGGGGATTTTTGAAAAAAAATATTTGGCTTATTTTTAAGGTCCGGGGCTTACAGAATTTTTCATACGTGTAAATATCTTTCTGAAGGGTTCTGTGTCAAAATTAAGCACCAAAATCAACTTTTGTCACCACAGCAAATCTTTTTTAAGGTTTTCTGAAAGTTTTAAGCAGAATTTGGGGATTTTTGAAGAAAAAAATTTTTGGACGATTTTTAAGGTCCGGGGCTTACAGAATTTTTAATACGGGTAAATATCTTTCTGGAGGGTTCTGTTTCAAATTTATGCACCAAAATCAACTTCTGTCACAGCAGCAAATCTTTTTTAAGGTTTACTGAAAGTTTTAAGCAGAATTTGGGGATTTTTGAAGAAAAAAATTTTGGGCCGATTTTTAAGGTCCGGGCCTTACAGAATTTTTCATAAGGGTAAATATCTTTCTGGAGGGTTCTGTGTCATAATTAAGCACCAAAATCAACTTCTGTCACCTCAGCAAATATTTTTTAAGGTTTACTGAAAGTTTTAAGCAGAATTTGGGGATTTTTGAACAAAAAAATTTTTGCCCGATTTTTAAGGTCCGGAGCTTACAGAATTTTTCATACGGGTAAATATCTTTCTGGAGGGTTCTGTGTCAAAATTAAGCACCAAAATCAACTTTTGTCACCGCAGCAAATCTTTTTTAAGATTTAATGAAAGTTTTAAGCAGAATTTGGGGATTTTTGAAGAAAAAAATTTTTGACCGATTTTTAAGGTCCGTGGCTTACAGAATTTTTCATACGGGTAAATATCTTTCTAGAGGGTTCTGTGTCAAAATTAAGCACCAAAATCAACTTTTGTCACCGCAACAAATCTTTTTTAAGGTTTATTGAAAGTTTTAAGCAGAATTTGGGGATTTTTGAAGAAAAAAATATTTGGCTTATTTTTAAGGTCCGGGGCTTACAGAATTTTTAATATGGGTAAATATCTTTCTGGAGGGTTCTGTGTCAAAATTAAGCACCAAAATCAACTTCTGTCACCGCAGCAAATCTTTTTTAAGGTTTACTGAAAGTTTTAAGCAGAATTTGGGGATTTTTGAAGAAAAAAAATTTTGGCTGATTTTTAAGGTCCGGGGCTTACAGAATTTTTGATACATGTAAATATCTTTCTGGAGGGTTCTGTGTCAAAATTAAGCACCAAAATCAACTTCCGTCACCTCAGCAAATCTTTTTTAAGGTTTACTGAAAGTTTTAAGCAGAATTTGGGGATTTTCTAAGAAAAAAATTTTTGCCCGATTTTTAAGGTCCGGGGCTTACAGAATTTTTCATACGGGTAAATATCTTTCTGGAGGGTTCTGTGTCAAAATTAAGCACCAAAATCAACTTTTGTCACCACAGCAAATCTTTTTTAAGGTTTACTGAAAGTTTTAAGCAGAATTTGGGGATTTTTGAAGAAAAAAAATTTTGGCCGATTTTTAAAGGTCCGGGGCTTACAAAATTTTTCATACGGGTAAATATTTTTCTGGAGGGTTCTGTGTCAAAATTAAGCACCAAAATCAACTTCTGTCACCGCAGCAAATCTTTTTAAGGTTTACTGAAAGTTTTAAGCAGAATTTGGGGATTTTTGAAGAAAAAAAATTTTGGCTGATTTTTAAGGTCCGGGGCTTACAGAATTTTTCATACGTTTAAATATCTTTCTGGAGGGTTCTGTGTCAAAATTAAGCACCAAAATCAACTTTTGTCACCGCAGCAAATCTTTTTAAGGTTTTCTGAAAGTTTTAAGCAGAATTTGGGGATTTTTGAAGAAAAAAATTTTTGGCCGATTTTTAAGGTCTGGGGCTTACAGAATTTTTCATATGGGTAAATATCTTTCTGGAGGGTTCTGTGTCAAAATTAAGCACCAAAATCAACTTCTGTCACCGCAGAAAATCTTTTTTAAGGTTTACTGAAAGTTTTAAGCAGAATTTGGGGATTTTTGAAGAAAAAAATTTTTGGCCGATTTTTAAGCTCCGGGGCTTACAGAATTTTTCATACGGTTAAATATCTTTCTGGAGGGTTCTGTGTCAAAATTAAGCACCAAAATCAACTTCTGTCACCGCAGCAAATCTTTTTAAGGTTTTCTGAAAGTTTTCAGCAGAATTTAAGGATTTTTGAAGGAAAAAATTTTTGGCCGATTTTTAAGGTCCGGGGCTTACAGAATTTTTCATATCGGTAAATATCTTTCTGGAGGGTTCTGTGTCAAAATTAAGCACCAAAATCAACTTCTGTCACCGCAGCAAATCTTTTTTAAGGTTTACTGAAAGTTTTAAGGAGAATTTGGGGATTTTTGAAGAAAAAAATTTTTAGCCAGATTTTTAAGGTCCGGGGCTTACAGAATTTTTCATACGGGTAAATATCTTTCTGGAGGGTTCTGTGTCAAAATTAAGCACCAAAATCAACTTCTGTCACCGCAGCAAATCTTTTTTAAGGTTTACTGAAAGTTTTAAGCAGAATTTGGGGATTTTTGAAGAAAAAAATTTAGGGCTGATTTTTAAGTTCCGGGGCTTACAGAATTTTTCATATGGGTAAATATCTTTCTGGAGGGTTCTGTGTCAAAATTAAGCACCAAAATCAACTTTTTTCACCGCAGCAAAACTTTTTTAAGATTTAATGAAAGTTTTAAGCAGAATTTGGGGATTTTTGAAGAAAAAAATTTTTGGCTGATTTTTAAGGTCCGGGGCTTACAGAATTTTTTATACGGGTAAATATCTTTCTGGAGGGTTCTGTGTCAAAATTAAGCACCAAAATCAACTTTTGTCACCGCAGCAAATCTTTTTTAAGGTTTACTGAAAGTTTTAAGTAGAATTTGGGGATTTTTGAAGAAAAAAATATTTGGCTTATTTTTAAGGTCCGGGGCTTACAGAATTTTTCATACGTGTAAATATCTTTCAGGAGGGTTCTGTGTCAAAATTAAGCACCAAAATCAACTTTTGTCACCGCAGCAAATCTTTTTTAAGGTTTACTGAAAGTTTTAAGCAGAATTTGGGGATTTTTGAAGAAAAAAAATTTTGGCCGATTTTTAAGGTCCGGGGCTTACAAAATTTTTCATACGGGTAAATATCTTTCTGGAGGGTTCTGTGTCAAATTTATGCACCAAAATCAACTTCTGTCACCGCAGCAAATCTTTTTTAAGGTTTACTGAAAGTTTTAAGCAGAATTTGGGGATTTTTGAAGAAAAAAATTTTGGCCCGATTTTTAAGGTCCGGAGCTTACAGAATTTTTCATACGGGTAAATATCTTTCTGGAGGGTTCTGTGTCAAAATTAAGCACCAAAATCAACTTTTGTCACCGCAGCAAATCTTTTTTAAGATTTAATGAAAGTTTTAAGCAGAATTTGGGGATTTTTGAAGAAAAAAATTTTTGGCCGATTTTTAAGGTCCGGGGCTTACAGAATTTTTCATATAGGTAAATATCTTTCTGGAGGGTTCTGTGTCAAAATTAAGCACCAAAATCAACTTCTGTCACCGCAGCAAATCTTTTTTAAGGTTTACTGAAAGTTTTAAGCAGAATTTGGGGATTTTTAAAGAAAAAAATTTTGGGCCGATTTTTAAGGTCCGGGGCTTACAGAATTTTTAATATGGGTAAATATCTTTCTGGAGGGTTCTGTGTCAAAATTAAGCAACAAAATCAACTTTTGTCACTGCAGCAAATCTTTTTTAAGGTTTACTGAAAGTTTTAAGCAGAATTTGGTGATTTTTGAAGAAAAAAATTTTTGCCCGATTTTTAAGGTCCGGGGCTTACAGAATTTTTCATACGTGTAAATATCTTTCTGGAGGGTTCTGTGTCAAAATTAAGCACCAAAATCAACTTTTGTCACCGCAGCAAATCTTTTTTAAGGTTTTCTGAAAGTTTTAAGCAGAATTTGGGGATTTTTGAAGAAAAACATTTTTAGACGATTTTTAAAGTCCGGGGCTTACAGAATTTTTAATACGGGTAAATATCTTTCTGGAGGGTTCTGTGTCAAATTTATGCACCAAAATCAACTTCTGTCACTGCAGCAAATCTTTTTTAAGGTTTACTGAAAGTTTTAAGCAGAATTTGGGGATTTTTTAAGAAAAAAATTTTTGGCCGATTTTTAAGATCCGGGGCTTACAGAATTTTTCATACGGGTAAATATCTTTCTGGAGGGTTCTGTGTCAAAATTAAGCACCAAAATCAACTTCTGTCACCGCAGCAAATCTTTTTTAAGGTTTATTGAAAGTTTTCAGCAGAATTTGGGGATTTTTGAAGAAAAAAATTTTGGCCGATTTTTAAGGTCCGGAGCTTACAGAATTTTTCATACGGGTAAATATCTTTCTGGAGGGTTCTGTGTCAAAATTAAGCACCAAAATCAACTTCTTTCACCGCAGCAAATCTTTTTTAAGGTTTACTGAAAGTTTTAAGCAGAATTTGGGGATTTTTAAAGAAAAAAAATTTTGCCCGATTTTTAAGGTCTGGGGCTTACAGAATTTTTCATATGGGTAAATATCTTTCTGGAGGGTTCTGTGTCAAAATTAAGCACCAAAATCAACTTCTGTCACTGCAGCAAATCTTTTTTAAGGTTTCCTGAAAGTTTTAAGTAGAATTTGGTGTTTTTTGAAGAAAAAAATTTTTGGCCGATTTTTAAGGTCCGGGGCTTACAGAATTTTTCATATGGGTAAATATCTTTCTGGAGGGTTCTGTGTCAAAATTAAGCACCAAAATCAACTTCTGTCACCGCAGCAAATCTTTTTTAAGGTTTACTGAAAGTTTTAAGCACAATTTGGGGATTTTTGAAGAAAAAAATTTTTGGCCAGATTTTTAAGGTCCGGGGCTTACAGAATTTTTAATACGGGTAAATATCTATCTGGAGGGTTCTGTGTCAAAATTAAGCACCAAAATCAACTTTTGTCACCGCAGCAAATCTTTTTTAAGGTTTACTGAAAGTTTTAAGCAGAATTTGGGGATTTTTGAAGAAAAAAAATTTTGGACGATTTTTAAGGTCCGGGGCTTACAGAATTTTTCATACGGGTAAATATCTTTCTGGAGGGTTCTGTGTCAAATTTATGCACCAAAATCAACTTCTGTCACCGCAGCAAATCTTTTTTAAGGTTTACTGAAAGTTTTAAGCAGAATTTGGGGATTTTTGAAGAAAAAAATTTTTGGCCGATTTTTAAGGTCCGGGGCTTACAGAATTTTTCATACGGGTAAATATCTTTCTAGAGGGTTCTGTGTCAAAATTAAGCACCAAAATCAACTTTTGTCACCGCAACAAATCTTTTTTAAGGTTTACTGAAAGTTTTAAGCAGAATTTGGGGATTTTTGAAGAAAAAAAATTTTGGCTGATTTTTAAGTTCCGGGGCTTACAGAATTTTTGATACGTGTAAATATCTTTCTGGAGGGTTCTGTGTCAAAATTAAGCACCAAAATCAACTTCCGTCACCTCAGCAAATCTTTTTTAAGGTTTACTGAAAGTTTTAAGCCGAATTTGGGGATTTTTGAAGAAAAAAATTTTTGCCCGATTTTTAAGGTCCGGGGCTTACAGAATTTTTCATATGGGTAAATATCTTTCTGGAGGGTTCTGTGTCAAAATTAAGCACCAAAATCAACTTTTGTCACCGCAGCAAATCTTTTTTAAGATTTAATGAAAGTTTTAAGCAGAATTTGGGGATTTTTGAAGAAAAAAAATTTTGCCCGATTTTTAAGGTCCGGGGCTTACAGAATTTTTCATACGGGTAAATATCTTTCTGGAGGGTTCTGTGTCAAAATTAAGCACCAAAATCAACTTTTGTCACCGCAGCAAATCTTTTTTAAGGTTTACTGAAAGTTTTAAGCAGAATTTGGGGATTTTTGAAGAAAAAAATATTTGGCTTATTTTTAAGGTCCGGGGCTTACAGAATTTTTCATACGTGTAAATATCTTTCTGGAGGGTTCTGTGTCAAAATTAAGCACCAAAATCAACTTTTGTCACCGCAGCAAATCTTTTTTAAGGTTTTCTGAAAGTTTTAAGCAGAATTTGGGGATTTTTGAAGGAAAAAATTTTTGGCCGATTTTTAAGGTCTGGGGCTTACAGAATTTTTCATATGGGTAAATATCTTTCTGGAAGGTTCTGTGTCAAAATTAAGCACCAAAATCAACTTCTGTCACCGCAGAAAATCTTTTTTAAGGTTTACTGAAAGTTTTAAGCAGAATTTGGGGATTTTGGAAGAAAAAAATTTTTGCCCGATTTTTAAGGTCCGGGGCTTACAGAATTTTTCATACGGGTAAATATCTTTCTGGAGGGTTCTGTGTCAAAATTAAGCACCAAAATCAACTTTTGTAACCGCAGCAAATCTTTTTTAAGGTTTACTGAAAGTTTTAAGCAGAATTTGGGGATTTTTGAAGAAAAAAATTTTTGCCCGATTTTTAAGGTCCGGGGCTTACAGAATTTTTCATACGGGTAAATATCTTTCTGGAGGGTTCTGTGTCAAAATTAAGCACCAAAATCAACTTCTGTCACCGCAGCAAATCTTTTGGGAGAGGAGTGTCCTAGGAGGAGGTGGTGAGCTGCTGAGACAGGGAGTGGGCTTCCCCAGGCAGGCTGATTCCTCCTGGGGAAGATATCGCTGCTGATCCTGCTGTTTGTGGTGCTGAGGATTTGCTGTGGTGCTGCTGCCTTTCAGCACCATGACTAAGAGAGGCAGACCCCGGGCTGGAGGATCAAGCAGGGGTTCTGTCGCTCCTGTCCCGCCTGACCCGCCTGACCCACCTAACCTGCCTGCCGGAGGACTGCAGCGCGAGGCCGGGGATCCACCCACCGGTTCGCGGAGGCCGCAAGTGTGCGCGGCTGGAGCTCCGGACCCCCCTGTCCCTTTGGCGCGCCTGCCCGGGAGACGGAGTGCGGGGAGTCTGACGGAGCAGCCGAAGCAGAGGGAGTCGGAAGGCGGCTGCTGTGCTGGTGGACCCGGCGGCTGGCGGAGGAGGTGTCCTGGACCCCCCTGGACTTTCAGTTCGGAGAGCGGGGGGTCCAGTGGAGTTCAGCAGAGTGCCAGTCTCCAAACCGCTGGCGGCGGGACCCCCGAGTGACGCAACTCGGGGGGTAATGGCGGCCCCCGCTAGCGGTGCAGAGGAGATGGGACCAGTGTCTGCAAGTCTTGCCTCCAAACTGCCAGTGGAGGGACCCCCGAGTGAGGCAACTCGGGGGGGTATGGAGACCCTCACTGGCAGTGAATCGGAGGACATGGAGATGACAGAAAGCAGCAATCTGGTGATCAGTGCTGGAGGTGCAGTTATGGTGACCCCTAGCCCAGCGGTGCTCCCCAAACTGTCAGTGGAGGGACCCCTGAGTGAGGCAACTCAGGGGGAGATGGTGGCCCCCACTAGCAGTGAAGCGGGGGGTGCCGCAAAAGGGGAGAAGACAGTGGAGGAGGACCAAGTGTCTGCAGATGAAGAAGATGACGTGTATGCTGCTTTGAGCATGGATCAGCTTCAAAAAGAGATTAGGAAGCTGAGCAACAAGCTAAGCGAAAAAAAGAGAAAAAGAAATGTTAGCGCTACCTGGGACAGATGGTCTTTTAAGGAGGAAATTACAGCTTTGTCCGTTTCTTTGGGAAATGCTAAGGACCGCTTGGAATATTTAAAGAAAATTAAAAAAAAGATGATCAAATCGGAATCTACCTCTATGAGTGGAATGGAGGTGGTTAAGTCAGAACAGGAGGAGGTTCCGTCTTCAGCTGCTGTGGAGGCTTAGCTGTCTGAGGATGCTGGTCGGAGAGTGCAGGGGGAGCCAGTTGATAAGGTAAGCGATGATGCAAAGGAGACTGGGGGGATTGGGAGTGGGGGTGCCCAAATTGTTACCCTGGTCCCCCTGGTCCCTATAGGCAGAGCAACAGTACCTGTGGGAGAACTGGCAGCTACTATCCCTGATTGCACTGAGGCCACGGATTCTGAGCTGATTCAGGCAGCAGTATTGGTAGAAGCTGGCATGGAGGGGGAATCCCATCAGGATAAGGCTCCTGAGGAAGTGCCAGGGGTGTCATCTGTATCAGTCAGCCGTCCAATATTGGCACAGGGAATGCCGATACTGAATAAAGAGACTCTTTCGGCTGAACAAAGAAAGGTGATTGAAACTATATATGGTGATAAAATGCTAGTCCCTGAAAGGGCTAGAGTGGCTGCCGCTGCAATAGAAAAAGACATGGTCTCGAGAGGTGAGAGGCAGGCTAAATCAGCTCCGGGTGTTCTGTCTTATGCCAGTGTGGTTACTAGACAAAGAGCAAATAATGTGTCATATGCTGCACCTACGCCTGGAGGTGTTGGCAAAAGAAGGAACCTTGTTCAATTTAAGTGGATTGCTCCAGGGAAAGCCCCAAGTAGAGAGGCTTTCCTTAAAATGGTGTTCAGCCTGGGGTTTGGTGCGGCAGATCTGTACGCCTGCATTCACCCAGTGCGGACCCTGGAGTATGACTTGAGCTTTGTATCGTACCAGGTTCTGCAGGTTTTTTGGGTGAAGTGGCAGGCGTGCAGATCCAAGGACCCTTTTGACAAGTATGTGGTTAACCTGGTCACCAGGCAGGACAGGGTCAAAGCTACGATCCTAGTCAGAAATGAATCATTACCCCCAGAGGATATTGACTTTTGGCTTAAGAGATTTTGTGATCTTGAATCGGGGGTAACAAAGGCTGGTTATGTGTTGGGTGTGTGGGGAGGGGCGTGGGAAGTAGGAATTAGGTTGAGGTATTCTGAAAGGGGGTGTGTGCATGTGCCCTCGGCTGCCTATATAGGTAGGGACAGGGTTCAGTGTTTTTATCCTGGGCAGCCGAGGACATGTTTTAAGTGTGGTGATCACCGTCACGTTAGTTCCGAGTGCACTGTGGTGAAGTGTTCTTTGTGTGGGGGTGTGGGTCACTGGTCTAGAGATTGTCACACTGTCAGGTGCAATTTGTGTGGGGTGGAGGGGCACCCTTATAGCAGATGTCCGAAAGCCAGTCACAATGTGGTGTTAGAACAGGTGGTGGGTAGTAGTGTGGTGGTGAGTGAGGTGGTGAATGAGGTAGAAGAAGAGGGTATAGAGCAGGATGAGGTGGTAAATGTTGAAAGTAGGGAGGAGGTAATGGAGGAGACATTTCAGGAGGTTAGGCAGGGAGGGAAGTGGATAAAAGAGAAAGATACAGAAACACAAGTTGTGTTATCTAATAAATTTGATGTTTTCTCCTCTGATGAGGAGGAAATCATAAGGAAAGATGGAGAGTGTTATCTGGTGTCAAAAAAAAACAAAAGAAAAACAAAGAGGTCTTTTAAAGAAAGTGAGAGGCACCGGGACGGGAAAAAAAGAAGGGAGTCAATCCCGGAGGTGGGGGAAGAGGCGGTAAATAAGGAAACTCTGGCCCCGATGGAAAGAAGGGTGGTGGAAAGGAGAAAGGAGGAGGTGGTGGCAATGGAGGAGACAGTGGTGGTTCAGCAGGAGGTAGTCGAAGAGACTGATGTGGAGTCCTCCCAGGGCTCAGGGATCGGGCCAAGTGGCACTGGCGGTGGGGTACACTGCCAGGTCATAAAGTTTGTGGCCAAGGCCCATGACCCCGGGATCCCTGAGGAGGGTGGTGTACCCTCTGGGGGTGGAAGGGATGGGGATGCCACAAGCGGTGGTGTGGCCGGCCCGCAGGGGGCTGGTGTGCAGTGTTGAGATTTGTTTTTGGGTATGATATGTAAAAGTAAGCAAGGTCTTGTAATATTCCGTAACCTAGAAACATGGATCCCCATCCTATACGATGTGCCACGATTAATGTGACTTCCGTGTTGTCCGAATGTGCTCGTATGATGGCCTTTGATTTTTTCAATACGATTGATGTTGATGTTTTATTTTTGCAAGAGACTAGGATTAGTAAATTGGATATCCTCCACAAGGCGAAGCAGGAATGGAGGAGGGGTCCTTCTTACTGGTCTCTTGCGGCCGAGCCATACGGTGGGGTGGCAGTCCTTTTTTCTGATATGGTAACTGTGCACAAGGTTATTGAATTGCAAGCAGGTAGATGTATGATTTTGGATGTCAACATAAAGGGACAAGATTTGAGATTAATTAATGTGTATGGGCCACAGACACCAGGTGATAGGAAAAGTCTCTTTATGGAGATAAAACCTTTTCTTTTTACAGCCCAGCAGGTCGTCTTTGGTGGTGATTTTAATACCGTTGTTAGGCCAAAAGACAGGGGAGGCTCAAGGAGACCCCTGGGCTATGATTCCAATTTTTTAGTTAGCATGGTTAGACAGGCTGGTTTGGTGGATGTGCATATTCGTCACTCCCCGGACCTCACGGGTTTCACCTACTTTAGTGGTAGTCATAGGTCTAGGATAGATAGGTTTTTTGTTAAGGAGACTTCCAAGACTTCATCCCTTGGGGTGAAGTTGGTGGAATTTTCCGATCACGGTTTGCTCTCAGTAACTTTGAATGCTTCAGAAACCCCTCAGAAGGGGCGGGGTCTGTGGCATTTGAACTCAGAACTCCTGGAGGAAGAGAGAGTTAGGCAGTCCTTCTGGGTCTTCTTTCAATCTCAGGAGACACTTCTGGAGGCTGGTTGGAGTAGGTCTGAGTGGTGGGAGGTGATTAAAAAGAGAATCTGCAAATTTTTCCGTGGTCTTGTAGCTAGGAAAAACTTGATAAAGCAAAATATCTACCGTAATCTGAGAAGGAAATTGGATTTCCTGATCTCTGAGGAGGGAGATGATGGGGAAATCTCCCGAGTGAATGCTCAGATGAAAGAGTTTCAATATAACCGACTGGCATCCTTGGTTTTGGAAAGGGATTATGGTATGTACCACTCGCCTGATCCCTACCAGAGCTGTAGGAGGTCAGTCGACGCCAAACATGTTAGAGGACTGGTGGACGGACAGGGTGTCCTTCATACTGACAAGGAGGGCATTCTGGATGTTATTGTGTCCTACTATTCTGATCTTCTGTCTGAGCAGCCACTCATCAGGGAGAGGATGGAGGAATTACTTAGGGGAACCCCTGGTCTGAGTTCTCAGGGTGCCTCTCTTGACTCTTTGGCAAGTGATATAACCGCAGAGGAAGTTAGGAAGGCGATAATGGGTTTAAACCCCAAGAAATCACCAGGACCGGATGGTTTAACATCTGAGTTTTATAAGACCTTTGCTGACCTCCTGATTCCCCGCCTAGTGGAAGTTTTTAATGAGAGCCTGGATGAGGGAGTCCTCCCTCCTTCCATGAGGTTATCTGCGCTTATTTTGCTGTCCAAAGGGAAGGACTCGTCTAGTATTGAGAACTGGTGCCCCATAGCCCTTCTCAATACAGACAGGAAGATTTTGGCAAAGGTACTGTTTAACAGGCTTTCAGAATTTTCTGAGCTGTTGCTTTCTCCTTCTCAGCACTGTACGGTGAAGGGTCGTAGCACCTTTAGTGCTGTCCTTGGTGTCCGGGAGGCCATTGAGCGGTGCAGGGCTGAGAAGTGGGGAAAGTACTTACTGGCATTGGATCAGTCTAAGGCTTTTGACCGAGTGAATCATGAGTACCTTTGGGCTCTACTGAGATGGTATGGTCTTCCAGAGAGGGTGGTTAATTGGTTACAGACGATCTATCGTATGGCTGAAAGCTTTCCACTGGTAAATGGTTGGGTGGGCCCTACCTTTGGTGTAGGCTCGGGGGTTCGTCAGGGGTGTCCCCTGAGCCCCCTCCTGTATGTCTTTGCAATCGATCCCTTCATTAGGAGGATGGAGTGTGGGACTGTAGGGGGGGTGCAGCTGAGTCCAGAGTTTGCATTGAGGGTGGTGGCTTACGCAGATGATGTCACGGTGGTTCTGTCCTCGCAGGCAGAGGCCCGTGGCATAGAACACCTCATTTGCGAGTACTCTGAGGCTTCATGCTCCAGAGTAAACCGAGAAAAGTGTGATGTTTTCTGGATGGGGGAGGAGGGGGAGCTTTTTCCTCTTCCGGACAGCTTCCCTCAGGTCAACGATCAGATTAAAATTCTTGGTATCAAATTCGATCATGGAGATTATGCCTCCCTAAATTGGGTTAACAAGCTGGAAGATGCTACCAAGAAGGTAGAGAGTTGGAAAAGATGGAAATTGTCTTTGAGGGAAAGGGTTGACTTGTGCAAAACTTACCTGATCCCGATTTTTTTGTATGTCAGTTACGTGTGCTTTTTGCCACAATCTTTGTGGTCCAGATTGAATTCCTTGTTCTTCCTCTTGTTGTGGAAGAACAGGATCAATATAGTGAAGAGGGGTATCACCTACAGACCGAGGAAAGATGGGGGTTTGAACATGGTAAACCCAGTGATCTTTTTTGTTACAGCTTTTTTAAAGCTTAACATTGGGAGCATGTTTTTAGACACTCCTCCTCGGTGGGTAGAGGGATTTAGACCATGGGTGTTTCCCTTCCTCAGATTCTGGATAGATGGAGGCCAAGAGAGAAGTTTCCGGATTCGTCATGGTTACCTCCCGATCTACGTCATCCAGAGCTTGAAGGTGATAAAGTGATATGACGTGGGAGTGGGTGAAGTCAAAAACTTCTCTAGGAGGGAGTTGGAGAGAAGAATTTTGCACACCCACTTTCATGTTCCGCTGTCACTGAGGGACTGTCCAGGTAATGTCGCTTCGGCTGGATTGGCTTTGTTAAATTCACAAAGGTTACCGCCCAAGTTCAAAGATATTGCCTGGCTCACTTTTCATGGGAGGCTTTATGTTGGAGGGAACCTCAGGTGGCGAAGTACCAGTGAACGTGGCTGCCCACGGGAGGAATGTCCAGGGGTGGAGGAGACAATGGACCACTTCCTGCTTGAGTGTCCTTTTAATGTAAAGGTTTATGAGGAGGTTTCAAAGGTCATTGGTATCCCGTGCCTTTCGGGTCTTAGTTACCCTGAGTGGGCTTATGGGGTGGTCAGAAGATACGGTGACTTTAATTTAACCACAATTTTTTTAGTTAGTTTAGCGGTTAGGTATCACACGTGGAATGCACGGTGCCAGGTATCTATTCGAAGGAATGTCCTCCCCTGTGATGTGGTGGTAGGTATGATTATGCAAGAGGTGAAAAAGATGATGGATCTGGATAAGGGGAGACTGGATGCTGTCAGATGGTCACAGTGGTGGGGCCGTTTGAAACCCCCTTGAGTGGGTGGTTGAAAGTCTCTTCTTGTTCAGCTGGGTTTCTTTTCTGTCCTTTCACTCCCTGTAGATTTTTTATTCTATTTTTTGGTTTTTGTTGAAAAGGTTTTACATACATCTACCTGAGGTGGTGTGTATTGGTGATGGGTAGGATTAGATAAGATAGATAGTAGTTAAAGTTTTTGTATTGATTTATGGTTTACTGTGTATATATATATAATATAATAATAAAAAAATAAAAAAAAAATATATAGATAGTGGTTTAGGTAGTTGTTAATATAAAATCCTTGCTTACTTTTTCTCATAGGAGATAAGTTGTTTATTATTAGGATAGGTATAGTTTTCTTTTGGTTATAAGGCATAATATGGAGTAATATTGTGTATCCTTATGTTGATATTTGATTTTGTGTATATATATTTTATCTATTTATTTATTTATTTTTTTATATATGTAATTATTGTATATATATATCTTTGTTGCAAGTTAAAATAAAGAAGCATATTCTGTCACCGCAGCAAATCTTTTTTAAGGTTTTCTGAAAGTTTTAAGCAGAATTTGGGGATTTTTGAAGAAAAAAAATTTTGGCTGATTTTTAAGGTCCGGGGCTTACAGAATTTTTCATACGTGTAAATATCTTTCTGGAGGGTTCTGTGTCAAAATTAAGCACCAAAATCAACTTTTGTCACCGCAGCAAATCTTTTTTAAGATTTTCTGAAAGTTTTAAGCAGAATTTGGGGATTTTTGAAGAAAAATTTTTTTTAATGATTTTTAAAGTCCGGGGCTTACAGAATGTTTAATACGGGTAAATATCTTTCTGGAGGGTTCTGTGTCAAATTTATGCACCAAAATCAACTTCTGTCACCGCAGCAAATCTTTTTTAAGGTTTACTGAAAGTTTTAAGCCGAATTTGGGGATTTTTGAAGAAAAAAATTTTTGCCCGATTTTTAAGGTCCGGGGCTTACAGAATTTTTCATACTGGTAAATATCTTTCTGGAGGGTTCTGTGTCAAAATTAAGCACCAAAATCAACTTCTGTCACCGCAGCAAATCTTTTTTAAGGTTTATTGAAAGTTTTCAGCAGAATTTGGGGATTTTTGAAGAAAAAAAATTTTGGCCGATTTTTAAGGTCCGGAGCTTACAGAATTTTTCATACGGGTAAATATCTTTCTGGAGGGTTCTGTGTCAAAATTAAGCACCAAAATCAACTTTTGTCACCGCAGCAAATCTTTTTTAATGTTTACTGAAAGTTTTAAGCAGAATTTGGGGATTTTTGAAGAAAAAATTTTTTGCCCGATTTTTAAGGTCCGGGGTTTACAGAATTTTTCATACGGGTAAATATCTTTCTGGAGGGTTCTGTGTCAAAATTAAGCACCAAAATCAACTTCTGTCACCGCACCAAATCTTTTTTAAGGTTTACTGAAAGTTTTAAGCAGAATTTGGGGATTTTTAAAGAAAAAAAATTTTGCCCGATTTTTAAGGTCCGGGGCTTACAGAATTTTTCATATGGGTAAATATCTTTCTGGAGGGTTCTGTGTCAAAATTAAGCACCAAAATCAACTTCTGTCACCGCAGCAAATCTTTTTTAAAGTTTACTGAAAGTTTTAAGCAGAATTTGGGGATTTTTGAAGAAACATTTTTTGACTTATTTTTAAGGTCCGGGGTTTGCAGAATTTTTCATACGGGTAAATATCTTTCTTGAGAGTTCTGTGTCAAAATTAAGCACCAAAATCAACTTCCGTCACCGTAGCAAATCTTTTTTAAGGTTTATTGAAAGTTTTAAGTAGAATTTGGGGATTTTTGAAGAAAAAAATTTTTGGCCCATTTTTAAGGTCCGGGGCTTACAGAATTTTTCATTCTGGTAAATATCTTACTGGAGGGTTCTGTGTCAAAATTAAGCACCAAAATCAACTTCTGTCACCGCAGCAAATCTTTTTTAAAGTTTACTGAAAGTTTTAAGCAGAATTTGGGGATTTTTGAAGAAAAAATTTTTTGACTTATTTTTAAGGTCCGGGGTTTGCAGAATTTTTCATACGGGTAAATATCTTTCTTGAGAGTTCTGTGTCAAAATTAAGCACCAAAATCAACTTCCGTCACCGTAGCAAATCTTTTTTAAGGTTTATTGAAAGTTTTAAGTAGAATTTGGGGATTTTTGAAGAAAAAAATTTTTGGCCCATTTTTAAGGTCCGGGGCTTACAGAATTTTTCATTCCGGTAAATATCTTACTGGAGGGTTCTGTGTCAAAATTAAGCACCAAAATCAACTTCTGTCACCGCAGCAAATCTTTTTTAAGGTTTACGGAAAGTTTTAAGCAGAATTTGGGGATTTTTGAAGAAAAAATATTTTTGGCCGATTTTTAAGGTCCGGGGCTTACAGAATTTTTCATTCGGGTAAATATCTTTCTGGAGGGTTCTGTGTCAAAATTAAGCACCAAAATCAACTTCTGTCACCGCAGCAAATCTTTTTTAAGGTTTACTGAAAGTTTTAAGCAGAATTTGGGGATTTTTTAAGAAAAAAAATTTTGGCTGATTTTTAAGGTCCGGGGCTTACAGAATTTTTCATATGGGTAAATATCTTTCTGGAGGGTTCTGTGTCAAAATTAAGCACCAAAATCAACTTCTGTCACCGCAGCAAATCTTTTTTTAAGGTTTACTGAAAGTTTTAAGCAGAATTTGGGGATTTTTGAAGAAAAAAATAATTGGCTGATGTTTAAGGTCCGGGGCTTACAGAATTTTTCATTCCGGTAAATATCTTACTGGAGGGTTCTGTGTCAAAATTAAGCACCAAAATCAACTTCTGTCACCGCAGCAAATCTTTTTTAAAGTTTACTGAAAGTTTTAAGCAGAATTTGGGGATTTTTGAATAAAAAATTTTTTGACTTATTTTTAAGGTCCGGGGTTTGCAGAATTTTTCATACGGGTAAATATCTTTCTTGAGAGTTCTGTGTCAAAATTAAGCACTAAAATCAACTTCCGTCACCGTAGCAAATCTTTTTTAAGGTTTATTGAAAGTTTTAAGTAGAATTTGGGGATTTTTGAAGAAAAAAATTTTTGGACCATTTTTAAGGTCCGGGGCTTACAGAATTTTTCATTCCGGTAAATATCTTACTGGAGGGTTCTGTGTCAAAATTAAGCACCAAAATCAACTTCTGTCACCGCAGCAAATCTTTTTTAAGGTTTACGGAAAGTTTTAAGCAGAATTTGGGGATTTTTGAAGAAAAAATATTTTTGGCCGATTTTTAAGGTCCGGTTCTTACAGAATTTTTCATTCGGGTAAATATCTTTCTGGACGGTTCTGTGTCAAAATTAAGCACCAAAATCAACTTCTGTCACCGCAGCAAATCTTTTTTAAGGTTTACTGAAAGTTTTAAGCAGAATTTGGGGATTTTTGAAGAAAAAAAATTTTGGCTGATTTTTAAGGTCCGGGGCTTACAGAATTTTTCATATGGGTAAATATCTTTCTGGAGGGTTCTGTGTCAAAATTAAGCACCAAAATCAACTTCTGTCACCGCAGCAAATCTTTTTTTAAGGTTTACTGAAAGTTTTAAGCAGAATTTGGGGATTTTTGAAGAAAAAAATAATTGGCTGATGTTTAAGGTCCGGGGCTTACAGAATTTTTCATATGTGTAAATATCTTTCTTGAGAGTTCTGTGTCAAAATTAAGCACCAAAATCAACTTCTGTCACTGCACCAAATCTTGTTTAAGGTTTACTGAAAGTTTTAAGCAGAATTTGGGGATTTTTAAAGAAAAAAATTTTTAAACGATTTTTAAAGTCCGGGGCTTACAGAATTTTTCATACGGGTAAATATCTTTCTGGAGGGTTCTGTGTCAAATTTATGCACCAAAATCAACTTCTGTCACCGCAGCAAATCTTTTTTAAGGTTTACTGAAAGTTTTAAGCAGAATTTGGGGATTTTTGAAGAAAGAAATTTTTGGCCGATTTTTAAGGTCCGGGGTTTACAGAATTTTTTATACGGGTAAATATCTTTCTGGAGGGTTCTGTGTCAAAATTAAGCACCAAAATCAACTTCTGTCACCGCACCAAATCTTTTTTAAGGTTTACTGAAAGTTTTATGCAGAATTTGGGGATTTTTAAAGAAAAAAAATTTTGCCCGATTTTTAAGGTCTGGGGCTTACAGAATTTTTCATATGGGTAAATATCTTTCTGGAGGGTTCTGTGTCAAAATTAAGCACCAAAATCAACTTCTGTCACTGCAGCAAATCTTTTTTAAGGTTTACTGAAAGTTTTAAGCAGAATTTGGTGATTTTTGAAGAAAAAAATTTTTAGCCGATTTTTAAGGTCCGGGGCTTACAGAATTTTTCATACGGGTAAATATTTTACTGGAGGGTTCTGTGTCAAAATTAAGCACCAAAATCAACTTCTGTCACCGCATCAAATCTTTTTTAAGGTTTACTGAAAGTTTTAAGCAGAATTTGGGGATTTTTGAAGAAAATAATTTTGGGCCGATTTTTAAGGTCCGGGGTTTACAAAATTTTTCATACGGGTAAATATCTTTCTTGAGGGTTCTGTGTCAAAATTAAGCACCAAAATCAACTTCTGTCACCGCACCAAATCTTTTTTAAGGTTTACTGAAAGTTTTAAGCAGAATTTGGGGATTATTAAAGAAAAAAAATTTTGCCCGATTTTTAAGGTCCGGGGCTTACAGAATTTTTCATATGGGTAAATATCTTTCTGGAGGGTTCTGTGTCAAAATTAAGCACCAAAATCAACTTCTGTCACCGCAGCAAATCTTTTTTAAAGTTTACTGAAAGTTTTAAGCAGAATTTGGGGATTTTTGAAGAAAAAAAATTTTGGCTTATTTTTAAGGTCCGGGGTTTGCAGAATTTTTCATACGGGTAAATATCTTTCTTGAGAGTTCTGTGTCAAAATTAAGCACCAAAATCAACTTCCGTCACCGTAGCAAATCTTTTTTAAGGTTTATTGAAAGTTTTAAGTAGAATTTGGGGATTTTTGAAGAAAAAAATTTTTGGCCCATTTTTAAGGTCCGGGGCTTACAGAATTTTTCATTCGGTTAAATATATTTCTGGAGGGTTCTGTGTCAAAATTAAGCACCAAAATCAACTTCTGTCACTGCAGCAAATCTTTTTTAAGGTTTACTGAAAGTTTTAAGCAGAATTTGGGGATTTTTGAAGAAAAACATTTTTGGCCGATTTTTAAGGTCCGGGGCTTACAGAATTTTTCATTCCGGTAAATATCTTACTGGAGGGTTCTGTGTCAAAATTAAGCACCAAAATCAACTTCTGTCACCGCAGCAAATCTTTTTTAAGGTTTACTGAAAGTTTTAAGCAGAATTTGGGGATTTTTGAAGAAAAACATTTTTGGCCGATTTTTAAGGTCCGGGGCTTACAGAATTTTTCATTCCGGTAAATATCTTACTGGAGGGTTCTGTGTCAAAATTAAGCACCAAAATCAACTTCTGTCACCGCAGCAAATCTTTTTTAAGGTTTACTGAAAGTTTTAAGCAGAATTTGGGGATTTTTGAAGAAAAAAATTTTTGGCCGATTTTTAAGGTCCGGGGCTTACAGAATTTTTCATTCGGGTAAATATCTTACTGGAGGGTTCTGTGTCAAAATTAAGCACCAAAATCAACTTCTGTCACCGCAGCAAATCTTTTTTAAGGTTTACTGAAAGTTTTAAGCAGAATTTGGGGATTTTTGAAGAAAAAAATAATTGGCTGAAGTTAAAGGTCCGGGGCTTACAGAATTTTTCATATGTGTAAATATCTTTCTTGAGAGTTCTGTGTCAAAATTAAGCACCAAAATCAACTTCTGTCACCGCACCAAATCTTTTTTAAGGTTTACTGAAAGTTTTAAGCAGAATTTGGGGATTTTTAATGAAAAAAGTTTTTGGCCGATTTTTAAGGTCCGGGGCTTACAGAATTTTTCATAGGGGTAAATATCTTTCTGGAGGGTTCTGTGTCAAAATTAAGCACCAAAATCAACTTCTGTCACTGCAGCAAATCTTTTTTAAGGTTTACTGAAAGTTTTAAGCAGAATTTGGGGATTTTTGAAGAAAAAAATTTTTGGCTGATTTTTAAGCTCCGGGTCTTGCAGAATTTTTCATATGGGTAAATATCTTTCTTGAGAGATCTGTGTCAAAATTAAGCACCAAAATCAACTTCTGTCACCGCAGCAAATCTTTTTTAAGGTTTACTGAAAGTTTTAAGCAGAATTTGGGGATTTTTGAAGAAATACATTTTTGGCCGATTTTTAAGGTCCGGGGCTTACAGAATTTTTAATATGGGTAAATATCTTTCTGGAGGGTTCTGTGTCAAAATTAAGCAACAACATCAACTTTTGTCACTGCAGCAAATCTTTTTTAAGGTTTACTGAAAGTTTTAAGCAGAATTTGTTGATTTTTGAAGAAAAAAAATTTTTGGCCGATTTTTAAGGTCCGGGGCTTACAAAATTTTTCTTACGGGTAAATATCTTTCTGGAGGGTTCTGTGTCAAAATTAAGCACCAAAATCAACTTCTGTCACCGCAGCAAATCTTTTTTAAGGTTTACTGAAAGTTTTAAGCAGAATTTGGGGATTTTTGAAGAAAAAAAATTTTGGCTGATTTTTATGGTCCGGGGCTTACAGAATTTTTCATACGTGTAAATATCTTTCTGGAGGGTTCTGTGTCAAAATTAAGCACCAAAATCAACTTTTGTCACCGCAGCAAATCTTTTTTAAGATTTTCTGAAAGTTTTAAGCAGAATTTGGGGATTTTTGAAGAAAAAAATTTTTAAACGATTTTTAAAGTCCGGGGCTTACAGAATTTTTCATACGGGTAAATATCTTTCTGGAGGGTTCTGTGTCAAATTTAAGCACCAAAATCAACTTCTGTCACCGCAGCAAAGCTTTTTTAAGGTTTACTGAAAGTTTTAAGCCGAATTTGGGGATTTTTGAAGAAAAAAATTTTTGCCCGATTTTTAAGGTCCGGGGCTTACAGAATTTTTCATATGGGTAAATATCTTTCTGGAGGGTTCTGTGTCAAAATTAAGCACCAAAATCAACTTCTGTCACCGCAGCAAATCTTTTTTAAGGTTTATTGAAAGTTTTCAGCAGAATTTGGGGATTTTTGAAGAAAAAAAATTTTGGCCGATTTTTAAGGTCCGGAGCTTACAGAATTTTTCATACAGGTAAATATCTTTCTGGAGGGTTCTGTGTCAAAATTAAGCACCAAAATCAACTTCTGTCTCCGCATCAAATCTTTTTTAAGGTTTACTGAAAGTTTTAAGCAGAATTTGGGGATTTTTTAAGAAAAAAATTTTGGGCCGATTTTTAAGGTCCGGGGTTTACAAAATTTTTCATACGGGTAAATATCTTTCTGGAGGGTTCTGTGTCAAAATTAAGCACCAAAATCAACTTCTGTCACCGCACCAAATCTTTTTTAAGGTTTACTATAAGTTTTAAGCAGAATTTGGGGATTATTAAAGAAAAAAAATTTTGCCCGATTTTTAAGGTCCGGGGCTTACAGAATTTTTCATATGGGTAAATATCTTTCTGGAGGGTTCTGTGTCAAAATGAAGCACCAAAATCAACTTCTGTCACCGCAGCAAATCTTTTTTAAAGTTTACTGAAAGTTTGAAGCAGAATTTGGGGATTTTTGAAGAAAAAAATTTTTGGCCCATTTTTAAGGTCCGGGGCTTACAGAATTTTTCATTCCGGTAAATATCTTACTGGAGGGTTCTGTGTCAAAATTAAGCACCAAAATCAACTTCTGTCACCGCAGCAAATCTTTTTTAAGGTTTACGGAAAGTTTTAAGCAGAATTTGGGGATTTTTGAAGAAAAAATATTTTTGGCCGATTTTTAAGGTCCGGGGCTTACAGAATTTTTCATTCGGGTAAATATCTTTCTGGAGGGTTCTGTGTCAAAATTAAGCACCAAAATCAACTTCTGTCACCGCAGCAAATCTTTTTTAAGGTTTACTGAAAGTTTTAAGCAGAATTTGGGGATTTTTTAAGAAAAAAAATTTTGGCTGATTTTTAAGGTCCGGGGCTTACAGAATTTTTCATATGGGTAAATATCTTTCTGGAGGGTTCTGTGTCAAAATTAAGCACCAAAATCAACTTCTGTCACCGCAGCAAATCTTTTTTTAAGGTTTACTGAAAGTTTTAAGCAGAATTTGGGGATTTTTGAAGAAAAAAATAATTGGCTGATGTTTAAGGTCCGGGGCTTACAGAATTTTTCATTCCGGTAAATATCTTACTGGAGGGTTCTGTGTCAAAATTAAGCACCAAAATCAACTTCTGTCACCGCAGCAAATCTTTTTTAAAGTTTACTGAAAGTTTTAAGCAGAATTTGGGGATTTTTGAATAAAAAATTTTTTGACTTATTTTTAAGGTCCGGGGTTTGCAGAATTTTTCATACGGGTAAATATCTTTCTTGAGAGTTCTGTGTCAAAATTAAGCACTAAAATCAACTTCCGTCACCGTAGCAAATCTTTTTTAAGGTTTATTGAAAGTTTTAAGTAGAATTTGGGGATTTTTGAAGAAAAAAATTTTTGGACCATTTTTAAGGTCCGGGGCTTACAGAATTTTTCATTCCGGTAAATATCTTACTGGAGGGTTCTGTGTCAAAATTAAGCACCAAAATCAACTTCTGTCACCGCAGCAAATCTTTTTTAAGGTTTACGGAAAGTTTTAAGCAGAATTTGGGGATTTTTGAAGAAAAAATATTTTTGGCCGATTTTTAAGGTCCGGTTCTTACAGAATTTTTCATTCGGGTAAATATCTTTCTGGACGGTTCTGTGTCAAAATTAAGCACCAAAATCAACTTCTGTCACCGCAGCAAATCTTTTTTAAGGTTTACTGAAAGTTTTAAGCAGAATTTGGGGATTTTTGAAGAAAAAAAATTTTGGCTGATTTTTAAGGTCCGGGGCTTACAGAATTTTTCATATGGGTAAATATCTTTCTGGAGGGTTCTGTGTCAAAATTAAGCACCAAAATCAACTTCTGTCACCGCAGCAAATCTTTTTTTAAGGTTTACTGAAAGTTTTAAGCAGAATTTGGGGATTTTTGAAGAAAAAAATAATTGGCTGATGTTTAAGGTCCGGGGCTTACAGAATTTTTCATATGTGTAAATATCTTTCTTGAGAGTTCTGTGTCAAAATTAAGCACCAAAATCAACTTCTGTCACTGCACCAAATCTTGTTTAAGGTTTACTGAAAGTTTTAAGCAGAATTTGGGGATTTTTAAAGAAAAAAATTTTTAAACGATTTTTAAAGTCCGGGGCTTACAGAATTTTTCATACGGGTAAATATCTTTCTGGAGGGTTCTGTGTCAAATTTATGCACCAAAATCAACTTCTGTCACCGCAGCAAATCTTTTTTAAGGTTTACTGAAAGTTTTAAGCAGAATTTGGGGATTTTTGAAGAAAGAAATTTTTGGCCGATTTTTAAGGTCCGGGGTTTACAGAATTTTTTATACGGGTAAATATCTTTCTGGAGGGTTCTGTGTCAAAATTAAGCACCAAAATCAACTTCTGTCACCGCACCAAATCTTTTTTAAGGTTTACTGAAAGTTTTATGCAGAATTTGGGGATTTTTAAAGAAAAAAAATTTTGCCCGATTTTTAAGGTCTGGGGCTTACAGAATTTTTCATATGGGTAAATATCTTTCTGGAGGGTTCTGTGTCAAAATTAAGCACCAAAATCAACTTCTGTCACTGCAGCAAATCTTTTTTAAGGTTTACTGAAAGTTTTAAGCAGAATTTGGTGATTTTTGAAGAAAAAAATTTTTAGCCGATTTTTAAGGTCCGGGGCTTACAGAATTTTTCATACGGGTAAATATTTTACTGGAGGGTTCTGTGTCAAAATTAAGCACCAAAATCAACTTCTGTCACCGCATCAAATCTTTTTTAAGGTTTACTGAAAGTTTTAAGCAGAATTTGGGGATTTTTGAAGAAAATAATTTTGGGCCGATTTTTAAGGTCCGGGGTTTACAAAATTTTTCATACGGGTAAATATCTTTCTTGAGGGTTCTGTGTCAAAATTAAGCACCAAAATCAACTTCTGTCACCGCACCAAATCTTTTTTAAGGTTTACTGAAAGTTTTAAGCAGAATTTGGGGATTATTAAAGAAAAAAAATTTTGCCCGATTTTTAAGGTCCGGGGCTTACAGAATTTTTCATATGGGTAAATATCTTTCTGGAGGGTTCTGTGTCAAAATTAAGCACCAAAATCAACTTCTGTCACCGCAGCAAATCTTTTTTAAAGTTTACTGAAAGTTTTAAGCAGAATTTGGGGATTTTTGAAGAAAAAAAATTTTGGCTTATTTTTAAGGTCCGGGGTTTGCAGAATTTTTCATACGGGTAAATATCTTTCTTGAGAGTTCTGTGTCAAAATTAAGCACCAAAATCAACTTCCGTCACCGTAGCAAATCTTTTTTAAGGTTTATTGAAAGTTTTAAGTAGAATTTGGGGATTTTTGAAGAAAAAAATTTTTGGCCCATTTTTAAGGTCCGGGGCTTACAGAATTTTTCATTCGGTTAAATATATTTCTGGAGGGTTCTGTGTCAAAATTAAGCACCAAAATCAACTTCTGTCACTGCAGCAAATCTTTTTTAAGGTTTACTGAAAGTTTTAAGCAGAATTTGGGGATTTTTGAAGAAAAACATTTTTGGCCGATTTTTAAGGTCCGGGGCTTACAGAATTTTTCATTCCGGTAAATATCTTACTGGAGGGTTCTGTGTCAAAATTAAGCACCAAAATCAACTTCTGTCACCGCAGCAAATCTTTTTTAAGGTTTACTGAAAGTTTTAAGCAGAATTTGGGGATTTTTGAAGAAAAAAATTTTTGGCCGATTTTTAAGGTCCGGGGCTTACAGAATTTTTCATTCGGGTAAATATCTTACTGGAGGGTTCTGTGTCAAAATTAAGCACCAAAATCAACTTCTGTCACCGCAGCAAATCTTTTTTAAGGTTTACTGAAAGTTTTAAGCAGAATTTGGGGATTTTTGAAGAAAAAAATAATTGGCTGAAGTTAAAGGTCCGGGGCTTACAGAATTTTTCATATGTGTAAATATCTTTCTTGAGAGTTCTGTGTCAAAATTAAGCACCAAAATCAACTTCTGTCACCGCACCAAATCTTTTTTAAGGTTTACTGAAAGTTTTAAGCAGAATTTGGGGATTTTTAATGAAAAAAGTTTTTGGCCGATTTTTAAGGTCCGGGGCTTACAGAATTTTTCATAGGGGTAAATATCTTTCTGGAGGGTTCTGTGTCAAAATTAAGCACCAAAATCAACTTCTGTCACTGCAGCAAATCTTTTTTAAGGTTTACTGAAAGTTTTAAGCAGAATTTGGGGATTTTTGAAGAAAAAAATTTTTGGCTGATTTTTAAGCTCCGGGTCTTGCAGAATTTTTCATATGGGTAAATATCTTTCTTGAGAGATCTGTGTCAAAATTAAGCACCAAAATCAACTTCTGTCACCGCAGCAAATCTTTTTTAAGGTTTACTGAAAGTTTTAAGCAGAATTTGGGGATTTTTGAAGAAATACATTTTTGGCCGATTTTTAAGGTCCGGGGCTTACAGAATTTTTAATATGGGTAAATATCTTTCTGGAGGGTTCTGTGTCAAAATTAAGCAACAACATCAACTTTTGTCACTGCAGCAAATCTTTTTTAAGGTTTACTGAAAGTTTTAAGCAGAATTTGTTGATTTTTGAAGAAAAAAATTTTTTGGCCGATTTTTAAGGTCCGGGGCTTACAAAATTTTTCTTACGGGTAAATATCTTTCTGGAGGGTTCTGTGTCAAAATTAAGCACCAAAATCAACTTCTGTCACCGCAGCAAATCTTTTTTAAGGTTTACTGAAAGTTTTAAGCAGAATTTGGGGATTTTTGAAGAAAAAAAATTTTGGCTGATTTTTATGGTCCGGGGCTTACAGAATTTTTCATACGTGTAAATATCTTTCTGGAGGGTTCTGTGTCAAAATTAAGCACCAAAATCAACTTTTGTCACCGCAGCAAATCTTTTTTAAGATTTTCTGAAAGTTTTAAGCAGAATTTGGGGATTTTTGAAGAAAAAAATTTTTAAACGATTTTTAAAGTCCGGGGCTTACAGAATTTTTCATACGGGTAAATATCTTTCTGGAGGGTTCTGTGTCAAATTTAAGCACCAAAATCAACTTCTGTCACCGCAGCAAAGCTTTTTTAAGGTTTACTGAAAGTTTTAAGCCGAATTTGGGGATTTTTGAAGAAAAAAATTTTTGCCCGATTTTTAAGGTCCGGGGCTTACAGAATTTTTCATATGGGTAAATATCTTTCTGGAGGGTTCTGTGTCAAAATTAAGCACCAAAATCAACTTCTGTCACCGCAGCAAATCTTTTTTAAGGTTTATTGAAAGTTTTCAGCAGAATTTGGGGATTTTTGAAGAAAAAAAATTTTGGCCGATTTTTAAGGTCCGGAGCTTACAGAATTTTTCATACAGGTAAATATCTTTCTGGAGGGTTCTGTGTCAAAATTAAGCACCAAAATCAACTTCTGTCTCCGCATCAAATCTTTTTTAAGGTTTACTGAAAGTTTTAAGCAGAATTTGGGGATTTTTTAAGAAAAAAATTTTGGGCCGATTTTTAAGGTCCGGGGTTTACAAAATTTTTCATACGGGTAAATATCTTTCTGGAGGGTTCTGTGTCAAAATTAAGCACCAAAATCAACTTCTGTCACCGCACCAAATCTTTTTTAAGGTTTACTATAAGTTTTAAGCAGAATTTGGGGATTATTAAAGAAAAAAAATTTTGCCCGATTTTTAAGGTCCGGGGCTTACAGAATTTTTCATATGGGTAAATATCTTTCTGGAGGGTTCTGTGTCAAAATGAAGCACCAAAATCAACTTCTGTCACCGCAGCAAATCTTTTTTAAAGTTTACTGAAAGTTTGAAGCAGAATTTGGGGATTTTTGAAGAAAAAATTTTTTGGCTTATTTTTAAGGTCCGGGGTTTGCAGAATTTTTCATACGGGTAAATATCTTTCTTGAGAGTTCTGTGTCAAAATTAAGCACCAAAATCAACTTCCGTCACCGTAGCAAATCTTTTTTAAGGTTTATTGAAAGTTTTAAGTAGAATTTGGGGATTTTTGAAGAAAAAAATTTTTGGCCGATTTTTAAGGTCCGGGGCTTACAGAATTTTTCATTCCGGTAAATATCTTACTGGAGGGTTCTGTGTCAAAATTAAGCACCAAAATCAACTTCTGTCACCGCAGCAAATCTTTTTTAAGGTTTACGGAAAGTTTTAAGCAGAATTTGGGGATTTTTGAAGAAAAAAATTTTTGGCCGATTTTTAAGGTCCGGGGCTTACAGAATTTTTCATTCGGGTAAATATCTTTCTGGAGGGTTCTGTGTCAAAATTAAGCACCAAAATCAACTTCTGTCACCGCAGCAAATCTTTTTTAAGGTTTACTGAAAGTTTTAAACAGAATTTGGGGATTTTTGAAGAAAAAAAATTTTGGCTGATTTTTAAGGTCCGGGGCTTACAGAATTTTTCATATGGGTAAATATCTTTCTGGAGGGTTCTGTGTCAAAATTAAGCACCAAAATCAACTTCTGTCACCGCAGCAAATCTTTTTTTAAGGTTTACTGAAAGTTTTAAGCAGAATTTGGGGATTTTTGAAGAAAAAAATAATTGGCTGATGTTTAAGGTCCGGGGCTTACAGAATTTTTCTTATGTGTAAATATCTTTCTTGAGAGTTCTGTGTCAAAATTAAGCACCAAAATCAACTTCTGTCACCGCACCAAATCTTTTTTAAGGTTTACTGAAAGTTTTAAGCAGAATTTGGGGATTTTTAATGAAAAAAGTTTTTGGCCGATTTCTAAGGTCCGGGGCTTACAGAATTTTTCATATGGGTAAATATCTTTCTGGAGGGTTCTGTGTCAAAATTAAGCACCAAAATCAACTTCTGTCACCGCAGCAAATCTTTTTTAAGGTTTACTGAAAGTTTTAAGCAGAATTTGGGGATTTTTGAAGAAAAAAATTTTTGGCTGATTTTTAAGCTCCGGGTCTTGCAGAATTTTTCATTCCGGTAAATATCTTTCTTGAGAGATCTGTGTCAAAATTAAGCCCCAAAATCAACTTCTGTCACCGCAGCAAATCTTTTTTAAGGTTTACTGAAAGTTTTAAGCAGAATTTGGGGATTTTTGAAGAAAAAAATAATTGGCTGATTTTTAAGGTCCGGGGCTTACAGAATTTTTCATTCGCGTAAATATCTTTCTGGAGGGTTCTGTGTCAAAATTAAGCACCAAAATAATCTTCTGTCACCGCAGTAAATCTTTTTAATGTTTACTGAAAGTTTTAAGCAGAATTAGCAGATTGTTGAAAAAAAATAAAATTATGGCCGATTTTTAAGGTCCGAGGCTTACAGAATTTTTCATACAGAAAATTTATTTCTGGGGAGTTCTGTGTCAAAATTAAGCACCAAAATCAACTTCTTTCACCGCAGCAAATCTTTTTTAAGGTGTACCAAAAGTTTTAAGCAGAATTTGGGGATTTTTAAAAAAAAAATTTGGCCGATTTTTAAGATCCAGGGCTTACAGAATTTTTCATATGGGTAAATATATTTCTGGAGAGTTCTGTGTCAACATTAAGCACCAAAATCAACTTCTTTCACCACTGCAAATTTTTTTTAAGGTGTACTGAAAGTTTTAAGCAGAATTTGGGGATTTTTAAAAAAAAAATTTATTGGTCAATTTTTAAGGTCCGGGGCTTACACAATCTTTCATATGGGTAAATATATTTCTGGAGAGTTCTGTGTCAAAATTAAGCACCAAAATCAACTTCTGTCACCGCAGCAAATCTTTTTTAAGATGTACCGAAAGTTTTAAGCAGAATTTGGGGATTTTTGAAAAAAAAAATTTAGCCGGTTTTTAAGGTCCGGGGCTTACAGAATTTTTCATACAGATAAATATATTTCTGGAGAGTTCTGTGTCAAAATTAAGCACCAAAATCAACTTCTCTCACCACAGCAAATCTTTTTTAAGGTGTACCGAAAATTTTAAGAAGAATTTGGGGATTTTTTAAAAAATAAATTATTGCCGATTTTTAAGGTCCGGGGCGTACAGAATTTTTCATACAGTTAAATATATTTCTGGAGAGTTCTGTGTCAAAATTAAGCATCAAAATCAACTTCTTTCACCGCAGCAAATCTTTTTTAAGGTGTACCGAAAGTTTTAAGCAGAGTTTGGAGATTTTTGAAAAAAAAAATTTTGGCCGGTTTTTAAGGTCCGGGGCTTACAGAATTTTTTATATCGGTAAATATATTTCTAGAGAGTTCTGTATCAACATTAAGCACCAAAATCAACTTCTTTCACCACAGCAAATCTTTTTTAAGGTGTACCGAAAGTTTTAAGCAGAATTTGGGAATTTTTGAAAAAAAAACTATTGGCCGATTTTTAAGGTCCGGGGCTTACAGAATTTTTCAATTGGTTAAAAATATTTCTGGAGAGTTCTGTGTTAAAATTAAGAACCAAAATCAACTTCTGTCACAGCAGCAAATCTTTTTTAAGGTGTACGAAAATTTTAAGCAGAATTTGGTGATTTCTGAAAAAAAAAATTTTGGCTGATTTTTAAGGTTCAGGGCTTACAGAATTTTTCATACAGTAAATATATTTCTGGAGAGTTCTGTGTCAAAATTAAGCACCAAAATCAACTTCTCTCACCACAGCAAATCTTTATTAAGGTGTACCAAAAGTTTTTAGCAAAATTTGGGAATTTTTGAGAAAAAAAATTTTGGCCGATTTTAAGGTCCAGGGCTTACAGAATTTTTCATACAGTAAATATATTTCTGGAGAGTTCTGTGTCAAAATTAAGCACCAAAATCAACTTTTCTCACCGCAGCAAATCTTTTTTAAGGTGTACCGAAAATTTTAAGCAGAATTAGCGGATTGTTGAAAAAAAAAAATTTTGGCCGATTTTTAAGGTCCGAGGCTTGAAGAATTTTTCATACAGAAAATTTATTTTTGGGGAGTTCTGTGTCAAAATTAAGCACCAAAATCAACTTCTTTCACTGCAGCAAATCTTTTTTAAGGTGTACCAAAAGATTTAAGCAGAATTTGGGGATTTTTTAAAAAAAAATTGGGGCCGATTTTTAAGGTCCGGGGCTTACAGAATTTTTCATATGGGTAAATATATTTATGGAGATTTCTGTGTCAAAACTAAGCACCAAAATCAACTTATGTCACCACAGCAAATATTTTTAAAGGTGTACCAAAAGTTTTAAGCAGAATTTAGGGATTTTTTGAAAAAAAATTATTGGGCGATTTTTAAGGTCCGGTGCTTACACAATTTTTCATTTGGGTAAATATATTTCTGGAGAGTTCTGTGTCAAAATTAAACACCGAAATCAACTTCTTTCACAGCTGCAAATCTTTTTTAAGGTGTACCGAAAGTTTTAAGTAGAATTTGGGGATTTCTGAAAAAAAAAATTTTAGGCCGATTTTTAAGATCCGGGGCTTACAGAATATTTCATATGGGTAAATATATTTCTGGAGAGTTCTGTGTCAAAATTAAGCAAAAAAATCAACTTCTGTCACCGTAGCAAATCTTTTTAAGGTGCACCAAAAGTTTTAAGCAAAATTTGGGGATTTTTGAAAAAATAAATTTGGCTGAATTTTTAAGGACAGGGCTTACAGAATTTTTTATATGCGTAAATATATTTCTGGAGAGTTCTGTGTCAAAATTAACCACCAAAATCAACTTCTGTCACCGCAGCAAATCTTTTTTAAGGTGTTCCGAAAGTTTTAAGCAGAATTTGGGGGTTTCTGAAAAAGAAAATTTTAGGCCATTTTTAAGGTCCGGGGCTTACAGAATTTTTTATATGGGTAAATATATTTCTGGAGAGTTCTGTGTCAAAACTAAGCACCAAAATCAACTTCTGTCACCGCAGAAAATCTTTTTTAAGATGTACCAAAAGTTTTAAGCAGAATTTGGGGATTTTTGAAAAAAAAAATTTAGCCGGTTTTTAAGGTCCGGGGCTTACAGAATTTTTCATACAGATAAATATATTTCTGGAGAGTTCTGTGTCAAAATTAAGCACCAAAATCAACTTCTTTCACCACAGCAAATCTTTTTTAAGGTGTACCGAAAATTTTAAGAAGAATTTGGGGATTTTTCAAAAAATAAATTATTGCCGATTTTTAAGGTCCGGAGCTTACAGAATTTTTCATACAGATAAATATATTTCTGGAGAGTTCTGTGTCAAAATTAAGCACCAAAATCAACTTCTTTCACCGCAGCAAATCTTTTTTAAGGTGTACCGAAAGTTTTAAGCAGAGTTTGGAGATTTTTGAAAAAAAAAATTTTGGCCTGTTTTAAGGTCCGGGGCTTACAGAATTTTTCATATGGGTAAATATATTTCTAGAGAGTTCTGTATCAACATTAAGCACCAAAATCAACTTCTTTCACCGCAGCAAATCTTTTTTAAGGTGTACCGAAAGTTTTAAGCAGAATTTGGGAATTTTTGAAAAAAAAACTATTGGCCGATTTTTAAGGTCCGGGGCTTACAGAATTTTTCAATTGGTTAAAAATATTTCTGGAGAGTTCTGTGTTAAAATTAAGCACCAAAATCAACTTCTGTCACCGCAGCAAATCTTTTTTAAGGTGTACCAAAAATTTTTAGCAAAATTTGGGGATTTTTGTGAAAAAAAATTTTGGCCGATTTTTAAGGTCCAGGGCTTACAGAATTTTTCACATGGGTAAATATATTTCTGGAGAGTTCTGTGTCAAAATTAAGCACCAAAATCAACTTCTTTCACCGCAGCAAATCTTTTTTAAGGTGTACCGAAAGTTTTAATCAGAATTTGGGGATTTTTGAAAAAAAAAGTTTTAGGCTGATTTTTAAGGTTTGGGGCTTAAAGAATTTTTCATACTGGTAAATATATTTCTGGAGAGTACTGAGACAAAATTAAGCACCAAAATTAACTTTTCTCACCGCAGCAAATCTTTTTTAAGGTGTACCGAAAATTTTAAGCAGAATTTCGGAATTTTTTTAAAAAAAACTATTGGCCGATTTTTAAGGTCCGGGGCTTACAGAATTTTTCATACAGGTAAATATATTTCTGGAGAGTTCTGTGTCAAAATTAAGCACCAAAATAAACTTCTTTCACAGCAGCAAACCTTTTTCAAGTTGTACCAAAAGTTTTAAGCAGAATTTGGGGATTTTTGAAAAAATAAATTATTGCCGTTTTTTAAGGTCCGGGGCTTACACAATTTTTCATTTGGGTAAACATATTTCTGGAGAGTTCTGTGTTAAAATTAAGCACCAAAATCAACTTCTGTCACCGCAGCAAATCTTTTTTAAGGTGTACCGAAATTTTTAACTAGAATTTGGGGATTTCTGAAAAAAAATAATTTTAGGCTGATTTTTAAGGTCCGGGGCTTACAGAATTTTTCATACGGGTAAATATATTTCTGGAGAGTTCTTTGTCAAAATTAAGCACCAAAATCTACTTCTGTCACCGCAGCAAATCTTTTTTAAGGTGTACCAATAGTTTTAAGCAAAATTTTGGGATTTTTGAAAAAAAAAATTTGGCCGATTTTTAAGATCCAGGGCTTACAGAATTTTTCATATGGGTAAATATATTTCTGGAGAGTTCTGTGTCAACATTAAGCACCAAAATCAACTTCTTTCACCACTGCAAATCTTTTTTAAGGTGTACTGAAAGTTTTAAGCAGAATTTGGGGATTTTTTTACAAAAAAATTATTGGCCAATTTTTAAGGTCCGGGGCTTACACAATCTTTCATATGGGTAAATATATTTCTGGAGAGTTCTGTGTCAAAATTAAGCACTAAAATCAACTTCTGTCACCGCAGCAAATCTTTTTTAAGATGTACCAAAAGTTTTAAGCAGAATTTGGGGATTTTTGAAAAAAAAAATTTAGCCGGTTTTTAAGGTCCGGGGCTTACAGAATTTTTCATACAGATAAATATATTTCTGGAGAGTTCTGTGTCAAAATTAAGCACCAAAATCAACTTCTGTCACCGCAGCAAATCTTTTTTTAAGGTTTACTGAAAGTTTTAAGCAGAATTTGGGGATTTTTGAAGAAAAAAATAATTGGCTGATGTTTAAGGTCCGGGGCTTACAGAATTTTTCTTATGTGTAAATATCTTTCTTGAGAGTTCTGTGTCAAAATTAAGCACCAAAATCAACTTCTGTCACCGCACCAAATCTTTTTTAAGGTTTACTGAAAGTTTTAAGCAGAATTTGGGGATTTTTAATGAAAAAAGTTTTTGGCCGATTTCTAAGGTCCGGGGCTTACAGAATTTTTCATATGGGTAAATATCTTTCTGGAGGGTTCTGTGTCAAAATTAAGCACCAAAATCAACTTCTGTCACCGCAGCAAATCTTTTTTAAGGTTTACTGAAAGTTTTAAGCAGAATTTGGGGATTTTTGAAGAAAAAAATTTTTGGCTGATTTTTAAGCTCCGGGTCTTGCAGAATTTTTCATTCCGGTAAATATCTTTCTTGAGAGATCTGTGTCAAAATTAAGCCCCAAAATCAACTTCTGTCACCGCAGCAAATCTTTTTTAAGGTTTACTGAAAGTTTTAAGCAGAATTTGGGGATTTTTGAAGAAAAAAATAATTGGCTGATTTTTAAGGTCCGGGGCTTACAGAATTTTTCATTCGCGTAAATATCTTTCTGGAGGGTTCTGTGTCAAAATTAAGCACCAAAATAATCTTCTGTCACCGCAGTAAATCTTTTTAATGTTTACTGAAAGTTTTAAGCAGAATTAGCGGATTGTTGAAAAAAAATAAAATTATGGCCGATTTTTAAGGTCCGAGGCTTACAGAATTTTTCATACAGAAAATTTATTTCTGGGGAGTTCTGTGTCAAAATTAAGCACCAAAATCAACTTCTTTCACCGCAGCAAATCTTTTTTAAGGTGTACCAAAAGTTTTAAGCAGAATTTGGGGATTTTTAAAAAAAAAATTTGGCCGATTTTTAAGATCCAGGGCTTACAGAATTTTTCATATGGGTAAATATATTTCTGGAGAGTTCTGTGTCAACATTAAGCACCAAAATCAACTTCTTTCACCACTGCAAATTTTTTTTAAGGTGTACTGAAAGTTTTAAGCAGAATTTGGGGATTTTTAAAAAAAAAATTTATTGGTCAATTTTTAAGGTCCGGGGCTTACACAATCTTTCATATGGGTAAATATATTTCTGGAGAGTTCTGTGTCAAAATTAAGCACCAAAATCAACTTCTGTCACCGCAGCAAATCTTTTTTAAGATGTACCGAAAGTTTTAAGCAGAATTTGGGGATTTTTGAAAAAAAAAATTTAGCCGGTTTTTAAGGTCCGGGGCTTACAGAATTTTTCATACAGATAAATATATTTCTGGAGAGTTCTGTGTCAAAATTAAGCACCAAAATCAACTTCTCTCACCACAGCAAATCTTTTTTAAGGTGTACCGAAAATTTTAAGAAGAATTTGGGGATTTTTTAAAAAATAAATTATTGCCGATTTTTAAGGTCCGGGGCGTACAGAATTTTTCATACAGTTAAATATATTTCTGGAGAGTTCTGTGTCAAAATTAAGCATCAAAATCAACTTCTTTCACCGCAGCAAATCTTTTTTAAGGTGTACCGAAAGTTTTAAGCAGAGTTTGGAGATTTTTGAAAAAAAAAATTTTGGCCGGTTTTTAAGGTCCGGGGCTTACAGAATTTTTTATATCGGTAAATATATTTCTAGAGAGTTCTGTATCAACATTAAGCACCAAAATCAACTTCTTTCACCACAGCAAATCTTTTTTAAGGTGTACCGAAAGTTTTAAGCAGAATTTGGGAATTTTTGAAAAAAAAACTATTGGCCGATTTTTAAGGTCCGGGGCTTACAGAATTTTTCAATTGGTTAAAAATATTTCTGGAGAGTTCTGTGTTAAAATTAAGAACCAAAATCAACTTCTGTCACAGCAGCAAATCTTTTTTAAGGTGTACGAAAATTTTAAGCAGAATTTGGTGATTTCTGAAAAAAAAAATTTTGGCTGATTTTTAAGGTTCAGGGCTTACAGAATTTTTCATACAGTAAATATATTTCTGGAGAGTTCTGTGTCAAAATTAAGCACCAAAATCAACTTCTCTCACCACAGCAAATCTTTATTAAGGTGTACCAAAAGTTTTTAGCAAAATTTGGGAATTTTTGAGAAAAAAAATTTTGGCCGATTTTAAGGTCCAGGGCTTACAGAATTTTTCATACAGTAAATATATTTCTGGAGAGTTCTGTGTCAAAATTAAGCACCAAAATCAACTTTTCTCACCGCAGCAAATCTTTTTTAAGGTGTACCGAAAATTTTAAGCAGAATTAGCGGATTGTTGAAAAAAAAAAATTTTGGCCGATTTTTAAGGTCCGAGGCTTGAAGAATTTTTCATACAGAAAATTTATTTTTGGGGAGTTCTGTGTCAAAATTAAGCACCAAAATCAACTTCTTTCACTGCAGCAAATCTTTTTTAAGGTGTACCAAAAGATTTAAGCAGAATTTGGGGATTTTTTAAAAAAAAATTGGGGCCGATTTTTAAGGTCCGGGGCTTACAGAATTTTTCATATGGGTAAATATATTTATGGAGATTTCTGTGTCAAAACTAAGCACCAAAATCAACTTATGTCACCACAGCAAATATTTTTAAAGGTGTACCAAAAGTTTTAAGCAGAATTTAGGGATTTTTTGAAAAAAAATTATTGGGCGATTTTTAAGGTCCGGTGCTTACACAATTTTTCATTTGGGTAAATATATTTCTGGAGAGTTCTGTGTCAAAATTAAACACCGAAATCAACTTCTTTCACAGCTGCAAATCTTTTTTAAGGTGTACCGAAAGTTTTAAGTAGAATTTGGGGATTTCTGAAAAAAAAAATTTTAGGCCGATTTTTAAGATCCGGGGCTTACAGAATATTTCATATGGGTAAATATATTTCTGGAGAGTTCTGTGTCAAAATTAAGCAAAAAAATCAACTTCTGTCACCGTAGCAAATCTTTTTAAGGTGCACCAAAAGTTTTAAGCAAAATTTGGGGATTTTTGAAACAATAAATTTGGCTGAATTTTTAAGGACAGGGCTTACAGAATTTTTTATATGCGTAAATATATTTCTGGAGAGTTCTGTGTCAAAATTAACCACCAAAATCAACTTCTGTCACCGCAGCAAATCTTTTTTAAGGTGTTCCGAAAGTTTTAAGCAGAATTTGGGGGTTTCTGAAAAAGAAAATTTTAGGCCATTTTTAAGGTCCGGGGCTTACAGAATTTTTTATATGGGTAAATATATTTCTGGAGAGTTCTGTGTCAAAACTAAGCACCAAAATCAACTTCTGTCACCGCAGAAAATCTTTTTTAAGGTGTACCGAAAATTTTAAGCAGAATTTCGGAATTTTTGAAAAAAAAGCTATTGGCCGATTTTTAAGGTCCGGGGCTTACAGAATTTTTCATACAGGTAAATATATTTCTGGAGAGTTCTGTGTCAAAATTAAGCAACAAAATAAACTTCTTTCACAGCAGCAAACCTTTTTCAAGTTGTACCAAAAGTTTTAAGCAGAATTTGGGGATTTTTGAAAAAATTAATTATTGCCGTTTTTTAAGGTCCGGGGCTTACACAATTTTTCATTTGGGTAAACATATTTCTGGAGAGTTCTGTGTTAAAATTAAGCACCAAAATCAACTTCTGTCACCGCAGCAAATCTTTTTTAAGGTGTACCAATAGTTTTAAGCAAAATTTTGGGATTTTTGAAAAAAAAATTTGGCCGATTTTTAAGATCCAGGGCTTACAGAATTTTTCATATGGGTAAATATATTTCTGGAGAGTTCTGTGTCAACATTAAGCACCAAAATCAACTTCTTTCACCACTGCAAATCTTTTTTAAGGTGTACTGAAAGTTTTAAGCAGAATTTGGGGATTTTTTTAAAAAAAAATTATTGGCCAATTTTTAAGGTCCGGGGCTTACACAATCTTTCATATGGGTAAATATATTTCTGGAGAGTTCTGTGTCAAAATTAAGCACTAAAATCAACTTCTGTCACCGCAGCAAATCTTTTTTAAGATGTACCAAAAGTTTTAAGCAGAATTTGGGGATTTTTGAAAAAAAAAATTTAGCCGGTTTTTAAGGTCCGGGGCTTACAGAATTTTTCATACAGATAAATATATTTCTGGAGAGTTCTGTGTCAAAATTAAGCACCAAAATCAACTTCTTTCACCACAGCAAATCTTTTTTAAGGTGTACCGAAAATTTTAAGAAGAATTTGGGGATTTTTCAAAAAATAAATTATTGCCGATTTTTAAGGTCCGGAGCTTACAGAATTTTTCATACAGATAAATATATTTCTGGAGAGTTCTGTGTCAAAATTAAGCACCAAAATCAACTTCTTTCACCGCAGCAAATCTTTTTTAAGGTGTACCGAAAGTTTTAAGCAGAGTTTGGAGATTTTTGAAAAAAAAAATTTTGGCCTGTTTTAAGGTCCGGGGCTTACAGAATTTTTCATATGGGTAAATATATTTCTAGAGAGTTCTGTATCAACATTAAGCACCAAAATCAACTTCTTTCACCGCAGCAAATCTTTTTTAAGGTGTACCGAAAGTTTTAAGCAGAATTTGGGAATTTTTGAAAAAAAAACTATTGGCCGATTTTTAAGGTCCGGGGCTTACAGAATTTTTCAATTGGTTAAAAATATTTCTGGAGAGTTCTGTGTTAAAATTAAGCACCAAAATCAACTTCTGTCACCGCAGCAAATCTTTTTTAAGGTGTACCAAAAATTTTTAGCAAAATTTGGGGATTTTTGTGAAAAAAAATTTTGGCCGATTTTTAAGGTCCAGGGCTTACAGAATTTTTCACATGGGTAAATATATTTCTGGAGAGTTCTGTGTCAAAATTAAGCACCAAAATCAACTTCTTTCACCGCAGCAAATCTTTTTTAAGGTGTACCGAAAGTTTTAATCAGAATTTGGGGATTTTTGAAAAAAAAAGTTTTAGGCTGATTTTTAAGGTTTGGGGCTTAAAGAATTTTTCATACTGGTAAATATATTTCTGGAGAGTACTGAGACAAAATTAAGCACCAAAATTAACTTTTCTCACCGCAGCAAATCTTTTTTAAGGTGTACCGAAAATTTTAAGCAGAATTTCGGAATTTTTTTTAAAAAAACTATTGGCCGATTTTTAAGGTCCGGGGCTTACAGAATTTTTCATACAGGTAAATATATTTCTGGAGAGTTCTGTGTCAAAATTAAGCACCAAAATAAACTTCTTTCACAGCAGCAAACCTTTTTCAAGTTGTACCAAAAGTTTTAAGCAGAATTTGGGGATTTTTGAAAAAATAAATTATTGCCGTTTTTTAAGGTCCGGGGCTTACACAATTTTTCATTTGGGTAAACATATTTCTGGAGAGTTCTGTGTTAAAATTAAGCACCAAAATCAACTTCTGTCACCGCAGCAAATCTTTTTTAAGGTGTACCGAAATTTTTAACTAGAATTTGGGGATTTCTGAAAAAAAATAATTTTAGGCTGATTTTTAAGGTCCGGGGCTTACAGAATTTTTCATACGGGTAAATATATTTCTGGAGAGTTCTGTGTCAAAATTAAGCACCAAAATCTACTTCTGTCACCGCAGCAAATCTTTTTTAAGGTGTACCAATAGTTTTAAGCAAAATTTTGGGATTTTTGAAAAAAAAAATTTGGCCGATTTTTAAGATCCAGGGCTTACAGAATTTTTCATATGGGTAAATATATTTCTGGAGAGTTCTGTGTCAACATTAAGCACCAAAATCAACTTCTTTCACCACTGCAAATCTTTTTTAAGGTGTACTGAAAGTTTTAAGCAGAATTTGGGGATTTTTTTACAAAAAAATTATTGGCCAATTTTTAAGGTCCGGGGCTTACACAATCTTTCATATGGGTAAATATATTTCTGGAGAGTTCTGTGTCAAAATTAAGCACTAAAATCAACTTCTGTCACCGCAGCAAATCTTTTTTAAGATGTACCAAAAGTTTTAAGCAGAATTTGGGGATTTTTGAAAAAAAAAATTTAGCCGGTTTTTAAGGTCCGGGGCTTACAGAATTTTTCATACAGATAAATATATTTCTGGAGAGTTCTGTGTCAAAATTAAGCACCAAAATCAACTTCTCTCACCACAGCAAATCTTTTTTAAGGTGTACCGAAAATTTTAAGAAGAATTTGGGGATTTTTGAAAAAATAAATTATTGTCGATTTTTAAGGTTCGGGGCTTACAGAATTTTTCATACAGATAAATATATTTCTGGAGAGTTCTGTGTCAAAATTAAGCACCAAAATCAACTTCTTTCACCGCAGCAAATCTTTTTTAAGTTGTACCGAAAGTTTTAAGCAGAATTAGCGGATTGTTGAAAAAAAATAAAATTTTGGCCGATTTTTAAGGTCCGAGGCTTACAGAATTTTTCATACAGAAAATGTATTTCTGGGGAGTTCTGTGTCAAAATTAAGCACCAAAATCAACTTCTTTCACAGCAGCAAATCTTTTTTAAGGTGTACCAAAAGATTTAAGCAGAATTTGGGGATTTTTAAAAAAAAAATTGGGGCCGATTTTTAAGGTCCAGGGCTTACAGAATTTTTCATATGGGTAAATATATTTATGGAGATTTCTGTGTCAAAACTAAGCACCAAAATCAACTTATGTCACCGCAGCAAATATTTTTTAAGGTGTACCAAAAGTTTTAAGCAGAATTTGGGGATTTTTGGAAAAAAAATTATTGGGCGATTTTTAAGGTCCGGTGCTTACACGATTTTTCATTTGGGTAAATATATTTCTGGAGAGTTTTGTGTCAAAATTAAACACCGAAAATCAACTTCTTTCACAGCTGCAAATCTTTTTTAAGGTGTACCGAAAGTTTTAAGTAGAATTTGGGGATTTCTAAAAAAAAAAATTTTAGGCCGATTTTTAAGATCCGGGGCTTACAGAATATTTCATATGGGTAAATATATTTCTGGAGAGTTCTGTGTCAAAATTAAGCACCAAAATCAACTTCTGTCACCGTAGCAAATCTTTTTTAAGGTGCACCGAAAGTTTTAAGCAAAATTTGGGGATTTTTGAAAAAATAAATTTGGCTGAATTTTTAAGGACAGGGCTTACAGAATTTTTGATATGGGTAAATATATTTCTGGAGAGTTCTGTGTCAAAATTAACCACCAAAATAAACTTCTTTCACAGCAGCAAATCTTTTTCAAGTTGTACCAAAAGTTTTAAGCAGAATTTGGGGATTTTTGAAAAAATAAATTATTGCCGTTTTTTAAGGTCCGGGGCTTACACAATTTTTCATTTGGGTAAATATATTTCTGGAGAGTTCTGTGTTAAAATTAAGCACCAAAATCAACTTCTGTAACCGCAGCAAATCTTTTTTAAGGTGTACCGAAAGTTTTAAGCATAATTTGGGGGTTTCTGAAAAAGAAAGTTTTAGGCCATTTTTAAGGTCCGGGGCTTACAGAATTTTTTATATGGGTAAATATATTTCTGGAGAGTTCTGTGTCAAAACTAAGCACCAAAATCAACTTCTGTCACCGCAGAAAATCTTTTTTAAGGTGTACCGAAAATTTTAAGCAGAATTTCGGAATTTTTGAAAAAAAAACTATTGGCCGATTTTTAAGGTCCGGGGCTTACAGAATTTTTCATACAGGTAAATATATTTCTGGAGAGTTCTGTGTCAAAATTAAGCACCAAAATAAACTTCTTTCACAGCAGCAAATCTTTTTCAAGTTGTACCAAAAGTTTTAAGCAGAATTTGGGGATTTTTGAAAAAATAAATTTTTGCCGTTTTTTAAGGTCCGGGGCTTACACAATTTTTCATTTGGGTAAATATATTTCTGGAGAGTTCTGTGTTAAAATTAAGCACCAAAATCAACTTCTGTCACCGCAGCAAATCTTTTTTAAGGTGTACCAAAAGTTTTAAGCAGAATTTGGGGATTTTTGAAAAAAAAAATTTTAACCAATTTTTAAGGACCAGGGCTTACAGAATTTTTCATACAGATAAATATATTTCTGGAGAGTTCTGTGTCAAAATGAAGCACCAAAATCAACTTCTCTCACCACAGCAAATCTTTTTTAAGGTGTACCGAAAATTTTAAGAAGAATTTGGGGATTTTTGAAAAAATAAATTATTGCCGATTTTTAAGGTCCAGGGCTTACAGAATTTTTCATATGGGTAAATATATTTCTAGAGAGTTCTGTATCAACATTAAGCACCAAAATCAACTTCTTTCACCACAGCAAATCTTTTTTAAGGTGTACCGAAAGTTTTAAGCAGAATTTGGGAATTTTTGAAAAAAAAACTATTGGCGATTTTTAAGGTACGGGGCTTACAGAATTTTTCAATTGGTTAAAAATATTTCTAGAGAGTTCTGTGTCAAAATTAAGCACCAAAATCAACTTCTTTCACCGCAGCAAATCTTTTTTAAGGTGTACCGAAAGTTTTAAGCAGAGTTTGGAGATTTTTGAAAAAAAAAATTTTGGCCTGTTTTAAGGTCCCGGGCTTACAGAATTTTTCATATGGGTAAATATATTTCTAGAGAGTTCTGTATCAACATTAAGCACCAAAATCAACTTCTTTCACCGCAGCAAATCTTTTTTAAGGTGTACCGAAAGTTTTAAGCAGAATTTGGGAATTTTTGAAAAAAAAACTATTGGCCGATTTTTAAGGTCCGGGGCTTACAGAATTTTTCAATTGGTTAAAAATATTTCTGGAGAGTTCTGTGTTAAAATTAAGCACCAAAATCAACTTCTGTCACCGCAGCAAATCTTTTTAAGGTGTACCAAAAGTTTTTAGCAAAATTTGGGGATTTTAGAGAAAAAAAATTTTGGCCGATTTTTAAGGTCCAGGGCTTACAGAATTTTTCACATGGGTAAATATATTTCTGGAGAGTTCTGTGTCAAAATTAAGCACCAAAATCAACTTCTTTCACCGCAGCAAATCTTTTTTAAGGTGTACCGAAAGTTTTAATCAGAATTTGGGGATTTTTGAAAAAAAAAGTTTTAGGCCGATTTTTAAGGTTTGGGGCTTACAGAATTTTCATACTGGTAAATATATTTCCGGAGAGTACTGAGACAAAATTAAGCACCAAAATCAACTTTTCTCACCGCAGCAAATCTTTTTTAAGGTGTACCGAAAATTTTAAGCAGAATTAGCGGATTGTTGAAAAAAAATAAAATTTTGGCCGATTTTTAAGGTCCGAGGCTTACAGAATTTTTCATACAGAAAATTTATTTCTGGGGAGTTCTGTGTCAAAATTAAGCACCAAAATCAACTTCTTTCACAGCAGCAAATCTTTTTTAAGGTGTACCAAAAGATTTAAGCAGAATTTGGGGATTTTTAAAAAAAAAATTATGGCCGATTTTTAAGGTCCGGGGCTTACAGAATTTTTCATTTGGGTAAATATATTTCTGGAGAGTTCTGTGTCAAAATTAAACACCGAAATCAACTTCTTTCACAGCTGCAAATCTTTTTTAAGGTGTACCAAAAGTTTTAAGTAGAATTTGGGGATTTCTGAAAAAAAATATTTTAGGCCGATTTTTAAGATCCGGGGCTTACAGAATATTTCATATGGGTAAATATTTTTCTAGAGATTTCTGTGTCAAAATTAAGCAAAAAAATCAACTTCTGTCACCGCAGCAAATCTTTTTAAGGTGCACCAAAAGTTTTAAGCAAAATTTGGGGATTTTTGAAAAAATAAATTTGGCTGAATTTTTAAGGACAGGGCTTACAGAATTTTTGATATGGGTAAATATATTTCTGGAGAGTTCTGTGTCAAAATTAAGCACCAAAATAAACTTCTTTCACAGCAGCAAATCTTTTTCAAGTTGTACCAAAAGTTTTAAGCAGAATTTGGGGATTTTTGAAAAAATAAATTATTGCCGTTTTTTAAGGTCCGGGGCTTACACAATTTTTCATACGGGTAAATATCTTTCTGGAGGGTTCTGTGTCAAAATTAAGCACCAAAATCAACTTCTGTCACCGCAGCAAATCTTTTTTAAGGTTTACTGAAAGTTTTAAGCAGAATTTGGGGATTTTTGAAGAAAGAAATTTTTGGCCGATTTTTAAGGTCCGGGGTTTACAGAATTTTTTATACGGGTAAATATCTTTCTGGAGGGTTCTGTGTCAAAATTAAGCACCAAAATCAACTTCTGTCACCGCACCAAATCTTTTTTAAGGTTTACTGAAAGTTTTAAGCAGAATTTGGGGATTTTTAAAGAAAAAAAATTTTGCCCGATTTTTAAGGTCTGGGGCTTACAGAATTTTTCATATGGGTAAATATCTTTCTGGAGGGTTCTGTGTCAAAATTAAGCACCAAAATCAACTTCTGTCACTGCAGCAAATCTTTTTTAAGGTTTACTGAAAGTTTTAAGCAGAATTTGGTGATTTTTGAAGAAAAAAATTTTTAGCCGATTTTTAAGGTCCGGGGCTTACAGAATTTTTCATACGGGTAAATATTTTTCTGGAGGGTTCTGTGTCAAAATTAAGCACCAAAATCAACTTCTGTCACCGCATCAAATCTTTTTTAAGGTTTACTGAAAGTTTTAAGCAGAATTTGGGGATTTTTGAAGAAAAAAATTTTGGGCCGATATTTAAGGTCCGGGGTTTACAAAATTTTTCATACGGGTAAATATCTTTCTGGAGGGTTCTGTGTCAAAATTAAGCACCAAAATCAACTTCTGTCACCGCACCAAATCTTTTTTAAGGTTTACTGAAAGTTTTAAGCAGAATTTGGGGATTATTAAAGAAAAAAAATTTTGCCCGATTTTTAAGGTCCGGGGCTTACAGAATTTTTCATATGGGTAAATATCTTTCTGGAGGGTTCTGTGTCAAAATTAAGCACCAAAATCAACTTCTGTCACCGCAGCAAATCTTTTTTAAAGTTTACTGAAAGTTTTCAGCAGAATTTGGGGATTTTTGAAGAAAAAATTTTTTGGCTTATTTTTAAGGTCCGGGGTTTGCAGAATTTTTCATACGGGTAAATATCTTTCTTGAGAGTTCTGTGTCAAAATTAAGCACCAAAATCAACTTCCGTCACCGTAGCAAATCTTTTTTAAGGTTTATTGAAAGTTTTAAGTAGAATTTGGGGATTTTTGAAGAAAAAAATTTTTGGCCCATTTTTAAGGTCCGGGGCTTACAGAATTTTTCATTCGGTTAAATATATTTCTGGAGGGTTCTGTGTCACAATTAAGCACCAAAATCAACTTCTGTCACTGCAGCAAATCTTTTTTAAGGTTTACTGAAAGTTTTAAGCAGAATTTGGGGATTTTTGAAGAAAAACATTTTTGGCCGATTTTTAAGGTCCGGGGCTTACAGAATTTTTCATTCCGGTAAATATCTTACTGGAGGGTTCTGTGTCAAAATTAAGCACCAAAATCAACTTCTTTCACCGCAGCAAATCTTTTTTAAGGTTTACTGAAAGTTTTAAGCAGAATTTGGGGATTTTTGAAGAAAAAAATTTTTGGCCGATTTTTAAGGTCCGGGGCTTACAGAATTTTTCATTCGGGTAAATATCTTACTGGAGGGTTCTGTGTCAAAATTAAGCACCAAAATCAACTTCTGTCACCGCAGCAAATCTTTTTTAAGGTTTACTGAAAGTTTTAAGCAGAATTTGGGGATTTTTGAAGAAAAAATATTTTTGGCCAATTTTTAAGGTCCGGGGCTTACAGAATTTTTCATTCGGGTGAATATCTTTCTGGAGGGTTCTGTGTCAAAATTAAGCACCAAAATCAACTTCTGTCACCGCAGCAAATCTTTTTTAAGGTTTACTGAAAGTTTTAAGCAGAATTTGGGGATTTTTGAAGAAAAAAATTTTTGGCTGATTTTTAAGGTCCGGGGCTTACAGAATTTTTCATATGGGTAAATATCTTTCTGGAGGGTTCTGTGTCAAAATTAAGCACCAAAATCAACTTCTGTCACCGCAGCAAATCTTTTTTTAAGGTTTACTGAAAGTTTTAAGCAGAATTCGGGGATTTTTGAAGAAAAAAATAATTGGCTGAAGTTAAAGGTCCGGGGCTTACAGAATTTTTCATATGTGTAAATATCTTTCTTGAGAGTTCTGTGTCAAAATTAAGCACCAAAATCAACTTCTGTCACCGCACCAAATCTTTTTTAAGGTTTACTGAAAGTTTTAAGCAGAATTTGGGGATTTTTAATGAAAAAAGTTTTTGGCCGATTTTTAAGGTCCGGGGCTTACAGAATTTTTCATATGGGTAAATATCTTTCTGGAGGGTTCTGTGTCAAAATTAAGCACCAAAATCAACTTCTGTCACCGCAGCAAATCTTTTTTAAGGTTTACTGAAAGTTTTAAGCAGAATTTGGGGATTTTTGAAGAAAAAAATTTTTGGCCGATTTTTAAGGTCCGGGGCTTACAGAATTTTTCATTCGGGTAAATATCTTACTGGAGGGTTCTGTGTCAAAATTAAGCACCAAAATCAACTTCTGTCACCGCAGCAAATCTTTTTTAAGGTTTACTGAAAGTTTTAAGCAGAATTTGGGGATTTTTGAAGAAAAAATATTTTTGGCCAATTTTTAAGGTCCGGGGCTTACAGAATTTTTCATTCGGGTGAATATCTTTCTGGAGGGTTCTGTGTCAAAATTAAGCACCAAAATCAACTTCTGTCACCGCAGCAAATCTTTTTTTAAGGTTTACTGAAAGTTTTAAGCAGAATTTGGGGATTTTTGAAGAAAAAAATAATTGGCTGAAGTTAAAGGTCCGGGGCTTACAGAATTTTTCATATGTGTAAATATCTTTCTTGAGAGTTCTGTGTCAAAATTAAGCACCAAAATCAACTTCTGTCACCGCACCAAATCTTTTTTAAGGTTTACTGAAAGTTTTAAGCAGAATTTGGGGATTTTTAATGAAAAAAGTTTTTGGCCGATTTTTAAGGTCCGGGGCTTACAGAATTTTTCATATGGGTAAATATCTTTCTGGAGGGTTCTGTGTCAAAATTAAGCACCAAAATCAACTTCTGTCACCGCAGCAAATCTTTTTTAAGGTTTACTGAAAGTTTTAAGCAGAATTTGGGGATTTTTGAAGAAAAAAAATTTTGGCTGATTTTTAAGCTCCGGGTCTTGCAGAATTTTTCATATGGGTAAATATCTTTCTTGAGAGATCTGTGTCAAAATTAAGCACCAAAATCAACTTCTGTCACCGCAGCAAATCTTTTTTAAGGTTTACTGAAAGTTTTAAGCAGAATTTGGGGATTTTTGAAGAAATAAATTTTTGGCCGATTTTTAAGGTCCGGGGCTTACAGAATTTTTAATATGGGTAAATATCTTTCTGGAGGGTTCTGTGTCAAAATTAAGCAACAACATCAACTTTTGTCACTGCAGCAAATCTTTTTTAAGGTTTACTGAAAGTTTTAAGCAGAATTTGTTGATTTTTGAAGAAAAAAAATTTTTGGCCGATTTTTAAGGTCCGGGGCTTACAAAATTTTTCATACGGGTAAATATCTTTCTGGAGGGTTCTGTGTCAAAATTAAGCACCAAAATCAACTTCTGTCACCGCAGCAAATCTTTTTTAAGGTTTTCTGAAAGTTTTAAGCAGAATTTGGGGATTTTTGAAGAAAAAAAATTTTGGCTGATTTTATGGTCCGGGGCTTACAGAATTTTTCATACGTGTAAATATCTTTCTGGAGGGTTCTGTGTCAAAATTAAGCACCAAAATCAACTTTTGTCACCGCAGCAAATCTTTTTTAAGATTTTCTGAAAGTTTTAAGCAGAATTTGGGGATTTTTGAAGAAAAAAATTTTTAAACGATTTTTAAAGTCCGGGGCTTACAGAATTTTTAATACGGGTAAATATCTTTCTGGAGGGTTCTCTGTCAAATTTATGCACCAAAATCAACTTCTGTCACCGCAGCAAAGCTTTTTTAAGGTTTACTGAAAGTTTTAAGCCGAATTTGGGGATTTTTGAAGAAAAAAATTTTTGCCCGATTTTTAAGGTCCGGGGCTTACAGAATTTTTCATACGGGTAAATATCTTTCTGGAGGGTTCTGTGTCAAAATTAAGCACCAAAATCAACTTCTGTCACCGCAGCAAATCTTTTTTAAGGTTTATTGAAAGTTTTCAGCAGAATTTGGGGATTTTTGAAGAAAAAAAATTTTGGCCGATTTTTAAGGTCCGGAGCTTACAGAATTTTTCATACAGGTAAATATCTTTCTGGAGGGTTCTGTGTCAAAATTAAGCACCAAAATCAACTTCTGTCACCGCACCAAATCTTTTTTAAGGTTTACTATAAGTTTTAAGCAGAATTTGGGGATTATTAAAGAAAAAAAATTTTGTCCGATTTTTAAGGTCCGGGGCTTACAGACTTTTTCATATGGGTAAATATCTTTCTGGAGGGTTCTGTGTCAAAATTAAGCACCAAAATCAACTTCTGTCACCGCAGCAAATCTTTTTTAAAGTTTACTGAAAGTTTGAAGCAGAATTTGGGGATTTTTGAAGAAAAAATTTTTTGGCTTATTTTTAAGGTCCGGGGTTTGCAGAATTTTTCATACGGGTAAATATCTTTCTTGAGAGTTCTGTGTCAAAATTAAGCACCAAAATCAACTTCCGTCACCGTAGCAAATCTTTTTTAAGGTTTATTGAAAGTTTTAAGCAGAATTTGGGGATTTTTGAAGAAAAAAATTTTTGGCCCATTTTTAAGGTCCGGGGCTTACAGAATTTTTCATTCGGTTAAATATCTTTCTGGAGGGTTCTGTGTCAAAATTAAGCACCAAAATCAACTTCTGTCACCGCAGCAAATCTTTTTTAAGGTTTACTGAAAGTTTTAAGCAGAATTTGGGGATTTTTGAAGAAAAAAATTTTTGGCCGATTTTTAAGGTCCGGGGCTTACAGAATTTTTCATTCCGGTAAATATCTTACTGGAGGGTTCTGTGTCAAAATAAAGCACCAAAATCAACTTCTGTCACCGCAGCAAATCTTTTTTAAGGTTTACGGAAAGTTTTAAGCAGAATTTGGGGATTTTTGAAGAAAAAAATTTTTGGCCGATTTTTAAGGTCCGGGGCTTACAGAATTTTTCATTCGGGTAAATATCTTTCTGGAGGGTTCTGTGTCAAAATTAAGCACCAAAATCAACTTCTGTCACCGCAGCAAATCTTTTTTAAGGTTTACTGAAAGTTTTAAGCAGAATTTGGGGATTTTTGAAGAAAAAAAATTTTGGCTGATTTTTAAGCTCCGGGTCTTGCAGAATTTTTCATTCCGGTAAATATCTTTCTTGAGAGATCTGTGTCAAAATTAAGCCCCAAAATCAACTTCTGTCACCGCAGCAAATCTTTTTTAAGGTTTACTGAAAGTTTTAAGCAGAATTTGGGGATTTTTGAAGAAAAAAATAATTGGCTGATTTTTAAGGTCCGGGGCTTACAGAATTTTTCATTTGCGTAAATATCTTTCTGGAGGGTTCTGTGTCAAAATTAAGCACCAAAATAATCTTCTGTCACCGCAGTAAATCTTTTTTAATGTTTACTGAAAGTTTTAAGCAGAATTAGCGGATTGTTGAAAAAAAATAAAATTATGGCCGATTTTTAAGGTCCGAGGCTTACAGAATTTTTCATACAGAAAATTTATTTCTGGGGAGTTCTGTGTCAAAATTAAGCACCAAAATCAACTTCTTTCACCGCAGCAAATCTTTTTTAAGGTGTACCAAAAGATTTAAGCAGAATTTGGGGATTTTTAAAAAAAAAATTGGGGCCGATTTTTAAGATCCAGGGCTTACAGAATTTTTCATATGGGTAAATATATTTCTGGAGAGTTCTGTGTCAAAATTAAGCATCAAAATCAACTTCTTTCACCGCAGCAAATCTTTTTTAAGGTGTACCGAAAGTTTTAAGCAGAGTTTGGAGATTTTTGAAAAAAAAAATTTTGGCCGGTTTTTAAGGTCCGGGGCTTACAGAATTTTTTATATCGGTAAATATATTTCTAGAGAGTTCTGTATCAACATTAAGCACCAAAATCAACTTCTTTCACCACAGCAAATCTTTTTTAAGGTGTACCGAAAGTTTTAAGCAGAATTTGGGAATTTTTGAAAAAAAAACTATTGGCCGATTTTTAAGGTCCGGGGCTTACAGAATTTTTCAATTGGTTAAAAATATTTCTGGAGAGTTCTGTGTTAAAATTAAGAACCAAAATCAACTTCTGTCACAGCAGCAAATCTTTTTTAAGGTGTACGAAAATTTTAAGCAGAATTTGGTGATTTCTGAAAAAAAAAATTTTGGCTGATTTTTAAGGTTCAGGGCTTACAGAATTTTTCATACAGTAAATATATTTCTGGAGAGTTCTGTGTCAAAATTAAGCACCAAAATCAACTTCTCTCACCACAGCAAATCTTTTTTAAGGTGTACCAAAAGTTTTTAGCAAAATTTGGGAATTTTTGAGAAAAAAAATTTTGGCCGATTTTATGGTCCAGGGCTTACAGAATTTTTCATACAGTAAATATATTTCTGGAGAGTTCTGTGTCAAAATTAAGCACCAAAATCAACTTTTCTCACTGCAGCAAATCTTTTTTAAGGTGTACCGAAAATTTTAAGCAGAATTAGCGGATTGTTGAAAAAAAAAAAATTTTGGCCGATTTTTAAGGTCCGAGGCTTGAAGAATTTTTCATACAGAAAATTTATTTTTGGGGAGTTCTGTGTCAAAATTAAGCACCAAAATCAACTTCTTTCACTGCAGCAAATCTTTTTTAAGGTGTACCAAAAGATTTAAGCAGAATTTGGGGATTTTTTTAAAAAAAATTAGGGCCGATTTTTAAGGTCCGGGGCTTACAGAATTTTTCATATGGGTAAATATATTTATGGAGATTTCTGTGTCAAAACTAAGCACCAAAATCAACTTATGTCACCACAGCAAATATTTTTAAAGGTGTACCAAAAGTTTTAAGCAGAATTTAGGGATTTTTTGAAAAAAAATTATTGGGCGATTTTTAAGGTCCGGTGCTTACACAATTTTTCATTTGGGTAAATATATTTCTGGAGAGTTCTGTGTCAAAATTAAACACCGAAATCAACTTCTTTCACAGCTGCAAATCTTTTTTAAGGTGTACCGAAAGTTTTAAGTAGAATTTGGGGATTTCTGAAAAAAAAAATTTTAGGCCGATTTTTAAGATCCGGGGCTTACAGAATATTTCATATGGGTAAATATATTTCTGGAGAGTTCTGTGTCAAAATTAAGCAAAAAAATCAACTTCTGTCACCGTAGCAAATCTTTTTAAGGTGCACCAAAAGTTTTAAGCAAAATTTGGGGATTTTTGAAAAAATAAATTTGGCTGAATTTTTAAGGACAGGGCTTACAGAATTTTTTATATGCGTAAATATATTTCTGGAGAGTTCTGTGTCAAAATTAACCACCAAAATCAACTTCTGTCACCGCAGCAAATCTTTTTTAAGGTGTTCCGAAAGTTTTAAGCAGAATTTGGGGGTTTCTGAAAAAGAAAATTTTAGGCCATTTTTAAGGTCCGGGGCTTACAGAATTTTTTATATGGGTAAATATATTTCTGGAGAGTTCTGTGTCAAAACTAAGCACCAAAATCAACTTCTGTCACCGCAGAAAATCTTTTTTAAGGTGTACCGAAAATTTTAAGCAGAATTTCGGAATTTTTGAAAAAAAAGCTATTGGCCGATTTTTAAGGTCCGGGGCTTACAGAATTTTTCATACAGGTAAATATATTTCTGGAGAGTTCTGTGTCAAAATTAAGCAACAAAATAAACTTCTTTCACAGCAGCAAACCTTTTTCAAGTTGTACCAAAAGTTTTAAGCAGAATTTGGGGATTTTTGAAAAAATTAATTATTGCCGTTTTTTAAGGTCCGGGGCTTACACAATTTTTCATTTGGGTAAACATATTTCTGGAGAGTTCTGTGTTAAAATTAAGCACCAAAATCAACTTCTGTCACCGCAGCAAATCTTTTTAAGGTGTACCAATAGTTTTAAGCAAAATTTTGGGATTTTTGAAAAAAAAATTTGGCCGATTTTTAAGATCCAGGGCTTACAGAATTTTTCATATGGGTAAATATATTTCTGGAGAGTTCTGTGTCAACATTAAGCACCAAAATCAACTTCTTTCACCATTGCAAATCTTTTTTAAGGTGTACTGAAAGTTTTAAGCAGAATTTGGGGATTTTTTTAAAAAAAAATTATTGGCCAATTTTTAAGGTCCGGGGCTTACACAATCTTTCATATGGGTAAATATATTTCTGGAGAGTTCTGTGTCAAAATTAAGCACTAAAATCAACTTCTGTCACCGCAGCAAATCTTTTTTAAGATGTACCAAAAGTTTTAAGCAGAATTTGGGGATTTTTGAAAAAAAAAATTTAGCCAGTTTTTAAGGTCCGGGGCTTACAGAATTTTTCATACAGATAAATATATTTCTGGAGAGTTCTGTGTCAAAATTAAGCACCAAAATCAACTTCTTTCACCACAGCAAATCTTTTTTAAGGTGTACCGAAAATTTTAAGAAGAATTTGGGGATTTTTGAAAAAATAAATTATTGCCGATTTTTAAGGTCCGGGGCTTACAGAATTTTTCATACAGATAAATATATTTCTGGAGAGTTCTGTGTCAAAATTAAGCACCAAAATCAACTTCTTTCACCGCAGCAAATCTTTTTTAAGGTGTACCGAAAGTTTTAAGCAGAGTTTGGAGATTTTTGAAAAAAAAAATTTTGGCCTGTTTTAAGGTCCGGGGCTTACAGAATTTTTCATATGGGTAAATATATTTCTAGAGAGTTCTGTATCAACATTAAGCACCAAAATCAACTTCTTTCACCGCAGCAAATCTTTTTTAAGGTGTACCGAAAGTTTTAAGCAGAATTTGGGAATTTTTGAAAAAAAATTTTGGCCGATTTTTAAGGTCCAGGGCTTACAGAATTTTTCACATGGGTAAATATATTTCTGGAGAGTTCTGTGTCAAAATTAAGCACCAAAATCAACTTCTTTCACCGCAGCAAATCTTTTTTAAGGTGTACCGAAAGTTTTAATCAGAATTTGGGGATTTTTGAAAAAAAAAGTTTTAGGCTGATTTTTAAGGTTTGGGGCTTAAAGAATTTTTCATACTGGTAAATATATTTCTGGAGAGTACTGAGACAAAATTAAGCACCAAAATTAACTTTTCTCACCGCAGCAAATCTTTTTTAAGGTGTACCGAAAATTTTAAGCAGAAATAGCGGATTGTTGAAAAAAAATAAAATTTTGGCCGATTTTTAAGGTCCGAGGCTTACAGAATTTTTCATACAGAAAATTTTTTTCTGGGGAGTTCTGTGTCAAAATTAAGCACTAAAATCAACTTTTGTCACCGCAGCAAATCTTTTGGGAGAGGAGTGTCCTAGGAGGAGGTGGTGAGCTGCTGAGACAGGGAGAGGGCTTCCCCAGGCAGGCTGATTCCTCCTGGGGAAGATATCGCTGCTGATCCTGCTGTTTGTGGTGCTGAGGATTTGCTGTGGTGCTGCTGCCTTTCAGCACCATGACTAAGAGAGGCAGACCCCGGGCTGGAGGATCAAGCAGGGGTTCTGTCGCTCCTGTCCCGCCTGACCCGCCTGACCTGCCTGCCGGAGGACTGCAGCGCGAGGCCGGGGATCCACCCGCCGGTTCGCGGAGGCCGCAAGTGTGCGCGGCTGGAGCTCCGGACCCCCCTGTCCCTTTGGCGCGCCTGCCCGGGAGACGGAGTGCGGGGAGTCTGACGGAGCAGCCGAAGCAGCCGGAGCTGATGGAGCGGACGGCGGCGGCAAGCGGAGGACTCCCTGTACCAGCGGCGGACGTGCCGGGGAGTCGGAAGGCGGCTGCTGTGCTCGTGGACCCGGCGGCGGGCGGAGGAGGTGTCCTGGACCCCCCTGGACTTTCAGTTCGGAGAGCGGGGGGTCCAGTGGATTTCAGCAGAGTGCCAGTCTCCAAACCGCTGGCGGCGGCACCCCCGAGTGACGCAACTCGGGGGGTAATGGCGGCCCCCGCTAGCGGTGCAGCGGAGGTGGTTATAGTGGCTGCAGACTCTGCCTCCAAACTGTCAGTAGAGGGACCCCCGAGTGAGGCAACTCGGGGGGGTATGGAGACCCTCACTGGCAGTGAATCGGAGGACATGGAGATGACAGAAAGCAGCAATCTGGTGATCAGTGCTGGAGGTGCAGTTATGGTGACCCCTAGCCCAGCGGTGCTCCCCAAACTGTCAGTGGAGGGACCCCTGAGTGAGGCAACTCAGGGGGAGATGGTGGCCCCCACTGGCAGTGAAGCGGGGGGTGCCGCAAAAGGGGAGAAGACGGTGGAGGAGGACCAAGTGTCTGCGGATGAAGAAGATGACGTGTATGCTGCTTTGAGCATGGATCAGCTTCAAAAAGAGATTAGGAAGCTGAGCAACAAGCTAAGCGAAAAAAAGAGAAAAAGAAATGTTAGCGCTACCTGGGACAGATGGTCTTTTAAGGAGGAAATTACAGCTTTGTCCGTTTCTTTGGGAAATGCTAAGGACCGCTTGGAATATTTAAAGAAAATAAAAAAAAAGATGATCAAATCGGAATCTACCTCTATGAGTGACATGGAGGTGGTTAAGTCAGAACAGGAGGAGGTTCCGTCTTCAGCTGCTGTGGAGGCTCAGCCGTCCGAGGATGCTGGTCGGAGAGTGCAGGGGGAGCCAGTTGATAAGGTAAGCGATGATGCAAAGGAGACTGGGGGGATTGGGAGTGGGGGTGCCCAAATTGTTACCCTGGTCCCCCTGGTCCCTATAGGCGGAGCAACAGTACCTGTGGGGGAACTGGCAGCTACTATCCCTGATTGCACTGAGGCCATGGATTCTGAGCTGATTCAGGCAGCAGTATTGGTAGAAGCTGGCATGGAGGGGGAATCCCATCAGGATAAGGCTCCTGATGAAGTGCCAGGGGTGTCATCTGTATCAGTCAGCCGTCCAATATTGGCACAGGGAATGCCGATACTGAATAAAGAGACTCTTTCGGCTGAACAAAGAAAGGTGATTGAAACTATATATGGTGATAAAATGCTAGTCCCTGAAAGGGCTAGAGTGGCTGCCGCTGCAATAGAAAAAGACATGGTCTCGAGAGGTGAGAGGCAGTCTAAATCAGCTCCGGGTGTTCTGTCTTATGCCAGTGTGGTTACTAGACAAAGAGCAAATAATGTGTCATATGCTGCACCTACGCCTGGAGGTGTTGGCAAAAGAAGGAACCTTGTTCAATTTAAGTGGATTGCTCCAGGGGAAGCCCCAAGTAGAGAGGCTTTCCTTAAAATGGTGTTCAGCCTGGGGTTCGGTGCGGCAGATCTGTACGCCTGTATTCACCCAGTGCGGACCCTGGAGTATGACTTGAGCTTTGTATCGTACCAGGGTCTGCAGGTTTTCTGGGTGAAGTGGCAGGCGTGCAGATCCAAGGACCCATTTGAGAAGTATGTGGTTAACCTGGTCACCAGGCAGGACAGGGTCAAAGCTACGATCCTAGTCAGAAATGAATCATTACCTCCAGAGGATATTGCCTTTTGGCTTAAGAGATTTTGTGATCTTGAATCGGGGGTAACAAAGGCTGGTTATGTGTTGGGTGTGTGGGGAGGGGCATGGGAAGTAGGAATTAGGTTGAGGTATTCTGAAAGGGGGTGTGTGCATGTGCCCTCGGCTGCCTATATAGGTAGGGACAGGGTTCAGTGTTTTTATCCTGGGCAGCCGAGGACATGTTTTAAGTGTGGTGATCACCGTCACGTTAGTTCCGAGTGCACTGTGGTGAAGTGTTCTTTGTGTGGGGGTGTGGGTCACTGGTCTAGAGATTGTCACACTGTCAGGTGCAATTTGTGTGGGGTGGAGGGGCACCCTTATAGCAGATGTCCGAAAGCCAGTCACAATGTGGTGTTAGAACAGGTGGTGGGTAGTAGTGTGGTGGTGAGTGAGGTGGTGAATGAGGTAGAAGAAGAGGGTATAGAGCAGGATGAGGTGGTAAATGTTGAAAGTAGGGAGGAGGTAATGGAGGAGACATTTCAGGAGGTTAGGCGGGGAGGGAAGGGGATAAAAGAGAAAGATGCAGAAACACAAGTGGTGTTATCAAATAAATTTGATGTTTTCTCCTCTGATGAGGAGGAAATCATAAGGAAAGATGGAGAGTGTTATCTGGTGTCAAAAAAAAACAAAAGAAAAACAAAGAGGTCTTTTAAAGAAAGTGAGAGGCACCGGGACGGGAAAAAAAGAAGGGAGTCAATCCCGGAGGTGGGGGAAGAGGTGGTAAATAAGGAAACTCTGGCCCCGATGGAAAGAAGGGTGGTGGAAAGGAGAAAGGAGGAGGTGGTGGCAATGGAGGAGACAGTGGCGGTTCAGCAGGAGGTAGTCAAAGAGACTGATGTGGAGTCATCCCAGAGCTCGGGGGTCGGGCCAAGTGGCACTGGTGGTGGGGTACACTGCCAGGTCATAAAGTTTGTGGCCAAGGCCCCTGACCCTGGGATCCCTGAGGAGGGTGGTGTACCCTCTGGGGGTGGAAGGGAGGGGGGTGGGGATGCCACAAGCGGTGGTGTGGCTGGCCCGCAGGGGGCTGGCGTGCAGTGTTAAGACTTGTTTTTTGGTGATGGTATGTAAAAGTAAGCAAGGTCTTGTAATATTCCATAACCTAGAAACATGGATCCTCATCCTATACGATGTGCCACGATTAATGTGGCTTCCGTGTTGTCCGAATGTGCTCGTATGATGGCCTTTGATTTTTTCAATACGATTGATGTTGATGTTTTATTTTTGCAAGAGACTAGGATTAGTAAATTGGATATCCTCCACAAGGCGAAGCAGGAGTGGAGGAGGGGTCCTTCTTACTGGTCTCTTGCGGCCGAGCCATACGGTGGGGTGGCAGTCCTTTTTTCTGATATGGTAACTGTGCACAAGGTTATTGAATTGCAAGCAGGTAGATGTATGATTTTGGATGTCAACATAAAGGGACAAGATGTGAGATTAATTAATGTGTATGGGCCACAGACACCAGGTGATAGGAAAAGTCTCTTTATGGAGATAAAACCTTTTCTTTTTACAGCCCAGCAGGTCGTCTTTGGTGGTGATTTTAATACTGTTGTTAGGCCAAAAGACAGGGGAGGCTCAAGGAGACCCCTGGGCTATGATTCCAATTTTTTAGTTAGCATGGTTAGACAGGCTGGTTTGGTGGATGTGCATATTCGTCACTCCCCAGACCTCACGGGTTTCACCTACTTTAGTGGTAGTCGTAGGTCTAGGATAGATAGGTTTTTTGTTAAGGAGACTTCCAAGACTTCATCCCTTGGGGTGAGGTTGGTGGAATTTTCCGATCACGGTTTGCTCTCAGTAACTTTGAATGCTTCAGAAACCCCTCAGAAGGGGCGGGGTCTGTGGCGTTTGAACTCTGAACTCCTGGAAGAAGAGAGAGTTAGGCAGTCCTTCAGGGTCTTCTTTCAATCTCAGGAGACACTTCTGGAGGCTGGTTGGAGTAGGTCTGAGTGGTGGGAGGTGATTAAAAAGAGAACCTGCAAATTTTTCCGTGGCCTTATAGCTAGGAAAAACTTGATAAAGCAAAATATCTACCGTAATCTGAGAAGGAAATTGGATTTCCTGATCTCTGAGGAGGGAGATGATGGGGAAATCTCCCGAGTGAAGGCTCAGATGAAAGAGTTCCAATATAACCGATTGGCATCCTTGGTTTTGGAAAGGGATTATGGTATGTACCACTCGCCTGATCCCTACCAGAGCTGTAGGAGGTCAGTCGACGCCAAACATGTCAGAGGACTGGTGGACGGACAGGGTGTTCTTCGTACTGACAAGGAAGGCATTCTGGATGTTATTGTGTCCTACTATTCTGATCTTCTGTCTGAGCAGCCACTCATCAGGGAGAGGATGGAGGAATTTCTGAGGGGAACCCCTGGTCTGAGTTCTCAGGGTGCCTCTCTTGACTCCTTGGCAAGTGATATAACCGCAGAGGAAGTTAGGAAGGCGATAATGGGTTTAAACCCCAAGAAATCACCAGGACCAGATGGTTTAACATCTGAATTTTATAAGACCTTTGCTGACCTCCTGATTCCCCGCCTTGTGGAAGTTTTTAATGAGAGCCTGGATGAGGGAGTCCTCCCTCCTTCCATGAGGTTATCTGTGCTTATTTTGCTGTCCAAAGGGAAGGACTCGTCTCGTATTGAGAACTGGCGCCCCATAGCCCTTCTCAATACAGACAGGAAGATTTTGGCAAAGGTACTGTTTAACAGGCTTTCAGAGTTTTCTGAGCTGTTGCTTTCTCTTTCTCAGCACTGTACGGTGAAGGGTCGTAGCACTTTTAGTGCTGTCCTTGGTGTCCGGGAGGCCATTGAGCGGTGCAGGGCTGAGAAGTGGGGAAAGTACTTACTGGCATTGGATCAGTCTAAAGCTTTTGACCGAGTGAATCATGAGTACCTTTGGGCTCTACTGAGATGGTATGGTCTTCCAGAGAGGGTGGTTAATTGGTTACAGACGATCTATCGTATGGCTGAAAGCTTTCCACTGGTAAACGGTTGGGTGGGCCCTACCTTTGGTGTAGGCTCGGGTGTTCGTCAGGGGTGTCCCCTGAGCCCCCTCCTGTATGTCTTTGCAATCGATCCCTTCGTTAGGAGGGTAGAGTGTGGGACTGTAGGGGGGGTGCAGCTGTGTCCGGAGTTTGCATTGAGGGTGGTGGCTTACGCAGATGATGTCACGGTGGTTCTGTCCTCGCAGGCAGAGGCCCGTGGCATAGAACACCTCATTTGCGAGTACTCTGAGGCTTCGTGCTCCAGAGTAAACCGAGAAAAGTGTGATGTTTTCTGGATGGGGGAGGAGGGGGAGCCTTTTCCTCTTCCGGACAGCTTCCCTCAGGTCAACGATCAGATTAAAATTCTTGGTATCAAATTTGATCATGGAGATTATGCCTCCCTAAATTGGGTTAACAAGCTGGAAGATGCTACCAAGAAGGTAGAGATTGGAAAAGATGGAAATTGTCTTTGAGGGAAAGGGTTGACTTGTGCAAAACTTACCTGATCCCGATTTTTTTGTATGTCAGTTATGTGTGCTTTTTGCCACAATCTTTGTGGTCCAGATTGAATTCCTTGTTCTTCCTCTTGTTGTGGAAGAACAGGATCAATATAGTGAAGAGGGGTATCACCTACAGACCGAGGAAAGATGGGGGTTTGAACATGGTAAACCCAGTGATCTTTTTTGTTACAGCTTTTTTAAAGCTTAACATTGGGAGCATGTTTTTAGACACTCCTCCTCGGTGGGTAGAGGGATTTAGACCATGGGTGTTTCCCTTCCTCAGATTCTGGATAGATGGAGGCCAAGTGAGAAGTTTCCGGATTCGTCATGGTTACCTCCCGATCTACGTCATCCAGAGCTTGAAGGTGATAAAGCGATATGACGTGGGAGTGGGTGAAGTCAAAAACTTCTCTAGGAGGGAGTTGGAGAGAAGAATTTTGCACACCCACTTTCATGTTCCGCTGTCACTGAGGGACTGTCCAGGTAATGTCGCTTCGGCTGGATTGGTTTTGTTAAATTCACAAAGGTTACCGCCCAAGTTCAAAGATATTGCCTGGCTCACTTTTCATGGGAGGCTTTATGTTGGAGGGAACCTCAGGTGGCGAAGTGCCAGTGAACGTGGCTGCCCACGGGAGGAATGTCCAGGGGTGGAGGAGACGATGGACCACTTCCTGCTTGAGTGTCCTTTTAATGTAAAGGTTTATGAGGAGGTTTCAAAGGCCATTGGTATCCCGTGCCTTTCGGGTCTTAGTTACCCTGAGTGGGCTTATGGGGTAGTCAGAAGATACGGTGACTTTAATTTGACCACAATTTTTTTAGTTAGTTTAGCTGTTAGGTATCACACGTGGAATGCACGGTGCCAGGTATCTATTCGAAGGAAGGTCCTCCCCTGTGATGTGGTGGTAGGTATGATTATGCAAGAGGTGAAAAAGATGATGGATCTGGATAAGGGGAGACTGGATGCTGTCAGATGGTCACAGTGGTGGGGCCGTTTGAAACCCCCTTGAGTGGGTGGTTGAAAGTTTCTTCTTGTTCAGCTGGGTTTCTTTTCTGTTCTTTCACTCCCTGTAGATTTTTTATTCTATTTTTTGGTTTTTGTTGAAAAGGTTTTACATACATCTACCTGAGGTGGTGTGTATTGGTGATGGGTAGGATTAGATAAGATAGATAGTAGTTAAAGTTTTTGTATTGTTTTATGGTTTGCTGTGTATATATACATATATAATATATAAAAAAAAAAAAAAATATATATATATATATAAATAGATAGTGGTTAAGGTAGTTGTTGTTCTAAAATCCTTGCTTACTTTTTCTCATAGGAGATAAGTTGTTTATTATTAGGATTGGTAAAGTTTTCTTTTGGTTATAAGGCATAATATGGAGTAATATTGTGTATCGTTATGTTGATATTTGATTTTGTGTATATATATATTTTATCTATTTATTTATTTTTTATATATGTAATTATTGTATATATATATATCTTTGTTGCAAGTTAAAATAAAGAAGCATATTCTTTCACAGCAGCAAATCTTTTTTAAGGTGTACCAAAAGATTTAAGTAGAATTTGGAGATTTTTTAAAAAAAAATTTTAGGCCGATTTTTAAGATCCGGGGCTTACAGAATATTTCATATGGGTAAATATTTTTCTGGAGAGTTCTGTGTCAAAATTAAGCAAATAAATCAACTTCTGTCACCGTAGCAAATCTTTTTAAGGTGCACCAAAAGTTTTAAGCAAAATTTGGGGATTTTTGAAAAAATAAATTGGGCTGAATTTTTAAGGACAGGGCTTACAGAATTTTTTATATGGGTAAATATATTTCTGGAGAGTTCTGTGTCAAAATTAACCACCAAAATCAACTTCTGTCACCGCAGCAAATCTTTTTTAAGGTGTACCGAAAGTTTTAAGCAGAATTTGGGGGTTTCTGAAAAAGAAAATTTTAGGCCATTTTTAAGGTCCGGGGCTTACAGAATTTTTTATATGGGTAAATATATTTCTGGAGAGTTCTGTGTCAAAACGAAGTACCAAAATCAACTTCTGTCACCGCAGAAAATCTTTTTTAAGGTGTACCAAAAATTTTAAGCAGAATTTCGGAATTTTTTAAAAAAAACTATTGGCCGATTTTTAAGGTCCGGGGCTTACAGAATTTTTCATATAGGTAAATATATTTCTGGAGAGTTCTGTGTCAAAATTAAGCACCAAAATAAACTTCTTTCACAGCAGCAAACCTTTTTCAAGTTGTACCAAAAGTTTTAAGCAGAATTTGGGGATTTTTGAAAAAATAAATTATTGCCGTTTTTTAAGGTCCGGGGCTTACACAATTTTTCATTTGGGTAAACATATTTCTGGAGAGTTCTGTGTTAAAATTAAGCACCAAAATCAACTTCTGTCACCGCAGCAAATCTTTTTTAAGGTGTACCGAAATTTTTAACTAGAATTTGGGGATTTCTGAAAAAAAATAATTTTAGGCTGATTTTTAAGGTCCGGGGCTTACAGAATTTTTCATACGGGTAAATATATTTCTGGAGAGTTCTGTGTCAAAATTAAGCACCAAAATCTACTTCTGTCACCGCAGCAAATCTTTTTTAAGGTGTACCAATAGTTTTAAGCAAAATTTTGGGATTTTTGAAAAAAAAAATTTGGCCGATTTTTAAGATCCAGGGCTTACAGAATTTTTCATATGGGTAAATATATTTCTGGAGAGTTCTGTGTCAACATTAAGCACCAAAATCAACTTCTTTCACCACTGCAAATCTTTTTTAAGGTGTACTGAAAGTTTTAAGCAGAATTTGGGGATTTTTTTACAAAAAAATTATTGGCCAATTTTTAAGGTCCGGGGCTTACACAATCTTTCATATGGGTAAATATATTTCTGGAGAGTTCTGTGTCAAAATTAAGCACTAAAATCAACTTCTGTCACCGCAGCAAATCTTTTTTAAGATGTACCAAAAGTTTTAAGCAGAATTTGGGGATTTTTGAAAAAAAAAATTTAGCCGGTTTTTAAGGTCCGGGGCTTACAGAATTTTTCATACAGATAAATATATTTCTGGAGAGTTCTGTGTCAAAATTAACCACCAAAATCAACTTCTCTCACCACAGCAAATCTTTTTTAAGGTGTACCGAAAATTTTAAGAAGAATTTGGGGATTTTTGAAAAAATAAATTATTGTCGATTTTTAAGGTTCGGGGCTTACAGAATTTTTCATACAGATAAATATATTTCTGGAGAGTTCTGTGTCAAAATTAAGCACCAAAATCAACTTCTTTCACCGCAGCAAATCTTTTTTAAGTTGTACCGAAAGTTTTAAGCAGAATTAGCGGATTGTTGAAAAAAAATAAAATTTTGGCCGATTTTTAAGGTCCGAGGCTTACAGAATTTTTCATACAGAAAATGTATTTCTGGGGAGTTCTGTGTCAAAATTAAGCACCAAAATCAACTTCTTTCACAGCAGCAAATCTTTTTTAAGGTGTACCAAAAGTTTTAAGCAGAATTTGGGGATTTTTGGAAAAAAAATTATTGGGCGATTTTTAAGGTCCGGTGCTTACACGATTTTTCATTTGGGTAAATATATTTCTGGAGAGTTCTGTGTCAAAATTAAACACCGAAAATCAACTTCTTTCACAGCTGCAAATCTTTTTTAAGGTGTACCGAAAGTTTTAAGTAGAATTTGGGGATTTCTGAAAAAAAAAATTTTAGGCCGATTTTTAAGATCCGGGGCTTACAGAATATTTCATATGGGTAAATATATTTCTGGAGAGTTCTGTGTCAAAATTAAGCACCAAAATCAACTTCTGTCACCGTAGCAAATCTTTTTTAAGGTGCACCGAAAGTTTTAAGCAAAATTTGGGGATTTTTGAAAAAATAAATTTGGCTGAATTTTTAAGGACAGGGCTTACAGAATTTTTGATATGGGTAAATATATTTCTGGAGAGTTCTGTGTCAAAATTAACCACCAAAATAAACTTCTTTCACAGCAGCAAATCTTTTTCAAGTTGTACCAAAAGTTTTAAGCAGAATTTGGGGATTTTTGAAAAAATAAACTATTGCCGTTTTTTAAGGTCCGGGGCTTACACAATTTTTCATTTGGGTAAATATATTTCTGGAGAGTTCTGTGTTAAAATTAAGCACCAAAATCAACTTCTGTAACCGCAGCAAATCTTTTTTAAGGTGTACCGAAAGTTTTAAGCATAATTTGGGGGTTTCTGAAAAAGAAAGTTTTAGGCCATTTTTAAGGTCCGGGGCTTACAGAATTTTTTATATGGGTAAATATATTTCTGGAGAGTTCTGTGTCAAAACTAAGCACCAAAATCAACTTCTGTCACCGCAGAAAATCTTTTTTAAGGTGTACCGAAAATTTTAAGCAGAATTTTGGAATTTTTGAAAAAAAAACTATTGGCCGATTTTTAAGGTCCGAGGCTTACAGAATTTTTCATACAGGTAAATATATTTCTGGAGAGTTCTGTGTCAAAATTAAGCACCAAAATAAACTTCTTTCACAGCAGCAAATCTTTTTCAAGTTGTACCAAAAGTTTTAAGCAGAATTTGGGGATTTTTGAAAAAATAAATTTTTGCCGTTTTTTAAGGTCCGGGGCTTACACAATTTTTCATTTGGGTAAATATATTTCTGGAGAGTTCTGTGTTAAAATTAAGCACCAAAATCAACTTCTGTCACCGCAGCAAATCTTTTTTAAGGTGTACCAAAAGTTTTAAGCAGAATTTGGGGATTTTTGAAAAAAAAAAAAATTTAACCAATTTTTAAGGACCAGGGCTTACAGAATTTTTCATACAGATAAATATATTTCTGGAGAGTTCTGTGTCAAAATGAAGCACCAAAATCAACTTCTCTCACCACAGCAAATCTTTTTTAAGGTGTACCAAAAATTTTAAGAAGAATTTGGGGATTTTTGAAAAAATAAATTATTGCCGATTTTTAAGGTCCAGGGCTTACAGAATTTTTCATATGGGTAAATATATTTCTAGAGAGTTCTGTATCAACATTAAGCACCAAAATCAACTTCTTTCACCACAGCAAATCTTTTTTAAGGTGTACCGAAAGTTTTAAGCAGAATTTGGGAATTTTTGAAAAAAAAACTATTGGCGATTTTTAAGGTACGGGGCTTACAGAATTTTTCAATTGGTTAAAAATATTTCTAGAGAGTTCTGTGTCAAAATTAAGCACCAAAATCAACTTCTTTCACCGCAGCAAATCTTTTTTAAGGTGTACCGAAAGTTTTAATCAGAATTTGGGGATTTTTGAAAAAAAAAGTTTTAGGCCGATTTTTAAGGTTTGGGGCTTACAGAATTTTTCATACTGGTAAATATATTTCCGGAGAGTACTGAGACAAAATTAAGCACCAAAATCTACTTCTGTCACCGCAGCAAATCTTTTTTAAGGTGTACCGAAAATTTTAAGCAGAATTAGCGGATTGTTGAAAAAAAATAAAATTTTGGCCGATTTTTAAGGTCCGAGGCTTACAGAATTTTTCATACAGAAAATTTATTTCTGGGGAGTTCTGTGTCAAAATTAAGCACCAAAATCAACTTCTTTCACAGCAGCAAATCTTTTTTAAGGTGTACCAAAAGATTTAAGCAGAATTTGGGGATTTTTAAAAAAAAAATTATGGCCGATTTTTAAGGTCCGGGGCTTACAGAATTTTTCATTTGGGTAAATATATTTCTGGAGAGTTCTGTGTCAAAATTAAACACCGAAATCAACTTCTTTCACAGCTGCAAATCTTTTTTAAGGTGTACCGAAAGTTTTAAGTAGAATTTGGGGATTTCTGAAAAAAAATATTTTAGGCCGATTTTTAAGATCCGGGGCTTACAGAATATTTCATATGGGTAAATATTTTTCTGGAGAGTTCTGTGTCAAAATTAAGCAAAAAAATCAACTTCTGTCACCGCAGCAAATCTTTTTAAGGTGCACCAAAAGTTTTAAGCAAAATTTGGGGATTTTTGAAAAAATAAATTTGGCTGAATTTTTAAGGACAGGGCTTACAGAATTTTTGATATGGGTAAATATATTTCTGGAGAGTTCTGTGTCAAAATTAAGCACCAAAATAAACTTCTTTCACAGCAGCAAATCTTTTTCAAGTTGTACCAAAAGTTTTAAGCAGAATTTGGGGATTTTTGAAAAAATAAATTATTGCCGTTTTTTAAGGTCCGGGGCTTACACAATTTTTCATTTGGGTAAATATATTTCTGGAGAGTTCTGTGTTAAAATTAAGCACCAAAATCAACTTCTGTAACCGCAGCAAATCTTTTTTAAGGTGTACCGAAAGTTTTAAGCATAATTTGGGGGTTTCTGAAAAAGAAAATTTTAGGCCATTTTTAAGGTCCGGGGCTTACAGAATTTTTTATATGGGTAAATATATTTCTGGAGAGTTCTGTGTCAAAACTAAGCACCAAAATCAACTTCTGTCACCGCAGAAAATCTTTTTTAAGGTGTACCGAAAATTTTAAGCAGAATTTCGGAATTTTTGAAAAAAAAACTATTGGCCGATTTTTAAGGTCCGGGGCTTACAGAATTTTTCATACAGGTAATTATATTTCTGGAGAGTTCTGTGTCAAAATTAAGCACCAAAATAAACTTCTTTCACAGCAGCAAACCTTTTTCAAGTTGTACCAAAAGTTTTAAGCAGAATTTGGGGATTTTTGAAAAAATAAATTATTGCCGTTTTTTAAAAGGTCCGGGGCTTACACAATTTTTCATTTGGGTAAACATATTTCTGGAGAGTTCTGTGTTAAAATTAAGCACCAAAATCAACTTCTGTCACCGCAGCAAATCTTTTTTAAGGTGTACCGAAATTTTTAACTAGAATTTGGGGATTTCTGAAAAAACAATAATTTTAGACTGATTTTTAAGGTCCGGGGCTTACAGAATTTTTCATACGGGTAAATATATTTCTGGAGAGTTCTGTGTCAAAATTAAGCACCAAAATCTACTTCTGTCACCGCAGCAAATCTTTTTTAAGGTGTACCAATAGTTTTAAGCAAAATTTTGGGATTTTTGAAAAAAAAAAATTGGCCGATTTTTAAGATCCAGGGCTTACAGAATTTTTCATATGGGTAAATATATTTCTGGAGAGTTCTGTGTCAACATTAAGCACCAAAATCAACTTCTTTCACCACTGCAAATCTTTTTTAAGGTGTACTGAAAGTTTTAAGCAGAATTTGGGGATTTATAAAAAAAAAAATTATTGGCCAATTTTTAAGGTCCGGGGCTTACAGAATTTTTCATACAGATAAATATATTTCTGGAGAGTTCTGTGTCAAAAATAAGCACCAAAATCAACTTCTCTCACCACAGCAAATCTTTTTTAAGGTGTACCGAAAATTTTAAGAAGAATTTGGGGATTTTTGAAAAAATAAATTATTGTCGATTTTTAAGGTTCGGGGCTTACAGAATTTTTCATACAGATAAATATATTTCTGGAGAGTTCTGTGTCAAAATTAAGCACCAAAATCAACTTCTTTCACCGCAGCAAATCTTTTTTAAGGTGTACCGAAAGTTTTAAGCAGAGTTTGGAGATTTTTGAATAAAAAAAATTTTGGCCGGTTTTTAAGGTCCGGGGCTTACAGAATTTTTCATATGGGTAAATATATTTCTAGAGAGTTCTGTATCAACATTAAGCACCAAAATCAACTTCTTTCACCACAGCAAATCTTTTTTAAGGTGTACCGAAAGTTTTAAGCAGAATTTTGGAATTTTTTAAAAAAAAACTATTGGCCGATTTTTAAGGTCCGGGGCTTACAGAATTTTTCAATTGGTTAAAAATATTTCTTGGGAGTTCTGTGTTAAAATTAAGCACCAAAATCAACTTCTGTCACTGCAGCAAATCTTTTTTAAGGTGTACGAAAATTTTAAGCAGAATTTGGTGATTTCTGAAAAAAAAAATTTTGGCTGATTTTTAAGGTCCAGGGCTTACAGAATTTTTCACAGGGGTAAATATATTTCTGGAGAGTTCTGTGTCAAAATTAAGCACCAAAATCAACTTCGTTCACCGCAGCAAATCTTTTTTAAGTTGTACCGAAAGTTTTAATCAGAATTTGGGGATTTTTGAAAAAAAAATTTTAGGACGATTTTTAAGGTTTGGGGCTTACAGAATTTTTCATACTGGTAAATATATTTCTGGAGAGTACTAAGACAAAATTAAGCACCAAAATCAACTTTTCTCACCGCAGCAAATCTTTTTTAAGGTGTACCGAAAATTTTAAGCAGAATTAGCGGATTGTTGAAAAAAAATAAAATTTTGGCCGATTTTTAAGGTCCGAGGCTTACAGAATTTTTCATACAGAAAATGTATTTCTGGGGAGTTCTGTGTCAAAATTAAGCACCAAAATCAACTTCTTTCACAGCAGCAAATCTTTTTTAAGGTGTACTAAAAGATTTAAGCAGAATTTGGGGATTTTAAAAAAAAAAATTGGGGCCGATTTTTAAGGTCCGGGGCTTACAGAATTTTTCATATGTGTAAATATATTTATGGAGATTTCTGTGTCAAAACTAAGCACCAAAATCAACTTATGTCACCACAGCAAATATTTTTTAAGGTGTACCAAAAGTTTTAAGCAGAATTTGGGGATTTTTGGAAAAAAAATTATTGGGCGATTTTTAAGGTCCGGTGGTTACACGATTTTTCATTTGGCTTAATATATTTCTGGAGAGTTCTGTGTCAAAATTAAACACCAAAAATCAACTTCTTTCACAGCTGCAAATCTTTTTTAAGGTGTACCGAAAGTTTTAAGTAGAATTTGGAGATTTCTGAAAAAAAAAATTTTAGGCCGATTTTTAAGATCCGAAGCTTACAGAATATTTCATATGGGTAAATATATTTCTGGAGAGTTCTGTGTCAAAATTAAGCACCAAAATCAACTTCTGTCACCGTAGCAAATCTTTTTTAAGGTGCACCGAAAGTTTTAAGCAAAATTTGGGGATTTTTGAAAAAATAAATTTGGCTGAATTTTTAAGGACAGGGCTTACAGAATTTTTGATATGGGTAAATATATTTCTGGAGAGTTCTGTGTCAAAATTAACCACCAAAATAAACTTCTTTCACAGCAGCAAATCTTTTTCAAGTTGTACCAAAAGTTTTAAGCAGAATTTGGGGATTTTTGAAAAAATAAATTATTGCCGTTTTTTAATGTCCTTTTAAGGGCTTCCACAATTTTTCATTTGGGTAAATATATTTCTGGAGAGTTCTGTGTTAAAATTAAGCACCAAAATCAACTTCTGTAACCGCAGCAAATCTTTTTTAAGGTGTACTGAAAGTTTTAAGCATAATTTGGGGGTTTCTGAAAAAGAAAATTTTAGGCCATTTTTAAGGTCCGGGGCTTACAGAATTTTTTATATGGGTAAATATATTTCTGGAGAGTTCTGTGTCAAAACTAAGCACCAAAATCAACTTCTGTCACCGCAGAAAATCTTTTTTAAGGTGTACCGAAAATTTTAAGCAGAATTTCGGAATTTTTGAAAAAATAAATTATTGCCGTTTTTTAAGGTCCGGGGCTTACAGAATTTTTCATACAGGTAAATATATTTCTGGAGAGTTCTGTGTCAAAATTAAGCACCAAAATAAACTTCTTTCACAGCAGCAAATCTTTTTCAAGTTGTACCAAAAGTTTTAAGCAGAATTTGGGGATTTTTGAAAAAATAAATTATTGCCGTTTTTTAAGGTCCGGGGCTTACACAATTTTTCATTTGGGTAAATATATTTCTGGAGAGTTCTGTGTTAAAATTAAGCACCAAAATCAACTTCTGTCACCGCAGCAAATCTTTTTTAAGGTGTACCAAAAGTTTTAAGCAGAATTTGGGGATTTTTGAAAAAAAAAAATTTTAACCAATTTTTAAGGACCAGGGCTTACAGAATTTTTCATATGGGTAAATATATTTCTAGAGAGTTCTGTATCAACATTAAGCACCAAAATCAACTTCTTTCACCACAGCAAATCTTTTTTAAGGTGTACCAAAAGTTTTAAGCTGAATTTGGGAATTTTGGAAAAAAAAACTATTGGCCGATTTTTAAGGTCCGGGGCTTACAGAATTTTTCAATTGGTTAAAAATATTTCTAGAGAGTTCTTTGTCAAAATTAAACACCAAAATCAACTTCTTTCACAGCTGCAAATCTTTTTTAAGGTGTACCGAAATTTGTAACTAGAATTTGGGGATTTCTGAAAAAAAAAATTTTAGGCTGATTTTTAAGGTCCGGGGCTTACAGAATTTTTCATACGGGTAAATATATTTCTGGAGAGTTCTGTGTCAAAATTAAGCACCAAAATCTACTTCTGTCACCGCAGCAAATCTTTTTTAAGGTGTACCAATAGTTTTAAGCAAAATTTTGGGATTTTTGAAAAAAAAAATTTGGCCGATTTTTAAGATCCAGGGCTTACACAATCTTTCATATGGGTAAATATATTTCTGGAGAGTTCTGTGTCAAAATTAAGCACTAAAATCAACTTCTGTCACCAAAGCAAATCTTTTTTAAGATGTACCGAAAGTTTTAAGCAGAATTTGGGGATTTTTGAAAAAAAAAAATTAGCCGGCTTTTAAAGTCCGGGGCTTACAGAATTTTTCATACAGATAAATATATTTCTGGAGAGTTCTGTGTCAAAATTAAGCACCAAAATCAACTTCTCTCACCACAGCAAATCTTTTTTAAGGTGTACCGAAAATTTTAAGAAGAATTTGGGGATTTCTGAAAAAATAAATTATTGCCGATTTTTAAGGTCCGGGGCTTACAGAATTTTTCATACAGATAAATATATTTCTGGAGAGTTCTGTGTCAAAATTAAGCACCAAAATCAACTTCTCTCACCACAGCAAATCTTTTTTAAGGTGTACCGAAAGTTTTAAGCAGAATTTGGGAATTTTTGAAAAAAAAACTATTGGCCGATTTTTAAGGTCCGGGGCTTACAGAATTTTTCAATTGGTTAAAAATATTTCTAGAGAGTTCTGTGTCAAAATTAAACACCAAATTCAACTTCTTTCACCGCAGCAAATCTTTTTAAGGTGTACCAAACGTTTTTAGCAAAATTTGGGGATTTTTAAAATAAAAAATTTGACCGATTTTTAAGGTCCAGGGCTTACAGAATTTTTCACATGGGTAAATATATTTCTGGAGAGTTCTGTGTCAAAATTAAGCACCAAAATCAACTTCTCTCACCGCAGCAAATCTTTTTTAAGGTGTACTGAAAGTTTTAAGCAGAATTTGGGGATTTTTGAAAAAAAAATTTTAGGCCGATTTTTAAGGTTTGGGGCTTACATAATTTTTCATACTGGTAAATATATTTCTGGAGAGTTCTGTGACAAAATTAAGCACCAAAATCAACTTTTCTCACCGCAGCAAATCTTTTTTAAGTTGTACCGAAAGATTTAAGCAGAATTGGTGGATTTTTTTTAAAAAAAAATTTAGGGCGATTTTTAAGGTCCAGGGCTTACAGAATTTTTCTTACAGGTAAATATATTTCTGGAGAGTTCTGTGTCAAAATTAAGCACCAAAATCAACTTTTGTCACCGCAGCAAATCTTTTTTAAGGTGCACCGAAAGTTTTAAGCAAAATTTGGGGATTTTTGAAAAAGAAAATTTAGGCCGATTTTTAAGGACAGGGCTTACAGAATTTTTTATAGGGGTAAATATATTTCTGGAGAGTTCTGTGTCAAAATTAAGCACCAAAATCAACTTCTGTCACCGCAGCAAATCTTTTTTAAGGTGTACCGAAAATTTAAAGCAGAATTTGGGAATTTTTTTAAAAAAAAATTATTGGCCGATTTTTAAGGTCCGGGGCTTACAGAATTTTTCATACGGGTAAATCTATTTCTGGAGAGTTCTGTCAAAATTAAGCACCAAAATCAACTTCTTTCACAGCAGCAAATCTTTTTTAAGGTGTACCAAAAGTTTTAAGCAGAATTTGGGGATTTTTGAAAAAAAAATTATTGGGTGATTTTTAAGGTCCGGGGCTTACACAATTTTTCATTTGGGTAAATATATTTCTGGAGAGTTCTGTGTTAAAATTAAGCACCAAAATCAACTTCTGTCACCGCAGCAAATCTTTTTTATGGTGTACCAAAAGTTTTAACAAAATTTGGGAATTTTTGAGAAAAAAAATTTTAGGCCGATTTTTAAGGTCCAGGGCTTACAGAATTTTTCATATGGGTAAATATATTTCTGGAGAGTTCTGTGTCAAAATTAAGCACCAAAATCAACTTTTGTCACCGCAGCAAATCTTTTTTAAGGTGTACCGAAAGTTTTAAGCAGAATTTGGGGAATTTTTAAAAAAAAAATTTGGGGCAATTTATAAGGTCCGGGGCTTACACAATTTTTCATACGGGTAAATATATTTCTGGAGAGTTCTGTTTCAAAATTAAGCACCAAAATCAACTTCTTTCACAGCAGCAAATCTTTTTTAAGGTGTCCCCAAAGATTTAAGCAAAATTTGGGGATTTTATTACAAAAAATTGGGGCCGATTTTTAAGGTCCAGGGCTTACATAATTTTTTATATGGGTAAATATATTTCTGGAGAGTTCTGTGTCAAAATTAAGTACCAAAATCAACTTCTTTCACAGCAGCAAATCTTTTTTAAGGTGTACCAAAAGTTTTAAGCAGAATTTGGGGATTTTTGAAAAAAAAATTTTGGCCGATTTTTAAGGTTTGGGGCTTACACAATTTTTCATACGGGTTAATATATTTCTGGAGAGTTCTGTGTCAAAATTAAGCACCAAAATCAACTTCTATCACCGCAGCAAATCTTTTTTAAGGTGTACCAAAAATTTTAAGCAGAATTAGCGGATTGTTGAAAAAAAATAAAATTTTGGCCGATTTTTAAGGTCCGAGGCTTACAGAATTTTTCATACAGAAAATTTATTTCTGGGGAGTTCTGTGTCAAAATTAAGCACCAAAATCAACTTCTTTCACAGCAGCAAATCTTTTTTAAGGTGTACCAAAAGATTTAAGCAGAATTTGGGGATTTAAAAAAAAAAAATTGGGGCCGATTTTTAAGGTCCGGGGCTTACAGAATTTTTCATATGGGTAAATATATTTATGGAGATTTCTGTGTCAAAACTAAGCACCAAAATCAACTTATGTCACCACATCAAATATTTTTTAAGTTGTACCAAAAGTTTTAAGCAGAATTTGGGGATTTTTGGAAAAAAAATTATTGGGCGATTTTTAAGGTCCGGTGCTTACACGATTTTTCATTTGGGTAAATATATTTCTGGAGAGTTCTGTGTCAAAATTAAACACCAAAAATCAACTTCTTTCACAGCTGCAAATCTTTTTTAAGGTGTACCGAAAGTTTTAAGTAGAATTTGGAGATTTCTGAAAAAAAAAAATTTAGGCCGATTTTTAAGATCCGAAGCTTACAGAATATTTCATATGGGTAAATATATTTCTGGAGAGTTCTGTGTCAAAATTAAGCACCAAAATCAACTTCTGTCACCGTAGCAAATCTTTTTTAAGGTGCACCGAAAGTTTTAAGCAAAATTTGGGGATTTTTGAAAAAATAAATTTGGCTGAATTTTTAAGGACAGGGCTTACAGAATTTTTGATATGGGTAAATATATTTCTGGAGAGTTCTGTGTCAAAATTAACCACCAAAATAAACTTCTTTCACAGCAGCAAATCTTTTTCAAGTTGTACCAAAAGTTTTAAGCAGAATCTGGGGATTTTTGAAAAAATAAATTATTGCCGTTTTTTAAGGTCCTTTTAAGGGCTTACACAATTTTTCATTTGGGTAAATATATTTCTGGAGAGTTCTGTGTTAAAATTAAGCACCAAAATCAACTTCTGTAACCGCAGCAAATCTTTTTTAAGGTGTACTGAAAGTTTTAAGCATAATTTGGGGGTTTCTGAAAAAGAAAATTTTAGGCCATTTTTAAGGTCCGGGGCTTACAGAATTTTTTATATGGGTAAATATATTTCTGGAGAGTTCTGTGTCAAAACTAAGCACCAAAATCAACTTCTGTCACCGCAGAAAATCTTTTTTAAGGTGTACCGAAAATTTTAAGCAGAATTTCGGAATTTTTGAAAAAAAAACTATTGGCCGATTTTTAAGGTCCGGGGCTTACAGAATTTTTCATACAGGTAAATATATTTCTGGAGAGTTCTGTGTCAAAATTAAGCACCAAAATAAACTTCTTTCACAGCAGCAAATCTTTTTCAAGTTGTACCAAAAGTTTTAAGCAGAATTTGGGGATTTTTGAAAAAATAAATTATTGCCGTTTTTTAAGGTCCGGGGCTTACACAATTTTTCATTTGGGTAAATATATTTCTGGAGAGTTCTGTGTTAAAATTAAGCACCAAAATCAACTTCTGTCACAGCAGCAAATCTTTTTTAAGGTGTACCAAAAGTTTTAAGCAGAATTTGGGGATTTTTGAAAAAAAAAAATTTTAACCAATTTTTAAGGACCAGGGCTTACAGAATTTTTCATACAGATAAATATATTTCTGGAGAGTTCTGTGTCAAAATTAAGCACCAAAATCAACTTATGTCACCACAGCAAATATTTTTTAAGGTGTACCAAAAGTTTTAAGCAGAATTTGGGGATTTTTGGGAAAAAAATTATTGGGCGATTTTTAAGGTCCGGTGCTTACACGATTTTTCATTTGGGTAAATATATTTCTGGAGAGTTCTGTGTCAAAATTAAACACCAAAAATCAACTTCTTTCACAGCTGCAAATCTTTTTTAAGGTGTACCGAAAGTTTTAAGTAGAATTTGGAGATTTCTGAAAAAAAAAATTTTAGGCCGATTTTTAAGATCCGAAGCTTACAGAATATTTCATATGGGTAAATATATTTCTGGAGAGTTCTGTGTCAAAATTAAGCACCAAAATCAACTTCTGTCACCGTAGCAAATCTTTTTTAAGGTGCACCGAAAGTTTTAAGCAAAATTTGGGGATTTTTGAAAACATAAATTTGTCTGAATTTTTAAGGACAGGGCTTACAGAATTTTTGATATGGGTAAATATATTTCTGGAGAGTTCTGTGTCAAAATTAACCACCAAAATAAACTTCTTTCACAGCAGCAAATCTTTTTCAAGTTGTACCAAAAGTTTTAAGCAGAATTTGGGGATTTTTGAAAAAATAAATTATTGCCGTTTTTTAAGGTCCTTTTAAGGGCTTACACAATTTTTCATTTGGGTAAATATATTTCTGGAGAGTTCTGTGTTACAATTAAGCACCAAAATCAACTTCTGTAACCGCAGCAAATCTATTTTAAGGTGTACTGAAAGTTTTAAGCATAATTTGGGGGTTTCTGAAAAAGAAAATTTTAGGCCATTTTTAAGGTCCGGGGCTTACAGAATTTTTTATATGGGTAAATATATTTCTGGAGAGTTCTGTGTCAAAACTAAGCACCAAAATCAACTTCTGTCACCGCAGAAAATCTTTTTTAAGGTGTACCGAAAATTTTAAGCAGAATTTCAGAATTTTTGAAAAAAAAACTATTGGCCGATTTTTAAGGTCCGGGGCTTACAGAATTTATCATACAGGTAAATATATTTCTGGAGAGTTCTGTGTCAAAATTAAGCACCAAAATAAACTTCTTTCACAGCAGCAAATCTTTTTCAAGTTGTACCAAAAGTTTTAAGCAGAATTTGGGGATTTTTGAAAAAATAAATTATTGCCGTTTTTTAAGGTCCGGGGCTTACACAATTTTTCATTTGGGTAAATATATTTCTGGAGAGTTCTGTGTTAAAATTAAGCACCAAAATCAACTTCTGTCACCGTAGCAAATCTTTTTTAAGGTGTACCAAAAGTTTTAAGCAGAATTTGGGGATTTTTGAAAAAAAAAAATTTTAACCAATTTTTAAGGACCAGGGCTTACAGAATTTTTCATACAGATAAATATATTTCTGGAGAGTTCTGTGTCAAAATTAAGCACCAAAATCAACTTCTCTCACCACAGCAAATCTTTTTTAAGGTGTACCGAAAATTTTAAGAAGAATTTGGGGATTTTTGAAAAAATAAATTATTGCCGATTTTTAAGGTCCAGGGCTTACAGAATTTTTCATATGGGTAAATATATTTCTAGAGAGTTCTGTATCAACATTAAGCACCAAAATCAACTTCTTTCACCACAGCAAATCTTTTTTAAGGTGTACCAAAAGTTTTAAGCTGAATTTGGGAATTTTTGAAAAAAAAACTATTGGCCGATTTTTAAGGTCCGGGGCTTACAGAATTTTTCAATTGGTTAAAAATATTTCTAGAGATTTCTTTGTCAAAATTAAACACCAAAATCAACTTCTTTCACAGCTGCAAATCTTTTTTAAGGTGTACCGAAATTTGTAACTAGAATTTGGGGATTTCTGAAAGAAAAAATTTTAGGCTGATTTTTAAGGTCTGGGGCTTACAGAATTTTTCATACGGGTAAATATATTTCTGGAGAGTTCTGTGTCAAAATTAAACACCAAAATCTACTTCTGTCACCGCAGCAAATCTTTTTTAAGGTGTACCAATAGTTTTAAGCAAAATTTTGGGATTTTTGAAAAAAAAAATTTGGCCGATTTTTAAGATCCAGGGCTTACAGAATTTTTCATATGGGTAAATATATTTCTGGAGAGTTCTGTATCAACATTAAGCACCAAAATCAACTTCTTTCACCACTGCAAATCTTTTTTAAGGTGTACTGAAAGTTTTAAGCAGAATTTGGGGATTTTTAAAAAAAAAATTATTGGCCAATTTTTAAGGTCCGGGGCTTACACAATCTTTCATATGGGTAAATATATTTCTGGAGAGTTCTGTGTCAAAATTAAGCACTAAAATCAACTTCTGTCACCAAAGCAAATCTTTTTTAAGATGTACCGAAAGTTTTAAGCAGAATTTGGGGATTTTTGAAAAAAAAAAATTAGCCGGCTTTTAAAGTCCGGGGCTTACAGAATTTTTCATACAGATAAATATATTTCTGGAGAGTTCTGTGTCAAAATTAAGCACCAAAATCAACTTCTCTCACCACAGCAAATCTTTTTTAAGGTGTACCGAAAATTTTAAGAAGAATTTGGGGATTTCTGAAAAAATAAATTATTGCCGATTTTTAAGGTCCGGGGCTTACAGAATTTTTCATACAGATAAATATATTTCTGGAGAGTTCTGTGTCAAAATTAAGCACCAAAATCAACTTCTTTCACCGCAGCAAATCTTTTTTAAGGTGTACCGAAAGTTTTAAGCAGAGTTTGGAGATTTTTGAAAAAAAAAATTTTGGCCGGTTTTTAAGGTCCAGGGCTTACAGAATTTTTCAATTGGTTAAAAATATTTCTAGAGAGTTCTGTGTCAAAATTAAACACCAAAATCAACTTCTTTCACCGCAGCAAATCTTTTTAAGGTGTACCAAACGTTTTTAGCAAAATTTGGGGATTTTTAAAAAAAAAAATTTGACCGATTTTTAAGGTCCGGGGCTAACAGAATTTTTCACATGGGTAAATATATTTCTGGAGAGTTCTGTGTCAAAATTAAGCACCAAAATCAACTTCTTTCACCGCAGCAAATCTTTTTTAAGGTGTACTGAAAGTTTTAAGCAGAATTTGGGGATTTTTGAAAAAAAAATTTTAGGCCGATTTTTAAGGTTTGGGGCTTACATAATTTTTCATACTGGTAAATATATTTCTGGAGAGTTCTGTGACAAAATTAAGCACCAAAATCAACTTTTCTCACCGCAGCAAATCTTTTTTAAGTTGTACCGAAAGATTTAAGCAGAATTGGTGGATTTTTTTTTTAAAAAAAATTAGGACGATTTTTAAGGTCCAGGGCTTACAGAATTTTTCTTACAGGTAAATATATTTCTGGAGAGTTCTGTGTCAAAATTAAGCACCAAAATCAACTTTTGTCACCGCAGCAAATCTTTTTTAAGGTGCACCGAAAGTTTTAAGCAAAATTTGGGGATTTTTGAAAAAGAAAATTTAGGCCGATTTTTAAGGACAGGGCTTACAGAATTTTTTATAGGGGTAAATATATTTCTGGAGAGTTCTGTGTCAAAATTAAGCACCAAAATCAACTTCTGTCACCGCAGCAAATCTTTTTTAAGGTGTACCGAAAATTTCAAGCAGAATTTGGGAATTTTTTTTAAAAAAAATTATTGGCCGATTTTTAAGGTCCGGGGCTTACAGAATTTTTCATACGGGTAAATCTATTTCTGGAGAGTTCTGTCAAAATTAAGCACCAAAATCAACTTCTTTCACAGCAGCAAATCTTTTTTAAGGTGTACCAAAAGTTTTAAGCAGAATTTGGGGATTTTTGAAAAAAAAATTATTGGGTGATTTTTAAGGTCCGGGGCTTACACAATTTTTCATTTGGGTAAATATATTTCTGGAGAGTTCTGTGTTAAAATTAAGCACCAAAATCAACTTCTGTCACCGCAGCAAATCTTTTTTATGGTGTACCAAAAGTTTTAACAAAATTTGGGAATTTTTGAGAAAAAAAATTTTAGGCCGATTTTTAAGGTCCAGGGCTTACAGAATTTTTCATATGGGTAAATATATTTCTGGAGAGTTCTGTGTCAAAATTAAGCACCAAAATCAACTTTTGTCACCGCAGCAAATCTTTTTTAAGGTGTACCGAAAGTTTTAAGCAGAATTTGGGGAATTTTTAAAAAAAAAATTTGGGGCAATTTATAAGGTCCGGGGCTTACACAATTTTTCATACGGGTAAATATATTTCTGGAGAGTTCTGTTTCAAAATTAAGCACCAAAATCAACTTCTTTCACAGCAGCAAATCTTTTTTAAGGTGTCCCCAAAGATTTAAGCAAAATTTGGGGATTTTATTACAAAAAATTGGGGCCGATTTTTAAGGTCCAGGGCTTACATAATTTTTTATATGGGTAAATATATTTCTGGAGAGTTCTGTGTCAAAATTAAGTACCAAAATCAACTTCTTTCACAGCAGCAAATCTTTTTTAAGGTGTACCAAAAGTTTTAAGCAGAATTTGGGGATTTTTGAAAAAAAAATTTTGGCCGATTTTTAAGGTTTGGGGCTTACACAATTTTTCATACGGGTTAATATATTTCTGGAGAGTTCTGTGTCAAAATTAAGCACCAAAATCAACTTCTATCACCGCAGCAAATCTTTTTTAAGGTGTACCAAAAATTTTAAGCAGAATTAGCGGATTGTTGAAAAAAAATAAAATTTTGGCCGATTTTTAAGGTCCGAGGCTTACAGAATTTTTCATACAGAAAATTTATTTCTGGGGAGTTCTGTGTCAAAATTAAGCACCAAAATCAACTTCTTTCACAGCAGCAAATCTTTTTTAAGGTGTACCAAAAGATTTAAGCAGAATTTGGGGATTTTAAAAAAAAAAATTGGGGCCGATTTTTAAGGTCCGGGGCTTACAGAATTTTTCATATGGGTAAATATATTTATGGAGATTTCTGTGTCAAAACTAAGCACCAAAATCAACTTATGTCACCACATCAAATATTTTTTAAGGTGTACCAAAAGTTTTAAGCAGAATTTGGGGATTTTTGGAAAAAAAATTATTGGGCGATTTTTAAGGTCCGGTGCTTACACGATTTTTCATTTGGGTAAATATATTTCTGGAGAGTTCTGTGTCAAAATTAAACACCAAAAATCAACTTCTTTCACAGCTGCAAATCTTTTTTAAGGTGTACCGAAAGTTTTAAGTAGAATTTGGAGATTTCTGAAAAAAAAAATTTTAGGCCGATTTTTAAGATCCGAAGCTTACAGAATATTTCATATGGGTAAATATATTTCTGGAGAGTTCTGTGTCAAAATTAAGCACCAAAATCAACTTCTGTCACCGTAGCAAATCTTTTTTAAGGTGCACCGAAAGTTTTAAGCAAAATTTGGGGATTTTTGAAAAAATAAATTTGGCTGAATTTTTAAGGACAGGGCTTACAGAATTTTTGATATGGGTAAATATATTTCTGGAGAGTTCTGTGTCAAAATTAACCACCAAAATAAACTTCTTTCACAGCAGCAAATCTTTTTCAAGTTGTACCAAAAGTTTTAAGCAGAATTTGGGGATTTTTGAAAAAATAAATTATTGCCGTTTTTTAAGGTCCTTTTAAGGGCTTACACAATTTTTCATTTGGGTAAATATATTTCTGGAGAGTTCTGTGTTATAATTAAGCACCAAAATCAACTTCTGTAACCGCAGCAAATCTTTTTTAAGGTGTACTGAAAGTTTTAAGCATAATTTGGGGGTTTCTGAAAAAGAAAATTTTAGGCCATTTTTAAGGTCCGGGGCTTACAGAATTTTTTATATGGGTAAATATATTTCTGGAGAGTTCTGTGTCAAAACTAAGCACCAAAATCAACTTCTGTCACCGCAGAAAATCTTTTTTAAGGTGTACCGAAAATTTTAAGCAGAATTTCGGAATTTTTGAAAAAAAAACTATTGGCCGATTTTTAAGGTCCGGGGCTTACAGAATTTTTCATACAGGTAAATATATTTCTGGAGAGTTCTGTGTCAAAATTAAGCACCAAAATAAACTTCTTTCACAGCAGCAAATCTTTTTCAAGTTGTACCAAAAGTTTTAAGCAGAATTTGGGGATTTTTGAAAAAATAAATTATTGCCGTTTTTTAAGGTCCGGGGCTTACACAATTTTTCATTTGGGTAAATATATTTCTGGAGAGTTCTGTGTTAAAATTAAGCACCAAAATCAACTTCTGTCACCGTAGCAAATCTTTTTTAAGGTGTACCAAAAGTTTTAAGCAGAATTTGGGGATTTTTGAAAAAAAAAATTTTTAACCAATTTTTAAGGACCAGGGCTTACAGAATTTTTCATACAGATAAATATATTTCTGGAGAGTTCTGTGTCAAAATTAAGCACCAAAATCAACTTCTCTCACCACAGCAAATCTTTTTTAAGGTGTACCGAAAATTTTAAGAAGAATTTGGGGATTTTTGAAAAAATAAATTATTGCCGATTTTTAAGGTCCAGGGCTTACAGAATTTTTCATATGGGTAAATATATTTCTAGAGAGTTCTGTATCAACATTAAGCACCAAAATCAACTTCTTTCACCACAGCAAATCTTTTTTAAGGTGTACCAAAAGTTTTAAGCTGAATTTGGGAATTTTTGAAAAAAAAACTATTGGCCGATTTTTAAGGTCCGGGGCTTACAGAATTTTTCAATTGGTTAAAAATATTTCTAGAGATTTCTTTGTCAAAATTAAACACCAAAATCAACTTCTTTCACAGCTGCAAATCTTTTTTAAGGTGTACCGAAATTTGTAACTAGAATTTGGGGATTTCTGAAAGAAAAAATTTTAGGCTGATTTTTAAGGTCTGGGGCTTACAGAATTTTTCATACGGGTAAATATATTTCTGGAGAGTTCTGTGTCAAAATTAAACACCAAAATCTACTTCTGTCACCGCAGCAAATCTTTTTTAAGGTGTACCAATAGTTTTAAGCAAAATTTTGGGATTTTTGAAAAAAAAAATTTGGCCGATTTTTAAGATCCAGGGCTTACAGAATTTTTCATATGGGTAAATATATTTCTGGAGAGTTCTGTATCAACATTAAGCACCAAAATCAACTTCTTTCACCACTGCAAATCTTTTTTAAGGTGTACTGAAAGTTTTAAGCAGAATTTGGGGATTTTTAAAAAAAAAATTATTGGCCAATTTTTAAGGTCCGGGGCTTACACAATCTTTCATATGGGTAAATATATTTCTGGAGAGTTCTGTGTCAAAATTAAGCACTAAAATCAACTTCTGTCACCAAAGCAAATCTTTTTTAAGATGTACCGAAAGTTTTAAGCAGAATTTGGGGATTTTTGAAAAAAAAAAATTAGCCGGCTTTTAAAGTCCGGGGCTTACAGAATTTTTCATACAGATAAATATATTTCTGGAGAGTTCTGTGTCAAAATTAAGCACCAAAATCAACTTCTCTCACCACAGCAAATCTTTTTTAAGGTGTACCGAAAATTTTAAGAAGAATTTGGGGATTTCTGAAAAAATAAATTATTGCCGATTTTTAAGGTCCGGGGCTTACAGAATTTTTCATACAGATAAATATATTTCTGGAGAGTTCTGTGTCAAAATTAAGCACCAAAATCAACTTCTTTCACCGCAGCAAATCTTTTTTAAGGTGTACCGAAAGTTTTAAGCAGAGTTTGGAGATTTTTGAAAAAAAAAATTTTGGCCGGTTTTTAAGGTCCAGGGCTTACAGAATTTTTCAATTGGTTAAAAATATTTCTAGAGAGTTCTGTGTCAAAATTAAACACCAAAATCAACTTCTTTCACCGCAGCAAATCTTTTTAAGGTGTACCAAACGTTTTTAGCAAAATTTGGGGATTTTTAAAAAAAAAAATTTGACCGATTTTTAAGGTCCGGGGCTAACAGAATTTTTCACATGGGTAAATATATTTCTGGAGAGTTCTGTGTCAAAATTAAGCACCAAAATCAACTTCTTTCACCGCAGCAAATCTTTTTTAAGGTGTACTGAAAGTTTTAAGCAGAATTTGGGGATTTTTGAAAAAAAAATTTTAGGCCGATTTTTAAGGTTTGGGGCTTACATAATTTTTCATTCTGGTAAATATATTTCTGGAGAGTTCTGTGACAAAATTAAGCACCAAAATCAACTTTTCTCACCGCAGCAAATCTTTTTTAAGTTGTACCGAAAGATTTAAGCAGAATTGGTGGATTTTTTTTTTAAAAAAAATTAGGACGATTTTTAAGGTCCAGGGCTTACAGAATTTTTCTTACAGGTAAATATATTTCTGGAGAGTTCTGTGTCAAAATTAAGCACCAAAATCAACTTTTGTCACCGCAGCAAATCTTTTTTAAGGTGCACCGAAAGTTTTAAGCAAAATTTGGGGATTTTTGAAAAAGAAAATTTAGGCCGATTTTTAAGGACAGGGCTTACAGAATTTTTTATAGGGGTAAATATATTTCTGGAGAGTTCTGTGTCAAAATTAAGCACCAAAATCAACTTCTGTCACCGCAGCAAATCTTTTTTAAGGTGTACCGAAAATTTCAAGCAGAATTTGGGAATTTTTTTAAAAAAAAATTATTGGCCGATTTTTAAGGTCCGGGGCTTACAGAATTTTTCATACGGGTAAATCTATTTCTGGAGAGTTCTGTCAAAATTAAGCACCAAAATCAACTTCTTTCACAGCAGCAAATCTTTTTTAAGGTGTACCAAAAGTTTTAAGCAGAATTTGGGGATTTTTGAAAAAAAAATTATTGGGTGATTTTTAAGGTCCGGGGCTTACACAATTTTTCATTTGGGTAAATATATTTCTGGAGAGTTCTGTGTTAAAATTAAGCACCAAAATCAACTTCTGTCACCGCAGCAAATCTTTTTTATGGTGTACCAAAAGTTTTAACAAAATTTGGGAATTTTTGAGAAAAAAAATTTTAGGCCGATTTTTAAGGTCCAGGGCTTACAGAATTTTTCATATGGGTAAATATATTTCTGGAGAGTTCTGTGTCAAAATTAAGCACCAAAATCAACTTTTGTCACCGCAGCAAATCTTTTTTAAGGTGTACCGAAAGTTTTAAGCAGAATTTGGGGAATTTTTTAAAAAAAATTTGGGGCAATTTATAAGGTCCGGGGCTTACACAATTTTTCATACGGGTAAATATATTTCTGGAGAGTTCTGTTTCAAAATTAAGCACCAAAATCAACTTCTTTCACAGCAGCAAATCTTTTTTAAGGTGTCCCCAAAGATTTAAGCAAAATTTGGGGATTTTATTACAAAAAATTGGGGCCGATTTTTAAGGTCCAGGGCTTACATAATTTTTTATATGGGTAAATATATTTCTGGAGAGTTCTGTGTCAAAATTAAGTACCAAAATCAACTTCTTTCACAGCAGCAAATCTTTTTTAAGGTGTACCAAAAGTTTTAAGCAGAATTTGGGGATTTTTGAAAAAAAAATTTTGGCCGATTTTTAAGGTTTGGGGCTTACACAATTTTTCATACGGGTTAATATATTTCTGGAGAGTTCTGTGTCAAAATTAAGCACCAAAATCAACTTCTATCACCGCAGCAAATCTTTTTTAAGGTGTACCAAAAATTTTAAGCAGAATTAGCGGATTGTTGAAAAAAAATAAAATTTTGGCCGATTTTTAAGGTCCGAGGCTTACAGAATTTTTCATACAGAAAATTTATTTCTGGGGAGTTCTGTGTCAAAATTAAGCACCAAAATCAACTTCTTTCACAGCAGCAAATCTTTTTTAAGGTGTACCAAAAGATTTAAGCAGAATTTGGGGATTTTAAAAAAAAAAATTGGGGCCGATTTTTAAGGTCCGGGGCTTACAGAATTTTTCATATGGGTAAATATATTTATGGAGATTTCTGTGTCAAAACTAAGCACCAAAATCAACTTATGTCACCACATCAAATATTTTTTAAGGTGTACCAAAAGTTTTAAGCAGAATTTGGGGATTTTTGGAAAAAAAATTATTGGGCGATTTTTAAGGTCCGGTGCTTACACGATTTTTCATTTGGGTAAATATATTTCTGGAGAGTTCTGTGTCAAAATTAAACACCAAAAATCAACTTCTTTCACAGCTGCAAATCTTTTTTAAGGTGTACCGAAAGTTTTAAGTAGAATTTGGAGATTTCTGAAAAAAAAAATTTTAGGCCGATTTTTAAGATCCGAAGCTTACAGAATATTTCATATGGGTAAATATATTTCTGGAGAGTTCTGTGTCAAAATTAAGCACCAAAATCAACTTCTGTCACCGTAGCAAATCTTTTTTAAGGTGCACCGAAAGTTTTAAGCAAAATTTGGGGATTTTTGAAAAAATAAATTTGGCTGAATTTTTAAGGACAGGGCTTACAGAATTTTTGATATGGGTAAATATATTTCTGGAGAGTTCTGTGTCAAAATTAACCACCAAAATAAACTTCTTTCACAGCAGCAAATCTTTTTCAAGTTGTACCAAAAGTTTTAAGCAGAATTTGGGGATTTTTGAAAAAATAAATTATTGCCGTTTTTTAAGGTCCTTTTAAGGGCTTACACAATTTTTCATTTGGGTAAATATATTTCTGGAGAGTTCTGTGTTATAATTAAGCACCAAAATCAACTTCTGTAACCGCAGCAAATCTTTTTTAAGGTGTACTGAAAGTTTTAAGCATAATTTGGGGGTTTCTGAAAAAGAAAATTTTAGGCCATTTTTAAGGTCCGGGGCTTACAGAATTTTTTATATGGGTAAATATATTTCTGGAGAGTTCTGTGTCAAAACTAAGCACCAAAATCAACTTCTGTCACCGCAGAAAATCTTTTTTAAGGTGTACCGAAAATTTTAAGCAGAATTTCGGAATTTTTGAAAAAAAAACTATTGGCCGATTTTTAAGGTCCGGGGCTTACAGAATTTTTCATACAGGTAAATATATTTCTGGAGAGTTCTGTGTCAAAATTAAGCACCAAAATAAACTTCTTTCACAGCAGCAAATCTTTTTCAAGTTGTACCAAAAGTTTTAAGCAGAATTTGGGGATTTTTGAAAAAATAAATTATTGCCGTTTTTTAAGGTCCGGGGCTTACACAATTTTTCATTTGGGTAAATATATTTCTGGAGAGTTCTGTGTTAAAATTAAGCACCAAAATCAACTTCTGTCACAGCAGCAAATCTTTTTTAAGGTGTACCAAAAGTTTTAAGCAGAATTTGGGGATTTTTGAAAAAAAAAAATTTTAACCAATTTTTAAGGACCAGGGCTTACAGAATTTTTCATACAGATAAATATATTTCTGGAGAGTTCTGTGTCAAAATTAAGCACCAAAATCAACTTATGTCACCACAGCAAATATTTTTTAAGGTGTACCAAAAGTTTTAAGCAGAATTTGGGGATTTTTGGAAAAAAAATTATTGGGCGATTTTTAAGGTCCGGTGCTTACACGATTTTTCATTTGGGTAAATATATTTCTGGAGAGTTCTGTGTCAAAATTAAACACCAAAAATCAACTTCTTTCACAGCTGCAAATCTTTTTTAAGGTGTACCGAAAGTTTTAAGTAGAATTTGGAGATTTCTGAAAAAAAAAATTTTAGGCCGATTTTTAAGATCCGAAGCTTACAGAATATTTCATATGGGTAAATATATTTCTGGAGAGTTCTGTGTCAAAATTAAGCACCAAAATCAACTTCTGTCACCGTAGCAAATCTTTTTTAAGGTGCACCGAAAGTTTTAAGCAAAATTTGGGGATTTTTGAAAAAATAAATTTGGCTGAATTTTTAAGGACAGGGCTTACAGAATTTTTGATATGGGTAAATATATTTCTGGAGAGTTCTGTGTCAAAATTAACCACCAAAATAAACTTCTTTCACAGCAGCAAATCTTTTTCAAGTTGTACCAAAAGTTTTAAGCAGAATTTGGGGATTTTTGAAAAAATAAATTATTGCCATTTTTTAAGGTCCTTTTAAGGGCTTACACAATTTTTCATTTGGGTAAATATATTTCTGGAGAGTTCTGTGTTAAAATTAAGCACCAAAATCAACTTCTGTAACCGCAGCAAATCTTTTTTAAGGTGTACTGAAAGTTTTAAGCATAATTTGGGGGTTTCTGAAAAAGAAAATTTTAGGCCATTTTTAAGGTCCGGGGCTTACAGAATTTTTTATATGGGTAAATATATTTCTGGAGAGTTCTGTGTCAAAACTAAGCACCAAAATCAACTTCTGTCACCGCAGAAAATCTTTTTTAAGGTGTACCGAAAATTTTAAGCAGAATTTCGGAATTTTTGAAAAAAAAACTATTGGCCGATTTTTAAGGTCCGGGGCTTACAGAATTTTTCATACAGGTAAATATATTTCTGGAGAGTTCTGTGTCAAAATTAAGCACCAAAATAAACTTCTTTCACAGCAGCAAATCTTTTTCAAGTTGTACCAAAAGTTTTAAGCAGAATTTGGGGATTTTTGAAAAAATAAATTATTGCCGTTTTTTAAGGTCCGGGGCTTACACAATTTTTCATTTGGGTAAATATATTTCTGGAGAGTTCTGTGTTAAAATTAAGCACCAAAATCAACTTCTGTCACAGCAGCAAATCTTTTTTAAGGTGTACCAAAAGTTTTAAGCAGAATTTGGGGATTTTTGAAAAAAAAAAATTTTAACCAATTTTTAAGGACCAGGGCTTACAGAATTTTTCATACAGATAAATATATTTCTGGAGAGTTCTGTGTCAAAATTAAGCACCAAAATCAACTTATGTCACCACAGCAAATATTTTTTAAGGTGTACCAAAAGTTTTAAGCAGAATTTGGGGATTTTTGGAAAAAAAATTATTGGGCGATTTTTAAGGTCCGGTGCTTACACGATTTTTCATTTGGGTAAATATATTTCTGGAGAGTTCTGTGTCAAAATTAAACACCAAAAATCAACTTCTTTCACAGCTGCAAATCTTTTTTAAGGTGTACCGAAAGTTTTAAGTAGAATTTGGAGATTTCTGAAAAAAAAAATTTTAGGCCGATTTTTAAGATCCGAAGCTTACAGAATATTTCATATGGGTAAATATATTTCTGGAGAGTTCTGTGTCAAAATTAAGCACCAAAATCAACTTCTGTCACCGTAGCAAATCTTTTTTAAGGTGCACCGAAAGTTTTAAGCAAAATTTGGGGATTTTTGAAAAAATAAATTTGTCTGAATTTTTAAGGACAGGGCTTACAGAATTTTTGATATGGGTAAATATATTTCTGGAGAGTTCTGTGTCAAAATTAACCACCAAAATAAACTTCTTTCACAGCAGCAAATCTTTTTCAAGTTGTACCAAAAGTTTTAAGCAGAATTTGGGGATTTTTGAAAAAATAAATTATTGCCGTTTTTTAAGGTCCTTTTAAGGGCTTACACAATTTTTCATTTGGGTAAATATATTTCTGGAGAGTTCTGTGTTACAATTAAGCACCAAAATCAACTTCTGTAACCGCAGCAAATCTTTTTTAAGGTGTACTGAAAGTTTTAAGCATAATTTGGGGGTTTCTGAAAAAGAAAATTTTAGGCCATTTTTAAGGTTCGGGGCTTACAGAATTTTTTATATGGGTAAATATATTTCTGGAGAGTTCTGTGTCAAAACTAAGCACCAAAATCAACTTCTGTCACCGCAGAAAATCTTTTTTAAGGTGTACCGAAAATTTTAAGCAGAATTTCAGAATTTTTGAAAAAAAAACTATTGGCCGATTTTTAAGGTCCGGGGCTTACAGAATTTATCATACAGGTAAATATATTTCTGGAGAGTTCTGTGTCAAAATTAAGCACCAAAATAAACTTCTTTCACAGCAGCAAATCTTTTTCAAGTTGTACCAAAAGTTTTAAGCAGAATTTGGGGATTTTTGAAAAAATAAATTATTGCCGTTTTTTAAGGTCCGGGGCTTACACAATTTTTCATTTGGGTAAATATATTTCTGGAGAGTTCTGTGTTAAAATTAAGCACCAAAATCAACTTCTGTCACCGCAGCAAATCTTTTTTAAGGTGTACCAAAAGTTTTAAGCAGAATTTGGGGATTTTTGAAAAAAAAAAATTTTAACCAATTTTTAAGGACCAGGGCTTACAGAATTTTTCATACAGATAAATATATTTCTGGAGAGTTCTGTGTCAAAATTAAGCACCAAAATCAACTTCTCTCACCACAGCAAATCTTTTTTAAGGTGTACCGAAAATTTTAAGAAGAATTTGGGGATTTTTGAAAAAATAAATTATTGCCGATTTTTAAGGTCCAGGGCTTACAGAATTTTTCATATGGGTAAATATATTTCTAGAGAGTTCTGTATCAACATTAAGCACCAAAATCAACTTCTTTCACCACAGCAAATCTTTTTTAAGGTGTACCAAAAGTTTTAAGCTGAATTTGGGAATTTTTGAAAAAAAAACTATTGGCCGATTTTTAAGGTCCGGGGCTTACAGAATTTTTCAATTGGTTAAAAATATTTCTAGAGATTTCTTTGTCAAAATTAAACACCAAAATCAACTTCTTTCACAGCTGCAAATCTTTTTTAAGGTGTACCGAAATTTGTAACTAGAATTTGGGGATTTCTGAAAGAAAAAATTTTAGGCTGATTTTTAAGGTCTGGGGCTTACAGAATTTTTCATACGGGTAAATATATTTCTGGAGAGTTCTGTGTCAAAATTAAGCACCAAAATCTACTTCTGTCACCGCAGCAAATCTTTTTTAAGGTGTACCAATAGTTTTAAGCAAAATTTTGGGATTTTTGAAAAAAAAAATTTGGCCGATTTTTAAGATCCAGGGCTTACAGAATTTTTCATATGGGTAAATATATTTCTGGAGAGTTCTGTATCAACATTAAGCACCAAAATCAACTTCTTTCACCACTGCAAATCTTTTTTAAGGTGTACTGAAAGTTTTAAGCAGAATTTGGGGATTTTTAAAAAAAAAATTATTGGCCAATTTTTAAGGTCCGGGGCTTACACAATCTTTCATATGGGTAAATATATTTCTGGAGAGTTCTGTGTCAAAATTAAGCACTAAAATCAACTTCTGTCACCAAAGCAAATCTTTTTTAAGATGTACCGAAAGTTTTAAGCAGAATTTGGGGATTTTTGAAAAAAAAAAATTAGCCGGCTTTTAAAGTCCGGGGCTTACAGAATTTTTCATACAGATAAATATATTTCTGGAGAGTTCTGTGTCAAAATTAAGCACCAAAATCAACTTCTCTCACCACAGCAAATCTTTTTTAAGGTGTACCGAAAATTTTAAGAAGAATTTGGGGATTTCTGAAAAAATAAATTATTGCCGATTTTTAAGGTCCGGGGCTTACAGAATTTTTCATACAGATAAATATATTTCTGGAGAGTTCTGTGTCAAAATTAAGCACCAAAATCAACTTCTTTCACCGCAGCAAATCTTTTTTAAGGTGTACCGAAAGTTTTAAGCAGAGTTTGGAGATTTTTGAAAAAAAAAATTTTGGCCGGTTTTTAAGGTCCAGGGCTTACAGAATTTTTCATATGGGTAAATATATTTCTAGAGAGTTCTGTATCAACATTAAGCACCAAAATCAACTTCTTTCACCACAGCAAATCTTTTTTAAGGTGTACCGAAAGTTTTAAGCAGAATTTGGGAATTTTTGAAAAAAAAACTATTGGCCGATTTTTAAGGTCCGGGGCTTACAGAATTTTTCAATTGGTTAAAAATATTTCTAGAGAGTTCTGTGTCAAAATTAAACACCAAAATCAACTTCTTTCACCGCAGCAAATCTTTTTAAGGTGTACCAAACGTTTTTAGCAAAATTTGGGGATTTTTTTAAAAAAAAAATTTGACCGATTTTTAAGGTCCAGGGCTAACAGAATTTTTCACATGGGTAAATATATTTCTGGAGAGTTCTGTGTCAAAATTAAGCACCAAAATCAACTTCTTTCACCGCAGCAAATCTTTTTTAAGGTGTACTGAAAGTTTTAAGCAGAATTTGGGGATTTTTGAAAAAAAAATTTTAGGCCGATTTTTAAGGTTTGGGGCTTACATAATTTTTCATACTGGTAAATATATTTCTGGAGAGTTCTGTGACAAAATTAAGCACCAAAATCAACTTTTCTCACCGCAGCAAATCTTTTTTAAGTTGTACCGAAAGATTTAAGCAGAATTGGTGGATTTTTTAAAAAAAAAAAATTAGGACGATTTTTAAGGTCCAGGGCTTACAGAATTTTTCTTACAGGTAAATATATTTCTGGAGAGTTCTGTGTCAAAATTAAGCACCAAAATCAACTTTTGTCACCGCAGCAAATCTTTTTTAAGGTGCACCGAAAGTTTTAAGCAAAATTTGGGGATTTTTGAAAAAGAAAATTTAGGCCGATTTTTAAGGACAGGGCTTACAGAATTTTTTATAGGGGTAAATATATTTCTGGAGAGTTCTGTATCAAAATTAAGCACCAAAATCAACTTCTGTCACCGCAGCAAATCTTTTTTAAGGTGTACCGAAAATTTAAAGCAGAATTTGGGAATTTTTTTAAAAAAAAATTATTGGCCGATTTTTAAGGTCCGGGGCTTACAGAATTTTTCATACGGGTAAATCTATTTCTGGAGAGTTCTGTCAAAATTAAGCACCAAAATCAACTTCTTTCACAGCAGCAAATCTTTTTTAAGGTGTACCAAAAGTTTTAAGCAGAATTTGGGGATTTTTGAAAAAAAAATTATTGGGCGATTTTTAAGGTCCGGGGCTTACACAATTTTTCATTTGGGTAAATATATTTCTGGAGAGTTCTGTGTTAAAATTAAGCACCAAAATCAACTTCTGTCACCGCAGCAAATCTTTTTTATGGTGTACCAAAAGTTTTAACAAAATTTGGGAATTTTTGAGAAAAAAAATTTTAGGTCGATTTTTAAGGTCCAGGGCTTACAGAATTTTTCATATGGGTAAATATATTTCTGAAGAGTTCTGTGTCAAAATTAAGCACCAAAATCAACTTTTGTCACCGCAGCAAATCTTTTTTAAGGTGTACCGAAAGTTTTAAGCAGAATTTGGGGATTTTTAGAAAAAAAAATTTGGGGCAATTTATAAGGTCCGGGGCTTACACAATTTTTCATACGGGTAAATATATTTCTGGAGAGTTCTGTTTCAAAATTAAGCACCAAAATCAACTTCTTTCACAGCAGCAAATCTTTTTTAAGGTGTCCCCAAAGATTTAAGCAAAATTTGGGGATTTTATTACAAAAAATTGGGGCCGATTTTTAAGGTCCAGGGCTTACATAATTTTTTATATGGGTAAATATATTTCTGGAGAGTTCTGTGTCAAAATTAAGTACCAAAATCAACTTCTTTCACAGCAGCAAATCTTTTTTAAGGTCTACCAAAAGTTTTAAGCAGAATTTGGGGATTTTTGAAAAAAAAATTTTGGCCGATTTTTAAGGTTTGGGGCTTACACAATTTTTCATACGGGTTAATATATTTCTGGAGAGTTCTGTGTCAAAATTAAGCACCAAAATCAACTTCTATCACCGCAGCAAATCTTTTTTAAGGTGTACCAAAAATTTTAAGCAGAATTAGCGGATTGTTGAAAAAAAATAAAATTTTGGCCGATTTTTAAGGTCCGGGGCTTACAGAATTTTTCATACAGAAAATTTATTTCTGGGGAGTTCTGTGTCAAAATTAAGCACCAAAATCAACTTCTTTCACAGCAGCAAATCTTTTTTAAGGTGTACCAAAAGATTTAAGCAGAATTTGGGGATTTTTAAAAAAAAAATTGGGGCCGATTTTTAAGGTCCGGGGCTTACAGAATTTTTCATATGGGTAAATATATTTATGGAGATTTCTGTGTCAAAACTAAGCACCAAAATCAACTTATGTCACCACAGCAAATATTTTTTAAGGTGTACCAAAAGTTTTAAGCAGAATTTGGGGATTTTTGGAAAAAAAATTATTGGGCGATTTTTAAGGTCCGGTGCTTACACGATTTTTCATTTGGGTAAATATATTTCTGGAGAGTTCTGTGTCAAAATTAAACACCAAAAATCAACTTCTTTCACAGCTGCAAATCTTTTTTAAGGTGTACCGAAAGTTTTAAGTAGAATTTGGAGATTTCTGAAAAAAAAAATTTTAGGCCGATTTTTAAGATCCGAAGCTTACAGAATATTTCATATGGGTAAATATATTTCTGGAGAGTTCTGTGTCAAAATTAAGCACCAAAATCAACTTCTGTCACAGTAGCAAATCTTTTTTAAGGTGCACCGAAAGTTTTAAGCAAAATTTGGGGATTTTTGAAAAAATAAATTTGGCTGAATTTTTAAGGACAGGGCTTACAGAATTTTTGATATGGGTAAATATATTTCTGGAGAGTTCTGTGTCAAAATTAACCACCAAAATAAACTTCTTTCACAGCAGCAAATCTTTTTCAAGTTGTACCAAAAGTTTTAAGCAGAATTTGGGGATTTTTGAAAAAATAAATTATTGCCGTTTTTTAAGGTCCTTTTAAGGGCTTACACAATTTTTCATTTGGGTAAATATATTTCTGGAGAGTTCTGTGTTAAAATTAAGCACCAAAATCAACTTCTGTAACCGCAGCAAATCTTTTTTAAGGTGTACTGAAAGTTTTAAGCATAATTTGGGGGTTTCTGAAAAAGAAAATTTTAGGCCATTTTTAAGGTCCGGGGCTTACAGAATTTTTCATATGGGTAAATATATTTCTGGAGAGTTCTGTGTCAAAACTAAGCACCAAAATCAACTTCTCTCACCACAGCAAATCTTTTTTAAGGTGTACCGAAAATTTTAAGCAGAATTTCGGAATTTTTGAAAAAAAAACTATTGGCCGATTTTTAAGGTCCGGGGCTTACAGAATTTATCATACAGGTAAATATATTTCTGGAGAGTTCTGTGTCAAAATTAAGCACCAAAATAAACTTCTTTCACAGCAGCAAATCTTTTTCAAGTTGTACCAAAAGTTTTAAGCAGAATTTGGGGATTTTTGAAAAAATAAATTATTGCCGTTTTTTAAGGTCCGGGGCTTACACAATTTTTCATTTGGGTAAATATATTTCTGGAGAGTTCTGTGTTAAAATTAAGCACCAAAATCAACTTCTGTCACCGCAGCAAATCTTTTTTAAGGTGTACCAAAAGTTTTAAGCAGAATTTGGGGATTTTTGAAAAAAAAAATTTTAACCAATTTTTAAGGACCAGGGCTTACAGAATTTTTCATACAGATAAATATATTTCTGGAGAGTTCTGTGTCAAAATTAAGCACCAAAATCAACTTCTCTCACCACAGCAAATCTTTTTTAAGGTGTACCGAAAATTTTAAGAAGAATTTGGGGATTTTTGAAAAAATAAATTATTGCCGATTTTTAAGGTCCAGGGCTTACAGAATTTTTCATATGGGTAAATATATTTCTAGAGAGTTCTGTATCAACATTAAGCACCAAAATCAACTTCTTTCACCACAGCAAATCTTTTTTAAGGTGTACCGAAAGTTTTAAGCTGAATTTGGGAATTTTTGAAAAAAAAACTATTGGCCGATTTTTAAGGTCCGGGGCTTACAGAATTTTTCAATTGGTTAAAAATATTTCTAGAGAGTTCTTTGTCAAAATTAAACACCAAAATCAACTTCTTTCACAGCTGCAAATCTTTTTTAAGGTGTACCGAAATTTGTAACTAGAATTTGGGGATTTCTGAAAGAAAAAATTTTAGGCTGATTTTTAAGGTCTGGGGCTTACAGAATTTTTCATACGGGTAAATATATTTCTGGAGAGTTCTGTGTCAAAATTAAGCACCAAAATCTACTTCTGTCACCGCAGCAAATCTTTTTTAAGGTGTACCAATAGTTTTAAGCAAAATTTTGGGATTTTTGAAAAAAAAAATTTGGCCGATTTTTAAGATCCAGGGCTTACAGAATTTTTCATATGGGTAAATATATTTCTGGAGAGTTCTGTATCAACATTAAGCACCAAAATCAACTTCTTTCACCACTGCAAATCTTTTTTAAGGTGTACTGAAAGTTTTAAGCAGAATTTGGGGATTTTTAAAAAAAAAATTATTGGCCAATTTTTAAGGTCCGGGGCTTACACAATCTTTCATATGGGTAAATATATTTCTGGAGAGTTCTGTGTCAAAATTAAGCACTAAAATCAACTTCTGTCACCAAAGCAAATGTTTTTTAAGATGTACCGAAAGTTTTAAGCAGAATTTGGGGATTTTTGAAAAAAAAAAATTAGCCGGCTTTTAAAGTCCGGGGCTTACAGAATTTTTCATACAGATAAATATATTTCTGGAGAGTTCTGTGTCAAAATTAAGCACCAAAATCAACTTCTCTCACCACAGCAAATCTTTTTTAAGGTGTACCGAAAATTTTAAGAAGAATTTGGGGATTTCTGAAAAAATAAATTATTGCCGATTTTTAAGGCCCGGGGCTTACAGAATTTTTCATACAGATAAATATATTTCTGGAGAGTTCTGTGTCAAAATTAAGCACCAAAATCAACTTCTTTCACCGCAGCAAATCTTTTTTAAGGTGTACCGAAAGTTTTAAGCAGAGTTTGGAGATTTTTGAAAAAAAAAATTTTGGCCGGTTTTTAAGGTCCAGGGCTTACAGAATTTTTCATATGGGTAAATATATTTCTAGAGAGTTCTGTATCAACATTAAGCACCAAAATCAACTTCTTTCACCACAGCAAATCTTTTTTAAGGTGTACCGAAAGTTTTAAGCAGAATTTGGGAATTTTTGAAAAAAAAACTATTGGCCGATTTTTAAGGTCCGGGGCTTACAGAATTTTTCAATTGGTTAAAAATATTTCTAGAGAGTTCTGTGTCAAAATTAAACACCAAAATCAACTTCTTTCACCACAGCAAATCTTTTTAAGGTGTACCAAACGTTTTTAGCAAAATTTGGGGATTTTAAAAAAAAACAAATTTGACCGATTTTTAAGGTCCAGGGCTTACAGAATTTTTCACATGGGTAAATATATTTCTGGAGAGTTCTGTGTCAAAATTAAGCACCAAAATCAACTTCTTTCACCGCAGCAAATCTTTTTTAAGGTGTACTGAAAGTTTTAAGCAGAATTTGGGGATTTTTGAAAAAAAAATTTTAGGCCGATTTTTAAGGTTTGGGGCTTACATAATTTTTCATACTGGTAAATATATTTCTGGAGAGTTCTGTGACAAAATTAAGCACCAAAATCAACTTTTCTCACCGCAGCAAATCTTTTTTAAGTTGTACCGAAAGATTTAAGCAGAATTGGTGGATTTTTTTAAAAAAAAAATTTAGGGCGATTTTTAAGGTCCAGGGCTTACAGAATTTTTCTTACAGGTAAATATATTTCTGGAGAGTTCTGTGTCAAAATTAAGCACCAAAATCAACTTTTGTCACCGCAGCAAATCTTTTTTAAGGTGCACCGAAAGTTTTAAGCAAAATTTGGGGATTTTTGAAAAAGAAAATTTAGGCCGATTTTTAAGGACAGGGCTTACAGAATTTTTTATAGGGGTAAATATATTTCTGGAGAGTTCTGTGTCAAAATTAAGCACCAAAATCAACTTCTGTCACCGCAGCAAATCTTTTTTAAGGTGTACCGAAAATTTAAAGCAGAATTTGGGAATTTTTTTTAAAAAAAATTATTGGCCGATTTTTAAGGTCCGGGGCTTACAGAATTTTTCATACAGGTAAATCTATTTCTGGAGAGTTCTGTCAAAATTAAGCACCAAAATCAACTTCTTTCACAGCAGCAAATCTTTTTTAAGGTGTACCAAAAGTTTTAAGCAGAATTTGGGGATTTTTGAAAAAAAAATTATTGGGCGATTTTTAAGGTCCGGGGCTTACACAATTTTTCATTTGGGTAAATATATTTCTGGAGAGTTCTGTGTTAAAATTAAGCACCAAAATCAACTTCTGTCACTGCAGCAAATCTTTTTTATGGTGTACCAAAAGTTTTAACAAAATTTGGGAATTTTTGAGAAAAAAAATTTTAGGCCGATTTTTAAGGTCCAGGGCTTACAGAATTTTTCATATGGGTAAATATATTTCTGGAGAGTTCTGTGTCAAAATTAAGCACCAAAATCAACTTTTGTCACCGCAGCAAATCTTTTTTAAGGTGTACCGAAAGTTTTAAGCAGAATTTGGGGATTTTTTAAAAAAAAAAAATTGGGGGCAATTTATAAGGTCCGGGGCTTACACAATTTTTCATACGGGTAAATATATTTCTGGAGAGTTCTGTTTCAAAATTAAGCACCAAAATCAACTTCTTTCACAGCAGCAAATCTTTTTTAAGGTGTCCCCAAAGATTTAAGCAAAATTTGGGGATTTTTTTACAAAAAATTGGGGCCGATTTTTAAGGTCCAGGGCTTACATAATTTTTTATATGGGTAAATATATTTCTGGAGAGTTCTGTGTCAAAATTAAGTACCAAACTCAACTTCTTTCACAGCAGCAAATCTTTTTTAAGGTGTACCAAAAGTTTTAAGCAGAATTTGGGGATTTTTGAAAAAAAAAATTTGGCCGATTTTTAAGGTTTGGGGCTTACACAATTTTTCATACGGGTTAATATATTTCTGGAGAGTTCTGTGTCAAAATTAAGCACCAAAATCAACTTCTATCACCGCAGCAAATCTTTTTTAAGGTGTACCAAAAATTTTAAGCAGAATTAGCGGATTGTTGAAAAAAAATAAAATTTTGGCCGATTTTTAAGGTCCGAGGCTTACAGAATTTTTCATACAGCAAATTTATTTCTGGGGAGTTCTGTGTCAAAATTAAGCACCAAAATCAACTTCTTTCACAGCAGCAAATCTTTTTTAAGGTGTACCAAAAGATTTAAGCAGAATTTGGGGATTTTTAAAAAAAAAATTGGGGCCGATTTTTAAGGTCCGGGGCTTACAGAATTTTTCATATGGGTAAATATATTTATGGAGATTTCTGTGTCAAAACTAAGCACCAAAATCAACTTATGTCACCACAGCAAATATTTTTTAAGGTGTACCAAAAGTTTTAAGCAGAATTTGGGGATTTTTGGAAAAAAAATTATTGGGCGATTTTTAAGGTCCGGTGCTTACACGATTTTTCATTTGGGTAAATATATTTCTGGAGAGTTCTGTGTCAAAATTAAACACCAAAAATCAACTTCTTTCACAGCTGCAAATCTTTTTTAAGGTGTACCGAAAGTTTTAAGTAGAATTTGGAGATTTCTGAAAAAAAAAATTTTAGGCCGATTTTTAAGATCCGAAGCTTACAGAATATTTCATATGGGTAAATATATTTCTGGAGAGTTCTGTGTCAAAATTAAGCACCAAAATCAACTTCTGTCACCGTAGCAAATCTTTTTTAAGGTGCACCGAAAGTTTTAAGCAAAATTTGGGGATTTTTGAAAAAATAAATTTGGCTGAATTTTTAAGGACAGGGCTTACAGAATTTTTGATATGGGTAAATATATTTCTGGAGAGTTCTGTGTCAAAATTAACCACCAAAATAAACTTCTTTCACAGCAGCAAATCTTTTTCAAGTTGTACCAAAAGTTTTAAGCAGAATTTGGGGATTTTTGAAAAAATAAATTATTGCCGTTTTTTAAGGTCCTTTTAAGGGCTTACACAATTTTTCATTTGGGTAAATATATTTCTGGAGAGTTCTGTGTTAAAATTAAGCACCAAAATCAACTTCTGTAACCGCAGCAAATCTTTTTTAAGGTGTACTGAAAGTTTTAAGCATAATTTGGGGGTTTCTGAAAAAGATAATTTTAGGCCATTTTTAAGGTCCGGGGCTTACAGAATTTTTTATATGGGTAAATATATTTCTGGAGAGTTCTGTGTCAAAACTAAGCACCAAAATCAACTTCTGTCACCGCAGAAAATCTTTTTTAAGGTGTACCGAAAATTTTAAGCAGAATTTCGGAATTTTTGAAAAAAAAACTATTGGCCGATTTTTAAGGCCCGGGGCTTACAGAATTTTTCATACAGGTAAATATATTTCTGGAGAGTTCTGTGTCAAAATTAAGCACCAAAATAAACTTCTTTCACAGCAGCAAATCTTTTTCAAGTTGTACCAAAAGTTTTAAGCAGAATTTGGGGATTTTTGAAAAAATAAATTATTGCCGTTTTTTAAGGTCCGGGGCTTACACAATTTTTCATTTGGGTAAATATATTTCTGGAGAGTTCTGTGTTAAAATTAAGCACCAAAATCAACTTCTGTCACAGCAGCAAATCTTTTTTAAGGTGTACCAAAAGTTTTAAGCAGAATTTGGGGATTTTTGAAAAAAAAAAATTTTAACCAATTTTTAAGGACCAGGGCTTACAGAATTTTTCATACAGATAAATATATTTCTGGAGAGTTCTGTGTCAAAATTAAGCACCAAAATCAACTTCTTTCACCACAGCAAATATTTTTTAAGGTGTACCGAAAGTTTTAAGCTGAATTTCGGAATTTTTGAAAAAAAAACTATTGGCCGATTTTTAAGGTCCGGGGCTTACAGAATTTTTCATACAGGTAAATATATTTCTGGAGAGTTCTGTGTCAAAATTAAGCACCAAAATAAACTTCTTTCACAGCAGCAAATCTTTTTCAAGTTGTACCAAAAGTTTTAAGCAGAATTTGGGGATTTTTGAAAAAATAAATTATTGCCGTTTTTTAAGGTCCGGGGCTTACACAATTTTTCATTTGGGTAAATATATTTCTGGAGAGTTCTGTGTTAAAATTAAGCACCAAAATCAACTTCTGTCACCGCAGCAAATCTTTTTTAAGGTGTACCAAAAGTTTTAAGCAGAATTTGGGGATTTTTGAAAAAAAAAAATTTTAACCAATTTTTAAGGACCAGGGCTTACAGAATTTTTCATACAGATAAATATATTTCTGGAGAGTTCTGTGTCAAAATTAAGCACCAAAATCAACTTCTTTCACCACAGCAAATATTTTTTAAGGTGTACCGAAAGTTTTAAGCTGAATTTGGGAATTTTTGAAAAAAAAACTATTGGCCGATTTTTAAGGTCCGGGGCTTACAGAATTTTTCAATTGGTTAAAAATATTTCTAGAGAGTTCTTTGTCAAAATTAAACACCAAAATCAACTTCTTTCACAGCTGCAAATCTTTTTTAAGGTGTACCGAAATTTGTAACTAGAATTTGGGGATTTCTGAAAAAAAAAATTTTAGGCTGATTTTTAAGGTCCGGGGCTTACACAATCTTTCATATGGGTAAATATATTTCTGGAGAGTTCTGTGTCAAAATTAAGCACTAAAATCAACTTCTGTCACCAAAGCAAATTTTTTTAAGATGTACCGAAAGTTTTAAGCAGAATTTGGGGATTTTTGAAAAAAAAAAATTAGCCGGCTTTTAAAGTCCGGGGCTTACAGAAATTTTCATACAGATAAATATATTTCTGGAGAGTTCTGTGTCAAAATTAAGCACCAAAATCAACTTCTCTCACCACAGCAAATCTTTTTTAAGGTGTACCGAAAATTTTAAGAAGAATTTGGGGATTTCTGAAAAAATAAATTATTGCCGATTTTTAAGGTCCGGGGCTTACAGAATTTTTCATACAGATAAATATATTTCTGGAGAGTTCTGTGTCAAAATTAAGCACCAAAATCAACTTCTTTCACCGCAGCAAATCTTTTTTAAGGTGTACCGAAAGTTTTAAGCAGAGTTTGGAGATTTTTGAAAAAAAAAATTTTGGCCGGTTTTTAAGGTCCAGGGCTTACAGAATTTTTCATATGGGTAAATATATTTCTAGAGAGTTCTGTATCAACATTAAGCACCAAAATCAACTTCTTTCACCACAGCAAATCTTTTTTAAGGTGTACCGAAAGTTTTAAGCAGAATTTGGGAATTTTTGAAAAAAAAACTATTGGCCGATTTTTAAGGTCCGGGGCTTACAGAATTTTTCAATTGGTTAAAAATATTTCTAGAGAGTTCTGTGTCAAAATTAAACACCAAAATCAACTTCTTTCACCGCAGCAAATCTTTTTAAGGTGTACCAAACGTTTTTAGCAAAATTTGGGGATTTAAAAAAAAAAAAAAATTGACCGATTTTTAAGGTCCAGGGCTGACAGAATTTTTCACATGGGTAAATATATTTCTGGAGAGTTCTGTGTCAAAATTAAGCACCAAAATCAACTTCTTTCACCGCAGCAAATCTTTTTTAAGGTGTACTGAAAGTTTTAAGCAGAATTTGGGGATTTTTGAAAAAAAAAATTTAGGCCGATTTTTAAGGACAGGGCTTACAGAATTTTTTATAGGGGTAAATATATTTCTGGAGAGTTCTGTGTCAAAATTAAGCACCAAAATCAACTTCTGTCACCGCAGCAAATCTTTTTTAAGGTGTACCGAAAGATTTAAGCAGAATTGGTGGATTTTTTTAAAAAAAAAATTTAGGGCGATTTTTAAGGTCCAGGGCTTACAGAATTTTTCTTACAGGTAAATATATTTCTGGAGAGTTCTGTGTCAAAATTAAGCACCAAAATCAACTTTTGTCACCGCAGCAAATCTTTTTTAAGGTGCACCGAAAGTTTTTAGCAAAATTTGGGGATTTTTGAAAAAGAAAATTTAGGCCGATTTTTAAGGACAGGGCTTACAGAATTTTTTATAGGGGTAAATATATTTCTGGAGAGTTCTGTGTCAAAATTAAGCACCAAAATCAACTTCTGTCACCGCAGCAAATCTTTTTTAAGGTGTACCGAAAATTTAAAGCAGAATTTGGGAATTTTTTTTAAAAAAAATTATTGGCCGATTTTTAAGGTCCGGGGCTTACAGAATTTTTCATACGGGTAAATCTATTTCTGGAGAGTTCTGTCAAAATTAAGCACCAAAATCAACTTCTTTCACAGCAGCAAATCTTTTTTAAGGTGTACCAAAAGTTTTAAGCAGAATTTGGGGATTTTTGAAAAAAAAATTATTGGGCGATTTTTAAGGTCCGGGGCTTACACAATTTTTCATTTGGGTAAATATATTTCTGGAGAGTTCTGTGTTAAAATTAAGCACCAAAATCAACTTCTGTCACCGCAGCAAATCTTTTTTATGGTGTACCAAAAGTTTTAACAAAATTTGGGAATTTTTGAGAAAAAAAATTTTAGGCCGATTTTAAGGTCCAGGGCTTACAGAATTTTTCATATGGGTAAATATATTTCTGGAGAGTTCTGTGTCAAAATTAAGCACCAAAATCAACTTTTGTCACCGCAGCAAATCTTTTTTAAGGTGTACCGAAAGTTTTAAGCAGAATTTGGGGATTTTTAAAAAAAAAAAATTGGGGGCAATTTATAAGGTCCGGGGCTTACACAATTTTTCATACGGGTAAATATATTTCTGGAGAGTTCTGTTTCAAAATTAAGCACCAAAATCAACTTCTTTCACAGCAGCAAATCTTTTTTAAGGTGTCCCCAAAGATTTAAGCAAAATTTGGGGATTTTTTTACAAAAAATTGGGGCCGATTTTTAAGGTCCAGGGCTTACATAATTTTTTATATGGGTAAATATATTTCTGGAGAGTTCTGTGTCAAAATTAAGTACCAAAATCAACTTCTTTCACAGCAGCAAATCTTTTTTAAGGTGTACCAAAAGTTTTAAGCAGAATTTGGGGATTTTTGAAAAAAAAAATTTGGCCGATTTTTAAGGTTTGGGGCTTACACAATTTTTCATACGGGTTAATATATTTCTGGAGAGTTCTGTGTCAAAATTAAGCACCAAAATCAACTTCTATCACCGCAGCAAATCTTTTTTAAGGTGTACCAAAAATTTTAAGCAGAATTAGCGGATTGTTGAAAAAAAATAAAATTTTGGCCGATTTTTAAGGTCCGAGGCTTACAGAATTTTTCATACAGAAAATTTATTTCTGGGGAGTTCTGTGTCAAAATTAAGCACCAAAATAAACTTCTTTCACAGCAGCAAATCTTTTTTAAGGTGTACCAAAAGATTTAAGCAGAATTTGGGGATTTTTTAAAAAAAAATTGGGGCCGATTTTTAAGGTCCGGGGCTTACAGAATTTTTCATATGGGTAAATATATTTATGGAGATTTCTGTGTCAAAACTAAGCACCAAAATCAACTTATGTCACCGCAGCAAATATTTTTTAAGGTGTACCAAAAGTTTTAAGCAGAATTTGGGGATTTTTGGAAAAAAAATTATTGGGCGATTTTTAAGGTCCGGTGCTTACACGATTTTTCATTTGGGTAAATATATTTCTGGAGAGTTCTGTGTCAAAATTAAACACCGAAAATCAACTTCTTTCACAGCTGCAAATCTTTTTTAAGGTGTACCGAAAGTTTTAAGTAGAATTTGGGGATTTCTGAAAAAAAAAATTTTAGGCCGATTTTTAAGATCCTGGGCTTACAGAATATTTCATATGGGTAAATATATTTCTGGAGAGTTCTGTGTCAAAATTAAGCACCAAAATCAACTTCTGTCACCGTAGCAAATCTTTTTTAAGGTGCACCGAAAGTTTTAAGCAAAATTTGGGGATTTTTGAAAAAATAAATATGGCTGAATTTTTAAGGACAGGGCTTACACAATTTTTCATTTGGGTAAATATATTTCTGGAGAGTTCTGTGTTAAAATTAAGCACCAAAATCAACTTCTGTAACCGCAGCAAATCTTTTTTAAGGTGTACTGAAAGTTTTAAGCATAATTTGGGGGTTTCTGAAAAAGAAAATTTTAGGCCATTTTTAAGGTCCGGGGCTTACAGAATTTTTCATATGGGTAAATATATTTCTGGAGAGTTCTGTGTCAAAACTAAGCACCAAAATCAACTTCTCTCACCACAGCAAATCTTTTTTAAGGTGTACCGAAAATTTTAAGCAGAATTTCGGAATTTTTGAAAAAAAAACTATTGGCCGATTTTTAAGGTCCGGGGCTTACAGAATTTATCATACAGGTAAATATATTTCTGGAGAGTTCTGTGTCAAAATTAAGCACCAAAATAAACTTCTTTCACAGCAGCAAATCTTTTTCAAGTTGTACCAAAAGTTTTAAGCAGAATTTGGGGATTTTTGAAAAAATAAATTATTGCCGTTTTTTAAGGTCCGGGGCTTACACAATTTTTCATTTGGGTAAATATATTTCTGGAGAGTTCTGTGTTAAAATTAAGCACCAAAATCAACTTCTGTCACCGCAGCAAATCTTTTTTAAGGTGTACCAAAAGTTTTAAGCAGAATTTGGGGATTTTTGAAAAAAAAAATTTTAACCAATTTTTAAGGACCAGGGCTTACAGAATTTTTCATACAGATAAATATATTTCTGGAGAGTTCTGTGTCAAAATTAAGCACCAAAATCAACTTCTCTCACCACAGCAAATCTTTTTTAAGGTGTACCGAAAATTTTAAGAAGAATTTGGGGATTTTTGAAAAAATAAATTATTGCCGATTTTTAAGGTCCAGGGCTTACAGAATTTTTCATATGGGTAAATATATTTCTAGAGAGTTCTGTATCAACATTAAGCACCAAAATCAACTTCTTTCACCACAGCAAATCTTTTTTAAGGTGTACCGAAAGTTTTAAGCTGAATTTGGGAATTTTTGAAAAAAAAACTATTGGCCGATTTTTAAGGTCCGGGGCTTACAGAATTTTTCAATTGGTTAAAAATATTTCTAGAGAGTTCTTTGTCAAAATTAAACACCAAAATCAACTTCTTTCACAGCTGCAAATCTTTTTTAAGGTGTACCGAAATTTGTAACTAGAATTTGGGGATTTCTGAAAGAAAAAATTTTAGGCTGATTTTTAAGGTCTGGGGCTTACAGAATTTTTCATACGGGTAAATATATTTCTGGAGAGTTCTGTGTCAAAATTAAGCACCAAAATCTACTTCTGTCACCGCAGCAAATCTTTTTTAAGGTGTACCAATAGTTTTAAGCAAAATTTTGGGATTTTTGAAAAAAAAAATTTGGCCGATTTTTAAGATCCAGGGCTTACAGAATTTTTCATATGGGTAAATATATTTCTGGAGAGTTCTGTATCAACATTAAGCACCAAAATCAACTTCTTTCACCACTGCAAATCTTTTTTAAGGTGTACTGAAAGTTTTAAGCAGAATTTGGGGATTTTTAAAAAAAAAATTATTGGCCAATTTTTAAGGTCCGGGGCTTACACAATCTTTCATATGGGTAAATATATTTCTGGAGAGTTCTGTGTCAAAATTAAGCACTAAAATCAACTTCTGTCACCAAAGCAAATCTTTTTTAAGATGTACCGAAAGTTTTAAGCAGAATTTGGGGATTTTTGAAAAAAAAAAATTAGCCGGCTTTTAAAGTCCGGGGCTTACAGAATTTTTCATACAGATAAATATATTTCTGGAGAGTTCTGTGTCAAAATTAAGCACCAAAATCAACTTCTCTCACCACAGCAAATCTTTTTTAAGGTGTACCGAAAATTTTAAGAAGAATTTGGGGATTTCTGAAAAAATAAATTATTGCCGATTTTTAAGGCCCGGGGCTTACAGAATTTTTCATACAGATAAATATATTTCTGGAGAGTTTTGTGTCAAAATTAAGCACCAAAATCAACTTCTCTCACCACAGCAAATCTTTTTTAAGGTGTACCGAAAATTTTAAGAAGAATTTGGGGATTTTTGAAAAAATAAATTATTGCCGATTTTTAAGGTCCAGGGCTTACAGAATTTTTCATATGGGTAAATATATTTCTAGAGAGTTCTGTATCAACATTAAGCACCAAAATCAACTTCTTTCACCACAGCAAATCTTTTTTAAGGTGTACCGAAAGTTTTAAGCTGAATTTGGGAATTTTTGAAAAAAAAACTATTGGCCGATTTTTAAGGTCCGGGGCTTACAGAATTTTTCAATTGGTTAAAAATATTTCTAGAGAGTTCTTTGTCAAAATTAAACACCAAAATCAACTTCTTTCACAGCTGCAAATCTTTTTTAAGGTGTACCGAAATTTGTAACTAGAATTTGGGGATTTCTGAAAGAAAAAATTTTAGGCTGATTTTTAAGGTCTGGGGCTTACAGAATTTTTCATACGGGTAAATATATTTCTGGAGAGTTCTGTGTCAAAATTAAGCACCAAAATCTACTTCTGTCACCGCAGCAAATCTTTTTTAAGGTGTACCAATAGTTTTAAGCAAAATTTTGGGATTTTTGAAAAAAAAAATTTGGCCGATTTTTAAGATCCAGGGCTTACAGAATTTTTCATATGGGTAAATATATTTCTGGAGAGTTCTGTATCAACATTAAGCACCAAAATCAACTTCTTTCACCACTGCAAATCTTTTTTAAGGTGTACTGAAAGTTTTAAGCAGAATTTGGGGATTTTTAAAAAAAAAATTATTGGCCAATTTTTAAGGTCCGGGGCTTACACAATCTTTCATATGGGTAAATATATTTCTGGAGAGTTCTGTGTCAAAATTAAGCACTAAAATCAACTTCTGTCACCAAAGCAAATCTTTTTTAAGATGTACCGAAAGTTTTAAGCAGAATTTGGGGATTTTTGAAAAAAAAAAATTAGCCGGCTTTTAAAGTCCGGGGCTTACAGAATTTTTCATACAGATAAATATATTTCTGGAGAGTTCTGTGTCAAAATTAAGCACCAAAATCAACTTCTCTCACCACAGCAAATCTTTTTTAAGGTGTACCGAAAATTTTAAGAAGAATTTGGGGATTTCTGAAAAAATAAATTATTGCCGATTTTTAAGGCCCGGGGCTTACAGAATTTTTCATACAGATAAATATATTTCTGGAGAGTTTTGTGTCAAAATTAAGCACCAAAATCAACTTCTTTCACCGCAGCAAATCTTTTTTAAGGTGTACCGAAAGTTTTAAGCAGAGTTTGGAGATTTTTGAAAAAAAAAATTTTGGCCGGTTTTTAAGGTCCAGGGCTTACAGAATTTTTCATATGGGTAAATATATTTCTAGAGAGTTCTGTATCAACATTAAGCACCAAAATCAACTTCTTTCACCACAGCAAATCTTTTTTAAGGTGTACCGAAAGTTTTAAGCAGAATTTGGGAATTTTTGAAAAAAAAACTATTGGCCGATTTTTAAGGTCCGGGGCTTACAGAATTTTTCAATTGGTTAAAAATATTTCTAGAGAGTTCTGTGTCAAAATTAAACACCAAAATCAACTTCTTTCACCACAGCAAATCTTTTTAAGGTGTACCAAACGTTTTTAGCAAAATTTGGGGATTTTAAAAAAAAACAAATTTGACCGATTTTTAAGGTCCAGGGCTTACAGAATTTTTCACATGGGTAAATATATTTCTGGAGAGTTCTGTGTCAAAATTAAGCACCAAAATCAACTTCTTTCACCGCAGCAAATCTTTTTTAAGGTGTACTGAAAGTTTTAAGCAGAATTTGGGGATTTTTGAAAAAAAAATTTTAGGCCGATTTTTAAGGTTTGGGGCTTACATAATTTTTCATACTGGTAAATATATTTCTGGAGAGTTCTGTGTCAAAATTAAGCACCAAAATCAACTTTTGTCACCGCAGCAAATCTTTTTTAAGGTGCACCGAAAGTTTTAAGCAAAATTTGGGGATTTTTGAAAAAGAAAATTTAGGCCGATTTTTAAGGACAGGGCTTACAGAATTTTTTATAGGGGTAAATATATTTCTGGAGAGTTCTGTGTCAAAATTAAGCACCAAAATCAACTTCTGTCACCGCAGCAAATCTTTTTTAAGGTGTACCGAAAATTTAAAGCAGAATTTGGGAATTTTTTTTAAAAAAAATTATTGGCCGATTTTTAAGGTCCGGGGCTTACAGAATTTTTCATACAGGTAAATCTATTTCTGGAGAGTTCTGTCAAAATTAAGCACCAAAATCAACTTCTTTCACAGCAGCAAATCTTTTTTAAGGTGTACCAAAAGTTTTAAGCAGAATTTGGGGATTTTTGAAAAAAAAATTATTGGGCGATTTTTAAGGTCCGGGGCTTACACAATTTTTCATTTGGGTAAATATATTTCTGGAGAGTTCTGTGTTAAAATTAAGCACCAAAATCAACTTCTGTCACTGCAGCAAATCTTTTTTATGGTGTACCAAAAGTTTTAACAAAATTTGGGAATTTTTGAGAAAAAAAATTTTAGGCCGATTTTTAAGGTCCAGGGCTTACAGAATTTTTCATATGGGTAAATATATTTCTGGAGAGTTCTGTGTCAAAATTAAGCACCAAAATCAACTTTTGTCACCGCAGCAAATCTTTTTTAAGGTGTACCGAAAGTTTTAAGCAGAATTTGGGGATTTTTTAAAAAAAAAAATTTGGGGCAATTTATAAGGTCCGGGGCTTACACAATTTTTCATACGGGTAAATATATTTCTGGAGAGTTCTGTTTCAAAATTAAGCACCAAAATCAACTTCTTTCACAGCAGCAAATCTTTTTTAAGGTGTCCCCAAAGATTTAAGCAAAATTTGGGGATTTTTTTACAAAAAATTGGGGCCGATTTTTAAGGTCCAGGGCTTACATAATTTTTTATATGGGTAAATATATTTCTGGAGAGTTCTGTGTCAAAATTAAGTACCAAACTCAACTTCTTTCACAGCAGCAAATCTTTTTTAAGGTGTACCAAAAGTTTTAAGCAGAATTTGGGGATTTTTGAAAAAAAAAATTTGGCCGATTTTTAAGGTTTGGGGCTTACACAATTTTTCATACGGGTTAATATATTTCTGGAGAGTTCTGTGTCAAAACTAAGCACCAAAATCAACTTATGTCACCACAGCAAATATTTTTTAAGGTGTACCAAAAGTTTTAAGCAGAATTTGGGGATTTTTGGAAAAAAAATTATTGGGCGATTTTTAAGGTCCGGTGCTTACACGATTTTTCATTTGGGTAAATATATTTCTGGAGAGTTCTGTGTCAAAATTAAACACCAAAAATCAACTTCTTTCACAGCTGCAAATCTTTTTTAAGGTGTACCGAAAGTTTTAAGTAGAATTTGGAGATTTCTGAAAAAAAAAATTTTAGGCCGATTTTTAAGATCCGAAGCTTACAGAATATTTCATATGGGTAAATATATTTCTGGAGAGTTCTGTGTCAAAATTAAGCACCAAAATCAACTTCTGTCACCGTAGCAAATCTTTTTTAAGGTGCACCGAAAGTTTTAAGCAAAATTTGGGGATTTTTGAAAAAATAAATTTGGCTGAATTTTTAAGGACAGGGCTTACAGAATTTTTGATATGGGTAAATATATTTCTGGAGAGTTCTGTGTCAAAATTAACCACCAAAATAAACTTCTTTCACAGCAGCAAATCTTTTTCAAGTTGTACCAAAAGTTTTAAGCAGAATTTGGGGATTTTTGAAAAAATAAATTATTGCCGTTTTTTAAGGTCCTTTTAAGGGCTTACACAATTTTTCATTTGGGTAAATATATTTCTGGAGAGTTCTGTGTTAAAATTAAGCACCAAAATCAACTTCTGTAACCGCAGCAAATCTTTTTTAAGGTGTACTGAAAGTTTTAAGCATAATTTGGGGGTTTCTGAAAAAGATAATTTTAGGCCATTTTTAAGGTCCGGGGCTTACAGAATTTTTTATATGGGTAAATATATTTCTGGAGAGTTCTGTGTCAAAACTAAGCACCAAAATCAACTTCTGTCACCGCAGAAAATCTTTTTTAAGGTGTACCGAAAATTTTAAGCAGAATTTCGGAATTTTTGAAAAAAAAACTATTGGCCGATTTTTAAGGTCCGGGGCTTACAGAATTTTTCATACAGGTAAATATATTTCTGGAGAGTTCTGTGTCAAAATTAAGCACCAAAATAAACTTCTTTCACAGCAGCAAATCTTTTTCAAGTTGTACCAAAAGTTTTAAGCAGAATTTGGGGATTTTTGAAAAAATAAATTATTGCCGTTTTTTAAGGTCCGGGGCTTACACAATTTTTCATTTGGGTAAATATATTTCTGGAGAGTTCTGTGTTAAAATTAAGCACCAAAATCAACTTCTGTCACCGCAGCAAATCTTTTTTAAGGTGTACCAAAAGTTTTAAGCAGAATTTGGGGATTTTTGAAAAAAAAAATTTTAACCAATTTTTAAGGACCAGGGCTTACAGAATTTTTCATACAGATAAATATATTTCTGGAGAGTTCTGTGTCAAAATTAAGCACCAAAATCAACTTCTTTCACCACAGCAAATATTTTTTAAGGTGTACCGAAAGTTTTAAGCTGAATTTCGGAATTTTTGAAAAAAAAACTATTGGCCGATTTTTAAGGTCCGGGGCTTACAGAATTTTTCATACAGGTAAATATATTTCTGGAGAGTTCTGTGTCAAAATTAAGCACCAAAATAAACTTCTTTCACAGCAGCAAATCTTTTTCAAGTTGTACCAAAAGTTTTAAGCAGAATTTGGGGATTTTTGAAAAAATAAATTATTGCCGTTTTTTAAGGTCCGGGGCTTACACAATTTTTCATTTGGGTAAATATATTTCTGGAGAGTTCTGTGTTAAAATTAAGCACCAAAATCAACTTCTGTCACCGCAGCAAATCTTTTTTAAGGTGTACCAAAAGTTTTAAGCAGAATTTGGGGATTTTTGAAAAAAAAAAATTTTAACCAATTTTTAAGGACCAGGGCTTACAGAATTTTTCATACAGATAAATATATTTCTGGAGAGTTCTGTGTCAAAATTAAGCACCAAAATCAACTTCTTTCACCACAGCAAATATTTTTTAAGGTGTACCGAAAGTTTTAAGCTGAATTTGGGAATTTTTGAAAAAAAAACTATTGGCCGATTTTTAAGGTCCGGGGCTTACAGAATTTTTCAATTGGTTAAAAATATTTCTAGAGAGTTCTTTGTCAAAATTAAACACCAAAATCAACTTCTTTCACAGCTGCAAATCTTTTTTAAGGTGTACCGAAATTTGTAACTAGAATTTGGGGATTTCTGAAAAAAAAAATTTTAGGCTGATTTTTAAGGTCCGGGGCTTACACAATCTTTCATATGGGTAAATATATTTCTGGAGAGTTCTGTGTCAAAATTAAGCACTAAAATCAACTTCTGTCACCAAAGCAAATTTTTTTAAGATGTACCGAAAGTTTTAAGCAGAATTTGGGGATTTTTGAAAAAAAAAAATTAGCCGGCTTTTAAAGTCCGGGGCTTACAGAAATTTTCATACAGATAAATATATTTCTGGAGAGTTCTGTGTCAAAATTAAGCACCAAAATCAACTTCTCTCACCACAGCAAATCTTTTTTAAGGTGTACCGAAAATTTTAAGAAGAATTTGGGGATTTCTGAAAAAATAAATTATTGCCGATTTTTAAGGTCCGGGGCTTACAGAATTTTTCATACAGATAAATATATTTCTGGAGAGTTCTGTGTCAAAATTAAGCACCAAAATCAACTTCTTTCACCGCAGCAAATCTTTTTTAAGGTGTACCGAAAGTTTTAAGCAGAGTTTGGAGATTTTTGAAAAAAAAAATTTTGGCCGGTTTTTAAGGTCCAGGGCTTACAGAATTTTTCATATGGGTAAATATATTTCTAGAGAGTTCTGTATCAACATTAAGCACCAAAATCAACTTCTTTCACCACAGCAATTCTTTTTTAAGGTGTACCGAAAGTTTTAAGCAGAATTTGGGAATTTTTGAAAAAAAAACTATTGGCCGATTTTTAAGGTCCGGGGCTTACAGAATTTTTCAATTGGTTAAAAATATTTCTAGAGAGTTCTGTGTCAAAATTAAACACCAAAATCAACTTCTTTCACCGCAGCAAATCTTTTTAAGGTGTACCAAACGTTTTTAGCAAAATTTGGGGATTTTAAAAAAAAAAAAAATTGACCGATTTTTAAGGTCCAGGGCTGACAGAATTTTTCACATGGGTAAATATATTTCTGGAGAGTTCTGTGTCAAAATTAAGCACCAAAATCAACTTCTTTCACCGCAGCAAATCTTTTTTAAGGTGTACTGAAAGTTTTAAGCAGAATTTGGGGATTTTTGAAAAAAAAATTTAGGCCGATTTTTAAGGTTTGGGGCTTACATAATTTTTCATACTGGTAAATATATTTCTGGAGAGTTCTGTGACAAAATTAAGCACCAAAATCAACTTTTCTCACCGCAGCAAATCTTTTTTAAGTTGTACCGAAAGATTTAAGCAGAATTGGTGGATTTTTTTAAAAAAAAAATTTAGGGCGATTTTTAAGGTCCAGGGCTTACAGAATTTTTCTTACAGGTAAATATATTTCTGGAGAGTTCTGTGTCAAAATTAAGCACCAAAATCAACTTTTGTCACCGCAGCAAATCTTTTTTAAGGTGCACCGAAAGTTTTTAGCAAAATTTGGGGATTTTTGAAAAAGAAAATTTAGGCCGATTTTTAAGGACAGGGCTTACAGAATTTTTTATAGGGGTAAATATATTTCTGGAGAGTTCTGTGTCAAAATTAAGCACCAAAATCAACTTCTGTCACCGCAGCAAATCTTTTTTAAGGTGTACCGAAAATTTAAAGCAGAATTTGGGAATTTTTTTTAAAAAAAATTATTGGCCGATTTTTAAGGTCCGGGGCTTACAGAATTTTTCATACGGGTAAATCTATTTCTGGAGAGTTCTGTCAAAATTAAGCACCAAAATCAACTTCTTTCACAGCAGCAAATCTTTTTTAAGGTGTACCAAAAGTTTTAAGCAGAATTTGGGGATTTTTGAAAAAAAAATTATTGGGCGATTTTTAAGGTCCGGGGCTTACACAATTTTTCATTTGGGTAAATATATTTCTGGAGAGTTCTGTGTTAATATTAAGCACCAAAATCAACTTCTGTCACCGCAGCAAATCTTTTTTATGGTGTACCAAAAGTTTTAACAAAATTTGGGAATTTTTGAGAAAAAAAATTTTAGGCCGATTTTTAAGGTCCAGGGCTTACAGAATTTTTCATATGGGTAAATATATTTCTGGAGAGTTCTGTGTCAAAATTAAGCACCAAAATCAACTTTTGTCACCGCAGCAAATCTTTTTTAAGGTGTACCGAAAGTTTTAAGCAGAATTTGGGGATTTTTAAAAAAAAAAAATTTGGGGCAATTTATAAGGTCCGGGGCTTACACAATTTTTCATACGGGTAAATATATTTCTGGAGAGTTCTGTTTCAAAATTAAGCACCAAAATCAACTTCTTTCACAGCAGCAAATCTTTTTTAAGGTGTCCCCAAAGATTTAAGCAAAATTTGGGGATTTTTTTACAAAAAATTGGGGCCGATTTTTAAGGTCCAGGGCTTACATAATTTTTTATATGGGTAAATATATTTCTGGAGAGTTCTGTGTCAAAATTAAGTACCAAAATCAACTTCTTTCACAGCAGCAAATCTTTTTTAAGGTGTACCAAAAGTTTTAAGCAGAATTTGGGGATTTTTGAAAAAAAAAATTTGGCCGATTTTTAAGGTTTGGGGCTTACACAATTTTTCATACGGGTTAATATATTTCTGGAGAGTTCTGTGTCAAAATTAAGCACCAAAATCAACTTCTATCACCGCAGCAAATCTTTTTTAAGGTGTACCGAAAATTTTAAGAAGAATTTGGGGATTTCTGAAAAAATAAATTATTGCCGATTTTTAAGGTCCGGTGCTTACACGATTTTTCATTTGGGTAAATATATTTCTGGAGAGTTCTGTGTCAAAATTAAACACCGAAAATCAACTTCTTTCACAGCTGCAAATCTTTTTTAAGGTGTACCGAAAGTTTTAAGTAGAATTTGGGGATTTCTGAAAAAAAAAATTTTAGGCCGATTTTTAAGATCCTGGGCTTACAGAATATTTCATATGGGTAAATATATTTCTGGAGAGTTCTGTGTCAAAATTAAGCACCAAAATCAACTTCTGTCACCGTAGCAAATCTTTTTTAAGGTGCACCGAAAGTTTTAAGCAAAATTTGGGGATTTTTGAAAAAATAAATATGGCTGAATTTTTAAGGACAGGGCTTACACAATTTTTCATTTGGGTAAATATATTTCTGGAGAGTTCTGTGTTAAAATTAAGCACCAAAATCAACTTCTGTAACCGCAGCAAATCTTTTTTAAGGTGTACCGAAAGTTTTAAGCATAATTTGGGGGTTTCTGAAAAAGAAAATTTTAGGCCATTTTTAAGGTCCGGGGCTTACAGAATTTTTTATATGGGTAAATATATTTCTGGAGAGTTCTGTGTCAAAACTAAGCACCAAAATCAACTTCTGTCACCGCAGAAAATTTTTTTTAAGGTGTACCGAAAATTTTAAGCAGAATTTCGGAATTTTTGAAAAAAAAACTATTGGCCGATTTTTAAGGTCCGGGGCTTACAGAATTTTTCATACAGGTAAATATATTTCTGGAGAGTTCTGTGTCAAAATTAAGCACCAAAGTAAACTTCTTTCACAGCAGCAAATCTTTTTCAAGTTGTACCAAAAGTTTTAAGCAGAATTTGGGGATTTTTGAAAAAATAAATTATTGCCGTTTTTTAAGGTCCGGGGCTTACACAATTTTTCATTTGGGTAAATATATTTCTGGAGAGTTCTGTGTTAAAATTAAGCACCAAAATCAACTTCTGTCACTGCAGCAAATCTTTTTTAAGGTGTACCAAAAGTTTTAAGCAGAATTTGGGGATTTTTGAAAAAAAAAAATTTAACCAATTTTTAAGGACCAGGGCTTACAGAATTTTTCATACAGATAAATATATTTCTGGAGAGTTCTGTGTCAAAATGAAGCACCAAAATCAACTTCTCTCACCACAGCAAATCTTTTTTAAGGTGTACCGAAAGTTTTAAGCAGAATTTGGGAATTTTTGAAAAAAAAACTATTGGCCGATTTTTAAGGTCCGGGGCTTACAGAATTTTTCAATTGGTTAAAAATATTTCTGGAGAGTTCTGTGTTAAAATTAAGCACCAAAATCAACTTCTGTCACCGCAGCAAATCTTTTTTAAGGTGTACCAAAAGTTTTTAGCAAAATTTGGGGATTTTTGAGAAAAAAAATTTTGGCCGATTTTTAAGGTCCAGGGCTTACAGAATTTTTCACATTTGTAAATATATTTCTGGAGAGTTCTGTGTCAAAATTAAGCACCAAAATCAACTTCTCTCACCACAGCAAATCTTTTTTAAGGTGTACCGAAAATTTTAAGAAGAATTTGGGGATTTCTGAAAAAATAAATTATTGCCGATTTTTAAGGTCCGGGGCTTACAGAATTTTTCATACAGATAAATATATTTCTGGAGAGTTCTGTGTCAAAATTAAGCACCAAAATCAACTTCTTTCACCGCAGCAAATCTTTTTTAAGGTGTACCGAAAGTTTTAAGCAGAGTTTGGAGATTTTTGAAAAAAAAAATTTTGGCCGGTTTTTAAGGTCCAGGGCTTACAGAATTTTTCATATGGGTAAATATATTTCTAGAGAGTTCTGTATCAACATTAAGCACCAAAATCAACTTCTTTCACCACAGCAAATCTTTTTTAAGGTGTACCGAAAGTTTTAAGCAGAATTTGGGAATTTTTGAAAAAAAAACTATTGGCCGATTTTTAAGGTCCGGGGCTTACAGAATTTTTCAATTGGTTAAAAATATTTCTAGAGAGTTCTGTGTCAAAATTAAACACCAAAATCAACTTCTTTCACCGCAGCAAATCTTTTTAAGGTGTACCAAACGTTTTTAGCAAAATTTGGGGATTTTAAAAAAAAAAAAAATTGACCGATTTTTAAGGTCCAGGGCTGACAGAATTTTTCACATGGGTAAATATATTTCTGGAGAGTTCTGTGTCAAAATTAAGCACCAAAATCAACTTCTTTCACCGCAGCAAATCTTTTTTAAGGTGTACTGAAAGTTTTAAGCAGAATTTGGGGATTTTTGAAAAAAAAAATTTAGGCCGATTTTTAAGGTTTGGGGCTTACATAATTTTTCATACTGGTAAATATATTTCTGGAGAGTTCTGTGACAAAATTAAGCACCAAAATCAACTTTTCTCACCGCAGCAAATCTTTTTTAAGTTGTACCGAAAGATTTAAGCAGAATTGGTGGATTTTTTTTAAAAAAAAATTTAGGGCGATTTTTAAGGTCCAGGGCTTACAGAATTTTTCTTACAGGTAAATATATTTCTGGAGAGTTCTGTGTCAAAATTAAGCACCAAAATCAACTTTTGTCACCGCAGCAAATCTTTTTTAAGGTGCACCGAAAGTTTTTAGCAAAATTTGGGGATTTTTGAAAAAGAAAATTTAGGCCGATTTTTAAGGACAGGGCTTACAGAATTTTTTATAGGGGTAAATATATTTCTGGAGAGTTCTGTGTCAAAATTAAGCACCAAAATCAACTTCTGTCACCGCAGCAAATCTTTTTTAAGGTGTACCGAAAATTTAAAGCAGAATTTGGGAATTTTTTTTAAAAAAAATTATTGGCCGATTTTTAAGGTCCGGGGCTTACAGAATTTTTCATACGGGTAAATCTATTTCTGGAGAGTTCTGTCAAAATTAAGCACCAAAATCAACTTCTTTCACAGCAGCAAATCTTTTTTAAGGTGTACCAAAAGTTTTAAGCAGAATTTGGGGATTTTTGAAAAAAAAATTATTGGGCGATTTTTAAGGTCCGGGGCTTACACAATTTTTCATTTGGGTAAATATATTTCTGGAGAGTTCTGTGTTAAAATTAAGCACCAAAATCAACTTCTGTCACCGCAGCAAATCTTTTTTATGGTGTACCAAAAGTTTTAACAAAATTTGGGAATTTTTGAGAAAAAAAATTTTAGGCCGATTTTTAAGGTCCAGGGCTTACAGAATTTTTCATATGGGTAAATATATTTCTGGAGAGTTCTGTGTCAAAATTAAGCACCAAAATCAACTTTTGTCACCGCAGCAAATCTTTTTTAAGGTGTACCGAAAGTTTTAAGCAGAATTTGGGGATTTTTTAAAAAAAAAAATTTGGGGCAATTTATAAGGTCCGGGGCTTACACAATTTTTCATACGGGTAAATATATTTCTGGAGAGTTCTGTTTCAAAATTAAGCACCAAAATCAACTTCTTTCACAGCAGCAAATCTTTTTTAAGGTGTCCCCAAAGATTTAAGCAAAATTTGGGGATTTTTTTACAAAAAATTGGGGCCGATTTTTAAGGTCCAGGGCTTACATAATTTTTTATATGGGTAAATATATTTCTGGAGAGTTCTGTGTCAAAATTAAGTACCAAAATCAACTTCTTTCACAGCAGCAAATCTTTTTTAAGGTGTACCAAAAGTTTTAAGCAGAATTTGGGGATTTTTGAAAAAAAAAATTTGGCCGATTTTTAAGGTTTGGGGCTTACACAATTTTTCATACGGGTTAATATATTTCTGGAGAGTTCTGTGTCAAAATTAAGCACCAAAATCAACTTCTATCACCGCAGCAAATCTTTTTTAAGGTGTACCGAAAATTTTAAGAAGAATTTGGGGATTTCTGAAAAAATAAATTATTGCCGATTTTTAAGGTCCGGTGCTTACACGATTTTTCATTTGGGTAAATATATTTCTGGAGAGTTCTGTGTCAAAATTAAACACCGAAAATCAACTTCTTTCACAGCTGCAAATCTTTTTTAAGGTGTACCGAAAGTTTTAAGTAGAATTTGGGGATTTCTGAAAAAAAAAATTTTAGGCCGATTTTTAAAATCCTGGGCTTACAGAATATTTCATATGGGTAAATATATTTCTGGAGAGTTCTGTGTCAAAATTAAGCACCAAAATCAACTTCTGTCACCGTAGCAAATCTTTTTTAAGGTGCACCGAAAGTTTTAAGCAAAATTTGGGGATTTTTGAAAAAATAAATATGGCTGAATTTTTAAGGACAGGGCTTACACAATTTTTCATTTGGGTAAATATATTTCTGGAGAGTTCTGTGTTAAAATTAAGCACCAAAATCAACTTCTGTAACCGCAGCAAATCTTTTTTAAGGTGTACCGAAAGTTTTAAGCATAATTTGGGGGTTTCTGAAAAAGAAAATTTTAGGCCATTTTTAAGGTCCGGGGCTTACAGAATTTTTTATATGGGTAAATATATTTCTGGAGAGTTCTGTGTCAAAACTAAGCACCAAAATCAACTTCTGTCACCGCAGAAAATTTTTTTTAAGGTGTACCGAAAATTTTAAGCAGAATTTCGGAATTTTTGAAAAAAAAACTATTGGCCGATTTTTAAGGTCCGGGGCTTACAGAATTTTTCATACAGGTAAATATATTTCTGGAGAGTTCTGTGTCAAAATTAAGCACCAAAGTAAACTTCTTTCACAGCAGCAAATCTTTTTCAAGTTGTACCAAAAGTTTTAAGCAGAATTTGGGGATTTTTGAAAAAATAAATTATTGCCGTTTTTTAAGGTCCGGGGCTTACACAATTTTTCATTTGGGTAAATATATTTCTGGAGAGTTCTGTGTTAAAATTAAGCACCAAAATCAACTTCTGTCACTGCAGCAAATCTTTTTTAAGGTGTACCAAAAGTTTTAAGCAGAATTTGGGGATTTTTGAAAAAAAAAAATTTAACCAATTTTTAAGGACCAGGGCTTACAGAATTTTTCATACAGATAAATATATTTCTGGAGAGTTCTGTGTCAAAATGAAGCACCAAAATCAACTTCTCTCACCACAGCAAATCTTTTTTAAGGTGTACCGAAAGTTTTAAGCAGAATTTGGGAATTTTTGAAAAAAAAACTATTGGCCGATTTTTAAGGTCCGGGGCTTACAGAATTTTTCAATTGGTTAAAAATATTTCTGGAGAGTTCTGTGTTAAAATTAAGCACCAAAATCAACTTCTGTCACCGCAGCAAATCTTTTTTAAGGTGTACCAAAAGTTTTTAGCAAAATTTGGGGATTTTTGAGAAAAAAAATTTTGGCCGATTTTTAAGGTCCAGGGCTTACAGAATTTTTCACATTTGTAAATATATTTCTGGAGAGTTCTGTGTCAAAATTAAGCACCAAAATCAACTTCTTTCACCGCAGCAAATCTTTTTTAAGGTGTACCGAAAGTTTTAATCAGAATTTGGGGATTTTTGAAAAAAAAAGTTTTAGGCCGATTTTTAAGGTTTGGGGCTTACAGAATTTTTCATACTGGTAAATATATTTCCGGAGAGTACTGAGACAAAATTAAGCACCAAAATCAACTTTTCTCACCGCACCAAATCTTTTTTAAGGTGTACCGAAAATTTTAAGCAGAATTAGCGGATTGTTGAAAAAAAATAAAATTTTGGCCGATTTTTAAGGTCCGAGGCTTACAGAATTTTTCATACAGAAAATTTATTTCTGGGGAGTTCTGTGTCAAAATTAAGCACCAAAATCAACTTCTTTCACAGCAGCAAATCTTTTTTAAGGTGTACCAAAAGATTTAAGCAGAATTTGGGGATTTTTTTAAAAAAAATTATGCCCGATTTTTAAGGTCCGGGGCTTACAGAATTTTTCATTTGGGTAAATATATTTCTGGAGAGTTCTGTGTCAAAATTAAACACCGAAATCAACCTCTTTCACAGCTGCAAATCTTTTTTAAGGTGTACCGAAAGTTTTAAGTAGAATTTGGGGATTTCTTAAAAAAAAAATTTTAGGCCGATTTTTAAGATCCGGGGCTTACAGAATATTTCATATGGGTAAATATTTTTCTGGAGAGTTCTATGTCAAAATTAAGCAAAAAAATCAACTTCTGTCACCGTAGCAAATCTTTTTAAGGTGCACCAAAAGTTTTAAGCAAAATTTGGGGATTTTTGAAAAAATAAATTTGGCTGAATTTTTAAGGACAGGGCTTACAGAATTTTTTATATGGGTAAATATATTTCTGGAGAGTTCTGTGTCAAAATTAACCACCAAAATCAACTTCTGTCACCGCAGCAAATCTTTTTTAAGGTGTACCGAAAGTTTTAAGCAGAATTTGGGGGTTTCTGAAAAAGAAAATTTTAGGCCATTTTTAAGGTCCGGGGCTTACAGAATTTTTTATATGGGTAAATATATTTCTGGAGAGTTCTGTGTCAAAACTAAGCACCAAAATCAACTTCTGTCACCGCAGAAAATCTTTTTTAAGGTGTACCGAAAATTTTAAGCAGAATTTCGGAATTTTTTTAAAAAAAACTATTGGCCGATTTTTAAGGTCCGGGGCTTACAGAATTTTTCATACAGGTAAATATATTTCTGGAGAGTTCTGTGTCAAAATTAAGCACCAAAATCAACTTCTTTCACAGCAGCAAACCTTTTTCAAGTTGTACCAAAAGTTTTAAGCAGAATTTGGGGATTTTTGAAAAAATAAATTATTGCCGTTTTTTAAAAGGTCCGGGGCTTACACAATTTTTCATTTGGGTAAACATATTTCTGGAGAGTTCTGTGTTAAAATTAAGCACCAAAATCAACTTCTGTCACCGCAGCAAATCTTTTTTAAGGTGTACCGAAATTTTTAACTAGAATTTGGGGATTTCTGAAAAAAAATAATTTTAGGCTGATTTTTAAGGTCCGGGGCTTACAGAATTTTTCATACGGGTAAATATATTTCTGGAGAGTTCTGTGTCAAAAGTAAGCACCAAAATCAACTTCTCTCACCACAGCAAATCTTTTTTAAGGTGTACCGAAAATTTTAAGAAGAATTTGGGGATTTTTTAAAAAATAAATTATTGTCGATTTTTAAGGTTCGGGGCTTACAGAATTTTTCATACAGATAAATATATTTCTGGAGAGTTCTGTGTCAAAATTAAGCACCAAAATCAACTTCTTTCACCGCAGCAAATCTTTTTTAAGGTGTACCGAAAGTTTTAAGCAGAGTTTGGAGATTTTTGAAAAAACAAATTTTGGCCGGTTTTTAAGGTCCGGGGCTTACAGAATTTTTCATATGGGTAAATATATTTCTGGAGAGTTCTGTATCAACATTAAGCACCAAAATCAACTTCTTTCACCACAGCAAATCTTTTTTAAGGTGTACCGAAAGTTTTAAGCAGAATTTTGGAATTTTTGAAAAAAAAACTATTGGCCGATTTTTAAGGTCCGGGGCTTACAGAATTTTTCAATTGGTTAAAAATTTTTCTTGGGAGTTCTGTGTTAAAATTAAGCACCAAAATCAACTTCTGTCACTGCAGCAAATCTTTTTTAAGGTGTACGAAAATTTTAAGCAGAATTTGGTGATTTCTGAAAAAAAAAATTTTGGCTGATTTTTAAGGTCCAGGGCTTACAGAATTTTTCTTACAGGTAATTAAATTTCTGGAGAGTTCTGTGTCAAAATTAAGCACCAAAATCAACTTCTGTCACCGCAGCAAATCTTTTTTAAGGTGTACCAAAAGTTTTTAGCAAAATTTGGGGATTTTTGAGAAAAAAAATTTTGGACGATTTTTAAGGTCCAGGGCTTACAGAATTTTTCACAGGGGTAAATATATTTCTGGAGAGTTCTGTGTCAAAATTAAGCACCAAAATCAACTTCGTTCACCGCAGCAAATCTTTTTTAAGTTGTACCGAAAGTTTTAATCAGAATTTGGGGATTTTTGAAAAAAAAATTTTAGGACGATTTTTAAGGTTTGGGGCTTACAGAATTTTTCATACTGGTAAATATATTTCTGGAGAGTACTGAGACAAAATTAAGCACCAAAATCAACTTTTCTCACCGCAGCAAATCTTTTTTAAGGTGTACCGAAAATTTTAAGCAGAATTAGCGGATTGTTGAAAAAAAATAAAATTTTGGCCGATTTTTAAGGTCCGAGGCTTACAGAATTTTTCATACAGAAAATGTATTTCTGGGGAGTTCTGTGTCAAAATTAAGCACCAAAATCAACTTCTTTCACAGCAGCAAATCTTTTTTAAGGTGTACCAAAAGATTTAAGCAGAATTTGGGGATTTTAAAAAAAAAATTGGGGCCAATTTTTAAGGTCCGGGGCTTACAGAATTTTTCATATGGGTAAATATATTTATGGAGATTTCTGTGTCAAAACTAAGCACCAAAATCAACTTATGTCACCGCAGCAAATATTTTTTAAGGTGTACCAAAAGTTTTAAGCAGAATTTGGGGATTTTTGGAAAAAAAATTATTGGGCGATTTTTAATGTCCGGTGCTTACACGATTTTTCATTTGGGTAAATATATTTCTGGAGAGTTCTGTGTCAAAATTAAACACCAAAAATCAACTTCTTTCACAGCTGCAAATCTTTTTTAAGGTGTACCGAAAGTTTTAAGCAGAATTTGGGGATTTTTAAAAAAAAAAATTTGGGGCAATTTATAAGGTCCGGGGCTTACACAATTTTTCATACGGGTAAATATATTTCTGGAGAGTTCTGTTTCAAAATTAAGCACCAAAATCAACTTCTTTCACAGCAGCAAATCTTTTTTAAGGTGTCCCCAAAGATTTAAGCAAAATTTGGGGATTTTTTTACAAAAAATTGGGGCCGATTTTTAAGGTCCAGGGCTTACATAATTTTTTATATGGGTAAATATATTTCTGGAGAGTTCTGTGTCAAAATTAAGTACCAAAATCAACTTCTTTCACAGCAGCAAATCTTTTTTAAGGTGTACCAAAAGTTTTAAGCAGAATTTGGGGATTTTTGAAAAAAAAATTTTGGCCGATTTTTAAGGTTTGGGGCTTACACAATTTTTCATACGGGTTAATCTATTTCTGGAGAGTTCTGTGTCAAAATTAAGCACCAAAATCAATTTCTATCACCGCAGCAAATCTTTTTTAAGGTGTACCAAAAATTTTAAGCAGAATTAGCGGATTGTTGAAAAAAAATAAAATTTTGGCCGATTTTTAAGGTCCGAGGCTTACAGAATTTTTCATACAGAAAATTTATTTCTGGGGAGCTCTGTGTCAAAATTAAGCACCAAAATCAACTTCTTTCACAGCAGCAAATCTTTTTTAAGGTGTACCAAAAGATTTAAGCAGAATTTGGGGATTTTTAAAAAAAAAATTGGGGCCGATTTTTAAGGTCCGGGGCTTACAGAATTTTTCATATGGGTAAATATATTTATGGAGATTTCTGTGTCAAAACTAAGCACCAAAATCAACTTATGTCACCACAGCAAATATTTTTTAAGGTGTACCAAAAGTTTTAAGCAGAATTTGGGGATTTTTGGAAAAAAAATTATTGAGTGATTTTTAAGGTCCGGTGCTTACACGATTTTTCATTTGGGTAAATATATTTCTGGAGAGTTCTGTGTCAAAATTAAACACCAAAAATCAACTTCTTTCACAGCTGCAAATCTTTTTAAAGGTGTACCGAAAGTTTTAAGTAGAATTTGGAGATTTCTGAAAAAAAAAATTATAGGCCGATTTTTAAGATCCGAAGCTTACAGAATATTTCATATGGGTAAATATATTTCTGGAGAGTTCTGTGTCAAAATTAAGCACCAAAATCAACTTCTGTCACCGTAGCAAATCTTTTTTAAGGTGCACCGAAAGTTTTAAGCAAAATTTGGGGATTTTTGAAAAAATAAATTTGGCTGAATTTTTAAGGACAGGGCTTACAGAATTTTTGATATGGGTAAATATATTTCTGGAGAGTTCTGTGTCAAAATTAAGCACCAAAATCAACTTCTGTCACCGTAGCAAATCTTTTTTAAGGTGCACCGAAAGTTTTAAGCAAAATTTGGGGATTTTTGAAAAAATAAATATGGCTGAATTTTTAAGGACAGGGCTTACACAATTTTTCATTTGGGTAAATATATTTCTGGAGAGTTATGTGTTAAAATTAAGCACCAAAATCAACTTCTGTAACCGCAGCAAATCTTTTTTAAGGTGTACCGAAAGTTTTAAGCATAATTTGGGGGTTTCTGAAAAAGAAAATTTTAGGCCATTTTTAAGGTCCGGGGCTTACAGAATTTTTTATATGGGTAAATATATTTCTGGAGAGTTCTGTGTCAAAACTAAGCACCAAAATCAACTTCTGTCACCGCAGAAAATCTTTTTTAAGGTGTACCGAAAATTTTAAGCAGAATTTCGGAATTTTTGAAAAAAAAACTATTGGCCGATTTTTAAGGTCCGGGGCTTACAGAATTTTTCATACAGGTAAATATATTTCTGGAGAGTTCTGTGTCAAAATTAAGCACCAAAATAAACTTCTTTCACAGCAGCAAATCTTTTTCAAATTGTACCAAAAGTTTTAAGCAGAATTTGGGGATTTTTGAAAAAATAAATTATTGCCGTTTTTTAAGGTCCGGGGCTTACACAATTTTTCATTTGGGTAAATATATTTCTGGAGAGTTCTGTGTTAAAATTAAGCACCAAAATCAACTTCTGTCACTGCAGAAAATCTTTTTTAAGGTGTACCAAAAGTTTTAAGCAGAATTTGGGGATTTTTGAAAAAAAAAAATGTAACCAATTTTTAAGGACCAGGGCTTACAGAATTTTTCATACAGATAAATATATTTCTGGAGAGTTCTGTGTCAAAATGAAGCACCAAAATCAACTTCTCTCACCACAGCAAATCTTTTTTAAGGTGTACCGAAAGTTTTAAGCAGAATTTGGGAATTTTTGAAAAAAAAACTATTGGCCGATTTTTAAGGTCCGGGGCTTACAGAATTTTTCAATTGGTTAAAAATATTTCTGGAGAGTTCTGTGTTAAAATTAAGCACCAAAATCAACTTCTGTCACCGCAGCAAATCTTTTTAAGGTGTACCAAAAGTTTTTAGCAAAATTTGGGGATTTTTGAGAAAAAAAATTTTGGCAGATTTTTAAGGTCCAGGGCTTACAGAATTTTTCACATTTGTAAATATATTTCTGGAGAGTTCTGTGTCAAAATTAAGCACCAAAATCAACTTCTTTCACCGAAGCAAATCTTTTTTAAGGTGTACCGAAAGTTTTAATCAGAATTTGGGGATTTTTGAAAAAAAAAGTTTTAGGCCGATTTTTAAGGTTTGGGGCTTACAGAATTTTTCATACTGGTAAATATATTTCCGGAGAGTACTGAGACAAAATTAAGCACCAAAATCAACTTTTCTCACCGCACCAAATCTTTTTTAAGGTGTACTGAAAATTTTAAGCAGAATTAGCGGATTGTTGAAAAAAAATAAAATTTTGGCCGATTTTTAAGGTCCGAGGCTTACAGAATTTTTCATACAGAAAATTTATTTCTGGGGAGTTCTGTGTCAAAATTAAGCACCAAAATCAACTTCTTTCACAGCAGCAAATCTTTTTTAAGGTGTACCAAAAGATTTAAGCAGAATTTGGGGATTTTTTAAAAAAAAATTATGGCCGATTTTTAAGGTCCGGGGCTTACAGAATTTTTCATTTGGGTAAATATATTTCTGGAGAGTTCTGTGTCAAAATTAAACACCGAAATCAACTTCTTTCACAGCTGCAAATCTTTTTTAAGGTGTACCGAAAGTTTTAAGTAGAATTTGGGGATTTCTTAAAAAAAAAATTTTAGGCCGATTTTTAAGATCCGGGGCTTACAGAATATTTCATATGGGTAAATATTTTTCTGGAGAGTTCTGTGTCAAAATTAAGCAAAAAAATCAACTTCTGTCACCGTAGCAAATCTTTTTAAGGTGCACCAAAAGTTTTAAGCAAAATTTGGGGATTTTTGAAAAAATAAATTTGGCTGAATTTTTAAGGACAGGGCTTACAGAATTTTTTATATGGGTAAAAATATTTCTGGAGAGTTCTGTGTCAAAATTAACCACCAAAATCAACTTCTGTCACCGCAGCAAATCTTTTTTAAGGTGTACCGAAAGTTTTAAGCAGAATTTGGGGGTTTCTGAAAAAGAAAATTTTAGGCCATTTTTAAGGTCCGGGGCTTACAGAATTTTTTATATGGGTAAATATATTTCTGGAGAGTTCTGTGTCAAAACTAAGCACCAAAATCAACTTCTGTCACCGCAGAAAATCTTTTTTAAGGTGTACCGAAAATTTTAAGCAGAATTTCGGAATTTTTAAAAAAAAAACTATTGGCCGATTTTTAAGGTCCGGGGCTTACAGAATTTTTCATACAGGTAAATATATTTCTGGAGAGTTCTGTGTCAAAATTAAGCACCAAAATCAACTTCTTTCACAGCAGCAAACCTTTTTCAAGTTGTACCAAAAGTTTTAAGCAGAATTTGGGGATTTTTGAAAAAATAAATTATTGCCGTTTTTTAAAAGGTCCGGGGCTTACACAATTTTTCATTTGGGTAAACATATTTCTGGAGAGTTCTGTGTTAAAATTAAGCACCAAAATCAACTTCTGTCACCGCAGCAAATCTTTTTTAAGGTGTACCGAAATTTTTAACTAGAATTTGGGGATTTCTGAAAAAAAATAATTTTAGGCTGATTTTTAAGGTCCGGGGCTTACAGAATTTTTCATATGGGTAAATATATTTCTGGAGAGTTCTGTGTCAAAATTAAGCACCAAAATCTACTTCTGTCACCGCAGCAAATCTTTTTTAAGGTGTACCAATAGTTTTAAGCAAAATTTTGGGATTTTTGAAAAAAAAAATTTGGACGATTTTTAAGATCCAGGGCTTACAGAATTTTTCATATGGGTAAATATATTTCTGGAGAGTTCTGTGTCAACATTAAGCACCAAAATCAACTTCTTTCACCACTGCAAATATTTTTTAAGGTGTACTGAAAGTTTTAAGCAGAATTTGGGGATTTTTTTAAAAAAAAATTATTGGCCAATTTTTAAGGTCCGGGGCTTACACAATCTTTCATATGGGTAAATATATTTCTGGAGAGTTCTGTGTCAAAATTAAGCACTAAAATCAACTTCTGTCACCGCAGCAAATCTTTTTTAATATGTACCAAAAGTTTTAAGCAGAATTTGGGGATTTTTGAAAAAAAAAATTTAGCCGGTTTTTAAGGTTCGGGGCTTACAGAATTTTTCATACAGATAAATATATTTCTGGAGAGTTCTGTGTCAAAAGTAAGCACCAAAATCAACTTCTCTCACCACAGCAAATCTTTTTTAAGGTGTACCGAAAATTTTAAGAAGAATTTGGGGATTTTTGAAAAAATAAATTATTGTCGATTTTTAAGGTTCGGGGCTTACAGAATTTTTCATACAGATAAATATATTTCTGGAGAGTTCTGTGTCAAAATTAAGCACCAAAATCAACTTCTTTCACCGCAGCAAGTTTTAAGCAGAGTTTGGAGATTTTTGAAAAAAAAAATTTTGGCCGGTTTTTAAGGTCCGGGGCTTACAGAATTTTTCATATGGGTAAATATATTTCTAGAGAGTTCTGTATCAACATTAAGCACCAAAATCAACTTCTTTCACCACAGCAAATCTTTTTTAAGGTGTACCGAAAGTTTTAAGCAGAATTTTGGAATTTTTGAAAAAAAAACTATTGGCCGATTTTTAAGGTCCGGGGCTTACAGAATTTTTCAATTGGTTAAAAATATTTCTTGGGAGTTCTGTGTTAAAATTAAGCACCAAAATCAACTTCTGTCACTGCAGCAAATCTTTTTTAAGGTGTACGAAAATTTTAAGCAGAATTTGGTGATTTCTGAAAAAAAAAATTTTGGCTGATTTTTAAGGTCCAGGGCTTACAGAATTTTTCTTACAGGTAATTAAATTTCTGGAGAGTTCTGTGTCAAAATTAAGCACCAAAATCAACTTCTGTCACCGCAGCAAATCTTTTTTAAGGTGTACCAAAAGTTTTTAGCAAAATTTGGGGATTTTTGAGAAAAAAAATTTTGGACGATTTTTAAGGTCCAGGGCTTACAGAATTTTTCACAGGGGTAAATATATTTCTGGAGAGTTCTGTGTCAAAATTAAGCACCAAAATCAACTTCGTTCACCGCAGCAAATCTTTTTTAAGTTGTACCGAAAGTTTTAATCAGAATTTGGGGATTTTTGAAAAAAAAATTTTAGGACGATTTTTAAGGTTTGGGGCTTACAGAATTTTTCATACTGGTAAATATATTTCTGGAGAGTACTGAGACAAAATTAAGCACCAAAATCAACTTTTCTCACCGCAGCAAATCTTTTTTAAGGTGTACCGAAAATTTTAAGCAGAATTAGCGGATTGTTGAAAAAAAATAAAATTTTGGCCGATTTTTAAGGTCCGAGGCTTACAGAATTTTTCATACAGAAAATGTATTTCTGGGGAGTTCTGTGTCAAAATTAAGCACCAAAATCAACTTCTTTCACAGCAGCAAATCTTTTTTAAGGTGTACCAAAAGTTTTAAGCAGAATTTGGGGATTTTTGAAAAAAAAATTTTGGCCGATTTTTAAGGTTTGGGGCTTACACAATTTTTCATACGGGTTAATCTATTTCTGGAGAGTTCTGTGTCAAAATTAAGCACCAAAATCAACTTCTTTCACAGCAGCAAATCTTTTTTAAGGTGTACCAAAAGATTTAAGCAGAATTTGGGGATTTTTTAAAAAAAAATTGGGGCCGATTTTTAAGGTCCGGGGCTTACAGAATTTTTCATATGGGTAAATATATTTATGGAGATTTCTGTGTCAAAACTAAGCACCAAAATCAACTTATGTCACCACAGCAAATATTTTTTAAGGTGTACCAAAAGTTTTAAGCAGAATTTGGGGATTTTTGGAAAAAAAATTATTGGGCGATTTTTAAGGTCCGGTGCTTACACGATTTTTCAATTGGTTAAAAATATTTCTAGAGAGTTCTGTGTCAAAATTAAACACCAAAATCAACTTCTTTCACCGCAGCAAATCTTTTTAAGGTGTACCAAACGTTTTTAGCAAAATTTGGGGATTATTTTAAAAAAAAAATTTGACCGATTTTTAAGGTCCAGGGCTTACAGAATTTTTCACATGGGTAAATATATTTCTGGAGAGTTCTGTGTCAAAATTAAGCACCAAAATCAACTTTTCTCACCGCAGCAAATCTTTTTTAAGGTGTACTGAAAGTTTTAAGCAGAATTTGGGGATTTTTGAAAAAAAAATTTTAGGCCGATTTTTAAGGTTTGGGGCTTACATAATTTTTCATACTGGTAAATATATTTCTGGAGAGTTCTGTGACAAAATTAAGCACCAAAATCAACTTTTCTCACCGCAGCAAATCTTTTTTAAGTTGTACCGAAAGATTTAAGCAGAATTGGTGGATTTTTTAAAAAAAAAAATTTAGGGCGATTTTTAAAGTCCAGGGCTTACAGAATTTTTCTTACAGGTAAATATATTTCTGGAGAGTTCTGTGTCAAAATTAAGCACCAAAATCAACTTTTGTCACCGCAGCAAATCTTTTTTAAGGTGCACCGAAAGTTTTTAGCAAAATTTGGGGATTTTTGAAAAAGAAAATTTAGGCCGATTTTTAAGGACAGGGCTTACAGAATTTTTTATAGGGGTAAATATATTTCTGGAGAGTTCTGTGTCAAAATAAAGCACCAAAATCAACTTCTGTCACCGCAGCAAATCTTTTTTAAGGTGTACCGAAAATTTAAAGCAGAATTTGGGAATTTTCTTTTAAAAAAATTATTGGCTGATTTTTAAGGTCCGGGGCTTACAGAATTTTTCATACGGGTAAATCTATTTCTGGAGAGTTCTGTCAAAATTAAGCACCAAAATCAACTTCTTTCACAGCAGCAGCTAATCTTTTTTAAGGTGTACCAAAAGTTTTAAGCAGAATTTGGGGATTTTTGAAAAAAAAATTATTGGGCGATTTTTAAGGTCCGGGGCTTACACAATTTTTCATTTGGGTAAATATATTTCTGGAGAGTTCTGTGTTAAAATTAAGCACCAAAATCAACTTCTGTCACCGCAGCAAATCTTTTTTATGGTGTACCAAAAGTTTTAACAAAATTTGGGAATTTTTGAGAAAAAAAATTTTAGGCCGATTTTTAAGGTCCAGGGCTTACAGAATTTTTCATATGGGTAAATATATTTCTGGAGAGTTCTGTGTCAAAATTAAGCACCAAAATCAACTTTTGTCACCACAGCAAATCTTTTTTAAGGTGTACCGAAAGTTTTAAGCAGAATTTGGGGATTTTTAAAAAAAAAAATTTGGGGCAATTTATAAGGTCCGGGGCTTACACAATTTTTCATACGGGTAAATATATTTCTGGAGAGTTCTGTTTCAAAATTAAGCACCAAAATCAACTTCTTTCACAGCAGCAAATCTTTTTTAAGGTGTCCCCAAAGATTTAAGCAAAATTTGGGGATTTTTTTACAAAAAATTGGGGCCGATTTTTAAGGTCCAGGGCTTACATAATTTTTTATATGGGTAAATATATTTCTGGAGAGTTCTGTGTCAAAATTAAGTACTAAAATCAACTTCTTTCACAGCAGCAAATCTTTTTTAAGGTGTACCAAAAGTTTTAAGCAGAATTTGGGGATTTTTGAAAAAAAAATTTTGGACGATTTTTAAGGTTTGGGGCTTACACAATTTTTCATACGGGTTAATATATTTCTGGAGAGTTCTGTGTCAAAATTAAGCACCAAAATCAACTTCTATCACCGCAGCAAATCTTTTTTAAGGTGTACCAAAAATTTTAAGCAGAATTAGCGGATTGTTGAAAAAAAATAAAATTTTGGCCGATTTTTAAGGTCCGAGGCTTACAGAATTTTTCATACAGAAAATTTATTTCTGGGGAGTTCTGTGTCAAAATTAAGCACCAAAATCAACTTCTTTCACAGCAGCAAATCTTTTTTAAGGTGTACCAAAAGATTTAAGCAGAATTTGGGGATTTTTTAAAAAAAAATTGGGGCCGATTTTTAAGGTCCGGGGCTTACAGAATTTTTCATATGGGTAAATATATTTATGGAGATTTCTGTGTCAAAACTAAGCACCAAAATCAACTTATGTCACCGCAGCAAATATTTTTAAAGGTGTACCAAAAGTTTTAAGCAGAATTTGGGGATTTTTGGAAAAAAAATTATTGGGCGATTTTTAAGGTCCGGTGCTTACACGATTTTTCATTTGGGTAAATATATTTCTGGAGAGTTCTGTGTCAAAATTAAACACCGAAAATCAACTTCTTTCACAGCTGCAAATCTTTTTTAAGGTGTACCGAAAGTTTTAAGTAGAATTTGGGGATTTCTGAAAAAAAAAATTTTAGGCCGATTTTTAAGATCCGGGGCTTACAGAATATTTCATATGGGTAAATATATTTCTGGAGAGTTCTGTGTCAAAATTAAGCACCAATATCAACTTCTGTCACCGTAGCAAATCTTTTTTAAGGTGCACCGAAAGTTTTAAGCAAAATTTGGGGATTTTTGAAAAAATAAATTTGGCTGAATTTTTAAGGACAGGGCTTACACAATTTTTCATTTGGGTAAATATATTTCTGGAGAGTTCTGTGTTAAAATTAAGCACCAAAATCAACTTCTGTCACCGCAGCAAATCTTTTTTAAGGTGTACCGAAAATTTAAAGCAGAATTTGGGAATTTTCTTTTAAAAAAATTATTGGCCGATTTTTAAGGTCCGGGGCTTACAGAATTTTTCATACGGGTAAATCTATTTCTGGAGAGTTCTGTCAAAATTAAGCACCAAAATCAACTTCTTTCACAGCAGCAAATCTTTTTTAAGGTGTACCAAAAGTTTTAAGTAGAATTTGGGGATTTTTGAAAAAAAAATTATTGGCCGATTTTTAAGGTCCGGGGCTTACACAATTTTTCATTTGGGTAAATATATTTCTGGAGAGTTCTGTGTTAAAATTAAGCACCAAAATCAACTTCTGTCACCGCAGCAAATCTTTTTTATGGTGTACCAAAAGTTTTAACAAAATTTGGGAATTTTTGAGAAAAAAAATTTTAGGCCGATTTTTAAGGTCCAGGGCTTACAGAATTTTTCATATGGGTAAATATATTTCTGGAGAGTTCTGTGTCAAAATTAAGCACCAAAATCAACTTTTGTCACCGCAGCAAATCTTTTTTAAGGTGTACCGAAAGTTTTAAGCAGAATTTGGGGATTTTTAAAAAAATAAATTTGGGGCAATTTATAAGGTCCGGGGCTTACACAATTTTTCATACGGGTAAATATATTTCTGGAGAGTTCTGTTTCAAAATTAAGCACCAAAATCAACTTCTTTCACAGCAGCAAATCTTTTTTAAGGTGTCCCCAAAGATTTAAGCAAAATTTGGGGATTTTTTTACAAAAAATTGGGGCCGATTTTTAAGGTCCAGGGCTTACATAATTTTTTATATGGGTAAATATATTTCTGGAGAGTTCTGTGTCAAAATTAAGTACTAAAATCAACTTCTTTCACAGCAGCAAATCTTTTTTAAGGTGTACCAAAAGTTTTAAGCAGAATTTGGGGATTTTTGGAAAAAAAATTATTGGGCGATTTTTAAGGTCCGGTGCTTACACGATTTTTCATTTGGGTAAATATATTTCTGGAGAGTTCTGTATCAAAATTAAACACCGAAAATCAACTTCTTTCACAGCTGCAAATCTTTTTTAAGGTGTACCGAAAGTTTTAAGTAGAATTTGGGGATTTCTGAAAAAAAAAATTTTAGGCCGATTTTTAAGATCCGGGGCTTACAGAATATTTCATATGGGTAAATATATTTCTGGAGAGTTCTGTGTCAAAATTAAGCACCAAAATCAACTTCTGTCACCGTAGCAAATCTTTTTTAAGGTGCACCGAAAGTTTTAAGCAAAATTTGGGGATTTTTGAAAAAATAAATTTGGCTGAATTTTTAAGGACAGGGCTTACACAATTTTTCATTTGGGTAAATATATTTCTGGAGAGTTCTGTGTTAAAATTAAGCACCAAAATCAACTTCTGTAACCGCAGCAAATCTTTTTTAAGGTGTACCGAAAGTTTTAAGCATAATTTGGGGGTTTCTGAAAAAGAAAATTTTAGGCCATTTTTAAGGTCCGGGGCTTACAGAATTTTTTATATGGGTAAATATATTTCTGGAGAGTTCTGTGTCAAAACTAAGCAACAAAATCAACTTCTGTCACCGCAGAAAATCTTTTTTAAGGTGTACCGAAAATTTTAAGCAGAATTTCGGAATTTTTGAAAAAAAAACTATTGGCCAATTTTTAAGGTCCGGGGCTTACAGAATTTTTCATACAGGTAAATATATTTCTGGAGAGTTCTGTGTCAAAATTAAGCACCAAAATAAACTTCTTTCACAGCAGCAAATCTTTTTCAAGTTGTACCAAAAGTTTTAAGCAGAATTTGGGGATTTTTGAAAAAATAAATTATTGCCGTTTTTTAAGGTCCGGGGCTTACACAATTTTTCATTTGGGTAAATATATTTCTGGAGAGTTCTGTGTTAAAATTAAGCACCAAAATCAACTTCTGTCACTGCAGCAAATCTTTTTTAAGGTGTACCAAAAGTTTTAAGCAGAATTTGGGGATTTTTGAAAAAAAAAAATTTAACCAATTTTTAAGGACCAGGGCTTACAGAATTTTTCATACAGATAAATATATTTCTGGAGAGTTCTGTGTCAAAATGAAGCACCAAAATCAACTTCTCTCACCACAGCAAATCTTTTTTAAGGTGTACCGAAAGTTTTAAGCAGAATTTGGGAATTTTTGAAAAAAAAACTATTGGCCGATTTTTAAGGTCCGGGGCTTACAGAATTTTTCAATTGGTTAAAAATATTTCTGGAGAGTTCTGTGTTAAAATTAAGCACCAAAATCAACTTCTGTCACCGCAGCAAATCTTTTTTAAGGTGTACCAAAAGTTTTTAGCAAAATTTGGGGATTTTTGAGAAAAAAAATTTTGGCCGATTTTTAAGGTCCAGGGCTTACAGAATTTTTCACATTTGTAAATATATTTCTGGAGAGTTCTGTGTCAAAATTAAGCACCAAAATCAACTTCTTTCACCGCAGCAAATCTTTTTTAAGGTGTACCGAAAGTTTTAATCAGAATTTGGGGATTTTTGAAAAAAAAAGTTTTAGGCCGATTTTTAAGGTTTGGGGCTTACAGAATTTTTCATACTGGTAAATATATTTCCGGAGAGTACTGAGACAAAATTAAGCACCAAAATCAACTTTTCTCACCGCAGCAAATCTTTTTTAAGGTGTACCGAAAATTTTAAGCAGAATTAGCGGATTGTTGAAAAAAAATAAAATTTTGGCCGATTTTTAAGGTCCGAGGCTTACAGAATTTTTCATACAGAAAATTTATTTCTGGGGAGTTCTGTGTCAAAATTAAGCACCAAAATCAACTTCTTTCACAGCAGCAAATCTTTTTTATGGTGTACCAAAAGATTTAAGCAGAATTTGGGGATTTTAAAAAAAAAAATTATGGCCGATTTTTAAGGTCCGGGGCTTACAGAATTTTTCATTTGGGTAAATATATTTCTGGAGAGTTCTCTGTCAAAATTAAACACCGAAATCAACTTCTTTCACAGCTGCAAATCTTTTTTAAGGTGTACCGAAAGTTTTAAGTAGAATTTGGGGATTTCTTAAAAAAAAAATTTTAGGCCGATTTTTAAGATCCGGGGCTTACAGTATATTTCATATGGGTAAATATATTTCTGGAGAGTTCTGTGTCAAAATTAAGCACCAAAATCAACTTCTGTCACCGTAGCAAATCTTTTTTAAGGTGCACCGAAAGTTTTAAGCAAAATTTGGGGATTTTTGAAAAAATAAATTTGGCTGAATTTTTAAGGACAGGGCTTACACAGTTTTTCATTTGGGTAAATATATTTCTGGAGAGTTCTGTGTTAAAATTAAGCACCAAAATCAACTTCTGTAACCGCAGCAAATCTTTTTTAAGGTGTACCGAAAGTTTTAAGCATAATTTGGGGGTTTCTGAAAAAGAAAATTTTAGGCCATTTTTAAGGTCCGGGGCTTACAGAATTTTTTATATGGGTAAATATATTTCTGGAGAGTTCTGTGTCAAAACTAAGCACCAAAATCAACTTCTGTCACCGTAGAAAATCTTTTTTAAGGTGTACCGAAAATTTTAAGCAGAATTTCGGAATTTTTGAAAAAAAAACTATTGGCCGATTTTTAAGGTCCGGGGCTTACAGAATTTTTCATACAGGTAAATATATTTCTGGAGAGTTCTGTGTCAAAATTAAGCACCAAAATAAACGTCTTTCACAGCAGCAAATCTTTTTCAAGTTGTACCAAAAGTTTTAAGCAGAATTTGGGGATTTTTGAAAAAATAAATTATTGCCGTTTTTTAAGGTCCTGGGCTTACACAATTTTTCATTTGGGTAGATATATTTCTGGAGAGTTCTGTGTTAAAATTAAGCACCAAAATCAACTTCTGTCACTGCAGCAAATCTTTTTTAAGGTGTACCAAAAGTTTTAAGCAGAATTTGGGGATTTTTGAAAAAAAAAAAATTTAACCAATTTTTAAGGACCAGGGCTTACAGAATTTTTCATACAGATAAATATATTTCTGGAGAGTTCTGTGTCAAAATGAAGCACCAAAATCAACTTCTCTCACCACAGCAAATCTTTTTTAAGGTGTACCGAAAGTTTTAAGCAGAATTTGGGAATTTTTGAAAAAAAAACTATTGGCCGATTTTTAAGGTCCGGGGCTTACAGAATTTTTCAATTGGTTAAAAATATTTCTGGAGAGTTCTGTGTTAAAATTAAGCACCAAAATCAACTTCTGTCACCGCAGCAAATCTTTTTTAAGGTGTACCAAAAGTTTTTAGCAAAATTTGGGGATTTTTGAGAAAAAAAATTTTGGCCGATTTTTAAGGTCCAGGGCTTACAGAATTTTTCACATTTGTAAATATATTTCTGGAGAGTTCTGTGTCAAAATTAAGCACCAAAATCAACTTCTTTCACCGCAGCAAATCTTTTTTAAGGTGTACCGAAAGTTTTAATCAGAATTTGGGGATTTTTGAAAAAAAAAGTTTTAGGCCGATTTTTAAGGTTTGGGGCTTACAGAATTTTTTATACTGGTAAATATATTTCCGGAGAGTATTGAGACAAAATTAAGCACCAAAATCAACTTTTCTCACCGCAGCAAATCTTTTTTAAGGTGTACCGAAAATTTTAAGCAGAATTAGCGGATTGTTGAAAAAAAATAAAATTTTGGCCGATTTTTAAGGTCCGAGGCTTACAGAATTTTTCATACAGAAAATTTATTTCTGGGGAGTTCTGTGTCAAAATTAAGCACCAAAATCAACTTCTTTCACAGCAGCAAATCTTTTTTAAGGTGTACCAAAAGATTTAAGCAGAATTTGGGGATTTTTAAAAAAAAAATTATGGCCGATTTTTAAGGTCCGGGGCTTACAGAATTTTTCATTTGGGTAAATATATTTCTGGAGAGTTCTGTGTCAAAATTAAACACCGAAATCAACTTCTTTCACAGCTGCAAATCTTTTTTAAGGTGTACCAAAAGTTTTAAGTAGAATTTGGGGATTTCTTAAAAAAAAAATTTTAGGCCGATTTTTAAGGTCCGGGGCTTACAGAATATTTCATATGGGTAAATATATTTCTGGAGAGTTCTGTGTCAAAACTAAGCACCAAAATCAACTTCTGTCACCGTAGAAAATCTTTTTTAAGGTGTACCGAAAATTTTAAGCAGAATTTCGGAATTTTTGAAAAAAAAACTATTGGCCGATTTTTAAGGTCCGGGGCTTACAGAATTTTTCATATAGGTAAATATATTTCTGGAGAGTTCTGTGTCAAAATTAAGCACCAAAATAAACGTCTTTCACAGCAGCAAATCTTTTTCAAGTTGTACCAAAAGTTTTAAGCAGAATTTGGGGATTTTTGAAAAAATAAATTATTGCCGTTTTTTAAGGTCCTGGGCTTACACAATTTTTCATTTGGGTAGATATATTTCTGGAGAGTTCTGTGTTAAAATTAAGCACCAAAATCAACTTCTGTCACTGCAGCAAATCTTTTTTAAGGTGTACCAAAAGTTTTAAGCAGAATTTGGGGATTTTTGAAAAAAAAAAAATTTAACCAATTTTTAAGGACCAGGGCTTACAGAATTTTTCATACAGATAAATATATTTCTGGAGAGTTCTGTGTCAAAATGAAGCACCAAAATCAACTTCTCTCACCACAGCAAATCTTTTTTAAGGTGTACCGAAAGTTTTAAGCAGAATTTGGGAATTTTTGAAAAAAAAACTATTGGCCGATTTTTAAGGTCCGGGGCTTACAGAATTTTTCAATTGGTTAAAAATATTTCTGGAGAGTTCTGTGTTAAAATTAAGCACCAAAATCAACTTCTGTCACCGCAGCAAATCTTTTTTAAGGTGTACCAAAAGTTTTTAGCAAAATTTGGGGATTTTTGAGAAAAAAAATTTTGGCCGATTTTTAAGGTCCAGGGCTTACAGAATTTTTCACATTTGTAAATATATTTCTGGAGAGTTCTGTGTCAAAATTAAGCACCAAAATCAACTTCTTTCACCGCAGCAAATCTTTTTTAAGGTGTACCGAAAGTTTTAATCAGAATTTGGGGATTTTTGAAAAAAAAAGTTTTAGGCCGATTTTTAAGGTTTGGGGCTTACAGAATTTTTTATACTGGTAAATATATTTCCGGAGAGTATTGAGACAAAATTAAGCACCAAAATCAACTTTTCTCACCGCAGCAAATCTTTTTTAAGGTGTACCGAAAATTTTAAGCAGAATTAGCGGATTGTTGAAAAAAAATAAAATTTTGGCCGATTTTTAAGGTCCGAGGCTTACAGAATTTTTCATACAGAAAATTTATTTCTGGGGAGTTCTGTGTCAAAATTAAGCACCAAAATCAACTTCTTTCACAGCAGCAAATCTTTTTTAAGGTGTACCAAAAGATTTAAGCAGAATTTGGGGATTTTTAAAAAAAAAATTATGGCCGATTTTTAAGGTCCGGGGCTTACAGAATTTTTCATTTGGGTAAATATATTTCTGGAGAGTTCTGTGTCAAAATTAAACACCGAAATCAACTTCTTTCACAGCTGCAAATCTTTTTTAAGGTGTACCAAAAGTTTTAAGTAGAATTTGGGGATTTCTTAAAAAAAAAATTTTAGGCCGATTTTTAAGGTCCGGGGCTTACAGAATATTTCATATGGGTAAATATTTTTCTGGAGAGTTCTGTGTCAAAATTAAGCAAAAAAATCAACTTCTGTCACCGTAGCAAATCTTTTTAAGGTGCACCAAAAGTTTTAAGCAAAATTTGGGGATTTTTGAAAAAATAAATTTGGCTGAATTTTTAAGGTCCGGGGCTTACAGAATTTTTTATATGGGTAAATATATTTCTGGAGAGTTCTGTGTCAAAACTAAGCACCAAAATCAACTTCTGTCACCGCAGAAAATCTTTTTTAAGGTGTACCGAAAATTTTAAGCAGAATTTCGGAATTTTTTAAAAAAAAACTATTGGCCGATTTTTAAGGTCCGGGGCTTACAGAATTTTTCATACAGGTAAATATATTTCTGGAGAGTTCTGTGTCAAAATTAAGCACCAAAATCAACTTCTTTCACAGCAGCAAATCTTTTTTAAGGTTTACTGAAAGTTTTCAGCAGAATTTGGGGATTTTTGAAGAAAAAAATTTTTGGCCGATTTTTAAGGTCCGGGGCTTACAAAATTTTTCATTCTGGTAAATATCTTTCTGGAGGGTTCTGTGTCAAAATTAAGCACCAAAATCAACTTCTGTCATCGCAGCAAATCTTTTTTAAGGTTTACTAAAAGTTTTAAGCAGAATTTGGGGATTTTTGAAGAAAAAAAATTTGGCTGATTTTTAAGGTCCGGGGCTTACAGAATTTTTCATACGTGTAAATATCTTTCTGGAGGGTTCTGTGTCAAAATTAAGCACCAAGATCAACTTTTGTCACCGCAGCAAATCTTTTTTAAGGTTTACTGAAAGTTTTAAGCAGAATTTGGGGATTTTTGAAGAAAAAAATATTTGGCTTATTTTTAAGGTCCGGGGCTTAAAGAATTTTAATACGGGTAAATATCTTTCTGGAGGGTTCTGTGTCAAAATTAAGCACCAAAATCAACTTTTGTCACCGCAGCAAATCTTTTGGGAGAGGAGTGTCCTAGGAGGAGGTGGTGAGCTGCTGAGACAGGGAGAGGGCTTCCCCAGGCAGGCTGATTCCTCCTGGGGAAGATATCGCTGCTGATCCTGCTGTTTGTGGTGCTGAGGATTTGCTGTGGTGCTGCTGCCTTTCAGCACCATGACTAAGAGAGGCAGACCCCGGGCTGGAGGATCAAGCAGGGGTTCTGTCGCTCCTGTCCCGCCTGACCCACCTGACCCGCCTAACCTGCCTGCCGGAGGACTGCAGCGTGAGGCCGGGGATCCACCCACCGGTTCGCGGAGGCCGCAAGTGTGCGCGGCTGGAGCTCCAGACCCCCCTGTCCCTTTGGCACGCCTGCCCGGGAGACGGAGTGCGGGGAGTCTGACGGAGCAGTCGAAGCAGCCGGAGCTGATGGAGCGGACGGCGGCGGCAAGCGGAGGACTCCCTGTATCAGCGGCGGACGTGCCGGGGAGTCGGAAGGCGGCTGCTGTGCTGGTGGACCCGGCGGCGGGCAGAGGAGGTGTCCTGGACCCCCCTGGACTTTCAGTTTGGAGAGCGGGGGGTCCAGTGGAGTTCAGCAGAGTGCCAGTCTCCAAACCGCTGGCGGCGGGACTCCCGAGTGACGCAACTCGGGGGGTAATGGCGGCCCCCGCTAGCGGTGCAGCGGAGGTGGTTATAGTGGCTGCAGACTCTGCCTCCAAACTGTCAGTAGAGGGACCCCCGAGTGAGGCAACTCGGGGGGGTATGGAGACCCTCACTGGCAGTGAAGAGGAGGATATGGAGGTGATGGCTGATTTGGTGACCCCTAGCCCAGCAGCGCTCCCCAAACTGTCAGTGAAGGGACCCCTGAGTGAGGCAACTCAGGGTGATATGGTGGCCCCCACTGGCAGTGAAGCGGGGAGTGCTGCAGAAGGGGAGAAGACAGAAGACGGGGAGCTAGAGTCTGATACTGAGGAGGATGATTTGTTTGCAGCTTTAAGCATGGACCAGCTGCAAAAAGAGATTAAAAAACTGAGCAGCAAGCTGTCAGATAAGAGAAAGAGGAGGAATCTGGCAGCTCCCTTGGAGAGACAATTCCTTAAGGGGGAAATTGCTGAACTAGCAGTTTCCCTGGACAATGCCAAAGAGCGGCTGGAGTACTTGAAAAAAATGAAAAAGAAACTGATAAAGTCCGAATCTACCTCAATGAGTGATATGGAAGGTTTAAAAGTGGAGAAGGTGGAGGCTGCATCAGCTATGGCGGTGGAAGTGGCAGAGCTGCAGGAGGATCCAGGCCCAGAGGTAAGCGATGATGCAAAGGGGACTGGGGGGATCGGGGTTGGGGGTCCCCATAATGCTTCGGTTCCCCTGGTTCCCGCTAGCGGTGCTATTTTACCTGCAAGGGCAGTCAGTGGCAATAGTATGATGGAAGTGTGTTCCGAAGCAACTGACTCAGAGTTAGTCCAGGTGGCAGTATTGGTGGAGGCTGGCATGGAGGGTAGACCAAAAGAACTGGTTCCTGAGGAAGTGCCAGGTGTGTTAAAGTCTGGTCGGTGGTGTTGTCCCTGTGGATGTGTCAGCGCAAGGGATGCCAGTCCTGGACAAGTCATCCCTTTCAAATGTGCAAAGGGACATTGTGGAGACTGTTTATGGAGACAGGTTGCTAGTCCCAGAGAGGGCAAGGGTGGCAGCTGCAGTGATTGAAAAAGACTTGGCTCAGAGGAGGGAGAGACAGGCTAAGTCTGTCCCAGGTACCCTGTCTTATGCAAATGTGGTATCTGGGAGGAAAACAACTAATGTACCACCAGCTGCACCCTTGCCTGGGAGTACTGGAAAAAGACGTAATCTAATCCAATTTAAGTGGATTGCTCCTGGAGAAGCTCCAGGAAGAGAGGTGTTTTTAAAAATGGTGTTTAGTTTGGGGTTCTGTCCTGCAGATCTGTACGCCTGCATCCACCCAGTGCGGACCCTGGAGTATGATGTGAGTTTTCTGACGTACCAGGGTCTGCAAACTTTCTGGGGGAGGCTGCAGGCGTGTAGAGACAAGGACCCCTTTAACAAATATGTAATGAAATTAGTCACGAAGCATGACAGGGTAAAAGCCACTATTCTTGTCAGGAATGAGTCACTGCCCCCGGAGGACATAATATTTTGGCTAAAACGGTTTTGTAATGTAGAGTCAGGGGCAGTGAAGGCCGGTTATGTGTTAGGGGTGTGGGGTGGAGCATGGGAGGTGGGTATTAGGTTGAGGATGTCTGAGAAGGGGTTTGTTCATGTACCCTCGGCTGCCTATATAGGTAGGGACAGAGTGCAGTGTTTTTATCCGGGGCAGCCGAGGACATGTTTTAAGTGTGGTGATCACCGTCACGTTAGTTCCGAGTGCACTGTGGTGAAGTGTTCTTTGTGTGGGGGTGTGGGTCACTGGTCTAGAGATTGTCACACTGTCAGGTGCAATTTGTGTGGGGTGGAGGGGCACCCTTATAGCAGATGTCCGAAAGCCAGTCACAATGTGGTGTTAGAACAGGTGGTGAGTGAGGTGGTGAATGAGGTAGAAGAAGAGGGTATAGAGCAGGATGAGGTGGTAAATGTTGAAAGTAGGGAGGAGGTAATGGAGGAGACATTTCAGGAGGTTAGGCGGGGAGGGAATGGGATAAAAGAGAAAGATACAGAAACACAAGTGGTGTTATCCAATAAATTTGATGTTTTCTCCTCTGATGAGGAGGAAATCATAAGGAAAGATGGAGAGTGTTATCTGGTGTCAAAAAAAAACAAAAGAAAAACAAAGAGGTCTTTTAAAGAAAGTGAGAGGCACCGGGACGGGAAAAAAAGAAGGGAGTCAATCCCGGAGGTGGGGGAAGAGGCGGTAAATAAGGAAACTCTGGCCCCGATGGAAAGAAGGGTGGTGGAAAGGAGAAAGGAGGAGGTGGTGGCAATGGAGGAGACAGTGGCGGTTCAGCAGGAGGTAGCCGAAGAGACTGATGTGGAGTCATCCCAGAGCTCGGGGGTCGGGCCAAGTGGCACTGGTGGTGGGGTACACTGCCAGGTCATAAAGTTTGTGGCCAAGGCCCCTGACCCTGGGATCCCTGAGGAGGGTGGTGTACCCTCTGGGGGTGGAAGGGAGGGGGGTGGGGATGCCACAGGCGGTGGTGTGGCTGGCCCGCAGGGGGCTGGTGTGCAGTGTTAAGACTTGTTTTTTGGTGATGGTATGTAAAAGTAAGCAAGGTCTTGTAATATTCCATAACCTAGAAACATGGATCCTCATCCTATACGATGTGCCACGATTAATGTGGCTTCCGTGTTGTCCGAATGTGCTCGTATGATGGCCTTTGATTTTTTCAATACGATTGATGTTGATGTTTTATTTTTGCAAGAGACTAGGATTAGTAAATTGGATATCCTCCACAAGGCGAAGCAGGAGTGGAGGAGGGGTCCTTCTTACTGGTCTCTTGCGGCCGAGCCATACGGTGGGGTGGCAGTCCTTTTTTCTGATATGGTAACTGTGCACAAGGTTATTGAATTGCAAGCAGGTAGATGTATGATTTTGGATGTCAACATAAAGGGACAAGATGTGAGATTAATTAATGTGTATGGGCCACAGACACCAGGTGATAGGAAAAGTCTCTTTATGGAGATAAAACCTTTTCTTTTTACAGCCCAGCAGGTCGTCTTTGGTGGTGATTTTAATACCGTTGTTAGGCCAAAAGACAGGGGAGGCTCAAGGAGACCCCTGGGCTATGATTCCAATTTTTTAGTTAGCATGGTTAGACAGGCTGGTTTGGTGGATGTGCATATTCGTCACTCCCCAGACCTCACGGGTTTCACCTACTTTAGTGGTAGTCGTAGGTCTAGGATAGATAGGTTTTTTGTTAAGGAGACTTCCAAGACTTCATCCCTTGGGGTGAGGTTGGTGGAATTTTCCGATCACGGTTTGCTCTCAGTAACTTTGAATGCTTCAGAAACCCCTCAGAAGGGGCGGGGTCTGTGGCGTTTGAACTCTGAACTCCTGGAAGAAGAGAGAGTTAGGCAGTCCTTCAGGGTCTTCTTTCAATCTCAGGAGACACTTCTGGAGGCTGGTTGGAGTAGGTCTGAGTGGTGGGAGGTGATTAAAAAGAGAACCTGCAAATTTTTCCGTGGCCTTATAGCTAGGAAAAACTTGATAAAGCAAAATATCTACCGTAATCTGAGAAGGAAATTGGATTTCCTGATCTCTGAGGAGGGAGATGATGGGGAAATCTCCCGAGTGAAGGCTCAGATGAAAGAGTTCCAATATAACCGATTGGCATCCTTGGTTTTGGAAAGGGATTATGGTATGTACCACTCGCCTGATCCCTACCAGAGCTGTAGGAGGTCAGTCGACGCCAAACATGTCAGAGGACTGGTGGACGGACAGGGTGTTCTTCGTACTGACAAGGAAGGCATTCTGGATGTTATTGTGTCCTACTATTCTGATCTTCTGTCTGAGCAGCCACTCATCAGGGAGAGGATGGAGGAATTTCTGAGGGGAACCCCTGGTCTGAGTTCTCAGGGTGCCTCTCTTGACTCCTTGGCAAGTGATATAACCGCAGAGGAAGTTAGGAAGGCGATAATGGGTTTAAATCCCAAGAAATCACCAGGACCAGATGGTTTAACATCTGAATTTTATAAGACCTTTGCTGACCTCCTGATTCCCCGCCTTGTGGAAGTTTTTAATGAGAGCCTGGATGAGGGAGTCCTCCCTCCTTCCATGAGGTTATCTGCGCTTATTTTGCTGTCCAAAGGGAAGGACTCGTCTCGTATTGAAAACTGGCGCCCCATAGCCCTTCTCAATACAGACAGGAAGATTTTGGCAAAGGTACTGTTTAACAGGCTTTCAGAGTTTTCTGAGCTGTTGCTTTCTCCTTCTCAGCACTGTACGGTGAAGGGTCGTAGCACTTTTAGTGCTGTCCTTGGTGTCCGGGAGGCCATTGAGCGGTGCAGGGCTGAGAAGTGGGGAAAGTACTTACTGGCATTGGATCAGTCTAAAGCTTTTGACCGAGTGAATCATGAGTACCTTTGGGCTCTACTGAGATGGTATGGTCTTCCAGAGAGGGTGGTTAATTGGTTACAGACGATCTATCGTATGGCTGAAAGCTTTCCACTGGTAAACGGTTGGGTGGGCCCTACCTTTGGTGTAGGCTCGGGTGTTCGTCAGGGGTGTCCCCTGAGCCCCCTCCTGTATGTCTTTGCAATCGATCCCTTCGTTAGGAGGGTAGAGTGTGGGACTGTAGGGGGGGTGCAGCTGAGTCCGGAGTTTGCATTGAGGGTGGTGGCTTACGCAGATGATGTCACGGTGGTTCTGTCCTCGCAGGCAGAGGCCCGTGGCATAGAACACCTCATTTGCGAGTAATCTGAGGCTTCGTGCTCCAGAGTAAACCGAGAAAAGTGTGATGTTTTCTGGATGGGGGAGGAGGGGGAGCCTTTTCCTCTTCCGGACAGCTTCCCTCAGGTCAACGATCAGATTAAAATTCTTGGTATCAAATTTGATCATGGAGATTATGCCTCCCTAAATTGGGTTAACAAGCTGGAGGATGCTACCAAGAAGGTAGAGAGTTGGAAAAGATGGAAATTGTCTTTGAGGGAAAGGGTTGACTTGTGCAAAACTTACCTGATCCCGATTTTTTTGTATGTCAGTTACGTGTGCTTTTTGCCACAATCTTTGTGGTCCAGATTGAATTCCTTGTTCTTCCTCTTGTTGTGGAAGAACAGGATCAATATAGTGAAGAGGGGTATCACCTACAGACCGAGGAAAGATGGGGGTTTGAACATGGTAAACCCAGTGATCTTTTTTGTTACAGCTTTTTTAAAGCTTAACATTGGGAGCATGTTTTTAGACACTCCTCCTCGGTGGGTAGAGGGATTTAGACCATGGGTGTTTCCCTTCCTCAGATTCTGGATAGATGGAGGCCAAGTGAGAAGTTTCCGGATTCGTCATGGTTACCTCCCGATCTACGTCATCCAGAGCTTGAAGGTGATAAAGCGATATGACGTGGGAGTGGGTGAAGTCAAAAACTTCTCTAGGAGGGAGTTGGAGAGAAGAATTTTGCACACCCACTTTCATGTTCCGCTGTCACTGAGGGACTGTCCAGGTAATGTCGCTTCGGCTGGATTGGTTTTGTTAAATTCACAAAGGTTACCGCCCAAGTTCAAAGACATTGCCTGGCTCACTTTTCATGGGAGGCTTTATGTTGGAGGGAACCTCAGGTGGCGAAGTGCCAGTGAACGTGGCTGCCCACGGGAGGAATGTCCAGGGGTGGAGGAGACGATGGACCACTTCCTGCTTGAGTGTCCTTTTAATGTAAAGGTTTATGAGGAGGTTTCAAAGGCCATTGGTATCCCGTGCCTTTCGGGTCTTAGTTACCCTGAGTGGGCTTATGGGGTAGTCAGAAGATACGGTGACTTTAATTTAACCACAATTTTTTTAGTTAGTTTAGCTGTTAGGTATCACACGTGGAATGCACGGTGCCAGGTATCTATTCGAAGGAAGGTCCTCCCCTGTGATGTGGTGGTAGGTATGATTATGCAAGAGGTGAAAAAGATGATGGATCTGGATAAGGGGAGACTGGATGCTGTCAGATGGTCACAGTGGTGGGGCCGTTTGAAACCCCCTTGAGTGGGTGGTTGAAAGTCTCTTCTTGTTCAGCTGGGTTTCTTTTCTGTCCTTTCACTCCCTGTAGATTTTTTATTCTATTTTTTGGTTTTTGTTGAAAAGGTTTTACATACATCTACCTGAGGTGGTGTGTATTGGTGATGGGTAGGATTAGATAAGATAGATAGTAGTTAAAGTTTTTTGTATTTTATGGTTTGCTGTGTATATATACATATATAATATATAAAAAAAATATATATATAGATAGTGGTTAAGGTAGTTGTTCTAAAATCCTTGCTTACTTTTTCTCATAGGAGATAAGTTGTTTATTATTAGGATTGGTAAAGTTTTCTTTTGGTTATAAGGCATAATATGGAGTAATATTGTGTATCCTTATGTTGATATTTGATTTTGTGTATATATATATTTTATCTATTTATTTATTTATTTTTTATATATGTAATTATTGTATATATATATATATCTTTGTTGCAAGTTAAAATAAAGAAGCATATTCTGTCACCGCAGAAAATCTTTTTTAAGGTGTACCGAAAATTTTAAGCAGAATTTCGGAATTTTTTTAAAAAAAACTATTGGCCGATTTTTAAGGTCCGGGGCTTACAGAATTTTTCATACAGGTAAATATGTTTCTGGAGAGTTCTGTGTCAAAATTAAGCACCAAAATCAACTTCTTTCACAGCAGCAAACCTTTTTCAAGTTGTACCAAAAGTTTTAAGCAGAATTTGGGGATTTTTGAAAAAATAAATTATTGCCGTTTTTTAAAAGGTCCGGGGCTTACACAATTTTTCATTTGGGTAAACATATTTCTGGAGAGTTCTGTGTTAAAATTAAGCACCAAAATCAACTTCTGTCACCGCAGCAAATCTTTTTTAAGGTGTACCGAAATTTTTAACTAGAATTTGGGGATTTCTGAAAAAAAATAATTTTAGGCTGATTTTTAAGGTCCGGGGCTTACAGAATTTTTCATACGGGTAAATATATTTCTGGAGAGTTCTGTGTCTAAATTAAGCACCAAAATCTACTTCTGTCACCGCAGCAAATCTTTTTTAAGGTGTACCAATAGTTTTAAGCAAAATTTTGGGATTTTTGAAAAAAAAATTTGGCCGATTTTTAAGATCCAGGGCTTACAGAATTTTTCATATGGGTAAATATATTTCTGGAGAGTTCTGTGTCAACATTAAGCACCAAAATCAACTTCTTTCACCACTGCAAATCTTTTTTAAGGTGTACTGAAAGTTTTAAGCAGAATTTGGGGATTTTTTTAAAAAAAAATTATTGGCCAATTTTTAAGGTCCGGGGCTTACACAATCTTTCATATGGGTAAATATATTTCTGGAGAGTTCTGTGTCAAAATTAAGCACTAAAATCAACTTCTGTCACCGCAGCAAATCTTTTTTAAGATGTACCAAAAGTTTTAAGCAGAATTTGGGGATTTTTGAAAAAAAAAATTTAGCCGGTTTTTAAGGTTCGGGGCTTACAGAATTTTTCATACAGATAAATATATTTCTGGAGAGTTCTGTGTCAAAAGTAAGCACCAAAATCAACTTCTCTCACCACAGCAAATCTTTTTTAAGGTGTACCGAAAATTTTAAGAAGAATTTGGGGATTTTTGAAAAAATAAATTATTGTCGATTTTTAAGGTTCGGGGCTTACAGAATTTTTCATACAGATAAATATATTTCTGGAGAGTTCTGTGTCAAAATTAAGCACCAAAATCAACTTCTGTAACCGCAGCAAATCTTTTTTAAGGTGTACCGAAAGTTTTAAGCATAATTTGGGGGTTTCTGAAAAAGAAAATTTTAGGCCATTTTTAAGGTCCGGGGCTTACAGAATTTTTTATATGGGTAAATATATTTCTGGAGAGTTCTGTGTCAAAACTAAGCACCAAAATCAACTTCTGTCACCGCATAAAATCTTTTTTAAGGTGTACCGAAAATTTTAAGCAGAATTTCGGAATTTTTGAAAAAAAAACTATTGGCCGATTTTTAAGGTCCGGGGCTTACAGAATTTTTCATACAGGTAAATATATTTCTGGAGAGTTCTGTGTCAAAATTAAGCACCAAAATAAACTTCTTTCACAGCATCAAATCTTTTTCAAGTTGTACCAAAAGTTTTAAGCAGAATTTGGGGATTTTTGAAAAAATAAATTATTGCCGTTTTTTAAGGTCCGGGGCTTACACAATTTTTCATTTGGGTAAATATATTTCTGGAGAGTTCTGTGTTAAAATTAAGCACCAAAATCAACTTCTGTCACCGCAGCAAATCTTTTTTAAGGTGTACCAAAAGTTTTAAGCAGAATTTGGGGATTTTTGAAAAAAAAAAAAATTAACCAATTTTTAAGGACCAGGGCTTACAGAATTTTTCATACAGATAAATATATTTCTGGAGAGTTCTGTGTCAAAATTAAGCACCAAAATCAACTTCTCTCACCACAGCAAATCTTTTTTAAGGTGTACCGAAAATTTTAAGCAGAATTTGGGGATTTTTGAAAAAATAAATTATTGCCGATTTTTAAGGTCCAGGGCTTACAGAATTTTTCATATGGGTAAATATATTTCTAGAGAGTTCTGTATCAACATTAAGCACCAAAATCAACTTCTTTCACCACAGCAAATCTTTTTTAAGGTGTACCGAAAGTTTTAAGCAGAATTTGGGAATTATTGAAAAAAAAACTATTGGCCGATTTTTAAGGTCTGGGGCTTACAGAATTTTTCAATTGGTTAAAAATATTTCTAGAGAGTTCTGTGTCAAAATTAAACACCAAAATCAACTTCTTTCACAGCTGCAAATCTTTTTTAAGGTGTACCGAAATTTGTAACTAGAATTTGGGGATTTCTGAAAAAAAAAATTTGAGGCTGATTTTTAAGGTCCGGGGCTTACAGAATTTTTCATACGGGTAAATATATTTCTGGAGAGTTCTGTGTCAAAATTAAGCACCAAAATCTACTTCTGTCACCGCAGCAAATCTTTTTTAAGGTGTACCAATAGTTTTAAGCAAAATTTTGGGATTTTTGAAAAAAAAAATTTGGCCGATTTTTAAGATCCAGGGCTTACAGAATTTTTCATATGGGTAAATATATTTCTGGAGAGTTCTGTGTCAACATTAAGCACCAAAATCAACTTCTTTCACCACTGCAAATCTTTTTTAAGGTGTACTGAAAGTTTTAAGCAGAATTTGGGGATTTTTAAAAAAAAAATTATTGGCCAATTTTTAAGGTCCGGGGCTTACACAATCTTTCATATGGGTAAATATATTTCTGGAGAGTTCTGTGTCAAAATTAAGCACTAAAATCAACTTCTGTCACCAAAGCAAATCTTTTTTAAGATGTACCGAAAGTTTTAAGCAGAATTTGGGGATTTTTGAAAAAAAAAAATTAGCCGGCTTTTAAAGTCCGGGGCTTACAGAATTTTTCATACAGATAAATATATTTCTGGAGAGTTCTGTGTCAAAATTAAACACCAAAATCAACTTCTCTCACCACAGCAAATCTTTTTTAAGGTGTACCGAAAATTTTAAAAAGAATTTGGGGATTTCTGAAAAAATAAATTATTGCCGATTTTTAAGGTCCGGGGCTTACAGAATTTTTCATACAGATAAATATATTTCTGGAGAGTTCTGTGTCAAAATTAAGCACCAAAATCAACTTCTATCACTGCAGCAAATCTTTTTTAAGGTGTACCAAAAATTTTAAGCAGAATTAGCGGATTGTTGAAAAAAAATAAAATTTTGGCCGATTTTTAAGGTCCAGGGCTTACAGAATTTTTCATATGGGTAAATATATTTCTAGAGAGTTCTGTATCAACATTAAGCACCAAAATCAACTTCTTTCACCACAGCAAATCTTTTTTAAGGTGTACCGAAAGTTTTAAGCAGAATTTGGGAATTTTTGAAAAAAAAACTATTGGCCGATTTTTAAGGTCCGGGGCTTACAGAATTTTTCAATTGGTTAAAAATATTTCTAGAGAGTTCTGTGTCAAAATTAAACACCAAAATCAACTTCTTTCACCGCAGCAAATCTTTTTAAGGTGTACCAAACGTTTTTAGCAAAATTTGGGGATTTTTTTAAAAAAAAAATTTGACCGATTTTTAAGGTTTGGGGCTTACATAATTTTTCATACTGGTAAATATATTTCTGGAGAGTTCTGTGACAAAATTAAGCACCAAAATCAACTTTTCTCACCGCAGCAAATCTTTTTTAAGTTGTACCGAAAGATTTAAGCAGAATTGGTGGATTTTTTTTTTTAAAAAATTTAGGGCGATTTTTAAGGTCCAGGGCTTACAGAATTTTTCACATGGGTAAATATATTTCTGGAGAGTTCTGTGTCAAAATTAAGCACCAAAATCAACTTCTTTCACCGCAGCAAATCTTTTTTAAGGTGTACTGAAAGTTTTAAGCAGAATTTGGGGATTTTTGAAAAAAAAAATTTAGGCCGATTTTTAAGGTTTGGGGCTTACATAATTTTTCTTACAGGTAAATATATTTCTGGAGAGTTCTGTGTCAAAATTAAGCACCAAAATCAACTTTTGTCACCGCAGCAAATCTTTTTTAAGGTGCACCGAAAGTTTTAAGCAAAATTTGGGGATTTTTGAAAAAGAAAATTTAGGCCGATTTTTAAGGACAGGGCTTACAGAATTTTTTATAGGGGTAAATATATTTCTGGAGAGTTCTGTGTCAAAATTAAGCACCAAAATCAACTTCTGTCACCGCAGCAAATCTTTTTTAAGGTGTACCGAAAATTTAAAGCAGAATTTGGGAATTTTTTTAAAAAAAAATTATTGGCCGATTTTTAAGGTCCGGGGCTTACAGAATTTTTCATACGGGTAAATCTATTTATGGAGAGTTCTGTCAAAATTAAGCACCAAAATCAACTTCTTTCACAGCAGCAAATCTTTTTTAAGGTGTACCAAAAGTTTTAAGCAGAATTTGGGGATTTTTGAAAAAAAAATTATTGGGCGATTTTTAAGGTCCGGGGCTTACACAATTTTTCATTTGGGTAAATATATTTCTGGAGAGTTCTGTGTTAAAATTAAGCACCAAAATCAACTTCTGTCACTGCAGCAAATCTTTTTTAATGTGTACCAAAAGTTTTAACAAAATTTGGGAATTTTTGAGAAAAAAAATTTTAGGCCGATTTTTAAGGTCCAGGGCTTACAGAATTTTTCATATGGGTAAATATATTTCTGGAGAGTTCTGTGTCAAAATTAAGCACCAAAATCAACTTTTGTCACCGCAGCAAATCTTTTTTAAGGTGTACCGAAAGTTTTAAGCAGAATTTGGGGATTTTTTTAAAAAAAAAATTGGGGCAATTTATAAGGTCCGGGGCTTACACAATTTTTCATACGGGTAAATATATTTCTGGAGAGTTCTGTGTCAAAATTAAGCACCAAAATCAACTTCTTTCACAGCAGCAAATCTTTTTTAAGGTGTCCCCAAAGATTTAAGCAAAATTTGGGGATTTTTTTACAAAAAATTGGGGCCGATTTTTAAGGTCCGGGGCTTACATAATTTTTTATATGGGTAAATATATTTCTGGAGAGTTCTGTGTCAAAATTAAGTACCAAAATCAACTTCTTTCACAGCAGCAAATCTTTTTTAAGGTGTACCAAAAGATTTAAGCAGAATTTGGGGATTTATTTACAAAAAATTGGGGCCGATTTTTAAGGTCCGGGGCTTACATAATTTTGTATATGGGTAAATATATTTCTGGAGAGTTCTGTGTCAAAATTAAGCACCAAAATCAAGTTATGTCACCAAAATCAACTTTTGTCACCGCAGCAAATCTTTTTTAAGGTGTACCGAAAGTTTTAAGCAGAATTTGGGGATTTTTTAAAAAAAAAATTTTGGCCAATTTGTAAGGTCCGGGGCTTACACAATTTTTCATACGGGTAAATATATTTCTGGAGAGTTCTGTGTCAAAATTAAGCACCAAAATCAACTTCCATCACCGCAGCAAATCTTTTTTAAGGTGTACCAAATATTTTAAGCAGAATTTGCGGATTGTTGAAAAAAAATAACATTTTGGCCGATTTTTAAGGTCCGAGGCTTACAGAATTTTTCATACAGAAAATTTATTTCTGGAGAGTTCTGTGTCAAAATTAAGTACCAAAATCAACTTCTTTCACAGCAGCAAATCTTTTTTAAGGTGTACCAAAAGTTTTAAGCAGAATTTGGGGATTTTTGAAAAAAAATTTTGGCCGATTTTTAAGGTTTGGGGCTTACACAATTTTTCATACGGGTTAATATATTTCTGGAGAGTTCTGTGTCAAAATTAAGCACCAAAATCAACTTCTATCACTGCAGCAAATCTTTTTTAAGGTGTACCAAAAATTTTAAGCAGAATTAGCGGATTGTTGAAAAAAAATAAAATTTTGGCCGATTTTTAAGGTCCAGGGCTTACAGAATTTTTCATATGGGTAAATATATTTCTAGAGAGTTCTGTATCAACATTAAGCACCAAAATCAACTTCTTTCACCACAGCAAATCTTTTTTAAGGTGTACCGAAAGTTTTAAGCAGAATTTGGGAATTTTTGAAAAAAAAACTATTGGCCGATTTTTAAGGTCCGGGGCTTACAGAATTTTTCAATTGGTTAAAAATATTTCTAGAGAGTTCTGTGTCAAAATTAAACACCAAAATCAACTTCTTTCACCGCAGCAAATCTTTTTAAGGTGTACCAAACGTTTTTAGCAAAATTTGGGGATTTTTAAAAAAAAAAAATTTGACCGATTTTTAAGGTTTGGGGCTTACATAATTTTTCATACTGGTAAATATATTTCTGGAGAGTTCTGTGACAAAATTAAGCACCAAAATCAACTTTTCTCACCGCAGCAAATCTTTTTTAAGTTGTACCGAAAGATTTAAGCAGAATTGGTGGATTTTTTTTTAAAAAAAATTTAGGGCGATTTTTAAGGTCCAGGGCTTACAGAATTTTTCACATGGGTAAATATATTTCTGGAGAGTTCTGTGTCAAAATTAAGCACCAAAATCAACTTCTTTCACCGCAGCAAATCTTTTTTAAGGTGTACTGAAAGTTTTAAGCAGAATTTGGGGATTTTTGAAAAAAAAAATTTAGGCCGATTTTTAAGGTTTGGGGCTTACATAATTTTTCATACTGGTAAATATATTTCTGGAGAGTTCTGTGACAAAATTAAGCACCAAAATCAACTTTTCTCACCGCAGCAAATCTTTTTTAAGTTGTACCGAAAGATTTAAGCAGCATTGGTGGATTTTTTTTTAAAAAAAATTTAGGGCGATTTTTAAGGTCCAGGGCTTACAGAATTTTTCTTACAGGTAAATATATTTCTGGAGAGTTCTGTGTCAAAATTAAGCACCAAAATCAACTTTTGTCACCGCAGCAAATCTTTTTTAAGGTGCACCGAAAGTTTTAAGCAAAATTTGGGGATTTTTGAAAAAGAAAATTTAGGCCGATTTTTAAGGACAGGGCTTACAGAATTTTTTATAGGGGTAAATATATTTCTGGAGAGTTCTGTGTCAAAATTAAGCACCAAAATCAACTTCTGTCACCGCAGCAAATCTTTTTTAAGGTGTACCGAAAATTTAAAGCAGAATTTGGGAATTTTTTTTAAAAAAAATTATTGGCCGATTTTTAAGGTCCGGGGCTTACAGAATTTTTCATACGGGTAAATCTATTTATGGAGAGTTCTGTCAAAATTAAGCACCAAAATCAACTTCTTTCACAGCAGCAAATCTTTTTTAAGGTGTACCAAAAGTTTTAAGCAGAATTTGGGGATTTTTGAAAAAAAAATTATTGGGCGATTTTTAAGGTCCGGGGCTTACACAATTTTTCATTTGGGTAAATATATTTCTGGAGAGTTCTGTGTTAAAATTAAGCACCAAAATCAACTTCTGTCACTGCAGCAAATCTTTTTTATGGTGTACCAAAAGTTTTAACAAAATTTGGGAATTTTTGAGAAAAAAAATTTTAGGCCGATTTTTAAGGTCCAGGGCTTACAGAATTTTTCATATGGGTAAATATATTTCTGGAGAGTTCTGTGTCAAAATTAAGCACCAAAATCAACTTTTGTCACCGCAGCAAATCTTTTTTAAGGTGTACCGAAAGTTTTAAGCAGAATTTGGGGATTTTTTTTAAAAAAAATATTGGGGCAATTTATAAGGTCCGGGGCTTACACAATTTTTCATACGGGTAAATATATTTCTGGAGAGTTCTGTGTCAAAATTAAGCACCAAAATCAACTTCTTTCACAGCAGCAAATCTTTTTTAAGGTGTCCCCAAAGATTTAAGCAAAATTTGGGGATTTTTTTACAAAAAATTGGGGCCGATTTTTAAGGTCCGGGGCTTACATAATTTTTTATATGGGTAAATATATTTCTGGAGAGTTCTGTGTCAAAATTAAGTACCAAAATCAACTTCTTTCACAGCAGCAAATCTTTTTTAAGGTGTACCAAAAGATTTAAGCAGAATTTGGGGATTTTTTTACAAAAAATTGGGGCCGATTTTTAAGGTCCGGGGCTTACATAATTTTGTATATGGGTAAATATATTTCTGGAGAGTTCTGTGTCAAAATTAAGCTCCAAAATCAAGTTATGTCACCAAAATCAACTTTTGTCACCGCAGCAAATCTTTTTTAAGGTGTACCGAAAGTTTTAAGCAGAATTTGGGGATTTTTTTCAAAAAAAATTTTGGCCAATTTGTAAGGTCCGGGGCTTACACAATTTTTCATACGGGTAAATATATTTCTGGAGAGTTCTGTGTCAAAATTAAGCACCAAAATCAACTTCCATCACCGCAGCAAATCTTTTTTAAGGTGTACCGAATATTTTAAGCAGAATTTGCGGATTGTTGAAAAAAAATAACATTTTGGCCGATTTTTAAGGTCCGAGGCTTACAGAATTTTTCATACGGAAAATTTATTTCTGGAGAGTTCTGTGTCAAAATTAAGTACCAAAATCAACTTCTTTCACAGCAGCAAATCTTTTTTAAGGTGTACCAAAAGTTTTAAGCAGAATTTGGGGATTTTTGAAAAAAAATTTTGGCCGATTTTTAAGGTTTGGGGCTTACACAATTTTTCATACGGGTTAATATATTTCTGGAGAGTTCTGTGTCAAAATTAAGCACCAAAATCAACTTCTATCACCGCAGCAAATCTTTTTTAAGGTGTACCAAAAATTTTAAGCAGAATTAGCGGATTGTTGAAAAAAAATAAAATTTTGGCCGATTTTTAAGGTCCAGGGCTTACAGAATTTTTCATATGGGTAAATATATTTCTAGAGAGTTCTGTATCAACATTAAGCAGCAAAATCAACTTCTTTCACCACAGCAAATCTTTTTTAAGGTGTAACAAAAGTTTTAAGCAGAATTTGCGAATTTTTGAAAAAAAAACTATTGGCCGATTTTTAAGGTCCGGGGCTTACAGAATTTTTCAATTGGTTAAAAATATTTCTAGAGAGTTCTGTGTCAAAATTAAACACCAAAATCAACTTCTTTCACCGCAGCAAATCTTTTTAAGGTGTACCAAACGTTTTTAGCAAAATTTGGGGATTTTTAAAAAAAAAAAAATTGACCGATTTTTAAGGTTTGGGGCTTACATAATTTTTCATACTGGTAAATATATTTCTGGAGAGTTCTGTGACAAAATTAAGCACCAAAATCAACTTTTCTCACCGCAGCAAATCTTTTTTAAGTTGTACCGAAAGATTTAAGCAGAATTGGTGGATTTTTTTAAAAAAAAACATTTAGGGCGATTTTTAAGGTCCAGGGCTTACAGAATTTTTCACATGGGTAAATATATTTCTGGAGAGTTCTGTGTCAAAATTAAGCACCAAAATCAACTTCTTTCACCGCAGCAAATCTTTTTTAAGGTGTACTGAAAGTTTTAAGCAGAATTTGGGGATTTTTGAAAAAAAAAATTTAGGCCGATTTTTAAGGTTTGGGGCTTACATAATTTTTCATACTGGTAAATATATTTCTGGAGAGTTCTGTGACAAAATTAAGCACCAAAATCAACTTTTCTCACCGCAGCAAATCTTTTTTAAGTTGTACCGAAAGATTTAAGCAGAATTGGTGGATTTTTTTTTAAAAAAAATTTAGGGTGATTTTTAAGGTCCAGGGCTTACAGAATTTTTCTTACAGGTAAATATATTTCTGGAGAGTTCTGTGTCAAAATTAAGCACCAAAATCAACTTTTGTCACCACAGCAAATCTTTTTTAAGGTGCACCGAAAGTTTTAAGCAAAATTTGGGGATTTTTGAAAAAGAAAATTTAGGCCGATTTTTAAGGACAGGGCTTACAGAATTTTTTATAGGGGTAAATATATTTCTGGAGAGTTCTGTGTCAAAATTAAGCACCAAAATCAACTTCTGTCACCGCAGCAAATCTTTTTTAAGGTGTACCGAAAATTTAAAGCAGAATTTGGGAATTTTTTTTTAAAAAAATTATTGGCCGATTTTTAAGGTCCGGGGCTTACAGAATTTTTCATACGGGTAAATCTATTTCTGGAGAGTTCTGTCAAAATTAAGCACCAAAATCAACTTCTTTCACAGCAGCAAATCTTTTTTAAGGTGTACCAAAAGTTTTAAGCAGAATTTGGGGATTTTTGAAAAAAAAATTATTGGGCGATTTTTAAGGTCCGGGGCTTACACAATTTTTCATTTGGGTAAATATATTTCTGGAGAGTTCTGTGTTAAAATTAAGCACCAAAATCAACTTCTGTCACTGCAGCAAATCTTTTTTATGGTGTACCAAAAGTTTTAACAAAATTTGGGAATTTTTGAGAAAAAAAATTTTAGGCCGATTTTTAAGGTCCAGGGCTTACAGAATTTTTCATATGGGTAAATATATTTCTGGAGAGTTCTGTGTCAAAATTAAGCACCAAAATCAACTTTTGTCACCACAGCAAATCTTTTTTAAGGTGCACCGAAAGTTTTAAGCAAAATTTGGGGATTTTTGAAAAAGAAAATTTAGGCCGATTTTTAAGGACAGGGCTTACAGAATTTTTTATAGGGGTAAATATATTTCTGGAGAGTTCTGTGTCAAAATTAAGCACCAAAATCAACTTCTGTCACCGCAGCAAATCTTTTTTAAGGTGTACCGAAAATTTAAAGCAGAATTTGGGAATTTTTTTTAAAAAAAATTATTGGCCGATTTTTAAGGTCCGGGGCTTACAGAATTTTTCATACGGGTAAATCTATTTCTGGAGAGTTCTGTCAAAATTAAGCACCAAAATCAACTTCTTTCACAGCAGCAAATCTTTTTTAAGGTGTACCAAAAGTTTTAAGCAGAATTTGGGGATTTTTGAAAAAAAAATTATTGGGCGATTTTTAAGGTCCGGGGCTTACACAATTTTTCATTTGGGTAAATATATTTCTGGAGAGTTCTGTGTTAAAATTAAGCACCAAAATCAACTTCTGTCACTGCAGCAAATCTTTTTTATGGTGTACCAAAAGTTTTAACAAAATTTGGGAATTTTTGAGAAAAAAAATTTTAGGCCGATTTTTAAGGTCCAGGGCTTACAGAATTTTTCATATGGGTAAATATATTTCTGGAGAGTTCTGTGTCAAAATTAAGCACCAAAATCAACTTTTGTCACCGCAGCAAATCTTTTTTAAGGTGTACCGAAAGTTTTAAGCAGAATTTGGGGATTTTTTTAAAAAAAAAATTGGGGCAATTTATAAGGTCCGGGGCTTACACAATTTTTCATACGGGTAAATATATTTCTGGAGAGTTCTGTGTCAAAATTAAGCACCAAAATCAACTTCTTTCACAGCAGCAAATCTTTTTTAAGGTGTCCCCAAAGATTTAAGCAAAATTTGGGGATTTTTTTACAAAAAATTGGGGCCGATTTTTAAGGTCCGGGGCTTACATAATTTTTTATATGGGTAAATATATTTCTGGAGAGTTCTGTGTCAAAATTAAGCACCAAAATCAAGTTATGTCACCAAAATCAACTTTTGTCACCGCAGCAAATCTTTTTTAAGGTGTACCGAAACTTTTAAGCAGAATTTGGGGATTTTTTAAAAAAAAAATTTGGGGCAATTTGTAAGGTCCGGGGCTTACACAATTTTTCATACGGGTAAATATATTTCTGGAGAGTTCTGTGTCAAAATTAAGCACCAAAATCAACTTCCATCACCGCAGCAAATCTTTTTTAAGGTGTACCGAATATTTTAAGCAGAATTTGCGGATTGTTGAAAAAAAATAACATTTTGGCCGATTTTTAAGGTCCGAGGCTTACAGAATTTTTCATACGGAAAATTTATTTCTGGAGAGTTCTGTGTCAAAATTAAGTACCAAAATCAACTTCTTTCACAGCAGCAAATCTTTTTTAAGGTGTACCAAAAGTTTTAAGCAGAATTTGGGGATTTTTGAAAAAAAAATTTTGGCCGATTTTTAAGGTTTGGGGCTTACACAATTTTTCATACGGGTTAATATATTTCTGGAGAGTTCTGTGTCAAAATTAAGCACCAAAATCAACTTCTATCACCGCAGCAAATCTTTTTTAAGGTGTACCAAAATTTTTAAGCAGAATTAGCGGATTGATGAAAAAAAATAAAATTTTGGCCGATTTTTAAGGTCCGAGGCTTACAGAATTTTTCATACAGAAAATTTATTTCTGGGGAGTTCTGTGTCAAAATTAAGCACCAAAATCAACTTCTTTCACAGCAGCAAATCTTTTTTAAGGTGTACCAAAAGATTTAAGCAGAATTTGGGGATTTAAAAAAAAAAATTGGGGCCGATTTTTAAGGTCCGGGGCTTACAGAATTTTTCATATGGGTAAATATATTTATGGAGATTTCTTTGTCTAAACTAAGCACCAAAATCATCTTATGTCACTGCAGCAAATATTTTTTAAGGTGTAACAAAAGTTTTAAGCAGAATTTGGGGATTTTTGAAAAAAAATTATTGGGCGATTTTTAAGGTCCGGTGCTTACACAATTTTTCATTTGGGTAAATATATTTCTGGAGAGTTCTGTGTCAAAATTAAACACCAAAATCAACTTCTTTCACAGCTGCAAATCTTTTTTAAGGTGTACCGAAAGATTTAAGCAGAATTTGGGGATTTCTGAAAAAAAAAAATTTAGGCCGATTTTTAAGATCCGGGGCTTACAGAATATTTCATTTGGGTAAATATTTTTCTGGAGAGTTCTGTGTCAAAATTAAGCACCAAAATCAACTTCTGTCACCGTAGCAAATCTTTTTTAAGGTGCACCGAAAGTTTTAAGCAAAATTTGGGGATTTTTGAAAAAATAAATTTGGCTGAATTTTTAAGGACAGGGCTTACAGAATGTTTTATATGGGTAAATATATTTCTGGAGAGTTCTGTGTCAAAATTAACCACCAAAATCAACTTCTGTCACTGCAGCAAATCTTTTTTAAGGTGTACCGAAAGTTTTAAGCAGAATTTGGGGGTTTCTGAAAAAGAAAATTTTGGGCCATTTTTAAGGTCCGGGGCTTACAGAATTTTTTATATGGGTAAATATATTTCGGGAGAGTTCTGTGTCAAAACTAAGCACCAAAATCAACTTCTGTCACCGCAGAAAATCTTTTTTAAGGTGTACCGAAAATTTTAAGCAGAATTTGGGAATTTTTTTTAAAAAAACTATTGGCCGATTTTTAAGGTCCGGGGCTTACAGAATTTTTCATACAGAAAATTTATTTCTGGGGAGTTCTGTGTCAAAATTAAGCACCAAAATCAACTTCTTTCACAGCAGCAAATCTTTTTAAGGTGTACCAAAAGATTTAAGCAGAATTTGGGGATTTTTAAATAAAAATTGGGGCTGATTTTTAAGGTCCGGGGCTTACAGAATTTTTCATATGGGTAAATATATTTATGGAGATTTCTGTGTCAAAACTAAGCACCAAAATCAACTTAAGTCACCGCAGCAAATATTTTTAAGGTGTACCAAAAGTTTTAAGCAGAATTTGGGGATTTTTGGAAAAAAAATTATTGGGCGATTTTCAAGGTCCGGTGCTTACACAATTTTTCATTTGGGTAAATATATATCTGGAGAGTTCTGTGTCAAAATTAAACACCGAAATCAACTTCTTTCACAGCTGCAAATCTTTTTTAAGGTGCACCGAAAGTTTTAAGCAAAATTTGGGGATTTTTGAAAAAATAAATTTGGCTGAATTTTTAAGGACAGGGCTTACAGAATTTTTTATATGGGTAAATATATTTCTGGAGAGTTCTGTGTCAAAATTAACCACCAAAATCAACTTCTGTCACCGCAGAAAATCTTTTTTAAGGTGTACCGAAAATGTTAAGCAGAATTTGGGAATTTTTGAAAAAAAAAATATTGGCCGATTTTTAAGGTCCAGGGCTTACAGAATTTTTCATACTGGTAAATATATTTCTGGAGAGTTCTGTGTCAAAATTAAGTACCAAAATCAACTTCTTTCACAGCAGCAAATCTTTTTTAAGGTGTACCAAAAGTTTTAAGCAGAATTTGGGGATTTTTGAAAAAAAAATTTTGGCCGATTTTTAAGGTTTGGGGCTTACACAATTTTTCATACGGGTTAATATATTTCTGGAGAGTTCTGTGTCAAAATTAAGCACCAAAATCAACTTCTATCACCGCAGCAAATCTTTTTTAAGGTGTACCAAAAATTTTAAGCAGAATTAGCGGATTGTTGAAAAAAAATAAAATTTTGGCCGATTTTTAAGGTCCGAGGCTTACAGAATTTTTCATACAGAAAATTTATTTCTGGGGAGTTCTGTGTCAAAATTAAGCACCAAAATCAACTTCTTTCACAGCAGCAAATCTTTTTTAAGGTGTACCAAAAGATTTAAGCAGAATTTGGGGATTTAAAAAAAAAAATTGGGGCCGATTTTTAAGGTCCGGGGCTTACAGAATTTTTCATATGGGTAAATATATTTATGGAGATTTCTTTGTCTAAACTAAGCACCAAAATCATCTTATGTCACTGCAGCAAATATTTTTTAAGGTGTAACAAAAGTTTTAAGCAGAATTTGGGGATTTTTGAAAAAAAATTATTGGGCGATTTTTAAGGTCCGGTGCTTACACAATTTTTCATTTGGGTAAATATATTTCTGGAGAGTTCTGTGTCAAAATTAAACACCAAAATCAACTTCTTTCACAGCTGCAAATCTTTTTTAAGGTGTACCGAAAGATTTAAGCAGAATTTGGGGATTTCTGAAAAAAAAAAATTTAGGCCGATTTTTAAGATCCGGGGCTTACAGAATATTTCATTTGGGTAAATATTTTTCTGGAGAGTTCTGTGTCAAAATTAAGCACCAAAATCAACTTCTGTCACCGTAGCAAATCTTTTTTAAGGTGCACCGAAAGTTTTAAGCAAAATTTGGGGATTTTTGAAAAAATAAATTTGGCTGAATTTTTAAGGACAGGGCTTACAGAATGTTTTATATGGGTAAATATATTTCTGGAGAGTTCTGTGTCAAAATTAACCACCAAAATCAACTTCTGTCACTGCAGCAAATCTTTTTTAAGGTGTACCGAAAGTTTTAAGCAGAATTTGGGGGTTTCTGAAAAAGAAAATTTTGGGCCATTTTTAAGGTCCGGGGCTTACAGAATTTTTTATATGGGTAAATATATTTCGGGAGAGTTCTGTGTCAAAACTAAGCACCAAAATCAACTTCTGTCACCGCAGAAAATCTTTTTTAAGGTGTACCGAAAATTTTAAGCAGAATTTGGGAATTTTTTTTAAAAAAACTATTGGCCGATTTTTAAGGTCCGGGGCTTACAGAATTTTTCATACAGAAAATTTATTTCTGGGGAGTTCTGTGTCAAAATTAAGCACCAAAATCAACTTCTTTCACAGCAGCAAATCTTTTTAAGGTGTACCAAAAGATTTAAGCAGAATTTGGGGATTTTTAAATAAAAATTGGGGCTGATTTTTAAGGTCCGGGGCTTACAGAATTTTTCATATGGGTAAATATATTTATGGAGATTTCTGTGTCAAAACTAAGCACCAAAATCAACTTAAGTCACCGCAGCAAATATTTTTTAAGGTGTACCAAAAGTTTTAAGCAGAATTTGGGGATTTTTGGAAAAAAAATTATTGGGCGATTTTCAAGGTCCGGTGCTTACACAATTTTTCATTTGGGTAAATATATATCTGGAGAGTTCTGTGTCAAAATTAAACACCGAAATCAACTTCTTTCACAGCTGCAAATCTTTTTTAAGGTGCACCGAAAGTTTTAAGCAAAATTTGGGGATTTTTGAAAAAATAAATTTGGCTGAATTTTTAAGGACAGGGCTTACAGAATTTTTTATATGGGTAAATATATTTCTGGAGAGTTCTGTGTCAAAATTAACCACCAAAATCAACTTCTGTCACCGCAGAAAATCTTTTTTAAGGTGTACCGAAAATGTTAAGCAGAATTTGGGAATTTTTGAAAAAAAAAATATTGGCCGATTTTTAAGGTCCAGGGCTTACAGAATTTTTCATACTGGTAAATATATTTCTGGAGAGTTCTGTGTCAAAATTATGCACCAAAATAAACTTCTTTCACAGCAGCAAATCTTTTTCAAGGTGTACCAAAAGTTTTAAGCAGAATTTGGGGATTTTTAAAAAAATAAATTATTGTCGATTTTTAAGGTCCGGGCTTACACAATCTTTCATATGGGTAAATATATTTCTGGAGAGTTCTGTGTCAAAATTAAGCACCAAAGTCAACTTCTATCACCGCAGCAAATCTTTTTTAAGGTGTACGAAAATTTTAAGCAGAATTTGGGGATTTCTGGAAAAAAAAATTTGGCTGATTTTTAAGGTCCAGGGCTTACAGAATTTTTCTTACAGGTAAATATATTTCTGGAGAGTTCTGTGTCAAAATTAAGCACCAAAATCATAACCTGTACATAACTCTCCAGTGTCAGTTTGTCTATGGCAACTCCCATCCATGCAAAATGTCACATCTACATTTTCTAAAGGTGTATCCCGTATGTCAGATCTTGCAGTAAAGGTCTGATTTAAATATTCCATACAATCATGTGCATAAGTATACCTGCAATACTCACCTTCTGCCAGCGACTCACCTCTCTCCACCCTTTGTGCATCCTGATGCACATATGGTAAATACATTGCTGGGTTTAACATACTGCACCGTTTAATGGTGATGTTTGCAGGTGCTATTAGAGCTAGTTCCCATTTCATGAACCTAGCTGAGGAAACATGTCTGATTTGGGCAGAATTCAGCAAAGCAGATACAGCATGGGGTGTATAAACAATCATATCATGGCCTAATACTACATCCTCACTCTTACTGACAATAGAGCAGTTGCTGCTACACTTCTTAAACTCGTTGGGAGTGATCTTGCCACAGTGTCCAATTGTGCACTGTAGTATGCTACGGGCCTACTGGCATCACCATGTTTTTGTGTGAGGACACCTGCTGCGCAACCGTCAGCTTTCGTACAACACAAATCAAAAGGTTTTTCGTAATCAGATATTCCCAATGCAGGTGCTCTTGTCAGACTATCCTTAACATTAAGGAAAGCCTGCTCTGTTTCCTCTGTGTGTATGACACAATCGGGCTTTGAGGAAGAGACTAAGGCCCTCATTCAGAGGCGGTCGCAAGAAGCGATCGCTCTCTCTGAATGAGGGCGGCCGCTTTTTTTTAGTGCGGCCTCGTGGTCGCTAGCTAAGCTGTGGGTTACCACCCACAGCTTAGCGACCGACCAGGGTGATGGTCATGATGGTCAAGACCATCACGACCATCGGGGCTTGCGACAAGACCCTAAGGTTGGATCTCGGCAACCGCAAGCCCCAGGGAGCTTCCTGTTCTGATCGAGCAGGAAACTCCCTACTGACATCACTGCTGATCACTGTGAAACCACCCCCCTGCCCTGCCTACAAAACGGGCCGAGCTGTCAATCAACATCGACAGCCGGCCCTTTTGTAGTGAGCTCCGGAGCGAGAGAGTTTCTACTATCTACTACTACTCTCTACTACCTTATTAACCCCTCTAAGGTCCTGTACCAGCCTTTAACCCCTCCCACCACTCTTCTTCACAGGAAAGATGGGACTGTTGGCTACACTCACTGTATGGACTAAAATTCCCTGTTCTAATAACTGCTCAATTATGGGATAAACCCCTATCTCTACCTCCTGTTTTAACGGGTATTGGGGAATTTTTGGAGCTTGCCTACCTCTTTTTAGATTTACCATTTCGGGAGCTACATTTGCCATCAATCCAGTGTCCTGTCCATCTTTGGTTCAAAGTGAACCTGATATTTGAGATAACATCTGCTCTATCTTCATCTTCTTATCTGAAACAGTAGAGTGAAACATTAACCTTTGGGGAGTGTCCAATATATCCCTCACCTCGTGTGCAACTCTCTCTGGGATATCTATAAATATACCATCAGGGGTACAATAAATGACACATCCCATTTTACATAACAAATCCCTTCCCAGTAGGTTAGTAGGGGCCGCTGCTGCCAGGAGAAAGGAATGCCTGGTATGCAATGGACCGATAGTAACCTCTGCAGATTTGGTTAAAGGATGTTGCACTTTACCCGTTACACCCTTTGCTGGTACTGTTTTGCTGGTCACCTGTAAATTAGATGGAGATTTTATCACTGATCTGGTCGCCCCTGTGTCTACAAGAAAAGAATGTTTAGTACCACTACATCAACTATCATTACAGGTTATTTTCTACTATCCCCAATTAACCTGACTGGCTGTAGACCCCTAAAGCTGACTATCTTCTTCCAGCAAAGCATTCACTGCTATGACGTGAGCAGGTGATGGCTGGAATTGTCTGGACTGCTGTGGGTGCCCCTGCTGCGGGTATCTGGGTGTTCCCTGGTTTGGCGTTTCCCACTTTTTGGCTTTACAGAACTTACTTATGTGGTCCTCCTTGTTACATCTGTAACACCTTCGTGATTGACGTGTTGTGAAAGGTTGTTGTTGTGTGGGTTGGGGAATGAGGAAAGATTGTGGTTGTATGTAGGGATAAGAGTTTGGAGGTTGTATGGGATGAGTGTATTGTGGCGGTGTGTGATAAGAGTGCTGCGGTGTTATTTGCATTCCTTCCAGAGCTTGAATACTAACAGCCATTAGTTTCTCGCTCTGCATTTCTCTCTTCCTAAAGATGCTTTTGTCATGTTCAATTGCAGATTCCCTGAGTGTGTCTACCGTAACTCCCCTCCACCCAGGAAGTGAGGTCTGAACCCTGGCCTTTAGAGTGTCCTTAAGACCATCCATAAGCACTGAGATTGTCATTTCCCTGTGATGGGTATTGTCTTTTATATCCTCTATGCCTGTGTATTGGGTAATAGTCTGCAGCGCTCTGGTAAAATAATCTGCTGCAGACACTCTCTTTCTGCTTAATCGTGAAGATTTTACTCCAGTTTACAATTAATGGGAAAAATACAGCCAATTGGGTGACAATATGGGTTATATTGTCTTGATTACCTGCATCAGTTATGGGACTATCTCCATCCAATACACAGGCCGTGATAAACCTTTTCACGTTGGTATTGTGTGGAAGACATGCTCGTAATACCACTCACCAATCTTTATTGGTTGGCTCATGAGCATTACCTAAATCCTTTACAAATCTCTGGCACTTTGTTAGTTCTGTCCTAGGGTTAGGGAAATCTGTCATTATGGAACGTAGTTCTGCTCTTGTCCATGGACAATGCATCGCTACATTTCTTGTGGCCACTACACCATGTACATCCGGATTCCCATTGGGAACAGTTATTGTCCAGATGGGATGGATGCCTGCCACACTGCTACCTTTGGCCTGATTACCTGGTTGAGGGTTCAGCCTACTACTACTACATATGGTATTAGTAATCTCCGCTACTGTTACAGTGGGTGTTAATACTTCCTGCACTGGTGGGGCTACCTTCATTTCTGGTACTAGCAGGGCAGCTACCTGTGCTTGCTGTGGAGGTACACTTAACATTTGTGCAACATTGGAAAGAGCGGACATCACAACAGGTTCATCATCTGCATCATAAACATGTTCCTTATAGTTACTTAGAAGAGGGTACAAGTTACGTGTTACATTTTTATCATTTTTGAGATTGACTATACCTTGACCCCCATCTGCATAGGGCGGAGGTGGTGTGCATGCGCTACTAACCATGCCTTCTGCAATGCTACCTTGCTGTGCGTGCGCGCTCTTTTGTGTCATGTGCGTGATGCTGGTTAGCGTCACGGGCACACAGCTAAGCCACATGTTCCCCTCGTGCTGCCATAACTTCAAGCAATCATTAAATTTTACACTTTCCTTCAGAGACTTCACTAAACATATACTGTCTTTAAGAGTGTTCAGAACCTCCGAATCAAAGCTACCAATCTTGGGAAAAGGTGTTCTACATTTCTTGGTCATTTTCACCCATATGTTGCAGTACGCAGTAGCGTATGCCCCATACTTTTTATAAATAACATACATGGCCGATCCACGCAGCCCTTCCACCAGCAGCACATCATCGACCATTACTAGAGATTGCCTTTCACCCATCTGAGTAAACGCTTAGCAATTTCTAGAGAATTTCGTTTGGTAAACAATTTTCAGTGAGCTACGTTCACGCACTCCCTCCCGTTATACACAACAGATCCGCCTGGTGTTAGTCGGCTTGTATAACGAGGAGCAGAATAACCACCTATTGCAAATTATTCTACTTGCAACGATATTAACTCAAGCTTTTGTCGCTCACTTCCTACTTTGAGTTTACTTCCGCTGGTAGCATCTAGAAGTTCCAATAACTCCTAACCTTGCCAGCAGTTTCACTCCCACGACAACCCACTTCACAATCACGGTTTATATAACCATGCGGTTCGATCGCATGGCCCAAAGAACCTAACTGATCAATGGACTTTGCAATTAATGGGTGCCGGACCAAGAAACCCCTTAGTTTCTCGATAACCTAACCACAATGTACCTGCTTTGTACACTGGCCCAGTGGTTTGTACTGCCCATTCAGGCACCTACCGAGTTTTCACTGAGGTTTAACAGACAGTAACCTCCACTATTTAGGCTTAACAGACAGTAGCCTTCACAATCACACGCTTCAATTTACATACACCTTTTCTGTGCAGAAAATAGAACCTTTTCCCTTAATATGGCAGTACAATACAGAGGTTTAACAAGCAATCACGCTATGCATACAATGACCATTTGAACATGTGGCAGCAATACAGGAAATATGCAGACGCTATTGTGCGACTTACCTCCTAACACAAAACTTTAACAATGAAGGAAAACACACTTTTCCTTCCTCGTCCCTGGTTCTAATCAGTGCTCCTTGAACTCACACAATAACAGGTAGCAGTCTCTCAGCAACAAAGTGGTAGCAGGTATTCGAAGGCAAAGCGTTCTTTCCTGCTTATGGCGCCGTCCACCCTTTTGGTGAGAGATCAATAACCGGGTGTTATTGTGTAAATTGGTAGCGTGATTTAACTCGATCAGCCCCCATTTATGAATTCCTAATGATCTATGGCCCTGATTCAGAGCCGGTCGCTCTGACAGAGCGCTCGCTCTGAATCAGGGCCGGTCTTTTTTTTTTAGAACGGCCTCCTGGCCGCTCGCATAGCTGTGGGTGACCACCCACAGCTATAGCGAGCAGCCAGGAAGATGGTCGCAATGGTCAAGACGATCGTGACCATTGGGCTTGCGACGAGACCCTTGTGGTAGGGTCTCGTTGCCGCAAGCCCCAGAGAGATTTCGGCTCTAACAAAGCCGAAATCTCTCCCACTGACATCACTCATGATGTCAGTGGGGCCGGCCCCAAACGGAGGCGTTCACATGGGAATGCCTCCGTTTGGGAAGCCACACCCCTGGCCCACCCACCAAAGGGGGCGTGCTGTCACTCAACATCGACAGCACGCCCCTTTGGTACGAGACCCAGAGCGACGGAGTGCCCATCGCTATCTGGGTCTCGCGCATGCACACAATGGAGCCAGCTCCGTCGTGCGCATGCGCTCTGGGCCACCATCGACCCAGTTGCGAGCGCTCAGTGCTTGCGACCGGGTCTGAATCAGGCCCTATATACCTAAATGTCGCTATTTAGCATTTTAAGTCGCCCAAGAAATAATTGCTTTCCAGACTTTGAGTGTGGTTCCAAAGCACAAAAAGATATTATTCACATAAAAAGCATTTAGTTACATGCTGTGATCTAAATACAATTAGCGCAAAAGGTTATACATAAACAAGTTATAGTCGATACATTATGCAAGCGCACCTGTCCCAGTTACAGTCATCAATCCAGAAGTCTGTGGTCATCCAAGAGAATGGTTACTAACTGGGACCGGGACACAGGCTATATACCCTAACAGATCATGATAACAACAATGCAGACAGACAAACATAATTCCATTGGTTTTTGCTCTTGGTCTTTGTAGTACGCTGTAGTTCATAGGACAGTTCACTAGGGGTATGTCCCAATTCTCCAGATTACATTGTCTTTCTTTAATTGATTTAAATTAGATAGAGACACTACATTAAAGTGTATACATTCTAACCAATAATTTCCTATATTCCATAACCATCGAACACAAGATGCGGCTCCCTCACTGATAGGTTCAGATATCTGGAAATAAACAGTTTGTCAGTTTAGTACCAAACATGCCATGTCTATCATGTTGTATACCATAAATATTAAATACATGCATTTTACATCACAATTAATAACACTTTTATGAGTGTGTATATCTACTCACGTGCCCATGCGGGCTTGCATATGTGGGCATGACTTCGTGCAAGTTCCGTGACAGGATGGCCAATCACAGAAGTACTATCAGACAAGCACTGTCCACCGGGAACTCTGACAAGCCAGTGGCCCACCATTTTCTGCTTAGGGGGCACCAAGTGTCATCTCTACGTTGTCGCATTATTGATTGGGTCCCACCCCCATACGAGGTGGTGACCGGTTACTATTGTTGAGAAAGCTTGAGGCAAGATGGATTTTCCGTCTAAATACAGTAGCGCCACATGGATTAAATGAATGCAATCCATTGAATGTCTTTCTTCGTTAATTTTCAATGTATTTTTCATTTTTTATTTTTATATTTTTTTTATATTCTATTTTTTGTGACCAATACACCATTTAGTTATTTATGTCCTTTCATATTTTTTTATGATTGTATATTTAAATGGTTGTCGTTTTTGTTGGCTTTTTTTAGAATGCTATTCTTTGTTAATTATCTTTTGTTAATTGCTTTTGATGATATATGGTGTTTATTCTATACTTCCATGTATAGTGGGTCCCTATCAGTACTCTGGTGACAGCACATGTCCATTGTTTTTGTTATGCAGTAATGCATTTGTTCTTTGGTTGCCATGGTTACACTCTGGGTTGTGCGCTAATGGTGCTTGGTTCGGATGTTGACATCCCAGACCGGATGGATGTCACACACCATGTGGTTGCGTGTGCCATCCGGATGTTTAATACGCTTGACCGGATGTTGTTTTGTCTTAGACGGCCGAGACCGCCGACCACGTGGAGGGCGCGCATCATGTGATGATGTGTGCCACCCGAATATGCAGTGCGCGCGGTCGGATGTTGTCCTTCCATTGCAGCTGGGCTGTATCGCGTGTGGGTGTGGATTTGTATCCACCGGATCTGCACTTTGGATGTTATGACACTACAGGTGCAGTTTGTTTCTTTTATGATGATATACTCACGTCGAGTGCCATCAGGTGAGTGCTTATGCTGGGATGTTTTGTTCACATGTGCTGCTATTTGGGTGATGGGCTTTGGCGCCCATTTAGGGTATTTATAGGGGCCTGCTAGACATGGTCAGTGTAAGGCTGGCTTCTGGGTGGGCCGTTTGCCCTGATGCATAATATGTGTGGTTGTGCCTCTTGAGGAAGGTTCTATAAGGACCGAAACATTGAGACTGTCCCTCAAGCCATAGACCTGAGGTATGATGTATATGGAATAAATTGCTCTTATCATCTTTAAAAATTCTAGTGAGTGCTCCATTTTCTTGCTCTACATATATATAAATATATATATATATTTATATATATATATATATAATATATATATATTCACATATACATATCCATATACATATATACATATCCTCAAACTAGTTATTATTTATTTTACTTCTGTCTGAACTAGAAGAATGACAATGGGGTTTTGTCCTGTTCATGGATGGAGCAAGCTTTGGCAAACAATCTGATAATTTTAACAAAAGGCAAGTCTGTCATCACTGAATATATGAAGTCTTTAAATATATATATTTATATGTGTATCCGTGCGTATGGGGTATGATAGGATTTTAAACAGTATGCAGTGGTAATGCGATCGCACGATGCTAATAATAGCATATTAGCATCACACACCATGGTTTCATGCTAACGACGCAAGATGGCATCGCTCGATATTAATTTTAAGATCTGGTCTCAGCCAATCAACCAGCTTCGACAATCCGTTAAGCAGATCATGTTCCTTTAATAGTTTTTCCTAGCCGGCTTAGGAAAAGTATACACGTCTTGATTTTGCATCCATTTTTTCATTTCCGTTCTTTTAAAAATGGGATTTTGGTACCTACCGGTAAATCCTTTTCTCTGATTCCACAGTTGACACTGGAGGTGCTTACGCTGGGGTATAGAGGTGTGGATAACTGGAGCCGGCACTTTAAATAATTTAGAAGTGTGAAGCTCCTCCCCCTCTATGCCCCATCAGCCCTCAGTTTAGAAAATGAAGACCGAGAGGAGATGGAGAACCAGCGGAGTAAGAAAAGGAGAGAAGAACACACAATAACTGTATCATACAACATACGGAACAAGCCGAACAGGCAGGCAAAGAGCGCAGAGCTGGGCGCCCAGTGTCCCCTGTGGAATCAGAGAAAGGATTTACTGGTAGGTACCAAAATCCAATTTTCTCTTTCATCCACTAGGGGACACTGGAGGTGCTTACACTGTGGACATCCCAAAGTTTTTCCCCACGGGCGGGAGCGCTCTGAGGCGCCTGCAGAACTAGGCGGCCAAATCGGGATGCCGAAGAAGAAACCATATCAAATTTGTAAAACTTGACAAACGTGTGAACTGAAGACCAAGAGGCCGCACGGCACAATTGTGACGTGGAGGCTCCTCTACTGGCTGCCCATGACGCACCCACAGAATGTGTGGAATGAACCGAAATGGACGAAGGAGGCAGACGGTCGGCACTAATATAAGCCAGATGAATAGTCAGCTGAATCCAACGTGCCAAAGTCTGCTTAGATGATGGACAACCCCTCCGAACAGCATCATAGAGGACAAAAAGTGACTCAAACTTAAGGAGGGATGCAGTCCTGGCAACATAGGTGCGGAGAGCCGTAACCACATCCAAGGCAGAAGAACCACCAGAGTCCTCCACCAACGACGGTACCACAATAGGCTGATTGATATGAAACGCCGACACAATATTGGGAAGGAAAGCAGCTACCGTCCGGAGTTCTGCCCTATCAGCATGAAACACAAGGTAAGGTGCTTATCAGACATAGCCCCCCATTCTGAAACTCTAGTCGTAGCAAGAGCCAGGAGGAGGACCGTCTTCCAAGACAGCTACTTAAGATCAACATCCTCCAAAGGTTCAAACATGGGCGACTGAAGAAACAGAAGCACTAAGTTTAGATCCCAGGGAGCTATTGGAGGTACGAAAGGGTGCTGCGCGCAAGACCCCTTAAAGAATGTCAGCATCTCAGGAAAGAAGGGCAATTTCCTTTGAAAGGAAAATGGAAAGGTCAGAGACTTGCACCTTTAAGGTTCCTAGACTAAGGTCAGAATCCAGACCTGTCTAAAGGAAAAGCAAAAACCGTGGATAAACAAAAAGTCCTAGACAGAAGACCCCGACCGGAACACCATGAGATTTAAGCACGCCAGAAGCTATGATCATGCGCCACCGAAACTGGCTTCCTGGCACGTATCATGGTGGGAATAACAGCGTCTGGGATGCCACTGCATCTTAGGATATCGGTTTAAAGAGCCACCCCGTTAAACGCAGTTGCGCTAAGTTTGGGTGTATGAAAAAACCCCACTGTAGAAGATCCAGGCGCATAGGAAAGGACCACGGATCTTCTGTCAATAGGGACTGAAGGTCCGAGAACCAACTTCTCCGAGGCCAGTTCTGAGCCACGAGAATTACAGAGGCTGTCTCTTGTTTATCCATTTTTAGAAGACAAGGAAGATGCGGAATCGGAGGAAAAAGGTAAACAAAGTCGTAGATCCACTGACTTGTCAGAGCGGCTACTGCTTCTGCCTGCGGATCTCGAGTTCTTGACATGTATACTGGGAGCTGACAATTCAGTCGTGATGCCATGAGGTTCACCTGAGGACATCCCCATCGACGTATCAGCGCGCTGAACACGTCTGGATGAAGCTTCCATTCTGGATATCCTGTCGACTTAGGTTATCTGCTTCCCAGTTGTCCACACCCGGGATGAATACCGCCGACAGGATTACTTACTGGTTCTCAGCCCACCGGAGGATCTGAGTTACTTCTCGCATAGCCATGCCACTCCGAGTTCCTCCTTGGCCGTTGATGAAAACTGCCGTCGCGCTGTCGGACTGAACTCTTTAGAAACTCTGTTGCCTCTATCAGAGCATTGTTTGCTCTGAGTTCCAATGCATTTATGGCCCACTTCTGTTCTAGAGGGGACTCTTGAACCTGAAAGTGGTATTCGAGGACTAATGCTCTCCATCCTCAGAGGCTGGCATCCGTAGTTACGATGATCCAGTTCCACACTCTGAATCTCCGGCCCGCTAAAAAGATTGGTGGATTGCGTCCACCAGAGAAGGCCACTCTGGTAACCGGCTCAGACGGATCTGTCGCTGTAGAAGCAGATGAGCCCCTGACCCCTGGAGTGAAACCAGCCGAACTGTAGTGCTTCGAAAGCAGCTACCATCTTTCCTAAGAGACGCAGACAAAGAAGCATTGACAACTTCTTTGGTCTGAGGACCAGCTGGACTAACCACCGGATATCCCTGGCCTTGTCTGTTGGAAGAAAAAAATAAATAAAAATCCTCTGTGATTGATCTGATAGAAAAGATACTGATGGAGCCTTGAGCAACAGATCATCCAAATAATGGATTATGTTCACTCCTGATGACCAAAGGAGAGCGATCATGATTGCTATGAGTTTGGTGAATATGCGGGGAGCCGAGGATAACTCGAACGGTAATGCCCAAAACTGGTAATGATCTTTCAATATGGCAAAATGCAGAAAAGCTTGGTGTGGTTCCCATGGGAACATGGAGATAAGCATCCTTGATATCCAGGGATAATAGGAACTCCCCTGGTTCCAAGCTCGCGACAACAGACTGCAGAGATTCCATTTTGAAATGATGCATCTTTAGATACAGGTTTAAGGACTTGAGGTTCAAGATGGGCATGACCGCACCCTCCGGTTTGGGCACTACAAACAAGCTTGCGTAAAACCCCATACCTCGCTGATGCTCCGGAACCGGAACTAACACAAATGACACTACTAGAGACCTGATACCTCCTGTAGAACTTGAAATAGGGCTCCCACCGCAGGAGACCCCAGGTGGGACAGAAACCCGTCATGCCACCTGTTTTCTCAGCTGGTTTAGACTCTGGTCTACGTACAACCGTGTGTGGACGACCTCTACCTCCTCTCGGTTGCGTAGGAGCACCTCTGGCTCTACCATGAAAGGAATGAGGGGCTCAAAAGAAACGAAGGTCCAGTATAAGGTCTTCTGGGATCTGGAGCAGTAGATGGGAGGAAACAGGACTTACCCACCCCCCCCCCCGTGGCCTGGGATTCCCTCAACCGCACGCTTGGACTCAGCGTCCACCTGCCAAGTGCACAACCACAGAGCTCTGCATCCTGAAATAGCAGATGCAGATATGCAATCACTAATCTGACTAATATCCTTTGAAGCTTCTCCCAAGTAAACTGCAGACTCACGGATGTGTTCTGCTAATAGACGTAATCCAAACCTGAAATCAGCTGGTCAGCCCAGCAAACCACAGCCTTGTTAACCCTGGCGGTAACAAGGGTAGGACTAAGTTGAGCTCCCGTTGCGATATATATATAGATCTTAGTGTTGTCTCCAACTTACGATCCGAAATATCCTTTAAAACAGTAGCTCCCGGCACCGGAAGTGCTGTTTTCTTAGTGAGATGGGAAACAGACGCATCTACAGGAGGAGGTGTTTCACACTTCTCCATCATGGATGATGAAAAAGGGAAGCTAGATGGAAAACTACGCCCAGATGCAGAACAGGTGCTTTACCCTCTGCACCATCTCTGGATACACATTAAATAGTCAGCGGATGTGGGATCTGAACCCAGGTCTTGAAATTTTTAATTGTTTCCAGGCCACTGATAATTTCTTGTAAAACTTCCTCCAATTCACCCTCTACGGTATCCTCTGTGGCGAGGAATTCTTCGTCCGACTCCTCTAGCTGGAAAACAGTCATTAGAATACGCTTTTGAGACGGGCTTTGGTAGGAAGTGGAGTGTGTAGGCACCGCTGTACCCATCACCTGAACCAGGGTGTCTAGAGACTTGGTTAAGTCAGCTACCCAGGGAGGTTGAGACCTGCGCGCCTCAGCCAACTCCGATGTTAAATTTGACATAACTCCTACCATGTCAGTGGCCCATGGTGGAGCAGGATAGCTAGTAATCGCCATCTGTGAATCCGTTATACAAGCATCACATAATGTGGAACCAGTGGCATGTGGCTTGTTGTTACACTTGGAACACACAAACAGCCTTTGAGAAGCCCTGGTTCTGTTGGACATGGTACACAGTCACTCAGAGAAACACAGCATAAAACAGAAAAGACACAGACATATAAAAACAAAAAGGCTGTGGGACACAGAGGAGGAGAAACCCCCCTCCCATAGATCAGATTCCCCTGCACTTACACCCCAGTTACTTACAGCCTTTTTACCATGGATGTCATCAGGGGATGTTGTCCTGCAGCACAGGAATGGCAGCAGAGGAATCCAGCCTTCTGTGTCTTACACTGCAATCTCCTATATAGAGATGCAGGATGAGCTGCTGTGTAATGAAGAACGGCAGACATGCTGATATACAGCCATTTGCCGTGTAGGGGAGAGAGACCCGCGCTGCCTTTACGCTCCGCCCCCCTTCTTTCTATCAGCCTCCTTACAAGATGGTCTCTGTGGCCATTAACCTCCCCCCCCCGCGCGCCACACCGCGTGTACAGTGGATCGCTTACCGCCTCTCTGCCCCGCGTGTAACAGCGGGGAGAGGGAGAGCCGGGCGGGAGGAGGGAGAGCAGGCACCTGTCAGCTGCCCCGCGCTACTGTAACAGCGGGGAGAGGGAGAGCCGGACGGGAGGAGGGAGAGCAGGCACCTGGCCGCGCTTGTAGCGCACTTATCACCTGTCCCGCGCTACTGTAACAGCGGGGAGAGGGTGAGCCCGGCGGGATGAAGGAGAGCAGGTGGCCGCGCTTGTAGCGCACTTATCACCTGCCCCGCGCTAGGAGAGGGTGAGCCCGGCGGGAGGAAGGAGAGCAGCTGCCCCACACCAGGGTGAGCCGGGTGCCACGCTTACCAGCGGGAGGAGGGAGAGGGAGAGCAGTGGAGCCGCGTGTAGCGCTCTGCATTAGCTGTCCAGCATACTAAACATGTAAAACCGCTGGGCAGCGGCGGGGCTGGGAGCCGGGGGATGCGCAGGTGGTTACTCACTGCGTGGTCCCCGATAGAAGTCTCTCTGCAGCAGTCAGCACTTCTCTCTTCTTGTTGAGAATGTGCTGTGGCGATAAGGAGCTGTCAGTGCTTTTCATATTAGCGCTGTGCACTCCTTCCTGCCTCCTATAAGGACAGGGCGCCAGGTACCCGGACCCCACCTTTAGAGAGGTGGCGAAGGGTACCTAAAAGTGTCAAAAGATGTAAAAATAAAGAAAACCTAAATAAATAAAATATATGTGTTTCTGGAGCACACGGATTGTGACCAGCTCCTAGTAGGCACATTTTCTAAACTGAGGGCTGATGGGGCATAGAGGGGAAGGAGCTTCACACTTCTAAATTATTTAAAGTGCCGGCTACAGTTATCCACGCCTCTATACCCCAGCGTAAGCACCTCCAGTGTCCCCTAGTGGATGAAAGAGAAAACTCCTTTATTGGCCTTATAATATTTATCAAAACCGCTATAACTGCCGGGATTCAATACCGTGTAATATGCCTTTTTCATCTGCTTTTTTCGGTTAGCGGTGGATCTTTTGTTCCTAGGCATAGCAGTCTGCTAGATAAAGATTTATTTACTTTTACAGCTATCCCATTTGAATCGAATAAACAATATTCACCGGTTGTAAGCCTAATTTATAAATCAACACGCTATTTTAAGAGGCCGCAGCATCTTGCTGATGCAACATCTAACATTATACATAGAATGCTTTTCACACCCCAGCAACGGTTTCTTTCGATGAAAGCCCAATTTATATAAAATTTTATAAAACACTATCGCAGTTATATACATTTGATTTAGATTTTTATATAAACCTATCAAAGCGATATCATTTAATATGAATTTAAACATATTAAACGATATCAAAAGGGGGGGGGGAAGTGGGAGTGCCAGGGGGAGGGGTTAGGGTGGGGCTGGGGAGGGGTTAGGGCGGGGCTGGGGAGGGGTACCTGTCAAATTATGTTTGACAAAAAGGGTTCTCTATCTACTCACCATATTGATTTAGGTAAATTCACATTTACTCTAAGGGGTATATTTACTAAAGTGAGTTTTTGGAAGTGGAGATGACTGGCAGCGCCCTAACTATCGGCCTTGATGTCCGGTGCAGGCCCCGCCTCCTCAACATCATGTCATGCAGAGGGCCACAATCGCCAGTGAATACAGGAATACCCGGAGCATCCTCAGGATGCTCTGAGGGGGCTGTAAGGGTAGCAGTGTGACCGTCTGAAATGTCCTAAGGACGCTCCATGCAGCACTGCTGAGGAGATTCTGGCTGCAGGGTGCTATTCTAGACACCCTGCAAGCCAGATGCAGGAGCCGCTTGCACACCCCTAGTTACGGCCCTGTTGACTGGCTCAACAATATATTGCGATATATAGTAAATCAAGTATTCATTACAATGTAATCCTGCTTTAAAATCACATTTGCAGCACATAATCTTAAACTCTCACGAGCAGAGACCGCTTCCCTCATGTGCTTCTCCTTACACTTTCTTCTACTCCTTAATCCTCATAAGGGCACCTAACACGTCTCTGCCAACTCCCTGCTGCTTATTGTGAGTGTTTTAATCACTATTGCAGCAATATATATAATGTCCTTCACTGTATTGTAAGTTACTTGTTTTTTTTGTTCACTTATTAGCTTTATGCACTATGTAAGGCGCTGCGGAACACTTGTGGTGCCATATAAAGGATAATAATAATAATAATAATAATTTACATTAAGGGGTGTGATTTACACGCATTCCTCCAATCACATGCGTCCTGCGTCTGTAATCAAAATCAGCTTGCTACTTGCACCAAGGCTTTCGTACTTATGGTCTGATTCAGTGGTTGATGAAATATCAATGTTTTTGCAGTTGAGCGATTATCGGTGTTCAGCGCGGTTATGAGTCACACTGTACACATCAAGTTTCATTATCATTGGCAGACGCAGCAAGAATTTGGACGCAGTTTGATTGACAGGCAAGCGTTTGTGGGAGATGACGCACAGACGTGTTGCGACCAATTCTGCGGTGTTTCACAGACTGCGATTGTGATCCGGTATGCAGTAAAAATGGCTCCAGCTTCTCAGTTCACTTGGCCCTCCTGCGTGACCATATTTTTCAGAGACATAAGATAGTGCACATGAAAAAGGAAAATGGCCTCATGGGGAAGGGCCAGGGAAGAGATAGGGGAGGCCAGGAGATGCTGGGGATAAAAGAAGAGAAAGCTACAAGTGAGAATGATAATAATCAGAAAATTGATCGGCCCAAACAGCACCGCATGCCCTGCGGTGCCCTGTGCCATGGCACTGGTCGCAGTACCCTAGTTACGGCCCTGAGTGGGTGTCTCAATACAAAGCTAGGCGGCTATGACATTTACATATGTACGCAAGCGCACGGGATCGCAGCTGAGAAACCATTTGCATCCATCTTGTTTACCAGTAATTCCTATTGCCGTTTTAAAGCTATTGGTCAAAGCCGCCAATGATTTATGGGGCCCATACATCAGCAATCACTTGGGACAATACTGCATTTTCCAGATGACTGTGTACAAAAATCGGCACTGTATTGGATCCACCGATTGCCAATTCTAACTAAAAAGTGATTGGAATCGGTAAATCAGGTTATCCAACAAGTTGGATTTCTTCACCCAATAGGTGCTGCTGTTTGCTAGTCTATGGCGAAGATCAGCCGACTGTTTCGCCGATAGATCAAGAGACTGATGTCTTCTGTCTAGTGCTGATGATGTACGGGCACTTTCACGATTTGCAGATCCAATCTTTGGATGAAAAATATTTGGTGTGGCCCGTCACCAGAGGGGTGTGGCCTGTCACCAGAGGGGTGTGGCCAGTCATCAGAGGGGTGTGGCCAGCCAGAGTACATAAAGTTACAATGATTATTAAAGTATGTATGCAGCTTTGTATGAGACGCACCAAATACACCTGTGTATAAAAGACATACTAAAAATAGCTGTGCATGAGACACACCAAATGTTCCTGCATATGAGACACACCAAATGTGCCTGTGTATGAAACACATAGATTTACGAATCTGCGGTTTGTCAAAGCCGCCGATGATCAGCTGTTTTGAGCAATTGATTTAAAGCGACAGTATAAATAAACTAAGCCCAGCTGGTTTAGCACTTATTTCTGATGTCATTTTAAATCCATCTATCAAAACCACCAATCATCGGCACGTTTGATGAAAAAAAAAAGGTTAGTAAATCTACCCCACAGTGTCATACCTCCCAACATTTGCCTGAAAATGGGGTGTGACCGTGAGTCACAGGGGCATGGCCTTCTACCACACCTCCATTTTCCATCAGACCGTGGAGTAATGGGGCCCATACATCTCCGTCGGACTGCCGCAATTCCCCATTCTACCGACGTCGGGGCCAGGGGATCGGACAAATCTAACATGTTGGACAATCCCAATCTCATCGCAAAAATGGTCGGAATTGGCAAGTTGGGGATTTTTAACATGTTGAATTTCTCCGAACCACAGACGGATTGCTAGTCACTGATGTCTGCGAAACCGCGGTTTTGATTGGCGTAGAGAGAACAGGGAATTACGGCTCAGGTGCATAGCCTGTATACCAGACAGAGGGGTCTACTTACTAAGCAGTGTTAGGAGACAGAAGCCCTGATTCAGAGCCGGACGCTCTGACAGAGCGTTCGCTCTGAATCAGGGCCGGGCTATTTTTCTCTTAGAGCGGCCTCCTGGCCGCTCGCATAGCTGTGGGTGACGACCCACAGCTATAGCGAGCGGCCAGGAAGATGGTCGCGATGGTCAAGACCATCGCGTCCACCGGGCTTGCGACGAGACCCTTGTGGTAGGGTCTCGTTGCCGCAAGCCCCAGAGAGATTTCGGCTCAAACAGAGCCGAAATCTCTCCCACTGACATCACTCGTTATGTCAGTGGGGCCGGCCCCAAACGGAGGAGTTCACATGGGAACACCTCCATTTGGGCAGCCACTCCCCCGGCCCGCCCACCAAAAGGGGCGTGCTGTCACTCAACATCGACAGCACGCCCCCTTTGGTACGAGACCCAGAGCGACGGATTGCCCGAAGCTATCCAGGTCTCGCGCATGCGGACGACGGAGCCGGCTCCGTCGTGCGCATGTGCTCTGGGCCACCATCGACCTGGTTGCAAGCGCTCAGCGCTTGCGACCGGGTCTGAATCAGGCCCAGAGTGATAAGTTATAAGAAAGTGATAAGGTGCCAGCCAATCAGCTCCCGTCATATTTCAAACACAGCCTGTGAGATGACAGTTGGGAGCTGATTGGCTGGCACCTTATCACTTATGGTGCATACACACGGTTAGATTTTTCTTCAGATCTGAACGATAACGATTTAAAAAATCGTTCAATCATTCATATCTGAAGGAAAATCTGACATATCTGTCAGATGAACGATTTGAACGATGGGCGTTCCCGATGGTCAGATAACGATATCTGACATCTGATGTGTTTGCAGTCAGACTTGGAAGATTCCATTCATTTTAATGCAGTCAAAAATCATTCAAACGTTCAAATCTTTGGTAAAATCATTTAATCGCCCATCTGACAGATCTGACAACTCTAGTCGTAGCAAGAGCCAGGAGGAGGACCGTCTTCCAAGACAGCGTGTACAGCGTGTACAGTGGATCGCTTACCGCCTCTCTGCCCCGCGTGTAACAGCGGGGAGAGGGAGAGCCGGGCGGGAGGAGGGAGAGCAGGCGCCTGTCAGCTGCCCCGCGCTACTGTAACAGCGGGGAGAGGGAGAGCCGGACAGGAGGAGGGAGAGCAGGCACCTGGCCGCGCTTGTAGCGCACTTATCACCTGTCCCGCGCTACTGTAACAGCGGGGAGAGGGTGAGCCCGGCGGGATGAAGGAGAGCAGGTGGCCGCGCTTGTAGCGCACTTATCACCTGCCCCGCGCTAGGAGAGGGTGAGCCCGGCGGGAGGAAGGAGAGCAGCTGCCCCACACCAGGGTGAGCCGGGTGCCGCGCTTACCAGTGGGAGGAGGGAGAGGGAGAGCAGTGGAGCCGCGTGTAGCGCTCTGCATTAGCTGTCCAGCATACTAAACATGTAAAACCGCTGGGCAGCGGCGGGGCTGGGAGCCGGGGGATGCGCAGGTGGTTACTCACTGCGTGGTCCCCGATAGAAGTCTCTCTGCAGCAGTCAGCACTTCTCTCTTCTTGTTGAGAATGTGCTGTGGCGATAAGGAGCTGTCAGTGCTTTTCATATTAGCGCTGTGCACTCCTTCCTGCCTCCTATAAGGACAGGGCGCCAGGTACCCGGACCCCACCTTTAGAGAGGTGGCGAAGGGTACCTAAAAGTGTCAAAAGATGTAAAAATAAAGAAAACCTAAATAAATAAAATATATGTGTTTCTGGAGCACAAGGATTGTGACCAGCTCCTAGTAGGCACATTTTCTAAACTGAGGGCTGATGGGGCATAGAGGGGAAGGAGCTTCACACTTCTAAATTATTTAAAGTGCCGGCTACAGTTATCCACGCCTCTATACCCCAGCGTAAGCACCTCCAGTGTCCCCTAGTGGATGAAAGAGAAAACTCCTTTATTGGCCTTATAATATTTATCAAAACCGCTATAACTGCCGGGATTCAATACCGTGTAATATGCCTTTTTCATCTGCTTTTTTCGGTTAGCGGTGGATCTTTTGTTCCTAGGCATAGCAGTCTGCTAGATAAAGATTTATTTACTTTTACAGCTATCCCATTTGAATCGAATAAACAAAGGGCCTGATTCAGAGCCGTTCGCTATTTGCGGTCGTTCGTTCAAAAACAAGGGGTGGCTATTCAAATGATCCGTTCGCAAATTGCAGTCTGTTCACACCTCTAAGTCTGAACGAGCGAGCAAAACATACGCTCGTTTATTTGTTAAAAACGCCCCCTGTCCGCTCGCACCATACGTCATGTCCGCTATTTATTAGATTAATCGAGTACATCGACCAGCGTATGAACTGCTCGCTATTCTTGTGGTTGGTTTTTGCTACCACAATTTTGCGAACAGTTCTGGCTTAAAAAAAACCCAGTGACGTGGTCAATGACGCTGCTGTTTTAAATATGCACACCCATAAAACGCCCGTTTTGACCTTTAAGCACGCCTGCGTACTGATTTCCACTCCCCGTGCATGCGCAGATGTGCGAACATCGCTCAGAACGAGCGTAATGCCGCTAGCGAGTGGCTCTGAATGAGGGCCAATATTCACCGGTTGTAAGCCTAATTTATAAATCAACACGCTATTTTAAGAGGCCGCAGCATCTTGCTGATGCAACATCTAACATTATGCATAGAATGCTTTTCACACCCCAGCAACGGTTTCTTTCGATGAAAGCCCAATTTATATAAAATTTTATAAAACACTATCGCAGTTATATACATTTGATTTAGATTTTTATATAAACTAGGGGTGAGCGGGTTCAGATTTCTGAAATCCGAACCCCCCCGAGCCCCCCCGATCCGAGTCCGATCCGAATCAGGCTCGACTTTTCCCGCCTGACTCGGATCTGAAATCGAGGCAAAACGTCATCATCCCGCCTTCCGAGTCTCGCGGGTTTTGGATCCTATATAAGGTACCCACGTCGGCGCCATTTTCTCACTCGGCTGTGGACAGTGAAGAGGGAGGGTGGGAGTTAGGGCTGTGTAGTGTAGTGTAGTGTAGTGTAGTGCTGCTGTTGTCCACTACTTCAAAGTCCATAGGGGCTGGCTGTGTTGTGCTGTGCTGCTGTTGTTAATAGGGGCTGTGTCCACTACTTCAAAGTCCATAGGGGCTGGCTGGACTGTGTTGTGCAGTCAGTTCTCCATAGGGGCTGTGTCCACTCCAAAGTCCTGTGCAGTGTCCCAGTCCTAAAGGAGTGCTGCAGTGTTGTCCAGGGGGTGCTCTGTCCATCAGGGGTGCTCCCCCCAAGTGCTAAAAAAATAATATATTTTCTGTGTTTGTGAATTGTGTGCGCAGTAGCCGCACGTGCATCAGCAAAGTAGTGCCAAGCGTGCGCCTGTGTCATAAGTAAAGGGCCGGCTGGCTTGACCGTTAAGAGTGCTGTAAGCCCCGAAAGTACACTCCAGTCCAAACCAAAAAAAAAAATATTTTCTGTGTTTGTGAATTGTGTGCGCAGTAGCCGCACGTGCATCAACAAAGTAGTGCCAAGCGTGCGCCTGTGTCATAAGTAAAGGGCCGGCTGGCTTGACCGTTAAAGGGTGCTGTAACCCCCGAAAGTACACTCCAGTCCAAACCAAAAAAAAAATTATTTTCTGTGTTTGTGAATTGTGTGCGCAGTAGCCGCACGTGCATCAACAAAGTAGTGCCAAGCGTGCGCCTGTGTCATAAGTAAAGGGCCGGCTGGCTTGACCGTTAAGGGTGCTGTAACCCCCGAAAGTACACTCCAGTCCAAACCAAAAAAAAAATTATTTTCTGTGTTTGTGAATTGTGTGCGCAGTAGCCGCACGTGCATCAACAAAGTAGTGCCAAGCGTGCGCCTGTGTCATAAGTAAAGGGCCGGCTGGCTTGACCGTTAAGGGTGCTGTAACCCCCGAAAGTACACTCCAGTCCAAACCAAAAAAAAAATTATTTTCTGTGTTTGTGAATTGTGTGCGCAGTAACCGCACGTGCATCAACAAAGTAGTGCCAAGCGTGCGCCTGTGTCATAAGTAAAGGGCCGGCTGGCTTGACCGTTAAGGGTGCTGTAACCCCCGAAAGTACACTCCAGTCCAAACCAAAAAAAAAATTATTTTCTGTGTTTGTGAATTGTGTGCGCAGTAGCCGCACGTGCATCAACAAAGTAGTGCCAAGCGTGCGCCTGTGTCATAAGTAAAGGGCCGGCTGGCTTGACCGTTAAGGGTGCTGTAACCCCCGAAAGTACACTCCAGTCCAAACCAAAAAAAAAATTATTTTCTGTGTTTGTGAATTGTGTGCGCAGTAGCCGCACGTGCATCAACAAAGTAGTGCCAAGCGTGCGCCTGTGTCATAAGTAAAGGGCCGGCTGGCTTGACCGTTAAGGGTGCTGTAACCCCCGAAAGTACACTCCAGTCCAAACCAAAAAAAAATTATTTTCTGTGTTTGTGAATTGTGTGCGCAGTAGCCGCACGTGCATCAACAAAGTAGTGCCAAGCGTGCGCCTGTGTCATAAGTAAAGGGCCGGCTGGCTTGACCGTTAAGGGTGCTGTAACCCCCGAAAGTACACTCCAGTCCAAACCAAAAAAAAAATTATTTTCTGTGTTTGTGAATTGTGTGCGTAGTAGCCGCACGTGCATCAACAAAGTAGTGCCAAGCGTGCGCCTGTGTCATAAGTAAAGGGCCGGCTGGCTTGACCGTTAAGGGTGCTGTAACCCCCGAAAGTACACTCCAGTCCAAACCAAAAAAAAAATTATTTTCTGTGTTTGTGAATTGTGTGCGCAGTAGCCGCACGTGCATCAACAAAGTAGTGCCAAGCGTGCGCCTGTGTCATAAGTAAAGGGCCGGCTGGCTTGACCGTTAAGGGTGCTGTAACCCCCGAAAGTACACTCCAGTCCAAACCAAAAAAAAAATTATTTTCTGTGTTTGTGAATTGTGTGCGCAGTAGCCGCACGTGCATCAACAAAGTAGTGCCAAGCGTGCGCCTGTGTCATAAGTAAAGGGCCAGCTGGCTTGACCGTTAAGGGTGCTGTAACCCCCGAAAGTACACTCCAGTCCAAACCAAAAAAAAAATTATTTTCTGTGTTTGTGAATTGTGTGCGCAGTAGCCGCACGTGCATCAACAAAGTAGTGCCAAGCGTGCGCCTGTGTCATAAGTAAAGGGCCGGCTGGCTTGACCGTTAAGGGTGCTGTAACCCCCGAAAGTACACTCCAGTCCAAACCAAAAAAAAAAATATTTTCTGTGTTTGTGAATTGTGTGCGCAGTAGCCGCACGTGCATCAACAAAGTAGTGCCAAGCGTGCGCCTGTGTCATAAGTAAAGGGCCGGCTGGCTTGACCGTTAAGGGTGCTGTAACCCCCGAAAGTACACTCCAGTCCAAACCAAAAAAAAAATTATTTTCTGTGTTTGTGAATTGTGTGCGCAGTAGCCGCACGTGCATCAACAAAGTAGTGCCAAGCGTGCGCCTGTGTCATAAGTAAAGGGCCGGCTGGCTTGACCGTTAAGGGTGCTGTAACCCCCGAAAGTACACTCCAGTCCAAACCAAAAAAAAATTATTTTCTGTGTTTGTGAATTGTGTGCGCAGTAGCCGCACGTGCATCAACAAAGTAGTGCCAAGCGTGCGCCTGTGTCATAAGTAAAGGGCCGGCTGGCTTGACCGTTAAGGGTGCTGTAACCCCCGAAAGTACACTCCAGTCCAAACCAAAAAAAAAATTATTTTCTGTGTTTGTGAATTGTGTGCGTAGTAGCCGCACGTGCATCAACAAAGTAGTGCCAAGCGTGCGCCTGTGTCATAAGTAAAGGGCCGGCTGGCTTGACCGTTAAGGGTGCTGTAACCCCCGAAAGTACACTCCAGTCCAAACCAAAAAAAAAATTATTTTCTGTGTTTGTGAATTGTGTGCGCAGTAGCCGCACGTGCATCAACAAAGTAGTGCCAAGCGTGCGCCTGTGTCATAAGTAAAGGGCCGGCTGGCTTGACCGTTAAGGGTGCTGTAACCCCCGAAAGTACACTCCAGTCCAAACCAAAAAAAAAATTATTTTCTGTGTTTGTGAATTGTGTGCGCAGTAGCCGCACGTGCATCAACAAAGTAGTGCCAAGCGTGCGCCTGTGTCATAAGTAAAGGGCCGGCTGGCTTGACCGTTAAGGGTGCTGTAACCCCCGAAAGTACACTCCAGTCCAAACCAAAAAAAAAATTATTTTCTGTGTTTGTGAATTGTGTGCGCAGTAGCCGCACGTGCATCAACAAAGTAGTGCCAAGCGTGCGCCTGTGTCATAAGTAAAGGGCCGGCTGGCTTGACCGTTAAGGGTGCTGTAACCCCCGAAAGTACACTCCAGTCCAAACCAAAAAAAAAAATATTTTCTGTGTTTGTGAATTGTGTGCGCAGTAGCCGCACGTGCATCAACAAAGTAGTGCCAAGCGTGCGCCTGTGTCATAAGTAAAGGGCCGGCTGGCTTGACCGTTAAGGGTGCTGTAACCCCCGAAAGTACACTCCAGTCCAAACCAAAAAAAAAATTATTTTCTGTGTTTGTGAATTGTGTGCGCAGTAGCCGCACGTGCATCAACAAAGTAGTGCCAAGCGTGCGCCTGTGTCATAAGTAAAGGGCCGGCTGGCTTGACCGTTAAGGGTGCTGTAACCCCCGAAAGTACACTCCAGTCCAAACCAAAAAAAAAATTATTTTCTGTGTTTGTGAATTGTGTGCGCAGTAGCCGCACGTGCATCAACAAAGTAGTGCCAAGCGTGCGCCTGTGTCATAAGTAAAGGGCCGGCTGGCTTGACCGTTAAGGGTGCTGTAACCCCCGAAAGTACACTCCAGTCCAAACCAAAAAAAAAATTATTTTCTGTGTTTGTGAATTGTGTGCGCAGTAGCCGCACGTGCATCAACAAAGTAGTGCCAAGCGTGCGCCTGTGTCATAAGTAAAGGGCCGGCTGGCTTGACCGTTAAGGGTGCTGTAACCCCCGAAAGTACACTCCAGTCCAAACCAAAAAAAAAATTATTTTCTGTGTTTGTGAATTGTGTGCGCAGTAGCCGCACGTGCATCAACAAAGTAGTGCCAAGCGTGCGCCTGTGTCATAAGTAAAGGGCCGGCTGGCTTGACCGTTAAGGGTGCTGTAACCCCCGAAAGTACACTCCAGTCCAAACCAAAAAAAAAATTATTTTCTGTGTTTGTGAATTGTGTGCGCAGTAGCCGCACGTGCATCAACAAAGTAGTGCCAAGCGTGCGCCTGTGTCATAAGTAAAGGGCCGGCTGGCTTGACCGTTAAAGGGTGCTGTAACCCCCGAAAGTACACTCCAGTCCAAACCAAAAAAAAAATTATTTTCTGTGTTTGTGAATTGTGTGCGCAGTAGCCGCACGTGCATCAACAAAGTAGTGCCAAGCGTGCGCCTGTGTCATAAGTAAAGGGCCGGCTGGCTTGACCGTTAAGGGTGCTGTAACCCCCGAAAGTACACTCCAGTCCAAACCAAAAAAAAAATTATTTTCTGTGTTTGTGAATTGTGTGCGCAGTAGCCGCACGTGCATCAACAAAGTAGTGCCAAGCGTGCGCCTGTGTCATAAGTAAAGGGCCGGCTGGCTTGACCGTTAAGGGTGCTGTAACCCCCGAAAGTACACTCCAGTCCAAACCAAAAAAAAATTTATTTTCTGTGTTTGTGAATTGTGTGCGCAGTAGCCGCACGTGCATCAACAAAGTAGTGCCAAGCGTGCGCCTGTGTCATAAGTAAAGGGCCAGCTGGCTTGACCGTTAAGGGTGCTGTAACCCCCGAAAGTACACTCCAGTCCAAACCAAAAAAAAAATTATTTTCTGTGTTTGTGAATTGTGTGCGCAGTAGCCGCACGTGCATCAACAAAGTAGTGCCAAGCGTGCGCCTGTGTCATAAGTAAAGGGCCGGCTGGCTTGACCGTTAAGGGTGCTGTAACCCCCGAAAGTACACTCCAGTCCAAACCAAAAAAAAAATTATTTCTGTGTTTGTGAATTGTGTGCGCAGTAGCCGCACGTGCATCAACAAAGTAGTGCCAAGCGTGCGCCTGTGTCATAAGTAAAGGGCCGGCTGGCTTGACCGTTAAGGGTGCTGTAACCCCCGAAAGTACACTCCAGTCCAAACCAAAAAAAAATTATTTTCTGTGTTTGTGAATTGTGTGCGCAGTAGCCGCACGTGCATCAACAAAGTAGTGCCAAGCGTGCGCCTGTGTCATAAGTAAAGGGCCGGCTGGCTTGACCGTTAAGGGTGCTGTAACCCCCGAAAGTACACTCCAGTCCAAACCAAAAAAAAATTATTTTCTGTGTTTGTGAATTGTGTGCGCAGTAGCCGCACGTGCATCAACAAAGTAGTGCCAAGCGTGCGCCTGTGTCATAAGTAAAGGGCCGGCTGGCTTGACCGTTAAGGGTGCTGTAACCCCCGAAAGTACACTCCAGTCCAAACCAAAAAAAAAAATTATTTTCTGTGTTTGTGAATTGTGTGCGCAGTAGCCGCACGTGCATCAACAAAGTAGTGCCAAGCGTGCGCCTGTGTCATAAGTAAAGGGCCGCTGGCTTGACCGTTAAGGGTGCTGTAACCCCCGAAAGTACACTCCAGTCCAAACCAAAAAAAAAATTATTTCTGTGTTTGTGAATTGTGTGCGCAGTAGCCGCACGTGCATCAACAAAGTAGTGCCAAGCGTGCGCCTGTGTCATAAGTAAAGGGCCGGCTGGCTTGACCGTTAAGGGTGCTGTAACCCCCGAAAGTACACTCCAGTCCAAACCAAAAAAAAAATTATTTTCTGTGTTTGTGAATTGTGTGCGCAGTAGCCGCACGTGCATCAACAAAGTAGTGCCAAGCGTGCGCCTGTGTCATAAGTAAAGGGCCGGCTGGCTTGACCGTTAAGGGTGCTGTAACCCCCGAAAGTACACTCCAGTCCAAACCAAAAAAAAAATTATTTTCTGTGTTTGTGAATTGTGTGCGCAGTAGCCGCACGTGCATCAACAAGTAGTGCCAAGCGTGCGCCTGTGTCATAAGTAAAGGGCCGGCTGGCTTGACCGTTAAGGGTGCTGTAACCCCCGAAAGTACACTCCAGTCCAAACCAAAAAAAAAATTATTTTCTGTGTTTGTGAATTGTGTGCGCAGTAGCCGCACGTGCATCAACAAAGTAGTGCCAAGCGTGCGCCTGTGTCATAAGTAAAGGGCCGGCTGGCTTGACCGTTAAGGGTGCTGTAACCCCCGAAAGTACACTCCAGTCCAAACCAAAAAAAAAATTATTTTCTGTGTTTGTGAATTGTGTGCGCAGTAGCCGCACGTGCATCAACAAAGTAGTGCCAAGCGTGCGCCTGTGTCATAAGTAAAGGGCCGGCTGGCTTGACCGTTAAGGGTGCTGTAACCCCCGAAAGTACACTCCAGTCCAAACCAAAAAAAAATTATTTTCTGTGTTTGTGAATTGTGTGCGCAGTAGCCGCACGTGCATCAACAAAGTAGTGCCAAGCGTGCGCCTGTGTCATAAGTAAAGGGCCGGCTGGCTTGACCGTTAAAGGGTGCTGTAACCCCCGAAAGTACACTCCAGTCCAAACCAAAAAAAAAATTATTTTCTGTGTTTTGCCGCACGTATATATCAAATCGATATAACATAAATGGAGGACCAAACTTTCTCCGATAAAAATAAAATAGAGAAAGATCAAGAACCACTTCCTCCTAGTGCTGAAGCTGCTGCCACTAGTCATGACATAGACGATAACATGCCATCAACGTCGTCTGCCAAGGCCGATGCCCAATGTCATAGTAGAGGGCACATACAATCCCAAATGGCAAAGTTCAGGAAAATGACCTTGAAAAAGACATTTAAATCAGCTGAAGAGAAACGTAAACTTGCCAATATGCCATTTACGACACGGAGTGGCAAGGAACGGCTAAGGTCGATCCCTAGTATGTTCATGACTAGTGGTTCAGCTTCACATGACGATGGAAGCCCTCCTCCCACTAAAAAAATCAAAAGAGTTAAGCTGGCAAAAGCACAGCGAAGAACTGTGCTTTCTAAGAAGATATCACAAATCCCCAAGGAGAGTCCAAGTGTGGTGGTGGTTGCGATGCCTGACCTTCCCAGCACTGGACGGGAAGAGGTGGCTCTTTCCACCATTTGCACGCCCCCTGCAAGTGCTGAAAGGAGCACCCACAGTCCACTTGCTGATATGCAAATTGAAGATGTCACTGTTGAAGTACAACAGGATGAGGATACTGGTGTAGCTGGCGCTGAGGAGGAAGTTGGCGAGGAGGATTCTGATGGTGATGTGGTTTGTTTAAATCAGGCTCCAGGGAGACAGTTGTTGTCCGTGGGATGAAAAAGCCCATCACGGTCATGCCTGGGCAGAAGACCAAACATTCCACCTCTTTGGTCTGGCAATATTTCTATCCAAATCCGGACAACAACTGTCTTGCCATATGTACCATATGTAAAGGTGAAATAAGTAGGGGTAGGGACGTCAACCACCTAGGAACATCCTCCCTTATACGGCACCTGCAGCGCGTTCATAAAAAGTTACTGTCAAGTTCAGAAACTTTGGCTAAGACCGTAAGCAGTCCAGGGACACCTAAATCCCGTTGTCCTGTTGTATCCAAGCGCCTGCAAACCACACCGTCAACTCCCTCCTCGTCAATTTCCTCCTTAGTCAGGATCGGAAGTAGTCCTGCAGGCCATGTCACTGGCATGACTGACTCTCCTATCCGGGATTCCTCTGGAGGATCCTGCATTGCTACGCCTACTGCTGCCGCTGCTGCTGTTGCTGCTGCTGGGAGTCGTTCATCATCCCAGAGAGGAAGTAGAAACACCACTACTTTTACTAAACAATTGACCCTCCAACAGTCCTTAGCGAGGAGGATGAAGTACGACAGCAGTCATCCTGAAGCAAAACGTATAACTGAGGCCTTGACTGCTATGTTGGTGTTAGACGTGCGTCCGGTATCCGCCATTAGTGCAGTGGGATTTAGACAATTGATGGAGGTAGTGTGTCCCCGGTTCCAAATCCCGTCTAGATTCCACTTCACTAGGCAGGCGATACCGAGACTGTACAGAAACGTCAGAAAAAGTGTCCTCAGTGTCCTGAAAAATGCCGTTGTACACAATGTCCACTTAACCACGGACATGTGGACAAGTGGAACAGGGCAGACTAAGGACTATATGACTGTGACAGCCCACTGGGTAGATGTATCACCTTACGCAGCAACAGCAGCAGCGTCACCAGTAGCAGCATCTCAGAAACGCCAGCTCGTTACAAGGCAGGCTACGCTGTGTATCACCGGTTTCAGTAAGAGGCACACCGCCGACAACCTCTTAGAGAAACTGCGGGAAATCATCGCCCAGTGGCTTACCCCACTTAGACTCTCCTGGGGATTTGTGATATCTGACAACGCCACCAATATTGTGCGGGCATTACATCTGGGCAAATTCCAGCACGTCCCATGTTTTGCTCACACAATAAACTTGGTGGTGCAGAATTTTCTGAAAAGCGACAGGGGCGTGCAGGAGACGCTTTGGGTGGCCCGAAAAATTTCTGGCCACTTTCGCCATTCAGCGACTGCGTGCCGAAGACTGGAGCGCCAGCAAACACTCTTGAACCTGCCCCGCCATCACCTGAAGCAAGAGGTTGTGACGCGGTGGAACTCAACCCTCTATATGCTTCAGAGGATGGAGGAGCAGCAAAAGGCCATACAAGCCTATACATCCACCTATGACATAGGCAAAGGAGGGGGTATGCACCTGACTCAAGCGCAGTGGAGAATGATTTCCGTGTTGTGCAAGGTTCTCCAGCCCTTCGAACTTGCCACACGTGAAGTCAGTTCAGACACAGCCAGCTTGAGTCAGGTCATTCCCCTCATCAGGCTTTTGCAGAAGCAGCTGGAGAAAGTGAAGGAGGAGCTAAGACGGAGCGATTCCGCTCGGCATGTGGGACTTGTGGATGAAGCCCTTCATTCGCTTTGCCAGGATTCCAGGGTGGTCAATCTGTTGAAATCAGACCACTACATTTTGGCCACCGTGCTTGATCCTAGGTTTAAAGCCTATGTGGTGTCTCTCTTTCCGGCCGACACAAGCCTGCAGAGGTGCAAAGACCTGCTGGTGAACACACTGTCAGCTGAAGCGGAACGTGACACGTCAACGGCTCCTTCTTCATTTTCTCCCGCAACTGGGGCTGCCAGGAAAAAACTTAGGTATCCTAAGCAACCCGCTGGCGGTGATGCAGGGCAGGCAGGACCAAGTTTGGACATCTGGTCCGGACTGAAGGACCTGGCAACAATTTCTGACATGTCTACTGTCACTGCATATGATACTGTCACCATTGACAGAATGGTGGAGGATTACATCGGTGACAGCATCCAAGTAGGCATGTCAGACAGTCCATACCTGTACTGGCAGGAAAAAGAGGCAATTTGGAGGCCCCTGTACAAGCTGGCTCTATTTTACCTGAGTTGCCCCCCCTCCAGTGTGTACTCCGAAAGAGTGTTTAGTGCAGCCGGGAACCTTGTCAGCGAAAGGCGTAGGAGGTTGCTTCCACAGAATGTGGAGAAGATGATGTTCATCAAAATGAATTATCAGCTCTTCCAGGGAGACCAGCCTCCAGAAGGTACAGAGGGACCTGTGGTGGTGGATTCAAGTGGGGACGAGTTAATACTTTGTGAGGATGAGGATGTACACACTGAAGAGGGTGAGGAATCGGTGGATGAGGAGGATGAGGATGACATCTTGCCTCCGTAGAGCCAGTTTGTGCAGGGACACATTAATTGCCAGCTTGTTTTGTGGGGGCCCAAACGAACCAATCATTTCAGCCACAGTTGTGTGGCAGACCCTGGCGCTGAAATGATTGATTTGTTAAAGTGTGCATGTCCTGTTTATACAACATAAGGGTGAGTGGGAGGGCCCAAGGACAATTCCATCTTGCACTTCTTTTTTTTCTTTGCATTATGTACAGTTTGGGGCCTAGTTTTTCTAACTGCCATCCTGTCTGCCACTGCAGTGTCACTCCTAGATGGGTCACGTGTTTGTGCCGCCCACTCGTGTCGCTTAGCATAGTCATCCAGCTACCTCGGTGCAACCTTTTGGACATAAAAACACTATTGTGAGGTGTGAGGTGTTCAGAATAGACTGGAAATGAGTGGAAATTAAGGTTATTGAGGTTAATAATAGCATAGGAGCAGAGAAACCCACAAATTCTGTGATTTTAGCTGTTTTTATGCTTTTTTTAAAAAAAATACAGATCCAAAACACAAAACCCAGAACCCAAAACACGGAAGGGTGGTTTTGGCAAAACCAATCCAGATCCAAAACACGAAGAAAGATCCAGATCCAAAACCAAAACACAAAACACGAAAAGTGGCCGGTGCACACCCCTAATATAAACCTATCAAAGCGATATCATTTAATATGAATTTAAACATATTAAACGATATCAAAAGGGGGGGGAAAGTGGGAGTGCCAGGGGGAGGGGTTAGGGCGGGGCTGGGGAGGGGTTAGGGCGGGGCTGGGGAGGGGTACCTGTCAAATTATGTTTGACAAAAAGGGTTCTCTATCTACTCACCATATTGATTTAGGTAAATTCACATTTACTCTAAGGGGTATATTTACTAAAGTGAGTTTTTGGAAGTGGAGATGACTGGCAGCGCCCTAACTATCGGCCTTGATGTCCGGTGCAGGCCCCGCCTCCTCAACATCATGTCATGCAGAGGGCCACAATCGCCAGTGAATACAGGAATACCCGGAGCATCCTCAGGATGCTCTGAGGGGGCTGTAAGGGTAGCAGTGTGACCGTCTGAAATGTCCTAAGGACGCTCCATGCAGCACTGCTGAGGAGATTCTGGCTGCAGGGTGCTATTCTAGACACCCTGCAAGCCAGATGCAGGAGCCGCTTGCACACCCCTAGTTACGGCCCTGTTGACTGGCTCAACAATATATTGCGATATATAGTAAATCAAGTATTCATTACAATGTAATCCTGCTTTAAAATCACATTTGCAGCACATAATCTTAAACTCTCACGAGCAGAGACCGCTTCCCTCATGTGCTTCTCCTTACACTTTCTTCTACTCCTTAATCCTCATAAGGGCACCTAACACGTCTCTGCCAACTCCCTGCTGCTTATTGTGTTTTAATCACTATTGCAGCAATATATATAATGTCCTTCACTGTATTGTAAGTTACTTGTTTTTTTTGTTCACTTATTAGCTTTATGCACTATGTAAGGCGCTGCGGAACACTTGTGGTGCCATATAAAGGATAATAATAATAATAATAATAATTTACATTAAGGGGTGTGATTTACACGCATTCCTCCAATCACATGCGTCCTGCGTCTGTAATCAAAATCAGCTTGCTACTTGCACCAAGGCTTTCGTACTTATGGTCTGATTCAGTGGTTGATGAAATATCAATGTTTTTGCAGTTGAGCGATTATCGGTGTTCAGCGCGGTTATGAGTCACACTATACACATCAAGTTTCATTATCATTGGCAGACGCAGCAAGAATTTGGACGCAGTTTGATTGACAGGCAAGCGTTTGTGGGAGATGACGCACAGACGTGTTGCGACCAATTCTGCGGTGTTTCACAGACTGCGATTGTGATCCGGTATGCAGTAAAAATGGCTCCAGCTTCTCAGTTCACTTGGCCCTCCTGCGTGACCATATTTTTCAGAGACATAAGATAGTGCACATGAAAAAGGAAAATGGCCTCATGGGGAAGGGCCAGGGAAGAGATAGGGGAGGCCAGGAGATGCTGGGGATAAAAGAAGAGAAAGCTACAAGTGAGAATGATAATAATCAGAAAATTGATCGGCCCAAACAGCACCGCATGCCCTGTGGTGCCCTGTGCCATGGCACTGGTCGCAGTACCCTAGTTACGGCCCTGAGTGGGTGTCTCAATACAAAGCTAGGCGGCTATGACATTTACATATGTACGCAAGCGCACGGGATCGCAGCTGAGAAACCATTTGCATCCATCTTGTTTACCAGTAATTCCTATTGCCGTTTTAAAGCTATTGGTCAAAGCCGCCAATGATTTATGGGGCCCATACATCAGCAATCACTTGGGACAATACTGCATTTTCCAGATGACTGTGTACAAAAATCGGCACTGTATTGGATCCACCGATTGCCAATTCTAACTAAAAAGTGATTGGAATCGGTAAATCAGGTTATCCAACAAGTTGGATTTCTTCACCCAATAGGTGCTGCTGTTTGCTAGTCTATGGCGAAGATCAGCCGACTGTTTCGCCGATAGATCAAGAGACTGATGTCTTCTGTCTAGTGCTGATGATGTACGGGCACTTTCACGATTTGCAGATCCAATCTTTGGATGAAAAATATTTGGTGTGGCCCGTCACCAGAGGGGTGTGGCCAGTCATCAGAGGGGTGTGGCCAGCCAGAGTACATAAAGTTACAATGATTATTAAAGTATGTATGCAGCTTTGTATGAGACGCACCAAATACACCTGTGTATAAAAGACATACTAAAAATAGCTGTGCATGAGACACACCAAATGTTCCTGCATATGAGACACACCAAATGTGCCTGTGTATGAAACACATAGATTTACGAATCTGCGGTTTGTCAAAGCCGCCGATGATCAGCTGTTTTGAGCAATTGATTTAAAGCGACAGTATAAATAAACTAAGCCCAGCTGGTTTAGCACTTATTTCTGATGTCATTTTAAATCCATCTATCAAAACCACCAATCATCGGCACGTTTGATGAAAAAAAAAAGGTTAGTAAATCTACCCCACAGTGTCATACCTCCCAACATTTGCCTGAAAATGGGGTGTGACCGTGAGTCACAGGGGCATGGCCTTCTACCACACCTCCATTTTCCATCAGACCGTGGAGTAATGGGGCCCATACATCTCCGTCGGACTGCCGCAATTCCCCATTCTACCGACGTCGGGGCCAGGGGATCGGACAAATCTAACATGTTGGACAATCCCAATTTCATCGCAAAAATGGTCGGAATTGGCAAGTTGGGGATTTTTAACATGTTGAATTTCTCCGAACCACAGACGGATTGCTAGTCTCTGATGTCTGCGAAACCGCGGTTTTGATTGGCGTAGAGAGAACAGGGAATTACGGCTCAGGTGCATAGCCTGTATACCAGACAGAGGGGTCTACTTACTAAGCAGTGTTAGGAGACAGAAGCCCTGATTCAGAGCCGGACGCTCTGACAGAGCGTTCGCTCTGAATCAGGGCCGGGCTATTTTTCTCTTAGAGCGGCCTCCTGGCCGCTCGCATAGCTGTGGGTGACGACCCACAGCTATAGCGAGCGGCCAGGAAGATGGTCGCGATGGTCAAGACCATCGCGTCCACCGAGCTTGCGACGAGACCCTTGTGGTAGGGTCTCGTTGCCGCAAGCCCCAGAGAGATTTCGGCTCAAACAGAGCCGAAATCTCTCCCACTGACATCACTCGTTATGTCAGTGGGGCCGGCCCCAAACGGAGGAGTTCACATGGGAACACCTCCATTTGGGCAGCCACTCCCCCGGCCCGCCCACCAAAAGGGGCGTGCTGTCACTCAACATCGACAGCACGCCCCCTTTGGTACGAGACCCAGAGCGACAGATTGCCCGAAGCTATCCAGGTCTCGCGCATGCGGACGACGGAGCCGGCTCCGTCGTGCGCATGTGCTCTGGGCCACCGTCGACCTGGTTGCAAGCGCTCAGCGCTTGCGACCGGGTCTGAATCAGGCCCAGAGTGATAAGTTATAAGAAAGTGATAAGGTGCCAGCCAATCAGCTCCCGTCATATTTCAAACACAGCCTGTGAGATGACAGTTGGGAGCTGATTGGCTGGCACCTTATCACTTATGGTGCATACACACGGTTAGATTTTTCTTCAGATCTGAACGATAACGATTTAAAAAATCGTTCAATCATTCATATCTGAAGGAAAATCTGACATATCTGTCAGATGAACGATTTGAACGATGGGCGTTCCCGATGGTCAGATAACGATATCTGACATCTGATGTGTTTGCAGTCAGACTTGGAAGATTCCATTCATTTTAATGCAGTCAAAAATCATTCAAACGTTCAAATCTTTGGTAAAATCATTTAATCGCCCATCTGACAGATCTGACAACTCTAGTCGTAGCAAGAGCCAGGAGGAGGACCGTCTTCCAAGACAGCGTGTACAGCGTGTACAGTGGATCGCTTACCGCCTCTCTGCCCCGCGTGTAACAGCGGGGAGAGGGAGAGCCGGGCGGGAGGAGGGAGAGCAGGCGCCTGTCAGCTGCCCCGCGCTACTGTAACAGCGGGGAGAGGGAGAGCCGGACGGGAGGAGGGAGAGCAGGCACCTGGCCGCGCTTGTAGCGCATTTATCACCTGTCCCGCGCTACTGTAACAGCGGGGAGAGGGTGAGCCCGGCGGGATGAAGGAGAGCAGGTGGCCGCGCTTGTAGCGCACTTATCACCTGCCCCGCGCTAGGAGAGGGTGAGCCCGGCGGGAGGAAGGAGAGCAGCTGCCCCACACCAGGGTGAGCCGGGTGCCGCGCTTACCAGCGGGAGGAGGGAGAGGGAGAGCAGTGGAGCCGCGTGTAGCGCTCTGCATTAGCTGTCCAGCATACTAAACATGTAAAACCGCTGGGCAGCGGCGGGGCTGGGAGCCGTGGTTACTCACTGCGTGGTCCCCGATAGAAGTCTCTCTGCAGCAGTCAGCACTTCTCTCTTCTTGTTGAGAATGTGCTGTGGCGATAAGGAGCTGTCAGTGCTTTTCATATTAGCGCTGTGCACTCCTTCCTGCCTCCTATAAGGACAGGGCGCCAGGTACCCGGACCCCACCTTTAGAGAGGTGGCGAAGGGTACCTAAAAGTGTCAAAAGATGTAAAAATAAAGAAAACCTAAATAAATAAAATATATGTGTTTCTGGAGCACAAGGATTGTGACCAGCTCCTAGTAGGCACATTTTCTAAACTGAGGGCTGATGGGGCATAGAGGGGAAGGAGCTTCACACTTCTAAATTATTTAAAGTGCCGGCTACAGTTATCCACGCCTCTATACCCCAGCGTAAGCACCTCCAGTGTCCCCTAGTGGATGAAAGAGATAACTCCTTTATTGGCCTTATAATATTTATCAAAACCGCTATAACTGCCGGGATTCAATACCGTGTAATATGCCTTTTTCATCTGCTTTTTTCGGTTAGCGGTGGATCTTTTGTTCCTAGGCATAGCAGTCTGCTAGATAAAGATTTATTTACTTTTACAGCTATCCCATTTGAATCGAATAAACAAAGGGCCTGATTCAGAGCCGTTCGCTATTTGCGGTCGTTCGTTCAAAAACAAGGGGTGGCTATTCAAATGATCCGTTCGCAAATTGCAGTCTGTTCACACCTCTAAGTCTGAACGAGCGAGCAAAACATACGCTCGTTTATTTGTTAAAAACGCCCCCTGTCCGCTCGCACCATACGTCATGTCCGCTATTTATTAGATTAATCGAGTACATCGACCAGCGTATGAACTGCTCGCTATTCTTGTGGTTGGTTTTTGCTACCACAATTTTGCGAACAGTTCTGGCTTAAAAAAAACCCAGTGACGTGGTCAATGACGCTGCTGTTTTAAATATGCACACCCATAAAACGCCCGTTTTGACCTTTAAGCACGCCTGCGTACTGATTTCCACTCCCCGTTTTCAAGCACCTTCCCCTGTTACCACCCACATACGCCTCATTCTGTCACTCAAAATAGCAGGCACTCGCTATATTGCGTACAAATGATTTTCGGCCGCACTGACTGGTTCGCGCATGCGTACTAAAAACCGTACGCATGCGCAGATGTGCGAACATCGCTCGGAACGAGCGGAATGCCGCTAGCGAGTGGCTCTGAATGAGGGCCAATATTCACCGGTTGTAAGCCTAATTTATAAATCAACACGCTATTTTAAGAGGCCGCAGCATCTTGCTGATGCAACATCTAACATTATACATAGAATGCTTTTCACACCCCAGCAACGGTTTCTTTCGATGAAAGCCCAATTTATATAAAATTTTATAAAACACTATCGCAGTTATATACATTTGATTTAGATTTTTATATAAACCTATCAAAGCGATATCATTTAATATGAATTTAAACATATTAAACGATATCAAAGGGGGGGGAAAGTGGGAGTGCCAGGGGGAGGGGTTAGGGCGGGGCTGGGGAGGGGTTAGGGCGGGGCTGGGGAGGGGTACCTGTCAAATTATGTTTGACAAAAAGGGTTCTCTATCTACTCACCATATTGATTTAGGTAAATTCACATTTACTCTAAGGGGTATATTTACTAAAGTGAGTTTTTGGAAGTGGAGATGACTGGCAGCGCCCTAACTATCGGCCTTGATGTCCGGTGCAGGCCCCGCCTCCTCAACATCATGTCATGCAGAGGGCCACAATCGCCAGTGAATACAGGAATACCCGGAGCATCCTCAGGATGCTCTGAGGGGGCTGTAAGGGTAGCAGTGTGACCGTCTGAAATGTCCTAAGGACGCTCCATGCAGCACTGCTGAGGAGATTCTGGCTGCAGGGTGCTATTCTAGACACCCTGCAAGCCAGATGCAGGAGCCGCTTGCACACCCCTAGTTACGGCCCTGTTGACTGGCTCAACAATATATTGCGATATATAGTAAATCAAGTATTCATTACAATGTAATCCTGCTTTAAAATCACATTTGCAGCACATAATCTTAAACTCTCACGAGCAGAGACCGCTTCCCTCATGTGCTTCTCCTTACACTTTCTTCTACTCCTTAATCCTCATAAGGGCACCTAACACGTCTCTGCCAACTCCCTGCTGCTTATTGTGAGTGTTTTAATCACTATTGCAGCAATATATATAATGTCCTTCACTGTATTGTAAGTTACTTGTTTTTTTTGTTCACTTATTAGCTTTATGCACTATGTAAGGCGCTGTGGAACACTTGTGGTGCCATATAAAGGATAATAATAATAATAATAATAATAATTTACATTAAGGGGTGTGATTTACACGCATTCCTCCAATCACATGCGTCCTGCGTCTGTAATCAAAATCAGCTTGCTACTTGCACCAAGGCTTTCGTACTTATGGTCTGATTCAGTGGTTGATGAAATATCAATGTTTTTGCAGTTGAGCGATTATCGGTGTTCAGCGCGGTTATGAGTCACACTGTACACATCAAGTTTCATTATCATTGGCAGACGCAGCAAGAATTTGGACGCAGTTTGATTGAAAGGCAAGCGTTTGTGGGAGATGACGCACAGACGTGTTGCGACCAATTCTGCGGTGTTTCACAGACTGCGATTGTGATCCGGTATGCAGTAAAAATGGCTCCAGCTTCTCAGTTCACTTGGCCCTCCTGCGTGACCATATTTTTCAGAGACATAAGATAGTGCACATGAAAAAGGAAAATGGCCTCATGGGGAAGGGCCAGGGAAGAGATAGGGGAGGCCAGGAGATGCTGGGGATAAAAGAAGAGAAAGCTACAAGTGAGAATGATAATAATCAGAAAATTGATCGGCCCAAACAGCACCGCATGCCCTGCGGTGCCCTGTGCCATGGCACTGGTCGCAGTACCCTAGTTACGGCCCTGAGTGGGTGTCTCAATACAAAGCTAGGCAGCTATGACATTTACATATGTACGCAAGCGCACGGGATCGCAGCTGAGAAACCATTTGCATCCATCTTGTTTACCAGTAATTCCTATTGCCGTTTTAAAGCTATTGGTCAAAGCCGCCAATGATTTATGGGGCCCATACATCAGCAATCACTTGGGACAATACTGCATTTTCCAGATGACTGTGTACAAAAATCGGCACTGTATTGGATCCACCGATTGCCAATTCTAACTAAAAAGTGATTGGAATCGGTAAATCAGGTTATCCAACAAGTTGGATTTCTTCACCCAATAGGTGCTGCTGTTTGCTAGTCTATGGCGAAGATCAGCCGACTGTTTCGCCGATAGATCAAGAGACTGATGTCTTCTGTCTAGTGCTGATGATGTACGGGCACTTTCACGATTTGCAGATCCAATCTTTGGATGAAAAATATTTGGTGTGGCCCGTCACCAGAGGGGTGTGGCCAGTCATCAGAGGGGTGTGGCCAGCCAGAGTACATAAAGTTACAATGATTATTAAAGTATGTATGCAGCTTTGTATGAGACGCACCAAATACACCTGTGTATAAAAGACATACTAAAAATAGCTGTGCATGAGACACACCAAATGTTCCTGCATATGAGACACACCAAATGTGCCTGTGTATGAAACACATAGATTTACGAATCTGCGGTTTGTCAAAGCCGCCGATGATCAGCTGTTTTGAGCAATTGATTTAAAGCGACAGTATAAATAAACTAAGCCCAGCTGGTTTAGCACTTATTTCTGATGTCATTTTAAATCCATCTATCAAAACCACCAATCATCGGCACGTTTGATGAAAAAAAAAAGGTTAGTAAATCTACCCCACAGTGTCATACCTCCCAACATTTGCCTGAAAATGGGGTGTGACCGTGAGTCACAGGGGCATGGCCTTCTACCACACCTCCATTTTCCATCAGACCGTGGAGTAATGGGGCCCATACATCTCCGTCGGACTGCCGCAATTCCCCATTCTACCGACGTCGGGGCCAGGGGATCGGACAAATCTAACATGTTGGACAATCCCAATTTCATCGCAAAAATGGTCGGAATTGGCAAGTTGGGGATTTTTAACATGTTGAATTTCTCCGAACCACAGACGGATTGCTAGTCTCTGATGTCTGCGAAACCGCGGTTTTGATTGGCGTAGAGAGAACAGGGAATTACGGCTCAGGTGCATAGCCTGTATACCAGACAGAGGGGTCTACTTACTAAGCAGTGTTAGGAGACAGAAGCCCTGATTCAGAGCCGGACGCTCTGACAGAGCGTTCGCTCTGAATCAGGGCCGGGCTATTTTTCTCTTAGAGCGGCCTCCTGGCCGCTCGCATAGCTGTGGGTGACGACCCACAGCTATAGCGAGCGGCCAGGAAGATGGTCGCGATGGTCAAGACCATCGCGTCCACCGGGCTTGCGACGAGACCCTTGTGGTAGGGTCTCGTTGCCGCAAGCCCCAGAGAGATTTCGGCTCAAACAGAGCCGAAATCTCTCCCACTGACATCACTCGTTATGTCAGTGGGGCCGGCCCCAAACGGAGTTCACATGGGAACACCTCCATTTGGGCAGCCACTCCCCCGGCCCGCCCACCAAAAGGGGCGTGCTGTCACTCAACATCGACAGCACGCCCCCTTTGGTACGAGACCCAGAGCGACAGATTGCCCGAAGCTATCCAGGTCTCGCGCATGCGGACGACGGAGCCGGCTCCGTCGTGCGCATGTGCTCTGGGCCACCATCGACCTGGTCGCAAGCGCTCAGCGCTTGCGACCGGGTCTGAATCAGGCCCAGAGTGATAAGTTATAAGAAAGTGATAAGGTGCCAGCCAATCAGCTCCCGTCATATTTCAAACACAGCCTGTGAGATGACAGTTGGGAGCTGATTGGCTGGCACCTTATCACTTATGGTGCATACACACGGTTAGATTTTTCTTCAGATCTGAACGATAACGATTTAAAAAATCGTTCAATCATTCATATCTGAAGGAAAATCTGACATATCTGTCAGATGAACGATTTGAACGATGGGCGTTCCCGATGGTCAGATAACGATATCTGACATCTGATGTGTTTGCAGTCAGACTTGGAAGATTCCATTCATTTTAATGCAGTCAAAAATCGTTCAAACGTTCAAATCTTTGGTAAAATCATTTAATCGCCCATCTGACAGATCTGACAAATCTGACTGTGTGTGTGTGCTCCATTACTTATCACTTTTCACTCTGTCTCCTAACACTGCTTAGTAAATAGACCCCAGAGGCTTGCAAAATCCAGTCCATCACTCCCAGAATTAGGGATGGCTATCGACCATCGATGTTTCAAAGACATCGATGAATGTTGACCGTTTCAAATACTTTTGCCAGCGATGGATAAGCAGAAGCCAATAGTTTTTGTTTTGTTTTTGAGTGGCAGGCCAGAGTTTAAACCCGCTCCCCGAAGGCCGCTAAGCCCGCCCCCATTTTTGATTGGCATGCCAGCAGCAAAGGTGACCATTGAGGGGGTGCAAACCATCGATGGTTCACCATCGATGGTTTGTGTGCCATCAATTGTAATCGCCGATATACCATCGTTAGAAACCATCGAAGAACACCCCAACGATGGCCATCCCTACCCAGAATCCTTTTATGAACCTACACAAGCTGGTCAAGGCGCTGTCTGCAGCCTGCGGCGCCCTGGGGCTCTCAGGATTACAGCTGCGCATGCGCCAGAGCGATTAGCGTCAGACCGTGACGTGACTGACTCTGAATGGGATGCTTGCCAATAGAAGGAGAGCGACGAGTTACAGTCACGTGATCCCCACCACTCCCCCTCTCGGTGGCTTCCTAATACAACATCACATCGCGAGAGTTGGATGTGGGAGAGCAGGTGACAGAACCCGGAAATATTCGGTGCTCGGTGACTGTCTCTGGAGATAGACGGGAGCTTGGGATCCAGGATGGACGGTGAGTGGGGGAGAGGCTAGCACACGTCTCTGTTACCGGCACCTCTGAGCCAGGGGGACACTGCCCGGGTTACACCACCTTCCGCTCATACAGCTAAGGTCTCACCTGTCCTATAGTAGTCACAGTCCTATATCAGACCCTCCAACATGACCCCTTCCACCAGGTACAAAGGTATCTGCTTCTGGACTTCCCATTTGGTTTATAACTGTACCTGGTGGAAGGGGTCATGATGGAGGGTATGCTCTCTCTCTCTGTCTATCTGTGTGTGTGTGTGTGTATATATATATATATATATATATATATATTTTATTATTTTTTTTGTAATCCCAGATTACGGGCGATCCCTGACTCCCCAACCATTGTATCTGTTGCATGTAATGTACCTACATTGTGTGTGTGTGGATAACTGATCGCCTCAGTCACACTAGGTGATTGGAAAATTAATAATCTAGTCATTCACACAGAATGAGATTGCGTCTTCCAGTGCGGTTGTCACTGGCTGTCACATCATTGTACTGTGTGTGTGTGTGACTTTGTGGTAACGTTTGGTCCTTCTTAGTCTTGTGACTGTGTTTGGGGTGTGTCCTACCGGGAATGAGTGTCACACCTGAGTGAGAGGTGTGACTGTGTGTGTACAGGTTTGTAGGCTTCATAAAATGCATTTCATATTGAGTACTTGGAGTCGTGACAGGAACTGGCAGCTAAACGATGTGGTAATATATTTATTTTCAGGACTCTATACTAGTTCTAAAACAAACAGATCGTTTTTGTACTGATGCGTGCTATTATAATAAAAGGGGTTAACATAAAAAAAAGTGTGTGTGTATATATATGTATATGTGTGTATATATATATATATATATATATATATACATACATTTGAGGGCACTGAGAGACTGTATACAGATACAGCTGCCTTTATTGTCCTACGTTTCGGGGGGGTCAGCCTGTCGTCAGGCTGACCCCTGATATGTAGGACTATAAAGGCAGTTTTATCTGTAAACGAAGTCTCTCGGTGCCTCCAAATAGCTGCGTACATTTGGATTTTACCGACCCGTGGAGGGCACGAGAGCCCTTATTACAGTTTACAAGCAAATGCTGGATGAATGGAGGTATATGAGATGTATGGTCCTACTGATTGTAATTTAGTGCATCCTTTCATCACCATGCATATGTATATTTGTCATGTTATCACTTTTTGTCTTCCCTCTTCTGAAATACCCCATGTTCATTTCCTCTTGTAGAATCTGCCTGTCAGTAATATATATAGAAGAGGTTGGTTTATGTCCAATCTTTAGTTCTATTTTGGTATGGGGTTTTTCCTTCATGCTTTTTGTCTGGTGACTTAGGGGGCAAGCAGGCACTCTGGTTGCAGGGGCAATATTTCCTGAACTACTTCCTTGGCATTCTCTCTGAACAAATATGTAAAAATCTGAGATGCTCATACTTGATGAAAGGCTCAATAACCCCACTTGTGCAAGCTTCCTGGAAAACAACCCTCTGTATTCCTTGTGCTGCCCTACCATCCCAGGCTGCATCATCTGGAGTAGAGACCTCTCAGGCATAGCAGCATACAAGGAGAAATGTGAGACAAATGTGCAGGTGAGTCGGATACCGTTTAGCTGCACAATCAAAACCTGATGAGCTCTTGTGTTCCAGATGTCAATCCCATCAACACTTAAATTATTTGATTGTAAGTATTAGAAACATCTTGGGCGAGATGTACTAAGCGCAGAAATGCGACGTAACCCCTGATACTGCAGTTCCGGTGCTTTTTCCTGGTGGGTAATGCCATCTTTATATGGTGCTATCTAATAGAAGCCTATGGGCTTCTTTTCGGAACGCCACCTGAGGAGCCCAATCCTAGCTCCCCCCCGCAGTGGGTGTGTCCTTCAGCGCTACGCAGAAGGATGCCAGAGGGACTGGGTCATAAGTCCGGAAGTTCCTCTATCGCAAAGGTCAGCTCTAACCGGGAGAGCTGTCCTTTTGCGATTTTCTAGGGACATACCGCGATAATGGGCGGTATGCATCGCCGATGCGATGCTTAGTACATCCCGCCCTCTACGTTAACGTTTCAGAAAAGAAATGAATTGGTCAGCTTTTATTCTCCTGGATAAGTCAATTGATGCACTAATTTTCCTAACACACGTTCAACAAAGTTTGTTTTTAGCACAAGTTGATTTCATCCCATGGGCAACAAACACCAGTGTTCTAACAGTTGGTCCCAGGAGAGTTCATCTTGGGCAGCAAGTCTTCCGACTACCAGCTACCAGTGGGGCTTTCCTTCTCTTGCTTATGTCTATGACTCCTAAAACAATGTGAAATGGGGCTACCAGATAGCCTTCTCAGACATACCCAGCAATAGTCTTTTCCAATCCAAGGTTCCCAGGAACCTGAAGTGCAGGTAAGTATTCCATTTTACATTTTAGGTGTTGCAGAATGCAGCAGTCATCTGTCCTGCTATGGGGTATTTTTTAAATTCTTTCCTTGTGGCGGGGGTTATGGTTTGATCAACCCCATTGGGATGAAAAAGTCTTCAACCATTTACACAAGAGTTATACGATGGAATCACTGTTCAGCCATCCAAGCCATGAGTGAAGAGTATTCCTGGCTTCTCTGAATATAAGACACGTATCTATGTCACTATCTGGGAGGACCATTAGCGTTTCCACTCTTTTTGGGTTCAACGTGAGGCACTTCTAATTAAGAGTGCTTACCTTTGGCCTGTCATGAGCCTGCCATGGCCATGACCTTCACAATGGACATGGCCATTTTGTATCTGATCGATATCCTGGTGAAGACCTGATCTTGGGATCTGGCAATGCAAGCAAACCAGGCCAACTTTAGCTTTATAATAAAGCAGCCCAAATCATTCTGTCCATCAATTTATTATTTTTTTTTTTTTTATTAATACAGTAGTTCAAAGGTTTGTTTTTTTCCCATGACAAGATCCTAAATCTCCTCTCCTGCTCCGTAATGTGATATTCCACATGGATCTCCTTCAGATCCAGATCTCTCGAGAACTTTTTGAGTTTAATGGAACAGTTTGCTAGAGTGGTGGTGGATAAATCCATCTCTTTTGCTGGTGGGGAAATACATTTCGGTCCCTTTTTAGTATGAATGCCAGCCTTCATGATTAGGGAATGCCATACTGTCACCACCCGGTTTAAGGGATGTTGTCTACTTTAGGAGTCTTTCTACAGAACAGACAGACTGGGTTCAAATGAGCAGTGCCACTGAAGTGGCCTACTTGTATGTTCTTGGGCACTCACAGCACCCAGATCTTGGTGGAAGCATCTCAATTTCTGCAATAGCTAGATTTTTTTGGTTTGTTTTTCATTACCATCTCAGAAATCTACATCAGAAGATTAGATAATGGAAAGGTATTTTTATTTTTTTTAAGTCACCAGCACTTTGGTGTAAACAGGAGGTCTCTTCATTCTGAGAACATTCAAGATCTTCTTAAAATGTAGGGGGTCACCAGGGAGATGCAAGTGCCCCTGATAGCAACCTCCCTATGGAGCCTGATCAATCCTGCTCCACAACTTTCTGACAGCTCAACCCTACAAAACCATCTGATCTTTTAAGTTGAGTAATTCACCTACAGTGCTTAGTACATAGACATGTTTCTCTGCCAGAATCTACCACATGGTTTGGTACACACATTTGTTTTGGTGCAAGGAATGGCTGCTCCTCTACTCAATTTCAGTCTGTACTGGTCTTGAGCCCCAGCAATTGCAGACCTCTTCCCCCTTGGTGCTCTTCTAGTGTCACTTAGGTCTTTATTTCTAAGATATAGTTTGTCATGTAAGGGGCATGCCAAGTTCAGCTAGTTTGTAATGATCTTGTTACTCATTTGGGGCTTTTAAACTAGAATTACTACAAAGTGTTCCTTTTGTGCCCCACTTTTTGAAGTTGTTCTGCTTCCATTTGACTTTGGCTCACGCCTACCAGTCTCCATACTTGTGTTCCATGATGTCAATTGGAGCCCTGTATTAGCTAGTTTGTGTATGGGATCCAGTAGTTCCTTCGTATTATCTGAATATGGTATATCTGATTTAGTTGTGTTGTGTATATTAAAAAAAAAAATTCAGAAATAAGTAGTATTTTGTTTCACAATATTTAGACCACATTTAGAATTACTGTAGGAGTAAATCCAGCTGGAAGAGGCAATTATGCACCTTTGCAAAACCATATTGTGCTATTGGGGGAGGCAAATTTTGATGGTGTAATTGAACTATGCAGTGAACCTGCTGGAAGGGGGTCCCAGCGGCTTATGCATGTTGAATGCAGAAGACATTCGGCTCGCAGTCTACAGGGATGTGATTTAAACTTTCCCTACTCTCGTCACAATTTGCATTTGCACCTTTTTGTATCACAACTTGGTCCAATGCAAGTTTGCTCCCCTAATCTATATTTGCTCTTACTGTATTAGACCCTTTACGTGTTTTATGCCACCAATACATTTTCTACTATATAGATTTTTTTATAGCTCTGTAATTGGATATATGAATTAGGTTATTGATCTGATGAGATCACATCTGCTAATGGTTTATTATCCAATGACTTGTTCATAAATGGGGGTTTGTTTAGGGTCGTCTGCAATTGGCTCACTGATGAGCATTCATGAGATCTGTTGTGCTGAAAAACTAAATGCTGGGCAATCACTTGTTTGATTCTATTTTGTATGCTGTACTAGAGAGAGACTGCAGTTATCATGGATTACAGCTGAGCACCGTATTTCCTAAATGACCCCCATTGTCCTTATAGGTTAGCCCCATTGTGCGAGTTTATTAGAGTACTAACATGTTGTCTCCTGTTTTGTTTTTTGTTTTTTTCTACAGACACATTATTTCAGTTAAAGGTGAGTAAATGTCATAGTTTGGGAGTTGTTCCCCACTTGCTAGCCCGTTTTGGTGCTTTTATACTTATCATGACCATTTGTGGATTTTAATTTGTGATTCTCTTCAGTTCACAGCCAAACAGCTGGAGAAGCTGGCAAAGAAGGCAGAGAAGGATTCCAATACAGAGAACGCTAAAGTGAAAAAGGTGATCATGGCTGTGACGGAAGGGCAGGGATGCTTGTGTCACTGTGTATGGATTTCTGCATTTGTTTGCTTGGGAAGCAAACAAATGCCTAAAGCCTAAACCGATGGAAAACCGAAGAGAATCCAGACTCTAGAAATACATGGGGAGAATGCATTATGGTAAAGGCATAGAGGGACAGCTGTGTTGCATAAGAGATGTGGGGTAAGAACAGGGCAGGTTTGCAAACAGAATAAGTACAAATTTAAAAGAAAATTTTGAGGTTGGATGTGACTTAAATTCGGGTCTGGTTCATTAGATCAACAATAAAAAGTTCGACCGGTACTAAAGGTCGACACACAAGTTCGACATGGATGTAGGCTGACAGGGTCAAAAGGTCGACGGGGGTATGGATGACACACAAATGGTCAACTTTTTTTTCTCTCTAACCCAATCTTCATCCTAACCTTCCCCTTGGTGCCTAACCCTAACCATTCCCATTTCGACCGTTTGTACTTGTCAACCTTTTTGTCAACTTTTCATTCACAACCCATTAAATTCAGTGCTTCTACTAAAGGGCGTAATCCAGAGGGATGGTATGGAGATCGTGTTTGTGAGCTGCAGTTTAATTCCCGCCATGATCTTGCTCTATCTCCCAGGTCATAAAGCCATTGTTGAAGTCAGGGCTCGGAAAAATATTTGTGTACTTTGAAGTTGTGCCTTAGTCTTTCTTGAGTAAGGTACGAGATGCAGGGGACAAGGTTTTTGTTGCGATTGAGGGATGAAAGTGGTAGACGTATGTCTCCTGGAATACTATTGGGTTTGCCTTTCGAGGAATTGCAAGACCATTGTTTTCTTGTAAGAGGAGTTTATATTAGGGATAATAGTGTTCAATCTAGGTCCGGCGGCAGGCAGGGCGTCGGACCTAAAGCTAGGGCACATCTGCACGCATCCGAAAAGGAGGAATGACTAATGAAAATGGGCGTGTCTTTATGACACGTCCCCTTCTTGTCACTCTTGGGGGCGTGCCCAGCACTTACGGACAGCCCCCAAGCGCCGCGGTCACTGTGAATGGATGCCACGTGAATGCGGTGACCGCTGCTTTGCCGATTTCCCCACCCGCGGGACACTGCGGCCCGCGGGTGGAGGACAGAACCCACAGGTTGTTTCAGCAGGCACCGTGCTGGAGGGTAGGATGCTTTCTGCCCTTCAGAAACAGGGCAGAGCGCGGCGCCCCGCTGAAACAGCCTACCAGGAACGCTAGACAAGGTAAATTTCCCTGTTAATCTTAGTTGCAATTAGCAGAGCCGTAACCAGACTTTTTGGTGCGCTGTGCCAAAAAGAGCATTGGCACGCCCCCCCCCCAACATTATTTTAATAGGGGACATAAGAAACGCACCCGAAAAAGGGCCATGGCCTCATGGGGAAGGGCCAGGGAATAGATAGGGGATGCTGGGGATAAAAGTAGACAAAGCTACAAGTGAGAACTATAATAAACAGAAAATTTACAGACCCAAACAGCGCCCCCTGCTCTGCGGTGCCCTGTGCCATGGCACAGGTCGCACTACCCTAGTTACGGCCCTGGCAGTTCGCTTTGACAAATAGACCCCTATATACCGTATCATATATACATGTGCTGCTCTCGTTTATATTCATGTAACACTCGTGTGATAAAAAACATCCAATAATGATTATTACGCTGTGATGTAACAAAATTGACAGCTTATTTTATACTTTGGTGTAGTGATTCTTAGGTGGTTTTGCATTGTTTGTCTGAGTTTCAAGCAGACCAGACCTCAGGGTTCAGAATTGTATATTATTCCCTGGGGTGAGCATTGAGCGTCCTCCTCATTTCCCCCCAACAGGCGCTGCAGCAGAAGAATGTGGAAGTCGCTCGAGTATATGCTGAGAATGCCATCCGGAAGAAGAACGAGGGTCTGAACTGGTTGCGGATGGCATCGCGGGTAGATGCTGTTGCCTCTAAAGTACAAACAGCGGTCACCATGAAAGGGGTATGTGGCATATCGTTCCCACAGATACAATTTACTACATTATTGGGGCGATTTGATTAGTGCCTTGGCAGAGATGTGCCGTTCCGGAACAGCGAATCACACTGCAACCAGCAACAACGGTAGTGTTTCCTCACACGCGTTAGACCTGCGCAGGAACATTAGCCATATTGAGCCTACCGTAAGTAGGCACAACCGAGCATTGCATGTTCTGCGGCACATCACTGCTAATTAAATTGGCCCCTATGATAGTTATGCAGTTCTGCGATAGCTGTGTGCCTTCTGTGTACACCAATGATGTGCAACTGATGTTACTTCAAGAGCCCCACACATTACTTGGTATAATTACTAAAGCAAGAGTTTTTGGAAGTGGAGATGTTGCCCATAGCAACCATTCAGATTGTACTTAACATTTAACTAGCATCATCTACAAAATAACAGCTAGAATCTGATTGTTTGCTATGGGCAACATCTCCACTTCTAAAAACTCTCACTTTAGTAAATATACCCCTTAGTCTCAGTAATAAGTTAAAACAATCCCTTTTTTTTTTTTTTTTTTGTCTTAAGTACTGTATTTTTATTGGCTTTTCAAACTCCAAACGGGCTCAAAGGGGAAAAACAAATACAAAACAAAATTATACTACCAAAATACAATAAACTAGAATATCAAATGTAAGAGCACATGTATATCAAGAAATTGCAAGCAATAATACATATCTGAAATATGTACTAAAATCGAGGAAGCATAAATGCCACAGCATCAGACCAAAGCATTAAAGGTATATAAAGTAAAGAGTGGGCCAACAGAGGAAAAGAGGCATGGGTAGAAAACCTAGAACCCAATCAGTGTGTTACCAGAGGGATCAGCAAGAGCATAACAGGAATCTTGCCACAGTGACCAGTCTTTGTCAAACTTTAGGGGACTTTTTTTTTTCTGATACAGAACCCGCTCATGAAAACTATCCAGGAGAGGAGGAAGGCGGGGTCAAATTCCATCCAACCACGAGCAATGCAGACCCTGGTTATTCACATATAGATATAAAGGAGCAGTGAGTGATTCCTCCAGATCGAGACTGAATGTTCAAATACATGGGGCTAGTAAATGTAAAGTAATACCCTTGGAGCATATAGAAGCAACCACCTGAGCCCAATATAAAGCCACCTTAGGACACAACCACAGAAGATGCCAGAAGTCAGCGGAAGGAGCAGAGCATTTAGGACTTAAAGGTGCCTACACACTTGGCGATGTGTTTACGATCCGACATTGGGTCTGATTTTCCTTTGAACTCTCCCCCAGCAGTTGTGGGCACAATTTGGTGTTGAAAACTGTCCAATGTGACAAACGATCTGTAGTGCCTCCTACTATTCCAGTGCATTGTGACTGAGATCGTCAGATCTACCTTACAGCACGGCAGATCTGAAGATGTGATTTACGACCTGCGTGATCATGAGTGGACACTCACGATTTGGGCATATTTTACACTATTTGTCGTCGCGATGCGTCGGAATCTGGCAATTTGTGTAAAATATCGCTAAGTGTGTAAGCACCTTAAGTCAGAAGAAGAACTAGCAAGTTTACACAGGAGAGAAGGGGTCTAATAGACCCTGTGCAAAATATACAACTGTATCTGCTGAAACCTGGCATATACGCCGTGGTACCCTGCCGAGAACCCAGTATAAGGTACCACTCCTCATCAGTGAGAACACCCAAATCCACAACCCAGCGAGACCTAAGGCTGCACAGATCCCCCTTACCAGAAGAGAACAGGAGAGAGGAGCAGGCCAGTGAAATAGAGTGGCGCTCGGGTTAAAACAATACATTTAATGAACGTGACCACTATCAGGGGAATTCAATATGAAACGTAAACTTCGCTGTCGAAGTTTACGTTTCATATTGGAGCTTTTACCTGGGATAAAGTATCGGGCGCGCGCCCGCTTATCCCCGTATTCAATATGAGATGAACGAAAACGGGAGCCTGCGAAGTGGGATTTGCGTAAAGTTACGAAATTTTCCTTAAAAAAATTGTAGGACCCCCCCTAAAGTTGTAAAAACATGGGGGATCACTATGGGTACCCCCGTTTTAGCCTGCAAATGAAAGTCGGGGTTTTAAATAGTCGCAGCAGGTGTTTTTTTCCCGACATTGAAGTGTTGCAGAAGAGCACTTAGGTTTTTTTTTTCATTTTTTTTAAGTGGTCCCATCAAATTTGGGGTACATGAAAATGGGTACTAGCATATTTTTATGTCCCTAAAGTAAGTTTTTAGAAATTCTGCAACTATGCACCTGCCGCTAATAGCCTATTCTAGAATACACCTGCCGCATATTTGCAGAATAGCCCTGAACCTATTTCCCTATTTTTAAACACTTTTTTTTCCCATATTTTTTTTTTTTTCACCCCCAATTTTTAAATTCATTTTTTGGGGTGTCCCTATTTTTTTTTTTTTTGACAGTTATTTTTAAAATGTCATTCCCCGGGGTGCAGGCTATTTTTTTTTAAGCCTGCAGCCCTAAACCCCAATTCTGCAATTTTTTTCGCCACCTATTCAGTGGTGAAAAGTTATCCCCGTTTTTTTTCAAAGACTTTTCGAACCTGCGAAAAGTCTTTGAAATTGAATACAGTGTAAAACTAAAACCTGCGATAATGATGTCATAGGTGCGATATTAACGCAAAAATGGCGTTTTCACTCAATATTGAATTCCCCTATATGTCTAATAACCTATCAATCATCCGTATTTTAAACGAGAGTTACAGGCTAGAACAAGCATGCTAGATACTGCTCTGTGCACCAGAACTTGCCCAAGGTGTCATTTGTCAATATCATTAATTTTGTCTTAATAATTTCATATATAGTAAACTAAAAGAATGAATGTTGGTCACTGCCCTCATTAGGAATAGCCCTGATAGTGTTGAAAGTAAATGTATTGATCTAAGCTACCATTTGCTAGAGCTGGGAAATCTCAAGCTCCAGTTGTTGGGGAAATACAAGACCTTACCACAGAATTTGGTATTTGCAGGCACACATTAGTAAGGTACAAAAAAAGTGAAAGAGAAACTGGGTTGTCTCAATAGGTACACTGATACAATTTATTAAAACATCACTTTTATTAATTCATATCCCATTATAATATTGGTTAAGTGTGATCTACTGTGGAATATATTTGGTCAAAAGATAGAAGGTACACAATACTATCGGTGCTCAGGAAAATAAAACGTGTTTTATTTGTATTTATTTTTTTTAAAGAGAAGAAAAGAATACAGTGTCGGGCTCTTTCTGTCTAATGTTTTGTCAAATATACAGTACCAGTCAAAAGTTTGGACACACCTTCTCCTTCAATGGTTTTTGTTTATTTAAATTATTTTTAACATAGTAGATTAGTACTGAAGACATCAAAACCATAAAAGAACACATGGAATTATGTTGTAAACAAAAAAGTGTTAAACAAATGAAAATATGTTGTTATATTTTAGATTCCTCAAAGTAGCCCCCTTTTGCTGGGATGACAGCTTTGCACACTCTTGGTATTCTCTCAATCAGCACCATGAGGTATCTCCTGGAATGGTTTTCCAACAGTCTTGAAGGAGTTCCCAGAGGTGCTGAGCACTTGTTGGCTGCTTTTCCTTCACTCTGCGTCCAACTCATCCCAAACCAGCTCAATTGGGTTTAGGTCAGGTGATTGTGGAGGCCAGGTCATCTAACGCAGCACCATCACTTTCCTTCTTGGTCAAGTAGCCCTTACATAGCCTGGAGGTGTGTTTGGGGTCATTGTCATGTTGAAAAACAAATGATGGTCCAAGTAAGCGCAAACCAGATGGGATGGCATGGCGCTGCAGAATGCTGTGGTAGCCATGCTGGTTAAGTGTGCCTTGAATTTTTAGTAAATCACCAACAGTGTCACCACTAAAGCACCATCACACCACCTCCTCCATGCTTCACAGTGGGAACCACACATGCAGAAACCATCCGCTCACAAAGACACGGCGGTTGGAACCAAAAATCTCATATTTGGACTCATCAGACCAAAGTACAGATTTCCACTGGTCTAATGTCCATTCCTTGTGTTTCTTGGCCCAAACAATTCTTCTTTTTGTTGTTCATCCCCAGTAGTGGCTTCTTCGCAGCAATACGACCATGAAGGTCTGATTCACACAGTCTCCTCTGAACAGTTGATGTTGAGATTTGTCTGCTACTTGAACTCTGTGAAGACTTTGGCCCTGATTCAGACCCACTCGCAAGCGACTGTCCGCTCGCAAGTGGGTCGATGGTCTGCACTGAGCAAGCGTACGACGGAGGGAGCTCCGTCGTGCGCATGCGCCAGACGCGACGAGCGAAGGAAAGTCCTTCGCTCGTTGTGTCTGATCAAAGGGGGCGTGCTGTCGATGTTGATTGACAGCACGCCCCTTTGGTGGGCGTGCCTCCCTGACGGGGTCGTTCCCAAGGGAACGCCTACCTTCAGAAGCCGGCCCACTGACATCACTAGTGATGTCAGTGGGAGTGATTTTGGCTCTGATAGAGCCAAAATCACTCCGGGCCTTGCGGTTGAAAACCTCAACCGCAGGCTCCGGCTCGCAGTTTCGATGGTCGCGATGGTCACGACCATCGCGGCCATCAAACTGCACGCTCGTATAGGCTGTGGGTGGTGACCCACAGCTATACGAGCGTCCAGGAGGACGCTCCAGAATTATGGAGGGCGGCCCTCATTCAGAGCGTGCGCTCTGCTCAGAGCGTACGGCTCTGAATGAGGGCCTTTATGTGGTCTCTAATCCGAGGTGCTGTTAAATAGCGTTTTCTGAGGCTGGTAACTCTAATGAACTTATCCTCTGCAGCAGAGGTAACTCTTGGTCTTCCTTTCCTGGGGCGGTACTCATGAGAGCATTCATCATAGCGTTTGATGGTTTTTGCAACTGCACTTGAGGATACATTCAAAGTTCTTGAAATCTTCCGTATCGACTGACCTTCATGTCTTAAAGTAAGTCTTTTCTCTTTACTGAGTTGTGGTTGGTGCCATAATATGGATTACAACAGTAGTCAAATAGTGGTGTCCACTGTGTACTAACCCTACCTCTGCACAACACAACTGATGGTCTCAAACACATTTAGGAAGGCAAGGTAATTCCACAGATTGACTCTTGACAAGGCACACCTGTTAATTCAAAACCATTCCAGGAGACTACCTCATGAAGCTGATTTAGAGAATACCAAGAGTGTGCAAAGCTGTCATCCAAGCAAAAGGGGGCTACTTTGAGGAATCAAAAATATAAAACATATATTGATTTTGTTTAACACTTCTTTTTTTTTTTTTTTTTAGTTTACAACATTATTTCATGTGTGCTCTTTTATGGTTTTGATGTCTTCAGTATTAATCTACTATGCTGAAAATAATTTAAATAAACAAAAACCATTGAATGAGAAGGTGTGTCCAAACTTTTGACTCGTACTGTATATGTAACTGTCCACAAAATATTCACTCTCGTTAGTACAATCCCATATTATGTACCATTAAATTTTTCAGGGTTGCATAAAAATCGTATTTTTAAAAAAAAAATCAAAAACTGATTTATATCAGATTTTTGGATTTAAATGGGATATTTTTTATTTTAAAAAAATTTTTTACGTAAACTATTACATTTTTAAATGTTTTATTAAAAAAAAAAATGTTAATAAAAAATCCTGTTTAAATCACATCAATCCGTTTTTTTATTTTTTTAAAAGACATTTTTATGCAACCCTACTAAACTCCTTCTATATAAGGGTACATGAAAATTATCATGGGATTCCTTTCCACATGCTGGTCAATTATAAAGGTTGATAATTTTCAAAATCAACTATTGTAAACTGAGTTGGTCAGGTACATTAATTATAAATTATGTACGTCGGATATGCCATACCATAAGTATACACATGTATATTTTTATGTGAGATTAATTTGCTCAAATAAGGAACGCCTTATTACACATAAGATATATTACCTCAAATTCAAGATATAATATCTCTCATTATTAAGATTTTGGCAGGTGTATGAGCCTGGTAATAGATTGGAAGGTAGAATGGCAAGCAAGTGATATTATTATGATAATGAGTTCTCAGTAGTTACAATTGTATCCTATTATTAGGAATATTGTCATCCTATCATGAGGAGAGGTTTGGTACACGTCACTCTGGTAGTGTAAATGGTCACTTAGTATGCAGGGTGATACGTGTTATTCAACCAACAGACAAGATAATCTGTTTAGGACAGTTTAAATACACAATCATGTTTTTATATAGACATTCGAGCAGAAACACTGCCGACGACGCGCACTTTTCACTGTTAAGCTATTTCATGACAAATCTGATGTACATTATTTATAATTAACATACCTGACCAACTCAGTTTACAATAGTTGATATTGAAAGTTATCAACCTTGATAATTGACCAACATGTGGAAAGGAATCCCATGATAATTTTCATATACCCTTATATAGAAGGAATTTAAAGTTGCTGTACATAATAATATGGGATTGTGCTGAGTGAATATTTTGTGGACAGTTGCATATATACTTGGCAAAAAATTAGACAGAACCAGACACCGTATTCGTCTTCCTTTTTTTTAGTGATAAAAAAAAAAAAGCAAAAATACTGCGCTAGTGTTTATAGGAGCAGCTCCGTTTTTATCAATAGACATAAATTGAAAACATAACTGGAGCACTATGATCAAAGGTGATAATGGGTGTGGGTATCTTAAAATAAGTAATGTTTAAAACATGCAAATACCAATAGTACATAAAAATATATTCTAAAATGGTATATGTTTATAGCCCTTTTCTGATAAGGGAGTCAGCATGTCCGGTTTTCTTTATTGGTACAGGATTCCAATATAAGCCTTGTGGGGGTAGGTCCACAGGCACTGTATCTCGATGGCTAACTTTCCCTATCTAGTACCTTTATTGTAGTTCCAAATCTTCCTCCCGGCTGGTCTCCTTTTAAACTCGTGCGGCCACTTCCGGTGACGGCGTCTGCAAACTTCCGGTTTCCCGCTGTCATCAACCAATGCGTTTCATGCATATGGTACTTTGTCAAGGTTGTTGGTTACTTCATGGGGTTGCTCCTTTTATATTTTAAAATTCCCCAAGCTTTATTGACTATTTAGTTTAAAAATGGATGTCTCTCTGGAAATGATGTAATTAAGAACGGTAACCACATGGGTTTTTTTTTGTTTTGTTTTTTTCTTCTTTGGTATTGCATGCATAATTAGACAGGAGATTATTAATCTAAAATTAAAAAAAAATTTAAATTGTATGTTATAGGATAATAAATATTAGTTCAAATTTTATATTTTTATATATTTCTTTATAGAAATGGTTTTGGCTCCAAATCTATATTAAGACCATGTTAGTGTTTTTAAGTAAAAAATCCATTTGGTTTCATTTTTTATTAATTCTGAGGTAGGGTTCCCTCCTGTGCAGTTATGATACACTTTTTTTTGGATACCAATAAATTTAATACAGGATGGATCCTTATTGTGACAATCTGATTTGAGGGTAATTACATCCAAATCAGGTGAACGGTGTAGGAATGACAACGGTTTCTATATGTGCCTCCCACTTTTTAAGGGGCCAAAAGTAATGGGACAAACTAAACAATCCTAAATCTAACTTTCACTTTTTAATACTTTGTTGCAAATCCTTTGCAGGCAATTACAGCCTGAAGTCTGGAACACATAGACATCACCAGACGCTGGGTTTCATCCCTGGTGATGCTCTGCCAGGCCTCTACTACAAATGTCTTCAGTTCCTGCTTGTTCTTGGGGCATTTTCCTTTCAGTTTTGTCTTCATCAAGTGAAATGCATGCGCAATCGGATTCAGGTCAGGGGATTTACTTGGCCATTGCATAACATTCCACTTTTTAGCCTTAAAAAACTCTTTGGTTGCTTTTGCAGTATGCTTCGGGTCATTGTCCATCTGCACTGTGAAGCGCCGTCCAATGAGTTCTGAAGCATTTGACTGAATATGAGCATATAATATTGCCCGAAACACTTCAGAATTCATTCTGCTGCTTTTGTCAGCAGTCACATCATCAATAAATACAAGTGAACCAGTTCCATTGGCAGCCATACATGCCCACGCCATGACACTACCACCACCATGCTTCAATGATGAGGTGGTATGTTTTGGATCATGAGCAGTTCCTTTCCTTCTCCATACTCTTCTCTTCCCATCACTCTGGTACAAGTTGATCTTTGTCTCATCTGTCCATAGGATGTTGTTCCAGAACTATAATGGCTTTTTTAGATGTTGTTTGTTAAACTCTAATTCTATCTTCCTGTTTTTGTGGCTCACCAATGGTTTGCATCTTGTGGTGAACCCTCTATATTCACTCTTGTGAAGTCTTCTCTTGATTGTTGACTTTGACACATATACATCTACCTCCTGGAGAGTATTTTTGATTTGACCAACTGTTGTGAAGGGGTTTTTCTTCACCAGTGAAATAATTCTTTTTTTTCATCCACCACAGTTGTTTTCCGTGGTCTTCCGGGTCTTTTGGTGTTGCTGAGCTCTCCGGTGCGTTCTTTCTTTTTAAGAATGTTCCAAACAGTTGATTTGGCCACACCTAATGTTTTTGCTATCTCTCTGATGGGTTTGTTTTGATTTTTCAGCCTAATGATGGCTTGCTTCACTGATGATGACAGCTCTTTGGATCTCATATTGAGAGTCGACAGCAACTGATTCCAAATGCAAATGTCACACCTAGAATCAACTCCAGACCTTTTACCTGCTTAATTGATAATGAAATAACGAGGAAATAGCCCACACCTGTCCATGAAATAGCTTTTGAGTTGATAGTCCCATGACTTTTGGCCCCTTAAAATGTGGGAGGCACATATTGAAACCGTTGTAATTCCTACACCGTTCACCCGATTTGGATGTAATTACCCTCAAATTAAATCTGAAAGTCTGCAGTTAAAGCACATCTTGTTTGTTTCATTTCAAAGCCATTGTGGTGGTGAATAGAGGCCAAAATCTGAAAATTCTGTCAATGTCCCAATATTTATGGACCTGACTGTGTGTGTGTGTGTGTGTGTGTTATAAATATATAGTACCAGTCAAAAGTTTGGACACCCCTTCTCATTCAATGGTTTTTTTCAAAACCATTGAATGGGAAGGTGTGTCCAAACTTTTGACTGGTACTGTAATGTATGTTCCACTATCCTCACCTTTTTCATTTTCTTTTTGCCTGGCCCACATACTGGTGGGCACTCTAGAAGGTATATGACATTTTCAGTATAACATGTTGTTTCGTCCTCCAGGTCATATTCCTTTTTTGTTTGATTTGATTGAAACTTTTTTTCAGGGTTGAGTGTTGGTTCTTTTTGTAGTTTTACACGCCAGGCATTCCAAACAATAATAGTGTCCCTTTCCCTCATTTTCCTTTTGTGTTGGTCCTAGTGTCAATCGGTATGTGACTCTTTGTGAGTTGTTCTTGTAAACTTCTAGCTTTTTTGTATATAGTGTTCGGATTTTTAGGTAACCATTTTTAAAGGTGTTCATCCAATTTTAGTATATGCCATTTTTAACTTGTTTTCTAATAGGTAGTGCTCGCTACTGTACTGTGTAATAAATGCAAATTCAAAGTAATTTCTTATGGTTTTGTGTTTATATTTTATTATTGCTGTTCTCTCTGCAATTTGTAATAGCTGTTCTTGGAGTTGCTCCTCATTGTAGCCTTTTTCTGCAAACCTTTTTCTCCATGGCTTGACTTTGTGATTATGTAATTTCCTTGATCTGCGCATTTGCGTCTTACTCTCCTGAACTGGCCTCCCGGAATGTTCGTTAACCAGTATTTATGGTGATTGCTATTTATAGATATGGCGTTGTTTCTGCTTATTTCTTTAATGTGAGTCCTGGTTTCTATCTCTTCGTATTCACAAAGATTTCCAGATCTAAAAAGACAACTACATCTTTACTTATCAGAAAAGGGCTATAAACATATACAAATTTTAAATATATTTTTATGTATTATTGGTATTTACATGTTTTAAACACTACTTATTTTAAGATACCCGCACCCATCATCACCTTTAATCATAGCGCTCCAGTTATGTTTTTAAATTGTTTAAATCACGCTTTATTTTCCTGAGCACCAATAGTATCGTTTACCTTCTATCTTTTAACCAAATATATTTTACTGTAGATTAGACTTAACCAATATGATAAGGGATAAGTATTTTTAATATGAATTAATAAGTGATATTTTAATAAATTGTATCAGTGCACCTATTGAGAGAACCTCCTGTTTCTTTCTTTTTTTTTTTTTTTTTGTAACTGACCTATTTGGTTGTTTAGGCTGCACCCCTATGCATATATGTTTTGATTAAAATGTAATGGGGTACCGATAAGACATTCTATATTCACACATATTGTATATAGGATTCTTGTGTGCAGATATATAACCCTTTACCCATTAGTAAGAGACTGACAGGATGCTGAAGCCAATAATGCTGCTTTTCCTGTCCATCGCTGACAAGGTGACATATCACAGAACCGGATGTATTGTGTAATAACTGCACTCTTTCCTTGCTGTGCCTGCTTACATACTGCAAATACTGGCCATAGCTACAGTACCCTGGCATTAGCAGCAGTAAGGGCAAAGTTTTGCACAAAGTGGCATGTTTCTGTAACGGGCACGCACCAACATCTACTTCTGGCCGTTAGGTAAAGCTAGTTGACACCAGCGGATCTCGTGAAGAAAGTGGGCGCAGTGCAAGTTGTGCTGACTTCATTGTTGCGACCCACTTGTCTTGCGTGCCACTAGTGCAGTTGGAGGGGGGCAGACTGGCCAGTTGGTCACCAGCACCCGGATGACTGGGCGCCCATAGCTACATAAAAGTCTGTCATTGTTCAGTACTATGGAATTTGTGGCAGCTTATAAATAAAGGGTAATAATAATATAATATGCATTTTTGAATTTTTTTTCATGATTTACTTTATGCCATATTGATAAGGATACAAGGTGAATCTATGTGAATAGGAATCCTCTACATAATGTTTCTAATCCATCTGAAATGCCACTTACAGTTCATGTTTGCGGATTTTCTTTATGTACAACGGTTACATTTTCCACCAAATTAAGAAATGTCATAAACCAGGGGTATTAACATATGTCCCTCCAGCTGTTATGGAACTACACATCCCAGCATGCCCTTCCACAGTTTTAGTATGCCCTAATAGCAAAATTGTGGCAGGGCAGGCTGGGATGTGTAGTGCAGCAGCTGGTGTGCCGCATGTTGACTACTGTACCTCTGGCATAAACAAATCTGATCTCTCCAATATGTTGGCATCTAGCATCACCGATCCTGTTTACAGTTCCATGGTCAACAGGCTAATAGGGATTTAGGGGACACTGGAGATCAGTTGTTAAGGGAGAGGGAGTGCTTCAGTTATCCAGAATGGAAGGAGATTGGAGCTAGTCGGCACAACTGGGTCTATCTGAGAGTACAAGTGGCAAACACGTTCTCACTATTACTAATGACTGGTGCCAGCTCAAGAGATGCCTGCAGTATACTTCATGCAGGCAGTGATACATGGGCTCTCTACTTTTAGTAGTGTTCATTCTAGCACCCTGCACCTGTCACAACTCATGCAGTTCCTCTTTCCTGTCTCGGGTGTAACTCTCTGCTCTGGTGCTTCTAGTTCACTCTGGTATGTATCTTAGCAGTTTGTTGCATGAGCAGAATGTGCTAGAAGCACCAGAGCAGAGAGCGACACCCCAGGCAGGAAAGAGGAACTGTAGGGTTGTGACAGGTGCAAGGTGCTAGAATGAAGACTACTTTTAGGATGGTGGTTATAAAAAAGCTCCCCCAATATGACCTAATTATATGTAACATAGTTATTTATGTAAAGCTTGCCACACAATGTAATATAGGCAGCGGTATCAGGCTGCTGGCCCACGATCACCATCCAACTGGCCCCATATTATGATCAGTATTGTTCCTATTATTATGGTGCCATGGAACCCTTGTGGCGCCTTTATAAATACAATGAACACTATATTATCTTTCTAATACCCTGCACCAGTCACCGCGCATTGAAGTTCCTCTTTCCTGCCTGGGGTGTCGCTCTCTGTTCTGGTGCTTCTAGCACATTCTTGTCTGTCTCAGCAGTTTGTTGCATCAGCCGAGTGTGCTAGAAGCACCAGAGCAGAGAGCGGCACCCCAGGCATGAAAGAGCGACTGCACAGGTTGTGAACACTATGAACACTAATAATACTAGAAGATTAGCACTACTGTCCTGTGCATTGTCGTCTTCCAGCCACACTAAGGGCCTGACTCTGAGGGGTATATTTACTAAAGTGAGTTTTTAGAAGTGGAGATGTTGCCCATAGCAACTAATCAGATTCTACTTAACATTTATCTAGCACCTTATAGAAGATAACTAGAATCTCCACTTCTAAAAACCGTCACTTTAGTAAATATACTCCTCAGTCACGCGAAGTGCCAATGTTCGTGGCTTTGAGTCTTTTGTTGTTGTGTGTGCAAAATCCATAAAAAATGTTAATGCATGCCTTACACAATGTGTACACACAGAAGCACTGACACAAGCAGTAGCATAAAGTCACAGGCGCAACTACAGCAAGAGATGCTAAAGCGACCGCGTGAGACTCGGAATCCGGTCCTAAGAAGCCCCAAAGGTTCCGTAAAATATATGGGCCAGACAGCCAGCTAGCTCTCCCCAATATGGTCTCCCATGTACAGCCAATTGCCCAGTGATCTGGCTGATCATCCCATGTGTATCCAGCAAGCTATTGGCCTCTACTACACATGCAGTAGGAATTGTGATGTGCATAGTAAAGCTATCTTTAATAAGATTGTTTTATGTAGTTCTTACTTGTATTTCTGTTTATGGTATAACTGTGCAGCACTGATGTACTAGTGCAGTGGGAAGTATAAAGCATTACAGAAGTGTAATAAACTGTATGAAAATAGGGGAAATCCAATCGAAATATTTTCAAGCAGTGAATTGCTCAGAGTGCTGAGACCTCATCATCGTTTCTCCTCCTCTCCCCAACACAGGTGACTAAGAACATGGCTCAGGTGACGAAGGCTCTGGACAAAGCTCTGGGCGCGATGGACCTGCAGAAGGTGTCTGCAGTGATGGATAAGTTTGAGCAGCAGGTTCAGAATCTAGATGTGCACACATCGGTGAGTGAGAGCAGAGACTGTCTGTCCTCTGTAACTAGATCACTTCTTCTCTTATCACAATGCACTAATGCCCGCTTCATGTCACTGCGATTGTTCCACTGGGGTCTATGTATGGGAGCAGGGGGCTTAGATACTGTATTATGGGCCTGATTCTGAGTTGGGAAGCAACAGTTGCTATGCTGCAACTCTCCACTGGGTGGCAGTCATGTTGAGCTTTTTTTGTATTGAATATTGTGGTCAGCTCAATGCTGCTACTTGTCTCCATCCTGTCTAACCACTAGTAAACTAGTCCAGGCTCAGTAATTCCTCAGTCCTTTGAAGTATATGGCAACGTTTGTGACTCATATGCAGAGCGAAAGTCCCCCCAAAAAACTCACTATTTTTCCCTATGACAACTGTATACCTGTGGTTTGGAGCGGAAAACACTGATGATCTGCAGTAATGTCTGTTATCTTTTCTTTTTGATGTATTCTCAATACGCAATGAGCTGACGGCAAATAGCATGCTATGTTTTTATCATGTTTTCATCTTCAGTTTGGTTTTTTTTCCTAATGACAAGTTACATTCTATAATAAAGCTACTATTCATAGCTATGCGTACCTTGGCGCAGCTTACGATTTCTGTATTTTTTGCTCCATAGCTTCAGCTATTCTGTTAGATGCACCCAGTTACTTTGTGGCTGATCACGCCACAAACGTGCGCAGGCATCGCGCCATGTGATTCTCCGCACCTGCATACGCTACGGTACACTATGGCGCACACTGCGATCACACCATGCATTCCTATGGAGGCGCGGTCTCGTGCACGTGTCCGATGTCGGGCACGCGTCTCGCGATATGCCGCGCCAGCAGCAAGGATATGGCTGTGCATATCTGTAACAACAATTTTCAGCAAAAGGTGGCTAAAAGACACTAACTGAACCACACGCTTAATGGGATTTCCTGTCTGGAATTGTGCTGTGTATTATTGCGTATAGGAACAAATTGTTACTTACATTGTACAGGATAATAAGCAGAAACGATATTGCTTTGATAAATATAGTATACATGAAAAATAAAAGCACTGAGGATTGGTGCAGCCAGCCAATGAGCACAATGGAACTAGTGATTCTATGGGCCTCAACCTGAGGGGACTCTGGGTTATTAAGCCTTGGTGAGAGGTAACCGTATGCTCTTTGGGACATAATCTTTATGTAATAAACCAGGAAACTTCAAAGGTGTAGTTTGCTTATTATATAAGTAAAAGAGAATTTGGGAGTCTTATACAGAAAATTGTATAGTGGATGCCCAGCTTTAATAGTAGCTTTATTACATAGGGAAACTTACTATTCACTGTAGTGAATCTTTAAACATTCTAATTATGGGAAATGCAATTTTCCTTTTTCTAATATGTTGACTATAAATTTCAAGACATTATACTGGTCTGCAGTTATTGATATATTCAATATGCTTCATGACACATAATATATACTATGAAGACGTATTCTACAACCTGGTTTGGATTCTTACGAAAAGTCCACAAGGTTCAATTTTGTATTTAATCCAAAAACCATTTGTATGCAGCTGGACTGTACCGGGTAATGCTGGAAGTCCGTATTGCAAAAATATTTTTGTCAGCTCTCTTTATGCAGCCACAATAGCAAACAAACAAGGTGATGGCCAAACCGCTGCAAGCAGTGTTACAGGCGTGAACCGAAAACATACCTGAGTAAGGGTAAACCTGTGGGTCTTTATAAATGTGTCAGCCAGTAATGAGTACACCTGTGCATCGCCTAGGTGATCCGGAAAACATGCAGTGTTAAAGGTCCCCCCACCTCTATTTGCACCATCCCCCTTCCCTACTCCAATTAATTTACGTTATTATTAGACATTTGTTTAGTAGAGGATGGGAGGGGGGCTATCAGAAGGGACCACTGATATCCATTCATGGTTGGCTGCTGTGTGTAAGGAAACTTGCACAGAAATGTCATTATTTTCTTTTCTTCACCAAACGCAGAAGATAAAAACCCCTTTAGTCTACTACTCCCCAGTACTGACCCTCTGACTCTCCTGCAGGTGATGGAGGATTCAATGGGCTCAGCGATGACTCTCACCACCCCCCAGGAACAGGTGGACAGTTTAATACTGCAGATCGCAGAGGAGAATGGGCTGGAGGTGATGGATCAGCTGAACCAGCTTCCCCAGGGCGCCTCCTCAGTGGGGGAGTCCTCCACCCGCGCTCCGGAAGACCAGCTGTCACGCAGGTGAGGACGGTGCTTGTCTTGTTACTGTATTGGCAGCAATAGGGAACCTGTATGGCTTTGTATCTCGCATGATCTTCTGAATACAGGAGACTAACGTTAGGTAAGCAATACCACCATGTGTGTGTGCAGCTATTTGGCAATGCTATATGTCATTTTGGAAATATTGTATATTTGAACTTGAAATGATCATGATTCAGTCCAGTCACAACCCAGTGTTCCTGCTTTTATGATTGCACTACTTGTTATGAAAGTCTTGATGCTCTGTCTGTACAGGTACAAATCTATGGCCTCACTAACTTCAGTCCTTTTCTCTCCTCTTTTCAGACTGGCTGCCCTGAGAAATTAAAGTCCCACAGATTCTGCCTCTCCCTCCCATGCCTGGAACATTCAGGAGTTTGGGTTACGCTGGGGTCTCTATCCCACTGCGGCCTTCACCAATTATTTTAAGAAGCTATTGGGCCACGGCGACGTACTGCTACTGCTGTCCAGTTCTCTGCAGTGCTGAACCCTAAATTCGGCCTATCCCTAAGGACCTCTCGATGCATGGATAAAAACCTCACGTGCAGGGGTTGCATTCACTCGAATACTGTACATGTATCATATTCTCTCGCTATTCTTCCTAAATCCCAATAAGAGCTGACACCTTGCCAAATATGCATTGCTGGGGTGAGGGGACTCTTGGCGTCACACATCTCTCTAGTGCTGTCACTACAGTTCTGTACAAATAGTTATTTATACTCTAATGCCTAAAGTGAGCAGAGGGGCAACTTCATCATTTTGGTTCAAATACATTGCTTCCTTCTACGTAAGAAACCATAATCCTTATAACTGATTGAGACCCCTGACACCTCTGTCCGTGTGGACTACTGTTCTTTTAGTGCAATTTTATTCTTTAACCGTTTCATGTCTGGAGTAAACGTCTATGTACAGCTTCCTGGCCCCTCTGTGTGCATGGACGCCCATTCCGAAGCACCATTTTAATTTCTATCCATGTCATGGCGCGGAGTACGTCCCAAATACCAAAGTGAAGACGCATTAACTCCGTCTGTGACAGCCAATGCATTATGGTGCAGCCCTGTGTTAGCTTTAAATAGCTATGAGATCAATAAATTTGTGTGTATGAGGTTATGCACCTAATCAGTGGAGAAAAAATTGATTTGTAGGGTGACATATAGGATTATATAATGCAGCGGAGAGCCCCCTAACCCTGCAGTTGTATCTGTCTTTTGCCAGGTCCATTTGTTTTTAACCCTGGTTGAGAATGGGTTAAAATTGTTATCTTGTGCCTGTTAATCTTTTAACACCCTGTTGGCAGTGCCATGTTTGTTTTCGGTAGAGTATAGTACCAGCGAGGCCTTCAGATACACATGGGGAGTGGGTAAGCACAGGTATGTATGCTGTAAATATGCCATGTACTTGTGACAACACTAAAGCAGGGCCTCCATTTGTGTTTCCTGGGTACTTGTCAAGTGGAAAATGCATAGTCACCCGATTGTTCTGCCCATCCCCCTACCTCTCGCCTTCTCCGTTGTGCCACCTGTCTCAGAGTCTGTTATTGCACCGTTATTTTATCCTGATGTAGGGTTTCTGAGGCATCCTTATGTAAATGATTTGTTTTTGTTTTTAACAAAGATGCCTTTTTGTTTATAAATTCTCAGCTTTTGACCTTTTTTTTGGTTGTAATTTATCTGTAAAGAGATGTTTGTATTTACTGTACGTTTCAAAATAAATTCTTTATAATTCCTAAGTGTGGTATCCTTCCGCCTTGTAAATATGATCTTGTGATGAGGCGCTTGTTTAGTCCTCCTTTCGTGACATAAGGCAAGGCTTGGGTTCATCGTTCTAGTTGGTATGTAGTTATGAGACCGGTGAACACATGGCTGCTGGTCTCTATAACGACTGTGTCGTCATCCCGGCAAGGGATCTAACATAGGCGTCGAAATACCGGATGCCGGACTAAACGTCCAACGCCGAGGGTAAGTATCCACATAGCCGGGGATGGGGGGGTTAGGTTTAGGGACCTCCCAGGGAGACTAGGGGTTAGGTTATATTACAAGTGTCATTTATAATGACAAGACTGAGGCTATATTTATAATACTACGATCTGTACCAACTAATAGAATACTATTACACAGTAGGGAAATATATCAGTGGTAATAGAGTTATAATAATAAGACAGCGGTAATTGGAATATCTTTTTATTTCACTTTAATTTTTTATATCATTCACAAAACTTTTTATTTTGTTTTATGTTTTTTGCTTATTTCTTTAATATATGAGTTATTGATTTTATTCATATTTCGCCATATGGTACCCCTACAATATATTTTATTAAAATGATTAATAAAGATTATATATTTCAATGCATACATAATACGATAACAAGTGGTATACAATGATGTGTTAGAGTGCACCAAACATAAGAACTCTATCCTTTCTTCTTTTTTCTGTTTATGCTTATGTGATATATAGAGTTATTGGTAGCACCATCCAAGTTATAAAATATATATACTATTGGAACAAAATAAATAGAATGAATTTTGTATTCTAAAATACTTGGAACGTTAATATTAAAATGAAATAATTTAAGTTCATTCAATATGTGTAAACATACACTGTATCCCACATTCTCTAGTGCGGGATCACATTCTGTCTCAACAATCTGTAATAACATCAGCAGGCACCCCCACATCCGATGAATAAATGTTAGGAGCTATAATAAACAGATCTGACCTTTCCATCAACTTTTAAGGGGTGTAAAGCTGGATACACACAGGGCCGGATTAACCATGGGGCGGATGGAGCTGCAGCTCCAGGCCCATCATCAAAATAGGCCCACCGTCCACAGCAGCATCTGCTGTAGATAGGAAAAATTTTCTTGTTACAGGCTGCCTGAGGCCGTCTGACCTCCGCCCACTGAAATCCCGGTGGGCCGTCCACATCCCCCTCCCCGATTCAACTTCAAACACTTAGCATAGCAATGCCCTGGTAGCCTGCTTCACTAGCCTAGCCCTCCCTGCGCCAGTGTGTCTCAGCGCTTCCTCCGCGCCGTGTGACGTCACATACAGTAGGTGCTGCCCGTGCCCCCATCAAAAGGACAAGTAGCCGAGCCCGACCTCAGCTCCGTGAAGGCGGCTCGGCTGTGTGACTGGCTGTCCTCACACCGAAGTGTCAGGCGTCCTGTGTTGGCTGCTGATCGGGTGTCCTGCAGGCTGCTTGCTGAAGAACAGGGTGTCCTTCCCTTCAACCTGAGCCTCAGACAGTGCCTTCATAAGAGGTATGCAGGTGCTGACAAAATATTTTAATATAGTTGAACCAGTTTCATGTATTTGCGGGTCATGTGTTGTGTATGTGTGTGTGTGTATATATATATATATATATATATATAATGTATTCACGTAAATGCATATACTTACAGTATGTGTATACTGTATGTATGCATGTTTTTTTCTGTACTGTGAACCTGATTCAGAGCTGTATGCTATGCCGATATTTATGCAGTTGATCGATTGTCGGCCATCTGCGCATGCTTCTAAGTCACACAGTGCACGCGTCAAAGTTCATTATTGTAGTCGGTCGCAGCAACTTTTTACCCACAGTGTGATTGATAGGCAAGGACCTTTTGGTGGAGGTAACAGGGAGTGGTAGTGAAAACGCAGGCATGTCACAGCCAATTTCAGGGAGGGTCGAGTCTGTGACTGCGATCCCATACAAAATAACAGTGGCATCTCAGTTCAGGCGGGCCATTCTGCACAGCCATAGGGTTACTCAATAGCCGATAATTGAAGGATCTGTGGTTGCAGACGCTTGGATATGCAAAGCCGCAGGTGGGCATTTCAATACATATCACACTCCCACCACGCTGGTCAAACTTCCTGTGGCAACACACAATAGGCCCTTTATAAATTTCCGCTCCAGGCCCATGTGGACCTTAATTTGGCACTGCATACACAAGTAAAGATTTTTTGTCCACTCATCCAACTAGTTGATTGATTGGAATGAAAATCTGGCAACGTATGAAAGCAAATGACAATCAGCAATTTGCTCCCAAACGCCAGAAAATGGACTAAAACTGTTGTTTGAACAAATTGTTTAGATCAAACATTTAACAAACTTGTCTGACGACCATTTTCATCTGTTTTCTGTCATTTAGGAGCAAATTGCTGATCATCAGTTTCTCCCATACATTACCAGATTTTCATTCCAACCAATCAACTAGTTGGGTAGTTGGACAGAAAATCTTTGTGTGTGTATGCAGCTTTAGGCTGCAACAGGTGCACAATGCAAATCTGCAGAGAGGCGTCCATTTGTCAGTCTTGTTTTAATGTGCACCATTTAATTGTAGCACACTGATGCATAACATGGCTGGCCTAACATGCCTTACCTTCTCGTAATGAAATAAACCGGAATCGTGCAGTTCTTTAACGTAGGAGGAGGAGGCTATCGTGATGCATACTGCACATCCCTCCTGGTACTGCATGATCTCCCTGTGTTGTGCGCTGGAGGTTATGTGATATATAAGTTGGATGTTCTGGGCAAAGATCAAGATAAATCTTATACTGCAGGTAATGGTCAGCAAGGCATAAATCGAAACTGAAGAACTGGGGCTGATGGGACAGACAGAAAGGACTGATGGGTCATACAGCAGGAATGGGGGGATGCAAGTGGAGGCTGGGAGGGCTGCAGTGTGACAGAGATTCTGATTCATGTCAAGTCCAAGGTTTACCTTATGATTAGTTGATGAAAATTGAGCAGATTTTGAATGGGCAGTATGGTAGCAGAGTGGTTAGTATTGCAGTTCTGGGTCATGTTATTGATTCCAACCAGGGCCCTCTCTGTGTGAGGTTATATGTCCTCCCTGTGTATACTAATCTTTTTCAATTTGCTTGTTCCATCACATTCCGCAGATGCTCCATTAGAAAATGAGGTGCAGCTAAACTCTTAGTAAGTATCGTATGACCACAAAAAAACTAAAACTTTTGGTTTAAATGGATTTATTCTTTAAAGGTACCTGAACACAAGTATACCTGGAAATGAATGAGAAGTTTGACAATGGAACTGAGTAGAAGCTATTGTCTGGTATCAGCCAGCTCACACTCTGATAGGCTTCCCGCAATGACATTATTTCTGGAAAACTTGTACATATATATTTATTAATGTTACTAGAATTTATTATAAATGAGGCAACTTTTTTATACTCTGTTTAAAAAAATTTTTTTTATTTTTTTTAAATTCCAGCGAGCATTTCCCAGGTCTCCTCCTCCTCCTCAGGGCTTCACAAGATTTGGCTCCAAAACTTATTGAACTACAAGTCCCAGCCGTCCCCTGGTTGCATTTTTGTCTTGACTGCAGCATCAGTTCTTAGTCCCCACAGCACAGCTTGTTTGACAGACTGTGACCTGTGTAAATCTGCTTTCAAACCAGCAAGGTGTAAAGAAGGCACAGAAGAAAAAGTCCTTGACCCAAGCGCTGACAATTGGCTGTGTTTATTTGTTCCTTATAGCCATAGCTTGTGTGGCAGTTGCTCTTTATCGCATTGTATGATATGGGCTCATCCTTGGGAATCTCACTGTTCATTCTGATACTTGTCTAGGAAAACATAGAAAACATGTTAGCGCTCTGTTCCTATGTAGCGGTCTGCAGGCTACTAAACAGGTCTAGCACCTCACCTGTTCCACTTCATTGAAAACACGGATGAGGTTATAGGCCAGGGCTGCCTCAAGTTCCACTTTGGTCCACCCTCTCCTCAGCAGCTCAGCTACAAGGTCTGGGTATTTGGAAACATCTTCCAGACCTTGAGGAACCCTGTGGAAAATAAGTTGCTTTGGTTAAACTGGACAAGAAATATTCTAGACTGGGGGTTGTCAAATCCAGTCCTCAAGCACCACCAACTGGTCATGTTTTCAGGATTTCTTCAATTATGCACAAGGGAGTTATTCTATTTTCTGGATCAGTAATTACCCCATTTTCACATTTCCACAGACAGTAGTCCTGAAAATATGACTTATTGGTTGCACTGGATGATAGAAGCTGACAGCACCATGTTCTAGGCAATCATTAGTGGACTTTCTCTTTATAGAGAAAACAAAATCTTGTTTCAGTTTTAATTTACGGACCTTGGGCCTTATTCAGAGATGGACACAATGTCTACATTGGACGAAGTGGAGCGATATTTTTTTTGCCACTGTGTTCGTCAAAGCCTCACTGACATTCGGTGATGGGCTAGCGATGGTGGACCCTGGGAGGAATTATTCGCAAACTGTGACAGGTAGCATTCGGGTGGGGATTTTTTGTAGAAAAATTCAGGTGTTGGGACTGATTTCAGGGTGTTCTCTAGTGAGGCTCTGCGAATTCGATCGCAGCTGGAGATGAGGCCCTGGCGTCTTAGACGAGACGTTCATTCTGAGGGAGCATAGGCTTGCTCAGAGGTTCGATGTTGATCGATGTTTCTGATGCGCCCACTTTCGTACGTGAGCGGCGGATGTCAGATACTGGAGGTCGGTATCTCAGTGCACAAGACATGCAATTATAAACCAGCAAACCTGACTAAATACTTTCCTATTCACAGACCTAAAGCATGTTTCGGTGAATCGATCACAGATTGGGATTTATTATGTTCCAATTTATGATATTTAACGGTTGGGAGCTATGAGACTGTAATTTGTTCACCTGCCTTCCCGTATCTCACACGCATTCCCCACCAACAGCTGCAATTGTTAATACTTATGAACCGTCCTCAATTTTACCTTCGGTTCTCATGTCATTGTACTGTATGTTATTTATGTGTATTATGAACCCCCTCAATGTACTGTATATTTATATATTAATCTTTCTGCTTTGTGTATACCTGTGATACATTACCTGGGGACCCCATCGTAATCACCCCCAAATCCAACGGATTCATAGCCTGCAATCTTTTTGATGTAATCAAAGTGATCTGGGAAGAAGAAAGGAACGTTTTATCACAGTCACAGGATATAACAGGAAGAATGAGATTACTCCCAATGCTGGGATAAGTCCCTGAAACCTCTGATCTCTTCAGTGTAAATCTTTGGTTACATTGAGAAAAGCTGAGATAAGCTTCTCAGCCACAAATGCTGGGGAAAGGGCTTTTCTGGAATTCACAAAGAGGCCCCTAGGTCTATTACTAAACTTGTTAAAGCCAATTGGAAGGTGATACTCAATAAACATGTCATGTTCCTTCCACCCTGGAAACGGTGCCTGTCAGAATCTCAACATCAAGTAGCGGGGTTAGGGTCAGGCACTAGGGGAAGGGTTAGCTTTAGGCTGCTATACTTACCGACAGGTGTCGGTATCCTAACCCTATTGGGATTCTGACCGCCAGGATCCCGAGTGCCGACATCTCATACCCAACCCCTGGAAACATGTCTCTTACATTAATGACTGATTAATGCCAAGATTATGATGGACACATAACCTGGATATACAAGTAGTTAAGAATAAATCTAATTGGATAACATTTATTTTCCCCACTGTCCCAACCCTAGTAATATAAATCTCATTTAAGTAGAGATGAACAGTTCGGATTTCACTCTGCTCTTTGTGCCAATTTATCACAATCTGAAACCAAAGCAAAGCGCCATCTTTCATGGACGTTTTGGATCTCCCGTGGAGGAAACCTGATGCTTTACTTCGTTTTCACATCCGAACAAACCGAGTCAAATACGAACCGCTCATCTCTACATTTGAGTATCCTAATACGGAGCTAGTTTTACCCTTTCTGTCTTCCAAATCCCATGGAAAGTTTTGCAATAGCCTTCTTAGGTTTATCCGCTATAAACCTGCTTTGCTTTACCAAACCAAATAGTTTTTGGGGCCGTATTTACTAAACAACGGCCTTTCAAAGTCGCCGATTCTTAGCCCACAGAATTCAAAACGGCAATCCTATAAAATGCAAAACCACACCTGGTCTTGCATTTAATATGATTGCCGTTTTGAATTCTGTGGGTAAAGAAGATGACAGAGGCTTTGAAAATCCGCAGATTAGTAAATACTGTATAGATCCTGGTATTTGTGAGGCATCATTATTTTATAGTTTCCCAAACTCTGCCATTACAGTCCAGGTTTTAAGGATATCCATGTCTGAGTCCAGATGTACTAATTAAGTCACCTGTCCAAGCTGGATATCCTTAAAACATGGACTGTAATGGCAGCGTTTGGAAACCTCTCTTATAGGAGATATATATTAAATACCTTCTGCTCTTATTTGTTTACAGTGGAGGGCTTTCAAATTAATTTGTTCCCATCTTACTATGACCTTGGTGGCTGCTGTGTATGGTAACTCCGTAATACTCCAGTGATACTAATATACAGTAGTAGTGGAAAGTTTGTTCACCACATTGACAGATTATTTCTCATGATCTTCAGGACATTTTGATCTAAAGGCTTAAAAGCTTGGAATTAGTGCATTAGACAAATAAAAATAGTGAAGTTGATGCCTGTGTATGAGTTTCTTATTAAAACAAAAATAAGGGGTATATTTACTAAAGTGAGCGTTTTTAAAAGTGGAGTTGTTGGTTGCCTATAGCAACCAATCAGATTTTACTTATTATTTATCTAGCATCTTCTCTAGAAGATAATAGCTAGAATTGATTGGTTGCTATGGGCAACATCTCCACTTCTCACTCTAGTAAATATACCTCTAAGTTTTAGTTTTCGTTTAGAACATTGAAAGTTCTTAAATAATGATGGTCTATTACAGTAAACAAGATAATGACAATATATTCCTTGCACCAAATATTCAGTCCAATCCTATTTTCCGATAATGGAAGAGTTCTATATGATGGGATCTTCTCATATATAAATTACTCCACCAAGGACATACAAGACAAACAAATAACAGTGTGTTAGAAATATAGATGCAAATCCAAATTTCAAAGGAAGGGTAGCAAATAAACGCCCTTTTAAAATCCTTCTGTGTAAATAGATTATATTTCTAATGCTGGCCATACACGCTACAATTATCGGGACGATCCGCCCAATATCGGCGGATCGCCGCGATAATTGTAGCGTGTGGGGGGGGGCAACCGAGGGTTAAATATTGCTCGGTCGGGCATGCTGGATTGTCCAGCATGCCCGTCCGATGCGATATTTCCCAGTAACTGTCGGCCGCATCGGGCAGTGTATGCCCAGCGCAGCCGACAGACAGACATTTCCTGTGTTCCTTCCTACGGAAGGAACAGGGAAATGTCTCCACCCCCGGGGGCGGAGCGCGGATGTCGGGCTGATACACTGAGATTTCTCTCACAGTGGGCTCTATTTACTACAATCCGCATATTGAATGCGGATTGTAGTGTGGTATTACCGAGTGAATTCGCATTGCGAATTCAGGCAATATCACAGGGATTTACTATAAATCCCTTGCAGGGACAGAGCTTACGATAAAGCTCTGTCCCTGCGGATCCCATCCGCACTCTAGTCGCGGTATTTTCGGAAAAAATACCGCGACTAAGAGCCCGCGCATGCGCCGACGCTAAGCCCCACCCCGGCGCTAAGCCCCGCCCCCCACGATCGGGGATCCCCGCGACCCCCCCCTCCCTTCATTACACTTACCTGCATCCTCCTGGCCTCCGGTGATCTTCTCCGGGCTTCCCGATCAGGTGATCTCCCATACTGCACTGGGGCCCGTTCACCTGATGACCGGGCCCCAGTGTACTATGGGAGACCAGCTGACCGGAGAGGAACCATCACCGAAGGCCCGATCACCGGTCCCTGGATTCAGGTAAGTAAAAAAAAAAAAATGTTTTTAATTTTTTTTTCTTTTTTTTACAGTAATCAGCTTGCGGTCTGCTTAGACCACACAGCTGATTACTGGTACCGACTCCCGCCTCTGCTCTCCCCGTTAGAGCAGAGTGGGAGCCCGGTAACCGGGGGAGACCCTGGATAACGCCGCCTCCAGGTGGCGTTATTATCACAGGGCTTCCCCCGGTATTTTTTTACAATTTATTTTTAGTAACTCTGGTCGGATCACATTTCCCATTACAATTATGGGAAATGCGATCTGCTTTACTAAAAATAAGTGATAACTAGGGGTTGGAGTAGAATTTTACTAATTCTACTCCAAATGCCCTGTAATAACTACAGGTGAAACTAAAATAATGTGAAAAGGGTGTGAAAACACCCTTTTTCACACGAGGCTGAAGTTGGCTTCTTATTCATTTCTTATTCACTTCTTATTAATTTCTTATTCAAGCTCCAGCTTCTTATTCAGAAAAAGTTACATTAAAACATTAGAATAAAGTTAGATCACTAAACTAACACTATGTAAACAAAGAACTGTGTCCCTCACACAGTTTACAATTATTATTTTCCTGGCACAATATGGATTTTGACATGAATAGGGCAGTAAACGGGCACAGGCTCCATAATTTGTCATTTTGAATAAGAAGTAGTTGTGCAGGGGTTAACTAGCTTCGGTCATCAAATGTTACACTTGAAACCCACAGAGGGTGGTCTGGTACATATAACCCACTTGTCATTTCCCTTGACCAACAAGGATTTTGGTATGAATAGGGCAGTAAAGCGGGCACAGGCTCCATAATTTGTCATTTTGAATAAGAAGCTGTAGTTGTGCAGGGGTTAACTAGCTTCGGTCATCAAATGTTACACTTGAAACCCACAGAGGGTGGTCTGGTACATATAACCCACTTGTCATTTGCCTTGACCAACAAGGATTTTGGCATGAATAGGGCAGTAAACGGGCACAGGCTCCATAATTTGTCATTTTGAATAAGAAGCTGTAGTTGTGCAGGGGTTAACTAGCTTCGGTCATCAAATTTTACACTGAAAACCCACAGAGGGTGGTCTGGTACATATGACCCACTTGTTATTTGCCTTGACCAACAAGGATTTTGGCATGAATAGGGCAGTAAACGGGCACAGGCTCCATAATTTGTCATTTTGAATAAGAAGTTGTAGTTGTGCAGGGGTTAACTAGCTTCGGTCATCAAATGTTACACTTGAAACATACAGAGGGTGGTCTGGTACATATGACCCACTTGTCATTTGCCTTGACCAACAAGGATTTTGGCATGAATAGGGCAGTAAAGCGGGCACAGGTACCAGATTATCTCATTTTGAATAAGAAGCTGTAGTTGTGCAGGGGTTAACTAGCTTCGGTCATCAAATGTTACACTTGAAACCCACAGAGGGTGGTCTGGTACATATGACCCACTTGTCACTTGCCTTGACCAACAAGGATTTTGGCATGAATAGGGCAGTAAAGCGGGCACAGGCACCAGATTATCTCATTTTGAATAAGAAGCTGTAGTTGTGCAGGGGTTAATTAGCTTCGGTCATCAAATGTTACACTTGAAACCCACAGAGGGTGGTCTGGTACATATAACCCACTTGCCATTTCACTTGACCAACAAGGATTTTGGCATGAATAGGGCAGTAAAGCGGGCACAGGCTCCATAATTTGGCATTTTGAATAAGAAGCTGTAGTTGTGCAGGGGTTAACTAGCTTCGGTCATCAAATGTTACACTTGAAACCCACAGAGGGTGGTCTGGTACATATGACCCACTTGTCATTTGCCTTGACCAACAAGGATTTTGGCATGAATAGGGCAGTAAACGGGCATAGGCACCAGATTATCTCATTTTGAATTAGAAGCTGTAGTTGTGCAGGGGTTAACTAGCTTCGGTCATCAAATGTTACACTTGAAACCCACAGAGGGTGGTCTGGTACATATGACCCACTTGTCATTTGCCTTGACCAACAAGGATTTTGGCATGAATAGGGCAGTAAAGCGGGCACAGGCACCAGATTATCTCATTTTGAATAAGAAGCTGTAGTTGTGCAGGGGTTAACTAGCTTCGGTCATCAAATGTTACACTTGAAACCCACAGAGGGTGGTTTGGTACATATAACCCACTTGTCATTTGCCTTGCCCAACAAGGATTTTGGCATGAATAGGGCAGTAAAGCGGCCACAGGCTCCATAATTTGTCATTTTGAATAAGAAGCTGTAGTTGTGCAGGGGTTAACTAGCTTCGGTCATCAAATTTTACACTTGAAACCCACAGAGGGTGGTCAGGTACATACGACCCACTTGTCATTTGCCTTGACCAACAAGGATTTTGGCATGAATAGGGCAGTAAAGCGGGCACAGGCTCCATAATTTGTCATTTTGAATAAGAAGCTGTAGTTGTGCAGGGGTTAACTAGCTTCGGTCATCAAATGTTACACTTGAAACCCACAGAGGGTGGTCTGATACATATGACCCACTTGTCATTTGCCTTGACCAACAAGGATTTTGGCATGAATAGGGCAGTAAAGCGGGCACAGGCTCCATAATTTGTCATTTTGAATAAGAAGCTGTAGTTGTGCAGGGGTTAACTAGCTTCGGTCATCAAATGTTACACTTGAAACCCACAGAGGTTGGTTTAGTACATATAACCCACTTGCCATTTGCCTTGACCAGCAAGGATTTGGGCATAAATAGGGCAGTAATGTGGGCATATGCACCAGATTTCTTAATTTTGAATAATTACCTGTAGTTTTTCAAGGGTTAAATAGCGTTGGTCAACAAATTTGACAATTGGGGTCTTTCCCTAAATTAGTAAAAACCCCAAACCTCTGAGCATGGTCTGGTATTGGAATAGAGGAAAAAAAATCTGTGTGGGGTTCACCTTTTCTTCCGATAACCAGCACTAGGCTGGTTATAGGGAGAATGGGGTAACACTATAGCAGGGAGACACACTTAGCGTGGTGTCCTCCTACCATCACATTATCCAGCACTAGGCTGGTTATAGGGAGGAAGGGGGTAACACTATAGCAGGGAGACACACTTAGCGTGGTGTCCTCCTGCCATCACATTATCCAGCACTAGGCTGGTTATAGGGAGGAAGGGGGTAACATTATACCCGGGAGACACACTTAGCGTGGTGTCCTCCTGCCATCACATTAACCAGCCCCAGACTATTCAGCATGTTTCTGGAATCTCTCGGAAAGCTGGTACACCGGCAGTTGTGTAATAAGGGGGTGCGTGTGGGGCACCTTGCCCTGGGCACCATCTGACAGCCCCGGCAGAGGGGGTAGCTGATGTCCAGGGCGATGTCCAGTGCTCAGTGGCGTAACTAGGGCAGGGTCGCCGCGGCCGGTGACGCCCCCGCACTGCCGGCCACGGTACTGGCCCATCCTAGTTAAACAGTGTAGTGTCGAGCGCAGTGAGGAGCTCATTCAGAGTCGGTCGCTGCTGGCGGCCACTCGCTTTGCATGTGGGCAGGTGTTTTTTTTTTTTTATCTCCGGCTGCTCGCAAAGCTGTGGGTGACCATCCACAGCTTGTGCGATCGGGCTGGAGACAGTCATAATTATCATGACCATCGGGCTTGCGACGAGACCCTGTGGTAGGGTCTAGCTGCCGCAAGCCTGAGTGTACTTCTTGCTCTAATAGAGCAGGAAGTCCACTACTGACATCACTAGTGATGTCAGTAACCCCTCCTAAAAACGCCAGACGTTCCTAAGGGAACGCATGCGTTTGTCCGCCCACAAAACAGGGCGAGCTGTCAATCAACATCGACAGCCGTCCCGTCTTGTTGTGAGCCCCGTAGCGACTGACCTTCAGTCGCTCAGCTGGTCTCGCACATGCACCTGCTGGACGCAGTGCATACGCAAACATCGAGCCGCTTGCGAGTGCTGTGCGCTCGCGAGTGGCTCTGAGTGAGCTCCTGAGTGCGGTCAGCATTTACTCAGGACCGGCGCTAGGCTTCCCTGCGCCCAGCACTGTCCTGTGCTGCACAGCCGCGCCCCTTCTCTCCCCGAGCGCTTACCTAATAGCGCCAGGCGAAGGGTGGGAGGCGGGCTCAGGATAGCCCATAGAGCCGCCAGTGCATTTACAGCAGCCAATGAGAGTCAGACAGACTCTCATTGTCTGCTGCTGCGCCCACTGCAAGAGCTGGGCTGGAGCTCACTAATGAGCTCCTGTAGTGGGTTATGGGAGAGATGTCATGACGTCTCTCCCATAATGCAGAGTGCGCCAGCCCGGGAGGACTGCGGTGGTGCGGACGGCGGCGTGAGCAGGAGCGTGGATTCAAGTTATTTATTTATTTTTTTTACTTGTGTGTTTGTCTAATGGGGGTACTGCAACAGGGGGGGAGGTGACCTCTACTAGGGACTACTACTAACGTATGGAGGTAACTACTATTGGGGGCACTGCATTGGGGGGGCTCTACTGGGGACTATTACTGGATAGGGGATCACTACTGGGGGCCTGCATAAGTGGGACCACTACTGCGATCTGCATAAGTGGGACCACTACTGGGGGCACCGTATAAGGGGAACTAATGGCGGGCTGCATAAGAAGGACTACGACAGGGGGAACTGTGTAAGGGGCACTGCATATGGGGGATCACTACTGGGGGCATCGTATAAGGGGAACTGATGGGTGACTGCATAAGGGGGACCACTACTAGGGGTACTGTATAAGGGACACTACTAAGGGCCTGCATAAGAGGGATCACTACTGGGGACATTGTATACTTGGGGTACTGTATAAGGGGTACTACTGGGGGCCTGCATAAGAGGGACCACTACTGGGGCACTGCAGAGGGGGGACTGTATAAGGGGCACTGCATTAAGGTGCATATGGAATGGAAAGAAATGTTCAGAGTGACGAGATAGGGATGTGTGTCATGTTGACACTCCCCATTTTTAAGTGTCCACGCCCATTTTTTGTCACACGCACATAGGGGGGGTCCATTTTTAAACTTGTCCTGGGCTCCATATACCCTAGTTAAGCCGCTGCCAGTGCTGTGACCAAATGCTTGATCCCAGTGCCTTAGTCCTGCAGTCCGGTGAGATGTATCCCCAGCAGGACACATAAGTGTCCGGTGCTGGGACAGTATGTCTGTTTTCAGTGCCGGTCAAGGCCCAGCAGCGGCTGACATGTGGCGCCAGCTACTAGCTGAGTGCAGCTCATTGACCGCCGGCCATTGAAGAGGGGTGACAATTTGAATTTGAGCCAATCACAGTGGTGACAATTTTGACAATCTGAGCCAATCACGGCGTGCACCGGCAGCCAATAGAAATCGGCCACAGTGAGCCATTCATTGTAAGCCGCATCATGGCTGGCTATGCCGGTGGCGTCTAGCGTCAGATGTCTCTGGGAGGAAGAGTCAATTTGGCGGAAATGGGTGAAGAGCTCCAGCGGCCGTGGAAGAGTCCAGAAGACACCGGGCTCAAAAGAGAAGAGCTCCAGCGGCTGCAGAAGACGCTAGGAGACACTTGGCTCAATAGAGAAGAGCTCTGGCAGCGCCGCTACTGGCCAGAATGGGCCAGCGACAGAAGAAAGCGGCTGAGGACCAGAGAATACTGCAGTGGTTGGGAAGTAAAAAAGCGAATGAAGATCCTCACTGCATCCTCTCCCACCCGACAGGTAGACCCTCTTTGAGGCCTTACCATCATTAACCCCTCCCTAGACCATAAGATTGTTAGGCAGTAGGCACGTAAGGGTCATGAGGCCTTAAGCCTGTGGCACAAATAGGCGGGCATTAGGCCTGTGCTCCTAAGGCTATAATTGACCCTGGGCAATAGGCTCAGGTCACATAAATAAGCGAGGTGCCAACTTCTCATCTTGCCCTGGGTGCCAAACACCATAGTTATTCCCCTGGACCTTGGTCACTGCTACCTGGGTGAAGACTACTGTGGCAGTGGGAGTTTGCCAGCTCAAGGCGAAGACTACAGGAAGCACTGAGATCGTGGGAGTCGACCCACCTCGGGTGAAGAACACATAGTGATTGTGGATGAACTAGGCTTAGTTCAGCCAAAGACTACTGGACTGGTAAATCTAATTGCATTGTATTTTCATTCAATTGCATACTATTTTAATTGTCAGGCATTAGGCCCATGGCCACTGTGGGCGTTAAGCCCTAATCAGCAGGGACGGACTTTGTTAGGCGGACAATAAGCCTGAGCCAGAGAGGGCACTAGTCCCACAAGGTATAAGGGGCATTAGGCCCTATAGGGTTAATTTGGGATCCACATCATTAACCTATTGTTAGGTGGGCAATAGGCAATACATAGTGTCATTGATCCCCTAGAAGGCAGGCATTGAGCCTGAGGCAGCAGAAGATGATTAAGCCCTGTAGTACTGTTCTAATTTGATAAGAATGTATTGTGATTTGTAACCTTGTTACCTCGTCATCTCAGCTACTGCAATCAGGCCTCCATTATAAGGAAGGCTGTAGTAAGGTACCTGTTTGTGATTATTGTAATGTTTTGTAACTGCATTATTCCATTGTCCTGTAACAATTATTGCATTATTGGTGTAGATGCATTGTTGGGGAGCATAGGGGTAGCATGGTGATATGGAGTGCACTACATCCACCCTGTATTGCTGTTGGCAGGGTGCTGATGTATGTATGAGTAGTCAGGTTGGTGTAGATGTTGAGGAGCATAGGGGTAGCATGGTGATATGGAGTGCACTACATCCAGCCTGTGTTGCTGTTGGCAGGATGCTGGTGTATGTATGAGTAGTCAGGTTGGTGTGTGTGGTCAGAGGCGTCACCTACCTTGGTGTCACCTGGTGCGGATGCTCTGAGTCCTCCTGCGCGCCATAGGCGTGCTCTCCCGGAAGGGGCGTGGCTTCGCATGAAGGGGCGTGACCTCGCCCGTGAAGCGACACCCCTTATGTGACCCGATCTTGGGTGCATTACCGCCTCCCGTTCTCGTCACACAGTGGGCTTCCCCAGTGCTCCTGCAGCTGTTGGGGCAGCCCACAGTCTCTCCCTGCCTCTCTCCGCGTCCTGGCATCACGGTGACACCATCCGACGGGGTGACACCAAAATAGCAGAGCAGCTCTGCTATTTTGGTGTCAAACCCTTCGGATGGTGTCACCCAGTGCGGCCCGCCCCCAGTGGCGGTTCTAGGGGCGGGCTAACAGGGCAGTCGCCCAGAGCGCCGGCCCCTAGAGGGCACCACTGATTCCCCAGGAGGGCAAAAATAAAAATCCCATAAGAAAAAAAAAAAAACCCAGCGCCAGTCACCCCCGCGTTGATATTTGTTATCAGCAGGCACCCGGCTACCTCTCTGCAGCGGCAGTCGAAGCTCACTCCAGAGATCCAGCTCCCGCATAGAGCACTATGGGAGGGACATCCTGACGTCATGAAGTCTCTCCCATAGATCTGTGGTGGAGCCGCGGTCGGACCAGACGGCAGCGGACGCAGGAGCGGGGCCTAAGGTAAGTATGATGTTTGTATTTTTTATTTTTCAGAAGGGAGACATGGGGGCATGTCTATAAGGGGGCATTACTACTGGGGGCATGTCTATAAGGGGGCATTACTACTGGGGGCATGTCTATAAAGGGGCATTACTACTGGGGACATTACTACAGGTGGCATGTCTATAAGGGGGCATTACTACTGGGGGCACTACTATAGGGGGCACTAATGGGGGCATTACAACTGTGGGCACTACTATAGGGGGCATTCCTACTGTGGGCACTACTATAGGGGGCATTATTACTGGGGGCACTACTAATGTGGGCACTACTATAGGGGGCACCACTATTGGAGGCACTACTATAGGGTACTTTACCAATGGGGGCATTAACACTGTGGGTACTACTGAGGGCACTGCATGGGGAGCACCAATACTGGGGCCATTGTGTAAGAGACACCACTGCTGTGAGCATTCTATAAGGGGCACCACTACTGTGGGCATTGTATTAGGGGCACTACTACTCAGTACTGTGGACCTTGTGTATAAGGGGCACTAATTTGAGCATTGTGTAAAAGGGGCACCACTGTGTGTCATAACATGAATAAGGGACTAATGTGTGGCGTAATTTGAATTGGCGATACTGTATTATAGAGGGCATTACTGTGTGTGGCACAATGTATTATACAGGGCATTACTGCGTGTGACATAATGTATTATACAGGGCATTACTGCGTGTGACATAATGTATAATACAGGGCATTACTGCGTGTGGCATAATGTGTTATACAAATTCTTACTGCGTGTGGCATAATGTGTTAAACAGGGCATTACTGCATGTGGCATAATGTGTTATAAAAGCCATTACTGCATGTGGCATAATGTGTTATACAGGGCATTACTGCATGTGGCATAATGTGTTATAAAAGCCATTACTGCATGTGGCATAATGTGTTTATAAAGGGCATTACTGCATGTGGCATAATGTGTTTATAAAGGGCATTACTGTGTGTGGAATTATGTGTTATAAAGGGCATTACTGCACATGGCAATTAATCGCCACGAGGGGAGAGCTTGAGGGGAAGCCCAGCACCTTCGTAAGTGCTGGGCACGCCCTACAGTGTGATGAATTGGGGGTGATCCGCAAGGACACACCCCCTTTCCGGAAGCGCGTGCGCTTTCAGCGCAAGCAGAGGAACGTCTTCAAAAAAAGTTGGCAACTAAAAGTTGACCCTAAGCTCCACAATGTCTAGAACCGGCCCTGCCCGCACCCCCCTTGTGATGCCAGTGTGTGTGGTAAACACTAAAGAAAGAAGTCAGTCTAGTGAAGCCGTGTAGGTGGCTGTTGTTTTGTGTTTATCTGCAGGTACTGAGATCCGGATCATTTGTCCTTTGCCCAAATTATTTATGCCAAAATCCTTGTTGGTCAAGGGAAATGGCAAGTGGGTCATGTGTACTCTGTGGGTTCCAAGAGTCAAATTTGTTGACCAAGGATATTTAACCCCTGCACAACTACAGCTTCTTATTCAAAATGACAAATTATGGAGCCTGTGCCCGTTTTACTGCCCTATTCATGCCAAAATCCTTGTTGGTCAAGGCAAATGACAAGTGGGTCATATGTACCAGACCACCCTCTGTGGGTTTCAAGTGTAAAATTTGATGACCGAAGCTAGTTAACCCCTGCACAACTACAGCTTCTTATTCAAAATGACAAATTATGGAGCCTGTGCCCGCTTTACTGCCCTATTCATGACAAAATCCTTGTTGGTCAAGGCAAATGACAAGTGGGTTATATGTACCAGACCACCCCCTGTGGGTTTCAAGTGTAACATTTGATGACCGAAGCTAGTTAACCCCTGCACAACTACAGCTTCTTATTCAAAATGACAAATTATGGAGCCTGTGCCCGTTTACTGCCCTATTCATGCCAAAATCCTTGTTGGTCAAGGCAAATGACAAGTGGGTTATATGTACCAGACCACCCTCTGTGGGTTTCAAGTGTAACATTTGATGACCGAAGCTAGTTAACCCCTGCACAACTACAGCTTCTTATTCAAAATGATATAATATGGTGCCTGTGCCCGCTTTACTGCCCTATTCATGCCAAAATCCTTGTTGGTCAAGGCAAATGACAAGTGGGTTATATGTACCAGACCACCCTCTGTGGGTTTCAAGTGTAACATTTGATGACCAAAGCTAGTTAACCCCTGCACAACTACAGCTTCTTATTCAAAATGACAAATTATGGAGCCTGTGCCTGCCCATTTACTGCCCTATTCATGACAAAATCCTTGTTGGTCAAGGCAAATGACAAGTGGGTTATATGTACCAGACCACCCCCTGTGGGTTTCAAGTGTAACATTTGTTGACCAAGGATATTTAACCCCTGCACAACTACAGCTTCTTATTCAAAATGACAAATTATGGAGCCTGTGCCCGTTTTACTGCCCTATTCATGCCAAAATCCTTGTTGGTCAAGGCAAATGACAAGTGGGTCATATGTACCAGACCACCCTCTGTGGGTTTCAAGTGTAAAATTTGATGACCGAAGCTAGTTAACCCCTGCACAACTACAGCTTCTTATTCAAAATGACAAATTATGGAGCCTGTGCCCGCTTTACTGCCCTATTCATGACAAAATCCTTGTTGGTCAAGGCAAATGACAAGTGGGTTATATGTACCAGACCACCCCCTGTGGGTTTCAAGTGTAACATTTGATGACCGAAGCTAGTTAACCCCTGCACAACTACAGCTTCTTATTCAAAATGACAAATTATGGAGCCTGTGCCCGTTTACTGCCCTATTCATGCCAAAATCCTTGTTGGTCAAGGCAAATGACAAGTGGGTTATATGTACCAGACCACCCTCTGTGGGTTTCAAGTGTAACATTTGATGACCGAAGCTAGTTAACCCCTGCACAACTACAGCTTCTTATTCAAAATGATATAATATGGTGCCTGTGCCCGCTTTACTGCCCTATTCATGCCAAAATCCTTGTTGGTCAAGGCAAATGACAAGTGGGTTATATGTACCAGACCACCCTCTGTGGGTTTCAAGTGTAACATTTGATGACCAAAGCTAGTTAACCCCTGCACAACTACAGCTTCTTATTCAAAATGACAAATTATGGAGCCTGTGCCTGCCCATTTACTGCCCTATTCATGACAAAATCCTTGTTGGTCAAGGCAAATGACAAGTGGGTTATATGTACCAGACCACCCCCTGTGGGTTTCAAGTGTAACATTTGTTGACCAAGGATATTTAACCCCTGCACAACTACAGCTTCTTATTCAAAATGACAAATTATGGAGCCTGTGCCCGTTTTACTGCCCTATTCATGCCAAAATCCTTGTTGGTCAAGGCAAATGACAAGTGGGTCATATGTACCAGACCACCCTCTGTGGGTTTCAAGTGTAAAATTTGATGACCGAAGCTAGTTAACCCCTGCACAACTACAGCTTCTTATTCAAAATGACAAATTATGGAGCCTGTGCCTGCCCATTTACTGCCCTATTCATGACAAAATCCTTGTTGGTCAAGGCAAATGACAAGTGGGTTATATGTACCAGACCACCCCCTGTGGGTTTCAAGTGTAACATTTGATGACCGAAGCTAGTTAACCCCTGCACAACTACAGCTTCTTATTCAAAATGACAAATTATGGAGCCTGTGCCCGTTTTACTGCCCTATTCATGCCAAAATCCTTGTTGGTCAAGGCAAATGACAAGTGGGTCATATGTACCAGACCACCCTCTGTGGGTTTCAAGTGTAAAATTTGATGACCGAAGCTAGTTAACCCCTGCACAACTACAGCTTCTTATTCAAAATGACAAATTATGGAGCCTGTGCCCGCTTTACTGCCCTATTCATGACAAAATCCTTGTTGGTCAAGGCAAATGACAAGTGGGTTATATGTACCAGACCACCCCCTGTGGGTTTCAAGTGTAACATTTGATGACCGAAGCTAGTTAACCCCTGCACAACTACAGCTTCTTATTCAAAATGACAAATTATGGAGCCTGTGCCCGTTTACTGCCCTATTCATGCCAAAATCCTTGTTGGTCAAGGCAAATGACAAGTGGGTTATATGTACCAGACCACCCTCTGTGGGTTTCAAGTGTAACATTTGATGACCGAAGCTAGTTAACCCCTGCACAACTACAGCTTCTTATTCAAAATGAGATAATCTGGTGCTTGTGCCCGCTTTACTGCCCTATTCATGCCAAAATCCTTGTTGGTCAAGGCAAATGACAAGTGGGTTATATGTACCAGACCACCCTCTGTGGGTTTCAAGTGTAACATTTGATGACCAAAGCTAGTTAACCCCTGCACAACTACAGCTTCTTATTCAAAATGACAAATTATGGAGCCTGTGCCCATTTACTGCCCTATTCATGCCAAAATCCTTGTTGGTCAAGGCAAATGACAAGTGGGTTATATGTACCTGACCACCCTCTGTGGGTTTCAAGTGTAACATTTGATGACCGAAGCTAGTTAACCCCTGCACAACTACAGCTTCTTATTCAAAATGAGATAATCTGGTGCCTGTGCCCGCTTTACTGCCCTATTCATGCCAAAATCCTTGTTGGTCAAGGCAAATGACAAGTGGGTTATATGTACCAGACCACCCTCTGTGGGTTTCAAGTGTGACATTTGATGACCGAAGCTAGTTAACCCCTGCACAACTACAGCTTCTTATTCAAAATGACAAATTATGGAGCCTGTGCCCATTTACTGCCTTATTCATGCCAAAATCCTTGTTGGTCAAGGCAAATGACAAGTGGGTCATATGTACCAGACCACCCTCTGTGGGTTTCAAGTGTAAAATTTGATGACCGAAGCTAGTTAACCCCTGCACAACTACAGCTTCTTATTCAAAATGACAAATTATGGAGCCTGTGCCCGCTTTACTGCCGTATTCATGCCAAAATCCTTGATGGTCAAGGCAAATGACAAGTGGGTTATATGTACCAGACCACCCTCTGTGGGTTTCAAGTGTAACATTTGATGACCGAAGCTAGTTAACCCCTGCACAACTACAGCTTCTTATTCAAAATGATATAATATGGTGCCTGTGCCCGCTTTACTGCCCTATTCATGCCAAAATCCTTGTTGGTCAAGGCAAATGACAAGTGGGTCATATGTACCAGACCACCCTCTGTGGGTTTCAAGTGTAACATTTGATGACCGAAGCTAGTTAACCCCTGCACAACTACAGCTTCTTATTCAAAATGACAAATTATGGAGCCTGTGCCTGCCCATTTACTGCCCTATTCATGCCAAAATCCTTGTTGGTCAAGGCAAATGACAAGTGGGTCATATATACCAGACCACCCTCTGTGGGTTTCAAGTGTAACATTTGATGACCAAAGCTAGTTAACCCCTGCACAACTACAGCTTCTTATTCAAAATGACAAATTATGGAGCCTGTGCCCGTTTACTGCCCTATTCATGCCAAAATCCTTGTTGGTCAAGGCAAATGACAAGTGGGTTATATGTACCAGACCACCCTCTGTGGGTTTCAAGTGTAACATTTGATGACCGAAGCTAGTTAACCCCTGCACAACTACAGCTTCTTATTCAAAATGACAAATTATGGAGCCTGTGCCTGCCCATTTACTGCCCTATTCATGCCAAAATCCTTGTTGGTCAAGGCAAATGACAAGTGGGTCATATATACCAGACCACCCTCTGTGGGTTTCAAGTGTAACATTTGATGACCGAAGCTAGTTAATCCCTGCACAACTACAGCTTCTTATTCAAAATGAGATAATCTGGTGCCTGTGCCCGCTTTACTGCCCTATTCATGCCAAAATCCTTGTTGGTCAAGGCAAATGACAAGTGGGTTATATGTACCAGACCACCCTCTGTGGGTTTCAAGTGTAACACTTGATGACCGAAGCTAGTTAACCCCTGCACAACTACAGCGTCTTATTCAAAATGACAAAATGTGGTGCCTGTGCCCGCTTTACTGCCCTATTCATGCCAAAATCCATATTGTGCCAGGAAAATAATAATTGTAAACTGTGTAAGGGACACAATTCTTTGTTTACATAGTGTTAGTTTAGTGATCTAACTTTATTCTAATGTTTTAATGTAACTTTTTCTGAATAAGAAGCTGGAGCTTGAATAAGAAATGAATAAGAAATGAATAAGAAATGAATAAGAAGTGAATAAGAAATGAATAAGAAGCCAACTTCAGCCTCGTCTTTTTCACTTTATTTTAGTAAAAATAATGTTAATAAATAGAGCCCAGTGTATGCCGGCGACATCTGCGGCTGGCAGGCTGCCACATAGAATGTCTGTCGGTCTAACAGGCATTTTATCTGGCAGTGTATGCCCAGCATAACACACTGTTATTTATTTGTCTTGTATGTCCTTGGTGGAGTAATTTATATATGAGAAGATCCCATCATCTAGAACTCTTCCATTATCGGAAAATAGGATTGGACTGAATATTTGGCGATAGGAATATATTGTCATTATCTTGTTCGCTGTTCATTTGACAAGTTAGGGTGACTTGTTCATTGACAATTCTATGCTGCCTTATTTTGCACCTATTGTTAAGTTGTTCTTTTTATGGTCTATTACAGTGTTTATCTTTGCTAGGTTGTGCTGTTCTTGCCATATTATGGACTACTGTGACCAGAAAAGATGGCTTTATAGGGGTTTTTTAAGACCCACCAGACATTGTCATAATATAGCTGGTTGACATTAAAACAATTCCACAATTTACTGTGACATTTACTATCTGTGCCCTGAATACGATGCTTTCATCATTGTGGTACACCAATCTCCACCTCTTAGGGAGTTTCTACATGAAATCGACCTTATTTTTTTCCAATAAAATGTTCATTTTGGAGGGGAATTCATACACAGCTGCTACTTCACTGTTTAGATTTGTCTGTAGAAACTAATTTCAAGCAATAAAGCATAAGCCTTTAAATTGAAATGTTAAGATCATGAGAACCATAAGGTCTGGTGTATCATGTATATACAATACCGCAAAGTGTTGTGCTCTACTAATATTAATGTAAAGAACTGGAATGCAACCACATTGTACAGAAACAGGAGGAAACCTCAGCACTCAATTCAGATTTATTAATGATACTTCAAGCTGTTCTCTATATTAATCCTGCGTTCCACATTAAAAACAGGGAAGGTTTTTATTGATGTCCTTTCCGATTTTTTGTCAGCCACCAACCAAGGGCCATATTCAATTTGAAGAGAAAAGTCATTTTCGCGTGTTTTTGGCGAAAACTTTTCGCCGATGATGTCATTTTTTGCCTGTTTTGGTTTTACTCCGTATTTTATTTGGAAGACTTTCCACCTAGGCGGAAAGTCAATGCAATGTAATAGGCGAAAAAGTTTTGCCTATGAATGGGAGGCGGAAAAAAGTGCAGAATTGGGGTTTTGGGGTGCAACATTGCGGGAACTCCCCTGCAGCCTTTAGACAGTCCCCCAAAGGTAAACTGTGTAAAAAAAATGTAAAAAAGGACACCCCAAAAAATGACTTTGAAATGGAGGTGAAAATAAAAATGTTGAGGGACAAAGATAAAATCTAGCGAACTTGACTCTGGGGGGGTCCCCAAGTATGCCCCAAGTTTTTTTTGATTGCAGGTGCTTGCGGAAGGTGGATTTTTCACGATTTTTTCAACTTAACTTTAGCAACTTTTAAATATGCTGTCCCCCAAGTTATTTTCTGGACAAAATACTCCTGAATACTATTCTGCACCACTTATACAAAAACGCTATTTAGCAGCTATTGAGCCCATTTAAAAACACCAAATACCTTCAGCAAGCCAAATCGGGGGGTAACATAGTGAACCCCCATGTCAGAGCATCTTTTGGGGGGTGTCAGGCTGATTTCCCCAAATCTGACAGTACTTTTCGCCTGTTCAAGTTTTGCCCTGTCCCGTTTTCGCGTACTTCCATATTGAATACGGGGTAAAGCGTGGACGGCCGCCATACTTTTCTGCCTATAAAAGACATGATGTAGACGAAAAGTCTGGGAGGCGAAAAAGTATTGCGGATCTGCTCTAATTGAATACGGCTCCAAGCTGATGTTCTGAAGCACAAGTTTAGTGGGGAGGAAGATTTGGGGAGTCCACAGGATAGATACACCTGGCAAACTGTCCAAGAGAGAATCTCAAAATTCTCTATCTCAGTGGTTCTCAACCTCAACCCTCCTGTATCCCCAACAGGTCATGTTTTGAGTATTTGTCTATTGGAGGTGGGATATTTATACCCCTTTTAGACCAAAGTCCCAGGATTTGGAACATGTTTCCAACCCGCATCAAATACGGGACAGACCCCTTTCACACTGCTGAGCCAAATTGGGTTATGTATGGGTCGGCATCGTTCACACCGGACCCGGGTCTGCAGTGACCCGGGTCTTCCGGCGTTGCAGTGGACGCTTGGAGATTATGTAATCTCCAAGCGCCACTGCAGCTGGCCAATCAGGAAGCATTCGTCACGACTCAGGTCATCATGACCCGGGTCGCACCGTTTACACTGCAAGCTACCTGTGCAGGATTCCCGGGTCACTGGACCCGGGTTGAGCACTTTCCACTGATGAAAATCCTGGGTTGATGTGCGTTCACGTGCAAAAACCCGGGATTTTCATGTCAGTGTAAAAGGGGTATAACTGACCCAGCAAAATAGAGTAACTCACCTGTGCGTGAATAAAAAAATCCATAAAACATGGCCTGTTGGTGGTACTTGAGGACTTTAGTTGAGGACCACTGTCATCTCTATCTCATTTATAGGGCCTGATTCCGAGGTGGACACAGTTGAAACCGTGGTTGGAGCTGCCGGAGACAATGGATGCGACTGCTTCCCTGTGTCTGCCCTATGCAGCAGCAGGAGAGAACAGCTGCACCTGGGTGCAGTGTAAATGGTGCCAACCCAGGAATAACCCGGGTCGGTACCATGGTATAAAAGAGGTCTTCGTGGTTTGGAACCATGTTTCAAATCTCGGGGCAGACCCAGGACTTTAGTAAAAGGTGTATTGCAGATATACATATATCTAAAAAATTTAGTGTGTTGAGACAAACCTGTATTTGGATTTATTGGGGCGATTCAATTCAGTGGGAGTTGAATATTGCTGGACAGTTAGCGCCGAAGCCATTCAATTCAGCGCTCTGTTTAGTCCAATACTTACAAGTTAAGTCAGAGAAACCTGGGTGTTTAGTCGCGAGACCGGAATTCTCCGACTAAAGTGCCGTCCGCGAGGCTGTTAGCGCCACGCTAAGCCAGCACTTTAGACTGATGTCTCCTCGCACCCTCAGGAGGGTGTGGGAAGAAATCATTTAGTCGCCCTAACAGCACACTGGATTAAATAGTTTTGGGAGCTCCCTCTCAGGTCTAGTCCATTGGCAGGCATGTATGCCTGCCAATGGAACTGGTTCCCTTGTATTTATTGATGATGTGACTGCTGACAAAAGCAGCAGAATGAATTCTGATGTGTTTCGGGCAATATTATATGCTCATATACCGTCAAATTCTTCAGAACTCATTGGACACAGTGCAGATGGACAATGACCCGAAGCATACTGCAAAAGCATCCAAAGAGTTTTTTAAGGCTAAAAAGTGGAATGTTATGCAATGGCCAAGTCAATCCCCTGACCTGAATCCGATTGAGCATGCATTTCACTAAATGAAGACAAAACTGAAGGGAAAATGCCCCAAGAACAAGCAGGAACTGAAGACATTTGCAGTAGAGGCCTGGCAGAGCATCACCAGGGATGAAACCCAGCGTCTGGTGATGTCTATGCGTTCCAGACTTCAGGCTGTAATTGCCTGCAAAGGATTTGCAACAAAGTATTAAAAAGTGAAAGTTAGATTTAGGATTGTTTAGTTTGTCCCATTACTTTTGGCCCCTTAAAAAGTGGGAGGCACATATAGAAACCGTTGTAATTCCTACACCGTTCACCTGATTTGGGTGTAATTACCCTCAAATTAAATCTGAAAGTCTGCAGTTAAAGCACATCTTGTTTGTTTCATTTCAAAGCCATTGTGGTGGTGAATAGAGGCCAAAATATGATAATTCTGTCAATGTCCCAATATTTATGCACCTGACTGTATGTAAGCTCCAGAAATAAATAAAAATAGAGGCATTCTATTGTACAATATATTATTATTTTCTCAAACTCATCCCAACTTGCCTGCAACGTGTGATAGAGTAGCATTGCTGCTGCATGTCACATAGTCATTGAAGAAGTTTACCATCACCAGGCCTTTCTTCTGTTTCTGGTTAAAAAAAAAATAAAGAGAGTAATTTGGGACCGTATCCTGCAGTTCTATTAGCATGCTGACCATGTAACATAGATAGGTGGATTTATACCCCAACATCCTATAAATTATGTTTTATCACCTGTTATTGACTCCTAGGCTTGTGAACATACAGGATAAAACGTCAGTCAGTCATACACGCTCCTGCATTGCATACAGAGAACTAAATGTATGTTATTTATTAACAGTTTCTTATATAGCGCAGCATATTCCGTTGCGCTTTACAATTGTAAACATTAATAGAACAAAACTGGGTAATAACAGATATATAGGTAGGAAGGGCCTGCTCGCAAGCTTACAATCTATAGATATGTACACGAGTGGACTTCCCCGATCCGTACTCTTGCTTTCCATACCAAGCGCGTGAGACCACCCCATTACAGCCCCTGCATTGCGGAGAGGAGATGCAGATGAAATGCGTACGACTCTCTGTTGTCCGTATTTGCATACACTTGGACCCGATGAATGCACAGTGCAAAAAACGCACAAGATATGTTCCGCAAATTGGTGAGCATTCAATTCTGCGTCCACTCTGCCATCCAGTCATAATGTCGGCAAGAAAATTACGACATTCACAAATGTTGACATTGTAAAAATTTCGGTATCTAACTTGTTAGGGTTAGGCTAAAATATGCAAGAAACTATGTCGGCTTCTGTTGAATACATGTTAACTGTCAATATTATGAACATGTCGACATTTTATCAATGTCAACATGTGAGTTTCAACATGTTGCTTGTTGACCTAATGGCCAAGTCGACGGCCCTAACTGTCAGCATTCAGAACCTGTCAACATTCTCACTGTTGACTTTTCATACCACACCCAACAGCCTCAATGTCTTTTGTTTTTGAATAATTCGTCTTCAAACGATAGTAAAACAGATGGCAGACCATTGTAATTTACTATTATCATCATTATTATTATTTTGCTATATTGTGGTTGAAATACAGCATTTAAATGTTTCTACCAGGGACAGGTAGGCAGGGAAGGCAGGGCCTCCCCTGTCATACTCATGAGATATGATATAAAAATGATTAGAATAATACAAAGAAGATATTTAGAACTTATAAACATCTTCTTTGTTTATTGTAATCATTTTTATAGTTAACACTCACCAGATTTGTGGAGCTCTCTGGGACTGCAGGGAGATGACAGATGAGGCAGAAACAGCTCAGCCTCGCATTTGTATAGTCAGACAGTGCTTGCCACACCACGGGCAGTAAGCTGCGCAGAAAGAGAGCTATAGAGGCATGCCTCTGAGTATGGGGGGGGGGTGCCTTGAGCACGAATGGACACCTTGGATGTGTCATTTGATCAGGAAGTGCACTGCAGTGTTTAGAGATCAGAGCAGCAAGAGAAGATGCAGTGATGCATGTAGGAAATTCAGTTGGACACTGAAGCTTAGTGTAGTGAGGAAGAGAATTAGCGTGAGTAGGGGGTGAGTGCCTCCTCAGTCATTGACCTCACCGCACGACACTGGTTTCTACCTCCCTTAACCCTTCCAGCACTAGAGTATAGAATTGCTGTACTCAATCCGGAGGCTGTGTCTATTTGCACTGTTTAGTGCTGCACCAGTTTCATCAATAATTAAACAAAATATGATTTTTTAGGTAGAAACTTTCTTTTGGTAATATATATATATATATATATATTTATTTTTTTTGCTGCAATGTACAGAGAAAACAGGCTAATATATTAATTCAACTTTCAATATGCAGCCTACTTTTTATTTTTGAACCTCCAATATTTAGGAGAATTATATATGTGTACTTTATTAAAGGGTGTACCTAGAAGTGTGGACCATAATAAAAGCATAATTATTTATGTATTTGCTTTTTCTTTTTGTTTAATCTTCTCTAGATTATTTTTGGAAGCTACGTACATTCAGACTATGCTAGGGCCATAGCTCGGCTATAATGCGCCCTGTGCTGCTCCAGGACTTCATGTGGTCACGTTGAAACGGCAGAGCCGCCAGGACCAGGAAGAAGATGATCACACACAGCGGCTCTGTGGCGGTATTCTAGACTCCAGGGTGCCGACACGTTTCGATACCCAGTGTATTTTTATCAACATGGAAAAAGGGGATCCGCGCCATTCCACTTAGGGAACCTATATATCAAATGGTAGTATTTGCTGCCATTTAAAAGAAAGAGAGAGATCTAGAACCTCTCTTGGTAAATCCAGAAACAGAGAGTTCCTTAAGGCTCAGCTTCTATCGAGCAAAATGCATAGCAGGCTTATGCTATCTTTTTGGAACAAGTGAAGATAGCAGAAGCCCGTTACGCATTTTGTGGGTGGGCTGCCCGCTTCCTCAGACCTGGTCATTATCAGTAAATACTTGTTCTAGGAGTTCTATGTTGGAACAAGCATCACTGGGTTTGATGTATCCGGCAGAGAAATGAGCGGAGAAGTGGACCAGTGGAGAGGTTGCCCATAGGAACCTAACAGCTTCTACCTATCATTTCATATAATGTACTTGAAAAATGCTACCTCAAAACTGATTGGTTGGACATTTTCTCCACTGGTCCACTTCTCCACTCTTTTCATTGCTTGAAACATCAGCCCCAAAATGCGTTTGCGGTTGGATGGTCACGTCCTCTCTGTATGCAGACCAAAGGCCATATGACCAACACAGAAATCGGAGATCTAATGATGCGGGCAGCGCACCTGCGAAGCACGTAACGGATTTATGCTATCTTTCCACATGCTAGATATAAGTTGACAAATTCCTATTCAACACTGCTACTTCAGAACCACTCGCTTATACCTGTGATGAACTATTCATAAAATCGAAGCCGCTTCAGTTAAGTGGTTCTGACTTCTCACTTGGTAGATCCTTATCAATGCAGATCTTCTGCCTTGGTAAAGATACGCTGAGTATCACTATGTGTCGGCACAGTGAGACGGTGGGGATACCCGGCTTCTTGACCATACCCATCATCGGGGAAGGACTCTTCTACAGACTCTCTCAGGACCTGGGTTTACTTTGGGCTTTCTGTGATGTGCCCTTGTACTGCCAGATCTTGGTATGATGCTAATTTCTGCTTTCAATGTTGGATATAACATGTTATAGTATTTGTGCTTTATTATTATTATCCTTTATATGGCGCCACAAGTGTTCCGCAGCGCCTTACATAGTACATAGAACTAATAAGTGAACAAGAAACAAGTAACTTACAGTACATTACAGTGCAGGACAAGCACACGATACATTGCTGCAGTAGTGATTAAAGCACTCACAATAAGCAGCTGGGAGTTGGCAGTCACGTGTTAGGTGCCCTTATGGGGAGTAAAGAGTAGAAGAAAATGTAAAGAGAAGCACATGAGGGAAGAGGTCCCTGCTTGTGAGAGCTTACATTCTAAAGGGGAGGGGCAGACAGACAGGCGTGACACAGAAGGGGAAGATACGGAGGAAAGAGCATGAGGTGGGTTAGGATGAGTGCTGGAAGGCCTTGATGAAGTAGTGGGTCTTGAGAGCCCGTTTGAAGATTTGTAGAGAGGTGGAGAGTCTGATAGGGAGAGGGATAGGATGCTTTGTGTAAGCGCATTACCTATTACAATTGTATTTCATCTCATAGGATGGTATTATGCAAGATGTTTTCCTCTATCTCATTTGCTTGTGACCTATGTAGGAGTTCATCTATGTGATTCATTGGTGTGGAGAAGAATTTCAGCAGATGTATTTGATGGGCCCCTACTTCTATTTCAGCTAGTAAGAGTAAAGTAACTGGGATTGTTTAACGTGCGGATTCTCTTTTCACTCTTTCTGCAAAAGACTCAGATGGGTTCATCACAGCTAGTAAGAGTATAAACCCCGGATTTCTTTCCTTGTAGGGATCTTATTTTTCCATGGTGTAATATCATCACAATTTAAGTTGACGGGGCCCATTTATTAACGATCGCATTTGCAGTTCGATCTGGGTGCGTTATTAGCGCACATGATCATATCGCCTGGATGTAACAAAAAGCACCAGCAGGAACAGGAGCTTGGAAAGGAGCCCGTCCCTGCGATGTGCCCAGAGTGAAGCGACCGAGTCAGCTGTCTCTTCACTCCTGCGCTGGGACTCCTGCACATGCGTGGTCTACATTCCGGTACTTGGTAAATATGACAGCATCGCATCCCCCATAGAAACCTATGGGGGCTGCGGTGCTGGCGGAAATGGTGGGACAGCAGCAGACATGGAGATATCTGCTGTGATCCCTCCATAATACATCTGGGGGATATTTAATCGGTATCCCCTGAAAACGGGTATTCTCGGGAATACACCAGAAATAATAAATGATAAATGGGTCCCTAGGGGTGGACTTTATTAATTGTAATTAGAACACAGTACACTATGTTATTTTTCTGTGTCTGCAAATATACATAAGGAAAGAATCATTGTGAACGAGGGAGAAGGAACTAAAGGGACTCAGCACTGAGAGTGATATATAAATTATGTCTGCTAATGTCTTTATGTATTAAGCATGCTGGTAGCTTCGGGCACTACCAGTGGAATGGCCAGGCCAAGCCTTCTCTCAAGGAGAGGGGATATTATTTGGGACAGGAGCTTAAACTGTAAACCTGTTTGGATTTATCAGGAATCCCTTTTGCACTCACCACTATGCTGAGCACATCGTCCTGTACGTTCCTGGCATGCTTGCACAGCTCATAGGCAGACGAGTGACTGAATATAACGGGGGCCCGGGAGACCTCTAGTGCATCTTTCATGGTTTTAGCCGACACATGGGCTAAATCCACAATCATCCCGAGGCGGTTCATCTCCAGTATGACATTCTGTGGGGAGAAAAGGGATAATAATTCCATAGAGCGCAGCTGTCCAGCAGGTGGCCGGCCATCCAGATGGGGCTCCACGGCTTTTTCACTGTCTGTCTGTTACACCCTATACATTTAAGCGTATAATCATTTTTCCTTGTATTCCGCCCCCACAAACATGCTATAACTTATACAGCTACTTTTGCATCAACCAGGCATCTTACATGACAAAGTGCATTATAGGTGCAAATCGACCAATTATTATTGCAATTAAAAGAAAACCCTTTAAAACGTACTAATGTCATTTATAATAGGAAGACATCCATGAAATCACCTTACTCAGGTGCCTCTATAGGACATTGGAGAACCTGGACCAAGCAGTACACTGGGAGAAATGAGACTTGTATTGTAATTTAGGGATGGTTCAAAATTGACTATAGTCAGTATTTAGAAATTCCTTTTTCACGTTTGCTAGCGTGTACTTCTCCCGCTGGGTCTACTGCCATTGAGCAAATGAACATGCAAGGGGTTTTTTTGTTTTCTTGGACACACTTTAAATAACAAACACACAAAAAGTTGTCTTGCTCCTCGCCATATGTAAGTAGGCAATGGATGCAACTGTGTAAAACAAATGTGTAGCACATCTGCATATTTTGTGTTTAGTAAATAAGCTTTCTTATTTATATCCCTATCATTCTTGTTGCATATATCTTGCAAAATGTGTCATTTTTGTCTTGGGTGCCAAAAAGAGCTCATTTATTAATATGATGCAATGGAAAAAGGCAACCAATCAGATTGCTTTACAGTACACTAGACACTGTACTAGAAAAATGACAGCAAGAATCTGATTGGTTGCGAATGATAACACTCCTTTTTTCCCTGGCGTCTGTTTTTTTTTTTTTTTTTTTTTTTTAGAAGTGTCCACCATTGTTTTAGCATTGGTTGGCACATAGCAGGGAACTGAGCAATGCATTTTTCATTTATTAGATTATTTATTTGAAGCCTTACTTGATGTTATTTCACTTATATAATATAATTAAATAGGCAAATCTAGATTTTTATTTGTCTCTCCAGTAGTGCGATCTTTAAATCCAATTAATCTTTTTAGCTCCTTAATAGTAACCACAGATAATTTAATAGTGAGTCCCCAATCTTACCTTCCCGAATTCAGACAAGCCATTGTTTGTTGCTGGATCTTTTCCTGTATCCACAAGCCAGTTATCTACCCTGAAACAGTCCAAACAAAGAGTAGTATAACTTGTGTCAGACTGCACTCAATGGAGTATTTTTACTAAAGTGCAGGTGAGAAGAGTTAGAGTGAGAAGTGCAGTTGCCCATAGCAACCAATCAGATTCTACTTAACACTTATCTAGCAACTTCTAGAAGATAATAGCTAGAATCTGATTGGTTGGTATGGGCAACATCTCCACTTTTAAAAACCTGCACTTTAGTAATATACCCCATATATGACTCATCTTTATAAGTGTTACTTTAAACGTCCAAATCCCTGATCAACATGCAAAGCTCTCAACTTCAATTTTCAGTAGAGACTCTTTCTGGATAATAGCAATTAAGTTATCTATGCAGGAATCTGGCTATGACACAAAATTAAATGTCCCCCCCTCCCACTTACCCCATGTAGTGTAAAGCTAGGTACACACCTTACTGACATAGCTGCAGATGTTGGTTGTTCATATACAGTACACTGAACTACCATCATATGTCTTCTGGCCGTGTGTCCCGCTGGCCAGGGGGGGTGTCGCGCCCCCCCTCTCCGCAGCCACCACTGCAAGTGTACGGGCGATCGGCTGACCGCCCCTACAAACAGCACGATGCCCCAATATTCCTGCAGATATATTGGGCATCGGCTGTGCAGCACAGCCATCGTAATATGTCTGTGAATGGCGTCGTTCACAAACATATTGCTGGCACACACTGGCCGACAGGCATAAAATATATTGGCCGATACTGTAGACCCATGCCGGAAGCATCCTTGACAAGTAAATTTTGTAATATATACAACCAGGGCCGAAACTAGGGTTTATGTCACCCAGTGTAAGGCAGTAATTTGCCCCCGCCCCCCCCCCCCCCAAAAAAAAACAGGGCGTTCTTGAGCAAACGTGTTCACGAAAGGAAGTGTGGTTTCGTGATGCAGTAATGCCCCTTACACATTATGCCACACTAAGTAATGCCCCTTATAACATTATGCAGTGGCGTAACTACTGTAGGTGCAGGGGGTGCGGCTGATATGGGGCCCGGACCGACCCGTGCACCACGGAGCAGGTAAGCTCAGAGGGGAGTGAGGAGGGTGCAGGGAGAAGTATGGAGGGGGCCGCCATGGACTGAGGGGGCAGGTGTGGACCAAGAGGGGGACCTAGGGGGCCCATGAAAATTTTGCTATGGGGCTCCCCTAGGTCTAGTTATGCCACTGACATTATGCCACACAATAATGCCCCTTATAACATTTTGCCACACAGTAAATGCCCCATATAACATTATGCCACACAGTAATGCCACTTATAACATTATAACACTCAGTAATCTCCCTTACACATTATGCCCTCACTGTCTTCCCTCACTAGATACTTGATCCAATATTTAGAAATACCTTTTACCATCCTTAGCACACCCAAGAAATCATTCCAAACAGGTGCATGTTCAATGAAAGGCAGGGCAGGTTATTGTAAGATTATTTGTAAATACACTACTGACCTAGCAGGTATAGCAAGGAATATAAAAGGGCAAAGATGATTTAAATGAAAACACTGTCAGTCTCCAGGAGGCTTTGCTGTAAGCTCCACCAGCACCACAGTAAGCCACACAGGCCTGCAGCTATTGGCATGCAGCCTGGTGCTCTGTGTGGTTTATTCAGCATTACCTGGCAAGGCAGTGTTATGTATCAAGTTCAAAAGCTCTCTTTATTTGTATGCAATAATGCATGACAGTCACAGTCAGTGACAGCACTGAGAGTTGTTACTTGTATAGTTAGGGCAGAGCCATGATGGGGAGGTTGGGAGGGGGGGCTGGCCGTGCTGCTACCTGGCCGAGTTGTGACAGGTGCAGCGTCTGAGCTGGTGGCGGCAGCTGCACGGACTTTGCACTATTGCGTCCCCAGCAACAGTGGCAGACGGAAGGCAGCAGCTGTGTACACACACAGCGATCACAGCTCACTCACCTTCCCTGCGGCGAGTGGCCCTCTCAGAGAGGGGGGCCCGTGGGTACTTGCCCCCCAGAGCCCCTACCTTAATCCAGCCCTGGTGTCGGCGCTGTGCCATCTCAGACCTGGCGCCCAGGTTACGTACCCCTCCCTAGCCCCCCCCCCTTAAATGTGGCCCTGATACAACATGAGAAAATGATATATACCAGCTAGGTATCCATAAATTGTTCCATCAGTGATATATATTTCATTTAATGTATATTTCAGATAATGCTCTTACCATGGGGTATTACAGCTATGAGTTATGGTCATATAACGCACCCCTAGGTTATGAAAAGTTCGTAGTACTCCGAAACTGCTATCAATCGAGTGTCCACCCTCAACGCCAATCAGGCTGGCCACTTTCTTGGCCTGGATGGCCTCTGCAATCCCTATACAAAAAGTAAAAAAAAAGAAAATAATTTAAAACTGTGCAGTCACACAACAACACTTCCCATTATCAAATTATCCCACAAGCAGAAAAGAATAAATAACAAAGTTAATACAAAACTATAATATAAAAACAACTTCCTAAATTAAAAAAAAAAATACCCACAAACATTTAAACATTTTATTACAATGATACAATAGAAAATAATAATATTATTTAAAGCATTGATACAAAGAAACATTACTAAGATACCCTACACATCTGAATAATAGGAGCCTATTACCGCCAATGTCTCTTCTATTAGCTGAACATTACAAATCCCAATACAATCCGGATGTTCAATTATCTCATATTAGAGAGCCCAACAATTCAAAGTGACCAGTAGATGGAAACCAGCTGATAACAATCAGTAGTATGTCACAGTAGATATTTCTCCATTATTAACCGGCTGATAGTGATCCTCATTTAAAGAGCCACCTTCTAATCAGTAATTACGGGCACATCTCATGTAGAAAGCCTGACAATTCCAACCAATCAGCAGATGGAAACATTTGAGTTCCAGTCAATATTTTGTAACAAGAGGTCTTCTACCAATGTTGCACACTGAGGGCCTGATCCAGAGGCGCTCGCAAAAAGCGAGCGCTCGCTCTGAATTAGGGCGGGCGCTGTTTTTTTAGTTGTGGCCTCTTTGCCACTCGCATAGCTGTGGGTTACCTGCTTGCGAGCGGGTCTGAATCAAGCCCTGACCATTGTGCTTTCAGTAGCCTATTTATCAACAGATATTTTTGTGTTAACCCCCCAAAACACCTGTTTTTTTTTTTTCTTGGAGGGGCGGTACCCCCAAATATTAGGTGTCACCATGAAGTATGTGCGATCCCCTGGTTTTGAATGCAATAGCAACAGCAACTCCTATTAGTTTCCATGGAGGCTACTAAAATGATGAATTTGCCAAGTTCTGGAATGCTTTGCTTGGCCCCGGAAGTAGCAAACGCTGTCTTAAGATGATGTTAGCCATTGTAGCCTATTGTCTACCCTTCACAAAATGTACGCAGGTGGGCTGAAGTGACCCAGGAATTCCCCAAGTCCATTTACTAGTGTGAGGAATATAGCGATATGGCACATAGGAGCTCATTCAGACCCGCTTGCAAGATGCGATCGCTCGCTGGCAAAAAGGGGCTGGATATTTAAATTAAGCGCTCGCACTGCATCGCATAAGGATGCCCACTGTGTGTTAGCGAGCTACAGCAAATTGCACCCCCTTGCCACTCGCAACACACGTCATCTCTGGGAAATGTATGATTAATCGGGACCATCGTGAGCCATCGGAGCTGCTCGCAGCCCTTGGGGTTGCCTTTCCCCGCCGCAAGCACTGCAATCAGTGCGGGCTGAAATACATGCAGGTGACGTATACAATGACGCTACTTTGCTAATTATGCACGCTCTTTAAACGCCATTTTGGCGGGCAGACACGCCTGCGTTCGCAACACCACTCCCCCGTTCATATGCACCTTCCCCTGTTACCAACCACAAATGGCACTATCTGTCACTCAAAGCAGAGACCTGATAGTGGCTTGCGAGCTACCTAAAGCAGATCTCAACGAATGGCTTGCGCACGCGCACTGCGAATTATACACATGCGCAGGTGGGTGAAAATCGCTCAGATCGAGCGATCGTGCCTTAGCGAGCAGGTCTGAATCAGGTCCTTAGTGCTAATTATAGTTTCATGTCATAACAGATTGGTAATTAAAAGCCATGGAATAACTGGTTTTCTAAATGTGAGGGCTGGAGAGCTGACTGTCCTTATTAGGTCATGTATCCTTTGAGTCCTGTTACAGGCTAATGAAAGGCACAAAAGATGGAAAGCTAACCATGTGACATGCAAATGGTACCTAGCTCTGTATGTTCCTGAAAGGGCCTATTTTCACATTTCGAAGCCACAGCTTAAGTTTAAGAATTGTTAGGTATAACATATGACTGTCACCAGGGGCGTAGGGAGGGCGGTTCCGATGGAGCGCGAGCTCCAGGCGCCGATGGTGTCTAGAGGCGCCGCGCACTGTGCCTTTGGCTGGCTGAAGTCTCTAAGCAGCTGACATCGCGCTGGTGCTGCGCCGCGGCCACATGCACTTGAAAGATTAGGGAGGGGCACATGGGGCGAGTACCCCCAGGGCCCACTCTCACTGGAGCTGCAGTGCGGGAATATTTTTGCTCATCTCCAGGCTCCGCCGCCCTGCGCTGCTGCCGGCGGTGGAGGCTGGAGAGTGACTGGCAGAATTGGTCCCCTCCCTGTCCCCGGCCAGTGCAGTGGCTGACACCTGACCTTACTTTGCTCCTTGCTTCCTCCTCCGGCGGTCGGGTGAGGTGACGAACTGCGTCTGCACTACAGAAACTTAGGGGCGGGACATCATGACGTCACACGCCCGAGACAACAAGGAGCGAGACTCATTTTGGCAGACAGCTACAGTAGGCGGATAGAACTGAGCTGAAGGCGGCCCACCCCAGGCAGCAAAGGTAATTGAGAAAAGGGGCATAATTAAATATATTTTATAATGGCTGGGGGTGAGGGGGGATTATTAATTATATAATGGCTGGAGGGTGAGGGGGGATCATTAATTATATAATGACTGGGGGTGAGGTGATCATTAATTATATAATGACTGGGGGGTGAGGGGGGATCATTAATTATATAATGACTGGGGGTGAGGGGATCATTAATTATATAATGACTGGGGGGGTGAGGGGTATCATTTATATACTGGCTGGGGGGTGAGGGGGGATCATTAATTATATAATGGCTGGGGGTTGAGGGGTATCAATTATTTAATGGTTGGAGATGTGGGGTATCATTAATTATATAATGGTTGTGGGTGAGGGGGGGATCATTAATTCTATAATGGCTGGGGAGTGAGTGGGGGATCACTACTTATATAATGGCTGGGGGTGAGGGGGGGATCATTAATTCTATAATGGCTGGGGAGTGTGGGGGGGATCGCTATTTCTTTAATGGCTGGGGGTGAGGGGGGATCATTAATTATATAATGGCTGGGGTGAGGGGGGATTATTAATTATATAATGGCTGGAGGGTGAGGGGGGATCATTAATTATATAATGACTGGGGGTGAGGTGATCATTAATTATATAATGACTGGGGGGTGAGGGGGGATCATTAATTATATAATGACTGGGGGTGAGGGGGGATCATTAATTATATAATGACTGGGGGTGAGGGGATCATTAATTATATAATGACTGGGGGGGTGAGGGGTATCATTTATATACTGGCTGGGGGGTGAGGGGGGATCATTAATTATATAATGGCTGGGGGTTGAGGGGTATCAATTATTTAATGGTTGGAGATGTGGGGTATCATTAATTATATAATGGTTGTGGGTGAGGGGGGGATCATTAATTCTATAATGGCTGGGGAGTGAGTGGGGGATCACTACTTATATAATGGCTGGGGGTGAGGGGGGGATCATTAATTCTATAATGGCTGGGGAGTGTGGGGGGGATCGCTATTTCTTTAATGGCTGGGGTTTGAGGGGGGATCACTACTTATATAATGGCTGGGGGTGAGGGGGGATCATTAATTATATAATGGCTGGGGTGAGGGGGGATTATTAATTATATAATGGCTGGAGGGTGAGGGGGGATCATTAATTATATAATGGCTGGGGTTGAGGGGATCATTAATTATATAATGGCTGGGGGTGAGAGGTATCATTAATTATATAATGGCTGGGGGGGTGAGGGTGGATCATTAATTATATAATGGTTGTGGGTGAGGGGGGGATCATTAATTCTATAATGGCTGGGGAGTGAGTGGGGGATCACTACTTATATAATGGCTGGGGGTGAGGGGGGGATCATTAATTCTATAATGGCTGGGGAGTGAGGGGGGGATCACTAATTCTATAATGGCTGGGGAGTGAGGGGGGATCACTACTTATATAATGGCTGGGGGTGAGGGGGGATCATTAATTATATAATGGCTGGGGTGAGGGGGGATTATTAATTATATAATGGCTGGGGTGAGGGGGGATTATTAATTATATAATGGCTGGAGGGTGAGGGGGGATCATTAATTATATAATGGCTGGGGTTGAGGGGATCATTAATTATATAATGGCTGGGGTTGAGGGGATCATTAATTATATAATGGCTGGGGGGGTGAGGGTGGATCATTAATTATATAATGGCTGGAGGGTGAGGGGGGATCATTAATTATATAATGGCTGGGGTTGAGGGGATCATTAATTATATAATGGCTGGGGGTGAAAGGTATCATTAATTATATAATGGCTGGGGGGGGTGAGGGGGGATCATTCATTATATAATGGCTGGAGGGTGAGGGGGGATCATTCATTATATAATGGCTGGGGTTGAGGGGATCATTAATTATATAATGGCTGGGGGTGAGAGGTATCATTAATTATATAATGGCTGGGGGGGTGAGGGGGGATCATTAATTATATAATGGCTGGAGGGTGAGGGGGGATCATTAATTATATAATGGCTGGGGTTGAGGGGATCATTAATTATATAATGGCTGGGGGTGAGAGGTATCATTAATTATATAATGGCTGGGGGGGTGAGGGGGGATCATTAATTATATAATGGCTGGAGGGTGAGGGGGGATCATTAATTATATAATGGCTGGGGGTTGAGGGGTATCATTCATTATTTAATGGTTGGGGTGAGGGGTATCATTAATTATATAATGGTTGGGGGTGAGGGGGGATAATTAAATATATATGGGCTAGAGGTGAGGGGTTCATTAATTATATAATGGATGTGGGTGAGGGGGGATCATTCATTCTATAATGGCTGGGGGTGAGGGGGGATCACTAATTCTATAATGGCTGGGGAGTGAGGGGGGGTCACTAATTATATAATGGCTGGGGGTGAGGGGGGATCATTAATTATATAATGGCTGGGGGGGAGGGGATCATTATATATAATAGCTGGGGGTGAGGGGGGATCATTAAATATGTAAGGGCTGGGGGTTAGGGGATGGACCATTAATTATATCGAGGCTGGGGGTGAGTGGGGAACATAAAATTTATAATATCTGGTGGGTGAGGGGGATCATTAAATAGGTAAGGGCTGGGGGTGAGGGGATGGATAATTTCATATAAGACATTGGAGTGAGAAGACCATTAAATATATAAGAGGTGAGGAGGATCCATAAATATATTTTATAGGAGTGGAAGTGATGAGTTGTTGGGTGGGAAGTGGAAAGAGACCAAATCATACTATATATATATATATACATATATGGATGAAGTCAGGCGGGGACATTTACTAAACATTAGAATGGTTTATGTGTGGGTGTGTATATATATATATGTGTATATATATATATATATATATAATTAGTTAAGAGCCTCAGAGAGTTGTGGGGGGAGGAGGTGTACACACAGTGGGCACAGACAGGTAGAGGTGGTGCTGACAAGAGGGAGATGACCACCCTGTCTTAAGTGCCCGAAGGCTTAATCCGGCCCTGTTAGGTGGGCAGGGTTTTTAGGAATCTAGACTATGTATATGGGAGCCAGCTTCAAGGGAGCTTCTGTCAGAGGAGCCGGAACGTGCCCCCCCTCCCCCCCCCAAAAAATGAAAAGAGCGAGGTGCATTCTGGCAGCGTGGCGCCTGTCTGTTGCACAGTGTTGCCCTTTATATTTACAAATATAATTTTTAGAGCACTGCGTGAGGGGGAATCGGTATGAAATACCGGGTGCCGCATGGCCGGGAGTTCAATTCCCGGCAGCGGCAGCCCGACAAATCAGCAGAGCCTGGCAGCGGAAGACCGACAGCGCTGGAAATCCCGAACGTCCTAAAGGTATGTTCTATACTAAACTAACCCCCTAACCCTAACCCTCCTTTAGGGTGCCTAACCCTAACCCCCCCCCCCAAGTGCCTAAACCTAATCCCGGCTCTAAGTGCCTAACCCTAACCCCCCCTTCCCCGCTCCCTAAACCTAAGTCCCAGGGGGGGGTGCCTTACCCTAAGTGCCCCCCGGGGGTGCCTAACCCTAACCCTCCCTCCCCCTAGCCTAACTCTAACCCTCCCGGGGGGGTGCCTAACCCTAAGTCCCCCCCAGGAGCCCTAAACCTAACCCTCCCCCCCGCGGCTTCCCGCTCGTGGCGCCCGGCATCCACTTGATCGGGATGCCGGGCGCCGGTCTCCCCGGCGTCGGGAAAATGACCAGCGTCTAAAATTAGATGCCAGTCATTTATCCCACGCCGGGATAAAGTAGTCGGGAAGCCGGCTGCCGGGATTCCGGCAGCCGGCTTCCCGATTGCATATCGCGTGAGGGAGGTGAGGTGAGGGTGAGGGAGGGGAAGTCAGTGGCTGAGGAGTTTTATAGTGCATGGTGCTGGCCTGCTGCAATCAGAGGGCTGTAGGGGACATGGGACATGAATCAAGGGTCTGGTTGAACCTTTGTTGTATGATTAGGACATTAATTATATTCCTACACAAACAGGCATCTTCCGGACCGAGTGATCTCCTACATGCATGAATAGTGGATACAGACTGAAGATTGTCTGCCCAAGGAGAATCAATTTCTTTAGAGGTTTCTAATTGCAGAGACACTGCCATATACTGTAAGGTAAGGTGTATTTTTATTGAGTACACACAAAACTGTATTTTATTAGTGAAATAATTTTAGTGGGTATTTGAGCCCTCCATGCCCCAGTTTGATACTGCCCCTAATGCTTACTTTTACTTCCCTTTACTTTAACCCCATTTGGACCCGCCTCCTTCCTGGAACACATGCGGGGGCGCCATTGCACGCACGTGCACAGGGCGCTCTGGCTACACGCTACACCTCTGACTGTCACATGATATTATTCTTTTGAAGTGTACAGGGCAGAAAGGCCTTTTGGTTAACGTTTGTTGGAATAGCTCAGGTAAGGAAGTCAGGAAATACTCAACAGATTTCTCTAGCTTAGAGCCCATTTGTGTGTTCATTAAATTATGATAACGTTGTCACGAGGACATGTAGATTGCTCAGCCCTGTGTGTTTGTGGCTATAGGAAGCAAGCACCACAGGGGGTGTAAAACAAAGAGTAACCACTCCAGGCTGACATTCAGGTGTGATGAGATATGGCCGGATCAAGGATCAGTCATATTTCAGATTTGAGATTAAATTGATGTATCAGTGATAGCTGGAAGGTTGTAAAATCATATACACAACTGGAATCAACATCCAGGTTGTGTGCGATTCACAAGTCACTGAGACGTACAGTTTTAAAGATATGAGATATCTCAAGAATGAACCATCACAAACACATCATATCTACAGTCCTATAATAGATAAAATAAGGACCGGTAAAATGAACACCCCATATTTTAGGTAATCCGCCTTCATGGGAAGTTATTAAGGATTATTCTGTTTAAAGTTTAAAGGGATTTAGAAGCTAGCTGGGAGGTTATCCCCCCCAATTATCTAATCAACCAATCCAAGACGACAGCGATGACATCATCTTAGGTGTGATGCTCTTCTGATAAAAGGGATTGAAGTCCTATGTTCGGGGTTCAAACTGAGGGATCCATGTCACGTGGGAGTTTAACAGTTTAGCATTTTCTACTGTTCTTTCCAGGCAAATTAGCTGAGCTAATTTGTGAGTATTCCTTTTTATTTTATTTTGCTCTACATGTATGTACCTTTGTAACCATTCATCTTTGTAACATTCTTTTTAAGCATTGTACTCCCTTTTTGTAAATAAAGTATTCTTTATAAGTTTATTTCATATATGCTCTGATACCAAGTCTTTGAAGAGATCATTAGTCCGCTAGGGTGACGCTACATCTATTGTTAAGTACGGGAAGCAGAGAGTTGGTCTCAGCGAACTGTGTGGTCTCCTGGGACACCGAGTCTGCGCAATTATTGGGTAAATAGAGGACCGGTGGCCTCTATGAATCGTTTCCATCGGTGGTGGCAGTTTGGTAAGTAAGGTATTTGTTTTACGGCGCTCTGTCTATAGCAGAGGTGCACCCCCCACTTCAGGGATACTTGTTAAGGATCCCTGACAACTAGTAAAATAAAATAATATAAAAAATATCTCTTGTGATATGATTAACTTTTCTTCCTTCTGTTGTGGCTCCATACTTTGTATATATGTGATGATCTGATAAACGGTAATGATACCATATACTCACGACATTGTTTATTCTGCTTCATATTACTCATAGAATACAGCAGTGTTTAGAGGTAAGACTACCATAGGAATTTGCACTCATGGCCATAACTATGGGTGTGTGATGGGTGCCGCCACTCTGCCTAATAGCCCTTGCTTCGGGCTAGTAGGGTGCCTGGAACGGCACCCTGCAGCCAGCATTTCTGTGGCAGTGCTGCCGGTAGTATCCTTTGAACGCTAAGGGCAGGCACCCTGGCATGTGCACAGGCTCCTGGCACTGCTTCACTTCCAAGCGCCGACGGCCCCACCCCCTATGCGCAATATCATGACATCATGCACAAAGGAGGTGGGACCAGCACAGGGCGCTGTTAAGTGCTGTTATGGCCCTGTATGCACTAAATTAATGATTATGCACCTGCTGTGCTTATGACCTTTGAAAAACATTTCTATGTTGCCCCTGAACAGTGCAGCCTTAGGCATGCGCCCAGTTTGCCTAGATGGTAAAAGCAGACCTGCCAAATACCTGCGTTGGCCTTTATATCCCATATTTTACTTATAAGTTTTGTACCGGATAACATGTCATCTTCTTCAAGTGTAAAACTAAAATAAGTTAATGGGGTTCAACTGCTACTATGCCCACTTACATAAGGGCTTGAATATATATGCTTCTTATGTAAAAACCCTATTGTGATTGGTATGCTGTCCTCGGATAGCCTGTGCCCCTAAATACTGTTCTACAATGTTCTTTCCTCCTTGTGATATTCTGCTCTATAATGTTACATATCCTTCTGTGTCACCATCTGCCAACTCCCTTTACCTGCACTAGTGCTCACACACATGAAGACCTCAGGATATTTTTCACACATTTGATGGACGACGTCTATCTGCTCCAATGTCCTCTTAACAGCGTCCTTGCCTTGGGTGTCACAGGGAACAAACGCTGCCCAGAACTACATAAAATATCAATCAATGAACTGGTTAGTGCTCACGCATAATAAAGGCCTGAGTTGGACGCGAACAAATTTTGTTTTAGTAGATTGTGGTGATATCCGTTGTACTGTACTGCACATGTGCACCAACAATTCTTCCTCACCCATTTATTTGTAAATTGGGACATATTTTACACTTAAAGTGGCCTCTCTACATACAGATGTGTCCTCATACAGCCTGGGGTGTACTTTCTAAAGGTCGATTTTACTCATTTTAAAATCGATCTAAATCGATCAACATCAATGTTGTGTTTCTGGGGCTAAATGACACATTTGCTAACACTTAAAAAACAAAAACGAATCAAAAATTGCCTGTTATTAAATATGGTAATGGATTAAAAACGACGTTTAGCGAATATACACCCTAGCGTCTATACGCCGCGAGTCGCCCGGAGTGACTGAGAGGAGTAGCGTACCATATTTTTATTTACATTTTACGTCTTATTCGCATCACAGACGCAGCCAAAAAACACTCACATTGTACCAGAGACACTGGGCTGCAACATTAACCACACTGGAATTCGTTTTAACGTTAAAACACGTACAAAGTCACTGATGTACTTGGCGTGAGAAAAAGCTGCAGCCGCTGCATCGCAGCACTTCTCATACAGATGCAGACTCCTTCGCACACAGATGTACAAATGTCACACATCACATTAATAAGTGCACGCTAGCAATCTAGTTTTGTTGCTCCCAGTTGCTTTATCGTTGCGAATAAGACGCACATTTTCAGCCCAATTGCCCGGGACCTGGCTTGCCGAGAGGCGCGACGTGAGAAACTTTTTAAGTCTTTTAGTTCAATGGGCTTTGTGTCTCAGTGAGGTCATTAGTCACTAGTAAATTAAAGCGCATATACGACCCTCGTCCTCCCCCTCACCATGCCATTACAGTCACTTGCTCCCCACACTTACCTGGCCCCCAACTCTTCCCTCTTTCAGTTTGGGAATGTTGGTGTGGGTCCCATTCAATTTATAGAGATCGGCCTTACTCAGCTGGTTATTGAATATACTCAGGAGTTGCCAGGGTAAATCATTGTGTCTGCGAAGGAAAGAGAGTGTTTTATATGGATTTTGTAACATCTTCACTATGACCTTGTTACATACTGTCCAGGAACTGCCAAGAGGTTCCCGAAAATCGGGTGATGCTCCCTGCCGCATACCACTGGCCGCATACCTACACCCCCTAAAGACAGTGTACTGTAGGTTCACACAGTCAAACTCCAAAAACTTTCAGGATTTGTTTTCAGTTTTTGGAGTTTGCTGCATACTAGACAGCCCATCAGTGATCATGGAGCCTGGTTCAGCAGCATACGCAATCGTCACTACGTACACAGATCCGCCGATTGTTCAGCACTGCACACGTGTATGTGCCGTACTGTGATTACGCACGCACATAGGAACCCATCGCAGAGTGAGTGACAGGCCGTGAGCGTTTGGGGGTGGTGACGAGGGTGTGGTTGCAGAAATGCAGGCGTATCCATCCATTTGCATCCTGTTGCATGGGCGTGCATAAATTAGTCACTGCGATTGCCTACGCAGCTTGAGTACTCACTGCGTGCGACGAGACCTGCAGTTTGTGTGCTTGGATGGTACCGATGCATACGCAGGACTGCAGAGATATTATGGATGGGAGAAAGCAGCAGTGGGCGTCTCAATGCTGGCTGAGCGGTGACAGACATTAGCATATTTTCGCAGCTGCATTGCATGCGATAACGCAGTTGCGAGTCCAATTGTGATCCATACTGAATCAGGCCCATGGATAGGCCCCTAAGTACTGTATGTATAACATATGAAATGTAAGTTATAAGTAATTGAAGAGTTATACTTCTACGCAGTGGTTGAAGTGGGAATTTTATAGTGGGGGTATGGAAAATCTAAGGTTGCACTTATATGCGCATCGAAGGCGCACATGCAGCGGAAAAAGGGTGCGTGTCCTTACGACGCGCTCTTTTTCAGTAGTATAGTATACCACACGTAGTACCCCTTATACACATTATACCACACAATAGTAGTGCCCCCTATGCAATGCCCACAGTAGTAGTGCCCTTTATGCAATGCCCTCAGTAGTTGTGCCCTTATACAATGCCCACAGTTGTAGTGCCCTTATACAATGCCCCCTATGCAGTGCCCACAGTAGTAGTGCCCCTTGCAGTATTGCCCCCTATTCATTGCCCACAAGAGTAACAGTGCCCCAATACATTGTCCACAATAATAGTGCCACTTGTATTAGTGCCCACAGTATATAGTAGTAGTGCCCCTTGCAGTAGTGCCCAGAGTAATAGTGCCTATATTAGTGCCCCTTGTAGTAGTGCCCCTTGAAGTAGTGCCCATAGTGCTAGTAGTAGTGCCCCTTGAAGTAGTGACTATAGTAGTAGTAGTAGTGCCCCTTGAAGTAGTGCCCATAGTAGTAGCAGTAGTGCCCATAGTAGTAGCAGTAGTGCCCCTTGAAGTAGTGCCCATAGTAGTAGTAGTAGTAGTAATGCCCCTTGAAATAGAGCCCCCTTACACATAAACAAACAGAAAAACACACAGAAAAACATACTTCCGTGAAGCCCCGCTCCGGTGCCCGCCGCCATCCGCCAGCTCCTCGCTCTGCACTGTGGGAAAGGACTCCCACATTACACAGTGCATAGTCCTCTCCTGTCAGCTCCACGCTCTGCACTGTGGGAGAGGGAGAGACTACATGACGTCTCTCCCCAACACGCACTGCAGGAGCCGGGAGGCGGAGCTCAGGAGTGAGCTCAGGCCTCCGGCTGCAGGGAAGGAGTCACCGGCGCCTGCTGGTAACACAAACTCAGCTGGTGCCCGGCATATGAAGAAGGCAGCATCAGCGCCGTATCCATGTGCCTCTCTGCGGCGGGCGGGTCAGTGCTGGAAGTGCCGGTATACCATACCGTTGTATACCGGCTACTTCGAGCACTGCTTCTACGTCCACGTCGGGGGATGGAGCTAATCCCACTCCCCTCCAAAAAATTTTATTTAAAAAAATATACTATGCACGGCGGCAGGAAGGTACACTGTGTATTTTAACATTTATAGAAGGGAAAAAACTACTTTAAATTATACCCCTTTTACACCAGAGCAAAAACCTGGGTTTTTGCTGGTTCTACCCGGGTCTCAGCTCAGTGTAAAAGGGTCCCTGAAAAATAACCCAGGTCAAATGACCCAGCAATCCAACCCATGTAGCTACCAGGGTTGGACCCAGGTAATGGTGCAGTGTAAACGGTGCAACCCGGGTTATCTGACCTGGGTCATGCCTAAAATGAGCTGATTGGTGGTTGTGGAGCAGTCACCTCCCACTTTTTATGACCTCACAGGTTTAGCAGGGCAGACCTGAGCTCAGTGTGAACAGGGCTGACCTGGGAGTAACCCAGATTGAAGGTGCAGTGCAAATGGGGTCTGACCTGGGTTGGAACCATGTCCAAACACCCAGGTCGGACCTGGGTTTTTGGTGGAAAAGAGGTACTAGAGTATACAGGAAACATATAGAAAGAGGGAAGGTAAATGATTTACTAAGTTAGCAGTGCTCTTCTGACTTTCAAGGACAGTTCAGCCAACCCTGCATGCAATCAGTATATTGTTCTATTCTATAACGTCCTGACCATTCCTACCATAATTTGTATTCCCTTCAAGATAAAATTACATTGTAAAGACATTCATAGAAATGATAAATACATGAGTTTGGTGCGATGGTGTCAATAGCATGTTATAGTGATATAATCAACAACAGTTACATATCTGCTGTACATTCTAAGAATATTTTATATATATATCCATCTGATTGTTAGATAAAGCACAGACAGGCCTGACCAGGGCCGGCTTCAGGAGGAGCCATGGCTTGTGCAAAACGGGACTGAGGTGCCCGTTATCGGTCCGAAAATGGGGGTGTGGTCTAATTAGTATACACCACACCCACTAAATGACGTTATTTGGGGGCGTGCCCATACGGCATACCTCACATTTAATGTCAGGCTGGGGGCGAGCCCAGCACTTCGTCAGTAGCTGGGCTGTCCCCAATACATTCTCTTCTCCGGGGTCCGGAGGTTGGTCCTGCTCAAACTCCCAACTGCCTGCGGGACACCTCGGCCTGCGGGTGGAACAGCGGGGCAGTGCCCGAAAAATGTGACTGTCCCACTGAAATAATGAATGGTTGGTTGGAAGGGGTGCACCCACTATGTGGTGGCACCCATGTTCGACCGCACTGGTCGAACGTGCTTCGAGCTGGCCCTGGGCCTGACAAGTCTTGATATTATTCTTACACCCTGGTTCCAGTAGATTTTCCAGTTTTTAGTTACTTATCAGAGGTGGGAGCACCGACCTGTGATCACCCTTGTGTGTCTAAATAGACCACAGGCTGATCACTGTAAAAAAAAATATTTAAAGATGCCAGCATTTCAGTTTACAACTCAGAGCAGCTGACCAGGGTCAGAGAGCAGCCAGCAATTGGCAACACCCCTCTAGAAATCCTGCATTTGGCACTGTCAGTTACAATTAGCATACTTTAATATTTTTACATGCAACCTCTATTTGTGGAGTAGTGAGGGAACATCAGTGTGTAGTAAAAGACTCTTTTAAGTGAAAGCCAAAATCTTTTATGTACAATGAGCTGGCCATACATCAGACCAACTTTCCTCCAACCGTCCAACTGACCAACCGTCCAACTTGTCTGTCCAGCTAAAATGATGCCCAACACACCTAACCAGGGACGGATTGGGATGGAAAACCAGCCCGGGAAATTTATGGAAGCAGCCCTAATGGGGTTGGGGTCTGTTGAGGGCCGCGGGATCCCTCCTCACTAGGCCTGATTCTGAGTTGGACGCAAAAATATGTTTTTATGACGCTTTCACTTTGCTTTTTACACCCCAGTGTGAATCTTGCGCGTGTGTGTGTGTGTGAAAATTGAGCGTGGATATGGCTAATACACTCTTCCCAAAATACACATTAAAGCAAACAACATCCACACAAAAATTAACATTCAAAAACATTCATATATACATAAACACACAGAATCTAAATGTAACGGCCAGCGTTGCCTAGCTTTCTTTTTATTTGTTTTAACTACTGCTTTCCCCAGTGCTGCAGAAATTTTTTTTTCCTACTCTCTCTCCTGCCCAATTTTTCCTCCCCTCTTCCCCGTCTTATTCCATCTCTCACTTTCCCCATATCTCTTTTCTCCCTTCACAATTTCCCTTTTTGCTCTAATATTCTCCCTCATCCCATTACTTTGTCTCTCTCTTCCCTCCCATCTTCCGCTTTCCCCCTCTCGCTCTCCTCCCCTCTGTCTGTGTCTGTTTCCGTTCTGACATTCTTTCCTGCTAATTTTTTGTGATGGAGAACATTGATGGTGATTGTATGTTACGTTGTGTGAGTGTGTACCCGCGTATCCCCTTGCCGAAATAAATGGCCGATTGAATTATAACGACTTTGTTATCATTCAGTTGTTCATTAATCGTGCAGTGAATATGCCGGAAACGACCAGCGATGTGCGCTCTCTCTGGTCGTTGTTGGCATCGCTCATCGCCCGAACATGACGGTTGAACTGGCGATAGCGCCAGGTTGAGCATGTACGTGGATGTGGGAGAGTGCCTGCCCAGAACGACATATCGTTCAGTGTAGGCACAATAGCCACTGCATAGTATAATGAACGACTGAACAATAACCTTATGGCCCCCCGAAAGTCCTTCATTGTCGGCAAATGGATACCCACCTTTAGGGTGAGTGTGTGTTGGTAACATTGTGGTTGTGTGGTACTGTACTTAGCTTGAGTGATAGTGTGACTGGCAAGACTGTAATTGATGAGTGTAGGGACATTGAGGGTCAGTGTGAGTGATACATAGGTGAATGTGACTGAGTGACAGGACAATGATGGTCAGAGTAAGTGACAGTGAGTATGAGTGGCAGGAATATTGAGAGTAAGGTGATGAGCAGGGTAAGGACGCACAGTGTGAGTTACAGGGAGGGTGAGGGCACGGACACTGAGGGTGAGTTACAGGGAGGGTGGGGGCACGGACACTGAGGGGGAGTATGTATGTATAGAGAAAGAGAGAGTATCTAGGAGGAGGGAGGGCATGTGGACAGGTACCATTATTGTGTAGAGTACTGGCATGATATATATGTGCGTGTGTGTGTGCAACTAAAGCAGACTAAAAGCAAGGTGTACAAATTCATAGTAAAAGGAATTTCATTAAATTCATTAAACTGTAATTATATATATATATATATATATATATATATATATGAGATAGACAGTAGAAAGCTGCGTCACTCACAGGTCTTGGTAACTCACAAAAAAATGCGGGTGACACTACACCACTTTGACAAAGAGGGATTACTGGTGTAGTGTCACCTGCATTTTTTTGTGAGTTACCAAGACCTGTGAGTGACGCAGCTTTCTACTGTCCATATACACTTATCCTGAGGGCACCCAGGCATTTACTGACAGTGGAAGAGTAAATATATATTTTTATATATATGTTTATATATATATATATATATATATATATATATATAAATATATATATATATATAAAATCACTTTGGTTTTTTTAGGACCTGTCTAGCTGTGATGGCACTACAAGTCCCAGCACATCCGGTTGACAAAGTGTGTGCTGGGGCTTGTAGTCTCCTCACAGCTGGACAGACAGGCAGTGATCTATTTGCATATAGGACACCTGGGCTTCTTACCTTGAGCACCAGGTCATGCTGTGTCTGTGACAGTAGTGCGGCGGCTGCACGGTTCAGACAATCAGACAGTGCTGGAGTACCACTGTGAATAGAAACTGGGGAGGACGAGGAACCACCCCGCCCCCGGCAATCCCGCTCCTGAGTCCGAACTGGCGTCTCCCGCTGCCCGCACTTCTGATGGGTGGTCTTGTGCCCAAATGGACCACCTCTTCTAACACAGCCACACTCTGACTGTTCCCTGGCTGGAGCAACAGCTCCATACACTCTGCTGCACTGCCGCATCGGTGTGCCGCATGAAGTGCTTGCTAGCCAGAGCAGGTGACAGCTTCCTGTTTGCGTTCCCTAGGAACGCAAATCTGGGAAGCACGGCAGCCGGCCCAACACATAGAAATTGGTCTGGTCTGGCAGCCGATGTCAGCCGGCCCGGTAGGCAGTGTCAGCCGACCCGGCATAGAGGTGTATGGGACCGGCCCAGCGGGAACTATCCCGCTGTCCCGGTGGCCCAGTCCGCCCCTGCACCTAACCAACTTCTTCATCAGACCAGCCAACCGTCCAACTTCTCCACAACTTGTGATGTCACAGAAGTAGGCATGTCTGCCTACTTCTGCATGTTTTTAATAAATATATTGAACACACACACACACACATATATATATATATATATATATATATATATATACAGTCAGGTCCATAAATATTGAGACATTGATAGAATTTTCAGATTTTGGCCTCTATTCACCACCATAATGGTTTTGAAATGAAACAAACAAGATGTGCTTTAACTGCAGACTTTCAGATTTAATTTGAGGGTAATTACATCCAAATCGGGTGAACGGTGTAGGAATTACAACAGTTTCAATATGTGCCTCCCACTTTTTAAGGGGCCAAAAGTAATGGGACTATCAACTCAAAAGCTATTTCATGGACAGGTTTGGGCTATTCCCTCCTTATTTCATTATCAATTAAGCAGGTAAAAGGTCTGGAGTTGATTCTAGGTGTGACATTTGCATTTGGAATCAGTTGCTGTCAACTCTCAATATGAGATCCAAAGAGCTGTCACTATCAGTGAAGCAAGCCATCATTAGGCTGAAAAATCAAAACAAACCCATCAGAGAGATAGCAAATCAACTGTTTGGAACATTCTTAAAAAGAAAGAACGCATCGGAGAGCTCAGCAACACCAAAAGACCCGGAAGACCACGGAAAACAACTGTGGTGGATGACAAAATAATTATTTCCCTGGTGAAGAAAGACCCCTTCACAACAGTTGGCCAAATCAAGAACACTCTCCAGGAGGTAGGTGTATATGTGTCAAAGTCAACAATCAAGAGAAGACTTCACAAGAGTGAATATAGAGGGTTCACCACAAGATGCAAACCATTGGTGAGCCACAAAAACAGGAAGACCAGATTAGAGTTTGCCAAACAACATCTAAAAAACCCATTACAGTTCTGGAACAACATCCTATTGACACATGAGACAAAGATCAACTTGTACCAGAGGGATGGGAAGAGAAGAGAAGGAAAGGAACTGCTCATGATCCAAAACATACCACCTCATCAGTGAAGCATGGTGGTGGTAGAGTCATGGCGTGGGCATGTATGGCTGCCAATGGAACTGGTTCCCTTTATTGATGATGTGACTGCTGACAAAAGCAGCAGAATGAATTCTGAAGTGTTTCGGGCAATATTATATGCTCATATTCAGTCAAATGCTTCAGAACTCATTGGACAGCGCTTCACAGTGCAGATGGACAATGACCCGAAGCATACTGCAAAAGCAACCAAAGAGTTTTTTAAGGCTAAAAAGTGGAATGTTATGCAATGGCCAAGTCAATCCCCTGACCTGAATCTGATTGAGCATGTATTTCACTTGATGAAGACAAAACTGAAGGGAAAATGCCCCAAGAACAAGCAGGAACTGAAGACATTTGCAGTAGATGCCTGGCAGAGCATCACCAGGGATGAAACCCAGCGTCTGGTGATGTCTATGCGTTCCAGACTTCAGGCTGTAATTGCCTGCAAAGGATTTGCAACAAAGTATTAAAAAGTGAAAGTTAGATTTAGGATTGTTTAGTTTGTCCCATTACTTTTGGCCCCTTTAAAAAGTGGGAGGCACATATAGAAACTTTTGTAATTCCTACACCGTTCACCTGATTTGGATGTAATTACCCTCAAATTAAATCTGAAAGTCTGCAGTTAAATCACATCTTACTTGTTTCATTTCAAAGCCATTGTGGTGGTGAATAGAGGACAGAATATGAAAATTCTGTCAATGTCCCAATATTTATGGACCTGACTGTATATACATATTATAAGGGCATGGTCGTGGCCTTATATTAAGGCTGAATAGAAAAAAACAGAAATCTCCATACAGAATTCCGAAGGGGGGGCAGGGTGTTTAAAGTGATACACCTCAAAAGCTATTGGAGATACCGGGCTGAAATTTGGTACGGACGGGTAGAATTGTCGCTTGGTGCTGCGTGCAAAATTTCAGGGCAAAAACATAAAAAATTTCTGGATTGAAATCCTGCAGCGAAGCTGTCATTCAGGTAGTAGTGCCCTTAGAGGACACTACTAATGTTCGTGGCTCACGTAATTGCGTTTTTTTTTGTTGCCAAGACCCTGGTTTGCCTACTTTGGAACAAAGAGGACAGATCCACGCATAGGAGGAGGTGAGTATGGATTTTTTATTACAGGTACTCCATTGGATTATCTACTGGAGAAGAGGACAGATTGGCTTCAGAGATACCAGGTGAGTATGTGAGATAGTGTGTGCATGTGTGAGTACATGTGTGTGTGCATGTATGTTTTAATAAAATTTTACTTTCCTACGGTGTGTGTGTTCTGTGGTTTTTTAATATTGCTTTTGTTGTGGAACTACAGGTACCAGCAGGCCCGTAATGCCCCGCATGCTGATACTTGTGGTTCTCCAAGTACCAGCATGTGGGGGAGGCTTGCTGGGAACTGTAGTTCCACAGCAAAAGTCAATATTTTAACTTTACTTGCACCACACTTTACACAATCAACCCGGCACCCGCCGCCCTTGGGTGTCGGGGATAGCATCGGGCTACCAGCCTGGGGTCCCCTGGAGAGGGTGACCCATTTATTGGGGGGGTTCCAAGCTCCCCAGAGATCCCTGGCCTGGGCTGACTAGTGGTCAGGGGTGGTGCTTCGGCTGGGGGGCATGGTGAAAGAGCTCCCCTGGCTGTGGCAACACCCCCCCCCCCCCGCTAGAAAGGGTCCGGTGCTGGTTCTGGTAAATACAGGGGGTCCCTACGCATTTTTTTCCCCTGTATTTACAGAACCAGGGCCGCTCAGAGCCCAGTGCTGGTTGCGCTGAATACAGGGTACAAATGACGTAGGGGTCTCACTGATCCCATCCGTGCTTCTGTGTTTATTTATAAACAGATACAGGTATCACAGATTGTTCAGATCCGAGCCTGCATCAGTCTGCTGCTACCTCCCCCGGGTCCTGCCGCCTGCACTGCCGCCGCCGCTAATGCCTTTGGGTCCAGGCCGCAGCTAACGCCCGATATGCCCCGGGTTCCGGACGCAGCTTACAGCTGCTTCCTTCCCCCGAGCCCTTAAAACACCTCCTGTGTGTTGTCTGCGCCTCCACCAATGTTAGTGTACCTATTTGTTGTCCTTCTGCCTTGCAGGTGGCCCGGTTTGCTCATCAAAACCCTGATGGTTAATAAATTATAAAAAACGCAATGAAATTCCATAGACAAAAAACCTTACGGTTTTACATGTCCCATTGAGGCTTCTTCTTAAGCAAGGAAGAAGCAAGCAACTACCGACCAGTGAGCCTTACATCAGTAGTTGGAAAATTGATGGAAACACTCTTAAAAGAAAGAGTCATAGATTATCTCAAATCTAGCAATTTGCAGGATCCCAAACAGCATGAACAAATCTTATTGACTTTTTTGACTGGGTGTCTAAGGAAATAGATAAGGGGGGCATAGATATAGCTTATCTAGACTTTAGTAAGGCCTTTGACACTGTTCCACATCGCAGACTGTTAAATAAACTGGAAAGCATGGGATTGGATACAAAGATAGTTGAATGTATAAGATCATGGCTTCAGGATAGGAAACAGAGAGTTGTAGTAAACGGAGTGCAGTCTCAAGGGGGAAATGTTACCAGTGGAGTACCTCAGGGATCTGTACTTGGCCCAGTTCTTTTTAATATCTTTATTTGCGACATTGCAAATGGTATTGAAGGGAAACTATGCCTTTTTGCAGATGACACAAAGGTATGCAACAGGGTAGACACACCAGGATGGGTAAAACAAATGATTGATGATCTAGGTAGACTAGAGGAATGGTCAAGAACGTGGCAACCACAGTTTAATGCCAAAAAATGCAAGATCATACACTTGGGTCTCAAAAATCTAAAGGCTAATTTAGTATTAATGGCACTATACTGGAAACTACTGAAGAGAAAAGGGATCTAGGAATCACTATTTCAGGTAACTTAAAGGCAAGCAAACATTGTAACAAAGCAATGAGGAAGGCAAGACAGATGCTTGGTTGCATAAGGAGAGGAAACAGTAGTAGAAAGAAAGAAGTGATAATACCACTGTATAGGTCATTGGTACGTCCTCATCTCGAATACTGTGTTCAGTTCTGGAGGCCATATCTCCAGAAAGATATTAATACATTAGAGACTGTACAATGAAGGGCAACTAAAATGGTGCAAGGTCTACACCACAAAACGTACCAGAAAAGACTAAAAGATCTTAATATGTATAGTTTGGAACAGAGAAGGGAAAGGGGGGACATGATATAAACGTTCAAATATATAAAGGGTTTTAACAAGGTAAAGGAAGGAGACATTCTTCAAAGAAAGAGAAGTATTAGAACAAGAGGACATGTTCTGAAACGGGAGGGTGGTAGGTTCAGGGGAAATTTGAGGAAAAATTACTTCACAGAAAGGGTAGTGGACAAGTGGAATAGTCTCCCATCAGAGGTGGTAGAGGCTAAGACAGTAGAGCAATTTAAACATGCATGGGATAGACATAAAGATATCCTTCAGAAGAAGTAAGGATCAATAAGGGTTGAGGTAACAATATGTTTAAAAATGGGGCAGACTAGATGGGCCAAGTGGTTCTTATCTGCCGTCAAATTCTATGTTTCTAGACATGATCTGAAATTTCACAAAACCTACTGAATTTGTGCCACTCAAACTAAATAAAGCAATGAAATTACGATCATTAATGCTGAAGCCTTAATGGATGTGTTCCTTGCGCAATACAGATATGGTATGCCATCACACCCTGTGGTTAACAGCAGATTCAGCACTCTCACAGAAAGAGATTGCTGTCACTCACAAAATTATGGCGCTACTAATTCACAGAATTGTGTGCTCATTGGAATACACACATGCAGTCTATGCAACTGAGGTCTGAGCAGTTATGTGGCTCCCACATCCCACTCAGTGCCCACAATCTTCCCTTTCGATCACCACAACAATCTCACTGGCTTCCAACATCCTTCTCACTGCATACATTTATCTCATTTAGAATACACGTTCAGCTCCCTTATTTTTAATACTATTTTACTCCGTCTATGAATGTACACTTTCTTCCCCTATATGCCTTCATGCTGCTATATATTCCCCAATCCCTACTGCTGTGTGGTCTCCCAACTGTGCTAGTCTGTGTTCCCAAATAAAGATCAAACATTTAGCAAGGAGGCTAAATAAAAGAAATTCATTATATGGAACACTCGTTAGTTTAGAATCCTAAATCCAGAAATTAAAGAATGATATACAATAAAATATAACCTTTATTATTGCTAGTTAAAAAACTAGGGGTATCCAGACTTAAGTTATAAATGGCTAGTCTGCCCCAAAACACAGATATATTAATACAGATACAGTATATTAACAAATTCAAATGATGTGGTGGTCAATGTTTAAATCACAAATATTGAACATCCATATCAGACCACCAACACAAAACGGTACTTCCGTATCTTTGCGGCCCCCTGCTGGAAGTGTGTTGAAGATACGGAAGTAGCGTAAGCTTCAGGAAATACTATTCGGATCCTTGCGGGATTGCTGCGCTCGCCACGCTGCAGGCACGGTGGCTTGCTTCGCTCGCCACATGGATTTATTCCCCCTCCATGCCCACTTGGATGGTAGGGAATGACGTTGGATGGTAGGGAATGACATTTGACACAAGCTTATAAGCCAGTGAATAGTGAAGATACGCAAGTAGCGTAACCAGGGGCCGCAAAGATACGGAAGTACCCACAAAACTTAATTGGTGTTGTGGCGAATATATAAATCATAAAAATTCACAATAATGTCTAACCACCTAGGAGTTTGTAAAGGTGATACAGAGAGATCTTTGAAGTGTATTAGTTAATACTTCTCCGTGTAGCAGTCTATGTTATGATAAACCCAGACATATAATCAAAATAGAGATACAAAAGGAGACATCTTTCTGTTATTGTGTAACTGCGTGAATACAGGAATTTCAAAAAGAAAAAGGATTGAATAACATAGAATTTGATCCTCCTTGGTAAGATTACTGTCCCTCTTCGTGAGAGTATTCTAAAGAATTTAATTTTATCATAAATTGTTGTGCAAGCACCAATAGTACTGATAAACGTTACTGAAACCTCTAGAACGGTCTGTCAGTAAAGATGATTTGCTTAGATACATAATAAAATTCAGAGCCAAGAAAACAGTTTTGCTGTTGTGAGTTTCTCAATTTACAGATGTAAAAAACAGCATGACATCATATTACTGCACACAAAAACACAGAGCGCATGGGGTTAATACTGTATTTAACCTGCAAAGCTGAATGCAGGTGTAAATAACAATTAGCACAGATACAGTACGGCACTATAATGTCTCCGTCCTTCTGCTGTCGGGTGTCTTACCTGAAAGGACACCGGATGAGAGAGGGACCCAGACAGTGCCGATAGAAAGATAGTTAAGGTGTAAGTGAGAAGTCCCGCGCCAGGTGTTAGATGGTCTCTGTTGCTTAAAGCATTGCAGAGGCCAAATGTGCCGCAGGAGTGTCACTCACACTGAAAGAAGATACCTGTAGATGCCGACTATTGGAACTCCTAGGCCACCGTGGGGCACATCATTTACCACCTAGGAGTTCCAATAGTCGGCATCTACAGGTATCTTCTTTCAGTGAGAGTGACACTCCCGTGGCACATTTGGCCTCTGCAATTTTTTTATTACGTATCTAAGCAAATCATCTTTACTGACAGACCGTTCTAGAGGTTTCTGTAACGTCTAACAGTACTATTGGTGCTTGCACAACAATTTATGATAAGATTAAATTCTTTAGAATACTCTCACGAAGAGGGACAGTAATCTTACCAAGGAGGATCATATTCTATGTTATTCAATCCTTTTTCTTTTTGAAATTCCTGTATTCACGCAGTTACACAATAACAGAAAGATGTCTCCTTTTGTATCTCTATTTTGATTGTATGTCTGGGTTTATTATAACATAGACTGCTACACGGAGAAGTATTAACTAATACACTTCAAAGATCTCTCTGTATCACCTTTACAAACTCCTAGGTGGTTAGACATTATTGTGAATTTTTATGATTTATATATTCACTACTACCACAATTAAATTTTTTGTTGGTGCTCTGATATGAATGTTCAATATTTGTGATTTAAACATTGACCACCACATCATTTGAATTTGTTAATATATCTGTGTTAATATATCTGTGTCTTGGGCCAGACTAGCCATTTATAACTTAAGTCTGGATACCCCTAGTTTTTTAATTAGCAATAATAAAGGTTATATTTTATTGTATATCATTCTTTCATTTCTGGATTTAGGATTCTAAACTAACAAGTGCCCCATATAAGGAATTTCTTTTATTTAGCCTCCTTGCTAAATGTTTGATCTGTAGTTGTGTATTAATTTACATTTCTTGGGGAGCACCGCCAACCATTAGTATATATTTTGAATTAAAACACTGATAGTTTTTGAAATAGTTGGTTGCTGATACATTATTTTATTGTAGTCCGGTGTGGGATCACTTTCAAACCTTGTATATACCAACTAGTCTGTGTTCCCTCATCTACACCAATCTGTTTTTCCCCAACCGCATCGCCCTGAATCCGTGCCTTCTCCACAACCACGTTGCTGTCTGTGGCACTCTTTCTTCCACCATCTGCACCATTCTGGTCCCCCCAACCATGCAACTCTGTCCTCCACCCACCCACCCGCACTACTCTGTCTTCCTCCACATCCACACCAGTCTGTCTTCCCCAATCTCTACTGTTGTGTGGTCTCCGAACTGTGCTAGTCTGTATTCCCTTATCCACACCAATCTGTCTTTACCCATCTCCACTGCTCTATCTTCCCATGTTCATGCCACTCTCTACCCCCATCCACGTAGCTGTCCCCCCAAACCGTGCCACTCTGTTTCCCCCCCCATCGGCACCACTGTTTTCCACCCATCTGCATGACTTTGTTCCTCTACCCTATCAGCACCACTGTTTTTCACCATCTGCATTACTTTGGCTACTCCCCCCCATGTACTGCTTAACCTTCCCTCCTCTACACGTCTTTTTGTCTCACCTATCCATGCTGCTCTGACTCCTCCCCCCATCCACACCACTTTTATCCCATCTGCACAGCTCTATTTTCTGCTTACATCTCAGTTGCATAGACTGCATGTGTGTATTCCAATGAGTACACAATTCTGTGAATTAGCAGCTCCACCATTTTGTGAGTGACAGCAATCTCATTCTGTGAGAGTGCTGAATCTACAGTTAACCACAGGGTGTGATGGCATACCATATCTGTAGACGTCAGCCTTAATGATCATAATTTCATTGCTTTTTTTAGTTTGAGTGGCACAAATTCAGTAGGTGTTTTTGAAATTTCAGATCATGTCTAAGAAGCCTTAATGGGACATGTAAAACCGTACGTTTTTTTGTCTATGGAATATATATATATATATATATATATATATATACAGTCAGGTGCATAAATATTGGGACATTGACAGGATTTTCATATTTTGGCCTCTATTCACCACCACAATGGCTTTGAAATGAAACAAACAAGATGTGCTTTAACTGCGGACTTTCAGATTTAATTTGAGGGTAATTACATCCAAATCAGGTGAACGGTGTAAGAATTACAAAAGTTTCTATATGTGCCTCCCACTTTTTAAGGGGCCAAAAGTAATGGGACTATCAACTCAAAAGCTATTTCATGGACAGGTGTGGGCTATTCCCTCATTATTTCATTATCTGGAGTTGATTCTAGGTGTGACATTTGCATTTGGAATCAGTTGCTATCGACTCTTGTGGGTCTTGAGAAAGGTCCTCACATGGACCGAAACGTCGACCTAGGATAACTGTCGTTTTGCACCTATGAAAGAATGAAGTGTTGAGTATAGTTTTTACTTCTTGAAATCAAGCCTGGTCAGTGCACTCTTATTTATATGGATATAATGGCATTTCCCCCGTGGGTTTAACCTGAGTTTACTAGCACCGAAGCGGGTGCATGTTTTATAAGTGAGTGCTACTCTACTCCCGATGTGTGTGTGTGTGTGTGTGTATTTATATATATATATATATATATATATATATATACACACACAGTATATATATTAAATATATATACTGTGTGTATATATATATATATTTATATATACACACACACATAAATATACATACAGTATATACAAGGGTGAGTTAAAATGTATACATATACATGTATGTATATGTATGTATATACATATACATTGCAGCAACAAAACTTACCCATCTATGACAGGCACACTGTTCATTATTTCCAAGGCTTGAGTTCTGTTAGAATTCACCACCATCACAAACTCACAGCAAAGCATTGCCAGTATACCCAGGAATGCCATAGGGTCCCTGTTGTCCGACGTCCCCATTTAGGTGATGTCTCTGCTACAGATCTTAGATAATTTGATCTAGAAGCTGTGACAGGTAAAGTTATCTAGTATCTCTCGTTCACCCAAACACGTGATATATTGTTGCTGAATTGCAGAAGCTCTGTTCCTTTTATGTCCTGTATAGAGAAGAATTAATCAGTAACTGGAATGATGAGTGAAAAGGATTTAGTGCTTTTCTTATATTATACATTTGATTATATTATATATTATATTATAATAGTCACACCCTTGTTTCTACAGGAGGATTATTGCTATAGAACACTGTAACTTGTAACACTGTAACTTTGGCTCAGTAAATGGAGAACGTCTTTGCTCCTAGCTCTAGAATATTGATGCATATGTAACATTGTTACCCCGGCTTGTTTCACAATTACCTGGGCCAGGTACTGGTCAACAATTATGGTAATCTGGGGCATGAGCTGTGACATGGGCATTAGATGGATGGAGGGAGAGGAGATGTAATGTACTAAGGGCCTGATTCAGACTTGAGAATAGAGTGAGATATCTCTCTCAACTGATCATCTTGGAGAAACCATGCTGCACTGCAGGTGGGGCAGATTTAAAATGTGCAGAGAGATTTAGATTTGGGAGGAGTGTTTCCAAACTGACATCTAAATTGTAGAGTAATAATAAAGCTGTGCAGTATTTGTGGGCTACATGCAAATGCAGCCAGTATTTACCCCACATGTAAAAAAATGTATGTATTTACACCCCTTGCATTGCAATATGGTTTGTTCAGGTTCACAGTCGAGAGAGATTAAAGTGAAGAGAGAAAAAGTACCAACCAATCAGCTCCTAACTAATTTTTCAAAGACAGCCTGTAACATGGCAGTTAGGAGCTGATTGGATGGTACTTTATCCCTCTCCAAGGCTTAGGACATCTCCCCCAGACAAACAATTTACCAGCTGGGTAAGAAGACAGACACTGCACCACAGAACTACTTTATTGAATAGTTGGCACAGTTCTATTGCTCTGCTAGGAGGTGGCACAGCCTGCAACCCATATCTTTCTACAGACATTTAGGTGGGTGGCCAGGCCTAGACTCGGGAACACACAGCTATGGGTCTGGGGAACCAGAACTGGCTGTCCCTTTTTCACCATCCCATCCCAACTCTTATTTTCCTATGTATACCCACCAGAACTAAAAAAAGGGTAATTTTAACTTACTGCTACTACTATAATAACGACATTAGTTTTATTATGTCTTTTATTCTATGCAAATGATACATGAGGATGGTTGAGCAGATGGAGAGGACAACAAGAAAAAGTCGGGAAAGATTAAGTAAATCTGGGCCTAGAGATGGGGGCATGCCCACACATAATGGAACCCTAATTAAAGAAAGCACTAATTTTGTCAAATCCATCCACAAAGCATATAAATATTACCCACTGTTGTGTAATCAGAGTTAGCGCACTCCAAGGAAAGCCTGGTATTTAGCCAATATCCACTACTTATCTGAATCATAGGGGCAGAGCCAGATTAAGGGGGAAGGGGGGGCAAAGGGGGCAAGTAACCCCGGGCCTCCCTCTCACAAGGGGCCCCCCTGGTCCTGTAGTAAACTTTGTGGTCGGGTCCAGCACTGCTGCTGCTGTGTGTTGAGCAGTACTCTATTCACTGTATGCAGTGTGCACTGCGGGGGCTGCACTGCAGTAAGGAAGCCTCTTCCTCCTTTCTGAGCCCTCCCAGACTTTATGGTTGCTCAAAATGTCTGTGGCGGTGCCAGTGAAACTGCGTCTTTGTACGCAGCACTGATACCAACACTTTTTGCCCTTGAAAAAGTCCTCCTAGGGATGAAACGCGTTGGGTACACTTACAGACTTGTTGCTTTTACTTTTATTACTGGCTTGGCATTTTTTGCTGTTGTGTGAGCCTGTTACCCTTATAACCATTAAATAGATTTCTTTAGAGTTTCAGTACTCAGTTTTGTATATAAACACCTAGGGCCTGATTCAGACCCGCTCGCAAGCGCACAGCACTCGCAAGCAGGTTGATGGTCCCCCACTGCGCATGCGCCACCTTCGGCATGCGCCAGACCCGTCCAGGGAATGCTGATCCGTCGCTGCGGGTCTCGCTACAAGACAGGGCGGCTGTCGATGTTGATTGACAGCTCACCCCGTTTTGTAGGCGGGGAGGGGGGGTGGCTGCACAAACGCAGGCGTTCCCTTAGGAACGCCTGGCATTTGTGGGCAGCCCTACTGACATCACTAGTGATGTCAGTAGTGAAAATCCTGCTCTATTAAAGCAGTGAGACCTCTCGGGCTTGCAAGAGCTGAGACCCTACCACAGGGTCTCCTCGCAAGCCCGATGGCCGCGATAATTGCGACAGGCTCCAGGCAGCTCGCAAAAGCTGTGGGTGGTCACAGCGAGCGGTCGCCAGCAGCGAGCGGCTCTGAATCAGGCCCCTAGCCTTTCACTCACACATACAGTACATACCGGTGGAAATGCAGAGAGGTGACGGACCAGCAGGCACAGTATTTGGTAAGTAAATCTTTCTTGCATGAATTAAACTACACTGCACTATAGTGTGACTATCAACTTGATACTGCGCTCCTTCTTTCTGAGGTAATGTGAGCTGGTAAGGAGGTGTGTACCTAAAACAGCATTGAGAAAGGACTATACAACACATAATTTTACAACAACATGCCTAAAGTTTTTGCCAACCTGGTTACCACTAGGTAAATTGCCTTTATTGGAAATCACATCACCTTCCAACACATGTGGTGAACTCCCAGCCTACAGTTTTTGTCTACCTGACTACTATAGACTTGTTGCCTTTGCGAATAACACCTACCTAGGCCATACTTGCCAACTCTCCCTCATTGTCAGGGAGACTCCCTGAAACAGCAGCAATCTCCCTGTCTCCCTGAAGAGTCTACCAATCTCCCTCATTTCACCTTACCCCCATTGTGACACTGTTATATAAAAGAAAAAACAGAGATATATACATTCAAATGGGATCATTAGTGTAATTTCCCTGCATATGTTATAAGGCACAATGATCCCTATGGTTACATGCATTTACTGAGAAGTATCAGTGTGTTTTCATCAACAAGTAGATTTTACTAACTGCTTTGGGGCTTATTTACATGTGGATGTAAATCAATGTTATGACACGCCTCTCAGATGTAGCAGTACACGCCCACTTTACCGCCGCGCTCATAGGTGCTGCTTTCACAATCTCCCTGAAATGCTTTTTCAAAAGTAGGCAAGTATGACCTAGGCTCCACTAGATTGGACAATTGCCTTTTTCGTGTTGAACTCCCAGCCTACAGTTTTTGATTGGTTGGAATGAAAATCTGGTAACGTATGGGAGTAACTGATGATCAGCAATTTGCTCCTAAATGCCAGAAAACAGATGAAAATGGTCGTCAGACAAGTTTGTTAAATGTTTTGATCTAAACAATTTGTTCAACCAACAGTTTTTGTCCATTTTCCGGCGTTTGGGAGCAAATTGCTGATTGTCATTTGCTTTCATACCTTACCAGGTTTTCATTCCAACCAATCAACTAGTTGGCTGGTTGGACAGATAATCTTTAGATGTGTGGCCAGCTTAAGACTTTTTTCTATGTAAACAATATTCAACTTTAATTTTCAGTCAATCATATGCCCTTCTTTACACTCATATTTTATTATGACCAACATATGAGTAATACAGACAAAGTACATATTAAAAAAATTAAACACTTAATTACATTCATTTCTGAAAACTTATCATTAATAGACTCACCACAGAGCGCTTCCTTCTATTATATCTGCTTGTTCCAATATGAGGAAGTGGGGACACTTCCCAAGATAGCAGCTAGTGGTGTTTACATATTGCGCTCTAGGAGCGCTGACCGCTCTACGTATTCTGTTATTAATTCTTACTGACACCAACACGCCCATCACCATTTAAGTCCCCGCACATGAACACCTATTGAAATTGCATAGATCTCCGTACAATTCCAATATGCGTCCCCCGGCGGTAACCATAGCTGCGCCAAGGGGCGTCTTAAGAGAGGAGGGGGCCCATGTGCATTCCCCGTGCCGGGCCTCCTCCTCTCTCCCCAGCGGCCGGCAGCCAACTGACGTGGCTGGCCGGCCACCCCAGAGTCAGTAGACTCTGTTCACTAGAATGTTCCCAGAGTCTAGTGTGCATGCACAGAACGCGGGGAAAAATGGCCGCATAGCGCTCGCAAGCAGGTCTGAATCAGGCCCTCAATCTCTTAAGGGCCCCATACATGGTGCGATATGCACCTTGCAATGTGACAGCCGATCCGACGGCCGACATATTGGGCGGTCCCCACACACAGACGAATCTGGTGGCCCACCGCCCGATATGCCAACACCCCCCTCCCCCACCCGCATAGTGTTTCATGGGATCGGTCATCGATCCCCCAGATCAATTGAACAAGCAGAAAGATCTGGAGGAGCGACGGACGACCCCATGGGAGCGTGCAGCGGATGAGATCATGCCCACACATGGAACAATATAACGGCAATTGTTCAAAACCATCGGAACGGCCGCTATATATTGCTCCATGTGTGGGGCCCTCATACACCACAGTCAGACTCTCATCACATGATCTATGGGAAGCCTTATAATTTGAACTATATGAAACGAACAATTATAACTAGCTTCATATAATTAGAATTACAAAGCTTCCTATGCAGGAGGAGATATCTCGTATTTAAGTGTCTGATACTGTGTATGAGGTTGGGAAGACACACTGAACAATGTGCGTATTAAATACATGGGGATTTACCTGAATGACAAGGTGCACACAAATTACACTACTACTGATAAGCTCACAAGTTAAGTGTATGAATATGGCAGGGGCATATTAAGAGAGGAGGGGGCCCATGATCACTCACCGTCCGGGGCCCCCTCCTCTCTCCCCTGTCAGTTCGCTGACAGCAGCAGTAGACTCCGGGCACTGCAGTGATTTCCTACTGCGCATTCGCAAAAATGCCGGGAAAATTGCCACTGTGGCCATTTCCCAGGCGCTTTCAGAAGCGCTACTCCATGGGACATCGGAAAGGTAAGTATGAGAAAAAAAAGTGTGGGTGCAGGCCAGGGTGTGCGGTGCGGGCCACCCTGGACCCAGGGGCCCGTAATGCACTGCACACCTTGCACCTATTATAAATACACCCCTGGAATTTGGTATAGAAGGTTTGGTGTTCAAATCCCTTGCTTGGAGTGTTGCATAGCTAGTTTATAATGCCACAATTCATGCATTTATGGGAGGGTGTGGGGCCAATAAGACAATAATAATGATGAGAGCCCGCCCCATCAGTGATTGCCTGCTTCTCCCCTCCGGGCATTCTCCTAGAGGGGAGATTATATATTTCTGCAATATGGTATATTGCATTACAACATGGTTTGCACTTTGCACGGGTGAAAAGTCACTCGTTTGTTTGCTACCTAACTCTGAATCACCCCCTGTATATGCAAAACACATAAAGCTGAGCATATAAATGGAGAAAACTCTTTTGCAATGCAAGTGGGGAAAATATATTTATTATTACTTCTGCATGCAGGGTAGATATTGGCTGCTTTTGCATGTAGCCCACACATGCTGGGCAGCTTTATCTTTGCACCAACATTTAAAAACAAGCTAATGGAGCATACACATGGTCAGATTTGTCAGATGAACGATTTGAACGTTTTGAACGATTTTTGACTGCATTAAAATGAATGGAATCGTCCAAGTCTGACTGCAAACACATCAGATGTCAGATATCGTTATCTGACAAACGGGAACGCGCATCGTTCATCGTCCATCGTCCAGGCATGTCAGATATGTCAGATTTTCCTTCAGATATGAACGACTAAACGATTTTTAAAGCGCTATCGTTCAGATCTGAAGGAAAAATCTGACCGTATATATGCACCATAAGACACACCCTCTTCCCAACTCTAAACCTCTCAACACATCCAAAATCTTCTTCACCAGCAGTGCACCATGCTTTTACCAAGGTGCAAATTGCTACATTTTAGCTCCTCTTTTTGATTTGCTCCTAACTCTGTATTAGGCCCATAGGCTCTGCTTGGGGCAGGGAGGGGTGACCCTAAAATATGGGAGGCGTTCCATGAAATTACATTTTTCGTTAGCGCAAAGAATGAAAGCCACGCCAGCTTTGCATATGCCATACTTGCCAACATACTTGCCAATTCCTCTTGGCACCGTGGTGTGCATTGTTCTCCTCTTTAACTCATGTAATAGCGGTAATTAGTCCCAGTGGCTCTGGACGGAAACACTTGGTAATCATACAGTATCTGTGTGCAGGACTCTCACTGAGCAGTAGCAAATATTTGCTTTAATCTTACTTTCTGTTTAGCGAGTCTCCTGGTAAAAGATACTTGTAATGTCTCCTCTGAAATATATGTGCTAAGATTTACTGGTGAGTCCTTCAGACCAGGCTCTGACAGGGGGTATATTTACTAAAGTGAGAGTTTTTACAAGTGGAGATATTGCCCATAGCAACCAATTAAATTCTAGCTATTAACTTCTAGAAGATGCTAGATAAATGTTAAGTAGAATTTGATTAGTTGCTATGGGCAACATCTCCACTTCTAAATACCCTCACTTTAGTAAATATACTCCTAGATGTACTATAAGGTGAAAGTCAATCTGCAGCTGGCGTTTAATGCATTAATATAAGCAACACTGAGCTATAAGGATCACTGGGGTATAAGGTTCCTGTGTATGTTTAAGATGCATACACACGTAACGATTTTTTGAACGATTTGTCGTTAACATCGTCGTTATCGTTCAATCGTTCAAAAAATCGTTCAGTTTCTGAGTTATAATGATGAACGAAAATCGTTCAAGCGCACTCCCATTTGTAATTTGTAGTTAGTAGTTCATCGTCCATGTCAGACTGTCCAACATAACGTTTTTCATTAAGGGAAGGAACATTTTTCGTTCATCGTTGTAAAAAATCGTTCACTTTTTCAAGGGAAAATCTGACAGATAATCTGACAGAAAATCGTTGGTTACAAAATCGTTGGATTTGATTTTGAGTTTGTATGTTTTGTTTTTCTGTATTATTATTATTTAATATCAATGTACATTGCACAATAAACTTCTACTTTTATCTATATGTATCTATATGTGTGACTGTTATAAAGCCTGCATGGGCAGGGACCCCCTTCTCAGGTATTGCCCACACCCTGGAGAGTTAGCCTGAGGCAATAGGAGGTGTATCACTCCAAATGCACCTATGTACCACACCGCACACTGAAGGGGGGTTACAAAATGGCGCCCAACGTGGGGCTCGAGCACAGTAAGATGGAAGAAGTGCTCGCAGGATACAGAGACTAAATGCGGTAAATCCAGCCGGAGCAAACCCCTTGGTAGATACCGTGTCTGATCTTCTCTGGGTGTCCCAGCGAGACCAAGGGTTCAGGAGGCGGAGATTGACCCCATTGTTTAAAGTTACCAGTGTAACTTCGCTGTAGGACAAAGTGTCAAGTACAAAATGGTGGTAGTGCCAAAGTGTTTCAGAGACTGTTTAAAAGCAGAAGCACATGTGTGAAGTTTTCTTGGGACTTGTAGTGCCGTTCATCCCATCTGCGTGGGAAGCGAGGAGAGCAAGCTCAGCGGAATTGTTGTGTGTTCCTCCAGAAGTTGGGGGGAGCACATGTAAAAAGTTGCCCAGCATTAGAGAAGAGCTGGGGGGAGTGCACCCTGCACCCGCAAAAGTTTGGGGGTATTGGGAGGGGCCACGAGAGCCACCTGTCTCCTTTTGACCCGAGAAGGGGAGGAGACTCAACGGGCAGGCCTGGCAGGTACTTCGTTGTATGACATTAAAAATTTCATTTATAACTCATGTATGAACAACCGTGTTTGAGGACACCCGTGACTCTTGTGTTATTATACACATTGGGGGTAGTGGGATATATTGTTGGAAATGTGAATTTTTTTTTGCATACTGTTCACTGCTAATGTTTTTTTCCATGCAAATGTGATCTAATGTGATTTTCACCACTGAGATTTTTGTTTTATTATGTGGTGTGACGTACGAAATTGCAAGGTTTTACATGTGTGCACCAGTGTAAGTCGGGTGTGCCTGCATGTGCAAGTGATTAGCCAGGTATACCAAAATAATGTATATATTTTAAAGCATACCTACCTAATGGGGGGAGTATGTAACACCCTCTAAGGGATGGTATTTGTAAATACACCCCTCTCAGTGTTTGTTAGAGCTTGCTTCCTGTTGTAGATATTACATGCCTGAGACCCTGGGATCAGTTTTCAGGTAAAGGAGGGGCTGGAGAGATAGACACGCATGGGTGGGAAGACTGGGTGTGTAGCTGGCAGAGCAGAGGGAGGAGGGGGAGAGAACAAATGGGGGTTGGGAAGAAGAATTTGGGAGAGGGGAGACATCTTTGGGAAGCTTCAGAGCTGGAAGCAGAAATGTAGCCCTCGTGCTCCCCTGGCAGGGGGTGATTGGCGGGGCCGTGGTGACTGCCACGATGCCCATCTAACGCCAAAGGAGAAATAGGTCTGGAGTGAGACCACTGAGATAAAGTCTGTGAGAGACCACAGAGAAAGAGCTGGAAGGTTGCAGTGTGAGCCGCCCAGTGAAGTGTTCAGCACCCATGAGAGGGGTAAGAGACGCAAGTATATGTGTTGAAGAGATGGGGAAGAGGAATTTCCCAGGAGCTTTTACTGTTAAGGTACCAGAGGAGTCCCTTATGCATAAAAGCCACCCAGCAGCCATTAAAGGGGGGGTCACTGTGGTAGCAGTGTGGCTATAGGAGCCATTCCTGTAGGATAGGGATGGGCAGCAGCTGAGCGTCTGATAGCTGCAATAGAAAAGTCTGTATATTGCTGTCCCATGTGAAAGAGAAGGGGAGCAGAGAGAGGCAGACTGTGTATGAGACACTCTGTATATTGTCTTAAGAAGAGACAAAGGAGAGGCAGAGTGCAAAAGAAGTTATGTGAGATGTGTGTGAAGCTGTGGAACTACAGGCACCAGCCAGCATAGGGCTAGGTGGACCTGCACGTATGAAGTGGAGAACTACAGGCACCAGCCAGCGAAGGGCTAGGTGGACCTGCACATATGAAGTGGAGAACTACAGGCACCAGCCAGCGAAGGGCTAGGTGGACCTGCACATATGAAGTGGAGAACTACAGGCACCAGCCAGCGAAGGGCTAGGTGGACCTGCACATATGAAGTGGAGAACTACAGGCACCAGCCAGCGAAGGGCTAGATGGACCTGCACGTATGAAGTGGAGAACTACAGGCACCAGCCAGCGAAGGGCTAGGTGGACCTGCACATATGAAGTGGAGAACTACAGGCACCAGCCAGCAAAGGGCTAGGTGGACCTGCACGTATGAAGTGGAGAACTACAGGCACCAGCCAGCGAAGGGCTAGGTGGACCTGCACATATGAAGTGGAGAACTACAGGCACCAGCCAGCAAAGGGCCAGGTGGACCTGTGTGGGTAAAATGCAAAGCATTCATTGTGACTATGCTTAAAGACTGTGCTGGTGAAGAAGAGGGTGATGTAATGTAACCATATCCATAAGATTGTCATATACCATCTGACATGCCAAGTATATGAGCTGGAGGGAGAGGATATTCTTGTCCTGTAAAGTCATGTGCAGGAGGAGAGAAATAAATTGGTTTATTTTTATAAGAGAAGGTCTGGCGCCCAAGTTATTCAATAGAACTGTTGCTGCATGTGTCTATCTATACCTGTATCTATATGTGTGACTGTTATAAAGCCTGCATGGGCAGGGACCCCCTTCTCAGGTATTGCCCACACCCTGGAGAGCTAGCCTGAGGCAATAGGAGGTGTATCACTCCAAATGCACCTATGTACCACACCGCACACTGAAGGGGGGCTACATGTATGACACTGTTTTCTTGTTCTGCTCAACTGTCTATGTACTATGTCTATGTACTATGTTTGTGCACTATGTTTATGTACTATGTAAGGCGCTGCGGAACCCTTGTGGCGCCATATAAATATAGGATAATAATAATAATAATACTTTTACAAGCTTGTAGGCATGAAATGGTTAAATAACTTTACTCCTTGGCTGCTTCTTCATACACCTCCACAGCATCCATCAGTTTTGAAGGTCATGACCTAAGTGAGGTTCTTACTTTCTCTAATCTTGTTTTATGGGGGCAATTAAACCATTTCATTGCAAGGGTTGCCGTATCTATGTTTGTGACAATAGTTTAGAACTCGGTGACCCATCACTACCATTTACATGACTGTAAACCTCTGATCCAACGTGATAATTGAAACATTTATCACCTCTCTTCTTCCCATATATCACCTATGGGTTTGATGAAGGCCCATTGCCCTGAGCAGCGATCTATGTAATAATGCTCTATGATCTGTCCCATTGCTAACTTGCATGCGCAACGGCTCCCACTGCCAGTGAGATGGGACAGACCTAGCCCAGGTGGAGTAACTGGTTAAGGGTTCTATTTACTAAGCAATGTTAGTAGACAGAGTGAAAAGTGATAAGGTGCCAACCAATCAGCTCCCAACTGTCATTTTTCAAACACAGCCTGTGAGATGGCAGTTAGGAGCTGATTGACTGGTACCTTATCACTTTTCACTCTGTCTCCTAACACTGCTTAGTAAACAGACCCCTAAAGTTTGAAAGCAGGGGGGGTGTGCAGTAGTACAGTACCAAGCGGTGTTGGGCAAGCACATCTGTTATTAGGCATCAATAAAACCATGTTTATACAAAAGGAACAAAATCACTACTTTGTGCGCAGATGATAACAAAAGACACTCTCACTAAAGCATATTATATGACCGAGCATCAATAAAATCACCAATCAACATAAGCAGTGCATTCACAAACAGTGAATCACAAGCTAGTGCTAGGCATTATCATGATCCACTATGTGGACAGTACCGCTAACCACCTGAAAATATTAAAATAATCAGGGGTAAATGCGTATGCTCCAATCAGCCTTACTGTACTCCAGAATCGTGGAAGTGGTTGAACCACGCAAAACTGCATATGTGTGCAGTCAATTCCTGGGCATGTGCAAAAAAAATTCACGCAAGATACACTACGCCAATTGGAGCAGTACGGTATATCTGTGTGACATCTCATTACTCTTATCCTAGCTGTCTTATATGCATCAATTTCTGGCTATCCATCTGATCTTTATAGGGCATATTGATAAACAGGATGGCGCCTATGAATGATGCTGGAGGACACTTCGCAGCTCGGATCATTAAGGAATGGTTTGGCCACTTATAGGATAAAGAGCAGAGAAATTCCCTTTGTGGCATTATTTACTATCACTGGACAAAGGTGCAAAATCTACACAAGGACATGCTAACCAATCACAAGCCTGCTTTCAATGCTTAGCAACAGACAGATAATAGCTAACTGCTGGTTGGTTGCTATGGATTTTGTCTAGCTTTGCACCTTCCAACAATGCTGAATAACCTTAGCCAACATCATGATATATGGAAAGTTAATACGTTTGACTAAAGTTGCGGATTATATCATAAGTGGCTCACATCCAGATTCAGACTCAAGTTAGGTATACTGGAAAGGGAACAAAAACAAAATACTCACATTTACAAAGTCCTTGGTGGCCTAGAGTTTGGTATCAGGAAACATGTATTATATCCTGGTGTAGACAGTATATACGAAGTTCTTGATGTTGTCCTCTGGTCCTTTAATGAACTGTTGCTTTATTTTGCTATTGGCTGCTATGCAGAACCAACCCATGGTATCTAGGCCAATCCCAGAGGATGAAATAAAACAAATGTGCCCAATAAGGGGCAGGAAAGTGGATTACTAAAGCAATCTTTGTTCAGATCTTTCCCTCTGCATGCCCAACACAGGAAGTACATGCGACTCCTCAGCTTCCATAGTTGTTGATTAGCCATCCATTGAGTACACAAAATTGTGAGTGAATTAAAAGTCACAGCATGGGGTTTAGTTGTACCTGTCAGAGGTGTAAACTCATCCATTGTGTATCATACCTTCCATTGTATTTCGATTCCAAATGATAAATGAACATTGTACTTAGAGGAGCTGCATTAACCCCTGCTATGACTTATAGGCCCTCATTCAGAGCCACTCGCTAGCGGCAGTACGCTCGTTACGAGCGATGTTCGCACATCTGCGCATGCGTACGGTTTTTAGTACGCATGCGCGAACCAGTCAGTGCGGCCGAAAATCGTTGGTACGCAATATAGCGAGGGCCTGCTATTTTGAGTGACAGAATGAGGCGTATGTGGGTGGTAACAGGGGAAGGTGCTTGAAAACGGGGAGTGGAGATCCGAACGCAGGCGTGCTTAAAGGTCAAAACGGGCGTTTTAAGGGAGTGCATAATTAATACAGCAGCGTCATTGACCACGTCAATTGTTTTTTTTTAACTCAGAACTGCTCGCAAAATAGCGGTTGAAAACACCAACCACAAGAATAGCGAGCAGTTCAAACGCTGTACGATGTACTCGATTAATCTAATAAATAGCGGACATGACGTATGGTGCGTGCGGCCAGGGGGCGTTTTTATCAAATAAACGAGCGTATGTTTTGCTCGCTCGTTCAGACTTAGAGGTGTGAACAGACTGCAATTTGCGAACGGATCATTTGAATAGCCACCCCTTGTTTTTGAACGAACGACCACAAATAGCGAACGGCTCTGAATCAGGCCCATAGTCTCTTGCAGGAGTACACGTATAGGCCAAAATGACTGCAAATAAGGAGACAAAAGCAGCACCACAGTTTCTGTAAGAAATTATTTGCAGGAACAAAGAGGTTACAGCAAATACAATTCTGGAGATAAAATTTGTGTTTCTCTGCAAAATGCAGCATATTAATAAGATTGTGTAATTGTAAAGGAATCAGTGAAATAACAAATAAGGATGCATTTAACCACAATCTAGTATGCGTTCGGCATCCCGGTGGTCTGGATGCCAACGCAAATCGGTATGAGATGCTGGCGCTCAGGATCCCTGTTAGAATTCCTATGCTGGTATCCCGAAAGGGTTAACATACTGACACTTGTTGGTCAGCATGCTAACCCCCCTCCCTACCCTAATCTCCCCTCTCCCAAGTTCCTACACTAGCATATATGCCTAACACACCATTAGATTTCAGGAATGGAGATACACAAAGATTCTTCACATGCCGCTACAGTGCAGTGTTTCCCAAATCCACGGTGGGACACATCATTACATTGTGCAGCGATTTGGACCCCGAAGGATCCAGACGAGACCTTCTGCATCAGGCTCCGTCTTCCCTATCAGTGGTCAGCGGTCACAGGGAGATTGGAAGTGTATAGGAGAGGGCATCCTCTCTCTGCAAAGGGAGCCGTGACTGTAAACATCACCTTTACACATTGCAACATCACACCCTATTTATATCCTGATCGTCGACATATGCGGGGGTAACATATGCCATCTCAGCATACAGAAAGGGACTGGCCAACCAATTCCCTCAACTACCCCTAGCATCAGGAAATATGCAGGTGTTTGGCGATATACATCAATAGGGTAACGTAGGTTGGTAGCTATGGACAACAACTCCACTTCTAAAAACCAGCACTTTAGTAAATATACCCCTGTATATTATATAGTTTGGGATCAAAGCAAAAAAGAGCAAGTAACCGTGCACGTTGGTAAAACCATTCTGCACTGCAGGTGGGACAGATGTAAAATGTGCAGAGATATTTATCTTTGGGAGGGGCATGTTCAAACTCAGATCTATACTATAATGTAAAAATAAAGCTGCCCAGCATTTGTGGGCTACATGCAAAAGCAGCCGCTATTTTACCCCACATGCAAAAACAATAATGAATTTGCACCCCTCGCAGTGCAGCATGGTTTGTTCCAGATAAGTTACCTGATATATATATACAGTATATATATTTTTTTTGCTTTGCTCCCAATTCTGAAATCAGCCCCCAAAGGTCTTAGTAAAGTGAATAATTATTGGCCACACATAAATGATTGTACCACTACTGTATATGTAAATGAGGATTTTAATCACTCAGATGTGACACTGCCTCCTGATTCGGATCTCATCATGGAATACAATACCCCATTGTTCTTTTACTTAGTCTGAAAAGATGTTGTGTAATGCAGAGCATTTATCCCATTACTGCCTTTGCAGACATCAGTGATTGTTCATGGAACCTTATTTTACCCCGGGCATTTGATCTCCACTGCGTCTCCCATTGGTGTAAAGTATTCACATTAATCTGCCGCCAATATGGACATGGGCCCTCATTCAGACCCACTCGCAAGCGGGCGCACGTACGTTAGGCGTACGTACAAAATTATTTAAATTCAATGGCTCGCTCGTATTTTCGTTCGCATCTAAAATTCCTCCCTAAACTCAGGCGACCCCTCCTCTAACTAACGAGCGTGCGAAATAGCGAGCGTACATCCCCGAAATGGCTTGAAGGGAACGCACGCACAAGTGTAACCGGAAGTGGCCTTGTCAGATGTCGATTACCTGCTCCTTTATTCTGCCTACCTCCCTCAATCGTATCATGCCAATCAATGTATCAATTAGCTTAATTGGGGTTTTTTTTTCAACACAATGCAAGAAACTTTACTCTTGTCCGTGTTTGTGTTTACCCGCAGAATACGTACGGGTGGAACATTCGCTTTTATTGTTCAAAAAACATGTGAACCACAATTAAACAATTGTTCTATTGCTGTGGATCCCCGCATATTTCCCGGGGTTCATTTCTTTATTTAAATTTGCAAACGCATGTCACTGCATCAAGCCTATCATAACTCTCCAGAGATTTCTGGCCCTGTTGAACACATGACTCATACACTAACCAATAAAATTGCTCCTGTTCATTTCCAAAATACATTAGCCAATCAGAAATTTTTTGCACACTTTATCAAAAATGTTTTGTATGAAAAACTCCATTGCCATCATGAGAGCCTCCGCATTCACCAGGCGCGAGCTGCTGGTGCTTACGGAGGTGATGGATCGCCGTATCACCAGCCAGCCTCCACCCATCACCAACCGGCAGAAGCGCTCCGCGTATGCGGAGGCACGGTCCCGCCTGCGGTCCTTAGGTTCACGCCGCAACATCGGGCAGCTGGAGCGCAGGTGGTCAGACCTGCAACGGCGAACGCCACGCTTGCTGGCATGCTTTCGCATGCAGATACTGGAAAGTAAGTGTTATGTATTGTGGTTTTCATGTTTGTGTTTGTGGGGAAAACTGCGTGTGCATGTTTTCCTGTCTGTCCTATTTATTATTTGTCCTCATATCTGCGTGTGCATGTTTTCCTGTCTGTCCTATTTATTATTTGTCCTCATATCTGCGTGTGCATGTTTTCCCTCTATTTCTGTTTTTTTCATTCTACTCCTATTTGCATGTTTTTTGTTGGTGGTTTTTTGTTTTTTATTTGGGCCCCGGATTTGGCCAGAAACTAACCTCAATTTGTTTGACATATTTTAGGTGGACAGCCAAGACTACGCCGTCACCGTCCGGCCAGACGGCGTTCCCGCCCACTATCCCCAACCCCCAGCCAACACTCCACCCCAAATATTTCCCCTATACCCCACTCCTCCCCAGCCTTCCCAGACCCTCTCCCGGAACTGTCGGGCCTCATTCCCCTCCGTCCCACTTCCCCCTCTCCTCCACCCACCCCTCTTCCAATTACCCCCTCCCCGGAGTCCGTCATTACCCCTCCCCGTTCTTTGGGGAATGAAGGCTCCTCCGAGGACGAACATGGAGGGACTTCCGGAGCTCCCGTTTTGGCTCCCGGTATGTGTTTCTTTCGCATTTTTTTTAAGCACAAACTGTTTGTATGTAATCATGTGTCGTGCCTTTATTCGTGATTTTTGGGTTTACTTTTGGTGATTTAGCAGTTTGCCTTTACCTCTTCCTGCTGGTTTCAACATACACATATCACACCTGTGGGAATTTGTACATAGGCCTTGTATTTTTGGCAGCACCCCCTTTTTGTTTTTTTTTGTTTTTTTAGGTTTAGGAGTGATTTCGTTGTGTTTTTTTTTCTAATGTGGCTTCCCTATTGTTTTATTAATCCACACACTTTTCTCACCCACAGAGGAACAGAGGCGTCGGCAAGAGGTGGTCGAATGTGTTGGCCAGATGCGCCAACATGTCATTGGCGTTCTTGTGGGCCTTGACCGGCTGTCTGGCATCCTTCGCCAGTAGTTTTTTTTGTTTTTTTTCGTTTTCTAAATAAATTGTTGATTTCGAATATACGTTCTGGCTCATTCTTTTTTTCAAAAACAAAAAAAAAATTCCCTGGCATAAGTTGACTGTTCCTGCAAGGATTTCCCTTTTTTAAAAGTTAGATTGTGTTTTGTATTTGTATGTAAAACAGCCACAAGAAACACAGAACAGTAACAATGTCATTTCCCTTTTTGGGTGTAGTGTCAATTAGATATTTCTACATTTTACAGGTTCCTAGTTGGTGTGCAAGCTGCTTAGGCCAATCTTCCAAATCCAAAGGTTTGGACAGGCTTCCTTTTGGTGTGGGTTGGGAACCTGAAAACATATTTCAGTTTACATCAACTGGTGTCAGTACTGGATTACCCCTTAGTCAAATGTAAGGTGTGTTAACCTGGTTACACTTGCTGTTAACGTCCAAAAAAAGGAAGACCATTTCACTCTCCAAACATTTATTCACAACATAAATGAGAAATCAAAGTGGTCACTCCCTCAAAAAAAAAACACAGTGATAAACTCAAATACAACACATACAAATAAAAAATTTAAATTAAAAAAACAATCAAGAACTGGTTGACGAAGGACCATGCCAACATGATTCCACAAACATGGCGTTGCGATATGGGTTCCAGAATATATGCCCCAAATCACCAGATCCAGGTTTGGTAAGGGTAGTAGGAAGTAGTGAGCGTTGGAGTGCCAAAGATTATGTGAACAAACAGAAGATGGTGAAAAAAATACAAATAAATTAGATGTTCGCAAACAAACACAAACACATTAGGTATAAACACTGTAGTTTTGGTCAAACTTACCTAAAAAATCTGGCCACCACATCATCGCGTATGGCCCCCCCACATACTGACCTCCGACCAACCTCGGGGGGGCCATCCTCAGGTAAGGCATCCTCTGGCTGCATTGGGACACCACTCCTTATGGCGATGTTGTGAAATATCCCACACAGGACCACAATTTTCGACACCATATCCGGCAAATACATGAGCTCGCCACCAGAGCGGTGGAGGCATCTGAATCGGCCTTTTAAAAGGCCGATACAGCGCTCCACCACTTGCCTGGTGGCTGTAAGTGCGGAATTATACTCACTTTGTGGGCCTGGTGTGGGAGCCAAATAAGGAGTGAGCAGCCAGGACATGCAAGGGTATCCACTGTCTCCTGTGAAAAATAAGAGACAACATCAGGAACACTGTGTATCAAGCTTAACATTGTTATGTACTAAAGGTCTCCACTTACCCAGAAGCCACGCATCACCAGCTTTTAGGTTGGTTAATTTCTGCCATATCCCTGATTGCCGGATGACGAAGGAGTCATGTGCACTTCCTGGTAATTTAGCATTCAGGGACAGGATCTGGAGGGAGGCATCACATACCACCATTACATTCAGGGAGTGATAGTGTTTCCTGTTTCTAAATATTGCCTCCAGCCGTGCTGGAGGCTGAAGTGGTATGTGAGTACCATCCACAACCCCTATGATGTGTGGGAAGCCAGCTATTTGGTAAAAATTGGCCTTGGCCACACTAAGGGCACCCATATCCAAAGGCATTTGAATAAAATGATGGAGGTGCTTGAAAAGTGCCTCCATCACTGCCCTCAGGATCCGGGAAAAGGATGATTGGGAGATGCCCGCCACTATTCCCACCGTTGTTTGAAACGATCCTGAGGCACAGAAATGTAACACCGCCATAAATTGCGTCAGTGGTGGTATTGCTGTTGGACTGTCAATTTGCCGCTCAAGATCACTTTCTATTAATGAGAGAGTGTCTATGATGATTTTGGGAGGTAGACGGTAGCATTTTAAAACCTCATCATCGGGCATTCCAAAAAGGGTGACACGTGTTCGAAATATCTGGGGCCTTGCATGCCTACGATGCCTACGCCTGGGATGAGATTGAGGTTGGTCGGCTTCCGGGAGCATGGCCAGAACAATCCGCCCCAGATCAACCTGAAATTCAAAGATTTCAAAGTAAGGCTTTTGACCCACCCCAAAACTATATTAAAACAACTTAGCTTGATGATACCATCCATTGCTGCTTACATGCCGGGGTATTGTCATGATACGTCCAAACTGAAAATAAACACCAAAATTACTTGACACATTTCACTCTGTGCATTTTTGTTTATAAATTTTGTGCTAGACCAAAGTTAAAATATGCCAAACACCCATTTAGCAAAACCGCAAAGCGACATTTAACACAGTACATCAAAACAGGTCGAAATGTTGGCTCAAAAAGCGAAAGATAAACCACCAAAAAGTTAGAATGATTATTAAGCTGTTTAAAATGCGCTAATTAGTTCGCTAATACAAGTCACAAGAGTAACTACTAAAAATGCGCTAATTAGTTCGCTAATACAAGTCACAAGAGTAACTACTAAAAATGCGCTAATTAGTTCGCTAATACAAGTCACAAGAGTAACTACTAAAAATGCGCTAATTAGTTCGCTAATACAAGTCACAAGAGTAACTACTAAAAATGCGCTAATTAGTTCGCTAATACAAGTCACAAGAGTAACTACTAAAAATGCGCTAATTAGTTCGCTAATACAAGATAAAAAATGGACTTACCAAGAGCAAATATCTAAGATTCAAAATCAAAAGGTCTTTGGGGTCGAAAATAAACAAAATCTAAAATAGAAGAAATTATGGATCCAAAAATTACAAAATATACGAAACACAATGAAACAACAATTGAACAAAAGTTAGACTTCACAAAACTTACCAAATCAAGAAACGAGGTCCCAAAAATATAAACCAACAAAGATAACGGAAATAAAAAACGCAAATCTAACCAACAAACGAATCTCCAACCGCCAACTCCTTTCTACGCAATCAATAAACTCCAGGGAAGATAACCTCCAACAATCCAAAAACGCCACCTCGACTTGAGACACACCAAGCCATAAATAGTGTTTCGTTTCCCGCACAAATTAAGGAGGGATCATAGGGCCGCACAATCAATGATGCGGCCGCAAAATAAGGACGCATGTATAAATACGTCACGAAAACACATTCAAATTCTGGTGTATTTCTTGTTTGGACCTCAGACATGGCGACAGACCAGGGAAAAAATGCCCAAGAGTCAGGCGGTAAGTCTTTCATGCATTTTCTATCAATGATTAATTTGAAACATAAGATTAGGCAAGTTGTGATTTTGTGAATTCTGTAAATTTACACAAATAGGTGAGGAGGATGACATGGAAGAGGCTGCTGGGCCCAGTATTCCGGCCAAAGCGGCCAAAAAAAAAAGGCAGCCACATTTCACAAGAAAGGAGATGGAGGTTTTGATCCAGAAGTGTGTGGACATCCTGCCACAGGCAGACAGGAATATGAGTCTAAGCCAGAAGTGGAGAATGTGGGAAGAGGTAGCCGTTGCTGTCAATAGGGTGGGTGATTATGTCCGTCTAGCCCGGGATGTCAAACGGCGGTAAGTAAACCCTTGCCCCCCCTAAAAACAAACCCCATTTTAAACCAAAGGATAATGGCTTCCATTTTTCCCCACAGATGGGGCGACTTCAAATATCGCCTAAAGCAAAAACTCGCGGACAGGGCTAGGCATGCAAGGGGGACAGGTGGGGGTCCCACCCCTGTGTCATTGGAGTTGACGGATTTAGAAGAGCTGGCACAGGGGTGTGTGCAGCCTGTGGAGGTGTTTGGCGTGTCCAACATGGATACGGACATGCCAGACTTTGCGGCTCCTCATGTTGGCCCAGGTAAGTATTGTGATGTAACCAACTCTGAAATGCTATTGTGCCAATATGTAGATTCTAATGTGACTCTTTTCTCATTTTTCCAACAGAGACACAGGCGGATGAGTCTGCTCCAGAGGGAAGCCTTGGCCGCAGAATTTCTGCTGGCTCTGCAGGGGAGGAACCAGTACATCCGGCTGAGGACCCTGCAGAAGCCAGTCCAGGGCGTGCCCCCTCGCAGGCAGTGGGCCTCCTCACAGAACTCAATTTAAAATCGGATTTCCATACGGAGATTCTGCAGAGGATGGACGCCAGTCTGATACGGGTGGCTGAGGCCCTGGAGCAAAATGCAGCGGCCAACGTGACCATTGGTCAGGCCCTGGCGGAAAATACCAGGGCCAACATCCGCATCGCCGATGCCCTGGAGCAGCTCGCTCGCCAGCACATGGTGGAGCCGACCTCCCTTCCTGCCGGAACATCAGGATCGTCCACCTCTGGCACAACATCAGCCAATCCTCCAAATGTGCCTAGCCCTGTGCCTAGTCCAGAGGCCACAACATCTGCCTCTGGACAGGCCAGCCCGATGGCATCCCGGACCCGGTCTGGCGCCCACCCTCCCCCATCCAAACGGGCGAAAAAACGGTGACAGCAATGGCGACTTTTCCCACACTCCTTCTGTGCTTGGCTCATATTCCTTTCTGGTCAAAACTTCCCTCTCCTTTCTTGTGAAATGTTTTTAATTAATTTTTGTACGTTTATGTTAGCAGTTATTGATTATTTCTACTTCAGGGTCCATAGGGGGTCCACAGGGTTGACCTTGGGGTATAGCTGGATCTGGATCCACGGGCACCACGCAGTTAAAGCTTTGCTGCTCCCAGGATGCACTTGGGTCCGTCCTCCTCTATACCCCGCCCCGGCCACAGGCACCTCAGTTTTAGTTGGTGCCCGGCCGGAGTCGGGTCACCCTGTCGCAGTGGGGCTGCAGGAGCAGCCCCATAGCTTTATTTTAAAAGAGACATTTTTTATTTTTTTCTACTTTTTTTACACTGTTAGAGCGGCAGCATCAGACTGTCCTTTAGGACGTCCACGCTGCCGCTCCTTCTCCCCGCTGGCGCCGCGATGCCAGTACAGCTCTGGGGATCGCGGCGGGACCCCAGAGCCTGTACTAGCCGGGCTCTGGGGACTCCCTTGACTGCTGCCGGACGCGACGGGGATCAGGTAAGCCGCGGGTCGCCGCGTGCGGCGGCCCGCGGATACTTCAATGCAGTCAGGAGCCTCCGGTCTCTGGGGACAGACCGGAGGCGCTAGCGGCGGCGGCGGCGGGCTCCCCCTCAATTGAGGAATACCCCGCGTGTACGCTAGACCACCAGGGTATCAGGCTGGTAGCGGGACCGGCAACCCGGGGGTTAATTGCTAGCCAGGGGAGGCAGCCTTCCCTGTCTAGCGGCTCCTCCCCTCAGCTCAGCGCGCCTTTCAACTAGGAGTCTGGCGTCGCTGAGCTGCTCTTATCTCTCGGCCACTCCTCCTCTGAGGTCTCCGGCGGCCATCTTTACTGGCACATCGCAGACTCCCAGGCGGTATCAAGTGGACCGGTCCCCCTGTGTACCTCTCCCCTGCTAAAGGACAGTGTACACAGCGCTATAGCCCTCCCAGACACTGAATCTGGGCGGTTGATTGTAGCGGAAGGTGCAGTGAGTATAACTTTTCTGCATTGTATGTGACTATTGCTAGTGCTGCCTGTCTGTGACTTATTCTCCTTACTGTCAGCTTATAACTATCCCTTTCCTTCTCCTACGGCCCGGCAGGTGTGTGGGGGAAGGGCGTTTTTCTGAGACCCTCACTTATATAAAACACGTATTTGTGGGGTCAGTCACATACTGTTGTGTGCTACACAGTACCATATCTGGGCTGTTGTGTCGCATACTGGTGAGTGCGCGGGTGTTAAAACCGTAATTCCTCTGGTGATACCTGTTTCTTGTGATTTACGGTATCATGTCTGATGAGGAGACTGAGCGCTCTGTGGCTCCTGTGCTATTTTCCTGCAGACGCTGTGCTGCTGGAGTTGATGGGGAGGACTTATCTCAGGATGGTCTGTGCGGGCGGTGCCAGCTGGTACCGGGCCCCTCCAACCCCCCTGTATCACAGGACCCTCCTTGGGCGATGTTTTCACAGGTGCTGGCGTCTATTGCGGACCGGTTATCGGTCCCATCAGCGGTCCCTTCTAGGGCGTTACCGCAGCCCACCATCCCCCATTCCCCGAGGGTTCCACAAATGTTGCGGTCTTCCCCCGGGGCCCAGACTGTGGGTCCTTACTCGGGACTGCCTGTGTATGTGCAGTCTTCCCCAGGGACGCGTCAGTCTGTAGTGCCTTTGCAGAGTTTTGCTCCGACGACTCCTCCGCCTTGGGTGGATGTTCTATCCAGCTCCGTACAGAGTCTGGCGGCTTCATCCTCGGCGTTTCAGTCCATGTTGCAAGGTGATGTGCCACCAAGGGTGTCTAAACGTCCGGTTGTGAGTTCACTAGCTGCGCAGTTGTCGGACTCGGAAGTGTCCTCAGATGATGGAGAAATCCATGAGGACTCTGACTCTGATGTCATGGGGCAGGAGGTGGAAGCTAAGTCCTCCATTAATGTTCCAGCCTTAGTTAGGGCGGTGCGGGCTATCCTACATGTTGAGGATGATGCGCCGGCTCCTAGGTCGAAGTTTCCTAATTTTAAAAAGGCCAAGGTGACCTCAACTGTGTTCCCCCTGTCTGATCAATTATCGGATCATATGGCGGCGGCCTGGCAATTACCTAGTAAGAGGTTCCATCCACAGAAGAGGTTGGCGGCGAACTATCCTTTTCCTGAAGCTCATTGCAGGAAATGGGAAACTCCGCCGGCGGTGGATTCCCACGTTACCCGCTTGATCAAAAGCGCGACGCTGCCATTGCCGTCTATCTCCTCTTTGAAGGATCCCACGGACAGGAAGGTGGAGACTTGTTTAAAGTCCATTTATTCTCTTTCCGGGGCGGTGGCTCGCCCGTCCATGGCTATCTCCTGGGTGGCTAAAGCCATTGAGGCATGGGCCAATGCCTTGGAGGATACCTTTCCTGATGAGGCTCCGGATATCCAGAGAGCGTTAGTGGGACAGATGCGGGATGCAGCTTCCTATATTGGGGAAGCGTCTTTGGATGCCAGCCTGCTCACTTCTAGGGTGTCGGCTGCAGCGGTGTCTGCTCGGCGCTCCCTGTGGCTGAGGTCCTGGAGGGCTGATGCAGATTCAAAAAAGGGTCTGGAGGCCTTGCCTTTTAATGGGGATTTACTATTTGGTCCAGATTTGGACAGAATAGTGGATACTTTGGCTAAGTCCAAGTCGGCTTTTCTCCCTTCGGCCTCTGCGCCGGCTAAAGTGAGGAGCTCTGCCTTTCGGTCCTTTCGGGTTCAGGGTAAGGCCAAGGGCCAGTCCTTCCCGAGACATTCGGCGACCAAGGCCGCACCCAAGCCCAAGAAGCAGGCATGGAGTGCTCGGCGCCCTTCTTCCAAGCAGGAGGATAAGCCTGCTGCCTGATGGGACGGGCCTCTCTCTGGGGGACCCCAGAGTGGGAGGCCGACTTCTCCAATTCACCCAGTGTTGGCACAATACCACCACGGATGCCTGGGTTCGAGAAGTAGTCTCTCAGGGGTACGCCCTGTCTTTTCGGTTCAGGCCGCCCCACCAGTTTTTCTGTACGAGTCCTTCTCTGGACAAGACCAAAGCTGGTCAGATTCAGGTAGCTATAGAATCCTTGCTACAAGCAGGGGTCATTGTTCCCGTTCCGCAGTCTCAGCGCTGGACGGGGTACTATTCTACTCTGTTTCTGGTAAAGAAACCCAATGGTTCTCATCGCCCTATCCTGAATTTGAAGTCTCTGAACAGATACCTCAGAGTTCCCAGGTTCAGGATGGAAACGTTACGTTCCATCATTCTGGCGATGGAACCCGGGGATTATATGGTCTCCCTCGATATCCAGGACGCCTATCTCCATGTGCCCATAGCACCGGCACATCAGCGGTATCTGAGGTTTGCTATCCTGAACCATCACTACCAATTTCGGGCGTTGCCTTTTGGCCTTTCCACGGCTCCGAGGGTGTTCACCAAGGTGATGGCGGTTATGGCTGCCCACCTTCGGGGTCAGGGTCTACGTCTGTTGCCGTACCTGGACGATCTTCTGCTGCTGGCGAGCTCCCCGGAGGTGCTTCTTCGACATCTCCACCTGACCATTGCTTGTCTTCAAGCACACGGGTGGTTGATAAACTGGAAGAAGTCCTCCCTGATTCCATCACAGCGGATGGTTCATTTGGGAGCCCTGCTGGATTCTCGTCAGCAGCGGATTTTCCTGACTCCAGAGAAGGTCTCCTCCCTGCAGCTGCGGATACACAGTTGCCTGAGCAGTTGCCGCCTGTCGGTCCATTCAGCTATGAGAGTTCTGGGGTCCATGGTGTCGACATTCGACATGGTGGAATTTGCCCAGTTCCATTCCCGGCCCCTGCAGGGGCTGATTCTATCGGAATGGAACGGGTTACCTCACCGGATCCGCTCTCAGATGCTGGTGTTGTCCGCGGAGGTTCGGCAGTCTTTGGCTTGGTGGCTTCAGACGGTGCATCTGGTCGAGGGGCGCCCCTTTTGGATCCCGGACTGGGTCCTGCTCACGACGGATGCCAGTCTTCGGGGTTGGGGGGCAGTGACCGGCTCATTATCGCTTCAGGGTCGTTGGTCCGCGGAAGAAGCACTTCTCCCCATCAACATCCTGGAACTGCGGGCTGTGTACAGGGCCCTGCAGTCGTCCGGCCCCGCTCTTCACGGAAGGGCGGTTCAGGTGCAGTCCGACAACGCCACCACGGTGGCGTACATCAACCACCAAGGGGGAACTCGCAGTCGGGCAGCAATGTCGGAGGTGTCTCGCATTCTTGCTTGGGCGGAGTGTCACGTTCCAGCGATCTCGGCAGTCTTCATTCCCGGAGTCCTCAATTGGGAGGCGGACTTCCTCAGCCGTCACGATGTGCATCCCGGGGAATGGTCGCTTCACCCAGAGGTGTTTCAGCTACTCGTGGACAGGTGGGGGCTGCCAGAGCTGGACTTGATGGCCTCCCATCACAATCACAAGTTGCCCGTTTACGGGTCAAGGACAAGAGACGCAGGCGCCTGTCTGGTAGACGCTCTGTCGGTGAAATGGACGTTTCACCTGGCGTATCTGTTTCCTCCGATATCCTTACTTCCTCGGGTTCTGCGGAAATTCAAGCAGGACGGCGGCACGCTCGTGCTGGTGGCTCCGGCGTGGCCCAGACGTCCTTGGTACTCCGATCTGAGGTGCCTCTCCATCGACGTTCCGTACCTTCTTCCTCAGCGTCGGGACCTGTTGTCTCAGGGGCCCTGCCTTTACCCGGATCTGGGTCGGCTGTCTTTGACGGCGTGGCTCTTGAGACAGCCGTCTTGAGGTCTAGGGGTTTCTCCAGTTCAGTGATTGGTACCATGCTTAGGGCACGCAAGCCTGCTTCCGCGCGGATTTACCACAGGGTGTGGCGCACTTATTTTCAGTGGTGTGAATCCAGAAACTATGATCCGCAGGTGTTCCGGGTTTCCAGAATCTTGGAATTTCTTCAATCGGGTTTGGACCTCGGCTTACGCCTGGCCTCTCTGAAGGTTCATGTGTCTGCTTTGTCTGTGTGGTTTCAGCGACGGATTGCTACACTGCCAGATGTTTACACCTTTTTCCAAGGTGTTCTCAGGATCCAGCCTCCCTTCGTGCCTCCGGTGGCTCCGTGGGACTTGACGGTGGTACTGAGGGTCTTGCAGGGTCCTCCTTTTGAGCCGCTTGAGTCGGTGGAGCTCAAGTGGCTGACGTTTAAGACCATTTTTCTCCTGGCAATTGCTTCGGCCAGGAGGGTTTCAGAATTGGGGGCGCTTTCCTGTCGCCCTCCTTTTCTGATTTTTCACCAGGACAGGGCAGTGCTCCGCACGCGTCCTGAGTTTTTGCCCAAAGTGGTTTCAAAGTTCCACATTAATCAGGAACTTGTTGTGCCAGCTTTTCAGTCACCTGATCTTTCTGCTGGTGAGGCTTCCTTGGATGTGGTCCGGGCACTTAGAATCTATGTGGACCGGACTGCTTCGGTTAGGAAGTCGGATTCTTTGTTTGTCCTCTTCGGTTTTCACAAGAGGGGTTGGCCTGCCAACAAGCAAACGTTAGCCCGTTGGCTTCGTTCAGTTATTTGTGAGGCTTATGCGCAGGAGGGTTTACCTGTGCCAGCCTCTGTTAAGGCTCATTCCACTCGTTCTGTGGGTCCCTCTTGGGCTGCTAGACGTGGCGCCTCCGCTGTTCAGCTGTGTAAGGCGGCTACTTGGTCTTCAATTCAGACGTTTTTGAGGTTTTATGCGTTTGACACCTTCGCCTCTCAGGATGCATCCTTTGGGCGCCGGGTACTCCTTTCAGCACAGGAGCGTCCCCGCCCTTAGTTGAACTGCTTTGGGACATCCCCAAGGTCAACCCTGTGGACCCCCTATGGACCCTGAAGTAGAAAACGAGATATGGTAAGAACTTACCTTTGTTATCTCTGTTTCTACGAAGTCCATAGGGTCCACAGGGCGCCCGCCCTGACGCACCTGGCTTCAAATGGGCTGTGTGGCTGGTCACCGGTTTTTCGTCTCCCATTTCTGTGAGTATGGTTTCTTGTGTGTTCCAGTCTTCCTTCTCTCTGTTTAGTCTCCTCCTCCGGCCTTAGCTGCTTACCAACTGAGGTGCCTGTGGCCGGGGCGGGGTATAGAGGAGGACGGACCCAAGTGCATCCTGGGAGCAGCAAAGCTTTAACTGCGTGGTGCCCGTGGATCCAGATCCAGCTATACCCCAAGGTCAACCCTGTGGACCCTATGGACTTCGTAGAAACAGAGATAACAAAGGTAAGTTCTTACCATATCTCTTGTTTTATTTTTGTTAAAAAGTATCTTTGCCAGAAAAAAAGAAAACAAAATATCATGCCAATTGGTTTGTGTTTAAACAATAAATTTCTGATAAAAATCTGACATTGTATTGTGACATTATTGTACAAATGGGTTACATTTAATCCTGGCCCTAAAGGCAAAAACTGACACAAAAAACCATTTCATTTTTTTAAAAAAAAGGCCTCTTGAAGGAACGTTTAAAAAAATCACATAACGATGCAAATTCCACAGTAAAAAAAAAAAAGGGGAGCTAATTAAAACATGATGACATTATTGTCACAATAGGCCATAAACAACAAATTGAGGCCAAAAAAACCCCCCAAAAATGTACGCCAATTGATTGTGTAATCCTGACATTAGCAGGTATGATTTCCACCTGCGTACGGTTTTGTGCTATCCCAAAAAACTGCTTTCCAAACACATACCAAGCCGGTTTTCAATACAACACTAATTGCTTTTGTGACCACCCGCGATTAATCGCTGCAACATCATGGAGTCCCGGACGGAGGAGAAGGCCATCGCCAATGTGGTCGAGAAATCCAGACCCTAAACTGTGCGAGCATTTTGAAGGGAAAGAGGATGTTCCAGTGACGTATGTGACGGTCCGAACACATTTGACGTTCGCATCTGCTAATGTATGTACGCCCCAAAAACGCCTCGCCACGCCTGCGTTTTTCCATCTCCACCTCCGTCAACACCCAAAAACGCCCTGTTCTGTCAATCACATTTGACATGTCACTTCCTGTACGCTATTTTAGGAACGAGAGAAAAAAAGCTCGCAATCTGCTGTACGCACATGCGCAGTGTAACACCGACGCATGCGCGGTTAGTCAGCATCGGAACGCAACGAGCGTACTGTTGGTAACGTGCGGCTCTGAATGAGGGCCAATGTCAAAAGCAGCACAATATAAAACGTGCACTATTGTAAGGCTGTATTTGAGCAAATGAATTCGTTAATAGCCTGAATGGTTTACAATAAGGATCAATAATTACATGTATTACCATTTATTTATATAGCGCACCCATATTCCGCAGCGCTTTTAAAGAGACTATTATATTAATGCATATCAGTCTCTGCCCTAGTGGAGCTTACAATCTACGGCCCTGATTCAGCAGCGATCGCAACTGCAATTCCTCATGCAATTGGCCGATTGTTGCATTTTGCACATGCATCGCAGTGCGCATGTGCGAACACTCCACTGCGATCAGGATTGCGATAGCAGTGACTATGCAGAGTGATTGACAGGAAGTACCGTTTCAGGGTGGTGACGGGCAGGGCCGCAACTAGGGGGGGGCTGGAGGTGCACGTGCACCGGGTGAGCCGCTGTACCTGGTGCCAGTGACCTCCAGCCCGGCGCTGCAGAGAGGCTCCAAGCCGGACGTCCGCTGGTAATATTTATTACCAGCGGGCGCCCGGCTCCTTCTCTGCAGCGACGCGGTGTAGCCGGAGCCGGAGGCTGGAGTTCTCTCCCGAACTCCAGCTTCCGGCTCTCCCCACGGGCACTATGGGGGAGACGTCATGACATCTCCCCCATAGTTCCAAGGAGCAGCCGGCGGACCGGACGCGACGCTGGATGCAGGAGCGGGGTTCAAGGTAAGTATTTTTTTTTTTTAATAAGCTGCACTACAGGGGCATTATTATGGGGGCAGGGGCATTACCACAGGGGCATTACTATGGGGGCATAGGCAATAAGGGGCATTAATAATGGGGCATGAGCACTACAGGGGCATTACTATTGGGGCATGGGCACTACAGGGGCATTACCACAGGGGCATTACTGTGGGGGCATGAGCACTACAGGGGCATTACTGTAAGGGCACTACAGGGATATTACTATGGGGGCATGGGCAATACAGGGGCATTACTATGAGAGCATGGGCACTACAGGGGCATTACTATGAAAGCATGGGCACTACAGGGGCATTAATATGGGAGCATGGGCACTACAGGGGCATTACTGTATGGTGGGCACTACAGGGGCATTACTACATTACTATGGGGGTATTAACATATGGGCATTACTATGGGGGCATTACAATATGGGCACTACTGCAGGGGGAATTACATGGGGGGCGCCAAATTACTGTCTTGCCCCTGGTGACAAAAATCCTAGTTTCGGCCCTGACAGGGGGGATGTTTTTGGAGTCTGGGAGGAAACTGGAGCACCCAGAGGAAAACCCCACAAACACAGAGAGAACATACAAACTCTGCACAGACTGAACTTCATCCCTACATTTTAACATTGCTCTCAATAAATGTAAAGCTACACTGCTCATGCATACATATGCCAAGCATGTATTAATAATTAATGTGAAATGAACAAGCAGATATGAACAAACAGATACAAGAGCAATCAGGCACTCACATCAGGTTGCTCTGCAAAAGCCTATTTGAGCTGTTTTATTTGAAGGCCATATGTACAACTCTGAGGAGTAAAATCTTGAATTATAGTAATGCGCAGGGCAATCCAAAAATAAACCAAAGCATATAGTGAAACATTTTTGCATACAATTTAGTCTGGACAGGCTTGATTTTAGGGAACTGACCACTGTTCTGTGAGTCAGTAGGCTTGCAGTGACTCTCAGAAAGTCAAGAAGTTTGTCAGGGTTGTCCATAATGGGAGAGAGGTGGGACACATAGCAAGGGGACCGGGACCCCAGTCAGGGATTTTGTTTTTAAATTACCATGAGACGAAAGAAGATGGGGGCCTCCAGTGTTCTAAAGCACCAATAAAGAAATGTGGACCTAATTCAGAGCCGCTCGCTAGATGCGATCGCTCGCACGATGTGTATGCAAATTGTGTACACGCCCAGAATTTCTTAGAGAGCGATCACATAGTGTATGCAGACACCCACCAGTCTATTTTAAGACGCCCACTTGTGCACGTCATGTCCAGGAAGTGTATGCAACCATCGGTACATCGGGTGACATCGGATGCTATCGCAGCGCTTGAGGTTGACCATACCCTGAAGCAAGCACTGCGAGCACTTCAGTGTAAAAACAAGCCCGGTGACGTGTACTATGATGCTGTCTTTTAATTATGCACGCCTCTAAAACGCCTCTGAGATGCTCAAGCACGCCTGCGTTTGCACCTCCACTCCCCTGTTTTTAATGGCCAGCCCCTGTTACCACCTACAAACGGCTTCCCCTGTCACTCACTCTGCTGGGCGGTCTATGCACAGCGAGCGAGTGCATTGTGAACTTTCGCTAAGGTATGCGCATGCGCACACTGAATACCATCGGCAGCAGCGAGAGTACGCATCTTAGCGAGCGGGTCTGAATGAGCTGCTGTGTACCATGCTGGAATGCACAGGTGCTTCTTTTCTACGGAAGCCCAGTTATGTCAACCTAGCTGGGAAAAGCAATGTGCAGCCTTCATACATATAAAGAAAGGCTGCCCAGACATGTCAATACCAACCACTCACTTCTAAACAGGACCTCTGCATACAGAACTGCAGAGCACCTAACTGATGAGTTTGAAGGATGCTTATCTACTCTCCCGCAAGGTTCAGGAGACTGCCAATTTTTAGGGTAAACCCCCGGACTCACGCAAGAGTGGGTGGATCTCCCGCATCCCGCACATTTCCTAGTGAAATGGAGAAGTTGGGGAGATAATACCAGAAACCGTAGGTCTGTATGTATTGGGCTGGGCCAATATTACGCAATTCTATAAGAATCATGTCATTTTAGCCCCACCCCCTCTCCGCTATTTGCAGCATTTTGACATGACGGTCATATGCATTTCCTCTCTGGGCTTCTCCAGGAGAGGAAAATGAAAAGTCGGCAAGTATGGTCATTAGGCTTTTTCTACCTTTCTCAATTATGCAATATAAAGTTTGTTGCACATGGTTATTAATACAACCCTGTTGGGGTTGATAGTTTAACTCTACATACAGAGGGCGGGATGTACAAAGCATTGCTTCCGCGATGCGGTACATCCCCCCTGTCTTCGGGTACATACCACGGTTCTTTACCGCGGTATGTCCCAAGAATATCACAAAGGACAGCTCTACGGATAAGAGCTGTCCATTGCGATGGTCCCGGACAGATGGACTTCTGGGTTTAACACCCAGAAGTCCCTCTGGCGTCCTTCTGCGCATGTGCAGAAGGACGACGGCCACGGGGGGTGATGGGAGGGATTCGATCGGATTCCTTCCAAGTGGGAATGTTCTGAAAAGAAGCCCATAGGCCTCTATTGGGTAACGCCACAAGCACTGGAATGCATCACATTCCGTGCTTAATACATATGGGGAATGCGTTACTTAAAACCCAAAAAAATTTCATTTTCGAGGTTTTACCGCATTTTCACTGTTAATACATCCTGCCCAATATCTGATGACTACATGGAATTGTGACAAACAGCCCCTGAAGGATTGCTTTTATGTCTGATATCTTTCCATCTTTGTTGGATTAGTAAAACTGTGGATTTTGGACTAAAACTGGGGTGCAGTTATTTTATTATACTCTCCTTATCTACATAGTTTATGATGTTTTGTATTGTGTTTAATTATATACTTCTGCATAAACATAAGTTTTATCCCTATTTTTATGCTTGTTTTGTTTTATTGTGCGTGTATTTGTTTGCTTTCATCTTCTTCTATCCCTCTGTACTTTTGTACGGTCTCTGGGTTGGTATTTTTTAAATTTTTATTTTTCATTTTTCTGTTGTTCGTCTACGGAAGTCAACAGTGATGTATGGTCGCTGGATCCCTTTCCATGGTAAAGAAAAACCCATTCACAACATCCAGCCAAGTGATGTATACTATCCAGGAGGTAGGTATATCATTATCCAAGTCTACCATAAAGAGAAGACTTCATGAGAGCAAGGTGCAAACCATTCATAAGCCTCAGTGATAGAAAATCCAGGTTAGACTTTGCCAAAAACCATATAAAGAAGGCAGCACAGTTCTGGAACAGCATTTTTTGTACAGATGAAACTAAGGTCAACCTGTACTAGAATGATGGGTAGGAAAAAGTATGGAGAAGGCTTAGAATGGCTCATGAACCGAAGCATACCACATCATCTGTAACACATGGTGAAGACAGTGTGATGGTATGGTCGCATGTGGCTTCCAATGACACTGCGGACCTCATTCAGACCCGCTCGCAAGCGCTTGAGCGCTCGCAAATGGGTCGATGTTTGACTGTGCGCACACGCAGCGGCCGCACTGCACGTGCGCAAGCCCCAGAGCTAGAGAGAAATTCTCCTGCTCCGTGGCTCGCTACAAAAGGGGCGGCTGTCGATGTTGATCTTGATCATCGCGACCATCATCCTGGTCACTCATTTAAGCTGTGGGTGGTAACCGCCTAGCGAGCGGCCAGGAGGCCGGCTCAGAAATTGGAAGTGGCCGCCCTCATTCAGAGAGCGAGCGCTCGCATTTTGCGAGCGGCTCTGAATGAGGTCCTGGGTCTCTAGTGTTTATTGATGATGTGACAGAAGACGGAAGCAGCCAGATGAATTATGAAGTGTACAGGAATATACTGTCTGCTCAGATTCAGCCAAATTCAACAAAGTTGACTGGACGGCACTTCATAGTACAGATGGACAATGACCCAAGACATACTGCAAAAGTTTTATGGTAAAGAAGTGGAAAATTGTGCAATGGACGAGTCAATCGCCTGATCTCAACCCGATCGAGCATGTATGTCTATTGCTGAAGACAAAACTAGAGTTAGAAAGACCCACAAACAAACAACAACTGAAGGCAGCTGCAGTAAAGGCCCAGCATTTGGTGATGTCATGTGTTCTAGGCTTCAGGCCGTCATTGCCTGCAAAGGATTCTGACCAAAATATTAAAAAAGAAAATGTTATTTATAATTATATTAATTTGTCAAATTACATCTGGGACCTTGAAAATAGAGGACTGTGTATAAAAATGGTTACAACACCTAAACGTTTCACACAATATTTTTGTTCAACTCCATCTCCATTTGCGACTCAAAGGGTATAACTGTAATGTGATGTTAATAGGCAATGTTTGGTGAGGGCATGTCTAATTTTATTTGACATATATTTTGCACCAAGGATATGGCGGGTACAAGTGCACCCTTATGATGACGCCTATCAAACCAAGCATGCGGATAAGGGCATATAACTCTGCATGCTAACTAAGCCTACACTTATAGCAAAACAGGAGCAATTACAGCTGGCTAGTGTTCCACTTTGCATCAGCCCCTCTGTCTGTGGCTGTGCCTGAACAGTGTTATTAATAAATGCCAAGTCACGTCTACCATGGTTATTAATAAATGCCAAGTCACGTTTACCATGTAAAAGACAATTAAGCACATATGCAAATACAACATTAAAGCACTAATTATGTACAAACATCCATTTTCTACCCCTTTATAAAATAAAATGTGAATTTGCATTTGTGCTGCGGACTGATTGCAAATATCATTAAATTATGCAAACAGATGACAGCAGCAATACTAATAATAATAACTGTATTGGCGGCAGGGGATTATGGTTCACTGGGCCAACTGATGGCTGCTGCTATCATCATTATCATCAGGGCATAGTTTGCAACAGAGTACCTGCATGTTTTGCACCTCTTGCATAAGATGCATTTGATTGACTGTATATCCACGGGTTAGAGATACCTTGGTGAGAAATAGATGTTCTCTGTACTCTTTCTTCTGCAGTAGCTCTGCCACTCTACCACGCCCCAGTAGAGAGGCCAGGATTCCCCACACAAGCACAACTAAGGGCCTGATTCAGAGATGGACGCTAATGCGATCGCAGCTGCAATTTTGCACGGAATGCAGCTGCAAAAACATGCAAATAGTTCCAAAGCTTAATCGAGCATAGGGACGCACACCACTGCCTTCTCACATGCGTACAAAGTCATTTATATCGGTAACATCGAAGCACATAGAACTGCTATCTTGCCCTTGCGGCAGGTCTGACCTGTTGCAGACTCGGCAGCTCTCCGTGACATTCAGAGGGCTCTCATGCTGCGTAGGAGTTACAAGGTCTAAATTATGCATGCCCATGTAACTGCGTTTAAATTATCAGACATGTCTGCGTTTTTCTGGCCACCCCCTGTTACCACCACCAAACGCAGACAATCGGTCACTCACATAGCGATGGATTCCTCTGTGCATCCGTAATCTCAATGCGATCACTGTGTAAGTACAGCGCGCCTTTAAAGGTTTGCACAATGGCTAACAATCGCTTGATCTGCGTACCTACTCGCCATTGCGTCCAACTCTGATTCAGGCCCTAAATGTAGAGAGGGTTTTGCATAAGTTAATATTTTAATTTGTTCTTGACCCCAAAATGCATTGGCTCCGATTATCAGGAAAGGATTCATGTAATTTCAACACTTTACTTCAACAGAAATGACATGCAATAAATGTTATCGCATACATAATAAATGGCTAAATTATAGCTCACTATTCAAGGGATTAGCTAACACTACAATTACACACTTTGATGACTCCGCTGTCAGAGCGGCTGATCGGCCCATTGGTAAGCTATGTACACTTACCTATCGGCCGCTGAGCTGACATCACAGCTGGGTCTGCCCAGTAGAGATGTCAGTGTTGGCGGTCACTGCAGCAAGTGTAAGGCCGTTCTGATATGTCTGTGAATGACTTAGTTCACAGACATATCGGGTGTACACGATGCACTCACAATATATCGGTCGTCGATAGAACAAGCAATATATCGCCAAGTGTGTACCCAGCCCTACAGAGCTTTCATTAATACCTTATCACATGAATAATACTGCACAAATAACATTAGCTCTCAATTTGTGTAACTTTCTTACCTACTAACTGTAATCTTATATAAAGAAATATATTCTTACTCTCAAATATTGCCCATAGACAATACTCATACTTACAGTCCAAGATACTTTGTTTACAGGTCTGGATTTAAGTGGGTAACCCGGTTTACTTAAGGAACTGACTAGCAAATAAACTGGAAGTCTCTTTGGACAATGAAACAGATGTGGCAGCATCGTTTAACACAGGAGGACATTATAATTGCTCTAATGATCTCTTCAAGTGTCCTCTAACCAATAACCAGGGCCATAGCTAGGGTAGTGCAGCCGGAGCCATCGCACAGGGCACCACAGGACAGGGGGCGCTGTTTGGGCCTGTGAAATTTGTGTTTATTATCATTCTTGCTTGCAGCTTCCTCTTATTTCATCCCCAGCATCTCCTGGCCTCTCCTAACTCTTCCCTGGCCCCATGAAGCCAGGGCCCTTTTTTGGGTGCATTATGACCGTTTGAAAAATGAGGGGGGCGCCAATGCTCTTTCTGGCACAGGGCACCAAAAAGTCTAGTTACGGCTCTGCCAATAACCATTAATGTGTCATTTCTTTAAAAGCAGGGATAGTGTCTATAACATATAAAGGCTCCCATATATCTGTGGTCAATCGGAGTCATTTAGCATTTTGCAGATGATTGTGCCAAAACAATAAGCAATGTATGGGGTTCCCCGATTGCCCATTCCATTCAAAAAGTGATCAGTGGAGCCATTCCGCGCCAAAACTGAAACAAGCCAGCAGCAGAACAGTTTGATTGTGGTTGCACATGCACTGTTGAGACTGAGAGATGCTGAGGAGCGGAGTGCAGAGAAGGTTGAGCTGCCGCAGGTCTGCTCCGAGAGACAAGAGACAAGGCAGAGCGTTAGAGCTGAAGTGGTGGGATGACAGAAGCCACTGAATACCTGCTAATGATGCGCTGAGTGACCGCTGCAGAAGTGCTAACTGAGACTGAGATCCGAAGAAAGTTTGTCAGCACTTGGAGCCACAGCTGAGATCCGTGGAGGCTGCGAGTGAGTAAAAGACCTGTAAAAGAGAGACATTCCTACTAAGCTGCTATTGAGAACTATTTGATTTCTACTGAGAAAGAACTGTTAAAGAGCTGTTGCGAGAGTGTATAGGTGCCTACACACTTGGCGATGTGCTCACGATCAGACATCGTGTCCGATTTCCCCTTGAAATCTCCCCAGCAGCTCCCTGGCAGTCCTGCACATGATTTGGGGCCCATTTATTAATGATCGCATTTTGCAATGCGATCAGGGCATGCAGTACCGCCTATGATCGCATTGCAAAATGCTATTATAGTGGCCAATTGTATGATCCGGCACATGCAGGGTGACGGGCTCCGAAAGGAGCCCGTTCCTGCGATGTGGCCGGAGGCTGCTGCGCATGCGCAGTCCCACAGACTGCGCATGAGCAGCACCCATTGCCGGCGGAGGGATCTGGGAGATCCCTCCGCCGGCTGACATGCGCTAAGTCCCCATAGGCTACTGCGGCTAACGCTATCTTCAGATGGCGTTAGCTGCTGGTGCCAATATCGGGAATGCTGCTGTCCCTCCTTCATACATCCAGGGGATATTTAGCATTTGAGGTAAACCCCTGAAAACAGGTGTTTTCGGGGAATTTACCTGAAATTCCCTTTGATAAATGGGCCCCTTGGTGTTAAAAATTGTCCAATGTGACAAACTATCGTGCCTCCTAACTATTCCAGTGCATCGTGACTGAGATCGGCAAATCTGCTCTACAGCACGGCAGATCTGAAGGTGCGATGTACGACCAGCGGTTACGCTCATCGGCATCGTGATCGTGAGTAGACACTCACAATTAGGACATATTTTATATGATTTGTCGTCACAATGTGTCGGAATCGGGCAAATCGTGTAAAGTATTGCTAAGTGTATGGCACCTTATGAGAGATACTGAGAAATATATACAGATACTGAGAATTGCTGAGAGATACTGAGATCTGCTATATTTCAGTATTGTGTAATCCTGACTTGTACAAGAGACTGAGGACCTCATTCAGAGTCGGTCGTAAGCGGGCGCTCGGTCGTACGCCTAACGACTGAGAAACTGAAAAAGGAAGCAATCGCACGGCCAGTCGGTCGCAACCAAAGTGACGCCCATACGTGAACAATGCAGCTAGCGATCGAGTCAATCGTTGTCAGTTGCTGTATGTTAATTGTCTTCTGATGGTTGCGGCCGCTTGTGTTGTATTGTTCAAATGTCATTTAGTTCATGCTGATGTTTTACTGGTAGTGCGTTTGTAAATAAAAAAGATTTTAAACCCGGATTTTGGAATAATAATGTTGTGTTGTTGTTAAATGCATGTTAAAATTAACAAAAAACCGCATAGAATAAGTCATCCCCACGAAATGTATTTATTCTTATTATTCGCTAATGCAAACGCAGCTGAATCAATTACAAGCCAATTAGCAGTGTTATTAGCTTCAACAAAAGATTATTAGCTGCTTGCATTGTGTGGCTCAAAATAGAAACATCAATCCTAACATCAGTCACATTCGATAGTATCGATTGTACTCTGGGGCTTGCGAGAGCACGTACCCAACTTCAAGCTGTACGATCAGCCAGGCCTCGAACCTGCTCGCAGAGTGACGTTTTACTACTTCCGGCCTTCTATGTCAGTCGTAGCAGGTAAATTATGTACGCCCCTAAAACGCCCTCAAAACGCTGAGGCACGCCTGCGTTTTCAGACCACCACCCCGTCAACACCCACAAACGCCCTTTCATGTCAATCAACTCTCGGAAGCCACTTCCTGCTCGTAAGCCTTACGATCTACAGCATTTTGGATCGCAAAGCCTCGTACGCACATGCGCACAACTAACCGTGTGAATGCATGGTTTGGAAACATCGGATGCGTACGACCGAGCGGCCACTTACGACCGACTCTGAATGAGGTCCTGAGTTTGAGTAGACAGCATGATATTCATCTTGGTAGAACCGCGCTAAGAATTATTAGAGTGAATATCAATATATGTATATATTGTGTACAAGTAATTCACATAACAATAAACTCAATGCAATGAATATTCCATAGGCAAACTGAGATATAGGTATGGGCATGCAGGTAAAAAAATATAAATACGTCTTGGTTGAAATAATCAATAAAAATAGTTTAATAGCATCAATAAAAAAACATTAATGGTCTAAAAAATCAAGAAAATGATATATAAGTCTTATTGGGACGCATATTATTGTCCACTGATGGTAAGTCACTAAAAAAAAAAAAAAGTATTCCTTCAAAAGTCACGGAAATAAAGTGAAATGTTGAAATAGACATATATCAGTTCTCAATCCGGATTAATGTCCAGCTGTAATTGTATTTACCAGCCTCCAATGGAGCATCACATCCTTATTGTAATTCCACCAGGTGATATTCGACGTGGTTCCAACGTATGGATTTGGCTGGATAAGCAAAGTCGCCGGTCCGGAATAGAGTCAGATGAATTCCCACTGGACATTAATACGGATTGAGAACTGATATGTCTATTTCAACATTTCACTTTATTTCCGTGACTTTTGAAGGAATACTCTTTTTATTTTTTTAGTGACTTACCATCAGTGGACAATAATATGCGTCCCAATAAGACTTATATATCTTTTTTTGATATTTTAGACCATTAAAGGTTTTTTATTGATGCTATTAAACTATTTTTATTGATTATTTCAACCAAACCGTATTTATATTTTTTTACCATACCTATATCTCTGTTTGCCTATGAAATATTCATTGCATTGAGTTTATTGTTATGTGAATTACTTGTACACAATATATACATATATTGATATTCACTCTAATAATTCTTAGCGCGGTTCTACCATTTTGTGTTTTCTCTTTATATAGGGGGCTGACTACCCCCTTTTGAACCTGCAGCTTAGACAGCGCCATCTGATATCCCATTGCTTTCTTCTATGATATTCATCTTGTATGAGCTACTAGAGAAACAGTGCCTACGTTTGTCAGTGTAAAAAACGGCAGCTATTTTGTGTGACTACTGAGGTGTGTTAAAGAGCACTTTGGGACCGAGTTATTGCTACTGTACAGTGCTTAAGATAATTGGGATATATTGCAAGTGGATCTGTGTTTATTGTACCTTATCATTGGAAATGCAAAGCTATTGCTCTCTGTAATCAGGAAAGAACAGCATTAGATACTAAGCTTATTGTTATTACCAATTGTGGATTACAAATATATGCATGTTATAGGTGATTGATCATACAGCAACAGAGTACTCCAACAACAGAACTTTGGGCATGATTCAGCAGTGCACTGCTGAACGCAGATTTCTGATATTTGGGAATCTGCGCAGGTGCAGGCGCAGGACCCACTCTGCAAGTGTGCAGAATGGGTCCTGCCAACTCACTCGTAGACTGGCAGCAGACTGGCAGTGATTGACAGTCTACTGCCGTTTGTGGGCGAGGAGGGGTCGGCATCCTCGTGGTTACGTTTTCTTCAAGTGTACTAACGTTCATTACACAGTTTTGACAAATGACCAAAAAACCTGTTTAATTAAATTATTCAGTTTCTGCTGGAATATAGGGACCTTTCATGAGCAACTGTTGTTTACTATTTTGAGAAAGCAGTAATTTGTGAAGCCATCTACCTCCTGGAAATACATTCTCTGACCATTGCCAAGAAGTTGTTAACATATAACTGTAGATGCTGATTCAGGGAGATGTAGACCGAAAGTACACATGCCAGGGTTCAGCAAAGGAATGAGAGCATTGCTTCTCAATACGTCCTCTTCCAGGGTGGAGGGCCGCTGTTTATCAGCAGCAGTCCGGTTACACAGAAGGTACTGCTGCAGGCAGCCTATGTATAGTATGAAAGGTGCTGGTGGCTGTGAGCTGTTTAAATTAGTTACACTATTTCTATATAGCGTGAAGCCAGATTCACCAGGGTAAAGTTATGGGGCCATACACAATGTAATAAGCCTGACAGTTCCATCCAGCCTTCTGCCAGCTTCCTGTTGTACTGGAGCAGCCTGACTAAGAAAACTTTGGTGAAGTCAACAATTACAGGGAGTATATTTACTAAAGGTCGATTTTAATCGATTTCAAATCAATCTAAATCAATCAACATCGATGTGTTTCTGGTGCTAAATCACACATTTACTAACACAATTTTTGATTTGTTTTTTTAAGTGTTAGTAAATGTGTGATTCAGCCCCTGAAACACATAATCGATGTTGATCGATTAAAGTTGACCTTTAGTAAATTTACCCCCAGGCCTATGAATAGTGAAAGTGGTAATAAAAGCATAGAGGTTTTCTGGGCACCCTCCACCCCCCTAAGTGCATCCCTTCCCTTTCTTGGAAATTGGTAGGGTAAAGCAGAGTCTGGACTGAACCATGGATTGTGGGCCTGATTCAGACCCGCTCGCGAGCGCTATGTGCTCGCAAGCGGATCGATGGTGGCCCAGTGCGCATGCGCACGATGGAGTCGACTCTGTCGTGCGCATGCGCGAGACCCGGATAGCGATGGGCAAACCGTCGCACCGGGTCTCGTACCAAAGGGGGCGTGCTGTTGATGTTGAGTGACAGCACGCCCCCTTTGGTGGGCGGGCCAGGAGCGTGGCTGCCCACACGGTGGCGTTCCCATGGGAACGCCTACCGTCTGGGGCCGGCCCCACTGACATCACAAGTGATGTCAGTGGGAGTGCTTTCGGCTCTGTTAGAGCTGACTCTGGGGCTTGCGACAACGAGACCCTACCACAAGGGTCTCGTCGCAAGCCCGATGGTCGCGATGGTCTTGACCATCACGACCATCATCATGGCCGCTCGCTATAGCTGTGGGTGGTCACCCACAGCTATGCGAGCGGCCAGGAGGTCGCTCTAAAAAAACAGAGGGCCGGCCCTGATTCAGAGCGAGCGCTCTGTCAGAGCGTCCGGCTCTGAATCAGGGCCTGTGTGCATTATGTTCATGTAAAATGTATTAATGCTAGAGTTGTGTGTCTATTTATTTGTTATCACGACAAACAGAGATTTTTTGGATCCAATTCAGTCAGTGTTGTTTTATCACTGCTTCCACAGAGGTGCAGGTGTTCACCGGGACTCCTGCAAGTAGGTTGCGGCCCTCCGGGTAGGCAGCAGGGATTAAATGGAAGAGAAATGGCTTGAGATTTGAGGCATGACCTGGACTGGGTTCGAGGAGGGGGATACAATACCGTATCGAGTGACACATAAGGTCAAGAAGGTTAGGAATAAAGTGGTTGATGATGAGGCACGATGCACTAAGAGGTCTGGAAGTGTAGTGGTTAACACAGTGTAAATAAGCGAGGCACAGAAAGTCTAGAAGGTTAGGGCTATGATGGCGGAGTGCTGAGAGGCACAAGGCACCAGAAGGTGTAGGTTTTGCACAATGCAGCAAACGAAGCTCCAGGATGTGTATGTATGTTAGCACCATGCAGCTCAGTGAGGAATGAGGCACCAGGAGGCATATATTTAGCACAACGCAGCACAGGAAAGCATTGAAAGTTCGTAAGAAATAACCATAGACACCACAGTACACTAGGAGATGCCAGGAATACCAGGGACCCTTATACATTGCAGTTATGCCTATTCGTCATAAATGCAGATATGATAGAAATGTGTTTAATTTTGCTTCACTAGTTCACAGCTAGAGAATGTGCAGTGCAGAAACGTGCACGATACGCTCCACAAACAATTCAACCTTTTGCCCCATGGTTTACAATGTCCAGTTGTAGAAGTGACGGTGTATAGAGGTAAATCAGTGTCGTATCTTTAATGGGTGCAGTGTGTGTGGTGCACATTGGCCCCTGGGTCCAGCAAGGCTCACACCGCACACCCTGCACCCATTTATTATACTCACCTCTCTGGAGTCCTGCATCGGCACTGCAGAAACCACCGCGCCATGTTCCTGGAGACTTGTGCATGTGCAATACAGAAGTAACCGGGAGCATGGCGCATGACCTGCGCATGTGCAGTAGGCTCCGGCACAGTGTTAGAGAGGAGGGATCTCGCACAGAGACTGTACATAGACCTGTGGTAGCCCCATAGTTATGGGGTTACCACTTTTACTAGTTAGGGGATATAGTTACCCTGCAAGCCCCTGTCAGTTTTTTTTATAAGATCATATAGCACCATTGATACCATAGGATAATACAGTGAACTTTTGCTGACCTTTCTCCCTTGGATCTTACTGAGCATGTGCAGACAGGGAGGTAGAAAGTGCCCCTTGGTCAGCAACCCATTTTTGGAGGGAAAATCCTGCCCCATTGATAGGCAGCCCTAGTGTCCAGGCAGAGATCCCTGTAGGCGGCCTGTTGCTGGGTTCCCCCTATCCACTCATAGATGCCAGACTGACAGGGAGGAGAATCTGGGAGAGCTTATAAAATACCATCCCCAGGGCTGTCAGTGCTGACCCTGGGAGGAATTTCTGAAAAAAGGATTGTCTGTGAGGTGTTTCTGTGGAGTGTCCCTGGATCTGTACAAATATAGGGGTGCAGTAACCCCTCTCATTTACCCTGGATTACAAATACTGCACCTGGTGCTGTCTGTAAGGAGTTTCAGTGGAGTGCCCTTGGATCTGTAAAAATAGGGATGACCATGGTACCCCTTTTTGTTTGCCCTGGATTACAATTACCAGACTTCACATTAACCAGGTGGAAGCTTGCTTCGGGACTTGCATACAGGACCCTGCTTTGGAAGAAGCCCCCTCTGAATAAAGGACTGCCTTCCTAAGTGCCTGTTATCAGGAGGCACCGCATGTGGAAGTCTGCACATGCTGGGAGAGAAGAGGAGCTGCCTGGGAAGGAGGTCTCATCGCCCAATCGTCTAGGATGAAGCCCCAGCTGAGGAGAAGGTCCCGCCAGTGACGAAAACCCTGCTGGCACCCGCACGGGCAGAAGAAAAGACAGTCCCAGAGGAAGAGTGCTTCAGGACCCCTCCTGCTGCTGTGTTTGTTTGTCTGCCGGACAGAGCCCCTGTGGAAAGGGATTTTGCACCTTGTAAAAATTGCTCCTTGTAAAATACCTGCCGGAGGTCTGCAGCTGGGAACTCCGGTGCGGTGCCTAGCATCCCGGAGTTTCCCTGGACATCGTGGGAGGTTGAACAACCACTGCCAGGGGTGAGATCATACCAGAACCTCCCTATATTCTGTTCCTCCATAGCTCCTATCTTCCCTCCATTAAGGTCCTGCCCCTCTGTACACCTATCCTATCTGGGTCTATTGCATTATCCTTTACCTTGTGGCTAACCATGATTAGGTTTTGTGTAAAAGCTTGGACCGGGGGTTAGTCTCCCACACAACTGGGTGTAGAAAGGGGTCATAGTGTCTTAAATTAGGTAAAGGGTGTGTGTAGTGATGAAATAGGGGGGAAAGTAAAATATAGGTTCCCCAAGAATTGTATTGGTGGTCATTTTCTTTGCTGTGAACCTCTGGCTCATGTCCATGAGGGGCCGTGACTTATGGGTGTTGGCTCATGTCCGATGCCACCGTGGGTTGTCCTATGATTATTTTTAAACTAAATGAAATGCTATTGATGTGTATTTGCCTCTGTTTAGTGTTGGCCATTTGTGTCAATTAAGTGGTTAATAGTGGCCCTCCGTGGCCCTTTATCTGTTATAGCACTCTGTAAAGCTGTTCACTGTTCGCTGTGTTATTATTGTCAATGCTGATTAATATTTTGCTTGCATGAAATGTTTGAATATTTACTGGTATTGGTGTTAATGTAAATTGTCTCTTATACACTGTTTGGCCCAGTCCATTCATGCTGATGTAATGTACATTACTTATTTATTTAGCCCTGTGTAACCCCGGCTGGCAATTCTGGTGGTAGTAATTTGTGTCATAGGTGTTTAGGGAAACTGTGTTACATTATTGCTGCCGGTGAACTACTGCTATCAGCATAGCCTCAGTGTTGTCCTTATTTTTCTCAAGGCCCAAAAACTGTGTTACATTATTGCTGCCGGTGAACTACTGCTATCAGCATAGCCTCAGTGTTGTCCTTATTTTTCTCAAGGCCCAAAAGCTGTTACATTATTGCTGCCGGTGAACTACTGCTATCAGCATAGCCTCAGTGTTGTCCTTATTTTTCTCAAGGCCCAAAAACTGTGTTACATTATTGCTGCCGGTGAACTACTGCTATCAGCATAGCCTCAGTGTTGTCCTTATTTTTCTAAAGGCTCAGAGACTGTGTTACATTATTGCTGCCGGTGAACTACTGCTATCAGCATAGCCTCAGTGTTGTCCTTATTTTTCTCAAGGCCCAAAAACTGTGTTACATTATTGCTGCCGGTGAACTACTGCTACCAGCATAGCCTCAGTGTAGTCCCTATTTTCTCAAGGCTCAAAGAGTGTGTTAAATTATTGCAAAGTTGCCGGTGAATTACTGCTATCTGCATAAACTGTTTTCAGCTGGAGAACTACAAGTTCAAGCTTGGCCTGCATGTGTTTTCCCACATTTTTTTAGCAAAAGTTGAAGCATTAGCACGGATTGTATATCAAAGCTTTAGCCTGCTGGTGCGTTACTGACCCAAACTCGACCTGCAGGTTTCAAGTGCTGTTCTTTCTTTTGCTTGGAGTTAAAGTAAAGTATGCAGATACTGTGGCTCTTGTTGTTTACATTTGCTTGCCAGCTGGGGTCACCGGTAGAGGACAGGGAGGTAATAAGCAAAGATCTTGATATTAAAAAGTGTAATTTATTTCTTTTAATCTGTGAATGGTAAACATTTCCTGTGTCAAGTGTTAATCTTTGATTGGTTACAATAAAATTGTGTTGTACCTTCCTTTTGGTCTGGTCACTGTGTCTGCAAAAACAAAAGGGAACATTAGCAAACTTGCCTCTCTGTCATGGTGTGTCCTATATAAGCTACGAAGAACTCGGCCACCTAAGCATTTCTAAACACACCTGAACCCGGTGCTAGCGGTACACCAGTCAGTACATCACAGACCCGTCCTCTCTTAGGACCTGATTCAGAAGCAAAGCAATGCTGATGTTTATGCAAATTGGGCAATTATTTACCATTGCACATGTGTGTTAATCTCACTGTGCACGAGTGGCGATTGCATTGCTATTACATACGCACAGATCCATTTACAAAAGTGAGTGTCATGTGGTCAGCATATGGGGGAGATAACGGGGGTGGTCAAGTAAATGCAGGTGTGTCTGACCATTTCAATGCCGTTTCATGTGCGCGCATAAATTAACCATAGCGGTTGCATTCGCAGCATGAGGCCTGTCTGCGTGCGAGGAGACTTGCAGTGTTTACGGCTGGTCAGACCTGAAGTATATTATAAAGCAGTCACTGTTTGATGAGCATCGATGGTACCGAAGTTTACACAGAAGAGCGACCTTGGAAGAGAAAGCAGCAGTGGGCGTCTTTATGTCGGCTGTACATTAGCAAATTTTAGCAACTGCGATCCGTCATAGATTGCAGTTGCGATTGCATTTGCGTCTGCTGCTGAATCAGGCCCATAAACCGCCCCTGAGGTTAATACTGCTGGCTTATTGCATTCTGCACTCTAGAGTCTTGGGGCCTGATTCAGCAAGGATCGTTATTTTGCTATTACGCATGCACCACAGTTGCTAATATCCAGGGCCGTTTCTAGGGGCAGGCGACCCGTGCAATCGCACGGGGTGCGCTGCCTCCTACCCCTGCTGCAGAAACAGCCTGTTAACTGCCGGGCGCCCGCTGAGATTCAGTTACCAGCGGGCGCCCGGCAGAGCAGCCGGAGATGGAGACGGAGGATCATGCTTTCCGGCTTCCGGATCTGGCTCCCACAATGTGCACTATGGGAGGACGTCATGACGTCTTTCCCATAGTGCAGAGAGAGGAGCAGCCGAGCGGAGCGGACGCCAGAGCGGGGCTGAAGGTAAGTATTACTGTTTTTTTTGGGTTTTTTTGTGCAGGCAGCCCGGACAATACTTGGGGGGAGGCACTACCACTGGGGGCACCCGAGCACTACCACTGGGGGCACTTCTGCTGGGGGAGCCACCACTACTGGGGGCACCTGGGCACAGCTACTAGGTACATTACTCTGGGGGCACTTCTACTGGGGGAGACACCACTACTGGGGGCATCTGGGCACTACTACTAGGGTAATTACAAGGGGGGCACTTCTACTGGGGAGACACTACTACTGGGGGCAACCGGGCACTACTACTAGGGACATTATAAGGGGGGCAATTCTACTGGCGGAGGCACTACCTCTCGGGGCACCCGGGCACTACTACTGGGGACATTACTCTGGGGGCACTTCTGCTGGGGGAGACACCACTACTGGGGGCACCCGGGCATTACTACTGGGGACATTACTTGGGGGGCACTTCTACTGGGGTTATTGCTTAGGAGGCACCACTACTGGGTGCATTATTCAGGGGCCAGGGGCACTTCTACTGGGGGCACTACTACTTGGGGCTTTTCTACTTGGGGCACTACTACAAAGGGAGCATCACTATTGGGGGCACTAATACAGGGGCATTAATACTGGGGAATTTATAAAGGGGACACTACTACAGGGGGCATTACTATTGGGGGCAATACAACTGGGGACACTACTACTGGGGCACTACAACAGGGACCATTACTATTGGGGGCATGACTACAGGGGGCACTACTAATGGGGGCTCTGCATAAGTTACACTACCACTGTGGGCACTGCATAAGGGGCATAAATACAGGGGACACTGCATATGGGGACAACTACAGGGGGCACTGCATAATGGGCACTTTTGCCTGAGAGCCAGTGGGGGGGAAGCCTAAGACCTGTCGGGATGGAATGGCAAGGGAGGGGGCTGGAATGAAGTGTGTATTATGTGAATCATGTTTTTTCAATGTGTTTTATGTGGTTCTGGATTTAATAATGTATTTGAGGTGGATGTGGTTTTAAAACGTAGTTTATGTGCCTCTGGCTTTTCCAATATATTTTATGTGGAAGTGGTTTGTTGCAGTGTATTATATGTGGACCTGGCTTGTATTTTATGTGGATCTGGCTGGGCCCGCTCCCAACGCGACTAAAACCGGGTGTGATGCAAGGTCATACTTCTGCAAATGTCACACCAAAGGCATGCACACAGAAATGCGGCGTGGGCTTGTGACAGCTAGGCCACACCCCATTTTTTGAGCGCGCGCCTGAGGCGCGCGCATGCTGTCTGTGTTTTGTTTAGCTACATATATTTTTCAGCGCTTTGCCTCTGACAGGTTAGACACCCCTGTACTCAGTAGTCACGGTGGCTGTCATTCTGTGGTCTTTCTAGATCACGCTCCCTTACTGTGATACCACACCCCCTCACGATGACACCACGCCCACTCCACAATATTACTGCTTCGAGGGGGGGGGGCGCATTTTGACTGCTCGCACTGGGAGCCTCAGACCCTAGAAACTGCCCTGCTAATATCAGTGGTGAAATGCAAATGCTTGCAATCGCATTGCGATCACAGCCTGACATAAGGACGCCCACTTCCCTTTACTTCCCTTTACTCACATCCGTATACTAGGACAACATAGCAAAATAATTGGTAACATCGGACCAATATGCACAGTTAAGGCAGGTCAGACCTCACTCTGGAATTGCTAACTTCAGCGCACGCTATGAGACCTCAGGCGGCATCTGGTATCGCAGTGGTAATTTATGCACTGGCACACCAGCATTTGCCCGACCACCCACAAATGGCACTTCCTGTCAATCACTCTGCTCTGGGTCAGCGTAGCCACTGCAGACACAGTTCCTATCGCAATTGCTAGTTCACGCACTGCGATGCGAATTAATCGACCAATTGCGTGAATATTAACAACTGTGGGCCTGATTCAGACCCGCTCGCAAGCGCATGGCGCTCACAAGCGGGTCGATGACTGGGCAGTGCGCACGCGTGAGCCCCGGAGCAAGTGAGAAATTCACTCGCTATGGGGCTCGCTACAAACGGGGTGGCTGTTGATGTTGATTGACAGCTCACCCCGTTTTGTAGGTGGATCGGGGGGTGGCTTGCCAAACAAAGGCGTTCCCGAAGGAACGCCTGCCATTTGGGGGCGGCCCTACTGACATCACGAGAGCCGGAAGCTCACTGGGGCTTGCAGCAGATGAGACCCTACCACAAGGGTCTCGTCGCAAGCCCGATGGTCGGGACCATCGCGACCATCGCCTGGCCGCTCGCTAATGCTGTGGGTGGTCACCCACAGCTTAGCGAGCGGCCAGGAGGCCGGTCCAAAAAAAAAAAACGCCCTTCAGACCTGCGAGCTGCCTTTATCACAGTTGAGGCATTTGTAGCTAGATGGAGGAAGCAGGGATAAGGAGGGACAGAGAGTTGGGTGCTGTTAACAGTATAATTGTGAAGTTTCAGGCCACTGAACACTTATGAAGCTAATCTCTTTTCTCTATCGGCTATCTAACCAGTGCTGTAACAGAGCTTTAATGTGCCCCGTGCCAGTCCCCTTTGTGCACGACATCATGACGTCGTCAGTCAGCACACGGAAATGTGTTAATGCAGGGAGCATCTAGAAGATGCTCTGTTCACATCTATACAAGGCAGGGTGTGTGTCTGGTGCATCAAAAGGACGTTATGGGCGACATTGCAGCAGCATTTCTGGCTGCAGGATGCCGTTCTAGGCACCCTGCTATCCCAAAAGCAAGAGCTGTGGGGCAAAGACGATGCCGCTCAAAAAGCCCTGCGCTCTGTGCGGTGGTACTGGTCGCACGCCCCTAGTTATTGCCCTATAGCTTATATAGAAACATAGAATTTGACGGCAGATTAGAACCACTTAATCCCATCTAGTCTGCCCTTTCTAACTTACTGTAGGTACAACTGCATTTTAATTTCATTTCAATCATGGATGTCAGAACGATGGGGGGGAAAGGCGTATTACTATAAACCACAGCTCCTGACAGTGCGCGGCCGGGACTATTTTATGTTGCCCCTCACCAACATAAAATCATTCCAACGACCCTGATTTCAACCACCATCACCTCTAACACTTTTTGGGAATGCTCCTGGTTTGTTTGTGGGCAGCATGGTGGCACACTGGTTAGCATTCCTCCCACTCCCAAAAATATACTGGTAGGTTATATTGCTTCTGTGTGTGTGTGTCCTTGTGTAGAAATATAGATAGTAAGCTCCACTGGAGCAGGTACTCATGTGAATGATTATAATTTCTGTGTGTAGTGCTGCGTAATATGTTGGCGCTATATAAATAATGGTTAATGTATATATCAAATGGTTTAAATAATAGCCTTATAAAAGCTCTTGTGTTCAACTATGTTCGGAAAATTCCACCCTGCTTCATTATTACAGAAGACCCATATAACTGTGAAATAGAGTACAGGTCCTTTAAAAGACCTGGGTGACACTCACATTCATGGCTCCACTATATATATAGCAGAGCATTAAATGTATTTCTACTGCAGAACAACTCCATGGGCAGCCCCGGCTGTACGTATGCCAGTGACGTGCAGTGAGGTCAATGGCTTGGGAAGGCACATGTGGAGAGGGGTCTGAGTGCTGAGAGCCTGTCTCACCCCCTACTCACTGTAAAGTGACCCACACATGGTGCGACGCGACAGGGGATCCGACGTCCGACATATCGGGCGCTCCCCACACACAGTGCGATCAGGTGGCCGACCGCCCCATATGCCGGCTCCCCCCTCTCCTACCCGCATAGTGCTGACTGGGATCGCACATTGCATCCCCAGATCAACTGAACCTGCAGTAAAGATCTGGGGATGCAATGTACGACCCCACGGGTGCATGCACTATCCGATATCATGCCCATACATGGTGCGACATAGCAGCCAAATCGTACAATCCATCGGATCGGCTAATTTATCGTACCATGAATGGGCCGCTTAACTCTCCCCTCACTACACTAAGCTTCAGTGTCCATTGATTCTCCTACCTGCATCAGTGTATCTTGCTGCTGCTGACTGAGCTTCGATCTTTAAACACTGCAGTGCACTTCCTGGACACATGACACATCCAAGGTATCCATCAGTGCTCAAGGCACGCCACTTATACTCAGAGGTATGCTTCTATTAGCTTTCTTTCTGTGCAGCTTACTGCCTGTGGTGTGACCCCGCCCCCAGCTCTGCAAGCAGTGTCTGACTATACAAAAGCGAGGTGTTTCTGCCTCATCTCTCTGCTGTCCCAGGGAGCTCCACAAAGCTGGCTAGTGTTAACTATGAAATGGTTACAATAAACAAAGAAGAAGTTTATAAGTTATAAATATCTTCTTTGTATTATTATAGTCCTTTTTATATCAAATCTCAGTAGTATGACTACACGACCCCTGACATATGCCCAAACTGATGCATGCTTACCACTGTATGTATTCTAGGGGAGTGTCCATATCATACCTAACTGCTCTCCCGGCATGCCTGGAAGAGTGGCCAAGTCTCCCGAAGCCTGTAGCTGAATCGTGTCAATGTGGACCTGTAGTAATCATGGCATTGTGTAAGGGGGCGGAGGGCACAATGACATAATGATATCATCATGCCCACAGGCCCATCCACTTTGCCACGACCCCAAATGGTCAATGTTATTCCCCCTTTCCTCTTGTCTCCCCCATGTTCTTCTACTTTTCCTCCTGTCTCCCCATGTTCTTTCCTCCTGTCTCCACATGTTCTTCCTCCTGTCTCCCCATGTTCTTTCCTCTTTCCTCCTGTCTCCCCATGTTTTTCCCTCTTTCCTCCTGCCTCCTCCATGTTCTACCCCTTTTCCTTCCATCTCACCCAGTTTTTACCCTTTCCTCCTGTCTGCCCATGTTCTTCACTGTTTCCTCCTGTCTCTCTATGTTTTATTCCATTTACTCCCATCTTCCCATGTTCTGTCCTCTTTTCGTCCTGACTCCCCATGCTCTTCCCATTTTCCTTCTCTCCCCATGTTCTTCACCATTTCCTCCAATTTTCTCCATGTTATTCCCCCTTTCCTCCTGTCTTCCCATGTTCTTCCCCTTTCCTCCTGTCTCCCCATGTTCTTCCCCCTTCCCTCCTGTCTCCCCATGTTCTTCACCTTTTCCTCCTATCTCCCCCATGTTCTTCACCTTTTCCTCCCATCTCCCCATATTCGTCCCTCTTTCCTAAAGTCTTCCCCATGTTTACCTCATTTCCTTCTGTCTCTCCCATGTCCAATCCCCTTTTCTCTTGTCTCTCCCATGTTCTTCCCTCTTTCCTCCCTTCTCACCCTGTTTTTTCTCTTTTTTCTCCTGTCTCTCCATGTTCTTTCCTCTCAGCCTTGGCCATGGTCTTGGCCATGGTCTTCCTCTTGTCTCCTCCATGTTCTACCCCATTTCCTTCCATCTCACACAGTTTTTGCCATTTTCCTCCTGCCTCCCCATGTTCTCCCCCCTTTCATCCTGCCTCCCCATGGTCCTTACCTTTTTCTTCCATCTCACCCTGTTTTTAACCTTTTCCTCCTGTCACGCCATGTTCTTTCCCATTTCCTTCCGTCTCCCTATTTTCAACCCTCTTTTCTAGTTAGAACAAGCCAAGCATCTCGCATGGTACATTCAGTTCAAATGGCAGTCTCCAGAGCTTGTACAGTGGTAACACTTGTGTTCTTTGTGCTGGGTTACATCATGACATCACTGTCATTCTGTTCGAGTTAATGCTATTTATGCTATAAAACATTATTTTCACATGGCTCCCCTAATCACGTGCATGTGGCTCCCCTATCACCAGCATAGCAGCTTGAAGTGGAACATACCTATCCAGTATCCCTAAAGTCAGGACAGATTCTTGACTGTGCGGAATAGGCAAAATAGTATCCTAGTCCTGTAGTCCCATACAAGTTACGGTATAAAGAAATTTACAGAAGAAGTAAGCGGTGGACTCCAGGGCGTCACGATAGTACTCCACCAGCGTTTAGGTTTACACCACTACTATTATTTTGTTCTGTATTTTCCTTTTGAGTAAAATTAATTATTTCCTTGCTAATTACCAAATCCAAAAATTCCATTGTGGTGGTGTCCATTTTGTCTTCTTTTTATATAAACAGATGTTTTTATTGTGTGATATAAATAAACATTAACAGAGTACAACAAGCAGATGATAGTGTTAAAGTGCAACAATAAAACAATATCTGTTACAACATGTTTTACAACATGAATAAAGCGATTGAATCAGATGTTTTTTTGAATCCATTATATAAAGCCTGTCCCTTTAGACAAGCTCTATCTTGTTTTCTTTGATAATCAGCGATTAAATCAGTTATTCTAAGATAGTTGAAAAAAGTATTAAATCCAGTGACAGGCATCCTGATCCACTTCAAAGGCAGCTGGTGCAGTCATCTGACCTTCAAATGGGCCGCAAATTACCATTGATCTCTGTAATAAGTTATAATAATACATTTTAGGAATGATGGTGGCACAACTCTGTAAGTACATGCCAGCAGGCAAGTAAGAAAAACAAGAGTTACACAAGCTATAACAAACAAATCTGACAACACAATGTGATTGTCACACCGGGAATGCAGACCCTCTAACCACACCCAGCGCTGCCGATTTACTAGCTGGCATGTTTCCCCAGGCCAGTCATCTCAGGACACACCTGTTGCTTGCGGTCCGGCGCGGCAAGGGCGCTGCCATCTTGCATCATACAACCTCCTACTTTCTTACATTTGTGTGAGCCAGCCCTGCCCTGCAGCCCCAGTGATAAGAGGGTTTAGCTGAGAAAGACACTTTGGCGTATAGAAGGAAAGTGCTGTAACCCACAGGTTAAGGGCCAGAGGGCCGCCTGTTGTTCACCACTGGTTTAATGCATACTTACTTACTTTTGTTGATGCTTCTAGGGGAGAAGCCCAGAGAGGACATTCATGTGGACGGTGATGGGAGCGGGGCCAGAGTATTTACGTCATTAGGCCTCGTCCCCTCAAGGGGTAAATCCCACAAATCGTTTATATTTGAATAGCGGCTGGGGCTAAATTATGCAATATCATAGAATTGCGTCAACAGGACCTGACCTCATCCTACCAAGGACCGCGGGAGAAGTACCTACTGTTCCAGGGGTGCGGGGGGGCTAACCAAATAATTGGGAGCCTCCCTCAGGTTCCGGGAGAGTAGGCAAATATGGCTTAATGTATTGATTTACGAATTATTACAAGATCAAGTTAAATGTTTATAGTCTGCATTTGATTGAGAAGTAAAGGATAGAGAGAGAGAGAGAGAGAGAGAGAGAGAGAGAGAGAGAGATTATAGGTGAGTCCACATGACTGACCCCTAAAGCCCCACCGCATCCTTCTTCTTATGTTCGATTGTTTAGGACAACTCGGAAAGACAGGGAAATGGAATCCAGATTATTTTATGTGCAGTATCTTAGGGCAACAATTCTCTGCTTCCCTCCGTTGAGGCCATCCGTCTGGCGGTTTAAATCATGTAACGTTCTAATAAAGAATTTCTCTATGTTGTGTTCATCCAGCACCTCGTGGCCAGACAAATCTGACTGTTGAATTAGTAGATTTGATTCTCCATTCCATTAGGTGTTCTGTAGAGTACAGGTGGCCAAGGATCAAGTTGTAGAGACAGTCTCAGAATTTTGTTTGAAAGCTTCCACTTCTGTCGAGAAATTATGAATGTGTCATTATGGCCATCATTTATGAAGATTGCTTACCTCTTCCTGGCATTCTCTGTTACAGGTATTGGGGGAGTGAAATATATAATTGATTTACTATGGGGTTATTTACTAAACCGGAAATACTTTACAGGAGGCTTTAGAGGCCTAATAAAGTGGTAAATATATATCAAGGAGATATTTTTGCTTTAAAATTGTGGCACTTAGGGATTTTATTTTTGTCCATGATTTAAAATAATTACTTATTACTGGAGAAATAATTCTTGGTTGTCTTTGATATTTGAGCTGGACATAGGGTCCTACAATCTGAAACACACCACTGGTTTTATCTGTTTACGGAACAGACTGAATATATAATCCTTGACCAAAAGGACAAATATACTTGCACAATACAGGCATTTTGCTGAAGATAATTTTTTTATTTTACACTCACTGATCCAGTTGTTCAGTAAACATGGCAAACCGTTTGACCACAATGTGTAGGAATGCCGCCATGTACAGTCTCCAGCACAATGGCTCGGTACTTGGCTCTACAACTGAGAGCCAGGTGGTTTCCGCCATGATCAATCTGACTAAGATCAACACAGCCCTGACAATAACAGCGCACAAGCCCACAGTTGGCCCATTCTGTTGTTCCTTGGTTGGCGTATAATTGCATCTCTCTATTGCTATCAGCTCTAAGAAAGCGCAGTAATGCAGAGCGAGTGTCACAAGCTGCCAGTGCTGTGCGGGGTGAATGTCAGACAAGCGTTTGCTGAAGTCTCCTCCTTCCTCCTGTTAGGATCTGTGGTTAGCAGCATATTGTTTGCAGTTCCAGTCTGGGTTGCTGCTCAGCCTCTGCGCTAATTACTGCCTGTCTGTGTGCACTATCAGGTGCACACTGATTGATTCTCCTGTCTGAACACAGCCCAGGTGCTCAATAATCTGTCATTAGGGAGACTTGCTCTGGTTGGCCGCATCTCAACTATTAGGCCCACAGGCCTCGTCCAGCCCAAGGCTGCTACCGGCCCAAAGGCTGCATCACCACTTACTGGCCCACAGCCCCATCCAGTCCAGGGGTTGCTACCGGCCCAAAGGCTGCATCTCAACTATTGGCTCTCAAGCCACATTTAGAGCTTGCTCCTCCAGCCCTTCAGGCATCCACCCGGCCGCATCCAGCCAAGATATTCCAGCCCTCAAGGCTGAGCAGGACTATTCCTTTTGGCTACCACTGAGCCATAACAGCGAGACCGTGAAGCCAATTATACTGACAATTTGGGAGCATGGATCAGGGCACTAATAATCTCAGGCACGGCACACCAGTCCTTCTGACAAATGCTTTTCCCATCCCAGATCTTTTCGGCATTGTATTAAGGTCTATATTTAGACTATTTAGACAATATCTTCTACAGTCCCTCAGTTTGCTTTTGCAAAAGCAGTCCCCATAGCTTTCTACGATGATTACGAAAATGCCCCATTTACCAAGTCCTGAACAATTTAGCTTTTTAGAGCTTGGCCCTGTTATCTAATGCCAAAATTAGGTGGTGTAAGCCATTGTAGCCTATTGGTTACATTTGCACATATTTATTTTTTCGGAGAGTGATCTGTAGGATTCCTCTCTGGCACACTACTGACCATTGGCCATGCATTCGCATATTGCTATATACTCTTCGCCAACAGCATTAAAGAGGATCCCTGTATTGATACATAGATGAAAAACGGCATTATGCTGCATCCAGGCCAAACACACTCACTAACACAGCAATGGTAAATTGGAGACGTAGTCGGCATCCTGGCACACAGAATGCCAGTGGTCAGAATCCCGGCTCCAGAATCCTGACGGCTGAGATCCTGACGGTGAGTATTTGGGTTAGGGTTTAGCGGTTAGGGTATGGCACTAGGCGGAGTGTTATGTTGCGGGGTGGGGGGGAGGTTTAGATTTAGGCTGCGGGAAAGGTGGGTTAGGGTTAGGAGTAGGGCTACAATGCCTTGAGAAAGCCTGACTGGTGAAACGACCGTAGGCTATCTGTAACCGATTGTCAATGTCATGTAACTAAAATTCAATGTTAAATATGTTGCTAAATGGATATAAATCCCAGCCATTGATGTCAAAGTAAAATGATATATGCACTATACATAGTGCTGAGACTAATTGCTATTGCCTACAATTAGTGAAAGCTATGCTAAATATATGAGGCCTATGCTCCAGCTACTGATGTATAAAATGATACAGGTACTATAAGCAGTGCTGGGAATGATTGCAATTGCCTAAAGGTTCAGCTGCACTATTTTATACATGAATACCCAGACCTGCAAAGGTTAACATTTTTACCTATAAAATCTTTTTTTTTATGGTATGTGATTCACACACACATGATATAATGGGAACTACTACTATTATATATCACATTTAGTGGAGACCCATTAATACTAGGTGTGTTGACCAATTATATACTAACATATACCTGCTGTGTGGGATTTAACCTTACAGCTAAGAGACTTAGAACTACAACATATATTTGTGTATACTGCATAGCTAACAAATATTCACTATAAGCATTGCATGGCAATACATAAGGATAAGGCATCTAAGTATAGGAAGAGAAGACATTGTATCAGTTTGGAAAACTGACTGTACACAATATTAGTCACTGCATTTTTTTTATACAATTTGCTACTTCCTTCTAGGAGCTGATGAAGGCGTTTAACCTTTAAGCTGCATATACACACAACGATTTTGTTACCAACGATTTTATGAACGATTTTCTGTCAGATTTTTTAAAGTGTAATGAACGATTTATTTGAACTACAAACGATTTTTGCATATTCCCTTAATGAAAATCGTTCAGTTGGTCAATCTGACTGAACTACAAACTACCAACGTGAACGCGCATGAACGATAATTGTTCATCGTTTTAACTTAGAAAGTGAACAATTTTTTCACGATTGAACGATAAACGATATCGTTACTGATAATCGTTCAAAAAATCGTTGTGTGTGTATGCAGCTTAAGAAATAATTATTTGCAACATAAATAACAGAATAAACTATAATAAGTAATGAACCACTGTGCTACTGAACACTGATCATATTGAAACAATGACAAATTGACAACGGTTTTGTTTTGCATATTTTATTGTACACATTAATTTTCATCTCTTTTGCACAATTCTAACTTTTTATATTTCACCATCTTAGCAAATTTAATATAGTGAGATTTTAATGCATATCTATTAATAATATTATATTTTAAATTACCAACTTGGGTCCCAGTGTACCCATTAAAGCTACTTACTTTTCTTCTTTGTAAATGTGATTTCTATAATGTTTAAGTACTGGGTAGCACCTCAGCAAGCTTTATATTTATTCTGTCGATACAGATGAATTGATTAACAGCTAATTGGAGAGAGGACAAATGTAACCGTTAACTATTAATTACAAAATAGATGGCTGGTGCAGGATTGGTGCTCTATTTGTAGCTACAATACTTACCTGCATGCGTCAAGATTTCAAACCTTTGGGATTACGCTGCCAGGATTCTGCAGCATTATCAGAGCCAGGATTCCATACCCAACCCGTAAATTTGCCCTTAAGTTTTCACCATTTCCCATGTGCTCACACACATTTACAGTGATTATAACTGTTTAAACACATGAAATGCTGCCATATAACTAGAATCCTACTCTTTCCATTCACCTAGCTGCAGTGTGAGCCCCTGAAGGTACCCATTGGACAGCAGCTGTACAGTAAAACTGTTTTGGTTGCGTTGTGCATTCTATAGGTAGCAATGAAAGTGCAGAGTAACTCTGTAGACACAGGGTTAAAAACAATGTGTCCTGGCCCTTTAATACTTCCTAGGAGGTGAATAGTGAGAAATGAACTGTGCTTATGTAATGCCAAGAAATTCTCTAGCCATGAAATCAGTAGACACACAAGAACATAAGCATTCAGGAATTTTTTGTTCCATCTCCTTTGTGTCCCAATCAAATAATGCTGTTTTGTGACTCACTGTACATTTACATTCATCTTGAATTATGAACCTGTTTTTGTTTTGTTTGTCATTTCTATTAATTGTACATTCTCATCGCTTGTGTCTTTTTCCACCAGGATTATTCTCTCAATATTATTGCCTTCGTTAATTATCACCATTGTTAGAATGCAACATTTTTGCCAGGGATTATGATGACGGAGAGTAGACCACTGTACTTTCTCCTGGGTCCTGTGCAGGGACGTATTAAGGGAGGAGGGGCCTGTGTGCAGCCTCTCCATCTGGGCCCTCTCCTCTATATCTGGCACTGGCATTAGTGAGCACTAGTAGTCTCTGGCGCTGTGGCTCAGTGGGCATTTTTCTATTGTGCATGCACGAAACGCCTAGAAAATGGGCACCATGCCTCCTAGTGGTTTGTGCAACGTGGCATTGCCGACACGGGACTCCGGAGAGGTAAGTATTAAAGAAATGTGTGTGCGGTGTTGGGCCCCCTTGGCAGGGCCGTCTCCAGAGGAAGCGCACGCCCTGTGCAGAACGGGACTTAGGTGCCCGTTACCATAGACCATGCCCTCTAAATGATGTTTTTTTAGGGGTGTGCCAGTCAGGCTGGGGGCAAGCCCAGCACTACGTCAGTAGCTGGGCTACCCCCAGCCCTCTTCCTGCACTGAATGGATGCCGCGTCCATTCCTTTTCTCCTGGGCCGGCACCACCACACAGCTGCGGCGGTGGAGGTGCCCAACCTCCCGACCGCCCGCGGGACACCTTGACCCGCCGGTAGAACAGCGGGGCAGTGCCCGAAAAACAGGACTGTCCCACTGAAATCGGGAATGGTTAGGAGGGGTGCGCCCTCTATGGTGTGGCACCCCTGTTCAACCGCACTGTTCGAATGTGCCTCATGCCGGACCCAGAGGCACATGTGCATTGCACACTCTGCACCCATTATAGATAAGCAACTGGTCTTGTGTATGTACCCCTAGGCATTAGTCTAATGTGGGGTAAACACTTGAACGTCAAATCGTTAGATCAGCTGACCCACCGACCAATCAAACGATTTGGCAAGGGTATGCATAAACGACCTTGTGCACACCCACTAACCAATCAGCCGCCCGGCATGTCTGGCCAGAAGAACCAGCTGTGATGTCATTTTCCCTGGTTCCAGTGGCCAGCTTATTTGCTGGTCATGTGTACACACATGCAGATGTGGACGATATATCTTTCAGGTATATTGTATCTGCTGTGCAGCATGGCCGATGCAATATATCTGTGACGTCTTTCACAGATATATTGTGTGTACACATTGCCAGATGGACTGAACAATATATCTGTCGTCGGCTTTACGAACGATATATCTAGTGTGTAACCAGCATAAGGGGATGATTCAATTCTTAGCGATTGGTGAGGAGTGCCTCCAGAACAGTCAGGAGAGGGCACTCTGCGGCTAATATTTTTACTCATTGGGGTATATTTACTAAAGCTGTTATCTTCTAGAAGGTGCCAGATAGATGTTAAGTAGAATCCGATTGGTTGCTATGGGTAACATCTCCACTTCTAAAAACCCGCACTTTAGTAAATATACCCCATTGAGTGAAGATTGGCTACTGTATTACCAATAATGTAGCAGTGAAGTCTGGGGGCACAAGTGTACGATTTTATCCTGGACCTTCTGTGGGATTCATTCCGGTTTATTTATAAAAGTCCAGACGCAGTTTGCATCTATTTTCGATTAAATGCACCGGTTTTTTTTATGGAGAATGCATGGATTTTGTGTGCCAAGACTGCAGAGTGTATGGGGCTACAAGATGATGAGCTTTATTTTATAGGAGCAACTGGATGGACTTACCAAATGTTAGATAGGTTCCTACTTATCACCCACATGCAACGGGAGATTTTATTTTGCAAGATGGGAACATTTATAACGTACACGGGTGGAGAAGGTGCATTGAGTGTAACGTCCCCTGTTTTCAGAAGGGTACACTATCTTCCCAGAATACTTTCTTTGAGCTCGCGGGATTGAGTCTCATCCTGTACTTTCAATAGGGCGCACTTTGGGCCTTTCAGTGGCACGCTTACAGAAAAGTGCATTTTTGGGCACCCTATGACCAATGTAATAAAGACATGCAAACAAACAGATGTGACTTGTGTAAAAAAGTCAGTTTCCAATATACCCTAATTTAATACGTATTTAACTTGAATGACGCTAAACTAAGCATTGTTATCAGATGAAAATATCACTTTGAAATTAATGTGGGGGAACTCTGTAGTGACAATTGTATTGATTCCAGTGGTGTAGCCAGCTTTTGACATGAGGGTGAGCGGAGAAGATACAATAGGTGACCAAGGCCAGCCCTAGCCCAAATTTTTTGGTAAGCGAGTGTATTTTTTGGCGCCCCCCTATGCAGTGCCCCTTTTACAGTGCCCCCGGTAGTGGCCCCCCTGTGCAGTGCACCTTTTGCCCCCAGTAGTAAGCCCCTTATATAGTGCCCCCAGTAGTAGTCCCCTCATGCAGTACCCCTAATAGTGGTACCCCTTATGCAGTGCCCTTTAAACAGTGGCCCCAGTTGTAGTTCCTCCCCTGTGCAGTATCCCCAGTATTGCCCTTTATATAGTACCCCCAGTAGTGGTTCTCCCCCTTGTAGTGCCCCTAGTAATAGTCCCCCCTCTTGTAGTGCGCCTTGTAATAGTCCCCCCATTGTTGTGCCCCCAGTGGAGGTTCCGCCCCTATGCAGTGCCCCCCCTTGTAGTGACCCCAGTAGTAATCCGCCCTTGTTGTGCCCCCAGTAGTAGTCCCCCATTGTAGTGCCCCCAGTAGTAGTCCCCCCTTGTAGTGCCCCCAGTAGTAATCTCCCCTTGTAGTGCCCCATTGGTAGTAGTCCCCCCTTGTAGTGCCCCCAGTAGTAGTCCCCCCTTGTAGTGCCCCCAGTAGTAATCCTCCCTTGTAGTGCCCCCAGTAGTAGCCCCCACCTGTAGTTCCCCCAGTAGTAGTCCCCCCTTGTAGTGCCCCCTTGTAGTGCCCCCAATAGTAGTCCCCCCTTGAAGTGCCCCCAGTAGTAGCCCCCCTTGTAGTTCCCCCAGTAGTAGCCGCCCCCCCCAGTAGAGACACACGTAATAAAAAAAAAAAATCCACTTACCTGAAACACCGCTCCTGCTCCTGGTCCCGCCGCCGCTATCAGCTTCTCTGTCCGTCCTCCCGGGCCGCTTCGCATTATGGGAGAGACGTCATGACGTCTCTCCCATTACCCACTGCGGGAGCCGGAAGATGGCTCCAGCAGTGGGCGCAGCAGCCGATGAGAGTCTGACAGACTCTCATTGGCTACTAATCAAAACAAACACACAGCTGCCGGCGCCGGCGGCTGTGTGTTTGGCACTGTGTAGTGCTGACCGAACTCCGTCCGGTCAGCGCTACACACGCGGTGCTAGTGTCTGCCCGCGGCCCACATAGTACGCAGCTGAGGCACCCTCCACTATGTGGCGCCCTACTCAGCTGCGTACCATGCGTAACGGTAGAACCGGCCCTGTAGGTGACCCAGGCACAGGTGTTTCAAAATCTAAAGGTTAACATCTAAATACATTGGGCCTTAATCAGAGCCATAAGCAGTGTTGATACAAGATGCAGTTTAACAATTTTTCTTTTACTGCACATGCATCTAAATTCTTCCGCACATGCGTCTTCATGGAGTTCCTACAGAGTCGCAGTAGTGATTTTAGAGTGACGCACACATGCAGTAGTGTATGGAAATTGTATTGGGCGGTGACTAGAAGGTGGCTATAGATGGACAGGATAAACTGCCTTATGGGTGTGTTATGGGAGTGTCGCAGGATTGGTTGCATACACAGAAGCTTAATCTTTTACATTGGAGGCCATACTCCTCCAGAAAATCTGCACCTACTTCTGCTCCACGGGAGGTTTCTGTCATCCCTGAGCCATACATGCCTACCCTCCCGGTTTTCGCGGGAGGCTCCCGATTTTTCGGGTAACCCCCCGCACCCCCGGAAGGGTAGGCATTTCTCCCGCATTCTGCCCACTTCCTAGTGAAGTGGGCAGAATGAGGAGAATTCTGGCGGCGATCGCGGGTCTCCGTGTAGGGGGCGGGGCTTAAGACGTGATTCTACATGAATCACGTTGTTTGGCCCCGCCCCCTATGTAAATTTTAACCAATCGCTGCAATTTTACCGCGAGGGGGCGGGACTTAATGACACGATTTGTCAGGCCACGCCCACGTCACCCCCCCTGCTGCTTCTCTTACCCGGGCTTCTCCCGGGAAGAGCAACTGAAAGGTAGGCAAATATGACCTGAGCTCGCCTTAGGTGCATGTTTCAATGGTGTTAACAATGATCAGGCTCAGTGACAGGCTTGCGACACACACCCATAGCACACCACTCTGACATTGACACAGGCAATGGGGACACTTGTACCCCCTTGCTTGTGTGTCCCCCTTGCCACAGGCAGAAAGAGGGAACCCCACGGCCGGTTCAAAACTTTTTTTGTTGCGCCAGTGCAGCACACATGACGTCATCACATAACACTGCTGCAGTGCCGGCCCTAGGCATAGGCATAATAGGCAAATGCCTAGGAGCACCTGGAATGCCTAGGGGCATCCCAAGCCTAGGGTGGTAGATTTACTTTTCCTTTGTTGGCTCTGTCAGTGATCACTAGCACAGCGATCCCAGTCACCCAGGAGGAGATGTCAGGACACTATAGCAGCAGCACACAGAGCAGTGCTCAGACTCACACAGGCAGAGAGCTTTACTTACACTTTCATTTCTGCCTGATTTGACACTGAGCACTGGAACCTCACTGTGAGCAGCTGCAAGATAAGACAGGCAACGCTCTAGGAGCTGCAAGACCCTGCCCTGCTGCAGCCATTTAGAATAAAGGTAAGAGCTGGGTGAGGGGGAGGCAGATGCAGATGGGAAGTAGGGGCTCATGACAATGCTATGGGAGTGGGAGGCAGATACATATGGGGAGTGGGGGCTCAGAGGGCAGATGACTGTTATAGGTAGGATGTGGAGGCAGAGCCATGGGGGTTTATGGAGCTCAGGGTTGATGACAGTTCTATTGGGGGGTGGTACATGAGGCAGAGACACATTGGTAGTCAGGGTCGGTTCTATAATTACGCATGGTACGCAGCCGAGGAGGGAGCGCTGGCTGCGACCATGCTAATTTACTACGTAAGCCACAACAAGGCAGCCAGTAGCTGAGGTGGGCCGTGGGCAGACTGTCACTGTGACACAGCTGCACCGCACTTGTAATGGGCCCTTTTGCTTGAAGGGAGCGACGTGACGTCATGCCGTCACGTGGCAGCACAGCACACAAACAGTGTTGGGGCTGGACAGCGTAGTGTGGGAGAGGGGGACAGGAGCCACCACCCTTGTCTGGGGAAGGATCATTGGTGCTGGCGGCCATCTTCAAGTTGTCAGTGCTGCAGCAGCACCACCCTCCTGGGCCGCCCGTCACCGTCAGTAATCAAGTGCCTCCTGGCCCTGGGATGGCTGACATGCTGTTAACACACAGTGTGTCAGTGACAGACGTGTCTGATTCTGACTAAGTGGCACTGGGCTTATAGTGATAATGGTGTGGTTTTACTATATATTACCCCTGTGTGACAATGTCGGACTACTGTGTGTGAGAGAGAGAATGGGTGACTGCTGTGTGTGAGAGAATGGGTGACTGCTGTGTGTGAGAGAATGGATGACTGCTGTGTGTGAGAGAGAGAATGGGTGACTGCTGTGTGTGAGAGAGAGAGAATGGGTGACTGCTGTGTGTGAGAGAAAGAATGGGTGACTGCTGTGTGTGAGAGAGAGAATGGGTGACTGCTGTGTGTGAGAGAGAGAATGGGTGACTGCTGTGTGTGAGAGAGAGAGAATGGGTGACTGCTGTGTGTGAGAGAGAGAATGAGTGACTGCTGTGTGTGAGAGAGAGAATGGGTGACTGCTGTGTGTGTGAGAGAGAGAATGGGTGACTGCTGTGTGTGTGAGAGAGAGAATGGGTGACTGCTGTGTGAGAGGGAATGGGTGACTGCTGTGTGTGAGAGAGAATGGGTGACTGCTGTGTGTGAGAGAGGGAATGGGTGACTGCTGTGTGTGAGAGAGAATGGGTGACTGATGTGTGTGAGAGAGAATGGATGACTGCTGTGTGAGAGAGAATGGGTGACTGCTGTGTGTGAGAGAGAATGGGTGACTGCTGTGTGTGAGAGAGAATGGGTGACTGCTGTGTGAGAGAGAGAGAATGGGTGACTGCTGTGTGTGTGAGAGAGAATGGGTGACTGCTGTGTGTGAGAGAGATAATGGGTGACTGCTGCTGTATGTGAGAGAGAAAGAATGGGTGACTGCTGTGTGTGAGAGAATGGGTGACTGCTGTGTGTGTAGAGAGAATGGGTGACTGCTGTGTGTGAGAGAGAAAATGGGTGACTGCTGTGTGTGTGTGAGAGAATGGATGACTGCTGTGTGTGAGAGAGAGAATGGGTGACTGCTGTGTGTGAGAGAGAGAATGGGTGACTGCTGTGTGTGAGAGAATGGGTGACTGCTGTGTGTGAGAGAATGGATGACTGCTGTGTGTGTAGAGAGAATGGGTGACTGCTGTGTGTGAGAGAGAGAATGGGTGACTGCTGTGTGTGAGAGAATGGATGACTGCTGTGTGTGTAGAGAGAATGGGTGACTGCTGTGTGTGAGAGAATGGGTGACTGCTGTGTGAGAGAGAATGGATGACTGCTGTGTGTGAGAGAATGGGTGACTGCTGTGTGAGAGAGAATGGATGACTGCTGTGTGTGAGAGAGCATGGGTGACTGCTGTGTGTGAGAGAATGGGTGACTGCTGTGTGTGAGAGAGAATGGGTGACTGCTGTGTGTGAGAGAGAGAGAATGGGTGACTGCTGTGTGTGTAGAGAGAATGGGTGACTGCTGTGTGTGAGAGAATGGGTGACCGCTGTGTGTGAGAGAGAATGGGTGACTGCTGTGTGAGAGAGAGAATGGATGACTGCTGTGTGTGTAGAGAGAATGGGTGACTGCTGTGTGTGAGAGAGAGAATGGGTGACTGCTGTGTGTGAGTGAGAATGGGTGACTGCTGTGTGTGAGAGAGAATCGGTGACTGCTGTGTGTGAGAGAGAATGGATGACTGCTGTGTGAGAGAGAGAATGGGTGACTGCTGTGTGTGTAGAGAGAATGGGTGACTACTGTGTGTGAGTGAGAATGGGTGACTGCTGTGTGTGAGAGAGAATGGGTGACTGCTGCGTGTGAGAGAGAGAATGGGTGACTGCTGCGTGTGTGAGAGAGAATGGGTGACTGCTGCGTGTGAGAGAGAGAATGGGTGACTGCTGCGTGTGAGAGAGAGAATGGGTGACTGCTGTGTGTGAGAGAGAGAATGGGTGACTGCTGTGTGTGTGTGAGACAATTAATGACGTGTGTGTGTGTGACAATGGGTGACTTGCATACACCTGCATAGTAGTCATATCTATCCTCACTAGAAAAAAAAGCCGGGTAGCTGCTTTGAGCAAGTGGTGAATAAATGCTGCGCTGCATCTATTCATTGGAGAGAGGGACTGGGAGCATGCCCAGTAGCTCCCGGAGTGCTGGGCATGCATCCAGCGTGGCAAAAATGGGGTGTGGTTCGTGGGTACGGCTTTACTCACGAGATCATGCCCCCTAAATTTTTTCGGATGCGTGCCTTAGGCGTGCGCAACAATACACCTAGTGGTGCCAGTAAATATATTTGCTTACCAAATAAATTTGGCTAGGGCCGGCCCTGGAGGTGGTGGCTCAGGGTGCTAATGACACTGCTATGGGAGGAAAGGAAGACATATTGGTAGTGGGAGCCCAGGGGGATATGACACTGCTATGAGCATAGTGCTGTGCTGTCATAGGAGTGCTGTGCTGGGAGAGGAGTGCTGGGTGGGGGTCGCTGGGCTGTAATCTGTGCTATGACGGGTGCTGCGAGAGGGGTGCTAGTTGAGGGGTGATGTGCTGGGTGATGTGTACTGTGTTAGGAGAAGGGTGCTGGGTGAGAGGTGATGTGTTCCGTGAGGGGTGCAGTGAGGGGAGACTGTGCCCTATAGAGTGCATTCTGTGGTGGGGGTATAAACTACTTTCCCCCTAAAACCAGTCCCTTTTTTCTTTAGTTACAGCAGCGTGCTGTGCAGGGAGAGCCTGGGATTATCTGCTGGGGGCACCAGCCAAAATCGTGCCTATGGCACCAAATTGGTTAGGGCCGGCTCTGCGCTGCTGGATTGGAGAGGAGCCGAACCACAGAGAGCAGGAGCTAAGCGTGAGCTGGGCTGGAGTGACAGGGTTAGGGTGGGATTTTGGGGCGCTGGATATGAAGTGATAAAGGGGGGGATGGAGTTGAGGCACACTTGCCGACCATGTTTTTCTCCTTCCCGTGAGAAGTCCGGGGAGGAGAAGCAGCTGGGTGGCAATGGGGGGCAGGACATGACGGTCCTTGTCATTAATCCCTCAAGGTAAATTGCTGCGATTCATGCAGATTTAAATAGGGGGCGGGGCCAAATTACAGGATTGTTGCAGAATCACTTCATCAAGACTCGCACCCTACACGGGGACCCGCGACCAAGGCGGAAATTCTCCCCATTCTGCCCACTTCACTAGGAAGTGGGCAGGAATGTGGGAGAAATGCCTACTCTACCAGGGGTGCGGGAGGTTACACGTAGAAGATGAGGCTGTGAGACACAGGGTGGTGAATGTAGCTCCTTTGCATGAGTTGTGGACTAGAGATGGTACTGGTAGAAGACTGGCTGGGGTGATATGCTGGAACTGGTAATGCCAATATTCCGGGCTGGGACCTGTTATGCTGGTATGCCGGACTGGGACTGGCTAACTAGGACACCTGGCTGGGACTGGTTACACTGGTGTGCTGGGCTGGTACCAGCTTACTTGGACACCTGGCTGGGACCATTTATGCTGCTTCTGCAACATTTAGCCAAGCTATACTTATATCTGCCAACCCTCTCTGATTGTCAGGGGGACTCCCTGAAATAGCAGCAATCTCCCTGATTGCACCTTACCCCCATTATGAAGCTGTTATATAAAAAAAACCTAAGATATATACATTCAAATGGGATCATTAGTATAATATCCTTGCATTGATTATAAGGCACAATGATCCGTATGCATTTTCTGAAAAGTATCAGTGTGTTTTCATCAACAAAAAGATCTTACCAACTGCTTTCGGGTGCATTTACATTTGGATGTACGTAAATTTTATGGCACGCCTCTCAGATGTAGCAGTACACGCCCACTTTACCGCCGCGCTCATAGGTTTTGCTTTTCATAATCTCACTGAAATGCTTTTTAAAAAGTAGGCAAGTATGGCTTTAATTGGTACTGCAGGGGTTAACCAAGCTGAAACTGGTGCTGCAGAGGTTAATTGGATCAGGAGCAAATTCTTCAGGAAGCACTGGCATCTTTGGGTACACCACTTTCTGCACACGAGGCTGAAGTTGGCTTCTTATTCACTTCTTATTCATTTCTTATTCACTTCTTATTCATTTCTTATTCACTTCTTATTCATTTTCCAGCTTCTTATTCAGAAAATGTTACATTAAAACATTTAAATAAAGTTAGATCACTAAACTAACACTATGTCAACAAAGAATTGTGTCCTTTACACAGTTTACAATTATTATTTTCCTGGCACAATAAGGATTTGGGTATGAATAGGGCAGTAAAGTGGGCACAGGCACCAGATTATCTCATTTTGAATAAGAATCTGTAGTTGTGCAGGGGTTAACTAGCTTCGGTCATCAAGTGTTACACTTGAAACCCACAGAGGGTGGTCACATGCATATAACCCACTTGCCATTTGCTTTGACCAAGAAGGTTTTGGGCATGAGTAGGGTAGTGAAGTGGGCAAAGGCACCTGATTTTGTCATTTTGAATAAATAGCTGTAGTTGTGCAGGGAGTAAATATCCTTGGTCAACAAATTTGACACTTGGAACCCACAGAGGGGGGTCAGGTACACATGACCCACTTGCCATTAGCCTTGACCAACAAGGATTTTGGCATAATTAATTTGGGCAATGGACAAATGGTCAAGGGCCTAATGCCCCTTATACCTTGTGGGACTAGTGCCCTCTCTGGCTCAGGCTTATTGTCCGCCTAACAAAGGCCGTCACTGCTGATTAGGGCTTAACGCACACAGTGGCCACTGGCCTAATGCCTGACAATTAAAATAGCGTGCAATTGAATGAAAATAAAATGCAATTAGATTTACCAGTCCAGTAGTCTTTGGCTGAACTAAGCCTAGTTCATCCACAATTACTATGTGTTCTTCACCCGAGGTGGGCCGACTCCCACGATCTCAGTGCTTCCTGTAGTCTTCACCTTGAGCTGGCAAACTCCCATTGCCACAGCAGTCTTCACCCAGGTAGCAGTGACCAAGGTCCAGGGGCATAACTATGGTGTTTGGCGCCCAGGGCAAGATGAGAAGTTAGCACCTCGCTTATTTATGTGACCTGGGCCTATTGCCCAGGGTCAATTATAGCCTTAGGAGCACGGGCCTAATGCCCACCTGTTTGTGCCACAGGCTTAAGGCTGGATGACCCCTATGTGCCTACTGCCTAACAACCTGGTGGTCTAGGGAGGGGTTATGGAGCGTACACACGGTCAGATTTGTCAGACTTGTCAGATGAACGACTGAACGATTAAACGATTTGAACGATTTGGACGATTTGACCAAAGATTTGAACGATTGAACGATTTTTGACTGCATTAAAATGAATGGAATCGTCCAAGTCTGACTGCAAACCCATCAGATGTCAGATATCGTTATCTGACAAACGGGAACGCGCATCGTTGATCGTCCATCGTTCAGGCATGTCAGATATGAACGATTTTCCTTCAGATATGAACGACTGAACGATTTTTAAATCGTTATCGTCCATATCTGAAGAAAAAATCTGATCGTGTGTATGCACCATTAGTGATGGTAAGGCCTCAAAGAGAGTCTACCTGTCCGGTGGGAGAGGCTGCAGTGAGGAGCTTCATTCGCTCTTTTACTTCCCAACTACTGCAGCACTCTCCGGTCCTCAGCCGCATTCTTCTGTCTCTGGCCCATTCTGGCCAGTAGCGGCGCTGCCGGAGCTCTTCTCTGTTGAGCCCGGTGTCTCCTGGCGTCTTCTGCAGCCGCTGAAGATCTTCTCTTTTAAGCCCGGTGTCTTCTGGACTCTTCCACGGCCGCTGGAGCTCTTCACCCATTTCTTCCAAATTGACTTTTCTCCCAGAGATATCTGACGTTAGATGCCACGGGCGTAGCCAGCCATGACGCGGCTTACAACGATTGGCTCACTGTGGACGATTTCTATTGGCTACCGGTGCATGCCGTGATTTGCTCAGATTGTCAAAATTGTCACCACTGTGATTGGCTCAAATTCAAATTGTCACCACTCTTCAATGACTGGCGGTACATGACCTGCACTCAGCTAGCAGCCGGCGCCACATGTCAGCCGCTGCTTGTCCTTGACCGGCACTGAAAACAGACATACTGTCCCAGCATTGGACACTTATGTGTCCTGCTGGGGATACATCTCACCGGACTGCAGGACTAAGGTACTGGGATCAAGCACTTGGTCACACCACTGGCAGTGGCGTAACTAGAGTATATGGAGCCCAGGACAAATTTAAAAATGGAGCCCCCCGCTATGTGAGTGCACCAAAAAATAGTCGTGGACACTTAAAAATGGGGCGTGTCAACATGACACACATCCCTATCTCGTCACTCTGAACATTCCTTTCCATTCCATATGCACCTTAATACAGTGCCCCTTATACAGTCCCCCCTATGCAGTGCCCCCAGTAGTGGTCCCCTTATGCAGGCCCCAGTAGTGCCCCTTATACAGTACCCCCAGTATGTAATGTCCCCAGTAGTGATCCCTCTTATGCAGGCCCTTAGTAGTGCCCCTTATACAGTACCCCTAGTAATGGTCCCCCTTATACAGCCCCCCATTAGTTCCTATTATACAGTGCCCTCAGTAGTGGTCCCCCTTATACAGATTGCAGTAGTGGTCCCACTTATGCAGGCCCCCAGTAGTGATCCCCCTATCCAGTTCCCCTTATACAGTGCCCTCTGTAGTGATCCTCCCTATTCAGTGCCCCTAGTAGTGGTCCCACCAGTAGCAGTCCCCCCCATGCAGTGCCCTCAAGTAGTGGTCCCCCGATGCAGTGCCCCAGTAGTAGTCTCCTCCCCAGTAGTGCCCCCAGTAATGGTCCCTCCCCGTTGCAGTGTCCCCAGTAGAGCCCCCCCGCACAGTTCTGTGCATTCTAAGAAGATATCACAAATCCCCAAGGAAAGTGTAGTAGTTACCTCTATCCGTTAGTAGTAGTCCCTAGTAGAGGTCACCTCCCCCCCCAATGCAGTGCCCCCATTAGACAAACACACAAGTAGAAAAAAAAATACCACTTACCTGAATCCCCGCTCCTGCTTCTGCTCACGCTGCCGTCCGCACAACTGCAGTCCTCCCGGGCTGGTGCACTCTGCATAACCCACTACAGGAGCTGGAAGGCGGAGCTCATTAGTGAGCTCCAGCCCGGCTCTTGCAGTGGGCGCAGCAGCAGACAATGAGAGTCTGTCTGACTCTCATTGGCTGCTGTAAATGCACTGGCGGCTCTATGGGCTAGCCTAAGCCCGCCTCCCACCCTTCATCTGGCGCTATTAGGTAAGCGCTCAGGGGGAGAGAAGGGGTGCGGCTGTGCAGCACAGGACAGAGCTGGGCGCAGGGAAGCCTAGCGCTGGTCCTGAGTAAATGTGTAATGCTGACCGCACTCAGGAGCTCATTTAGAGCTGCTCGCGAGCGCACAGCCCGATGTTTGCGCATGCGCCGCCTGTCAGGCGTATGCACGAGCCCCGCTGAGGTCAGTCGCTACGGGGCTCACAACAAGACGGGGCGGCTGTCGATGTTGATTGACAGCTCGCTCCATTTTGTGGGCGGGTGGGCGGACAAACGCATGCGTTCCCTTAGGAAAGCCTGGCATTTGTAGGAGGGCTTACTGACATCACTAGTGATGTCAGTACTGGACTTCCTGCTCTATTAGAGCAGGAAGTCCACTCGGGCTTGCGGCAGCCAGACCCTACCCCAGGGTCTCGTTGCAAGCCCGATGGTCGCGATAATCGCGACTGTCTCCAGCCCACTCGCACAAGCCGTGGGTGGTCACCCACAGCTTTGCGAGCTCCCGGAGATAATAAAAAAAAAACGCCCACATGCAGCGCGAGCGGTCGCCAGTGAGCTCCTCACTGAGGTCGGCACTACACTGGCTAACTAGGACGGGCCAGTACCGTGGCCTGCAGTGCGGGGGGCGTCGCTGGCCGCAGCGGCCCTGCCCTAGTTACTCCACTGAGCCCTGGACATCGCCCTGGCCATCAGCTCCCCCCTCTGCCGGGTCTGTCAGTTGGTGCCAAGGGCAAGGTGCCCCACACGCAGGGGCGCCGAGAGGGGGGGGGGAGCGGGTACAGATTACCCGGGCCCGGGCTTCCCGAGTCTGGCAAATGACAAGTGGGTCATATGTACCAGACCACCCTCTGTGGGTTTCAAGTGTAACATTTAATGACCGAAGCTAGTTAACCCCTGCACAACTACAGCTTCTTATTCAAAATGACAAAATGTGGTGCCTATGCCCGCTTTACTGCCCTATTCATGCCAAAATCCTTGTTAGTCAAGGCAAATGACAAGTGGGTCATATGTACCAGACCACCCTCTGTGGGTTTCAAGTGTAAAATTTGATGACCGAAGCTAGTTAACCCCTGCACAACTACAGCTTCTTATTCAAAATGAGATAATCTGGTGCCTGTGCCCGCTTTACTGCCCTATTCATGCCAAAATCCTTGTTGGTCAAGGCAAATGACAAGTGGGTCATATGTACCAGACCATCCTCTGTGGGTTTCAAGTGTAAAATTTGATGACCGAAGCTAGTTAACCCCTGCACAACTACAGCTTCTTGTTCAAAATGACAAAATGTGGTGCCTTTGCCCACTTTACTGCCCTATTCATACCCAAATCCTTATTGTGCCAGGAAAATAATAATTGAAAACTGTGTAAGGGACACAATTCTTTGTTTACATAGTGTTAGTTTAGTGATCTAACTTTATTTAAATGTTTTAATGTAACATTTTCTGAATAAGAAGCTGGAAAATGAATAAGAAGTGAATAAGAAGCTGGAGCTTGAATAAGAAGTGAATAAGAAATGAATAAGAACTGAAGCTGGCCAAATAAAAAGCCAACTTCAGCCTCGTTTTCTGCACAGGGTTTGGTAGCCTGGGTCACATGACTGGGTTCTGTTGCACGATTGGCTGCTCAGTGGTCAACTGACCTAATCCAAGATGGCTGCACCCAGTGCACAGAACTATACTGAAAACTGCTGGAGACAGAGGCCTGAACTCTGCAGAACTGTGCAGCTGCAGAACACCGGGCCCCTGCCAGAGGAAACTTACCCATCTTACAGGTAAGTGATGGGGAGCCAGCTGCTAAGTCCTGACATTCTGAATGTACTGAAAGTGGGTGTCTCAATCCTTGCACATACTAACAGTATTGTACACAAGGCGAAGGACTGATACTAGCATATAGTATAGTATATTGTACTAAGCTTTGGAGAGAGATAAAGTGGATGGAGATAAAGTATCAACCAATCAGCGCCTGTCATGTTACAGGCTGTGTTTGAAAAAAGACAGGAGCTGATTGGTTGGTACTTATCTCCATCCACTTTATCTTTCTCCAAGGCTTAGTACATAGGACCTGATTCATTACAGATTGCAACGGCGATTACACATGCAATCAACCGATTGTTCCTTTCTGCGCTTGCATTGCAGTGCGTGTTCACAAACCGGTGACTACGCAGACACATCGCAGAGGAATTGACAGGAAGTGCTGTTTGTGGGTGGTGATGGGGATGGGCAGCGGAAAGCAGGCGTGCCAGTGCGAACTCCGTTGTAGGGTAGTGCATAAATGATCCACTGCGTTGCCATACGCAGCCTGAGTACTCATAGTGTGCGATGAGGTTAGCAATTCCTGAGTAAGGTCAGACCTTGTACAAGTGCACATGAGGCTGCGATGGTGCGCTATTGTACCGATGGTTTTGCAGTCTTGCTAAACATTACGGATGTGTGTAAGGTAAAGTGGGCGTCCTTATGTAGTGCTGCAACCGCTATACGATCGCATTGGATTAGCATACTATCGCAGTTGAACTGCGTGAGTAATCGCTATTGCAATCGCAGTTGCGATCTGTATTGAATCAGGCCCATAGACCGCAAAGTAATAGAAAGTAACTACGGCAAAACATGCAGCAGCATGTATCTCAAAATCAACCCCATTATACTGTATGCATCCAAGTGTTATCAATATATACCCCTGACATTACATTACTACCTTCATTCCTCAACTGCCCCTTAGGTGTCAGTACATGTGTATTATCGGTGTACATTCTATTGACTACTATGCTGCAATAAGTACATCTCAATTTGCCAAAGCACGTCAGGTGTATATACTTTGCCACTTTGAGGGCCATGTGTGGTACTACCATAATAATATAGGTATAATTTGCAACAGACCGACCCTTCTTCTCATTATTCTGTCTTCTGCAGCAGCACACACATTTACCTGCTTACAGCATAGTCCTCTCCTCCAGGAGTCCTGTCCTATCAGTCTGAAGCAGCTGCTACAGTCTGAGAGCCAGACTCCCTATCCATGTGCATCGCTGGTGTCCTCATGGCTGCTGCTCCTCTGCTTCAGTTGGGCCAATTCTTCCAGTATACGCGATGTGACATCACAGCATCCTGATCGCGCTTACATGTCAGTTCGCACAGCGACACAGCTATTTTTAATAAGAAAAATAATTTAAATGCTGTGCCCTCTTCTGTCCACACCCCTGTCCCCTGATAGGCACTGTTTTTAATATTTTTTCAACATGGGGATGACCCCTGCACCCTCCTTTTGTAGTTGGACCTCCAAACCCTCAAAAGTTTGCACGTCTTCCTTTTATGAGGAAGATGCAAGGAGCAGAACGTGTGTAATGTGCTTTGCAGACAAATAGGGGCGATTGCACAAATTAAAAGTCATTGGCCCTCATTCAGAGCCGTTCGCTATTTGCGGTCGTTCGTTTAAAAACAAGGGGTGGCTATTCAAATGATCCGTACGCACATTGCAGTCTGTTCACACCTCTAAGTCTGAACGAACGAGCAAAACATACGCTCGTTTATTTGTTACAAACGCCCCCTGGCCGCTCGCACCATACGTCATGTCCGCTATTTATTAGATTAATCGAGTACATCGACCAGCGTATGAACTGCTCGCTATTCTTGTGGTTGGTGTTTGCTACCACAAATTTGCGAGCAGTTCTGGCTATAAAATAACCCAGTGACGTGGTCAAGGACGCTGCTGTTTTAAATATACACACCCATAAAACGCCCGTTTTGACCTTTAAGCACGCCTGCGTTCGGATCTCCACTCCCCATTTTCAAGCACCTTCCCCTGTTACCACCCACATACGCCTCATTCTGTCACTCAAAATAGCAGGCACTCGCTATATAGCGTACAAACGATTTTCGGCCGCACTGACTGGTTCGCGCATGCGTACTAAAAACCGTACGCATGCGCAGATGTGCAAACATCGCTCGGAACGAGCGTACTGCCGCTAACGAACGGCTCTGAATGAGGGCCATTGTTCGATGCTTATGGAGCATACACACGGTCAGATCTGTCAGATGAACGATTGAACGATTTTACCAAAGATTTGAACGACTGAACGATTTTTGACTGCATTAAAATGAATGGAATCGTCCAAGTCTGACTGCAAACACGTCAGATATCGTTATCTGACCATCGGCAACGCGCATAATTCAAATCGTTCATCTGACAGATATGTCAGATTTTCCTCCAGATATGAACGATTTTTTAAATCGTTATCGTTCAGATCTGAAGAAAAATCTGTCCGTGTGTATGCACCATTGGTTCTATTATCTGCTATTTCCAAGAATGATCCCTGTACCGATCAGCAGAGGGAGCTGTCTTGCTATTACAGAAAAATGTAAATCTTTATTCACAAATTTTATTCATCATTATATTAAATGTCAAAGTTTAAAAAAAAAAAAAAAAAAACCTCAATCAATTACACATGGAAAACATTTTCTAGCATTTACAAAAACATATGGCAACATGTTGATTAGAGGAAGTAAATGGAACGCTGTGTAAGTTAGTTGATCCCTGTGCTGTTTACTGTGTATCTCTCCCTAAGCATAGAGAGGGACATTGGAGTTATACATGAAGGGACTCATTCTGAGGATGCTCCGGGTACTGCTGTAATTCCCGGCACTGCTCTCAGTGGGTGTGGCCAGCACAGGGCGCAGGAAAGCCCTGTTACGGCCCTTGGGAGATGTATTTATTTATTACCACACATAGGACCTAATTCAGAGATGTACATTCATCCGAGGATGAATGTACATCTCCGATGTTTAGGGGTCTGCACATGTGCAGAACGGATCCTGCGATTTCGCTGGCAGACCCCCCCCAAGCCGCAGCATGACTGACATACTGCGGCATTTGGGGGCGGAGCAGGGGCATGCATGGTCACCGTTGGCGGAAACTCCAGATAAGCGGAGGACATATAAAACCACAAGCGTCCAAGAAGGACGGCTAACAGCAATAATGCAGCTGATCGTGAATAACCACAGTCAGCTTCATTGCCCTAAGCCAGTGGTTCCCAAACTCGGTCCTCAAGACACACTAACAGTCTGGGTTTTAAGGATAACCATGCTTAAACACAGGTGACTTAGGGGTTTATGGCCCCCATTTATCAATGAAGCATAACCCCCACCCTTACTGGATTCAACAAACAGCGGTAATCTAAGATTACCGCTGCTTGTTAAACATCGCTCTCGCCATCTTTTAGATGGCGACAGCGATGCGGTGCCCATTGCCGGCAAAGGAGACCCTTCCGGGAAACTTCCCAGGCACTGCCAGGTCCACGTGTCATGCACATGCGTAGACGGACCATCACATGCACATAACACTGGAGCCCCATCGCTGGCAGGGCTTAGTCTATAAAATAATAGGTAGGAGCTGATTGCTATGGGCAACTGGTCCACTTCTCCATGCTTTTCACTGCTAGATACATAAACCCCAATATTAGTACCTCAATCAATGTGATTATACTATCTGTGGAAGTGCATGGATACTTTTTAAACCTGGACTGTTAGGGTGTCTTGATGACAGCGTTTTGTGAAACCATGCCACATGACACTGCTGATCCAACTAGGTAAGAGATATGGAATACAGTGCCTTGCAAAAGTATTTAGTGTTCACTCTAGCTCCGGCGGCAGGCAGGGCGCCGGAGCTAGAGAGGGCACTTCCGTGCCATAATAATTACTGAAATGAAGTCCACCTGTGTGAAATCTAAGTGTCACATGATCTATCGGTATAAACACACCTTTTCTGAAAGGCTCCAGAGGCTGCAACACCACTAAGCAAGAGGCATCGCACCATGAAGACCAAGGAGCTCCCCAAACAAGTCGGGGACAAAGTTGTTGAGAAGTACAATTCAGGGTTGGATTATAAAAAAAATATCCAAATCTTTGATGATCCATCACCAACAAATGGAAAGAACATGGTACCACAACAAACCTGCCAAGAGAGGGCTGCCCACCAAAACTCAGACCGGGCAAGGAGGGCATTAATCAGAGAGGCAGCACAGAGACCAAAGGTAACCCTGAGGGAGCTGCAGAGTTCCACAGCAGAGACTGGTGTATCTGTGCATGTGACCACAATAAGCCGCACACTCCATAGAGCTGGGCTTTATGGAAGAGTGGCCAGAAAAAAGCCATTACTTAGTGATAAAAATAAGAAGACACGATTTGAGTTTCCCAAAAGGCATGTGGGCGACTCCCGAAATGTATGGAGGAAGGTGCTTTGGTCAGATGAGACTAAAATTTAACTTTTCGGCCACCAAGGAAAATGCTATGTCTGGTGCAAACCCAACACATCCCATCACCCCAAGAACACCATCCCCACAGTGAAACATGGTGGTGGCAACATCATGCTGTGGGGAAGTTTTTCAGCAGCAGGGATTGGGAAACTGATTTGAGTCGAGGGAAAGATGGATGGTGCTAAATACAGGGATATTCTTGAGCAAAACCTGTTTCAGTTTGCCTGTGATTTGAGACTGGGACGGAGGTTCACCTTCCAGCAGGACAATGACCCGAAGCATACTGTTAAAGCAACACTCGAGTAGTTTAAGGGGAAACATTTAAATGTGTTGGAATGGCCTAGTCAAACCTCAGATCTCAATCCAATTGAGAATCTGTGGTCAGACTTGAAGTTTGCTGTTCACAAGCGGAAACCATCCAACATGAAGGAGCTGGAGCAGTTTTGCCTTGAGGAATGGCCAAAAATCCAAGGGGCAAGATGTGGCAAGCTCATAGAGACTTATCCAAAGCGACTTGGTGGCTCGACAAAGTACTGACTTTAGAGGGGTGAATAGTTATGCACGTTGAAGTTTTCTGTTATGTTGTCCTAAATATTGTTTGATTCACAATATAAAAAAAAACAAAAACACAACTTCACAGTTGTAGGCATGTTCTGTGAATAAAATGTTGTACACCTTCAAACAATCCATTTTAATTCCAGGTTGTGAGGCAACAAAACATGAAAAATACAACGGGATGTGAATACTTTTGCAAGGTACTGTATTAAACAGAAAATAACATAATAATAATAAAAAAAGGCAGGTTTATATAGGTACTGAGACGATCATAGATGGTCATTGGAAGATGATTTTTTTTATTTCAGTTTTGTTCCCAGTTATAAAGCACAAGCAGAATAGGCTGGCACTATATAAGTAAATATAAATAATATATAATGGTGGTCATGCCAGTAAAAAAGATGGCCCCTCATATCAAAATCCCACAACAAAGATGGCCACAGAGAGGAAGCAGATAAATAGCAGTCATGTTGGTGGGGTTGTTAATGTATTTGACACAGATTGGCATTGTCGGTGTCTGGTGGAGTGCAGGTGAGGCAGGAGAGCGGACACCTGAGGACAGAAGGTGAGCAGCAGACATCCAGTCCTTCTTAACTCTGGGTCTCTGTAGACAGACATTTTGCTATGAACGGCTGTTTCTTAGGAATCCTGCAATCCTGACAGATCATTGTAAACTGGCCTCAGCAAACCGAAGCCCCTCAGAGCAAACAAAAGCCTAAAGAGGAAACAAAAGCCACATAGTGGGTGACTGTGTTCCTGTCTAGAACTGTTATTGCACTGACTGAGCTAACCACATTTTAGACCAATTCTTGCTGATAACAGAGGAATATAGCTTGTACTCAGCAGTATATATAGCCAATGTAAATACGATGCTGAACATCTCATATACAGCCAAGGTTTGACATGATTACATAATGTTTGGGAATGTTATTTCCAGGTCCTTTTATGGCTAAGATAACATTTGTCCTTCCAGCTCAGTAACTTTTGGGGGCTTTTTCCTCACCATGTACAGCTTATTTATTTAAAAGTAATGTTTATTGAGGCTGCTTTTGTTTTACGACATTAGTATTACATGTGTTTTTTTGTAATAGGCTCTGCCATACCGTAGACTTCCATGTGGGTTTAAGCTGGGTACACATTGGACGATTTTCCAATTTCCGACGGATCTGAATGACAAATCGTCCACATCATCAAATGTGTGCGCTGTATTGCGCACTCCCACGCATTGTCAGTCGCGTCTTCAGATCTGCACTACATGCAGGCCTATCTAAAGATTCGAGGAACACCACCATGCTTGTGGATGCGACGGGGGAATGACCTATCAGGCAGTCATAAACCAGATCGTGTAGTGTGTACGGACCGCCCGATATATATCTTTTGGTTGCATTGTGTACCCAGCTTAAGTTTCCTCTCCATACTTCTGCGGCCTGCCTGTATTTGTAGAAGGGTCACGGGGCTGCCTTATTTCTGGGCTTCAAGTTGCACTGATGTCCCCTCTCCATACTCTGCAGGAAATGCCTTCACTCTGACAAGCTTGCCTCATAAACCCACAAGCTCTGGCGGGGATCTAGTTGTACAGCACCAGCAAGAGGAGATTTTGTGCTGCTTCTCAGCTGTTCTGCACTTGAGGTTCATAGTTTTGTAACCTCAAAATGACACTTCCAGGTCTTTCACTGGTGGCAGTGGCAGAATTATAGCCATTATACAAGCCTGGAGCTGAGGTGGTCGCTGTCTAATGCCAGGCAAGCGCTGCTCTATGCACAACTGTATTTGGCCACTAACATGATATTCCAGCATCATGTGTTTGAACCAAGCCAACTCCCCATGCCCTATAATGTTCCGTCTGGACCACTGTCCTGTATTGCTACAATTTGTTAGAAAACAACCATAGATGGCCTTCATTGACGTGTGTGCCATATTCTGGCCACAAAACCAGGGGAAGACATCCAGCCACATGGCTCATGGTAAAAGGCCAGATCTCGCCTGATCACACATTTACGTGGCCAAACTGGAGTGAGATCCTGTGACTCAGTACTCCGAATCATATTCTGCGTGGCTGGATTAACTCCATTTAAAACTCCAAGCACCGCCTGGGCTAGCAGTGGTTAAAGATTGGGGGACATGCATCATAGGTTCATCATCTTGTGGTTACCTGTTTCTGCTTGATTTTCACTTTAATAAATAGATTATGTGTAATAACCGTTCAAACCAATGCTTTTAATAACTCAGTTGATACAGATCTTTCAATGGAAGTATATACTGTACTGTAGGTTATATACCGTTGTTTTTATTGTTAATAAGCACAGGAGCTAAACTTATTAAATGTATTAAACAAATATTTTACTCCCCACCATTGCATCTCCTGCTTCACCATGTTTTCCGTTGCAAAGCAGTAGGTTATAGCACGAATGTATGAAGATGTCACAGTTTCCACAGAGGGAGAGAGAAAACTCACCCCTAAGGCGAACCCTGCACGTCTTGCATCGCATCAGCCTTGTGCTGATGAGAGAGGTCATGGCTCATGGGCAGCCCCATTGCGCTTGTGCGAGATTTGCACAAAAACTGAGATCTCCGTTTGATTGTATGGCATATGTGGCGGAACATGTAAGATACCGTAGTGCTGGTGGCAGGCATCTACACGAACTGTGTGGCCGCTCGCTGTGCATAGGGCAGCTGGGTGAGAGACAGGCAGATAAAGATGCTCCCCAGCCGCTCGGATTGCGTTTTCTCTACCTGCCACTCAGCCTGCAACAGCAGAGCCAGAATAAGGAGAAGGGTCACAGGGGGGCACGTTCCACCACGACCCCCCTCTCAGGATGCCCCCCATACTTTAATCACAGCTACAGTGCAGAGCAGGAATTGCACTGCAAGCTGGAGAAGAGGGAAGTAGAGTTCGTAATCCTCACTTTACAACATGTTTTCTTATGTTTAAACATTGACCTTTTATATTTGTATTCTCGTGAATGGGTGGGTAGGAGCCTCAATGCATTGCTTTGCCCAAGGCCTACAATATAGTTTAGACATCCCTGCATAGCGCCATCCTCATATGTGTTAGTGTACAAGCGACAAAAAGCACAGATTTTCGTTACTTAGTAAGTGCCCAACATGTGTCGCCACCATAGCTGGCGGCGGTGTCATTAGCAGAAACCAAAGGTGCCGGGCTGCCTTTAATACATTTTGGAGTAGCAGTAATATATAGTCACTTTTTTATTTTTAATTTTTTTCAAAAACAACAGCAAAAGGGGTCATCACCGCTTGATACATTTGCCCCTAAATAATAAAACTGCAGCGTTCAAAACTTCTTTTGAGACCACTCCCTGCTAGGAGGGAGGACTGCCACAAGGAGGCTATTACTCGCTGTGTAACTTATGTTTTCTATGTTTCCCAGGTTCTTGATGTTGTCAAACCAGAGAGAACAAGAGAACTCATTCATTATATAGCTGACCACAGGGCGGGAGGTGAACTTTCAGGAACTACAGACAGAGGAAGCAGCAGGCACAGGCACATGCATCGTATTTTCGTCTGAGAGCGTCAGCAGCTGCAGCCTCTACTGTGGAAGTGGCTTTCCCAATACTACAAGCTGTGACCTAATCAGGTGGAGGAAGTACAGTCCCCTGCTTCTTATATAACCTCCCCTATAGCCTCCAGACACCATGGACAGGATGTCTGTAACGGAGGTATTTGCTGGCATCCAGCTGCCTGGACACCTCCACACTACACAGTCTCTGCAGTATGCTCAGGACTTCCATTTCAGAGAAGGAGATATTGTGATTGTCACATACCCAAAGTCAGGTATGAACTGTGCATTGTACTTGTAACCTGCAGGTGGCGCTGTAGCAACTGGTGAGCGACAAGACTCCGCATACTAATAGGACACCCATAGGCTGCCTGACAGAATTACTGCATCCATTGCAATTTTTGTGCTTTATTAATTCGTGGCAGATTAATGGGCAATGATAATTTCTACATCTGTTTTCACTGCGTATTACTGATTATCGCTGAGTATTACTGCAACGGTCAGAAAATTGATGACTGTACATTTTTGTGGTGTTGTTAGGGTTAGGATTAGATTTTGCGTTAGGCTAAAATTTGCAAAAAAAAACCCTGTACGTCGACATTCTTGTGTAGTCATGTTAAATGATGACATTTTAACCATGTCGGCATTTCTAAATGATGACATGTTGCTTGTCGACTTAACAAAATTTTGCCCAAATGTTTTGCCTAATAGACACATGCAGGGACAAGGGCTCCAATGGCTAATGCAATCATACCATTTCACTTTTGGGACCCCTGTGTGTTACTGTGCCTGCACAGTCTACTGACCATGCATGTGCTGTGGCCATTGCCCGGGAGGGTTGTGAATGAACCCTCTCCCGGTGATTTGTTTGATGTGTAGCCCATAGTCTACAGCGGCTTCATACTATGGTGCTTGCTAAATCTGACCGCTTAGCAGCACCAACACAATCTATGGCGGCTGCAGCTGCTGTCGGAAATGGAGGGACCGCAGCAGATTCTAATCCCTAAATGTGGGTTTCTATAATATCCCTTTAATCAGGCACATATAGGGCGGGATGTACTAAAGGGGAAAATGCGGTAAAACCCCCAAAAATGCAGTTTTCAGGTGTTTTACAGCTGTCCCCCTATGTACAAAGCATCGGAATGCGATGCATCCGGCGCTTTGTCCTGATGGGTAACGTCATCTTCAGGTGGCGTTACCCAATAGAAGCCTATCTTATCGGGACGCTCCCCCTTGGGGTCAATCCAATTCCATGTGATGTACCCTCGGATGCGAGTCATCGCGACAACGGACGCGCATGACTGCAGCCCGAATTTGCATAAAAGTGCTCGCAGCCCCATAGGGCTCAGAGGAAAATTAAGCGAACTCTGGCTTGAGGCGGGCCGCAGAGAGTGCGAGATGCGATGTCGTTGCCGGCGTTTTAACACTGTTGCAACGGCAGCTCGCACTATTCGCGTCAAATTGGATTGACCCCAAAGTATGTAAGGTTTTTAAAGTCATGCCATTATTATCATTATCCTGCAATTTACTTTATAATTTGATATATAAATTGCTACTCTGTCTGGTCCCTTTTTATACTAGTCGAGTTAAGATGTTCTTGTATCCCTGTCATGTGACACATCTGCTGTGCTCTGCATTGCAGACAGTTGTATTCAAGGGCAAAAAAAGCAGCAACCTTCCTGGGTAAAGATAGTAGGCTATGGGAATATTCGGACGTCAGACAGATGATCACTCTAGAATCACGACCTTATTTAAAATGCATTCAGTTGTGATAATGTTCTGAATTGACCATATAGTGCCAATTTGCGGCACAAAAGGATATTGCACATAGCAACATTTTTTGTTTTTAGCATGTGAGTTTCATATACATCATAGATGAATGATCTGTGCAGTACTCCAGAACAGAAGTACTACGGTAGCATTCCTGTGCTGGGTCTCCCTGTACAGTATATGTCCTGTCCTATTGGACAGCAACGGGGACGGTGACAGCGAATCGAGGTCTCTGACTTCTCTGCGCTAGAACACATAGTTTCTCCGCTTTTCACAGCGTTATCCGGTCAGAAAGTTGACATTTAGAAGGTCATCAGGTTCTGAATATCGACAGAATGACGACATTGTCATTAGGTCAACAACCAGTATATCGACCTACCAATAGGTTGTCGTGGTTAAAATGTCGACACGTTCAGGATAACTACATTTTAACATTTCGACACCAGAATGTTGGCATAGTTTCTTTTGGTTTATGGATAGGGTTAGGTTTAGGCTAAAATAAGCACAAAACCTATGTGGTATTGTAATAGCTTGCGGACTGCAGGCATCAGCGAGACCCATGTGAGACAGCCCGATGTTTTAAAGTAGCAGTCATTTTAAAGGAAAAATAAACCTGGTTCTGCGTTTTAAATGACGGCTATTTTAAAACATCGGGCAGTGTCACACGGAACTCGCTGATGCCTGCAGGCTATTACATATACCCTATATGTCGACATTTTGGTGTTGACATGTTAATGTCAACGTTCTGAGTGTGTCGACACTTTAACCATACTGACATATTTGCATGTTGACATATTGGTTGCTGACCTAATGATCATGTCGACAATTTTAACTGTCAACGTTCAGAACCTGTCCACATTCTGAATGTTGACGAATGCTATAGAATCGGTATTTATAAATTTTGCTTCCGCCACTGAAGTACTGTGCATTCCATGCAGGTGACAGCTGAAGGGGCTGTGACCATCAGTGCTAGCCAGTGAGTACACTATCCAAGGAACGTTAGGGGGAGAAGGACAGATGCAGCCAGAAAGAATAGGAAAAGGAGGGTATTCCTGGAGGAGGGTTGCGGTCGGGATCCTGGCAGTCAGAATCCCGACGCTGGCATCCCGACAGGGTTAGGATACCGACACTTGTCTGTAAGTATCCTAACTCTACCCCTACCCCCTGACCGCAGCCTAAACCTATAACCCCCCCCCCCCCCCTGGTGCCTAACACTCCCCTTGACCTCACTACTACTTTTGGGATGCTGGTGGTCAGAATATTGCCCCGGAATCCTGACTGGCATTCTGAGTGCCGGCATCCCGACAGCCGGGATTTAAACTACGTCCCCTGGAGGATATACAGCCCCAGTGAACACAACACCCCCCTGAGACGGCATTGTTTCTTTGATAAGCAGAAAAAAGGGGTTATCACTGCATGATAAATAGACCCCTAAGTCTCGTACGTAAGACCTGATAAAAGATTCCTCTCATGAGACTAAATTTTGCTGTCACTGCCAATGATCCACCTATCCTCACCACAGGATAGGCAAGTAGATATATATGCTTCAGCAGGCCTGGCCAACCTGTGGCTCTCCAGCTGTTGTGAAAACTACAAGTCCCAGCATGTTTTACCAGCTGATCGGTGGGAGGATATGCTGGGACTTGTAGTTTCACAACAGCTGGAGATCCACAGGCTGGCACAGGAGGGCTGGGGGTAGAAAAGATGTTAGAGATGAGAGGGATCAAAATGTGTTACAGGGGAGGAGGCATGGGGCACTGCCTTTGTGGCATCACCAACCACGCTCCCTCCAGCATCTTAACATCTACTTATCACTTTGACGTCTATCCTATCTGCTGAGAGGTTCCTCTTCCTTTTTTTTTTTTTTTTTCCCCTAGTAGATTATTTGTGGTTTCTATTTTAAACATTTTGACATTTTATCACAGCTGCTTAAAATGAGGACATTTCACAGCTGGGCCTTTGGGCAAAGAATGACCTCCTGGAGTACTTGGTCGTTAGTCCATTCAAGTGCCAGTTCTAGAAAATAAAATTGAGGAGAGGCAACGTGTTTAATCGGTTTCCCCAGCCACCTGACTCTGCCGTGACCTAAATATACATGGTTATGAACTGTCCCCAATTTCCATGGACCGTCCCAGGTTTTAAACTCTTGTCCATGCAAATGTCCTTATTTTTCATTGACTGGGGGAGACGTATCATGCCTTGGAGAGAGATAAAGTGGAGAAGTTGTGTAAAGCCGCCAATCCGTGTCTGTCATTTATCTAGCACAGCCTCGGAGAAATGACAGACAGAAGCTGATAGGCCGCCAAGGACAACTTCTCCACTTTATTTCTCTCCAAGGTTTGATGCATCTCAAGTGAGCATTAAGATTCCTTTTGTTCCTAGAAGCTATATGAAATGTTGGCAGCTATGCATCGTTTGCTGCTGTGCCTGACCTGACGTGTGACGTGTAGGGGCTCCAGAGTTCAATGTCGAATGGAGAATACTTGTGAATGATGTACTGTATGGACGTTTCATACTGCAGAGTAGATTGCGCGAAAGAGCAGATCATGCTACCCACACGTGTCCAACCCCCGCGGTGCCCGGAACAGAAGTGCCCACTTTTATGCAAACTCGCATCCGTTAGAGATCCGTAAATTGGTACTGTGCCCTGAACTCGGGACACTTGGGAGTTTGTCCTGATCATGAAATGCACAGATGTGTGTACTATTTTCCCACATTTGTAAGTAGTCAGATTGGACAGATGTGGTCACTCGATGGCCAATATGTGCAGCTGATCACTTTACATATCACGATGTGGATGCTTCTGCGTTACTGTCCCACCTAAATGACCGTGGGGAGGTATGCAATTGGCTGGAGCCCCCAGACGTCCTGCGGGTTAGTTACGTGACCTGTATAGCTAGGCTGTATTCTCTACCAGCCGATCAGTGTTGGTTTCTTCAGCTGCTCAGCCTCTCTCAGGAAACCACTGCAGAGACAAAGGTACAGCACCACTTGTCTTGATCTGTGTACGCTGGATGTAGTGTTTAGTATGTATTCTCTTGCCCACCAGCTATGGACATCTGCACAGTGGCACAACTTCAGCACTTTTATTCTGCAGTTATTTTTCTGCCACTGTCCTCGTAGTCTAAAACCCCTTCTATTGTCATAATCAATCTACGGAATTAAGAGGGTGGAGATGGTTTCAGTAAAAATAAAGCAGAAGCCTATAAGACTGTTTATTTTAGTTAAGAGAGAACAAACAGGTCTTAAAAACCTGTTCAGTTGTGTTGAAAGAGGAATGCACTATTGCACAGACTCCAGTCTTCCTGTGCTTTCAGGGAGGCTTCACGCCCTGTCCCAAGATGGCTGCCATGATCACTAGTGAACATGTGCATGGGCCATTTTATCTGCATTGTGTAGAGTGACACAGCGGGAGACCTGGTAATGGGGGTGATATGTATTACCGCCGGCCGCACGGCCAGCGGTTCAATTCCGGACAGCGGCTGCCCGACAAAGGAGGAAATCCCGATCGTCCTAAAGGTGAGTATTTACTAACCTAACCACCCTAACCCTCCTTAGGGGTGCCTAACCCCCGGGAGTGCCTAACCCTCCCTCCCCCTAGCCTAACCCTAACCTCCTGGGGGGGGTGCCAAACCCTAAGTTCCCCCCCCGGGAACCCTAACCCCCCCCCCCCCCCCGCAGCTGTCCGCTGCGGCGTCCAGCATCAGCTTGATCGGGATGCCGGGCGCCGGTCTCCAGACGTCGGGCAAATGACAGGCGTCTAGATTTAGACGCCTGTCATTTGTCCCTAGTCGGGATAAAGCAGTCTAGAAGCCGGCGGTCGGCATTTAGACCGTCGGGTTCCAGACTACATCCCCTGGTAATACCTCCTATAAAGCTGCTCCAGCATCCTGCACCGCTACCCATTTACAGCATACATTCACCGGCTGGTGAGCTGTATAGGAGCATGTCCCGCTCCATTATCAGTGTGCATTTAACAGTGAGTACCGTCTTACCTACTTTAGTGGGGGAAAGATATATTTAATCTTCTAAAGAGGACAAGTAGAGGTGTTACCCAGAGCAACCAATCAGCTTCTATCTTTTGTTTTATAAAATGTACTAGATAAATACTGTGATGGCAATATCAACCAATCAGATTGTAGCTAACACTAAATGACCACGTACCCTGAAGGTACTGTGCAGATATTGGTCCAAAACATTATCCAGTAAAAAAAAAAAAAAAAAAACACAATCTGTCGAATTTATTGAACGCATCCACAACGCAAACAGTCCTTAGCAAATTGCAGCCATGATTTTCAGCATAGTCAAGGACTATTTAATGGCTATAATGTGGGTTCTATCTAAATATTAGGCCGTAGTACTACTAGGTCCTACTATATACTGTACCTCTATAGCAAGAGTAGAGGTATGCAACTTACCTAGCATGTTTTTGGAGTCTACATATCACCTTGTTGAGGAGACCAGTAAAACTTATTTGAATATATGTTGGGTTTTTTTTGTGTTTACTGTGTAGCTTTCCGTTTTTTATGCTTCATATATTTACATCCTCTACTAAAGGGACTACATGGATGCAAGAGATACTGACGCTGATTTACAGCCAAGGGGACACAGAGATTGCCACAACTGTTCCAAATTGGATGCGGGCCCCTTGGTTGGAACACACATACTTCAAAGAGACTCTGAAGGAAGGAGAGGGCCCCAGAATCATCACCACACACCTCCCGAGTGATGTTCTTGCTCCTGCGCTGCAGAAGTCTAAAGCAAAAGTAAGTTGAGTGGACAAACAACATTATAATAGCACCGAGGGTTTGCAGTATTTATTACCAGTTATTTATATACCATACACCTATTCTGCAGCGCTTTACAGAGAATGTTTTGACCATTCACATCAGCACCATTCACATCAGCACCTGCCCCAATGGAGTTTAGAATCCATGTTCCCTATGACATGCACACACAGGTTTTTTTTGTCAAGAACCGATTAACCTACCAGTATATTTTTGGAGTGCGAGAAGAAGCTGGAGTAAACCCACGCACGCACAGGGAGAATATACAAACTTCATATATTTAAGGCCATGGTGGAAACTAATCCAAGACCTCAGTGCTGTGCGGTGGTAATCCTAACCGTTAAGCAAGCAGTGCAGCCCCAAGGTGTGTAAAATAAGGCAACTTGCGTTCTGACATGGGGATCAGGGAGGTTTTTATTTATTAGTTGATGAGAAATGTTAAGCTTATTCTTGTAGGGAGTACCATGCTGAAATCTGTACACCCTAGGTGGGAATGGAGAAATTTGAGGGGAGAGTATTGGAGATGGAAGCAAAGATTAGTAAACAGACAGGGTACAGTTGTGGGGTCAGTTATTGATATGGGGATGGACAAGGTAATTGGTGATATAAATGTCGGGGTATGTTACACTAAATACTGATTATGTACTATCGCTATGGGGAAATATAGTTCTTCATGAACCTTTTTTAGTGTTCTTTGTGTTCGGTGCAATATGTTAAGTAGTGTGATGGGTGGCATTGTCTATAAAGTTGTGTGTATTCAAAAATGAGGTGTAAAACTGGAAAGTTCCACCTGTCCTCTTGCCCTGGTCTTTAGTAATAGTGATGGTCACCGCTTAGTCTCTGTGCTGGCTGGGCGGCGGTGGTCAGGGCTTCTGGTAGTGGGTGGAGGGTCTAGTACTCGGGGATGAAGAAGTCCACTCTGAAACTAAATGAGTTGGATCACCTATCTCTTACTAGACCTCATTCATTTGTCCCCCATCGACCATACCTGACTTCTTATCTACATGATAACCTCGTATGTTTCCAGTTTGGTCTCGCGTTATCTTCGAACTCGCCTAGTAATACAGGTGTGCTGCCCCATAGTCATCTCTATCACTTTTTATGTAGTTGGGATAATTAAAAAAAAAAAAAAAAAAAAATCCAATAAGACCCTAAGCATCTGGTCAGTTTTCCGTTTAATTCCAATGTTGCAGACTCTGGCTACCATCACTATCTGAGTAAGTATTGCCATGTGGCGCTCAGTAAATGACTGACAGAAGTCACTTCGATGGTGCCTCCTACAAGCAAAATCTTTAAGTTATGAGGTTTTCCTCAGGTCGCCTAGCTTGGGTTGAAATCCTTGGCACTGGCATTTTTAGGACGGGTGACAAGTATTTCCAAATGTCGTCTGTGCCACCATTTAACTTTGTACTTTATTTTGTTATGTTAAAGTTCCCTCTCCCCTTGGCAGGAATTGTACTGTGCAGCATCCATAACTTGCTTTGTTGTCCTGTGGACATATGGCATGGCATCACTTGGCTGCTACAGATTATCCATCCTTCTGTAGGGGTTGGGTACCGGATCCCGGTAGTCGTGATGCTGGTGGTTAGAGTATCGACAGCGGAATCCCTACAGCCAGAATCCCGATGCCCCCAACGTAAGTAGCCTAAACCTCCCACTAGTGCCGTGCCCAACCCTAATACTTACCGTCGGGAATCTGGTGCCGGGATCCCGACCGCCGAGATAGTGACTACATCCCTTCTGTAGTGGTGTACTCTAGCCTTGAGAGAGCATTGCTTTTGGCTAGCATACAGAAGATGTCTCCATTTTACATAGAGGCATATTTTTGTTCACACAGGCTCTTGATTTAATATTTTCTAATCTGATGAAAACCTGCATAGTATCTATATCCCTGTTCTCCTGTGAAGGAAGTCTTCCAGAGAGTGGAGGGAATTATTGTGCTGTCTGACAGAGATTAGATAGAAAATACGTCTTGTTTCCAGGTCATCTACATAGCGAGGAATCCCAAAGACGTGGCCGTTTCCTTCTACTATTTCCACAAAATGGCGAAATTCCTGCCAGACACCGGATCCTTTTATGAGTTCCTGCAGCTCTTCCTAAAGGGCGAAGGTCAGATTTCAAAATGATCTCCACAGTACCTGTTAAAATGATCTAATGATTGCCATTTCGCCGGATGGAGTGATGATGCATCTAGCCAGCCTCCTGTGAGGATGTTTGCTTTGTACACCTGCATTTGAGATAAAACCTACGCATTACTTTCTAGATGTAATGCAGATACGTGTTTCTAAACATAAGGATTAAGCCATAACAAACATATAACAGGAACGCTGTGGGTTTGACATTTGGATGCCTAGATTAGGACATCCTGTGTGTTGTCTGGCTGGCAACAAATCACTTTATGTACAATACGGCTGGTTCAGAGCTGTACACTATGCCAATGTTTTCACAAATGGAGCCATTTTTATTTTGCCACTGCGCATGTGTCCGTTACACTGCGCAATGCGTCAAGGTACGTTACCGCAGTCGCAAGCTGCGAGTCTTTATTCGCAGTATGATTGACAGGCAGGGAGCGTTTGGGGGAGGCAACGGTGAGTGTCAGCTACAAGCACAGGCGTGTCTCAACTGTTTCGCGGGCGAGTCACCTCCTGCGTCTGCAATCTCATACGCAGGAAACAGGGCTCCGATGTGTTGATTACGGCGCCCGTTCTGTGTGACAATAGACTCACTGAAGGGGGTATATTTACTAAAGTGAGTTTTTAGAAGTGGAGGTGTGGCCCATAGTAACCAATCAGATTCTAAGGTGCTAGTTAAATGTTAAGTAGAATCTGATTGGTTGCTAAGGCAAAATCTCAATTTGTAAAAACTCTCACTTGAGTAAATATACCCCAAGGGGTCTGTTTGCCTGATCTGCGTTCGATGCTGGGTATGTGTACCCAGTTGCGGACAGCTGCGATGGCTCTGGTGGGTGTCTCAGTACAAGTTCCGGCAGCTGTAACATTGGCATATTATCGCAAACATCGCAGCTGCGGCAGCAATAGTCCCCAAAGTCATTAAAACTTTTTTTTTTTTTTTTTTTTTTTTTTAACGTTATCCTGGCTTTTTTTTTTTATATATAATTTAAAGATCGTATCCTACAAAGATTATTTGTTTTTGTGCTATTTGTGGGCCTGATTCATTAAGGGTCGCTATTGTAATCGTACGCAGGTCTGCTGTGAAAATATGCTAATGAATGCAATCGCACTGCCAGCATAGAGACGCCCACTGCCTTCCACTACTGCTGTCTAACATCCGTAATACTTTGCAAACCTCTATAAACATCGGTAACATCGAGTACCATCGGCCCCTCACGCAGAATTACAGCAGCCATGACCTTATGTAGAAATTGCTAACCTCGCTGCACGCAGTGGGCTCTGAAGCTGCGTATCCCATCGCACTGGCTAATTTATGCACGCCCATGCAACGACGTTCAAACGGACAGACGCCTGCGTTTTTCCGACCACTCCCCCGTCGCCACCCCTAAATGCTCACTGCCTGTCAATCACTCTGATGATGGATCTCCATGGTCTGTGTGATCGCAGTGCGAACGCAGTGGTGCCTATGTGCACGTGAACTACAATGCATGCGCAGTACGCAACAATCGGCTACCTGCGTGCGCTTTAGCAATAGCGATCCTTAATGAAACGGGCACCGTGTACCATATGTTAACATTACGCTGATATTTTTTCCAGAAAGTTCTCCTATAAATCTCCCTTTTTCTAATCACACTGTGGCAGAGATTTAGATCTCTACCTCTACAATAAATGTCTCCGCTCTATGTAAGCTATGCTCTAATAATAACTCTGCCATATAGTGCCCAAGTCAGAAAGATGATTGAGAAAAATGTTTAGACGTGTGTATCGTGCTTTTTCTGTGAACACCAATGAAACCACAGAGACTGTGCCACCTTGCATTTGTCTCCGACAATCCACTTTGTGCACCTAGAGCAGATGCAATCATGTAGAGGTTGGACAAATGATAATAGAACCGTTGATTTAGATATTTGAGTGCTGGGAGTTGTAGTTGAACATCTCAGAGTTATGTCATTGCTTATGCCTATGCAAATGTCTTTTTTTTTTTTTCCCCCAGTGTACTATGGATCATGGTTCGACCATGTGAAGGGCTGGCACAGGCAAAGAAATAACATGGACTTCTTCTATATCACGTATGAAGAACTGAAAAAGGTAAGCAAATTCTCTGTAGTTGCATTGGCATCCCTCGCCTAGGTGTCGCCCAGTGCCAAGTAGCTTGTAGTGGGTGTGCTGGTAAAAGGGGGCATGGCCTCACTGCCCAAACCCCCCTCCCTCACTTTGTCAGGAGCTGACTGCTGCACGTAATGCTTACACTGTGGTGTCACCCATCGGCAGGTGACACCCGGGTGGGGATCGGTATGAATGACCGCCGGACCTATGCCCGGCGGTTCAAATCCCGACGCTGCAATACAGACAGGAGTGAAAATCCTGATCGGTAAGTATTCTAACTAAACCTAACCGTTAAACCCCCCCCCCCTAACCCTCCCTTAGGGGTGCCTAACCCTAACTGCCCCTGTAAGTGCCTAAACCTAACCCCCCACCCCCCTTCCCCGCAGCCTAAACCAAAGTCTCCTGGGGGAGTGCCTTACCCTAACCTCCCCCCGGGGGTGTCTAACCCTAACCCCCCCCTTTCCCTAGCCTAACCCTCCCGGGGGGGTGCCTAACCCTAAATTGCCGCAGGAACCCTCAAACCACCTTTGCTATTTACTACCACTTTCACATTTCAGAAATGAGGGAGTGCGTTTCTTGGCAGCGGGTGCTATGCTGATCTGTTACAGACATCTAGGTCCCCTCTTTATACCTCAGTGCTCTATATTAAGGCCCCCATACATCAGCAATCGTGCAATTTGCAATCGATTGTGTATACAAATCTTCCCCTTTTTCAATCGATTGTGGCAATTCTGCAATCGATTTGAAAAAGGGAAGGATTTTTATACACAATCGATTGCAAATTGCACAATTGCTGATGTATGGGGGCCTTTACTCTCATGTATGCCATGGACACACCTGGTATAAATCTGCTGATCAGACAACCAAAGAGCCTAAAGCTGCTTTTACAGAATGGGCCATTTGGAGAATTCATTTACAGGACCAAAAAACCTCCAGCTCTCCTAATTAGGGCTTCATGAAAAGCCTGTCGCTCATCACCTTGATAAGACAGTTTATGTGATCATTAATCTGGTTTTCGTCACCTACAATATGTAATTGGCCAGTTTAGACGATGTTTAAATTAATTGCTATTTATAAAAATTCATATTAGTTCAGGTGAAGAAGGGGTCTGGGTAGTGAGAAAAAAACCCTCGGCAGCTAATGTTTCCTTATTTGGTAGGACTTGAGAAGGTCCATAAAGAAACTTTGTGCCTTCCTGGGTTGCCCCATGTACTCTACAGAGGTGGATAAAGTGGAACAGCACTGCAAATTTTCGGTCATGAGTCAGAATGTGATGGTGAATTATACACTTATCCCTCGGGAAATACTGGATCATGAGCAGAGCAAGTTTATGAGGAAAGGTAAGTGATCCGCTCTTCAAAGCCGATATGTTCATCTGTTTTTACGTCTCTTTTTACTAGACATTTGTATTGCAATGATTTATAGGAATATTCTGCTGGAAAATAATATATTGTAAACCAGTGTTTCCCGACTCTTGTCCACAGGGACCCCTAAAGCTGGCCGTACATCAGAACGATACCGTTCCAACCAGTCCACTAGTTGGCTGGCTGGAACTATAATCGTAGCGGAAAGCGGTAAAAAACGGTCGTCCTAACTAGTTGGGATTAAAAATCAGTGTAGGAGGAAATTTGGACACTTTTTCTCCCAACTGAACGATTTTTACAGAAGTAGATGTACAATGTGGTGGTTTAGGTGGGCGTCTCCATATACAAGTCCCAGCCGCTGCAGCATCCACACATTTTCACACCTCTACAGCTACGAAATTCCCAGCTGCGGCGGCATTACAGTGCAATTGTGAACCAGGCCCTGAGCGCGGTCCTTGCCTGGTCCTCCCCTTTCTGCTTCCAGCTCACCCCAAGTCTCCTCTTTGATCCGATGCGTGCCAAGCACTGTCCACACCCCCTGCCTCCACTCCAGTCACCCTCACAGGACCACAGCCGGCAGGTAACGCTCCTGGAGCAAATGACCGGGCAGGAGAGTGAGCCACAGAACAGCAGCACCCAGTTGTTCACAATACCCTTGGACCTTATGACCTGTCGCTTGTTTAAGTGATTTAAACTTCCGACAACTTGTACATATATTCTTGCAACTTGTACTAAATACAGTGTTTTCTGTGGGGTTTTTTAGTTCCTTTCTGTACTTTTCAGCCATATGTTTACATCATCAGACAGTGTTTATTTTCTTTCATTTGGGACAGTTGCTTTGTGGAATCTCAAGACCAAAAACGTGTGAATAGCTGACCTGACTTGAAAGCACCAGTGCTGGTTACAAATGGGGGGGTCCTACTCATTTTTTATTTTTTTCCAATTTATTTAGTTGTTTTGTTTTTCAATTTAACAACACTATACAATTTTTATTTAAAACATACAGAAGTGGTCAGATCCTGTCTCCTCTCCAAATTGTGATGTCACAGAAGTAGGAAGTTTAGTCTGATGCAGAGGTTCTCAAACTCTGTCCTCAGGACCCCACACAGTTCATGTTTTGTCACAGGTGTATTCATTACTCACTGACACATTGCTAATTATTTATCTTGTGATTCTGTGAGGAGACCTGGAAAACATGCACTGTTTGGGGTCCAGAGGATAAATAATTTTATTTTTATATAGCGCTTTTCTCTATCAGTAGCTTTAAAAGCATCAAAAGCATAGCACAGAGGTTTAGTAAAACGAAGAAATCAAACATAAAAACAATGATCATATTGAACGGGGACAATGAACTTAATGCAGAGTTAGTGCAGCCATTTTGGGTAATAATTCCACAGGTTACATAACCAACCCATGAAAGGTACCAGGTGAGGCAGCCATTTTGGGCGCACTACATAGTTTACCCTGGGTGGAATAAGCAACGCCTAGAAGAGATGCTTTCTCTGGGTGCCAGGGCTCTATGCTATAAATCTGCATCCACCTGCCGTTGGGGGTGGAAGGAGCTGGCGGTCTACAGGGTTCATTTGACCTAGGCCCCACAATTTCTGATGGCAGTGTTATGGTGGGTGCACACCTGAAAGATCTATCTTTAGATGATGGTCGTTCATACACACTGAACGGCCGTCACGTGTCCGGCAGCCGCGAGTCCCGCTGGCATGGAGGAGGGTCTGGGACGGGGCCGCCCGCCTTCCCGCAACTGCTGCTGTGTGTGTAGGGGCGGTCTGCAGACATATCTGTCCATCTGCTGTGCAGCACAGCCAATGCGATATGTCTGCGAACAACGCGGTTCAGACATATCGTTTGTACACACTGGCCGACGTGCAGCAGATATATTAGCTGATCGATTGATCGGCCAATATATCGGCCAGTGTGTACCCAGCATTATCAGTGTGTGCAATTTGTTGCAGACACTTCACCTCACTATGGCTTTTTTTCTCTTTATTGCAGGTATAGTTGGAGACTGGAAGCAGCACCTAACAGAAGAGCAAAGCGAAGCCTTTGATAAGGTTTATCAAGAGAAGATGTCTGATTGTGATCTACATTTTGTCTGGAGTTTAGATTAAACTGGCTGATATCAATGTGGGTCTACAACTGCTCTTAAGTGGTATAAACATTTATATAGTAGACCTGAAAAATACAATAAGTAATATTAATATACTCGTTATTATTCCTGTTAACTATGTTTCTACAGAGATGTTACGAATTGTAAAATGTTTTTGTGATAGAATGTAGAACTCTCAGATAACAAGATGGGAGGATCAACGTAGACTTGCTACTAAACTAAAGATGCCTATCCAGTCTGAACGTCTAGCATTTAGCCCTTCAGGTCGCTGAGGTGCGGTGCCCGCACTGAACGGTGTTCACTGAACGTCATTCAGTGAGGAGCCCGACCTCCTATCTCTGAGCATGCCGAACCTGACGAGCGTCGTCAGGTTGACGGGCATGTTCAGTAGACAGTCAGGGTCGGCAAGGACCCAGCGATGAGTGTGCCATTAACCGACTTTGTGAACAATGCGACCAAAACCTCCTGATTTTGGTTGGATTGTTCAAAGTCGGGTAATTGATAGGCCGCTTTACTATAATGTTATAAAGAGCAGGGCCGTTGAGATGTCCATGAGGCTCTGGCATGGAGGGGGTGTGGGCAAATCTTGGAGGTGTGGCCATGCCCTCTTTGGGAGAAAACAATACTACGTTATATCCTTCTGTTTTAAAGTAGGATTACGTTGTTCCAAAATACACACACATACCTCAATGCAGCCTATTATCATCTGTTAGCATTCTCAGCTGGTTTTAATAAAGCGCCAAGATCTCCCTGGGGGCGACATACAGCAATGCATTCCAGTTTTTTTTGTAGCTGCACAATATGAATGAGAAACCCATTCAAATAGCTTACAATTGATGGGTAATAGTTTATATAGTTCCATATGTAAGAGCTCATGAGGCACCAGCTACCACAAACTCACAAAGTGCACCTCCCAATATTGTAACTGGGTCCTGCTGCAAAGCGCCCCGTCCAACCGGATGGAACTGGAACTTGAGTAAAAGTGCAGAGAATTGGTGAAGACTGCAGTGCCAAATGGTTGACTGGGGGAAATAATAGGTTAAACGAAGAACATACAGTAGTTACAGCTGCTAAATACTAGAAATGGTGCTCAATAGTCTTAAAAATCATTTATAGGGGTTGTAATATAACTCAAGGACTATTTTTATCAATTTCTTTGTCTGTCCACTGTTAATGTATTATTGTATTCTCTAAAAAAAAATGTAAGCTAATTCCTGTATGTAATAAAAATACAACAACTTTTATATACGGCTCGTATACTGTATTCCATTGTAGAACCTTTAATAAGCATGCTAAAGTTTTATTTAATTGTAAGCCCACATGTAAAAACAAGATCTCACTTTGTGCTGTAAGCCATAGCAACCAGAAATCTTCTAGACAAGTCAAATGGTCAGATAAACTGTTGGCGCTTCTGAGTAAGCTGCAGCCCCTTCAAATAATCTTCCCTAAAAGATCTGGATAAACACTGAAGAAACAAAAAATTGAAGGATGGCGCTACTTGCTTTATCACAAATTAATAATAAATAAGAAGGTTGGATACTTATCCGTAAATGCAGAGCTAATAATGTCCCTCTTAAGATGATTGTTCTTTTTTTCCCTTTTTTTTTACCAGAGGTATGACAAACAGGTGGGCAAAATCAGTAATTCATATACTGTACATGACAAATATTATTGCACGGATCCGGCTCTACACCAGTGGCAAACGCAGGATTTCTAGAGGGGGGTTTCCAAATGCATTTGGAAACCCCCCTCTAGAAATCCTGCGTTTGCCACTGGTGTAGAGCCGGATCCGTGCAATAATATTTGTCATGTACAGTATATGAATTACTGATTTTGCCCACCTGTTTGTCATACCTCTGGTAAAAAAAAAGGGGAAAAAAGAACAATCATCTTAAGAGGGACATTATTAGCTCAGCATTTACGGATAAGTATCCAACCTTCTTATTTATTATTAATTTGTGATAAAGCAAGTAGCGCCATCCTTCAATTTTTTGTTTCTTCAGAAATCTTCTAGGCTCCACTAGAGAAATTATAGAATCCCACCGGTTACTATAGGCAACAGCCCAGGTCTCATAAAGCCGTTGGAAAACATATGATTTGAAATCTTCACCATGCCAATTAGGCTTCTTTTTTTTTGTACTAGTTATTACAATACACAGTATAAAAGTTACAGAAATCTAGTATTTAAATTTAGTGTGTGTGTGTCTGAAGACTTTCCCCTAATGGCGTCCATGTATGTGATTAGCCACGTGGGTAGTTATACTACTACAAATGATGGAGATACAAAAGTCATTCTGGCCCCTGTGCAGTTGTATAGTCAGCCCTCTCACCGACCCAACTGTACCCCCACTTATTACTTGGTGTATTGTGTAATATGTACAGTGGGCAATGGAAACTATGTTTTACAGAAATCTCATTCAGAGCCATCTCCATCCTCACACATCCCGATAAGTGTCTCTATGATCAGAGATTGCCCGAATAGGTACAGTAACCGCAAGGTCAGCATTGCCCATTTGGGCCTCTCTCTCCTACCAGACAGTGGTCAACTGTGCAAAAAGGCTCTCTTGTACTGGTGATGTACCATGTGGCAGCAAGTTCTGGCTCATATGGTGGGAGTCACAGTTACTAAAATAGCCAGACTCAGAAGTGCAGCATCTGTTGTACTGCTTCAGGTTCTACCATTGAAAATAAAAACTCATTACCTTTAAACTTTTTAAATCCTAATCCCACTTTAGGTAAAGTACTTAAAAAGAAAAAAGTATCCCTGTACCCGAATAATTGGGCATGAGTCCCTGGGACACCCTATCTCAATGCTGTGATTGGGCAGCCAGTGCAATAGCAGAGCGTTCTGTTGGACCAACCTCCAACTGCACCATGTGACTGCTTCAGCCCACCAAGTAAGTGCCTATCCTGCGGGGAGACTGCAACTGTGCTGCTTCAGCCCACCAAGTAAGTGCCTATCCTGCGGGGAGACTGCAACTGTGCTGCTTCAGCCCACCAAGTAAGTGCCTATCCTGCTAGGAGACTGCAACTGTGCTGCTTCAGCCCACCAAGTAATTGGCTATCCTGGGTGGTGACTGCTCTCCCCACAGTATTAGATAGGCAGACTAAATGATAGTGCAATCTCCTTTTTGTGTAACCTGGTGAATTAAGTAGGATCTCTTATCATGGAGTTATAACTGAACCCCAATAAATGAAGAAGGGACAGCAGCAAATACCTCCGATATCTCCTGCGGTCCCTCCATTTCCAACAGCAGCCGCAGCCCCCTGTAGGTTTCTATGGGGGGATGCAGTTTGGCACCCGCAGCTAATACCATCTGAAGAAGGTGGTGAGCTGCTGTACCCCCAGCAATTGCCGCCGCACATGCATGGTCAGCAGACCGCTTATGTGCAAGAGTCCCGACACAGGAGCCGCTGTCCCTGCGTGTGTTACTCATCCGGCAGTTTTATCACATCCTGTAATGCGATATCGCACCCAGATTGCATTGCAAATGTGATTGTTGATAAACAGGCTCCTCAGAGATGCTCTGCTTCTTCCCTACCAGTATCCGTATTCTCCTGATAGATGTGAAAGCGCATGCTCTCTATCACTCTATCATTGAGTCTTAGTCAGGTCTACAGTATTTTCCAATTCTGCCCTTTTACCAGTGCCAGTGCAACAGTTTCTGAACCTCTCTGCCTTCTGCTGAATTAGTGTGGACTGTCCTAACTTTCTAGAACACATCTGATTGCTTGTGACCCTGGTCCACTGCCTTGTTATTCTGTTTTGTTGTGTGCTGACTCCCCCTAACCTCGGAATAGATGCTAAATTGGAACGAGCTGCTTCACCTTCATCCTATTGTCACCTTTCTTCTAGTCAGACAGACTCACAGCTGAGCAGCAAAGACTTGGGACCTCATTCAGAGCCGCTCGCTTGCAAAAAGGGGCCGGGTATGCAAATCAAGCGCTCGCATTTGTGCTGTAAGGATACCCTCTATATCTTAGTGAGCGATGGCAGTTAGCGTACGCTGGACTATAAAACCTCCCGCCTGTCACTCGCAGCACACGTCATCTCCGGCAGCACAGATGGTGTAATGGTAGCATTACTGCCTCACAGCACTGAGGTCGTTGGTTCGATACCCACTACGGCCCTAACTGTGTGGAGTTTGTATATTCTCCCTGTGCTTGCGTGGGTTTCCCCCGGGTACTCCGGTTTCCTCCCACACTCCAAAAATATACTGGTAGGTTTATTGGCTCCTAACAAAATTACCCCTAGTGTGTGTATGTGTGTATGTGCGCATGTGGTAGGGAATATAGATTGTAAGCTCCACTGGGGCAGGGACGGATGTGAATGGCCGAATATTCTCTGTAAAGCGCTGCGGAATATGTGTGCGCTATATAAATAACTGGTAATAATAATAATGGTAATAATCTCCGGGAAGTGTCTGATTAATCGTGAACATCGAGGGTCATCGAAGCTGCTCGCAGCGCTTGGGGTTGACCTAAGCTACCCCAAGCACTGCGAGCAGTTCAGGCTAAAAAACAACCATGTCACGTGTGCAATGACGCTACTTTGCAAATTATGCACACCCATTAAACGCTGTTCTGACGGTCAGACACGCCTGCGTTCGCACAACCACTCCCCGTTCACAAGCACCTTCCCCTGTTACCACCCACAAATGGCGCAATCTGTCACTCAAAGTAGCGTCCTGTCTGTGTACTACGAGTGCTTGATTGTACATCGCAGACGCTAGTTTGCGCACACGCACTGCGACTTAGACACATGCGCAGACATGCGAAAATCGCTCCGAGCGCAGCTTAGCGAGCGGCTTTGAATGAGGTCCTTGGTGCAGATGGTCAGTAGAGTACAAAGGGGCAGCTGGTGGCCATTGCACGTGCTACGTTTGCTCAGCTCACACGAATAACCGATTAGCTGAGCACCCAATAAGTACAACTTTGTAGTCTGCTTCAAGTCACCTACAGTTTTAGTTTATGGTAAAATTAGCTTTTAACTGCACTTCATATGCGATAACATCTTGCTTCCTGCTAATGCTAATGAAATGCTTGACACTTTCATATAATAACCAAGTTCTAAGAACTTGATTTTTTCCGCTATTGAAACAACAAACCAAACCGTTTTGCAAAGCCGCAGGAGCAGGAAATTCTATTTGCAGGATGTAGTAGATGAATTTGCATTGTAGGATGTTCAGCTACTGTAACACTCAACCACCCATACCCAGAAATAGTTCTACGTACATCACTTACTATTGAACTAATTAATCAACTCTGATCAATCCTGTGAGAGTGGAATCAGTAAAGTGTGTAGATCCTATGACACATACAATATAGGTAAACTGCATGATAAAAGGCATCTCAGACGTGCTTTAAATGACATAAGGACATTTGGTGATACAGCATGGCTGTCTCGGGCTTTTATTCCAGTTTATGGGCTCCATTTAACAACAAGGCGCAGCCCAATCAGCATTCGCTAAAGGGGTCATGTCCGCCATTCAGTATTTAACAAACAGTGGTAAGCTCATCTTACCAGTAGCATATCTGTAATGGGTGCACACAGAGCCACGCTGCACACCCATATATAGTCTGCTCACCTCTCCAGAGTCCCCGGGTAAATGACGGAGCAAAATGTTTCCAGAGATTTGAGCACATGCAGTAGAAAAATCACCAGGAACATGGCGCAGGTGCGGTAGACTCTGGCACAGCAATTGCTCTGCAGAGAGAGAGAGAGAGGGGGGACTGCACATGGAATGTCGCAGGACCTCGCCAGAGTGATAAGTAATATTAACTACCGGCAGCATATTCGTTAGTATCACTGTGATGTAAATGAATATGTTGCCTGTAAAAATCATCATTGGTAAATAGAGCCCTAAGAAAGTCATTGAAATGATCAGACCAGAGAGACTTGTTGTTCTAGAATAGCTTTTGAGGGCTAGAAAGTGTCTATATTTGGCAGGGAATGCTGGGAGTTATAGTTACACAGCAGGTTATCTACTTTTACACTAAGGGCCTGATTCAGGTTGGTTTGCAATGCTGCGTTCGCACGCACCCCGCTCGCTGCAAAAATATGCTAATGAATGCAATCGCACGGCAACCGCAGCTTTATGCCAAGACGCCGACCACTGTATAATGCCGCCCACTTCCCATGACATGCATCCGCAAGTCAGCGAAAACATCGGTAACATCGGAACCATCCGCACAGTTGTGGTTGACCTGACCCTACCACAGAAGCTGCTAAACATCCTGTCGCCATCTAGACTTCTGCCAGCGTATGCTATAGCAGGGGCTTAATTATGCATGCCCCTGTAACCGCGTTTAAACACCCAGGCACACCTGCGTTTCTCTGACCACTCCACGTCACCAACCTCAAACGGTCACTTCCTGTCAATCACTGTGTGAGGACTCTGGGTGCTCACTGTAATCGCTTCCCGATCGCAGTGGCCAGTTCGCGCACGTGCGCTGCGACTTATACGCATGCGCAGAATGCAAACATTGGCTGGCTGCGTGCGAACGCAGCCTTGCGATCCAACCAGAATAAGGCCCTAAGTTAACACAAACAAAAGTAATTTCTGCAGTGGAAATTATTGGTGGAGCACTAACAGGAGAGGGCTTGGCAGGGTGCCATCCCTAAGGATGGCCATCGACCATCGATAGTTAAGAACCATCAATTATTAACTACCGATGACCAATTGTTTCGCTGTCGCTGGCACACTGTGAACCAATGGGCCTGATTCATTTACGTATGCAGACAGACGATTGTTGCGTTCCGTGCATTCATCGCAGTGTGCGAAGGTCTCTCTGTGGTCGGATTGCAATCACAGTGACTACGCAGACTCATCGCAGAGTGATTGACAGGAAATGACCTTCGGGGGTGGTGATGGGAGGGGTGGTCGGTGAAATGCAGGCATGACAGTGCATTTGAACGCCGTTACAGGGGCGTGCATAAATTAGCCACTGTGATGCCAAACACAGTATGTGTAATCACTGCATGCGATGAGGTTAGCAATGTCTGACTAAGGGCCTGATTCAGAGCCGGACGCTATTTGCGCTCGCTCGTTCAGAAAAAGGGGCTGGCTATTTAAATTAACTGTTCGCTCTTTGCGGTCTGTTGACGCCTCCATGTCTGAACGAGCGAACAAAACATGCGGTCGTTATTTTGAAAATTACGCCCCCTGGCCGCTCGCATCATACGTCATCTCCGCTATTTATTCGATTAATCGAGTACATCGAACAGCGTATGAACTGCTCGCTATTCTTGTGGTTGGTTTTTCCTACCGCAATCATGCGAGCAGTTCTGGCTAAAAGACACCCAACTGACGTGGTCGATGACGCTGCTTTGTTAATTATGCACACCCTTAAAACGCCCGTTTTGACCTTTAAGCACACCTGCGTTCGGATCTCCACTCCCCGTTTTCAAGCACCTTCCCCTGTTACCACCCACAAACGCCTCATCCTGTTAATCAAATTAGCAGGCATTCGCTATATTACGAGCACACGATTTTCGACCGCACTGACTGGTTCGCGCATGCGTAAAACCCATACCCATGAGCAGATGTGTGAACATCGCTCGGAACGAACCAGCGGCCGCTTACGAGCGGCTCTGAATGAGACCCTAAGGTCTGACCTTGTGCAAGTGTGTGTGAGGCTCCGATGGTGCTCGATGTTACCGATGACTTTGCAGACTTGAAAAGTATTACGGATGTGAGAAAGGGGATGTGGGCGTCCTTGTGTTGTGCTGCGATGGCATATTGATCGCAGACATTAGCATATTTTCGCAGTGAAACTGCGTGCATAATCGTAGCTGCGATCGCAGTTGCATTTTGTAATAAATCAGGCTCATTGTTTTTTTACTTCTCAACAGCACAGAGCTTAGCCCTGCGTCCCTGTGTCCTACTAAGCCCTGTCCCTCATGCTGATTGGCCCACCATACCCCCCAGCAGCAGTGGCCATTGAGGGGTGCATACCATCAATGGTTCACCATAGATTGTTTGGTGCCATCGACAGACCACAGATGGAACAATCGATGGTCAGCCCACCGATGGCCATGCCTAATCTGTCCCCAGGGCCGGGCTGATGCAATTTTCATGATCCTGGGCCGCCTGACTGTGGGAGGCCACTCTGTGCTTTGACATGTGTAAACCAGCAGGCACTAACAGCAATAGCTGCCCCCATAGAGGGCTACAGAAAGATAGCTGTCGTTGACCAATGTGGAGCCAGGTTTGTTTTCCCAGAACCCAACGGGCTGAAGAGTGGAAAAAGGGGGTATGGCTTGTCAGGACTCATGCTGCCCATGCCTTCCTCAGACTAACTACTGCTGCCTTATGATTGTAAAGAGAGAGGGATGTTTCATCCTGCTGGGTGCACTCTCAGCAGCTGCTACACACAGTGGACGTTGGACCTGCCTACCAGCAGTATCTGCTGCCACCAGCTCTGAGCAGCCCATGAGGAGTAAAGAGCAGGTAAGATTCAGCACTGGGCATACCATATTACTGTGCAGCGCTGGGCACACAATAGTATTGAGCAGCACTGGGCACACCATATTACTGTGCAGCGCTGGGCACACCTTAGTACTGTGCAGCGCTGGGAACACCTTAGTACTGTGCAGCGCTGAGCACACAATAGTATTGAGCAGCACTGGGCACACCATATTACTGTGCAGCGCTGGGCACACCATATTACTGTGCAGCGCTGGGAACACCTTAGTACTGTGCAGCGCTGAGCACACAATAGTATTGAGCAGCACTAGGCACACCAAACTACTGTGCAGCACTGGGCACACCTTAGTACTGTGCAGTGCTGGGCACACCTTAGTACTGTGCATCACTGGGCAAACAATAGTATTGAGCAGCACTGGGCACACCATATTACTGTGCAGTGCTGGGCACACAATAGTATTGAGCAGCATTGGGCACACCTTAGTACTGTGCAGCGCTGGGCACACAATAGTATTGAGCAGCACTGGGTACACGATATTACTCTGCAGCACTGGGCACACCATAGTATTGAGCAGCGTTAGGCACACAATATTACTATGCAACACTGGGCACACCTTAGTACTGTGCAGTGATGGGCACATCATGGGCAAACCAAATGGGCGTCCATTTAAACTTGCCTGCCCAGTTGTGATGTCAGTGTCGGTGGTTCCTATGGCCAGTGTACGGGTGGGTCGGTGGATCACCCATACACACCAGAAGATGTGCACAATAAATCTTCAAGATATATTGCATCTGTCCTGCTGCACGGCCAACACAATATATCTAAATAACGTTCAAAAGTGGTGTCATCTGCTGGGAGGCAAACATCTGTTAGTGCCAGGAGCGGCAGATTGTGGTGCTTCTGGCTGAATGCAGGCTACATAGGTATACCTTTGTCCACATCGCACACTGCAAAGATGAGATTTCATTTTGAAAAAGAGATTTGTAATTGCAATTAAAGGGCTATTAGAGTGCAATTATGGGGGCTTCCCCTGTTAGTGTGTGTCTACCCTGTTTTTTTTTATTACAGGCCTTATGCTGTGTTTAAATGTCTTTGGTTGTGGAGTAAATCAGCATCAGCTTACTCTTTTAAATATTATGCATTTTGCACTCTATTAGGGAAAGTGCATGTCAGGATACCGTGGCTTTCTTTAGGGTATGCAATCGGGAAGTCGACTGCCTAAATACCGGCAGCCGGCTTCCCGACTGTCATATCCCGGCCGGGAGACCGGCGCCCGGCATCCCGATCGTAGTGATGCCGGGCGCCGCGAGCTGACAGCCGCGGGGAGGGGAGGGTTAGGTTTAGGGCTCCCGGGGGGGACTTAGGGTTAGGCACCCCCCGGGAGGGTTAGGGTTAGGCTAGGGGTAGGAAGGGTTAGGGTTAGGCACCCCCGTGGGGGACTTAGGTTTAGGCAGCGGGGAAGGGGTGGTTAGGGTTAGGCACTTAGAGGGGGGATTAGGGTTAGGCACTTGGGGGGGAAGTTAGGGTTAGGCACCCCTAAGGAGGGTTAGGTTAGTAGATACTCACCTATCCACGATCGGGATTTCCAGCGCTGTCGGGCTTCCGCTGCTTCGAACTCTGCTCATGTCGGGCTTCCGTTGACGGAATCAAACGCCGGCGGTATTTCATACCCATTCCCTCTTTAGCTATGCAGCACACGTCAAACAGCGGAACTTGCCCAAGGTCCACTGGCAGCAACTCCTGTGCAAGGTTGGCTATGCTACTGGCAGGGACATGCAGTCAGGGTAGGCAGAGCCTCTCCTGTCATACTCCTGTGAATGATGTCGTTCACAGTCATATCGTCTGTACACACTGGCCGAAGGCCAGCAGATATATTGGCCGATCAATTGATCGGCCAAAATATCGGCCAGTGTGTACCCAGCATTATAGCCCAAATTAATATTCAATCACATAAAATATAGCCTTTATTGCTTCAAATGAAAAATAATAATAATTTTATTTATATAGCGCTTTTCTCCTAAAGGACTCAAAGTGCTTTACATTTACAGTACAAAATAAGCTTAAACAAGGGACATTAGTGAAATGCTTGGGTGAAGAGGTGAGTGTTGAGTCTATTTTTGAAGGATTCTAGAGTGGAGGCCTCTCGAACTGTGCGGGGAAGTGAGTTCCAAAAGGTTGGAGCCGCAAAACTGAAAGCTCGACCCCCAGACAAATTCCGTGAGATTCTAGGTACTGTTAATAGTCCTTCGTCAACAGATCGCAGTAATCGAGTGGGACAGTAAGGGATCAGAAGCTGCTTCAGGTACCCTGGGCCATGGTCATGAAGGGCTTTGTAAGTTATTAATCCAATCTTGAAAGCAATTCGCCATCTGACAGGCAGCCAGTGAAGGGAGTAGAGAATGGGTGTTATGTGGCTGGAACGGGGCTGGTTGGTTAATAGCCGGGCAGCTGCGTTTTGTACCATCTGTAAGCTGTGTAATTCTTTTGCTGGGAGACCGAGGTAGAGGGCGTTGCAGTAGTCTAGGCGTGATGATATAAATGCATGTATGACTTTAGGCAGATCTTCTGAGGGAATTAAGTGCTTGATTCTGGCAATGTTCCTCAGATGAAAGAATGAGGATTTGATTGTGGCTGATACCTGATGTTTAATTGTCAAGTGTTTAAATGAATGTTAAAATCAACGTACAGGGCAAACACCAGAAGCAATAGGATAAGGTGTGTATTGTACACAAAGGGGGGTGTGAAGGGTCGTCCCTTTTGGTGCGGCGAAATATGACAAAAACTTTGAGTTCTACATACATATAGATAATTACATATACAAATACAAAAGACAATTGTAAAATCCTTCCTAAAGGTTATTTAACTTCTATTGCAGGCCTGGCCATCCTGTGGCTCTCCAGCTATTGTGAAACTACCAGCCTTAGCATACCCTTCCACTGATCAGCTAAGAAAGCATGCTGGGACTTGTAGTTTCCAAACAGCTGGAAGCCACAGGTTGGCCAGGTCTATTCTAAAGGCTGTAAAAAACTTTTGTTGGCAGTGTCGGCTGCAGCTAGAAAAAGTGTAATCCAAATTATATTATATTATATAGGCATCATTAGACAAAGAGACTTATTAATTCTCCCAGTAGAGCTGAAGATGACCAATCAGGAGACGGGGCTGGGTTCTTTAGACATTAGGCCCGTCCCCATTGTAATGAAATGTCACAAAACTCGGGTCTGCGGGGAGGCGGTGGGGCCAAAATGTGTCATGTCATATTGGCCCCGCTCGTACCTACGTACCCGCAATTCGGGTATAATCTCCCCATCCTATACACTTCATTAGGAAGTGGCTGGGAGATCCACCAGGACCAGGAGACCACCCAAAAATGGAGTCTCCCGCACCTTCCGGGAGAGTACTGTAGGTAAGTTTGCTCTGATCCGGTGAAACTACAGCTGTGGCAATGTTTTTGCAATACTATATGGCATGGCCATGGCCTTGGGACCTTAGATTCAGAGTTTCAGACCCACAGATTATGTTGGCTATTGATTCAGCCCCTCCTATGAGCCCTTGTGATTTGCCTGTACTCACATTTACTGGGCTCTGAGATGATAGTGATGTTTGATAGCAAAATGTTTTCATATTTCATTCAATGTGGAACAGAATGGAAAGTTTTGGAATTTAACCCTGCAGAACTATTTAATTACACAAAGATTGAGAACGCCATTACCTCATCTAAGGACTCTGGGCCTGATTCTGACCCGCTCGCGAGCGCTATGCGCTCGTAAGCGGGTCGATGGTTGCCCAGTGCACATGCGCACGACGGAGCCGGCTCCGTCGTGCGCATGCGCGAGACCCGGAATGCGACGGGCAAGCCGTCGCTCCGGGTCTCACACCAAAGGGGGCGTGCTGTCCATGGGAACGCCTACCATCTGGGGCCGGCCTCACTGACATCACAAGTGATGTCAGTGGGAGTGCTTTCGGCTCTGTTAGAACCGAAAGCACTCTGGGGCTTGCGGCCACAAGACCCTACCACAAGGGTCTCGTCGCAAGCCCGATGGTCGTGATGGTCTTGACCATCGCGACCATCTTCCTGGCCGCTCGCTGTAGCTGTGGGTGCTCTAAAAATCAAGGAGGACGGCCCTGATTCAGAGCGAGCTCTCTGTCAGAGCGTCCGGCTCTGAATCAGGGCCTCTATTCATATATTACACCTGTGCCCAAGAGAACCATATGTATTTCATTACCAGTATCAACATAAGCATGGATTGTATGATGGTATTACATTCCTTAAACTAGTATAATTATCCCTATGAGAGCACTTACCCACATAAAGCGTGTCTGCTTGTCCCGTCGGATTTTGTCACCTGTCAGCAGTGCCGCAACAGGACGGCAGTGCGCCCTGCGCCATCCCCTAAATCTCATGATGCTCCAGGCAGCTCTACAGGGCTGGCTCTGCAGTTGCGCTACTGGCTGCAGGGTTCCATTTCGGGCATCCTGTAAGCCACATGCGTATGTAGTGGGGCAGTACCGGTGCCGCACCCTGGACCCTGCGCCTTGTGTGATGGCACAGGTCTCACTCACATAGTTACAGCCCGGCCTGTAAAAATGTGTAACAATGTAGTTATTTTGGGGGGGGAAAGGGCTCTGTGTCCAACCGTAAGCTTGAGATTTCCCTCAGTGACAGCATTCTCCTCCGTCATTTTCTCTGCTCACCCTTTGGCATATAGTGAAAATTATATTTTGCAGCTTCAAATTACTTGCAACTAGCTGTTGCCCGCAGCTTCACCCACAATGAAATCACCTCTGCCAACATTGTATTATTTGAGGTGTTACAGTTGTCTTGCTTTGCATAGGGGCCCTGTCGTGAGAGTGGTCCACGTGACCAGCAGCGCTATACAGACTGGTGGCAGCAGTGCCTTCACCCACCACACACACCAATGTCACTGTGTGCCCTGTGCACAGACTGCTATGTAGCCTCTCCTATTCACCCACCACTCACACCAATGTCACTGTGTGCCCTGTGCACAGACTGCTATGTAACCTATCCTATCCACCCACCACTCACACCAATGTCATTGTGTGCCCTGTGCACAGACTGCTATGTAGCCTCTCCTATTCACCCACCACTCACACCAATGTCACTGTGTGCCCTGTGCACAGACTATGTAACCTATCCTATCCACCCACCACTCACACCAATGTCACTGTGTGCCCTGTGCACAGACTGCTATGTAACCTATCCTATTCACCCACCACTCACACCAATGTCACCGTGTGCCCTGTGCACAGACTGCTATGTAACCTGTCCTATTCACCCACCACTCACACCAATTTCACCGTGTGCCCTGTGCACAGACTGCTATGTAACCTATCCTATTCACCCACCACTCACACCAATGTCACCGTGTGCCCTGTGCACAGACTGCTATGTAACCTATCCTATTCACCCACCACTCACACCAATGTCACCGTGTGCCCTGTGCACAGACTGCTATGTAACCTATCCTATTCACCCACCACTCACACCAATGTCACCGTGTGCCCTGTGCACAGACTGCTATGTAACCTATCCTATTCATCCACCACTCCCACCAATGTCACTGTGTGCCCTGTGCACAGATGCTATGTAGCCTATCCTATTCACCCACCACTCACACCAATGTCACTGTGTGCCCTGTGCACAGACTGCTATGTAGCCTATCCTATCCAAGTGACCGCGGACCCAGAGCACCTCTCCCCCCACCCCTTACCAGCCGTGCGCGTGGTGCAACCCCTATCTCTTGCACGATAGGGGTTATGATATCAATAAATTTTGATTTTGTTATTGCCTATGCTGGGCATACACTAAACAATTATCGGGGCGATCGCCCGAATGGTCCAGCCCACAGGGAAGCGGCTGTGCAATACCGTACAAGTAAAATGCAAATGCAGCAGGAGGAGTCTGTAGGAAATAGACACCTCCTTCTGGCATCTGCGATCCGAGTGCAGCGTCCGTAGATGCTGCTTCGGATCACCATCATGTCCATCGGTGGTCGCGGCCCTTGGCCAGTCTGCGTAAGCTGAATCTTACTCAGCCGGCTGTCAGGACCCCTCTGCCGGAAATCTGCAATCTGCTTCCAGCAATGCAGACCCTGGGCTCGGCACTCCTAACAAATGGGGGGCACAGCACTGGTTACAGCTGCTCCCCTTTTAGCATAGGCCCTTGAACATTTGCAGCCCCAGGCCCATGTGGCCCTTAATGTGGCCCTTAATCCGGCCTTACGTGTAAGGACACAAACAGGTTCACGTTAAATTTGAATAACTTTTTTTAAATTTTATTTTATGTTAAAAACTATTTTATTAGTTATGACTATTACTTTCATTTTATTTATTTATTTTTTCTAAATTAACCGCTCATTTTTAGGAACTGCGAGTGTGGAACGTGAGCCGCAATTTTTAATACTGCAAGAGCCTGATTCAGATGTGTACGCAAATGCCATCACAGCTGCAATCGCTCATGGTTTTGTATATGCTAATGAGCCAGTCGCCGAATCTCACATCTGCCGCTCTCGCACAAAACTGGAGACATCGGAAGCATCGAACACAGATCAGGCGGTCATCAGCCCTCTGATTAAGTCTTAAGGTGCCCATCCACTAGACGATTAAGTTGAGCGATTGAACGATAATGATCATTCAATAATTCATAAATCGTTTGCAATTCGTTTGTAAAAATGTCTAAAACGACCAGTGATGCGCGTGCCCGCTGGTCTTTTAGACATCTATCATCATGCAAACATGCTAGTCAACCTGACGATAACATCAGGATCAGCATGTTTGCAGATGATTGATGAGCCTGCACTGAATGACTGCTCATTCAGTGCAGGCTCATCACACACTGACAAACGACACATCGATTATAATGTCGTAAACGTGCAGTCATTTTCATGTCTGCTAGTGGATGGGCACCCTAAGCTGTGGACGCAGGGGCTAATTTATGGACGACCAAAAAACAGTCTGACGCGCCTGCGTTTTTCTAACCACCCTCATTCCTCGTTACCTCCCCTAAATGCTGACTACCTGTCACTCACATTTAGAATGAATCCTATGTGTTTTATTAGAGTAATTGCAAAACAATCGCTGTGCGTGCACAGTGCGACTTACACTTATGCGCAATGGCTAACCATTTCTCAATCTGCATAATTGTCGGCATTGCATCCACATCTGAATAAGGCTTGAAGTTCCAATCAGGGTTGTACTGCGAACAACCAAATTTCAAACCAGTTGAGCATCTCTAAATAGGAACCAGTGGCATCCCTGATACACGTTGTGATCTTATTCAGGAGGGAATAAGCTATGCACATGCTACTTCCATGTGAGGAAGTTATAGATTTCTGTCACCTTCAAGCTTCAGCAACCCCGGGCAACTGTGACCAAAGCAGAAACTCACCTGAGGCATACCATATCTCCTTACAGGGAGGGCTAACCTTCATTTATACTATAGCATTAAAAGGGCCTCACATTTGTTTGATGTGACCACCTGGTTTCCATGGCCTGGTATCACTATACTTATATTTCTAGCTATTTTCTTACTCAAGGATGATGCTCTCATTAATTGTCCCCCTCGTGACGAGCAATATGGACTCTTCCCGACCTGTCACTTTTGTCTGAACCTGCCTGGGTCCTTATTGAGCTCAGCTTCTCTGCAAGTTAAGGTGAGTACAATTTTCACTGACCAATACTGTTACCCTCTCATATTGGAGAAAATACTGACGCAGCAACTAAGAAATGCAAATTAATATTTAAAAGAAAAGTTTTTGTTTTTTTAATTAAAAAAAAATAATGTTATAGAAGTATTTCAAATCTATTTTCAGGTGGATGTAGTCGGCATCCCAGCAGTCAGAATTCTGGTGCCGAAATCCCAATGATAAGTATTAGGGTTAGGCTGCGGGGAGGGGGGGGTGTTAGGGATAGGCTGCGAAGGGGAGGATTAGGGTTAGGCTGCGGAAAAGGTGGGTTAGGGAGAGGGTTAGGGTACTTACCTGCACGCTGCAGGGTTCTGACTGTCGGGATGCCGCTGTCGGTATTCTGAATGCCGACATCCCGACTGCGGGGATCCCTTACCTCTGTTAGTTGTTTTTTTTTATTGTCACAGAAGCACATATGCATAGTTTTCAGGTTTAACTTCCAAATAAAGGCTGGCAGGATATGCTGAAACTTGTAGTTCCTGATCAGCCGCAGAGCTACAGGTTGCCCAGTTTTGCTCTCTCTTCAATCCAGGAACATGTTGAGATTTCCATCCGCAGCAAATCTAACAAGTGAAGCTACCAACTCTGTGCACCACTAGGGAAGGATGGACAGTATTTGACAAGCATTAAACCTATTGTTTCCTCTGGTGCCATTGTGTTCTGGGCGAAGCTGCTCCCTATCACATGAATCTAGCACATGTTTATAGCTAGATAAAAGCTACAGCGTGGCCTGACTGTCACATAAAGAGATGGATAGAGCTGCTCTGTTTTACATGCTTTTATCATCCTCAAACAGCGGGGCACAGCTGGCATCTTGTGCCTACAATGGTTCACAGCCATTAACGACTGGAACTCGCACAGGCCCCTGTGTATAATACAAGAGCAGGGAGCAGGTGGGGAAGGTGCTTGCAAAGTGAAAACATCACTAAGCTCTGAAATATCTGTCATATCCACTCTGGGCAAGTGGAAAATGGCCACTCAACTCGGCAGATGCTTCGTCCACCTGGTACGAAATGCGCTGCTCCCAAACTTCCCATCTCATTTCACTTTGTAGATATCTGAGCTGAATTACTTAGTTGGGGCCCTATGTAGCAATAATATTGGCAGTGCCGCGATTATTAACAATTCATTGCGTATATTGGGGTTTTTAACATAGTTATCACACCTATATATTCAACTTATTCAATATTTCTGCAGGGATATCCTTTCAGAATGTTCACATGGACTGAAAGTTGCTAATGACAGAATGTTGACTTTATGTTCATGTCGACACTGTGAATATCCGCCTTTCGCATGTCAACCTCCCATCAACCATCAATGTCAACATTTAGACCATGTTGACATACATGTGCAGGGTTGCTGACATTGAGGTTACCCCCTCCAGGAAGGGGCAGCCAGGCGGGCATAATGTGGAACGTGGCGCGGCATGGGGGGCGTGGCTGGGAACATTACCTCGAATTAAGGGGTGGAGCGGGGGACGTGACCAAGCGGTCGCGTCATTGTAGCCATGCCCCTGCTACACAATGCAGAGGTTACCGGCATTGTGAAGCAGGGGGTGGGGCCATGATGACGCTATTCAGCGCAAATTGTGTCATCGACCCCCAAAGCTGCAGGGGATAGGCAGCCGGCCGGGAGTCTTGCCTGCTTTTCCAATTTTCGGGAGCCTCTTGGCTGTTCCAGGAATGTAGGCAAGTATGTACCGGTGTCACCGCTGTATGAATTAGAATGAATCTAGATGTGCGTATATAGGCCTCCTGAGATGTTTGTACTCTGCTGTATTGTTGGTGTAGAAGTTTTCGGAAATGTATTACGTGGCCAAGACATTTTTGTACAATGTCAATAAAGAATTTCAATTCAGTTCAATTTAGGATCACTGAGACATATCACTAAACATATGCAGGGATAGGAGCTCTGATAGAAGCCCACCCCTCCAATGTGTTCAAAATAAAGTGATCACCAATGCCATCACTTTACTTCTGGTTTTGAGACCTGGCCGCGCTCATAGGCAAACGCAGGGGGGGTTTCCGGTTGCCTGGAAACCCCCCTCCCTCACCTCACACCATGACCACAATAGAAATAGTAATATAATATAATTTTTCTAGAGCTGCATGTTCTTCTCATTATCACAAATGAAATAATTAGCACCACATGTGGATCTTTTAACATGTGTCAGCCAGTAATAAATACACCTATGCACCAACTAGGAGATATGGAAAACATGCACTTTTAGGGATGCACTGCTATAGACCATCTATAGGCTTAATTATTAACACTACATAAGAATGCACTACCCAGTGCATTACGAGACCAATATGTACATATATGACCAGGGCAGAGCTACTGTAGGTTCTTCTGCTGCTATCCCAGACCCCCGGACTTGCTCCAATGCTCTGGAACAGTGGCGTAACTAGGTGGGGTCGGGCAGAGTGCATGCCCTGGGTTTGACCGGCATCGCGGGGGGGGCGCCGCCGGCCACGGTACCGGCCCGCCCTAGTTAGCCACTGTAGCTCCGACCGCAGTGAGTGCGGTCAGCGCTACACATTTACACAGGACCGGCGCTAGGCTTCCAGCGCCGGTCCGGTGCTGCACACCTGAGCCCGCTCCCTCCCCTTGAGCGCTTGCCCAATAGCGCTAGGAGGCGGGCTCAGACTGTGCATAACACACGCATCACCGCCAGCGCTGGCAACGATGCGTGTGTTAAACAGCAGCCAATGAGAGATAGACTCTCATAGACTGCTGCAGCACCCACTGCAAGAGCCGGACTTCCGTCCGGCTCCTGCAGTGGGTAATGGGACAGACGTCATGACCGGGAGGACTGGCGGGCGAGAGTGGAGGCGCGGACCGCAGCAGCAGCAGCGTGGATTCAGGTAAGTATATTTTTATACATATATTTATTTATTTTTTTTACCTATCTGCACAACGGGGGAGGGGGGTGGCTACTACTGGGGGGGACCTCCACTGGGGGTGGGGGTACAACGGGGGAGGGGTGGCTACTACTGGGGGCACCATTATTGGGAGGACCTCTACTGGGGGGAGGCTACTACTGGGGGCACTTAATCGGGAGGGGAAACCTCTACTGGGGACTACTACTTGGGGGGGAACTACCACTGGGGGCATTATAAAAGGGGCCTACTACTAGAGGCACTGTACTCGGGGGACCACTACTGGGGCAATAATAGGAAGGGCCACTACTGGGGGCAATAATAGGAAGGGCCACTACAGGGGGCACTGGATAGGGGGGATCACTACTGGGTGCCTGCATAAGGGGACCACTACTGGGAAAACTGCATGGGGGGGGACTACTGCTGGGGTCACTATGTAAAGGGTACTGCATAGGGGGAGGGACTACTACTGGGGGCACCATATAAAGGGCACTGCATAAGGGGATACCGCTACTGGGCGCACTGCATTGTGGGGACTGCTACTGGGGGCACTGCATAAGGGGGAACACTACATGGGGCACTGCATTTGGGGGGCCACTACTGGGGGTACTAAGGGGAACTAATTGGGGGCTGTATAAGGGGGACCACTACTGGGGATACTGTATAAGGGGCACTACTATCGGCCTGCATAAGAGGGACCACAACTGCATACTGTATAAGGGGTACTACTGGGGTTAAGATGCATATGGATAGGAATGTTCAGTGTGAAAATAAAGGGGTGTGTCATGTTGACACGCCCCATTTTTAAGTGACCATGCCCATTTTTTGCCGCACATCGGGGGGTGGGGGGGGGCTCCCTTTTCAAATTTGCCCTGGGCTCCAAATACCCTAGTTACGCCACTGCTCTGGAATGATGCCCACATCAGAAATAAAAACAGCCAGGCAGGATGGCCCTACTGCTGCATCTAATGGCTTACTGTGATCGCTGGTCCTGTATATGCTGTAATTATGACACACAATACACTTTGTATGGTGCAAAACTGGATAAGTGCTAGTTATACCCTCTTCATGGACTGGCCACAGTCACTCTAAAATCAAGCGTTTGGAAACCCCCCTCAAGAAATCCTGCGTTTGCCACTGGCGCTACTGCGCATGCAGGGTGATCCGACTACGCGTGTGCAAGAACCCATTGATGGGGAGAGATCATTTGTATCCTTCTTACGGAAAGTTTCGCTGATTGTTGCCCAAAGGCTAAAATGTCTAATTCCATCCCAAGATGGCGTTAGCTGCCGGGGCTTGATAAATTTCAGTGGCCCCCATAGAAACCTATGAGGGTTGCATACTGCAATTAGGACAAAGGGCCTGATTCAGAGCCGGACACTCTGACAGAGCACTCGCTCTGAATCAGTGCCCTCCTTCTCCTTTTTAGAGCGGCCTCCTGGCCGCTCGCATAGCTGTGGGTGACCACCCACAGCTATAGCGAGCGGGTAAAAATAGTCGCGATGGTTAAGACCATCGCGACTATCGGGCTTGCGACGAGACCCTTGTGGTAGGGTCTCGTTGCCGCAAGCCCTGGAGTGCTTTCAGCTCTATCAGAGCCGAGAGCACTCCCACTGACATCACTTGTGATGTCAGTGGGGCCGGCCCCAGACGGTAGGCATGGGAATGCCTCCGTCTGGGCAGCCACGCCCCCGGCACGCCCACCAAAGGGGGCGTGCTGTCACTCACCATCGACAGCACGCCCCCTTTGTAGCGAGACCCATAGCGACGGCTTGCCCGTCGCTATCCGGGTCTCGCGCATGCGCACGACGGAGCCACCTCCGTCGTGCGCATGCGCACTGTGCTAACATCGACCCGGTTGCGGGTTTTAGTATTAAAAAAAAAAGCAGATAGGGGCATGATCCTTTTGCAATTTTCTGGGAAAGAAACCACAGGATAAGGATTTTAAATTGATTAGACGCTGACAGTGGATCATGAAAATTAATGGAGAAGGACCGGAAGCGATTTGACAGTAGATTAGTTGTGTTGTGATGTCCTGATTTAAATGGGGCGGTCCCGAATTGGGGGCTCTCTGTCTCTATCATCAGTTTAGCAGTGGCCCTTCTGTAGATGACATGTCCTGTCCACTGCATAGAAGAGCAGCAGTGAAAGGTTGCCATGCACATCAGCCACAGTGTACGCGCCATTGAAATAAAGGGAATGGGTTGTGGTCTAGCGTGCCAGAACACCGGGCACATTCCGTGACATATGGTTATGCCGGCTTACCGTGCAGTTGGCAGCAGCATGCATTCTGCTGTCTTGATTGCACCGGGGCAAATATTGGGATACATGCTAAACCATTCACCACTTTACAACGTTGCTGTTTCCTGGACTGAAAATCAGTGTTCTACAGCGTTACGGTGACACTGACCTATATGTGCCAAAATGTCATGGAGATTATATATTATCTTTAATTTTAAGTGCCAAAATTTTGCTTTTAAATACTGATTTTTAAATGTATATATTAATGATTCTAGTTTTAATTTATACAATATTTTAACAATGGTGTGTCGGGGAAAATAACCTATGCCCATGTGTTACACTGAGAATAAAATAAACTGTGTAAATAGTACATAGGTAGTATTCTCCCTTTTAGCCACCACAATTATCCTTGTGTTATGCTTCACAGATGGATATGCCCGTGGACATGCGCAGATCGCCTATACTGAGTGGTTTTTCTCCTGGATCACTTATTATGAAACGGTATAGGGTTCACCGGAAGCTGGGCAGCGGATCGTTTGCTACTACATACCTGGTGACAGATGTAAAGGATGCAGAGGCTCAGTGAGTACTTGTATGTGAGTAGAGGCTGTACAGAGTAGGTGCCTGGCGCAGTGGTCCCTTTTGTAAGTCTAACATTTGGTCCATTCATATCACCCAGGAAGCTGACTGTACCCTGATAATGTCCTCCTGTGCTTTTCTGCTGTTCAATGTAACCCACATTTGGCTACTTTCCAGGAGGAGGAAGGGTGAGGTCATGGGGACCTGATTTGTGTCACCATAGCCCCTCTCCTGCATAAATGTTGCAATTCAAGACATCCTGCAGCAGGAAGTGGAAAAATGAAGACTACATTTCTCTCCGTCCTCATGCTTTTCCCTGTGTCTCTCCAGCCTCATGCCTTCCTCTGTGTCTCTCCAGCCTCATGCTTTTCCCTGTGTCTCTCCAGCCTCATGCCTTCCTCTGTGTCTCTCTAGCCTCATGCCTGACCCTGTACCACTCTGGGCTCATACCCCTCTGTATTCCTTCAGTCTCATGCCCCCCCTGTATCTCTCAAGCCTCATGCTATCCTTATGTGTTGAACCAGCCTCATGTCCCACCTGTGTCTTTCCAGCATTATTCCCCTCCTGTGTCGATGCAGCCTCATGCCCCGACTGTTTCTATCCAGCCTCATGCCCCACCTGTGTCTGTTTAGCCTCATGCTCCAACTGTGTCTCTTCAGCCTCATGTACCACCTATTTCTCTCCCCAGCCTCACGCCTCCCATTGTGTCTCTCTACAGCCTCATGCCACTCCATGTCTCTCCAGCCTCATATAATGCTCCCTGTGTCTCTCCTGCATCATGTCCCCGCTGTGTCCATTTTATCTCTGCCCATCTTTCAACTTCTCTGACCCCCCACACACACCCCATCTCTCTCATCTCTGTCCCACTCCCTTCCATCTTAATCTCTCTCTGATCTCTCCTGGGGGGATATGCTGTTTGGGAAGAGGGCAGTAGGGTGTGTGCTAGCTATATGCACTGATGAGTGGGGTGGAGGGGCCCGTGAGTGGTGGTGGGTGGCATTGGTGCCGCGGGTGGGGAATGGTGGACGCGAGGAACGGTTCCGGCTCCAGGTGCTGAAAGGACTCAGTGCAAGCAGTGCTGGCTGTGTCTGTGATGAGGGGTGCTGCATTTTATGTCTGCCTACCAGCAGTGAGAGCTCTGAAGAGGGCGGGGCCTCCATCTGCGGAGACCTGATTATTATGCTTATGTTATTGCATTATCTGACCCATAGCGTAGGTTTAATCTATAAGCGACTGCTGACATCCTAACATAAATAAGGCTTATCTTACTCTTATAAGCAAAAGTTATAATCATTCATTTCATACACCTGAGAGCAGTCTAAAACACTACAATATCTAAGACACAAAGGTGTCTGCATTTGTAGAAACAATCTATATAGCTTGCATATGATCTATTGGATTGAGATTCCATCATATGGAAGCGACCTATAGAGACGACATAATGTATTCATCAGCTCAGGAAGCAAATTGAATAAGATTTATGAGATTGTGAAAACCAACACGACAGGGGCTCCTTGTGTTTATATTACACTGATTTCTATCTCTTCACATTCATTCTGTATGTCAGACGCTTCATTTGGCAGAAAACTCTCTCTTTTCAGTATTTGTCTTCAGAATATAAATACATGTTAAACTTTCCGAAACTAACTAAACTGTGCACCAAATATTTGAGTTTGTACTTTCTTTATGTGTGTAATATATGTATATATTTGTAAAACTAGGATATGGTAGCACCTCAAAGAATCAGTGCCGTAACAAGGCACAAATGCACCCTGTGCCAGCCCGCCCCCCTGAGCGTGTGATGTCATGACGCCACGCAAAAATGTACAGGCTGGAAAGTGTAGCGTTAACCAGAGCCGTAACTAGACTTTTTGGTGCCCTGTGCCAGAAAGAGCATTGGCGCCCCCCTCATTTTTCAAAGGGACATAACGCACCCAAAAAAGGGCCATGGCTTCATGGGGAAGGGCCAGGGAAGAGATAGGGATGAAATAAGAGGAAGCTACAAGCAAGAATGAAAAATAAACAGAAATTTGACAGTCCCAAACAGCGCCCCCTGCCCTGCAGTGTCCTGTGCGATGGCACCGGCCGCTCTACCCTAGCTACGGCCCTGGCGTTGACCGTGCATCCTGAGGATGCCTGGTTGGCCGCACCGACTGCAGTGTGTCAATTTGGAGCGTCCACAAGATGCTCCGAACGGCACTGCACAAGTTATCCTGCCTGCAGGAGGGCGTTTCAGGCACCCTGCAAGCCAGAAACAAGGGCCATGGGGCGACGACTGTACCACCCACAGAGCCCTTGCTACACAAACTGCTAATTACTATTAATTGTATGTGCCCTGGTAGTCTGTTATTCTCTCAGCTGATATAGTGGATGAATTCCCTATTGCACAAGTTCTCAAACAGTGCACATTTTTCAGGTCTCACAGAATCACAGGTGAAATAATTAGCTGCACCTGTGGATCTTTTAAAATGTGTCAGTAAGTAATGACTACACCTGTGCTCCTGCTAGGTTACCTGCAAAACATGACCTGTGTGGGGTCCTGAGGACCGAGTTTGAGAACCTCTGCCCTATTGCATAACTATTGCAGAAACACTTTTCCATATAAATAGGCAGTTTGAATTACCTATAGTAGATTGTTTGGTTTCCATGGGGCTGCCCAGTGTTTGTCCCAGAGCAGAACCCTCTGTTGTTGTTACTGGAAAGCAGAGAACTTGTGTAATACGACTACCAGGATCAGTATAGTGTATAGAGGGAGAAACAATGCTCGACATGTAATACTCTCCGTATGGGCCCAAGATGAAGTTACCAATGTTCCTACTTATTATTGGAGGTTATGGGGCTTGTTTATCAATAGAGCCCTGATCGCCTTTACAGGATAATTCTTTTTTTTTTTTCCTATTGCTTATTACATTAATAAAGGAAAATCAGTTTTTGCCCCAATTTAACTAACAAAGGGCCTGATTCAGAGCCGGACGCAATTAGCGCTCGCTCGTCCTGAAAATAGGGGTGGCTATTCAAATGAACCATTCGCTGTTTGCGGGCTGTTCACGCCTCTAGGTCTGAACGAGCGTACAAAACTTGCGGTAGTTTTTTGGGAAACTACGCCCCCTGGCCGCTTGCAATCTACGTCATGTCCGCTATTTATTAGATTAATCGAGTACATCGAACAGGGTATGAACTGCTCGCTATTCTTGTGGTTGGTTTTTGCTACCACAATTTTGCGAGCAGTTCTGGCTTAAAAAAAACCCAGTGACGTGGTCAATGACGCTGCTGTTTTAAATATGCACACCCATAAAACGCCCGTTTTGACCTTTAAGCACGCCTGCGATCGGATCTCCACTCCCCGTTTTCAAGCACCTTCCCCTGTTACCACCCACATACGCCTCATTCTGTCACTCAAATTAGCAGGCATTCGCTATTTTGCGAGCACATGAATTTCAGCCGCACTGACTGGTTCGCGCATGCGTGTAAACGATCCGTACGCATGCGCAGTTGGGCAAACATCGCTCGGAGCGAACGAGCTGCTGCTTACGAGTGGCTCTGAATCAGGCCCAAAGATTGCAGGAAAAGGTGCCCCAAAGCAGTTAGGATCACCGGGACAGGCTTTGCAGACGCGTCATGCTCTCGCAGTAGAACTGGAGCCCAGACAATTTTATGAAAAGTAAATTAAAAACCTTTACGCTTAATTCAAGGAATAAAGCATTTTATTTAAACAATTTTAACCTTTTATCACCATCTTGACACTAGTATTGCAGTAGTACAAGTACCAGGACCAAGCAAGATGTAGAGAGTACAAAGGCGCTACCACTGCTGTTCCACAAATCTCATAGGCCGGTCAGTTAGTCACGTTGGTAAGCCGGCTCTCCTCTGCCTCGCGGCCCCATGCAAGAATGTACAGTCGAACGTGCCCATTGTCATTAGTTTAATGCTGTGTGAAATTATGATTTGCCCATTGAATAGTAAAGTTTATAGGAATTGTGAGTGAAAGTCTTGGGTGACAATAATTGTAAAACTGAGGAGAGGGTCTTACTGAAAAGCTGGAAAAATATGAATTGGGGATAAATTCAATAGGGTGTTGGGTGATTTAAGGTGGGATTGTTATTATTAATATAACAAAGTAAATCAAGTTAAACAACTGCTGGTGTTAATGAGTAACCACTGCTATTAGAGACTTTTCTGTCAGTTAATATCGTGGTATACAAGTAATTGTTGCAGGTAGAGGAAGATATTGGATAATATAAATGAGTTAGAATTTATAATATGATTTTGTGCCTTGTGTGAAGTATCGGAAAGATAAGGATAACGGCAACGGGATGTAGTCGGCATCCTGACGGTCAGTTTCTCGGTGGTCAGTATCCTGGTGGTCAGAATCTCGGCTCCAGAATCCTGACGGTGAGTGTTAGGGTTAGGGCCAGGGTTAGGTACGAGGGGAGGGTTAGGGTTAGGCACGAGGGAAGGGTTAGGCTGTGGGAGGGGAGGGTTAGGCTGCTGGGAAAAGTGGGTTAGGGTTAGAGTAAGCAGACGTCATCTCCAGGAAGTATATACAACCATCGGTACATCGGGCTCCATCGGATCAGACCGCAGCGCTTGCGGTTGACTGTACCCTAACGCAAGCACAGCGAGCATTTCAGTGTCTAATTTCAACCAGGTGACGTGTACTATGACGCTGCAGGTTAATTATGTACGCCTGTGAAATGGCGTTGAAACACTCAGGCACGCCTGTGTCCGCAACTCCACTCCACCGTTACTACTGCCTTGCCCCTGTTACCACCCACAAACGGCCTCTCCTGTCACTCATTCCACTGGGCTGTCTTTGCGGGTTGAGCAAGCACATCCCGATCGCACGTACTAGTTTGTGCACGCGCACTGCGAACTATACGCATGCGCACATTTGAAAACATTGCCAGCATCGAGCGAACGCTTGCTAGCGAGCAGGTCTGAATCAGGTCCTTGGTTCAAAACCCTTTGGACACCCCCCCCACCCCTAATGACTATTAAAGCAAAAAAAATATTTTTTAAAACAAAAAATGAAAAAAAAAAACTAGAAAAGTCATGTCATTTTTGCGTCGAAAAAGTAAAAAGTGATGAAAAATGTGTATAAAATACTGGGACAGGTATTTTGGGGGGCTGTATGGATGGGACAGGTGTTTTCAGGATTGCAGTGGGCTACAGCAGCTGGTTTTTTTATAAAGTTTTTAAAAAAGCACTTTATTAACTCCAAAATAAACTAGTACCCATTTAAATGTACCCGCAATTTAACTACAGCAATTAATTTTCACCAAATAAATTGCTTTATATAATTTTTTCACAAAAATCCAAAAGTGCACATAACAGCCATTGACTCAATTTAGGAATCCAAAATACTTTTATTACAACTATTAATACACTTCTATATTGATTACCAGGGTCAGTTACGCTTTTTTGGGGTACAGACTGATTTCCCCTAAAAAAGCAGTTCTTTCGCTAGTTTCACCATTCGTGGCATTCACTCGTCCGCGTTTTCGACTGTTTTGCAATTGAATAGGGCAAAAAGCCGGAGCGCGCATTGTGAAAGTACGCGATAACTTTGCGCTTTTCACCTCTAATTGAATCCGGCCCTAACGCTTTTAAAAAACGTGACCTACAGGAGTAGCAAAATGAGAACTCTTGGGTGTACAAATATGGATAGCATGTCTGCCTCATAGCACTGAGGTCCGTATGTGTGAAGTTTGTATGTTTTCCCTTTATTTGTGTGCTTTCCTCCTGGTCAGTGGCATCACTTGGGGGTGCAGCCCGCACCGAGTGTCACTCTTCGAGGGATTGACACCAAAATGCCAGCTCTTCTTCAGTGACTGGGAGACAGGTGATGCACTGTGATGTATTGTGCAGTGCCCCGGTGCCATCAACGAGAAGGAGCTGGCATTGCAGGAGAGTCTCTGGGGGCAGCTCGCCATCTCCCCCAGAGTGATGAAACAGGGGTGTACTGTGAGGCTACTGCCCCTTTGTGGGTGCGCGTGCCCGAGCTTACACTGGGTGTCACCGATCCCAGTGCTAACACTGCTCCTGGTGACCTGGTTTCTATCCAAAATCCAAAAATAGGTATGTTAATTGGATAATGACATAAAAATAAATAACAGATTAAACCTACATACATGTGGTAGATAATATAGATTGCAAGCTACACTGGGGCAGGGACAGATGTGAATGACCTATGGACAGACATTTTTTTATTTGTCTTATTGCTGTACATAATGTACCTTCCTATTAGCAAGTATGCTAGTTAAATTATTTTGTATGCCTATTAAAATAAAATGTTCCCCTCTACCCACCATCTACACCATTGGTCAGGGAAGTTTTTTACCTTTTACCCCAAAATATATTTAGATATGCCGACGTTACCCCCTTGATTTGAAAAGAAGGAAATCCTATAGTAGTGCCCCCATATAATGCCCCTGTAGTAGTGCCCCCATATAATGCCCCCATAGTTATGCCCCTGTAGTAGTGCCCCCATATAATACCCCTGTAGTACTGCTTGTACAAAAAAAAAAAACCACTTACCTTAATCCCCGCTCTTGCATCTGCCGCCGTCCTGTCCGCCCGGCTGCTCCTTGGAACTATGGGAGAGATGTCATGACGTATGGGAGAGATGTCATGATATCTCTCTCATAGTGCGCATGGAGAGAGGCGGAAGCTGGAGTTCAGAAGAGACCTCCAGCCTCCGGCTTACGCGGTGCTGCAGGGAAGGAGCCGGGCGCCCGCTGGTAATAACATCTAAGCGGGCATCCTGCATATGAATCAGTCTATATTATAGAATGATTCACATGCATGCCCGGCTGTCCGTCCGTTACCCCCAGGAATTTCACTTTTACCCCATGTGGGATAATTTACCCCTGTTCCCTGACCACTGATCTACACAGTACTCTCCCCGCATTGCCGGCAGTATATCCCCCAAAGTGATATTGTATGTTTCTCACAACGTAATGTACTTTTTATGTATTGTTCCTCAGTACCATGTTCTCCTATGATTTTCTATGCTACTTTATATTCTTCTTGTGCTAGGGGGAAGTTACTGGGAGGAGGGTTAGTGCTGAAGATAGGTCTTCACAGATTGCGTAACCTGAAACTGCCATCTAATGTATAAGATGAGGAAAGACTTGGTGTAAGTTACCGAATGCTGTGAATATGTTTCTTTTTTCTTTTGCCAGAAATTGTAGCAGCGATACGGACTCTGCGTGGCTTCAGCTCCTACAGCGCTTTCATGTTCATAGCTAAACAATGTGATGTCCAACATTAGTTTCCAAACTCCCCCTGCCCCATATTTACAATGGTCTTCTAAAACTTTTAGAGTCTTTGATAATTTTTTTTTGTGGTTTTGTAAGAATAGAGTGTGATGTTACCAGTTCACAAGATACCGTGACCTAAATTTATTTGTTTTTTTGCTTTTTGTAAGAAGCCAGTGTATCGGCAAACTGTGTTCAACTCATTTATAGCAGCACAAATGCCATTTTATAATGCCATGTTTCTATAGGGCAAAGACGTTGGTGGTTTGGGGGGAGGGGACGGGTTCAATGTTTGGGGCGAAATAACGTAGGTGGAACGTTCCATGCTGAGAGAACCTAGGGGCCTATTTAGCAATTATTTTGCATATCATAGTAATTTGGAATGTGTTTTCAGGGGGAACAATTCCCGAGGTCCATTTGCCAGGTCACAGGCACTGGTAAGTGCCCTGCCCAGAGATGAGTAGAAAGTCATGTGATGGCTAACGCTATCGTTTTATGTTCGGGCCGCTCATGTGCAAAGCGGAATAGTTGCTATTTCCATCAGGAACAGCTCAGCCCACCGTGGAGGGACCAAAGATCCCTCTCTGGCAGAGCTGTCCCCATAGATGAAGGCGGGTTAACGTCTTTTTGGAGCTTGTTAAATAGACTTATAATGCCATCCTCATAGAAAACTATGGAGCTCAGTCTGGGTCAGACTGGCCCACAGGGGAACAGCTTTCAGACATTATGGGGTCTATTTACTAAGCAGTGTTATCAGACAGAGTGAAAAGCGATAAGGTGCCAGCCAATCAGCTCCCAACTGTCATTTTTCAAACACAGCCTGTGAGATGATAGTTGGGAGCTGATTGGCTGGCACCTTATCACTTTTCTCCCTGTCTCCTAACACTGCTTACCCTTATTACTCTATCAGTTACTTGGTGGAGCAGGTCCACTATGGTTCACTTCTATAGAAACTACACCAAGGTTTGCTCTCCTGCCAATCAAAGTGAGTGGTTATGACACACCCCTGTCACACAGTTCCAGTCAGTGATTGTAATTGCACTGTAGCTTTGTATTCATTCACTAACCTAATATTGTATGTATTTCACTTTTACTAGACCTAATGCAGTTCTCATTTAGACACTGGCCAAGCAAGGAGTGGGGGGAGGGGTAGCCTAATGTACGGAGGCGTGGACACGACACCTTACAAAAAAAAATTGAAAATATAGTATTCGCTTTCCTGGTTGGGAAGCAAAGGTGTTTTATAACATGAGCCACAGCCCTAACATTTAGAAGGTGATGAAATGAATGAACCAAATATTATCTGTGCAATTCTCCTCTAGATTCATCATGAACCTGCAAATACACTGACAAAGCGATGCAAAATAAACTTTGTTAACTTGAATTTTTATTTTAGTAATGCTGATTATGTCATGTAATTCTAATTAATGCTGCACAGTATTTCTAAGCACACAAATCAGATTTACCTGGCTGGAAATAATAGGTTACACCTGCTCGAAACTGGTTCTATTATACTGGCAGTAGCAGGTACATAGGTGTGCAAATTATATTAGACTCAAACAGGGAATTTAGAACAAGGTCAGCCTTTTTACAGAAAAAAATAATGACACACTGTTTACAACTATTAATACTTTGTATGTTATCCTTTATATATGATGATTTTGCTATGGTTTGGCTGCTGTACATGAGAGTGTCACAGTTTCTCTTGATGCCTTCATATTCGGATACGTTCTTTTATGAGGCCAGTCTTGGTGGCGATCGTCTTCTTCTTTACAATTGCCCAAAGGTTCTCATTGGATTGGCATCTGGGCTGTTACCTGGCCAGGGAAGGGACAGTTACGTTAATTTCTGCCAAAGCTGCCACCTTCATAAAACAAAATTTCCCTACCAAATTTTTTTAAATAGAGGACCTAGGATCTTTGGTAACGCATGAAAATACCTCATTGCATTGCAAAACAGTTTTACAGTCTAAGGCGTCTATTTGCTAAGCCTTGGATGGAGATAAAGTGGACAGAAATAAAGTACTAGCCAACCAGCTCCTAAATGTCATTTTTCAAAAACATCTCTGTTCACTTTATCTGCATCCAGGGTTTAGTAAATAAACCCCTTAGTTTGTGGCCAGTAAATCAGGAAAACTATGAAATGTAAAAAACTGGAGTTGAGACTTAAGTTTATGGCTTAATAATTTTTGCTGAAATCCAGACTACAAAGCGACACTGTTAGAATTTTCTCAATAAACCTTGAGTGTATAGCTGACGCCATTTTCTGTGGATGACTCAATTCCCAAAAAGCCTCCATTTTTACAGTGTTATTGTAGAAACTCCAGCATCGGGTCTCCACCATTGAATTTATGTAGAGCCACAGTGACACTCACTGCTTTTCCCACTTCTTTTCATAACAACAAAACAGGGTTGGAAATTGCACACACATAGGGGCAGATTCAATTGAAAAACAACCTCATGCCTCTCGCGCCCAATTTTGGAATACCGCAGGTATGTGCACTCCCGATACTGCGGTATCCAATGAAAAAATTAGTGGTTGCGGGGTCTTCAGCTCTGAAAACACTGCACTGCGTAAAAAAAAAGTATTCTTCACTCACCTGCCCGGGGGTCTCCGGTGGTCTCCACGGCTCCCGGTGGCCTCCCCTCTATCTTCTCACTGGAGAGGGGGCTTCTGGGAGTCCCGGGGGCTGCTGGTAGGTTCCAGGGGCTGGTGGAAAACCTCGCAGATGCTGGATTTTTGATATTCTCACACTCAGTTGAATATGCCCCATAGGCTGGGTACACGCTGAAACAATGGGTCGGTCTACTGACCGTCAGAGTGGCTTATTGGTAAACTATATGCGCTTACCAATTGGCTGCTCGATATGTCTGGGCTGACATCACAACTGGGCGGGCATTGAAATTTACCCGCCCAGTTAAGAAATCAGTGTTGGCGATCCCTGCAACCAGTGTACGAGTAGTCGGCGGGTCGCTTGTACACAAGTGCAGATGCACTGATATAGCTTTCAGATATATCGGCATCGGCTGTGCTGCAGGGCTGACCTGATAAGTCTGTGAACGACATCGCTCACAGACATATCGGGTGTTCGCACCAGACAATGCATTTGTGATATGTCATTCGAACGAACAATATTATCGACAAGTGTGTATCCAGCATTACACGTTGAGCAGACCATCATCTCCCCCTATGTCGGCTACTAGTGTTAGCATGTCTGGACTTCTCATAAAAGCTACAGTATGTATCATGGGAGGAAGGTAGAAAATAAATCATTTTACTTTTATTTTGGCATTGGTGTAGTTCTCTTTAATAGGCCATTCTATTTTTGTTTGTTTCAAATGTATGCTTTATATTGTGATGATGAAGTATCTGGCTTCTCTACTAAAACAATAAAAATATAAATTCTAAGCACTTTGGGATTTACATTTTTTGTAAAGTATTTACTTTATACTCAAGTAACTCATTAATAAAATGACTCATTTATTTGTTCTTAGTTTTGGGTTTACTTGTTATTATGGAGTTAATATTCAGATTTAATGTAATCGCTGCATGCAATTATTTTGTGGAGAAATACAGTTTAGGACTGATGAACTGGTGCCTTTTACATTCACAGAATTTTGTCCACTAAGCGGCACTGTATGAATGTGCAAAATACATACACATATGCCGGTAGCTTCCTGCAGGTGGCAGCAGAGGTCTGTGACCGTGTTGGCAATATTCCTGATTGAAAGAATAAATTACGGAGCATCAAAAATCTTTACTTACAGCATTGTTTTGGTCTAATTACTGTCAAACTCTCTGCTAAATTATGCATATCATTACAGTTAGAGAGAGAGCAAGGATAGGGATACTCAAACTTCTCACTGTGATTGGCGCTATCTGTATATCTGATAAGTATTCTACCCTTTTTAATGGTTTAAAATAACCCTTTCCTTGCCAGATAGTACAGCATTGTTAATGTTTCTCTGTAGGTAGGTCTCTGGACACACCTCTTAGGCAAAAGTTTGGAAAATCTTTAATACTCATCATTATATAATGACGGGTTGAGTACGGGATGCCAGCAGTCGGGATCCCATCGGTCAAAATCTTGCTGCCAGCATCCCATACTTGCCAACTCTCTCTGATTGTCAGCGAGACTCCTGAAATAGCAGCAGTCTTCCTGACTCCCTGATTGCACCTTTCTTCCATTACGAAGCTGTTCTATATAAAAAACCCATATATATAATACATATACAGTCAGGTCCATAAATATGGGGACATTGACAGAATTTTCATATTTTGGCCTCTATTCACCACCACAATGGCTTTGAAATGAAACAAACAAGATGTGATTTAACTGCAGACTTTTGGATGTAATTACCCTCAAATTAAATCTGAATCAGGTGAACGGTGTAGGAATTACAACGGTTTCTATATGTGCCTCCCACTTTTTAAGGGGCCAAAAGTAATTGGACAAACTAAACAATCCTAAATCTAACTTTCACTTTTTAATACTTTGTTGCAAATCCTTTGCAGGCAATTACAGCCTGAAGTCTGGAACGCATAGACATCACCAGACGCGGGGTTTCATCCCTGGTGATGCTCTGCCAGGCCTCTACTGCAAATGTCTTCAGTTCCTGCTTATTCTTGGGGCATTTTCCCTTCAGTTTTGTCTTCATCAAGTGAAATGCATGCTCAATCGGATTCAGGTCAGGGGATTGACTTGGCCATTGCATAACATTCCACTTTTTAGCCTTAAAAAACTCCTTGGTTACTTATGCAGTATGCTTCGGGTCCATCTGCACTGTGAAGCGCCGTCCAATGAGTTCTGAAGTATTTGAGTGAATATGAGCATATAATATTGCCCGAAACACTTCAGAATTCATTCTGCTGCTTTTATCAGCAGTCACATCATCAATAAATACAAGGGAACCAGTTCCATTGGCAGCCATACATGCCCACGCCATGATACTACCACCACCATGCTTCACTGATGAGGTGGTATGTTTTGGATCATGAGCAGTTCCTTTCCTTCTCTTCTCTTCCCATCACTCTGGTACAAGTTGATCTTTGTCTCATCTGTCCATAGGATATTGTTCCAGAACTGTAATGGCTTTTTTAGATGTTGTTTGGCAAACTCTAATCTGGTCTTCCTGTTTTTGTGGCTCACCAATGGTTTGCATCTTGTGGTGAACCCTCTATATTCACTCTTGTGAAGTCTTCTCTTGATTGTTGACTTTGACACATATACACCTACCTCCTGGAGAGTGTTCTTGATTTGGCCAACTGTTGTGAAGGGGTTTTTCTTCACCAGGGAAATAATTCTTTGTCACCCACCAAAGTTGTTTTCCGTGGTCTTCCGGGTCTTTTGGTGTTGCTGAGCTCTCCGGTGCGTTCTTTCTTTTTAAGAATGTTCCAAACAGTTGATTTGGCCACACCTAATGTTTTTGCTATCTCTCTGATGGGTTTGTTTTGATTTTTCAGCCTAATGATGGCTTTTACCTCACTGATAGTGACAACTCTTTGGATCTCATATTGAGAGTTGATAGCAACTGATTCCAAATGCAAATGTCACACTTAGAATCAACTCCAGACCTTTTACCTGCTTAATTGATAATGAAATAATGAGGGAATAGCTCACACCTGTCCATGAAATAGCTTTTGAGTTGATAGTCCCATTACTTTTGGTCCCTTAAAAAGTTGGAGGCACATATAGAAACCGTTGTAATTCCTACACCGTTCACCTGATTTGGATGTAATTACCCTCAAATTAAATCTGAAAGTCTGCAGTTAAAGCACATCTTGTTTGTTTCATTTCAAAGCCATTGTGGTGGTGAATAGAAGCAAAAATCTGAAAATTCTGTCAATGTCCCAATATTTATGGACCTGACTGTATATTCAAATGGGATCATTAGTATCATTTCCCTGCATTGGGTATAAGGCACAATGATCCCTATGGCTATATGCATTTTCTGAAAAGCATCAGTGTGTTTCCATCAACAAATAGATCTTTATAACTGTTTTGGGTCTCATTTACATGTGAATGTAAGTCCATTTTAAGGCACGCCTCTCAGATGTAGCAGTACACGTCCACTTTACCACCGCCCTCATAGGCATTGCTTTCACAATCTCCCTGAAAAACTTTTTCAAAAGTAGGCAAGTATGCAGCATCCCGACAGGCTTAGGATACCGACACCTGTCGGTAGGTATCCTAACGCTTCCCCTAACCCTTCCCTCACCCTGAACCTAACCTCTGCACCCTAAACCTCCCTACCTAGTGCCTAAGCCCCACTGCCTGGTGCCTTAACCCTTACCCTCCCTGTCCCCCCACTATTTACCTTTGGGAAGCCAGCGGTCGGGATTCCGGCGCCAGTATTGTAAGCGGTGGCATTCCATGTGCCGGGATTGTGACTACATCCCATAATGGCAAGGTATTACACAGCACTGCAAAGAAAATGTTTTGTTCACTGATGCTGGACCAGAAGAGCTTACAATCTACTATACCTGACCTCACACAAGCACACACATGGGAAAACCGTAGCACCAGGAGGAAGCCTACATTTATACATGTACAGAACATGTACACTCCTCTCCGATAGCTCTGCTGGCTGGATTCAGGGCCAGAGTCAGTACGGTATTGCCACCGCTGCTGTATATTGTGTACGCAGAGGATATGTGAAAATACGTATACTGTCGCAGGCGCCTGGAATTTTTATTGAGATGGCCAAAGGCACCATCTCAAATCCAAGCAACTCCGTACTAATATTCAGCCGCATACGCAGATCCTTCGTTAATCGGCCTCCCTTTGTTTGGCACAATGGCCGTCTGAGCTGAGACTCTGGAGCCATGTTTTGTGCATACATCATTGCAGACGCAGACAGCGGCACTCCCGCACTTTTGCCGGCACAGCCTGTAACCTCCGCAGTGGCCCTTAACTGTGAATCACTGTGTGAGTAAAGATTTGCTGCTTGCAACTATAGTAATGGACTTTGACGCATGCGTAGTGCCACTCAGTCACGTGCAGATAGCTGACAATCGATCAACTGCTAAAACATTGGCAGAGCATACTTCTCTGAATCAGGCTCCCAATCCCAAGGTCATTATATAATGGAACAATGCTAACCACTGTCTACCGTGCCCTTTGCCACCATATCCCACCCCCAGTGCATTGCTTCTTGACATAATAGGACAAGTAAGAAATATGCTTTCCCTAGAACAGGGATGTGCAACTTTCAGAGCAGACTAAGGGGCCTATTTATTTAATGGACCCTTTATTTATTTTTTCTAATCCAGACTTATTGCAGTGATAATATATTCCTTTGCCTCAATTAATAATAATAATAATAATAAAATCTGGGGGCAGCCTTGGCGAGACAGGCAAGGAGTGGTATGGATTAACTTAACACTCTCCTGGGCCATTTTCTGTATATATACAAAGGTTCGATCTGCCAGATTTGGACTTTCAGTTCTAAAAATTAAAAAAAAAAGTGAAAAATTCACAACATTAGAGAAACAATAAACTTTATTCAAAGATTAAAGCAAATTGTTTTATTATTATTATCATTTTCATCTATTATCACCATCCTGAAATAACAGATCAGGTACCGGCGTGCCGCAATGATGTCTTTTAAATTGGCCTCCCCTTGCAAAAGCCTCCAATTCACATCAGCGCCAGAGGTTACCACCAGAGAGAGACAGGATAGTGGGAAGGCAGTCATACAGTCAGTGTAGCCGAGTCTATGATTGAGTGATGATGTCATACAGTCAGTGTAGCAGAGTCTATGATTGGGTGATTATGTCATAGTCAGTATAGCCGAGTCTATGATTGGGTGATTATGTCATAGTCAGTATAGCCGAGTCTATGATTGGGTGATTATGTCATAGTCAGTATAGCCGAGTCTATGATTGGGTGATGATGTTATACAGTCAGTGTAGCAGAGTCTATGATTGGGTGATTATGTCATAGTCAGTATAGCCGAGTCTATGATTGGGTGATGATGTCATACAGTCAGTATAGTCGAGTCTATGATTGGGTGATGATGTTATAGCCGCCATTGCGATCTTGTCTCCTAGTGTAAATTGATGCTTTATTGCAAAAATAGTGTGCTGCCATAAAGGCTAGGAGTATATATTGAGCATTACATATATTCTTTAGATAGTATTTTCTTAATTGAGTGCTAAACATCAGGAGCTAAACTGGGGTACTCCTATCTATGGGGACAGTGCTGGATATTAAGCCTTCTTCAGAGTTGTACGCTAATGGCGCCACTGCTGCTGCGTCTGTGTAAACAGCTGCTATAGGAAAATGTCGCAGCTGCCGGCAGATGTATTGAGGCGTCCACCTGCGGCTTTAAAAATCCAAACATATGCCTAAAAAGTCTCAGCATCTGCGTACATAGAGGCAGCATCAATCGCAGATCATTTGATTATCGCAGTCCCAAGCAAGCCCAAGGCCGCACTGAATTGGCGACGGAACTAAGGGCCTGATTCAGTAAGGATCGATTACGCACGCAGTCTCACTGTGAAGATATGCTAATGATTGCAAAGGCCTGATTCAGTAAGGATCGATTACGCACGCAGTCTCACTGAAAAGATATGCTAATGATTGCATTCGCTATGCCATCGCAAGCCTAACATAAGGATGCCCCCTTTACCTTACACACATCCGTAATACTTAGCAAGACTGCGAAACCATCGGTAACATATAGTACCATCGCAGCCTCACACACACTTGCACAAGGTCTGACCTTACTCAGGAATTGCTAACCTCATCACACGTTATGAGACCTCAGGCTGTGTATGGCATCGCAGTGCCTAATTTATGCACGCCCATGCAACGGCTGCATTTCGCCAACCACCCCATCGTCACCACCCACAATCGACACTTCCTGTCAATCACTCTGCGATTGGTCTGTGTAGTCACTGTGTAGATCACAGTGGAGTCTTCATGCACGTGCACTGGGATTTATGCGCAGAACACAACAATCGTCTGATTGTATGCGTATTCACAGTTGCGATCGGTAGTTAATCAGGCCCTAAGACCCCAACACCAGTGAAGATGAGTACAAAGACACAGTCGCTGGATCCATCACGCCTATGAAACGGTTGTGACACGCCCGCGTTTCTCTAACCGCCCCTCAGTTGCCAGCCACAATCGGCCCATAACTGTCAATCACTCTGCATCTAAATCCTCTCTGAGAGCAACATCACAGAGGCACCGGGGCAAATGTACCATATGACTTAGATGCACGTGCAGCTGTAATAAAAACATCGGCCAACTGCGTTAATATCGGCATACCATCGGCATAGCGCACGCCTCTGAATCAAGCCCATTGTTTGCAGTTGAAGAATGTACAGATGGTTAACAAAATAACCATCAATGGTTAAAAAAAAAGTATTTAGTGCATAAGTTGTATTCTCAACATGCCCTGCAGAGGGAGCCATTATGAGAGCTAATCCCTTGGCCCCTGTAGCCAGGTTATTATAGTTCTTCTATGTGTATTGTAATGTCCAGTCCAGGACACACTAATTAATGTACAGTAGGAGCTGGCTGTCAGAGGATTGTCTCAGCAGGATTGTGTTCTATATTCCCTTAGTACATGACCGCATGTATAAAATCCTTCTCTTCTGTCGCTCACTGATTGATGCCCAGAAATTTATTTTTTTGAGTTTGATAAAAAAAAAAAAGTAGGTGTAATCCCTGAGAGAGCTTCTACTTACTTTCATACCCATCAGATCGTTATCCTGTAAAATGTAATTTGCGGAGATTTAGGGGAATAAATAATAAACTGATATTTTGTGGCGTGTAAGTTAAGACAGACATCCGGCAAGTATTAAATCTCATCTGTCGGTGTCCGGGGCAAAACCCAACTTAGCTGAAAGTAATTTATTCTTTCTCATTTCAGTGAAATCCTCTTTACTTCCATTTCAATCTGAGCCTTTTTCTGCAGCGCAGTGAGACAGAACCACTCTGCCGCGTGGACTGGGGGACTTTGTCCTGCTTGAACTACTTCCACCATAATTGGAATGATGTTATGTTATAAAGTAAAGAAATGTGACGGTTCACAGTATCAGTCAGTGGATACGGAGGTTGATAGCCTGGTAGATGTACATTTCAGTACAGCAACATGTATATAGAACATATTTTATATGCTGCACTTGGTACCCACGCTCCCAGATTGCTGTCTGACTAATGGATCTCTGTGACCTCTTACTGTGGGTAATCGCACGTTTTGTTGGAAATGATGTGCATGTAGGTGTTGATACTGCAGAGTTATGTAGGCACACACCATCGGAGGACTCAAACTATGAACAGCCCAGTTACTTAACAAGTGGTGTTGGTTTATTGAACGATAACAGGTACAGCCGTACTCACTGTTAAGTGTACACTGGTAATGGAGCGAAGCTTGGTCGGAGCAGGGTCCTATACAGCTCACTAGTCGGTGAGTGTATGTTGCTTGCAGGTAGTGGTGCAGGGATGCTGGAACAGCTTTATGCAGCTATACACTGGGGTATCTCAAATGGAGCTAAGCAGGAGACTTCTGTCTCCCACCATGTCATTCACACACAATACTAAGGGGTAAATTTACTTTTGTCCAGGAATGATGATGTTCGTCCATGCAAGATGACGTTTTGCCTCTTTCTGAGTTCCGTTTTTTTGGAGGGAAAAATCCGAACTCAACGTGCAAACTCGAACCTATCCGAGCCTGCACATCCCTAGTTGCTATGGACAACACCTCCACTTCTAAAAACTCTCACTTTAGTAAATTTACCCCTAATAGTGCTTACACACAGTACGATCAGTCAGCGATAGCGATATCACTAGAAGATCTCCCTGCACCTTGCCGGTGTGCTGGATGATCGATACCGATCATCCAGCACACCACCAACCCACCAACGAGGGGCCAGCAGGGACGTGCATAAATTATCCACTGCGTGGTCATACGCAGCCTGAGGTGTCATAGTGTGCGCTGCAGTTAGCAATTTCTGAGTGAGGTCTGACCTTGTGCAAGTGTGCGTAATGCTGTGATGGTACTCTCTTGTACCGATGGTTTCGCCATTCTGCTCTGTATTACGGATGTGTGTATGGTAAAGTGGGCGTCCTTATGTAGTGCTAAGTTTGCATTGCGATCGCAGTGGTTTGGCTTGTTATCACGTTTGAACTGCGTGTGTACGCAATATAGCGATCCGTAGTGAATCAGGCCCTCAGTATCCTCCTAGCTTCTTTCAGATGACTATGGCCCTCATTCAGAGCCGTACGCTCTGAGCAGAGCGCACGCTCTGAATGAGGGCCGGCCTCCATGAAAATGGAGCGTCCTCCTGGACGCTCGTATAGCTGTGGGTCACCACCCACAGGCTATACGAGCGTGCAGTTTGATGGCCGCGATGGTCGTGACCATCGCGACCATCGAAACTGCGAGCCGGAGCCTGCGGTTGAGGTTTTCAACCGCAAGCTCCGGAGTGATTTTGGCTCTATCAGAGCCAAAATCACTCCCACTGACATCACTAGTGATGTCAGTGGGCCGGCTTCTGACGGGAGGCGTTCCCGTGGGAACGCCCCCGTCAGGGAGGCACGCCCCTGGCACGCCTACCAAAGGGGGCGTGCTGTCAATCAACATCGACAGCACGCCCCCTTTGATCAGACACAACGAGCGAAGGACTTTCCTTCGCTCGTCGCGTCTGGCGCATGCGCACGACGGAGCTCCCTCCGTCGTGCGCATGCTCAGTCCAGAACATCGACCCACTTGCGAGCGGACAGCCGCTCGCGAGTGGGTCTGAATCGGGCCCTATGTCCAGTCAAACACCCCAATGCCTGTCTCCTCAATGTCTTAATATGATAATCACTTGGAGTAGTTGCCATTTTAATTTAAAATATCAATATGTGCAATGTAAAGCCCTCTTCCCTCCCACATACAGGGTTCATTACTGCTTTCGCACAGATCATTACCCCCAAGATGACGCTATTAGCGAAACTTTTGGTTTTCATGTGTAAATAATATATGTCGGAACTGTCACTTCAGGAGGCTTTATTTTATGTAAACGATATTGATCAGAAAACAAAAGTGACATTTTCAGGGAACAGTCTGATCCCAGACCGTACTGGTGTCGCAGGGTCATCCTTTGATTAGGAGAAAGGCGGCTCCATCGCGAGAAATAAACACAATCGAATGGCTGCTGATAATATGTAAAATCCTATTGTAAAGCCCTGTAAAATCTTTAGTGAATGCTTAGAAATCTTGGAAGCACAGAACAATACACAGGAATATTCCAATTATTTTGAACCTTGGAAGGCAGTCGCTGCAGGGTACAATTTGATATACTATTTTAGTGTTTAAGAAGAAGCCTATTTTTCTTCTTAGAAAACAAAACAATCGGCACATATAAAATTCTACCCCGCAGACGAATGATGTAGTTGCTTTGCAGTATTGAGCGTAATTACAAACAAGTGTATTACATTTCTCCACCATAGAAATATAGCTACGATATTACTTAATTGGAGACCATTAGCATTAGTTAATAGCCTATGAGATGCAGGTACAACAAAGATTCAGGAGTGTTAGGCCATATTTTTAAAGCAGTAATAATTTAAAAGGCAAAATCAGGTTGGTAGGTTGGTTTTGCATTTTAAGTTATTGCCGCTTTAAAAATATGGGCTAACTCGCCAGGATTGCGGTGGTGCCTGTATCTCGCAGGCTGTTACCTAACGCACCATCTCTTATCCGAAATAAAATCCAAAATGTATATAAAATGATGTAATGACCACTGTTAAACACTGAGGTGGTGATTCACAGTTGAATGCAAGTCGGCCCTAATTGACCTGCATTGCGTGCAAGTAAATGTGTGTATTCGCCTGTATGCCGAATTGTACGCACCTCGGAAACTATACCACCCCTTTCTGTGCACTGGCACTAGCTCCATCCTAGGTGCTAGAGGTACGTTGGGAGACAGGCGAAATGGCACATATGTCATACTGGCCTGTTCTCACGTCTGGGAGACTCCCAAATCTCAGATGACTCTCCTGGACTCCAGGAAGAGCAGGCAAGTCTCTCAGTATCTTTGCCCCACCCACTTTTTGATTGAAGCGGGGGACTGGACGGCTTGATGTTGCGATTCATTGTAGCCCCTTCCAAGGTCGGGAATTTACAAGGCTGGACATTGCTGCGTTGTATAGTGAAGCGGGGCCTTGAATACGCTATGACCTATGACTCTTCATTGTGGCATATTCTTGGTACTGGACCAGACGCAGAGCAAAAACACGCAAGATACGTTCTGCTAATGGACGCTTTCATCTCTGCATTAGTCCCAGAGGATATTTTTGGTTCATCCTCTATAACAGTCCAGGGATTCCCAGTGTCCTTCTATGAGCAGTTCGCTTATCAAGCGAATAGGTCGGTGAAGGATGCAGTCAATTTGGGGCTGCATTACATCCAGGGCCGGATTAACGGGGGGGCGATGGGCGATCGTCCCTGGGCCCCCACACGTTAAGGGCCCCCACACCCATCGGGGTTAAAGTGGACCGCTAGGAGGCGGAACCAGTTCCGCCTCCTCCGGCCAACCTAACCCCGGCGCCGCAGGGAGGCTCCTTTTACCAGGCGCCCACTGTAAACAGCGGGCGCCCGGCTCCCTCCCTGCAGCGGCAGCCGGAGTCGGAGGCTTGAGCTCACATGAGCTCCAGCTTCCGGCTCACGCAGAGCACTATGGCAGAGACGTCATGACGTCTCTGCCATAGTGTGGAGGAGCAGCCTAGCGGACTGCAGCGGACGCGGGGCTAAGGTTCAGGTAAGTATGAGCTTTATTTTTTTTAGTGCAAGCGGCCTACTGGGGGCATTACTGGCGGGGGCATTACTAAAGGGGACATTACTAGGGGGGGAGCATTACACATTACACCTGGGGCATTACTCGGGGAGGGGGGAGGCATTACTACTGGGGGCATTACTAAAGGGGACATTACTCGGGGGGGAGCATTATACCTGGGGCATTACTCGGGGAGGGGGGAGGCATTACTACTGGGGGCATTACTGGCGGGGGGCATTATTCAGGGGGGAGCATTACTACTGGGGCATTACTCGGGGAGGGGGGAGGCATTTCTACTGGGGGCATTATTCAGGGGGGAGCATTACTACTGGGGCATTACTCGGGGAGGGGGGGAGGCATTACTACTGGGGGCATTATTCAGGGGGGAGCATTACTACTGGGGCATTACTCGGGGAGGGGGGAGGCATTACTACTGGGGGCATTACTGGGGGGGGGAATTACTACTGGGAACATTACTCGGGGTGGAAGCATTACTGCTGGGGGCATTAATCAGGGGGCATCTCTATTGGGGGCTCTACTAGAGAGGGAGCATTAGTATTGGGGCACTAATAGAGGGGCATTACTACTGGGGGCATTTCTACAGAGGGCTCTACTAAAGGGGGAATGACTACTGGGGGCATTAGTATTGGGGGCACAACTACATGGGTATTTCTACTGGGGGATTTATACAGGGGGCATTACTACTAGGGCATTACTATTGGGCACAAGCCCAATTACTACTGGGGGGCATTACTATTTGGGGCACAACTACAGGGGTATTACTACTGGGGGCATTTATACAGAGGGCATTACTACAGGGGGCACTACTAATGGGAGTATTGCATAGGGGGTACTGCATAAGGGGCACTACTACTGGGTGCACTGCATACGGGGAACTACCACTGTGGGCACTGACACTACTGGGGGCTCTGCATAAGGTCCCCATTGCGCATACCCCCAGTTTGTCACATTTAATAGGGGCCCCCACATGTTTGTTGCCCAGGGGCCCCCACAGACCTGAATCCGGCCCTGATTACATCCTACATCCATTTCGACTCGCTGGGTACATATGCAAGGGTCCTATTTGTTGACTTCAGCTAGGCGTTCAACACAATTGTTCCAGGAAAACTTTACCCTAAACTTATTAGTTTGGGGGTTCCAGTTGCTACTTGTTACTGGATTAGCAGCAACGTGTGAAAACTTCTAGACACTTGAACATTTTTTTTCCACAGGCTGTTATTATGTTAAACAAATGAGGAGTGCACGGGGGTGTGGGAGTTTTTTTTGAACAGTGTGTCCTGGTTGACTTATATTGTGGTATGGTTGTTCGGTATTGTTGTTTTTCATGTGAGTTCTATAGGACAGTGCTAAATCGGAATTGAATTCCTTGTATATGTATGTATGTATGTATGTATACTTGGCCTATAAAGCTGAATCTGAATAGAAGCAATTTTTATTTTTTTATTTTAGAAAGCTATTTGATTCTTTAGTTCCGTAAAATTCATACAAAGTAAATAAAAACCTGCCCTTGGCTAGTTTTCAATGCCTAATCAAGTTAATTTAATTTGTGACTCGTCAGTAATCACTCGTCTACCGTTGTCTTGCATTAGAACAATCCTTTCTTTCTGCTCAAACTTGTGTTAACAAATGTAAAAAAAAAATATTAAGCTTGGCAGCGATCCAAAATATAATTTACAAAAGAAATGTACGTTTATTTTATAATACAAAATTTATGAAAAACTGTCAGAAAGCCAATGTTTCCAGTGCTGGCAATTCACGTCTTGGTTTGAACTGGGGAATTCAAATTAACTTAAGTATTCATTTTAAACTTGATTAAATTAGGTTAATAAAAAAACATAATGTGGGACATTTGAAAATTGGTTTTGCAGAAGGGTTCTATAACCCACAGCAACCAACCCATTTATAAGGGGTAACTTTACTGGGCCCAATCATTTGACTGAATGGCAATAGGAAATAATGCTAAACCAGCCTGGTTCAATATTAGCGACTCATAAATCTACCCCATGGCATCATTTTTGTAGCTTGTAAAATGAACTGAGCTACCAGTTTAATGCAGTTTCCCTACTATATAGATCATTTTTGGGTTCCATCCGTTGGAAAGTACAAGTGATTTCCATTCCCATTGGAGATTCCCAACGAACCTGGGGCAAATTAACACCCTGGGTGGGGGCCGGGTGTCGCCCCCTCCTCCTCCATGTAGCAGGACCCCCTGCCATACCTGGCACCAGTGATATTTAAGAAGATGGCGCATGCCCAGAAGATATCAGAGCCTCTGTCACTGGAAAGATGGCTCTGTGGCACACTAAATAGGGGAAGGGACCCACCTGCCACACCACTGGTGATCAGTAAGGTATGCTGCTGTGGGTTCAGGGTGTACAGTGTGGGGTCCAGGCCCACCCTGCACCAATTATTAATACGCCTATGCAACCAACACTCTGTAATCAATTTCTGTTGACTGTAGAATATAATGGTTCTCAAAGTATAAGAAGTTAGACTATGCCTCCCAGTTACTGTAATGTACCACAGTTTGTCTACATTGCAGTGGGCAAACGCAGGATTTCTAGAGGGGGGGGTTCCAAATGCTTGATTTTAGAGTGAGTGTGGCCAGTCCATGAAGAGGGCATAACTAGCACTTATCCAGCTTTAATATGCATCATACAAAGTATATTGTGTGTCATAATTCCAGCATATACAGGACCAGCGATCACAGTAAGCCATTAGATGTGGCAGTAGGTTCATCCTGCCTGAGTTGAATGCTTTTATTTCAGATGCAGGCACCATTCCAGAGCATTGGAGCAAGTCTGGGAGTCTGGGGGAGCAGCAGAAGAACCTAGCACTGCCCTGGACATATATGTACATATTGGTCTCCTTATGTACTGGATAGTTTATTATTATACAATATATAGTATTAATAATTAACCCTATTGATGGTCTATAGCAGTGCACCCCTAACAGTGCATGTTTTCCATGTTTCCCTAACAGTGCATGTTGGTGCACAAGTGTATTTGTAACTGGCTGACACATTTTAAAAGATCTGCAGGTGGTGCTAATTATTTCATTTGTGATACTGGAAAGAACATTCAGCACTAGTAACCTTCTATTCTACTACTCTTTCTATTGTGGTCACGGTGTGGGCTGGGGAGAGGGGTTTCCAGGCGACCGGAACCCCCCCCCCTGCGTTTGCCTATGCATTGGATTAACAGGAGCCTCGCATCACTAGTCTGCTGGTGAAATTGTAGTTGTCTGGCTACTTCTGGGTATTTCTTCATCTGTTCGCACATTTTGTACCCATTTTACTCTGCCCCTAGTCCAACACACCTAATAACTGACATTGATCAAAAGTGTCTTTTAAACCAATGCAATAAATATTGTATGCTGGGGTCTTCATAGTTATTATTTTACAATTCAAAACCACTTGCCCTTTGCAGGGCAAGTAGGTGCGATGCAGATTCATACGCATGTTAAGTTCATCTGCACTTACGAGTGAACAGGTGTATCTGAGCTGTAACAGGAAGTTTCTCATAGGCAAAGATCAGAGGTGTCAGCGAACTGCAGGGGACTGCAGGAGCCAGACATAAGCACAAATTAGTCTGTTACTAGATGTATCTTCTGCATTTAGAGTAGACTCGCTGTAAGTGCACAAAGATGACAATGACTATAGGGGAATATACACCAGTTTTTCCATGCTGGCAGTTCTGAAAGCAAAACTATGTTCTAATATCAGTGTGACACAACGTTACACTTCACATTTAATTGCGTTTTTTTTTACTAGGTCTCATATGCTAACTTTGAACACTGAACCACAGCAACCAATCAGCAATTCGCTTTTATATGTTTAGAGCAAGGTATTCATTGAAAGCAAGCACCTAATTGATTGCTTTGGTTTAGTGCAAATATTGCGTTTAAATTCCATTGTTGGTAAATGGCCCCTTCTGGCATTGATGCATTCTGTCATGCCACACATCCAAAATGAGTCATGGGGCACAAGTTGGAATTTTAGGATCCTTATTAAATGGTAAGACATGGGTAGCTTTTTTTCTGGAAATAAAAAATGAAATAAGATCTATTCAGAGGCGTATCTATAATAGGTGCAGGGTGTGCGGGGAACACGGGCCCCTGGGTCCAGGGGGGGCCCGCACCACACACCCTGCACCCATAATATTACTTACCTCTCTGTCTCCGGAGTCCCACATTGGCGCGGGCGTCCGGCGCTGTAAAACGACTGGAAAATGGCCGCGACGGCCATTGTCCCATCGTTTGCGCATGCGCAGTACAGGGAAAATGGCCGCCGTGGCCATTTTCCCGGTCACCTGTGCAGACACTATAGACTCTGGGCACACGCTAGTGCCCAGAGTCTATAACTCCGGCACTGGCCGCGCACAGCTCAGTGCGCTGCCGGGCAGAGAGGTGGGGGCCCGTGTTGGAGACTGCACACTGGCCCCCTCCTCTCTACAAAATGCCCCTGGCCCTGGATCTATTATTTGATTGTCGGGATAACAGAAAAAAACAAAATAACAAATGTATTGTAATTGACTTGCGCAAATACACACTTACTAGATACAGTAACGTTTGTCATATAAACCTTTTCTTTCTAGCCCCAAAATAAATATTATCTATACAGTGTGTATGTGTGTGTGTGTGTGTGTGTGTGTGTGTGTGTGTATATATATATATATATGTGTGTGTGTGTTCTACAATGGGGCTATAAATACACCATAGTCACTTCTGCCTTACTGTCTTTTATTTACCAGCTCCCACGCTGTCCACATTTAATGGGGATTACTGGTAGTCAGGTCCGTCCCCTATTTCTTTAAAACAAATATGTAATATAATATAATATATTCACCCAGTGGTGCTGCACTTATGACATATACACAATGATTTCTACTCTGTCATACATTCCTTATTAATGTAATCTTACACACTCAGTATACTCTCCATACATTGCCCTGATTCTCCATCTAAAACAGATTCTATGGTGACTTCAGGGGGTCAACACAACAAGGTTCCAGAGCAATACAGAATGGATCAGTGTATATATAATGTGTAAGTATATGTGTGTTTATATATAGTATATAATGTGTATTTATGTATACGTGTATGTATGTGTGTGTGTGTAATATATATATATATATATGTATATGTAGATATATACTTTATATATGAGAGAGACAGATACACGTGTGTATATTTTTAACTTATAAATCATATACAAAAGAGTTACTAGTTACACTACACAGATGTTAATATGATTACATTCCCTTTAAACAAAGCTGTAAATGTGAAATCAGACAAGCACATTATTGAACATAATTTTCATTATACTGGCATATTCCACATAGCCTCTCACCAATTAGCTTTCTCAGCATGACCGGCATCTAGAGGTCTCTCTTACATCAGCGGGCTGATGGCACTGGGAAAAATCTTATACACCAATTAAAACTAGTAGGTGGCTGAAAGCTCCCCAAATATTCCCAAACCAATTAAGCATCTCACAATAACAAACTGTAGACTTGGGAGCAGATCAGAAGTATTCCTGAAGGTTTTATGATAAGAGGTCATCTTCGCTGTTGCTATCCCCGGTGATATCTGGCTGCCCTTTAGAGTAAAATGTGATGAAGTGGAAACGTCATCCTTGTGAGAATAATATAAGTTTTGGAATGCTTTTTTTTTTAGTCTGTGGTTGGGGAACCTGTTTTCTCTGCAGAGTTATGGGACAAACTGGGACTACTAACACACACAAATAGAAGTAGTCTATGAATACGTAGCACATTGACTCCGCCAATGCCATCATGGTGTTACAAAACAGTATTGATAGACGGTACTCAAAGATACATACTGACCTGTGCATGGATTTGTGTGACACTTTTTTGGGCAAATGTGCCGATCTTGCCCTTGCTGATGCGTCTCCCAGGCAGGGGTATGTACTACAGCATGTGTCATGGGATGTGTCTACAGGTTAAATTTATAGATGAAGATCTTTAAATTCCACCAGCCATGTGATGCTGAGCAGACTCATCTATGCATACCAAAGAGTAAAGCTTCCACGTGCAAACCTTCGTTTGCACTGGTACATGTGGATTTTGTGCCCAGGTGCACTGCGCAACTATTATTTTGGAAACGTCTCACTTGGTTAGAAGGTTGCCTATGTGCGTAAAGAGACGCACTGTGTAAATGACACACCAAAGGCAACCTCCGGTCAATCAGCAGCTCTTATGCGACTGAAGACCGGGACCAATAAAAGTACGATGTGAGCCAATATTGTCAGCTCAGATCTGGCACAAAATGGAATTGCTTTTGCCAAATGGAAATAGCGGTGTGTCCATGTGCAATTTTAGGAACTCCCCAAAAAAGTGTCCTCTCCTTCACCCAGAGCCGGAGTAAGCCAGATGGGCACCCTAGGCATCACCAGCCTCTCACACCCACTCTGAGGTGGTCCCCTAACCCTGCTTCTTAAACTTGGCAGCCTGGAGGTGGGGGCGGCATCTCAGACTGTGACATCGCAGCCAAGCGCCACACACGCAACGTAACACTGACATACAGAATGGGAGCTGCAGCCACCAGTTTACATGTACGAAGCTGCTCAATGTCACTCAACCAGTGTTTTAGGTTCCCCCTAACCATTATGGATGGCGGTCAATAGGTCAACAACGAAAAGGTCGACAGTGGTAGACACCAAATGGTCGACAGGTACAAAAGGTTGACATGGATGAAGATTGACAGATATAAAAGGTAAATTTTTTTAGGGCTAGGGTTAAGCTCTAGAAGGGACAGTTAGGGTTAGGCACTTACCCCGAAGGTAAGGGTTAGGCACCAAGGGAAGGGTTAGGGTGAAAGTTAGGGTTAGAAAACAATACAATGTGTCAATCATTTTTGTGCCGACCATTCCAATGTCGACCTTTTGACCATGCCGACCTTTTGTACCTGTCGATTTTCATCCATGCCGACCTTTTGTACCTGTCGACCTGTCAACCATTTGGTGTCGATCTTTTGACTCTCTATCTAAATAGTGTAGGTCTTTTAATCCACACCCCATCAGTCTGTGCTAGTGTGACGCGAGTTTGTCCAAGGCACACTTCTGCTCTCCAGCAAACCCCAAAATCTTGCTCTGCAGAGTGCTGTGCCTTGGAGAAATTCTAGTCACACTTGCACAGACTGATGAGCCCCGAAGATGATTGTACTCTGCGCCGTGGGCATTATGGGCTTCGTAAATGACCTCTGCAGATACTGTAGAGAACACTTATTTGTTACAAAGAAAGAGTTCAATTGACTTCTAAGTTACATTGCACTTATTCGGCCAACAACGACTATCCGCAACCACTAGATCACTTTTCTACGGAGGAGTTTTTAGGGGAAATTGTGCTGTTGATGCGTCATGTCACAGGGCCTGATTCAGTAAGTATCGCTATTCTGCTTATACGCATGCAACGCAGTTGCTAATATCAGCGCTGATATATAAATGTTTGCATTCGTATTGAGATCGCAGCCTGACATAAGGGCGCCCACTTCCCCTTACTCACATCCATATACTTGACCAACATAGAGAAACAATCGGTAACATCGAGTAACATCGGTCCCATACGCAAAGTTAATGAAGCCCAGACCCCACTGAGGAATTGCTTACTTCAGCGCACGCTATGAGTCCTCAGGTGGCCTTTGGTTTTACAGTGGCTAATTTATGCACACCCCTGTAACGGTGTTGAAACGCACTGGAACGCCTGCGTTCACCCGACCACCCCCCATCACCACCCACAAACGGCAATTCCTATCAATCACTCTGTAATGGGTCTGCGTATCCTCTGCGATCGCAGTCCCGAGCGCAGTGGCTAGTTCGCACATGCGCACTGCGTTCCTTGCTGAATCAGGCCCACAGTCACTTGTTCTGCAAGTAACCTGACACCAGAGAGTATAGCCTATACCTAATCTCCCGCAATCGCCAAGCCCTCCCAGGAGAGTGAACCAAACTTTCGTATCCCACCAGCTTTACCAGGGGGTTTACAGCCAATTTAGCTGTGATTTGTGTCTTAAGCTGGGTACACACTGGAGCGAAGGCCATTCGTTCCGACATCGGAATGAATGCCTTTGAATGGGGATTGCCCGTTCACACTGGAACAAGTTAATGAAAGATGGAGCGATCACTGGCCCTGATTCAGAGCCGGACGCTCTGACAGAGCGCTCGCTCTGAATCAGGGCCATCCTTCTCTTTTTTTAGAGCGGCCTCCTGGCCGCTCGCATAGCTGTGGGTGACCACCCACAGCTATAGCGAGCGGCCAAAAAGATGGTCGCGATGGTCAAGACCATTGGGATTGCGACGAGACCCTTGTGGTAGGGTCTCGTTGCCGCAAGCCCTGGAGTGCTTTCGGCTCTATCAGAGGCGAAGGCACTCCCACTGACATCACTTGTGATGTCAGTGGGGCCAGCCCCAGACGGTATGGGAACGCCTCCATCTGGGCAGCCACGCCCCCGGCACGCCCACCAAAGGGGGCGTGCTGTCACTCACCATCGACAGCACGCCCCCTTTGGTACGAGACCCATAGTGATGGCTTGGCCGTCGCTATCCGGGTCTCGCACATGCGAATGACGGAGCCGGGTCCGTCGTGCGAATGCGCACTGGGCCAACATCGACCCGCTTGCGAGCGGGTCTGAATTAGGCCCACTGTTCCATCTTTCATTAACTTACTAGTGGTCGCTAGCGATATCGCTAGGTTTGATGTGCAGCACATCAAACCTAGCAACCACGGGAGCTCGCAATCGCCGGTACACACTGAGCGATATAGGCAATTTGTCATTACAAAACGGCAAATTGGCCCGACCATCGCTCCAGTGTGCACTCGGCTTAATCCTCACCCACCACTTTATGATACCGCATTTCACAGCATTGTACGGGTCGCAATGACACAAAATGCATCACCACATAAATGTCTCACTTGCATCTTCCATCCATAGATACCCAAGACGTGACTCAAACAATGTCATCACATTGTCACCAGCATGTTAGAATTGGCACCACTTCCACCTGTCTCAGTATAGAGGGCCTCATTCAGCTTGGATCGCAAGTCTGCCGGACGCACGCACCCGGTCGATGTTTGCGTTCTGCGCATGTGTACGCAGTGGATACGCAGAGCCATCGCAGAATGATTGACAGCAAGCACCGTTTGGGGGTGGAGGGGGGGGGGGTTGCTCGAAGGAATGCAGGCGTGCCTGTGCGTTTGAACGCCGTTACAGGGACGTGCATAATTAAGCCCCTGCGATGGCATATGCAGCCAGAGGTCTAGATGGCAATAGGAAGTTTAGCAGTTTGTGAGTCAGGGTCAGCTCAACCACAACTGTGCCTATGGGTCCGATGTTACTTGATGTTACCGATGTTTTTGCTGACTTGCGGATGTATGGAATGGGAAGTGGGCGACTGTATACAGTGGTGGACGTCTTTGTATAGTGCTGCAATCGCATTCATTTGCATAATTTTGCAGTGAGCGGGTGCGTGCGATTGCAGACTTGCGATCTGCGCTGAATGCTGGAATCCGCCCAAAATGTCAGTGTTTTATTCTTTTGAGACGCCAAATGTGGTGTTTCAAGCAGAATGATTTGCATATCCCATTTGGGGCTTAAGCCTACAGGTTGCATGGACAAGCTACGTATGCCTGCGCCTAGGGGGACCTAAGTGCAAGGGTGGCTGGCTCTCGTGTCTTTTCGAATATCATGTGGAATTTTTTTTTGCATGTAATTTGTCTTTCATGTTTTATAAACATTTAAGGGTTAGGGCAGAATGAATTCATTCGTTTTTTTTTCTGAAGTTCAGGGTACAAAGGTAGCGGATACCACAGGGGTAGGGGTGCAGCACAGATAAAGGGATATACATGTGACCCTGCTTTGATGGTCCTGCTGGACATGGAAATGTTTAATTGATTGGCCACTATGCACACTATGCAAATGCATTTCCATTACAGTGTGGTGCATAAAAGTTAGAGACTTAGTATGAACTATCCCATAAATGGGAATTAATTTATAATTCCAGTGTTAATTTTTCATGACATGCAAAAATAGAACCCATACCGGATTGCACTTAACTGTCCCTAATCATGCATAAACTCTGCAAACTGCCCATCACATGTCCCTGTTTGCACATCATCATCTAATGTGTGTTTAAAATAAAAATTGTCCGAAGAATTAGCCGTAAAATCTGAATTTAATTAGCTCTTCAAATTGGCGTGCGGCTTCTAATTAACTTTACATTATCAAGAGAGCCTGTTTCGTGTGTCTGAGGCTTTCTGGCGCCCTGCACGCTACAGGTGAGAATGTGATGTTTGTAGATGGGAAATCTCCATCCCTCTCATGGTTACTGAGCCCTGTGATGTACAAATTGTCACTTTCTGAGTAATGTATTCACTACACGACTTCACATCACTGTAATTGCGCCTGTTTTCCTGACCTGGATCAGGCCGACTATCCTGTGTGTTGCTGTCATTACAGTTCTAAAGCTAAATATCTTGTGCTTGGAAAAGCCAAAAAAAACTGTGCAAATGATCGAACTGAAGGGATTACCCCTGTAATACTTACACCCCCTGGCAGGGGACATGGCTAATGGACAAGTTACAGCATTGCACAATGACACACAGTGGATTGCTCATTTTTAATTAGGCTGCATCAAAACTCTGTCAATCTCTCACTTCAAACCTTTGAATAACTGTCTTTCTTGTGTTTTATGGGTGATCCAGGTTTTTCTTTGTGTAAAAATCCCTTAACGTTTTCGAATAATGGGATATGATTTAGGCTCTTAGGGCCTGATTCAGAGCCGGACTCAAGTGGCTGCTCGTTCGCTCCGAGCGATGTTTGCCCAACTGCGCATGCGTACGGATCATAATATGCATGCGCGAACCAGTCAGTGCGGCCGAAAATCGTTTGTTCGCTAAATTGCGAATGCCTGATAACTTGAGTGACAGAATGAGGCGTATGTGGGTGGTAACAGGGGAAGGTGCTTGAAAATGGGGAGTGGAGAACCGAACGCAGGTGTGCTTAAAGGTCAAAATGGGCGTTTTATGGGTGTGCATAATTAATACAGTAGCGTCATTGACCACGTCACTGGGTTATTTTATAGCCAGAACTGCTCGCAAAATTGTGTTAGGAAAAACCAACCCCAAGAATAGCGAGCAGTTCATACCATGGTCAATGTACTCGATTAATCTAATAAATAGCGGACATGACGTAGGATGCGAGCGGCCAGGGGGCGTAGTTTCCTAAAAAACGACCGCAAGTTTTGTACGCTCGTTCAGACCTAGAGGCGTGAACAGACCGCAAACAGCGAATGGTTCATTTGAATAGCCACCCCTATTTTCTTGACGAGCGAACGCAAATAGCGTCCGGCTCTGAATCAGGCCCTTAATGTGTTATATAGTATATTTTCCTAAATCTAAAATGATGAGCATGGTAATATACATATTTTAATGTTATGTGAGATAAAATAAGCTGATGAGTGGAGTTAAGTGGCAGGGGACTAAAGGTGCCCATCCACTAGCAGACATGAAAACGACTGCACGATTACGACATTGTAATCGTGCAGTCGTTTGTCAGTCTGTGATGAGCCTGCACTGAACGAGCAGTCGTTCAGTGCAGGCTCATCAATCATCTGGAAACATGCTGAACCCGATGATATCGTCAGATTGTCCAGCATGTTTGCACGATGATAGATGTCTAAACGACCAGCGGGCACGCGCATCACTGGTCGTTTAAGACATTATTACAAATGATTTGCAAACGATTTATGAACGATAGCGATATCGCTATCATTCAATCGCTCTCCTAAATCATCTAGTGGATGGGCACCTTAAGGCAGCAGCACTGCACTGCTCTCCATTACTGACCTGCAACTGCAATCCAAACCATATTTGCCGATTTTCAAAACGCTTTTTACTATGTAGACGTATGCTGTGTTGCTGTAATGTGGATGGCGGAAGTTGCATCACTGCCATTCACTTGTTATTTAGGAAGTGCCTCTGCAGCCGTTGTTCGGCATGACTACAGCTACAGTAGTAAAGACACACTTCTGCAGCTTTCCAGAGTAGGGATGGCCATTGGCCATCGATGGTTGACAATCATCAATGGTTAAACACTGAAGGCTGTTGGTTTTACCATCGATGATGGAGATCCAATGGTTCTCCACCATCAATGGCACAGAGCCCCCACCATTCCTTTTTCTCTTTCTCCTGGCGCCGAGATACGGAGTCTAGTCCCGCCCCCCAATGTGACCCTCGATGCTCCGCCTCCACCTGATTGGCCTACTGCCCAGTGAATAATAGAGCACAGCTGACCATCAGTGGGCAAAACCATTGTTGGTTCCCTGTTGATGGTTTTATACTCTCAATGTTAACCACCAATGGTACCATTGGTGGTTAAGCCACTGATGGCCATCCCTACACCAGGGTCCAGTGGTGATTTGCACATAAACCACTTTACAGACTACTCCTATGCTAGCAAATGATGTAAAAAAAAATAAATGGGAAAGGTAATCTCTGACCCCTAACATGTTTTTTGAAATTGTCAATCTTTATATAGGAGGAGAAAATTGACATTATCGTGTTAGCTGGGCAGGAACTGGTCAAAGAAACACATGGTGGAAAATCGCATGTAGCTATCATTGCAGGTCGTCCATTAAGTGTTACCACAATACCTTGTATGTTTTTTATTTTCTGTCAATAAACAGCAAAATTAAAGAGATTCTGTGGTACAGAACATAGCTGAAAGCTTCCGCAAATATTGTCATAGGATAATTTGTGGTGAACTGAAGTTTTCTTTTTTAAGATGATTAAAGTACAGAACTGACGTAACAGAAATCAAACAAATGTACCAGTTAGGTTGCATAAATTCTAGTTAGGACACAGAAAGTAACGAATCAGGAGAGGGTATCACAGGACACTTAAACAGATACTTTCAGATGTGTCCTCAAGTAGTTATCCTATTGGCCAGACAATACTTAGATAGAGGGGCATTGAGTGATATGTTAAGGAAAAGAAAATAACTCAACATAATACTAGCTTGTGATACCTTCGCACGAGATGTCTAGAATTAAACCCATGCAAAAGTCTGGCCCGAAGGATATTTAAATGAGGTTACATCTGGAGAACACGTATTGCACAATCTATCTCGAAGCTAGCTTTCTAAAATGTGGAAGTCGTTGAAAGCACAGTGTAGTTGTCATTTCCCCTTAAAACCCACAGCTATACTATCTCTCCAATACTGAGTCGTCATTTTCTACAGCTGTTCTTATTAAATGTAGCTGAATAAGCAAGATAAAAATAAGTCTTGACAAAAATGCTTCGAGAAAAGAAATAATAATGCAATATAATTATATGCTTCCACATTCTATTATAATTAAGTGGATGCATAGTGAGATTGAGATCAGCCATTTTTGCCTGTCCTAACACATGCATTTTCACTAGATGGTATCTTATTCTTTTTAGAAGTTAATCAGTAAATACCGTACATTAAAGCTGCATTACCATCGACTGCAGCTTTAAAGGTGGGCATGAAAACATGGATCGCATCATTGTGCAACGAGAGACGCGTTTCACCACAAATCGTGTCATCAAGCACCTAGACTGCCCACTTCTTTGGAAAAGTCGAAAGATCTGGAAGGCTGGTTTATTCTCTTGGTAGTCCAGGAGAGCTCCCCAATCTTTGGGAGCCCCCCAGACTTTCCTGGAGAGTAGGCAGGTATGCTGGTGCCAAAACAGGGGATACTAATACATGGAGCCATTTGTTTCCAAGTTCCTCCAGTCATTCTTGTAGCCACAGACGAAAAAAACCAGTGGAATGTGAGAAGGTCCTGGTATGAAAGTTGGAATGTAAGACATTCAATATGTCGACAAATACAAAACTTTGCCAGTGAAAATGTTTACACCAAGCCCTAACCATAATCCTAATGATTTTTTGACTGCTGAAATTTTTCCTGTCGAAATAAGAGACGACATTATGACTGTTGACCTACCGACCCACACCAGGGTAAGCAGGAGGACCAATTGTGGCTTCTTATTGTCCCTCCTCCACAAACCCTTCTGCCGCTGCCATTTTAAAGTAGCTAACGGAATTAATTTGCTGGTTCGTTGACACCCAGGAAAAAGTTTAATTTGCCAGTTCTGTATTCTGTAGTTTGTATTTTTATAGCATTGCACTCTAACTAAGGTAGGAAGAAGCTGAATAAGATTGATGGCGTAGGTGGTAGTGCAGCTTCAACAGAGACAGGGTAAAGACTATTTGTGTGGCACCTACACAGAATAATAATGATACAGAATAAAATAATAACAGTGTATAATGAGCAGTCAAGCTGCATTGTTTTCTATGAGCTTTGACACTATAGGTCATTACTATAGATCTCTTCACCTATGTTCCTGCTGCATCTAGCCCTACAGTATTAATAATATATAGTTGACGGAGATTAATTAACACAGTCTCTGCTGTATTTGGCCTCACATTTGTAGTATGAGCTAATGGTCTCATTACCATTTCCGGAGATTGTTTGGAAAAGAACCAGAGGGGGGATTCCTGGCCTTACTGCTAAATACTCGTAGTCTCGCAGTTGAATTGTCCTTTTACTAAATTGCTGCAATAAAGATCCTGAAGACTGATCAATGATTGTGGCTGCTTAGTGTACACACAGGCTTAATTTGTACTGAATGTTGCGCTGGATATTTATGAAAAGGTCAGGCATAGGCAGACTCTTCTGTTCTTTCTCATGCTGAGGTTTCCAGAGCAACGTTGCCTGGGCGAGTCTCTCAAACCAGTAACGCCGCTCCCTGGCTGTGCCTTATTAAACTGTATCCTGATGTGTCGTTTTAACTTGCCTGTCCTGTAAATTGTGGATTCCCATCATTAAGATAACAGCTGAAGGAGACAGCCCTGATTGTAGAATCTGAAATGCAGAACAGGTTGTGTCTCACAGGCAGCAGAACTTACTTTGTGCTGCTGCTGAGCCTTACATTCATACATACATATGGAGATGTAAGAACTATGTTTTAGTACGCAGAGCTAATCTACCATAAACCCTTTGTCAGTAAGAAGATGGGATTACAGGAGGCGAGTCATTATGAATGTGCTATTATTATCTTGGTTGTCAGCAGAACCATCTATGTGATATACAAATAAGGTATTTGCTGCGATTATTCCGTGTAAATGAAATGATCATACAGGAGTAAGAAAATGTATGTAATATATATTGCCCAGTAAGTCATCTGTATGCAAAAAATAAATTTATAATCGGTATGTTGCATAGTCGGAAAATGGTCATAAACACGTTCTGCACATTACTCTCTCCACGATTCGGTATGTTTTGTTGATGATTAGATGTAGACATTAATCACAAACATGACATGAGAATGACGACATGGTCGTAATGTCGACATGTCACTTGTTTACACGTTCTGCATGTCGACATTGACCAAATTGACAATGAGCATGGGTTCCAGTGATTGAGGCTAATGGCGCAAAAGTATGGCTGCGGCAATAAGTATGTCCCTAATCCTAATGTCAGCATTTCACTTGTTGAAATTTGCAATGTCCACATGTCGACATTTTGCAGATGTCAACATGTTATCCGTCAACATTTCATGATGAATGTCGACTTTGTGACCGGCGACATTGATGTGGTTTGTCTTTGCTAATAAACATAAAAACCATACCTCCCAACATCTTCAGTCTTGAAATTGGGAATTCTGGGCTTCCCCCAGGCTCTCCCCGCTCTGTGAACAGATGGCATGCACATGTGATCAGCATCTATTCACGCGCTGCTCTGCTATGCATGGCAGTGGTGGCAGTGCACCCTGCAAATTCCCCCCATTGCGGAACACAGCGGCCTGAGGGAGGGACAGCGGTACAGTCAGGGCTGTCAAGAGAAATCCTGGGCCCCGGCATTTTGGGGGCATGGCACCTGTTTAGCAGCTTTAGAGAAACCAGTGAGTGCCGGACCTTGTATGTAAGTGTATGTATGTATGTGTGTGTGTGTGTATATATATATATATATATATATATATATATAGTGTTCACTCTAGCTCCGGCGGCAGGCAGGGTGCCGGAGCTAGAGAGGGCAACTTTGTGTGCGCGGGCGAAAAGGGGGCGTGGTCATAAAAGGGGGCGTGTCTATAAGACGCGTCCCCTTTTTCATCATACTTGGGGGCATGCCCGGCACTTACGGACATGCCGGGCAGCCCCCAAGCGCTGCAGACAGGGAGAACAGATGCCGGGCGCATGCGCCCGGCGTCTATTCTCCGGCGGTGACCGGGTCACCGCACATTTCTCCACCCGCGGGACACTGCGTCCCGCGGGTGAAGACTGCACCCACAGCCTGTGAGGGCAGGGTGCTTTTTGCCCTTCTTCTGGAGGGCAGGGTGCTTTTTGCCCTCCAGAAGGAGGGCAGGGTGCCGCACCCTGCTAAAACAGCCTAGCGGGAACGCTATATATATATATATATATATATAAAATATGAAAATTTGGCGCTAATTATATAGGAGATAGGTAAAAAAGGCACTTTTGAACAGAGATTAATCAATAATAACTTTGATGCACTCCCCTTCTTTCAAAAGGGTGTCAGCTGTATCAGAAAAATGGTGTCAGTTGGATTCTGACACCTAGAAATGTGATCATTAAATGGATTTGATATGGAGCGCCTGAAAGTGCTAAGTGCCCTGTGCAAATAAATAATTAATTAATTGAGAAATTGAGGGTATATCTCAACCACTCTCACAATGCAAGCTGAAGTGTATATGTGCAACAATCAGTGCAAATTTCATAAAAAACATATATAAAAACTAAGAATAAGTACTAATAGCAATATAAAGTGTTCTGGTGCATTTAAAGTGTCATTGGTGCATACGTGCATATCACAATGATGTGCTGATTTTACTAAAAAATGGTATACAATTTATGTCAAGATTACGACAGTAACTGTGCAATAAAGGTTTGCACAGAAAGCATGAACTTGGATAACATCAAGTAATACCCCTTTTCCACCTAAATTCCGGGTCTGACCCGGAGTTGGAACAAATTTCCTATCCGGATCAGACTCCGGAATTTTGCTGGCGCCGACTCGGGATATTCCCGAGTCGGGTCCGCTCACACCGGAGTCTGGTCTGCATAGACCCGGCTTTTCCGGAGTGAAAGTGGTCGCTCCAAGCGCCACTGAAGCTGGACCAATCGGCCGGCTAGCAGTGCACTCCAGGTCATCGTGACCCGGAGTGCGCTGTTCTCACAGCAGGGTTATAGGGGTATAAGAAAAATATAAAAAAATATATAAAAAATGTGTCCTGATGACGGGGGGCGGACCCCGAAACGTTGCACAGTAAAGCACTGGATTTTGTTTGATTACTGCAGTCTGGGGGGTAAATTTACTAAGATTCGAGATGGTCCCGATTTTCAAAGTGATTTATCTCACTGGTACTCGCCAAAATTCGGGTGATTTAATCCCTTTTTTTTTACCAAATTTACCAACAGGCGATTTGAGGCTAAACGAGTTTGCCGATGGTGAAGCAAGAATGAGATATTTCTCCTGAGTAACTCGTTTTGCAGGAGATTACTCACCCGAGATTGCAGTGTTTTCTCTCTGCAAATCTCTCCCGAGCTAGCAGCCAGCATATATCAGTGAGATACAGTATGTGCTTGCTGCTTGTGTTTTAACCCTTGTAAAAATTAGAAAAATGTTTTAAATAAAAATGACGTGAGGTCCCCCCCAAAAACATTAACCAGCCCGGACATGCCAGCTAGTGCTGGTTCTTAACATTACAGGGAAAAAAATGTGTTAAGAATGTGTTAAGAACCAGCAACAGGCAGCAGGGACAGAACTTTATATATACGGAGAAAAAAATTGACGTGAGGTACCCCTTATATTTAAAACCATCCCTGGACCCTTTCTAATGGGGGACTGATGCCACAGCCGGGGGTGCCCTTTCACCGGGCCCCCCAGCCGCAGCATCAGCTCTGACCATTAGTCAGCCCAGGCCAGGGATCCTTGGGGAGTTGGGGACCCCCCCAATAAAGGGGTCACCGTCTCCAGGGCACCCCTGGACCAAGCTGATAGCCCGGGGCTATCCCCGCCACCCCTGAGTGGTGGGTGGCGGGTTGATAGTGTTAGGTGTAGTGTAAAAATTTTAATTTTCATCATTGTCTTTACAGTGGAACTACAGGTCCCAGCAAGCCTCCCCCACATGCTGGTACTTGGAGAACCACAAGTACCAGCATGTGGGGCATTAAGGGCCCTGGTACCTGTAGTTCACCTGTAAAGAAATGGTTAATAAAACACACAACACACCGTGAAAATAAAGCTTTATTGCATCCATAAATACACACATACTCACCTGTTTCCTGATGTTCCCGTCACCTTGTCAACGTACAGTATCCCAACGAATTACCTGTAAAAAAAAGATCCAATACTCACCTTTATGTCCCTCGATGTTCTCCGCAGAAATCCAATACGTGCCCGGGACACAGTTTAACAACATGCTTCTGCCGCGAAAGTTAGATTTAGGATTGTTTAGTTTGTCCCATTACTTTTGGCCCCTTAAAAAGTGGGAGGCACATATAGAAACCGTTGTAATTCCTACACCGTTCACCTGATTTGGATGTAATTACCCTCAAATGAAATCTGAAAGTCTGCAGTTAAAGCACATCTTGTTTGTTTCATTTCAAAGCCATTGTGGTGGTGAATAGAGGCCAAAATATGAAAATTCTGTCAATGTCCTAATATTTATGCACCTGTGTATATATATATATATATATATATATATATATATATAGATATAATATACATAGCTCATACATTAATGGAGATGGATGCATTTATTATATTTATAAATGAGTTATATGGAATTTATAAATGTAAGGCTTTTAGCAGCTGCAGGACCACAGAAGTCACTCACAGTTTTATAGCAGTCAGTGGCGCGCGCTCTTCCCTCAGGCAGACACACCGCGATCTCCCAGCCTGCCATTCAGTTTTCTTGTCCCTCCTAGTCTGGAGCACGGAGAAGAGAGAGAGCACCTTGCGAGATGACGATATCATCATCTCGTGAGACCACTAGCTCCGCAGCAGCGAAGCGGAGAATGTGAGTGAAACACAGGCGGACTGACAGTGCGGTGACAGAGACTAATCCCGCCCCCTCCCTCCCGAACTGCCGCCCGATGTCGCAGAGCTTTTAATAAAAGTGAATTTAAACAAAGAAAAGGTTTGAAAACAAATGGCTACTGGTATGCTGCGGGCGGCCCGGGCTCCCTGGCATGGCCGGGCCCCGGTAATCAGTAGCCACTCCCCCCCCTCTCTCGGCGCCCCTGGGTACAGTCCCTGAAAAGGGGGATTGTCCCGCCGAAAGCGGAATAGTTGGGAGGTATTTACAAAACTGTTCCTTATTCAAAATTTTTGTCAAAATGATTAGCTTGCTGCCTCACTCCACTGATGTCCTGAGTTTGAGTCCCACCAAGGCCCTATCTGTGTGGTGTTTGTATGTTTTCCCTGTGTTTGCGTGGGTTCCTCTGGGTGCTACTGTTTCCGACGACAATTCGAAACATACTGATAGGTTAGTTGGCTTCTGACAAATATTAACCCTAGTCCAGTGGTTCCCAAACTTCTTTGAATCAAGGCGCCCTAGAGTATCAGCATTGTTTTCACGGCACCCCTAAGCCAAATGTTTGTTATTGAGAAATTCAGAGAAAAATTTAGTAAAGTAAACTGTGCTTACCTGTCATCTTTAGGCTCAGTTATGTGATGGGGACAGGTTTGCGCTTCTGTTTGTCCACATATTTACATTACATTGAACATAAATAATTTGATTTGGTGCTGGACCACCAACCTGAGGCACCCCTGCAAGTGTCCCGAGGCACCCCAGGCTACCTAGGCACACAGTTTGGGAACCACTGCCCTAGTGTATTTATATATGCATGTACTGTATGTACATGTGGTAGGGGATATAGATTGTAAGCTCCCCTGGAGCAGGGATTGATGTAAATGGCTAAATATTCTCTGTAAAGCTCTGCGGAATAAGTGTTGCTGTATAAATAACTTAAATAAGTAAAGGGAAATAGCAGAATATGTATGGAAAACTTTAAAAGCAATAATAACTCCTATTACTATTAGCCAACTTTCCCCTCACTTCCTCCTCTAACCACACGGCTATAACGTAACAGGCTCTGTGGTCAGCTTTACATATAACCCAACACATTCTTCGTCATGGAACAATTCCAGCGTCAGTCTTTGGTTATAACAGTGTCTTATGTAAAGAGAAAAGGAATTGAGCAATCACAAAGGGTTATTCTTGTCTGAGGCAAAAACACCTAAAAATGATGAGACATGATCTGATCCTTCTATATACGGAGGGTGTTTTCCTGATAATTCCGATAGCTATACAGTATATAATACAGAGGTTGTGATGTTCTAAATGTGGGAAATATTTTACACATACTGATGATCTATTGCTCATCAGAGGAGTCACACAGGCAAATAAAGAAAACTATTCTATTTTCTGAATGTGGAAAAGCTTTTGCATTGAAATAAAAAAAACCTCTTGTTCACCATCAAAACACTCACACGGGAGGGCATCACAGCGCTATAATTGCTGCTGAATGACGATACCAGAAGGAAATCTATGTAAGAATACCTTATTACTTGAATAAAGCAGTTTCTCACTGACCAATAAGTTTACTTTTTTGCAGATTTTTATGTATGTTCATTTTTAATATATTCTCTTTTTGCACATGACAGATACAATAAAAACATAAACATAAAGTCAGCAACACACATTACACAAATACATCAAAAATGTAAATAAATAATAAACGAACATTTACAAAGACAAAAGCATGGGGGGGGGATCTTGGCGTACGATTTGAAAAGACCACCTAGGTCTCCAACAAAACTATATAAATCCCAGGCTAAATCAATGTAGGGGATGTATGTTTTTTTCTTCCTTTTACAATTATTTGTCAATTTACTTTTTTAGCTATGGTTCTCTCAGTTTCACTACTGTGCACTCGTGAACCCTGACCTCCTGGTCTTACCTGCGAGAATCCTCTGATACTGGCTCTGCCATGCCCGCCGAATTACTGAGGTCAAATCCATTGCAATCCTGACTCAGAATCACAATGTAAAAAAGAACACGCCATCATCCCAATTTCCCCCCAGTAAAACTGTGCAAGCCCCATATTTACTAAGCGGCGGGTTTAGAATTTGATGCAAAGTCTGTTAAGTCTATGACTTATACTTCAATAAGGGTTTCTTAATTACTTGGACACAGTGAGTGAGCATGCTTCTTTACTGTAAAACAGCAGGAAAACCAAAGACACACACTAGAGATTCATACGCCAACTAATACAAACAAATAATAAGTTCCGTTGTAACCTTCCACCAGAATACATACAAAGCAATGAGAACTATATAGACCACAAAGTCGACAGAATCCGCTGTGCGGGGGGAGTGACCATGTGATCGTATCATCGTGGCCCCGCCCCTGCTACACAATACCAAGATTACCGGCATTGTGAACCAGGGGGAGGGGCCATGATGACGTGATTCAGCGCAAGTTGCATCATTGCCTTCCTCCACTGCCGTGTTGTGTGTGTAGGGGGAGTCCAGGGGCAGGTGGCCGGCTGGGAGACTTGCCCGCTTTTCCACGGTGCTGGGAGCGCCACCCAATTTGGGAGCCTTCCAGTTGTTGCCGGAGTGTATACAAGTATGGTCTAAATAGTTGGCAACATCTTTGCAATATTGGCTATATCTATTCTCATTCTTTGCCAGTGAAAGTTTTCATTTCTGTGAGCCTAGTGTCCAATGTAGCGTGTGTGTGTGTGTGTGTGTGTGTGTGTGTGTGTGTACTCTGCTCATGGGTTCAGAGGGGATGCTACAAGCCTGTAATGTGTTGCTGCAACGGCATAGAAAATCCTATAACGTCACATCAACTCTCACCCATTACACCCCAATATCGTCCTTAAATGGCAGATTTTGGCGGCTGCGACCAAAAATCTGTGATCTCAGGGCTATTTTAAGCAGTTTCTCACAGGACGAGCAAAGCTATTGGATAATTGAATCAACCTCTAAAGGTGCCCACACACATATCGATATACTTACGATCAGACCATGTGTCCGATTTCGCTTGAAATTCCCCGGCAGCTCAGCACACAATATGCTGTCCAATCGTCATCAGATCTCCTGCAGCCAGACTTTTTTATAGTGCGTTGTGTCCTAGATTGTCAGATCTGCCGTACAGCGCAGCAGATCTGACGACGCGATGTGCGACCTGTGGGGGCGCGCATCGCATCATGATTGTGAGTGGGGACTCACGATTTGGGCATTTTTTACCCGATCTGTCATTCCGATGTGTCGGAATCGGCCAGATCGGGTAAAAAATCGCTGTGTGTGTGGGCAGCTTAAGTACCAATTGTACTGCAGCATTAATCACTCATTTACAGGGTTCCAGCATAGGAACCTTTCTGCTGTGCACTTGTTTCCCGATCCCCTTAGCAGAGTACACACCCTCACGGACCTTGTCATACCAGCTGTAACATTGTAAGTACTAAACAAGAAAATTTGAATGGCATTTTTCAATAGACTTTCTCAAAACAGAGGACACCGACACATGTGGATGTCTTAATTTTGCATTTAAATTCAAGTTCTACAGAAAACTATATAAGTTGTCAGTTTCAACATTTTGCACAACTTAAGGCGGCGTTGTGTTTTGCAGACTAAATCTAGCATTGCATAATTACACATAGGCCCGTATTCAATTTGAGGCGAAAAGCCGTTTTCATGTGTTTTTGGAGGAAACTTTTCACCGATGACGTAATTTTCGCCTGTTTTGACTTTACTCCGTATTCAATTTGAAAAACTTTCCGCCTAGGCGGAAAGTCAATGCAATCTAATAGGCAGAAAAGTTTCGCCTATGAATGGGAGGCGGAAAAATGTGCAGAATCGGAGTTTTGGGGTGCAACATTGCGGGAACCCCCCTGCAGCCTTCAGACAGTCCCCCAAAGGTAAACTGTGTCAAAAAATTTTTAACAAACACTTATGAACACCCCAAAAAATGACTTTGAATTTGGGGGCGTAAAAAAAAAAAAAATGTTGGAGGACAAAATTAAAAACTAGCGAAGTTGACACGGGGGGGGGGGGGAGCTCCCCAAGTATGGCCCAGGTGTTTTTTCATTGCAGGTGCTTGCGGCAGGTGTATTTTTTCACGATGTTTTCAACTTTAGCAACTTTTAAATATGCTGATCCCCATTTTCAAGTACCCCAAATTTGCTGGGATAACTTATTTTATGCAAAAAAACCTCCTGAATACTATTCTGCACCACGTATACAAAAATGTTATTTAGCAGCTATTGAGCCCATTTAAAAACACCAAATACTTTCAGTAAGCCAAATTGGGGGTACCATAGCTAACCCCCATGTCAGAGCATCTTTTGGGGGGTGTCAGGCTGATTTCCCCAAATCTGACAGTGCTTTCCGCATGTTCAAGTTTCGCCGGGTCACGTTTTCGCGTACTTTCAAATTGAATATGGGGTAAAGCGGGCATGCGCGCAATACTTTTCCATCTACAAAACACACGATGTAGACGAAAAGTCTGGGAGGCGGAAAAGTATCGCGGCTCGGCTCAAATTGAATATGGCTCATAGTTTTAAAATCCAGATATGGGTTTTTCTTATTCTGCAGAAACCTTCAGCTTCTTTGGGACTTTGTCCCACCAGACCCCCTACCAAGGCTTCATCCCTGGACCTCAATGGCAGACTTCGTCCCACCAAACACCATTTGAAAGCTTCTTATTTTGCCCCTACTTTAGGCCCTGCCACAGAGAACTTCAGGTGTATTTGTACTGGTCCTGGCAATTTCTTATGCATAGTAGCCATCCTTTTGACTGCCACCTCCGGGAGGCAGCCAGGTCGGCACTGCGAGGGGCGGGGCTCGGCAGAGGTGAGCGGGTCTGAGTGTGTCGATGGGTGGGGCTTGGCAGAAGTAGATGGGTCTGGGGCTTCATTGTAGCCCTGCCCCCACTATGCAATGCCGAGGTGACTGTCTTTGTGAAGCTACAATGACGCAGTCTAATGTGAATCGCGTCATTAGCCACCTGTGCCTCTCACTTTACTGGGGCAGTGGGCAGCCACAGCCGGGTGACCCCTGCCACCCGGGGACTTGGAGCCCCTCATAAGTTTTGATGTGGGAAGCTAAAATGCCGAATTTACCAAGCTTCCCCCCGGTAACTAACACCATCACATATTTAAACTTTTTTTAAACACCCCCTAAATTATGTGCGACTGCTGCCTAGGGTCCTCTATAAAAGCTGTGTTGGACTAATTTGTTAATAAGTATGACTTCCATGGAAAAAATGATAGAACCCCAAACTCAACTGCGTCAGCCTTGAAAGAAGAACTCTATAACCTCGAAGTGGGAGAATAGGAGCCCCAGGCTCAGTACATTGTGTTACAGCGCCATCTGGGCAGCCTAAGGAACTGCATGTGATAATCATGTGAGTATTCCTCGGATTCCCCAGAAGCCAAAGTCTTCTTTACACTCCACAAACATTATTGAATGCCAAGATCAAACATGTCAGCTCCATATCCTTTGTTTCCTGCATATATGAATGGTGATTTCCTGAGCATGCATACACACTGTGCTTTGTGTTTAGCATCATTACAGGGGGCGCTACAAAAGTATTAGCCTAGGCTATCCAGAAGCCTTAATCAGGCTCTTCCCGGGCTCAGCTACTGTACATCTGACTCAGGAGGAAAAACTCTATAACCTCTGAGTGGGAAGATAGAACCCCTGGGCCCATCTTACTTGCTCATTAGGAGAGAGAATCAGTGGTTAAGTGTCCTCTTAAGTTAGTGCATGTGCAGAAGGGGTCCTGCGAAACGGGAGCGTGTCACCCCGTCTTCCGAGAGGGACGAGGCTAGGGTCTGCGTCAGTGGATTCAGATTTCCTGACCTTGCAGCTGCCAGGACCCGGCTAGGCTGCGGTAAGCTTCTGCTACCGTAGCCTGGCCAAAGGAGCAATCATCGCGACCGATGGTCTCGATGGTGATCCCAGGCTGCAACCTCAGTCACAAACCTGGGATCACAAATGCAGCAAGGAGGTGTCTGTTTCCTACAGACACCTCCTGCTGTATTTGCATTTGAGAAGTACGGAATTGCACAGCCGGCTCTGCAATTCCGACCATCTCTGAATCAGGCCGCTAGTCCACACTAATTTTTCTGTCATTTCCTGTATATTCATGTACAGTATTTGAAGGTGTGGGGAAGTGAACCAGTGCACAAGGTGAATAATGACCACAACATTAAAGAGGGATGAGCGCCACCATGTGGGAATGACAGCTCTTGTGCTGCCTAATCTATTTAAGTGAACTGTGGGCCTGATTCATTATGGATCGCAATATTGCATACGCACGCAGTTCAACTGTGATAGTATGCTAATCCATTGCGATCGCAATGCAAACTCAGCACTACATAAGGATGCCCACTTTACATTGCACACATCCGTAATACTTAGCAGAATAGCGAAACCATCGAGTACCATCGCAGCCTCACGCACCCTTGCACAAGCTGTGACCTTACTCAGAATTTACTAACAACCACACAAACTATGAGACCTCAGACTGCGTATGGCATCGGAGTGGCTAATTTATGCACGCCCCTGCAGTAGCGTACGAATGCACTGTCACGCCTGCGTTTCCCTGGCTATCCACCGTCACCACCCACAAACGGTGCTTCCTGTCAATCAACCTGCGAGGGGTCTGCGTAGCCTCTGCGATCACAGTCCCGATCGCAATGGCTAGTTCGCGCATGCGCAGTGCAATGCATAGGCATGCGCAGAACGCAACAATCGGCCGATTGCGTGCGTAATCACAGTTGTGTACGGTAGTGAATCAAGTCCTAGTTTGAAGTGTGGCATCTGAGATGGGAGACTGGGCTAGAACCCAGGTGGCTGACCCAAATGCACCTCAAATGTAGATACTGAGCGAGACGCACCTGCAACACCCACCAGGAAAATAGGCAGCTAACTTGGCATCGGTGACATGGCAGGGACTAGCTGCTAATGGGTTAAGTCTACACTGAAATCATATTCATGTGTGTTAGGTAAGAAGCTTTGATTTAGGGGAGGGGCAGCAGTAAATGAATCATGAGGCTCTCATGAATATTTAATTGAAGTGTATTTCTTAATAACATCTTTCAATATTTAATTTATTTTGAGCTGTTTGCATTTGCTCAGCAGTCGTAAAGATTAGGCGTGATGCTGAGTGGGTTTATATGAAGGTAAATAGCGCTTGTTGTTTGGGTAATACTTAGTAAGATACGCCCGGGGCTACACAGTGACACAAGGGGGAACTTACTTTCTTTCTGCCTCTCCTAGGAAATCATGGAGGAAATTAGTGAGACCTTTGTTGTCACACTGATCTATAGCAATAACCCTACCTTACTAAATGTAGAATGTTTATCAGTGTGTGTGGATCACGGTACAGTTAGCGACTCCATCTTGCACTGAGCAGATGTAGATACACAAATGCTCTGTAATCAATCTTTTAAAAGATGTAGGAACTTAAGCCGGGTACACACTAGATGATATGTCGTCTGATCCGGTGGATCGAACAACATATCGCTACATCGGGCAGTGTGTACCTGCTATATCGCTGACGATGTGTTTCGGACCTGCATTGCGCATGGCTCTCGCTGTCGCTCCCGGCATCGGCAAATGTGTACACACTTACCGATGCCGGGACCCGCCGTACGTCACATTGGCTGAGTACACATCGTTTAGTGTGTACCCAGCATTAGGTTCAACGATAAACTCTTGGCTGTAGCTGAGAACCTCAAGGATTATATATTGTGTATATTAGATCATATTCTGAACCTATAATTTGTTTTAGTGTGAGTCGTTTAACTGTATCCCAAATATTGATATCCCAGATTAATAGCACTATCTCCTTTTTATAGTGTTCCCCTTTATGTAAGAAGTATTTACAGTATATTGCTATCGACACAGCCTGAGGGAAGAGAATGGCCTGGCCCTTGTCACTAGTAGTCCAGAGGGGGTTTGGGGCGAGGTGAAGGGTAGTATTTAAGGAGATACCAGCTTAAAACTATGTGCAGTCCATAGAAAGAGTGTTTTAATGTTTTAGCTCCTTATGTCTGTGGGAGACAGTGTCAGGTATCTATGGGGGAGATGTATCAAATCTTGGAGAGAGAGAGATACAGTGGAGAAGTTGTCCAAAACAACTAATCAGCTTCTAGTTGTCATTTTACAGGCTGTGCTAGAAAAATGACAGAAGCTGATTGGTTGCTATGAGCAACGTCTCTGAGATTTGATAAATCTCCCCCTATTAGAAGTCCCTTGATGTCGCTCCATCCTCTGTCTCTCAGCCTCCTTTCCTGTATTTGTTACAAGACTTTCTTGTTTAGTGTTTCTGACAGGCACCATGAAAAGCAAGTGTGAGGGGTAGATAGAGGCGGTGGAGGAGGGATGGGGCATATCAGGAATTTATATTGCACATATATAGGGGGAAGTCTTATCTGGAAAGATTACAAGAACAATTGTAGTGCACCAATCAGCTTGTTTAATTGCTGTTGCACAATGTACAGTAAGCCAATCTGTATGAATGTATTAGTTATATTCTTTCATAATGCCATTAGATAAAGGTATTTATGAAGCACATATCCAGATCAGAGAAGTGGTTTCCTTTCCTATATATTAAACGCTACGGCTGTCTGTCACTGAGTACTGCGAACTGTAGCCATCTCTGGTGATAGCAACCCCATGCTGGCCAACTGAACAAAATAAAAAAAGGGTACAAGTGGTGGGGCACATCATTTATTACATCTTTATTAGAACATGTCTAAAATAAATATATTCAGTTTGTCTGTGTCCTATTTTATTTTAATTTTTGCAAAATATTTGAACAGAGTGGTGCACTAACAAAAGGTGATTAGAAGGAAAAGTGATAAAACCAAATGGTAGAGCACTTTGTGCAGAAAATCGCACTATGATATTTGGATTAGTAACTCTGATCTGCTCAATAATTAAATTGCACAATGGTCACCTTTCTCTTATGATCAATGATACTCTGACATATTGGCTGTACAATATTATGCTAGCTATCTCCTATTTCAGTGTTGGCTAACCTTGACACTCCAGCTGTTATGGAACTACATAACCCAGCATGCACTGCTACAGTTTTGCTATTAGGGCATGCTAAAACTGTGGCAGGGCATGCTGGGATATATAGTTCCACAACAGCTGGAGTGTCAAGGTTAGCCAACACTGTCCTATTTAATAAGGCAGCAGTGATACAAGTACTGCCAGTAACCTCTCCAAGTTTATCCGTTTGCTGTAAAATTACTTCCCCAACCACTAGGTCACACTCTCTCTTTTGTCCAAGTGGCCGACCGCATGTCCAATGCACTGGGGAACCTGTTCAGGCACAACATATAAGTGCACCAACTAACTCATATTCACTCCATATGTACCAATATTCAAGCAAAAATAATTACTCACAGGAGATTGTAACTCGAGTTACCAATAAGTGGGTGTTCCAGGTAAACTCAACTTACATTAATTGGGACTAGGGTTGGTCATCGATCATCGATGGCTAGTTACCTAGTTACCATCAATAGTTTGCTGGCGATGGTCAATGATTTTACCATTGATGGCAGAGGTCCAATGGCAAAAAGTTCCTCACTTTCTGCTGTGCACATGGATGACCCTGGTCTTCTTACATGTGCACATTTGTGGTGCAGAACCATCAATGGTTTCCAACAATGGTTAGTACCCTTTGACCATTGATGGTTACACCTTCGATGGACTAGCATAATTGGGACCAGTACCAATCTCTTGTCTCAGCTTATCTCACCTCTTTTCAATAGAATGTGACTCACTGGTTCCTCCTGAGATTACCAGCATTGTAAAGCAGTGGGCAGGGGCCACAATTACGCGATTCAGCAGGGGGGCCTGGAGGTATGTGGGCAGGAGGTGGCCGGCAGGAAGACTTGCTCACTATGCTGGGAGGCTGGGAGCAATTTCGGGAGCCTCGCAGATATACCGGAAGTATAGACAAGTATGCATAAAGTAATACAAGCGTATTTCTGTTTTCCACATATAATGCTACAATGATTCTACTTAAACATATTTATGGAGATATTGGGGCTGATAGTGAAGGGGTTTACACACCCACATGGTACTGGCCACACCCACACAGTACAGGTCACACCAGTGGCATAAATTCATCCCAGACGGCCAGTGGCAAGTTATAATTTGGTGACTCCCCCCTTTAAAAGGGAAAATAAATATGGTGCATATCGATCTATCTATCTACCTACACACACAAACACAACACACTAATATAGAATATGTTTATTTGTTTCTATAAGACCTATTTAATAAAGTCAACTTACACCCTTTTTCAGGAGACACCGGTAGCTAAGGCTATTTCTGTCATGATCCGGTGCAAGTGTTCCTCTGTGGAGGACGGTAAGCCGGGGGTTCGGGTGACCTGGGAAGTGACTGTACTAGGTCTCCTAGTTGCGGCCGAACACAGGTTTGGCTAGACCTGCCCAGAGGCGCGGAGTCTATCTCACTTGGTGGTTTTCTCCAGTGACCCCTCCAATTGGGATTTGGTTTTCCGCTGCACAAAGTGAGCAGGTCGCGGCCCTCTGGACAGGTACCTGGGAATGGCAGAAGACCGGAAACTATATTTAACTAAGCAAATGCTAGAGCACAGGAGGTAAACTGGATGCTTAGATATTGGAACGCTGTTAGGGATCCTAATCACAGGCTAGCATAGGAATACTGGAAAGTGTACTGAGAATCACTGAGAAATCCAAGTGCTGATTGCACAGAAAAACAGAGGCATATATTGGGAATTGCTAGATATGTTTGGAGCTGATTTGCAGAGACAAGACACAGAGCAAAGAACACAAACATATACTGGAAAGCTATAAATGTAGGTGTTGACTGCACAGACAAGACACAGAGAGAAGTGGACACAGGTACATGTAGTAATCCCAGTCGCAGGCTAGCTTGGAAACACAGAAAAATGTACAGGAACTGCAACAGATTCTGGAGCTGATAAACACAGTGAAACACAGAGGGAAGACAGGAATAAACTGGGGAAGCTAGTAATGCTGGTACTGGACAAAGGCAATTACTGGGAGAGTGCTGGGAGGTCCAGCTGTGAGCTAATTAGTACTAGCAGGTAATCTGACACCTCATTGACACAGGGTAATAGCCACAGGAAAGCTGCAATAGAATTAGCAGCACTTCTACAAAGACACACAGGAAAGAGACATGAAACACTGAAGTACTGTGAGAAAGCTAAAGTCTCAGACTAATGGTGGGTACACACTGGGCGATATTACTGAGCGACTGCACGATTACGACATCGTAATCGTGCAATCACTCAGTAATCGTGCATAAATCGTGCACTTTTATGCCGGAAACGACCAGCTATGCGCACTCCCGCTGGTCGTTTCCGACATTGTCCATCGCCTGAACATGCAGCACAATCTGACGACCTCGTCAGGTTGCTGCATATTGGGGAATGGGGGAGAGAGCCCGGCGCTGAACGATATCGTTAATGATATCGTTCAGCGGCTGTGCTCAATGTCATGAACGACATTGAGCACAGCCTGCCGGGGACACACTACACGATATCGCTCAGGGAGCATATCGTCTAGTGTGTACGCACCTTAAGGGTTAGCATGGAAGCTAATACAGGAAACTGGAAAACTGTGAGCAGGCTGTAGCAACACGCTGAAGGTTTTAGCACAAAGCAACAGTGGGAGTATCACAGGCACTGGAATAACGAAGTTGAACAGCAGTTACTTGTTCCTGGAGTCAGACTTAAATACCCCTGGGTGGCTGATCATTGGATCACAGGATCAGCTGAGTGACCACAGGACTATCATTGGGAGAAACTAGTCAGGTGAAACTAGTCAACATGGCCGCGCCCATGCCCGGCACCCCGGAAACCAGGACGCACGCATGGAAGCCCTAGCGGACCCCAGGGAGAATACTCAGTCACCACTCCCAGCGTCTGGACACCTAAGCCCAAGGACACCAGCGCAGAGGTGAGTAGCGGCCGATCCCAGGCCGCATCCTGACAATCTCAATGTGACGTTAGCTGCTGTTGCCTATGGGCTACATATCGCAAAAAAGTACTGGGAGAGGGATCCGTAGCATCCCTCCCTGGCACTCTCCACTTAGACCATGCATGCACAGTAGCGCTGAAGAAGAAGTGAAGGGTTGTGATCCCCTTCCGTTAATGTGCCTGGTACACATGCAAAGGTATACAGCTCTCTCATCGTATACCAGAGATATAAGATAAGGTTTAATATTGCAATGTTGTCTATTATAAAGATGGGGACTGCACTCAGGAATGTAATGTATGTTTGTATGTATGTATGAAGAGTGACCTTAGATACAGCCCTGAGGGTAATTAGGAGTATATACAGCTATTCATTAGTCACAGATAAGATAGTGACCTGTATAGTGCAATTAGCATGAGGCTTAGAGTCCTCCTGGTGGAGGGGAAAGCCACCAGATGTGGGGTGGGGTGCCCTCCTGATACCCCTAATGGAGGGGAAAACTGCCTGATATGGGGGCTTTGAGAACTGAGTTTAGTCAGGCTGTCAAGATAAGACTGCCACTGTGGTGGGACTACAAATCACAAAATGTCCAGTCTACCGCCGACTGCTTTACATGCTGGGAAGTTGCTCTACCAAAGATCTGCTCCCCAGACTCAATAGCTGGAGCCCCAGGCCCCGCTTCCCATGCCCTCTTATCCGCAGCTCCATCCGGTGCATCATTGTTGACATCCAGCTCTTGGAAGAAGATCTGCAGCCGCTCTTATGCTCGGGCCCGACGCACAGGACTCTACTGTATGGGTCCCTGGCTAGGGCTGCCATCAGGGAAGAGTGGGATGGGGGATTGTGGGGGGGGGGCACTGGGACTGCTGCACAGGTCCACGGCTAGGGTTGCCACCAAGGAGGAGTGGAGCAGGGAGTTGTGGGTGAGGGGTGGCGCTGGACCTGTCACACTTGCATAAGAAGCTGCTTTGGAGCCACGACACCAATGAACAGGGACAGGCTATAGATAAAGAGAGGGAAGGAGGTGACAGCTGATGGTCTGACATGGAACCCTCCACTAGTGTATGTTAGCTTCTCAGGTGCCAGGAAGAGGTGCCATGTATTGGGCGTCCATGACTGTACACTCCGGGCACATTTTTACAGCCCTAAGTGGGGTGAATATATTGTTGGCAATGGAGGATGTGCCCCTTCAGTGCTGACTCCTCCATTGCCTCCAATTGTTCTGCCCCTGGGTCACACCCACACAGCAAAGGTCACACCTCCTCCGCTGGAGGCCCTTCATCATTTTAAGATACAGGCCCATGTGGCTTTTAATCTGGCCCTGGTCTTCCCCAGTAACAAGGCAAAGTTATGGTCCTCCAGTTAAACTATTATTATAACTATCTTTTGGTAGGTGCCTTCATTTAATAAAATGATTATTGACCTAAGTGAGTCACACTGTATTAGAAGAACTGCATAAACATGGAATGATCTCTTAACTAACGTCACATTAAGAAAACAGGAAAAAGGTACATTTAGGTTTTAATCTTTAAAGGTTTTATAATATTTAGTAACAAAAAAAAAGATTCTAGTCTTCATTTCCTTTTTAATGAAAGGTTTGTTACAGCAGACTTGGATGAACATAAAACTCCCTCTGTTCATCTCTCTCAGTAGCTCAGCATTGGGTTTAATAAGATAAATCGAAATCTGTCCTGATGGGCAGATCCTGGGGCATCGGATAAACTGCGAGTCTTGTCTCTGAGTCCCCATCGTTGGAATGAGCCGCGGCTCTTCAGCTGTGCAAATGAACAAGTCGCAGCAACTGGGGGTACAATTACTGACATCAGCTGCCTGTTGGTAGCCCTGGAGATGAGAAGGGACAAGAGCTGTTAATAAAGTCATGGTCCCTAGTTCATATCTAGAGACCTAGATGCCTTCGCAGGCCCACACCCGGGCGCACTATTACAAGGGGAATTTCAGAGGTGCCATTAAAGCCAACCTATAAAGAAATGGCTGAGATAAGAAAAATGGCAGCTACCGGGTTACAATTTTTTTATGTTACAGAAGCCAATAAATTACATTGCATTCTTTGACGTACAGCAACTGTACATCACATCCTGACGCCTAATTGCATGTTAATTAACATGCCGTTAATTTTAGCACATCATTCCTCCAAATTTAGCAACTATTAAAGGAAATCCACTTTAAAGCCCGTTATGAGACAGATAATTAAAATGACATTGACAAAAAACAATACTGGCAGCTTTAAAGTATGAAATTAGAATGTGTTTTGGTTACCTTTAATTAGTTAATAGCAGAAATGAACATTTCAAATAATCTTTTTAGACTTTCCCAGTGCTTTTATGTGTTTGGGTGCTGGCGACACAGTGTAGCATAGTTTTTCTACTGCACATGAGTTGCACGCACATGCAGCCCGTTGTCTGTGCACAGAGGGCCTGATTCACAGCCGGACGCTATTTGCACTCGCTCGGTCAGAAAAAGGGGCCGCTTATTTAAATTGAGCGCTCGCTCTTTGCGGTCTGTTGACGCCTCTATGTCTGAGCGAGCGAACGAAACATGCGCTCGCTATTTTGTAAAGACGCCCCCTGGCCGCTCGCATCATACGTCATCTCCGCTATTTATTTGATTAATCGAGTACATCGAAAGGCATCTGAACTGCTCGCAGTGCTTGTGGTAGGTTTATCCTACCGCAATCATGCGAACAGTTCAGGCTAAGAAACAACCCAGTGACGTGGTCGATGACGCTGCTTTGTTAATTATGCACACCCTTAAAACGCCCGTTTTGACCGTTTAGCACGCCTGCGTTCGGATCTCCACTCCCCGTTTTCAAGCACTTTCCGCTGTTACCACCCACAAACGCCTCATCCTGTCACTCAAATTAGCAGGCACTCGCTATTTGGCGAGTGCTCGATTTCCGATCGCACTGACTGGTTGGCGCATGCGCCTTACGACCCCTACCCATGCGCAGTTGTGCGAACATCGCTCGGAGCGAACGAGCGGCTCTGAATCAGGCCCAGAGTTGCAGTACTGATGTATTGGGTGTTCATATGCGGTGACCGGTGGGGGGCGGCTAATCAGAAGCATGGAGATGCTGCATCCTATGGGAGTGTCGCTAACAGTGGTTGCATATAGACTCTTCATTCCTCGTATTGGAGGCCATACTGAAACAGAGAATCTGGACCTAGCATGGGACTAGTGCAAGTTTTCATATTGTGATCAATGTTGTGTCTAGAGACGCACAAAGTGGTTTTTGAATGTCTAAAGATGCTCAAGGTGGGCGTCTCAGTCCTTGCACATTCAGGAGCACAGCTATACACCAGGTAAGGGCTGTGCAGTGGCGTTACCATAAAATCACAGACACTACAGCAGCAAAAGATGCATCTTTGTCTTTATTTGTGAACTACTAGAATACCTAATGATTTGCCCCTCTCATTGGCAGAGTACATCGCTGGGATGGGCCTGCAATGTTTTAGAAGTCTTGTCATAAAGCCAGAACTTCCTTTTTACAGCAACTCTGTCTGTCTGTATCATATTATAAAAGTCAACAAACTAAAGACCACCAAGTAATGTAATGTGATGTGATTTATTTGCTGCATATTGCAATTAGGCCCCTTTAGCTGCTGGAATACTGGGGACATATAGGATGACAGAGTAGCGCAAGCCCCCTCCAACATTAGGAGATTCCAAATTCTGAAGGGGACGGTGGAGTTTGACACTGTCAGAGATTCCACAAGTGGACGGAAGACCTCTGGAGAGATGTTGACCCATGCTGTCTGGATAGCTTCCCAAACTCTCTGATATTCTGATATTTGTAGGTGCAGGATCTTGGGTGCAAATTGACCTCTCCTCCACATCTCATAAATGCTCGATTGGGCGCATGTCAGGAGAATGTGGTGACCACACCATCGTCAGAGCTCTCCAGAATGCTTTTCAAACCAATTTGGACAACTTGGGACCAATGACTCAGTGTATTATCCTGCTGGAGTATTCCATTGTTGTGGCGGTACATGAAGTCCATGAAGGGCTGCAAATGCAACATAGTAGTTACTGGTCATTGACGTGTTCAGGTGGACCAGCGGACCCAGCCCATGCCAAGTGAACGCACCCTACACCATTATGGAACAACCACCACCAGCATACATGGTGCATTCACAACTGGGGTCCATGGCCTCATTGGGTCTGTGCCACACCCGAACCCCACCATCTGGCAAAAAACAACTAGAATCGTGACTTATTGGACCACACTACATGTTGCCAGTCCTCCAGGGTCCAATTAGCAACGTCACAAGCCCAGGTGAGGCACTGTGTTCTCGTATTGTTGACAGGGGCACTCTTGTGGGTCTTTTGGTCCCATATTCCATGGAAGCTAAAGAATGCTTCACTGATCTGCTGGATATGTGTCTGGTACCTCCTGCATTGAATGTGGATGTGATTTGAGCCAGTGTCACTTGTCTGTTACCATGGACAATTCTAGCCAGATTTCGCTGGCGATCATTAAGCACCTGCGCTATCCGTGGTGGGTGGTAATGCCTTCTATGAGATATTCCCCGGTATTCCCGGTACACACGTGACACTGTAGATCAAGCAATGTTAAATGTCTGCAGATCTTCGGAAATGGAATGTCCCATTCGTTGGGCACCCACTATCATGCCACATTCGAACTCCTTTTATTCAAGTCACCTTGCCATGAGCAGCCTAGCTGATGTTCAGACTGACTCACTATACGAGAATATATATAATAAATAAATATATATTTTTTATATATATATATATATATATATATTCTCAAAAGAAAAAATAAAGGTGCACGTATTTAAATAACAAAAAATAAAGGTGCAGGCACTTAAAAATAACAAGGCCAGTGAACTAAATAAATAACTCAAAGTTAGGGTAAGAATCCTGTATGACACTACTTGCTGTCCAAAAACAACAAGATGTACTCCAATGGTGTGGTATAGTCTTATACCAACTATGTGCACTCAAACTTAATAGAGTGATGTAAGGCCTCGTAGCGGAGATAAATTGAAATAAGCTTATCTGAAAATTGTTGAAGTCCTTTCATCAAGTATGGACCACTTAATTTCTCGACAGATGACCACAAGGGAAATGTAGATATCTCATAGCATAATACTGTTTTAAAACTTTATACATGTACTTTATTAAAAGTAACAAACTCACAATAAAAAACCTTTACAAAATTGCATATCTTACACAAAAGATACAGGAAGGAAATGAAAAGGATGGCTACATTACTTATGCTCAATTTTTCAAAATGTGACTAGCACTTTAATACAAATTTATACTTATATTTTATGTTTTTTGTCACTTTGTACTATTCTCGCTTCAAACAAAACTCCCCAGGAAATAATGTGTACAATGCACATTCAAAAATAAAACAGCTGTAACATTTGTGACTTCTAATTGACGAGTGTTTGTAGATATTTTTAATTATTTTCCTAAACATGGCTAACAGCGTCCTGCATTCATTAAGGCACCTAATTAAAACTGATTTATTTAGTCAACGTTGCCAGCAAAGGAAAGAATGTCTGCAAACTGCAATTTCAGGGACTTCTAAACACAGTGATTATTTTCATCATTCTGGATGTATTAATTGATCTTTTCTCCAAATCCCACCCTGTACTAAGGGACAATAGGAGCTTCAACTAATATCCACAACTCTCTTCTGAAATACAAAGGCAGGTTCTAATATGGTCAAAATTTCACTTCTTCTATACAGACAATTGCAGCAGATGTAAATAAACAATCAGTGTATCTGTTCTCTTAGAAATAATTGGGAGGAGATGAAGATGAAGCCACATGCCACTTTCTGTATACTGTAGTGGAGTTCCATCTCTGTTTAACAGGACAAGGCTTGTATTGTTGATTTATAGTAGGGGATTACATTTTTTGTCAATATATAGATATTGTCAACCTGCAACATGTCAGCATGCTTGGCATGACAACATTGACCACGTCGTCATTCATTACGTCGACACTGATGAAATGTTGCCATGATTAGAATGCTGACAAATTGTTCAGCAGTGACTTAACTAGTTCGGCGGCTCCAGCCGTGTATTCCGGGTCCGGCGTTCAGGTGATGGGACGGTTCCAGCTATTATCCAGCTGCTCTATTGCTAGCCCTAACGGTCTCCCTAGTGCCTGACCCTAACCTTTCCTCCAGAAACCTTACCCTCTCCTTAGACCCTAACCTCCCCTGTTGCCTAACCTCCCCCAACGTAGCCTGACCCTAACCATCCCCCAAGTGCCTAACCCTATCCCTCCCCTTGCGCCTAACCTCCCCTCCTGCAGCCTGATCCTAACCCACCCCTCCCCTGGCTTAACCCTAACCCTCCCCTGGAGTCTAACCCTCCTATGCCCTGGCCTAACCCTCCCCTAGTGCCTAACTCAACCCTGCCCAGGCCTAACCCTAAACCTCCCCTAGTGCCTAACCCTAAGCCTCCCATACTCTGGCCTAACCCTCCCCTAGTGGTTAACCCAATCCTGCCCTTGAGCCTAACCTTCCCCTAGTGCCTAACCCTCCCCTAGTGCCTAACCCTCCCCTTGTCCTTAACCCTCCCCTAGTGCCTAAAACAACCCTGCCCTGGCCTAACCCTCCCATCCCCTGGCCTAACACTAACTCCCCTAGTGCCTAACCCTCCCATCCCCTGCCTAACCCTCCCACTAGTGCCTAACCCTCATCTTGTGCCTAACCCTCCCCGAGTGCCTAACCCAACAATGCCCTGACCTAACCCTCTCCATGTTCCTAACCCTCCCTTAGTGCCTAACCTAACCATTCCCGTGGGCCAAACCCTAACCCTCCCCTTGTGCCTAACCCTCCCTTGTGCCTAACCCTAACCCAACAATGTCCTGGCCTAACCCTCTCCATGTGCCTAATCCTCCCTTAGTGCCTAACCTAACCCTCACTGTGGGCCTAATAATCCCCTAGTGCCTAACCTAACCCTCACTGTGGGCCTAAGCCTCCCCTTGTGCCTAACTTTAACCCTCCCCTAGTGCTTACCTGAATGGGAGGTAGAGAAGGAAGAGGTCAGGTGTGGATGGGAGGGTGCAGGGCTATACAATAGCTATTAAGTGTGTCCTATGGGTAGAGACAATACCCAAAAGCTTAAAATGGGTGGTAAGGTAGTTTTGGGGCAGGAAGATGGTTTGTGTAGAGCTGGGTACCAGTAAAGGGGCAGCTGGCCAGCCCTATTGCACAAAACCCTAGGGCTGATTGTAGGCTTATCACTTATAGGAGCCAGAAATAGTCCTAATCTTTCCTGGTAAACCATGGGTTCCACACATGGCATTTATGACTGACACTTAATACGCCTCTTGCCACTTATAACATTAGTTAGGAGCTGGCCCTAGTTTTGCCCATGCTTTCGTGCAGATTATGGGCCTGATTCATTATGGATCACTTTTGTGAATGCAGCTGCGATTACGCACACAGGCCCTGATTCAGAGCCGGACGCTCTGACAGAGCGCTCGCTCTGAATCAGGGCCGTCCTTCTTAATGTTTAGAGCGGCCTCCTGGCCGCTTGTATAGCTGTGGGTGACCACCCACAGCTATAGCAAGCGGCCAGGAAGATGGTCGCGATGGTCAAGACCATCGCGACCATCGGGCTTGCGACGAGACCCTTGTGGTAGGGTATCATTGCCGCAAGCCCTGGAGTGCTTTTGGCTCTATCAGAGCCGAAAGCACTCCCACTGACATCACTTGTGATGTCAGTGGGGCCGGCCCCAGACGGTAGGCGTTCCCATGGGAACGCCCCCATCTGGGCAGCCACGCCTCCGGCACGCCAACCAAAGGGGGCATGCTGTCACTCACCATCGACAGCACGCCCCCTTTGGTTGGTGCGAGACTCGGAGCGACGGCTTGCCCGTCGCTATCCGGGTCTCGCGAATGCGCATGATGGAGCCGGCTCTGTCGTGCGCATGCGCACTGGACCAACATCGACCCGCTTGCGAGCTCTCAGCGCTCGCGAGCGGGTCTGAATCAGGCCCACAGTCCCACTGCAAAAATATGCTAATGATTGCTATCGCAATGCTGTCGCAGCCTAACATAAGGACGCCCACTTTACCTTACACACATCCGTAATACTTAACATTCACTTCCTGTCAATCACTCTGCGATGGGTCTGCGTAGTCATTGTGATCGCAGTGGAGCCTTCGCACAGTACGCAACAATTACCATCTGCGTGCGTAATCGCAGTTGTGATCGGTAAGGAATCAGGCCCTATGACTTTACATGTTCTGGCCCATAGGAACAAATCAATATTTACATTTTCCATAGGAATAAATAAATAAAAAATAAAATATATATACAGTATATATTCCAATACAGTCAATTTTATTGAATATGAAAATGTCATACATTATGTTTACATAAACATTAACATTAGAACACAAGAGTTTATTGGAACATGGGGAAGCAGGTGCTAGGGTGGGGAAGAGGACTCACCAAAAGACATTATTAATGCTACAAGCTAACTCTAATTGTATTTATTAAAGTTTTATATTCTGTATAAAAAATAGGGAATGTTGGTTGCACAGCATAGGAGAATCTGACTAACCTACATCGCCATAGTCTTCCCTTTCTGAGATATAAATATAATCATGCATCGTTGTCCTATAATTATTCACATGGTCATTGCTCTGCTCTTACTTGCCCACAGCTTGTAATGTAAACATAAGAACCCTCCAAGCAATAGCAGCATGATACCGAGGGGAGCTGCAAGAAGGGTTTGGTCACTAATAACTTTATTTTATTGTCAGAGCTGGGTTACGGGCCACATGGGCCTGGGGCTGAGCATGTTCAAGGGCCTATACTGAGAAAGGGAGGAGCTGTGACCAGAGCACCCCTACACTATTAACTCCAATGTCTTCATAAATACATAACAAATAATCTTAATTCTCATGATTGTTTGGTTGACTATGTGGCCAGTTAGGCAGCTGGTCATCACGATGCTGCCGTGATGATGGGCCTACTTTTCATTGGTAATCTTGCCCTAAGTATTGTGCTTGGCATCACAGCGGTGAACAGGATATACCGGCCAACCGTCCAACACAATCAGGGCAGTGCTATAGTGCCTTTAAATCAGGACCCACCTAAATCTGGGCAGTTGGCTAAACCATAGAAACCAATTATACATTTGCTTTCAATTTCTAATTCACATTTGACAAAAACTAAGGGGTAAATGTACTGGTATCCGGTCACTAGGTCTACAGTAAATAGGTAGACAATGTTTGGGTAGACAATGGAAGTTAGACAGGCAATAGGTCGACAGGGTCTGAAGGTCGACACACTAAAGGTCGACTGGTAAGAAGGTTGACAGGGTCATTAGGTCGACACACATAAGGTCGACATAGAAATGGTCGACACATGTTTTTTAGGGTTAGGGACTTTCAGGAGGGTTAGGTTTAGGCACTTACCCCGATGGTTAGGATTAGGCACTTACCGGAGGGTTAGGATTAGGCACTAGAAGGGACGGTTAGGGTCAGGCACCTACCTCGGCGGTTAGGCTTAGGCACCAGGAGGGAGGGTTAGGCACCAAGGGGAGGGGTAGGGTTAGGGTGAAGCTTAGGGCTAGAAAAAAAAACTGGGGTCAACCATTTCTGTGTTGACCTTATGGCCCTGTCGACCTGGAGAACCTGTCGACCTTATCAGTCAAATTTTAGTGTGTCGACCTTCAGAGCCTGTCGACCTATTGCCTGTCTAATTTCCATTGTCTACCCAAACTTTGTCTACCTATTGACTGTAGATGTAATGATCCACATCCAAATTTACTAAAGTGAGAGTTTTTAAAAGTGGAGATGTCCATAGCAACCAATCAGATTATAGCTATTATCTTCTAGAAGGTGCTAGTTAAATGTTAAGTAGAATCTGATTGGTTGCTGTGGGCAACATCTCCACTCTCTGAAAACTCTCACTTTAGTAAATATACCCCTAATTGTTGATTGGTTGCTGTGGTTTAGGGCAGTGGTTCTCAAACTCGGTCCTCAGGACCCCACACAGTTCACTTTTTGCAGATCACCCAGCAGGTGCACAGGTGTATTCATTAGTCACTGACACGTTTTAAAAGATCCACAGGTGCAGCTAACAGTTTCACTAGTAATTATGCGAGGAGACCTGCAAAACATGCACTGTTTGGGGTCCTGAGGACCGAGTTTGAGAAACTGTGGCTTAGGGAAATTTTAAAAAATAAATACAATATTAGTTAATGAGCCCAAATGGCTGCGAAATAGTTTTGTTTGTTTGTTTTTTTGTGATGTCAGAGTTACCCCAGTGGCACAAACCACTTTCTGGACAAATATAATATTAAGAATTGATGAAAACTCCATAGGTGAATCTGCCTATCTTCAGATTGTTCATTAATTCTTAATAGAGATATACATTCTTAATACACCCTGAGTTTCTGTTGCTTCTGTTTATTTTAATAGAAATACACTTCATGCGTACTGTCCATAAGCATTAAACCAGCTGACCTCTTTCCTTTCCTCGGTAAAGGGGTGCTATCGTCCGGACTGTGGACCTGATTCAGACCTCCTCGCTAGGATGCGTTTGCTTGTAGCTGGCCGATTGTCGCTTTCTGCGCATGCATACGCATCGCAGTGTACGTGCGCAAACCAGTGCAAGAGATCGGGAAGCGTTCGCTCGCTGCGCATAGACAGCCCAGCAGAGTGAGTGACAGGAGAAGCTGTTTGTGGCTGGTGACAGGGGTAGGCCACTAGAAACGGGGGACTGGAGGTGCGAACGCAGGCGTACCTGAGCGTCTTAACACCGTTTAAGAGGCGTGTATAATTAACAGGCAGCGTCACTGTACACATCACCTGGTTGTATTTCACACTGAAATGATCGCAGTGCTTGCGGCAGGGTATAGGCAACCACAAGCGCTGCGTTTGCATCCGATGGTGCTCGATGTACCAATGGTTTCATGTACTTCCTGGAGATGACATGCGCAAGTGGGTATCTTATGACAGGCTGGTGGGCATCTGCACACACAAAGTTTTCGCACGCCAAGACATAATGGGCATGATTATGTCTTGCCGTGCGATCGCCTGCCTTGCTGGGTGTGTGTCGGATTTGCATACGCTGGGTGCGAGCGAACGCATATAGCGAGCTGGTCTGAATGAGCTCCAGTGTGCACTTTATATTTGTGTGTTAACAGTTTTGAAATAGAATGTCCATAACAGTAGGTAGATGTATTATCATTAATCATTATAAAATATATCAGAGACACCTGAGAGTTATACATCACCCCTTTCAATACTACCCTGGAGTTGTAATGGTTAATGTACCATTTGAGGTGGGGAACGTACGGCCCTCCAGCTGATGTGGAAACTCACATCCCAGCATATTAGGGCAGCACAGACAGTGTAATAGTTAGCATTACTGCCTCACAGCACTGAGGTCATGGGTTCAATTCCCACAATTCCCACCATGGCCCTACCTGTGCGGAGTTTGTATATTCTCCCTGTGCTTGCGTGGGTTTCCTCCAGGTACCCCGGTTTCCTCCCACACTCCAAAAATATCCTGGTGGGTTAAATGGCTCCCAACAAAAATTAACCCTAGTGTGTATGTGTGTGAGCATGTGGTAAGGAATATAGGGCCTGATTCAGACCCACTCGCGAGCGGCTGTCCGCTCGCAAGTGGGTCGATGGTCTGCACTGAGCATGCGCACGACGGAGGGAGCTCCGTCGTGCGCATGCGCCAGACACGACGAGCGAAGGACTTTCCTTCGCTCGTTGTGTCCGATCAAAGAGGGCGTGCTGTCAATGTTGATTGACAGCACGCCCCCTTTGGTGGGCGTGCCGGGGGTGTGCCTCCCTGACGGGGGCGTTCCCACAGGAACGCCTCCCGTCAGAAGCCGGCCCACTGACATCACTAGTGATGTCAGTGGGAGTGATTTTGGCTCTGATAGAGCCAAAATCACTCCGGAGCTTGCGGTTGAAAACCTCAACCGCAGGCTCCGGCTCGCAATTTCGATGGTCGCGATGGTTACGACCATCGCGGCCATCAAAATGCACGCTCGTATAGCCTGTGGGTGGTGACCCACAGCTATACGAGCGTCCAGGAGGACGCTCCATGAAAATGGAGCCCGGCCCTCATTCAGAGCGTGCGCTCTGCTCAGAGCGTACGGCTCTGAATGAGGGCCATAGATTGTAAGCTCCACTGGGACAGGGACTGATGTGAATGGCCAAATATTCTCTGTAAAGCGCTGCAAAATATGTGTGTGTTATATAAATAACTCGTAATAAATAAATAATAAAATGTTCTGCCACCTTTTTTTACATGCCCTAACAGCAAAACTGTGGCAGGGCATGCTGGGATGTGTAGTTCCACAGCAGCTGGAGGGCCACAGGTTCCCCACTACTAAAGATCAAATCTCTGCACAACAAAGTAAAAATAAATGTTTGTATGTTATTAATAACTGTTTTTAATGAATAAATATAAACATGTCCTCACCCATTGAGTTGTATTGTTGTCCCTGCTATTCTATTTATATGTCCAAGCATTTCCTTTCTTTTATAAAGTCTCATGTGGTATAGTTTCCTCAGTAGAGACCGCATACTGTTTATATTTGGTCTTTCAGGTAGCTTCTATAGTGCATCGCACATGCCTTTTGTTATAGAATAATAGTTTATGTGAATAAGCTTATAGTTTCTCATGCATGTCTTGCTTATCCTATTCTTCATTATTAACCTCTGGATCCTTTTTTTGAAAATACTCTCCACAAGTCATCTTGGGATAGTAGCACCTCAACTTTGAATTTCCACAGCTAAAAATTGTATAACTGCTAGTTTCACCTCTTTGCTGCCAGACATTTTTTTGCTATCTACATTATTTTTTCTACTTATTCCCCTTGAAATACAGTGTTGAAGTACTCACTTAAACTTTGCAGGTTTCACTGGAATATTGCTTGTATCTTTCTGTTATGATTCGAGTCTGGGCTCAAAACCTGGTACAGACCATGCTTCTTTGTTCAAACATCAGCAAACAGCAAAGATTGTGTGTTAAATTTTTTAGGGACCAATACAGGTAAATCATAAAATAATATAATGTAACATGGAGGATTACCAACAATTCTACGATTGAGTACACTGTCACAACTTAAGAAACAGCACCATCTACTGTCCCTCCAGTGTAGCTTACTGAGCAATACTCAGCCTATTGCTGTTGCCATGCTCCAAAATAAGTTACATTCAGATTGACTTACCAGTGAGTCCACTACTATATGATGCAATAATGTACTATACCGTGACTCTAGAAATAAATTACTCGTGATATATTGTATACTAACAGATTTGCCTGTTAGCGATATAATTTTGGGTCTTTTTGTGCGATATAGAGATTCTTCAAGGTACAATAGGTTGGCACTACTAGATTTACATAGAACCAGATGGCCCCTGCTGTTTTCTATACGATTAAAGCTGCATTTTGTAATTTCCATTCGAGATGATAAGAAAAACAAAATGTGGGATGTTTCAAAGCATTTTTCTCGCCTGTGTTTTCCCCCTCGGTTGGAGGGGCTCCTTCCTCTAATGAGGCAGCCCATCTTTCAGTGACGATAATTAATTTACTGGCCAGGAAATCTGGCTATGTTATTGAGCTCATAACAAGTGAGGTTTGGAGACTGTCTTGTCGTTCCGTGCCACCCGTATTTTGCATGCCAGGGAACACAATGTGTGTGAGGCCCACAGACTCCTCTCCCACTAATTCCTACACAGCAGGGGGGATTATGGACAACAAAACAGCTTTCATTGCAGCGTTGGCTGGGCAGCTTACTCTGCTGATAAAGTGTTCTTCATATATTATACATGGATCGCTGTGAATATGCAGATCCCCAGCAGGTTATTTCATGTCTTTTTCTTGTCATTAGCTCACAGTGAAGCAGTGCTTGGTAAAACAGGAGATATATGTAGAGCTACAGTCTTCTGGCAACCATGCTGCACCCTGAGAGTTTGGCTATACAGGGAAAATAAATGAGTTTATAGGTGTGATGGTGTCTCCAGAAGATTGCTCCCTGACATTTATTTATATGTTGGCAGTTAGAAGTTAGTTTATGCTATTTATGAGTTTATAAATAAACCCTCGGCGCTACCAAGCACACGGCACTCACGTGTTAAGTGTAATGCGACTTGCAGCGCATGGAGGCTAGATGTATGGGGATCGGTACCGCTGGACACATCTCCGGCAGTTCAAATCCTGACGCCGGAAGACCGGCAGTGAGGATCCCGTCAGGTGAGTATTTCAACTATTACTAACCTAACTACCCCCCCTAACCGACCCTTAGGTGTGCCTAACCCTAACCTCCCCCCCAAGTGCCTAACCCTAACCCCCCCTGTAGGTGCCTAAACCTAAGCCCCCCCTTCCCCGCAGCCTAAACCTAACCCTCCGGGGGGGGTGCCTAACCCTAAGCCTCCCGGGGGGTGCTTACCCCTAAGTCCCCCCAGGGAGCCCCTAACCTAACCCCCCCCGCGCGGCTGTCCGCGCCCGACTTACCTTCGATCAGTATGCCGGGCGTCTGGATCGCGGCATAGGTAAAATGACAAAGCTGCTCCACTAGCGATTTAAGTGTTATTAGCTGGAGGGGCTAAACGTGTTCAGAGTTAACCGTTATCAGCCAATCAGAATTGGGTAGCTAGTCCTGCTTATAGTCATCATCATTGTGTTTCGTTGCTCTACCCATCCAGCACACCAAAAGCTACGCCTGTCAGGAAACACACCTGTCACCTCTAAGTGTGACAAACTTAGGTCAACGTGCCCTTGGCTTATGCTTCATTGGCCCGTCCACATTTCCACTTGTAAGGAGTCTTAAGGATAAAATGCGCAAAAATCTTGAAACGGATGTATGCTTCATTTTTTTTGTGCATGGCTCTTTTTGACTATGGGAATGCAATACTGTACAACTAAAATGCTTTTGTAACAGCCTCGTCTGTAGGAAAGAAACCCCTCGTGCATGCATCTGCAATCCAAATGCTGCGTTCAAAGATGCAGAATCGGATCACCTTTGCGACTATCTGTTATGGTGGTCACACTCGCACCCTTCGGCCAATCTGCGCAAGCCGCAGCTTACACAGACAGGCCGTCGGAAATGGTCAGCCAGGTCCTGGAAGTCTGCATCCGACGGGCGCAGACCCTGGACTCGGCACGCCTACAAATTCGGGGACGACGCACACCTGTTTTGTAGAACGGCCTGGTCTCTGATCCCCCCCCAAATGCAGCAACATGTTATTGATTCCTATAAGTCGCTATTTAGCGCTGCAAGTCGCTTAAGAAAGAATTACTTTCCAGTCCAATTGTGTGGTTCCAAAGCACAAAAAGTTATTTATGTATAAAGGGATAACACGATGTAAGATTTAACAATTAGAGTAAAAAGCAATAATAAAGTACAACCGATACATACGCTTGTGCACTGGTCCCAGTATACAGTCATCAATCCAGAAGCCTGCGGTCGCATAGAAGATGTCTCATACACTGAGGTCAGCACACAGCTTATATATCTTACAGGTTTCAGAGTTAACAAAGAGACAAATTGACAGGTTCTTACTGGTTCATGCTATTGGTAAATCTGGTCATTAATCGGTTCATACAGTGTCATCAAGGGTATGGCTCAGTCTTCCAACAGTCACATTGTGTAATTTCCCGCCGAACAACTGGTTAATACTGGCTACAACATTGCATACTAGTAATAACATTCTATTCAATAACTCCCTATCATCCATAACTAGCAGACGCATTATGCGATTTCTTTGCCGATAGATACGGATGTCTGCAAATAAACAGGGATAAATGGGTCTATTTACTAAGCAGTGTTAGGAGACAGAGTGAAAAGTGATAAGGTGCCAGCCGATCAGCTCCTAACTGTCATTTTTCAAACACAGCCTGTGAAATGGCAGTTGGGAGCTGATTGGCTGGTACCTTATCACTTTTCACTCTGCCTCCTAACACTGCTTAGTAAATAGACCCTTAGTATGATATCAAACATGACATGTCCACTATATTCTGAACCTTAGATCTCGTTTAAGTACATATTACATCGTAATTATTAGCTAACAAAACCTTTAATAACACTGGTTAGTAACTATAATGTGTGGGAACCCTTTTTTATATGTATGCGTTCGCATATGTGCGTCTGTGTATTGAAATAGCAAATATGCGTCTGTGTATGTACGTGAATATATACAGATGAGTGTCTATGTGTAAGTATATGCATACGCATATGAGCATCTGTATGTGTGTGTGTATATATATATATATATATATATATATATATATATATACATTTATATGTGTGTGCATTATGTGCATCAGCGTATGTGTGTGATGGATTTGCATTTGTGCGCATTGGATTGCGCAACGCAAAGTAGCGTCCTCGTAACAAGTCAGCCGACCATAGACGACTATGTCGTCAGATAATAATTGTAAGCGATCATATCTAATTATTTGACGTGGACAATGTCAATCATGCTGCAACTAAGGGGGGGCTGCGAGCAATCACAAAGGACCCGTTGTGCACATGCGCATAATGGGTCCCGTGCATATGCAGATCCCAAAACATCGGATCCGTACATAAACCATCGGGTTTGTGTACAACTCAGAATCATGCTCTACAGTATATCTGGTAATGTTGGGGGGGGGGGAACCATATCTAATTTGGATCCAATGATAGCACAGTATGGGAATTTATGTAATTTTTTAATTCAGAATTGAGACGTACACCTGTTCCTGTTCACCGCTTGTACCGAATAATATAAGACTTTCCTTTGCCTATAGCAGTGATTAGCATTGTTTACCGTTTTCCGAGTTGGAGGAAGATTAAAGCTGCTGTCTTGTTACCTGCTTTTTTAAATATTTTTTTTAAACAATAGCTTTTCGTTTGATGCGTAGGCTCATTGTGAACACGTCGGTTTAAATTGTTAAGCATGACTTTACAAATGTTATCTTTCCTATGTTTCATCACAAGCCCCAGGTACACAGGATTGCTTTCATCTCGTATAAAGTGCGTGTTTCGCCAGATTCCCAGTAATTGTACTGTCGGAACTAGCCTTGCAGTTTCTTTTTTTTCAATCAAGTAATTCATTTTCCCATTTCTTTCCTTAACCTCTGATTCCTCCTAAGCTCCCTGAAGTTGAGTCAGATTGAGTGCTCTCATGTTAATGAAACACGAAAAGGAACTTGACGGAAGTAAAATTGGTTTTGCAGTTGATGGGAGTAAAGACCTAAACATTTTACACGAGAATTACTGGGCTGCAAGATCACCAGCTGCCAAAGAGGGCGCTCTTTCATTATCTTATGCAGCTGATTAGCAAATTGACTTAGAAGACAGCTACAGTAGGACTAGCATAAAAACTGATCCTATATTCATAGACAACTTGTTAATGTATGGTAATGGCTGTGGAATTATTTGTCTTCATAGAGAAGAGGATTCTTGGGCCCTGGTGTTATTTCTTTTTGGCAACCCCATTTTGTCTGTGCGCAAAGCCTTGGCAAAAGACTGTATAGCCAATAGGAAGGTATTGGTCACCGCAGCCACTTCCTCCATGCATAATCTGGCTCTATTAGGGCCATGGAAGGAGTCCGGGAACCATCTGCCCCCACCGTAATGGCCACCACTCCACCACTAGGCCCAAGTCCAACTACTGCATTGTCTTCTTGGTGGTTTGCCTGTTTATTGTACATTTATCCCCGCCACATGATTGACCTATGATAAGTCCCACTGAAATCTTCTTCCACTATCTACACACCCTTCATATATTTTATGCTGCGTTACCCGGTCAGGACATGCTAATAACACTGTGGACAGATGTCCCTACAATGCAGCGTATAGCAGCAAGTTCTTATGAAGGATTAGGCCAGTGCACAATGGTATAATCTTAATTTCCAGTTGCTATGAGCACTATCCAGGTAGAGTCCCACAAGAGGGTGCCAGAGCCTGGCCTCACTCGTTGCCTTGAGTGGACCCATTGTCCGTGTGGATGGGTTCGTGTCTTGGATTCAGGCCCTGATTCAGAGCCGGACGCTCTGACAGAGCGCTCGCTCTGAATCAGGGCCGTCCCTCTTACTTTTTGGAGCGGCCTCCTGGCTATAGCTATAGCTATAGCGAGCGGCCAAAATGATGGTCGCGATGGTCAAGACCATCGCGACCATCGGGCTTGCGACGAGACCCTAAGGTAGGGTCTCGTCTGCCGCAAGCCCTGGAGTGCTTTTGATTCGACTAGTGATGTCAGTGGGGCCGGCCCCAGACGGTAGACGTTCCCATGGGAACGCCTCCGTCTGGGCAGCCACGCCCCTGGCAAGCCCACAAAAGGGGGCGTGCTGTCAATCACTATCGACAGCACGTCCCCTTTGGTGCGAGACCCATAACGACGGCTTGGCCGTCGTTAGTCGGGTCTCGCGCATGCGCACGACGGAGCCGGCTCCGTCATGCGCATGCGCACTTGGGCAACATCGACCAGCTTGCGAGTGCTCAGCGCTCACAAGCGGGTCTGAATCAGGCCCTCAGTTCAAAACAAAGGGTATATTTTCCAATTTTTTAATATACTCCGCTGCTTGTCTGTCACAGGCTGTGCAGTCTGCCCACCAAGACATGTTCACTGAACATTATTATAGTGTAAAGGTAATGTTATCCGCAATGCTCCGCTTCATCAAATATTGATTTCTAAAGCATACGGAATAATCAAATTAATTGGAAAACACTGCATTTTACGTTACAGTTGGTCAGTATAAAAATAGACAAAAATCCCAAAGACAAACCATTAAAACCTGGGATTACCCTCGGAAATGAGTACAGTTGGCAATGTTGGAAAATCAGGGCAGGTGTAAAGGATTGTGACTTTATCCTCCTAGTATTCTTGGTTGCCACGTTGCCAAGGCCTCCGAGAAGCACCTTAGCGAAATCCGGAGTTACAGATTGTATTGGGCCTCGGTGGCCCCACAGTGTCACAGTATTCTCAAAACTATGTGTTATCTTTCTGTATGCTGACAAAACTCAAGATGGTTCACTTGTGTGCAAACTATTGTTCTCTGTTGTCCGCTATTTAGACTTTACATGGTCCCTGCACTAAAGCTGGGCACACACTTACCGATGTGTGAACTCAGCGATGCGATGCTTGACAGGCCAACATACCGGGCGGCTGGTACACATTACATGATCTGGTGTCCGTCCGCCCGATATATCGGGCACCGGCTTCATTTGCCTGCCTGGCGTTGGCAGCTGGGTTGTTCCATCGGCCCTACATGCAGACTGACGGAACGACCCGGATGGACGACCTGCGGGAGAGCACGCATGGTCGTCCATAGTGGGTACACATTTGCTGATGTGGACGAAATGTCGGCCTAGTCCGCCGGATTTTGCGACATATCGTCTAATGCGTACCCACATTAGTACCCACATTATTTCTCTTTTTTCTACAGAAGGCAACTTGCCTTTTTACGGTTGGAGGAAAGACCAGAAATATACCTCTTCTCCACGTTGACACTCTCTTATGTCATTATTCAGAGATGTACACAAAACCAATGGTTTGCATACATATCCAATGGTGGAGGAACTGCGCATGCGCATGACCCTTTCTTCAGAACAGGCCCTACGAGATTGCAAATGATTGACATTCTGCGTCTGTTTGGGGGTGGGGAGGGGACGGTGATGGGGGTTGTTTTACAAAACGGGGTATGGGCGTTGCCCCCATTTTGTAGGCATGCCAAGGCCAGGGTCTGTTTCTTCAGACGCCAATTTCCTGGCCCCCGGCTGCGCAGTTCTGTTACCCATTCTTAGTAAGCTTACGTTTATTCAAATGGACTATGACTGCGGCCATCGGACGCAGCACTTGGATCTTTGATGACAGCAGTAGGCGTGTGTTGTTAACCAGCTGCATTAGTGTATGGCCCTTAGTTCAGCCCATGCCTCCCAGTCACTGATACTCTGCAGATGCTGACTAAAGAGGAAGGAAACTGTGTTTGGTTATTGAATGACCCGATCACCAATCATTTGCTCATGTCAGTATATGAGTAGAGTTGTCCATAGATGGGGTAACCTTCGATGGTCAATTGGTTTTTAACCATTGGCAGAAAACCATTGATAGCTGACACACAAGCACATATTGAGGGAGATATGGCCACACATGCGTAATACGAAAAAGTGATGGCAAAACTATCACCCTTTGGCAGAAAACCATGGTTAATCATTGACGGTCAATGGCCGCCCCATGTATTAGTAGTACTATGGTGACAGCAGGGATACAGAAACACTATCCCCGCCCTCACCTCTCACTTGTGCACTTTTTTTTCTACATTGACTCGAATAAAAGAATTGTGATTGGTCATTCACTAATAAACCCTGCCCCCTTCCTCCTATCAGTGTCTGACGATTGGTTGGGACAGGCAATAGGGGGCAAATAATGAAAGCGGCAAAGAGAGCCAGAGGAGAGTCAACATTCAGAAAGTTGACCCTATAATGGTTCTGAATGTCAGCGGCTTTGTTTAGAATGTCGACATGTTCATATGTCTACATTATAATAATGTCTGCGTTAGGGTTCGGTTGCGATTAGGGTTATAACTAAATAATAATGAAATAGTATTTTATTCAGTTATAGCTCAATAATTAAATAGTATTGTTGACATTCTCACAGTCAACATATAGAATGTCGACATATTGAATATGTCGACATGTCAGTGCCAGTATTGTGAATGACAACATTGATACCCTCTCAACTTTCACACTGTCGGCATTCAGACCATTTCGACATGCTAGTTTCAATGTTCTGAATGCCTACAAAGTGAATATCGAACTTGTATACCCCACCCATTAGTTACAGGTGGAGTAGACTTTAGTCTGTAAACTTTGGTGCCCCACCGAAGTGAAAGTTGTGGACGTTACAGAACTTCACAGCTGCAACCAATTAACTTTGATGGAAAAGGTGCGATCATCTTTTAAATTGACGTTTGCTTTAATAAAGGCGGCCCCTGTACATGTCTGAAACAACCAGGATAACATTTTGGGAGGAGGGAGGCGCTAGTTTACAGTTGACAACTAGCTACCAGATTACAGCAATGTCCAAAAGAGAATTCAAAGTTAGATTCAGAGACCATTGTTTGAGAAATGACATGATGTAGGGCTGTACGTATGGTTTACTGTGTGACTTTACGTTTTGAGTGATTCACTCCTGAAAGTCTATTTCTAGTTAGCCTTGAGATGAAAAGCTCCCTGAAGTTGAAGTGGTTAATACAGTGTCTCTCTATGCCAAGACACTCACCCACCCCTACGTAAGTAATCCAGTCTCCTCTTTCAGGGGAGGCAGAGGGATCAGAGCAGAAAGTGGAGCAATACAGACATGTGAGAGACAATGGAGCGGTCTTGTCTGTAATCCCCGAGCAGTGAAATCCTGGAACCTGGCTTCTGGATCCGTGTAGACAGTAAAACACAGGAATCTGTGCTAATCAGGCCTCTGTGAATGACATTTGGCGACCTTCATAAGAATCCCCCGAGAAGAGTTAATAGTAGCAAGCCACCCGCACTCTTCTTCTATATAATGAGATATTAGGCAATGCAGAAGTCACAATGCCAGGGCTCATTGAACAGACTGAAATGCGTCATTAGGCATGCGCTTCCTGCGCGTTTTGCTTTGAATGTCAGCCTTTGTGCTCTCTATGTACTTCTGTATTCACTTGTTATAAGATGTAAAGAATGTACATACAACACATAATTCATCTTGCTGATGTATTCAGCTCACTTATCTGCTGCTGGGTACAACATGATAAGAAGATTTCCATAACCATTGCTGAAGGGCAATTAACAGAAGACGTTCTTAAAGGGACTTATTTAGAATATAACTGAAGTATAGATTTCCCACTGTTTTCCCTACTGATTGAAATAGGGCGTTAACATTGGGAAAAGGGCTAGTTGAAAAAATTCATATTGCGGGCTCATTCACACATTATGGCCTTATGGAGGACAGATTTACAGATATTAAATGTATAATAGGATATGAGCTATTACTATGCAAATGCAATATTTTTATAGGGGAGATTCCACCCTTATTTTTTCTTAAACACCATATCCTATTTTTGATATGCATATCTACTATATAAAAGTGAAAATTTGTCCTTCTGTCTTTCTATAGAAATACACAGTTCACAAGCGAAGATCGTGAAATTTTACATACGAGCGTATTAAAACACGGCGGAGGCAACTAAAAATATTTGAAATCGAAATGAATTACTGTTCATGCTTAATTAATTAAAAAACACTATTTTTGCTTACAGTGACTGCATTGGGAATACCATTCACCCTCTACAGGTCAGGTCCAGAATTAGAAAAGGATTTCGCTTATCTACTATTTTTTTCTTTTCTATCTTCTCTGCTATATAAAAGTGAAAATTTGTCCTTCTGTCGTTCTATACAAATCCACAGTTTACAAGCCAAGATTGTGAAATTTTACATACAAGCGTATTAAAACATGGCCGAGGCAACTAAAAAATTTGAAATTGAAATTAATGACTGTTAATTTTTAATTAATCAAAAAACACAATTTTTGCTGTACGCTCATTGTGGGGCCTCACGTTATATGGGTAGGGCCTCGGAGTGAGTGTTTTGTGTTGTCATGTTTTGTCATGATCTTAATGTTTATTATCGAAGAGAGCTTTAGCAGGCTTTCCCAGCATTCTCAGGTCTCTGACCATACCAAATTACGCAACAACATTGACCTCTTTCTTCGAACTGTGTCAAAATGATGACTTTAAAGGGCCCTGCTGTACTGTGAGCTGCCAAAATATTACACATGGAATGCTTCTCGAAAAGTTTTTATGAGCAGAAAACATGAAGTCGCTTTAGATGGTCATCCTGGTATCAGAGCAACAGAAGCTCTTGGCCGTGTTTACACTGTACATCCGACAAATTTTGAATGCTTCTATCTCCGAAGTTTGCTTTACACCGTTACAGGTCCTACTTCCTTCGAAGATCTTAGGACTGTTGATGGGGAAGTTTGTCACACTTTTTGTGAGGCCTGCCTAAGGAGAGGTTTGTTGGAGGGCCTGAGTCGCTTGCAGGTCTGAGGGCAAAATTTACTAAGCAGCAGGTTCTAAACCCCGGTGGTTTGGTGGCAGTTTGGTGGCGATTTCTAAATGACAACCCTGTTCTATTCTAAAATTTGTTTTGATGGCGGTTTTGGCCTTAGTAAATCTGCCGATAGCAAAACTACCACCAATCCGCCAGAGTCTAGAACCCGCTACTTAGTAAATTTTGCCCTGAATATGGCCGCATTCGGAATGCGGATGAATTGCCAAAGGAATGCAAACACTAGTATCCGGACGTGAGTCACACGGAATCTTTGCGTCCGCACCACTTCCAATTTTTCCATCACTAGTATCGGCACTTACACCTACCCCATGCTGGATGCAAGAGATCAGTCTGAAATAGGCATCCGCACGACTCGGAATATGGTGTAGTTCTTTCAACACACCCACTGCATGCCCACGGCACTCCCACGAGATGGATCACTTCTGTACCTACGCCCATATGCCGCCCAGCTGACACACAGAAGTGCCCATTTCATGAAGGGAGAGAAACACCCGAGATGTTTCTAACTCAGAACTGCTCGGTGATACACTAGGACGTGTGTGTTCGCTACGGCACATGTGCAGTTTGCTAAAATCGCGAGATGAAGCTTCTATCGTGTTTACATGTAATTCATAATCAGGCCCGCTATACATTCAATTAGCTTTTTTAATCATGCCATAATATCTTCTACAAACTGTATTGTACAGTATTCAAAAAGCTGCAATGGAAGGGGTGTGGTGTGTTAGGCCGACCTTTATAATGTCAATACTTAGCAAATTGACATTTATCATGTCTACATGGATGACATGTTGGCATGATATAATGATATAATGTCAGCCTTCCTAACGTCCACGGTGGCCCAGCAGTCACTTACTTGGTCCCGGCAACAGCGGTACAACCGTGAACCTTTTTCTCTTTGAGCATTTTAGATTGGGCAGGCAAGCAGCTGTCCCATCCCAGTTTGCAGCCTCACTGGTGTGTATTTCATTTGGTGATTTTTGAATTAGCGCCAGATTAAAAGTATTGAGAAGTAATATTCTGATACTTATCTGCCTGGCAGCAGCGGCGCCTCCAGCGCCTTCTTCCGGTCCTGGTCGTCATGTGTGCAGCAGCTCCAGCACAGACATCTGTCAAGCGGCGGTTCTGGAAAGTATTTTACTGCATCTGTGATCCCAGCACTGCGACAGAGGTTGCAGGCTGGGATCACCATCGGTGGTCGATGGTCGCGATGGTGGACGGCGCCGGGCTACCAGCCAGCTGAGTAAGCCTCAGCTTGCCCAGGCTGGCTGGCTTGCGAGTCCAGGACACTGTGTCAGTCAACGCAATCCCTGGGCTTGCCACTCCTGGAAAATAAGGCGGATACGCCTCTGTTTCTGGGAACGCTGGCTGCCCCTTAAGTGCGACTACGCAGGACCCATTCTGTGCACGCGGAGATTCCCGATAATCATGCACTGCTGCGAAAATATGCTAATGATTGCAATCGCAACGCTACCACTATCGCTTTTGCACATCCAAAAATACCTTGTGTATACATCGGTAACATCGAGTAACATCGGCCCCTCACGCACAATTACAACAGGTCTGACCTTACTCAGAAATTGCTAACCTCGTCTCACGCAGTGAGTAGACAAGCTGCGTATGTTGTTGCAGTGGCTAATTTATGCACGCCCAAGTAACGGCGTTCAAACGGACTAGCACGCCTGCTTTTCTCTGACCACTCCCCCGTCACCACCCCCAAAGGCTGACCTGACGTCACTCACTCTGCGATGGCTTTGTAGCTGCGTAGGCGATCACAGTTCTAACTCACGCATGCGCAGTATGCAACAATTGTCCGTCTGCGTGCGCTATCGCAATAGCGATCCATGCTGAATCAGGCCCATTGACCGGTATGACAACCATATACAAACTGTGCCAAATCACAGTGTTATACAAAGGCTGCTATTTTGTCTTGCATTCTATGTGACGTTAGCATTGAGGAGGAAAAGGTTGATCTAAAACAACAAGCTGAATAAAGTATGAGTTACTTTGTAGCAGAAGATGAGCTGGAAGAATACTATTTTCTCCAGTACCAGATGACCCTTTTCTCAGAAGTTGGACACTGTTCTAGATATGGTACTTTAATAAATAAGAGCATTAACCCATCCTTGTCATGGCTTTTCTTATCTTGTTCTAGCTAAAGGCAGTTATTGTCTCTGGGGGAGGCTGACAGCAGTAAAACTCTTTATTTGACTCTTAAGGGAAGCAGCGCATCTCTCGTGTTTCCAGCTCAGCGACACTTCTGCCCAACAACCGAGCGGACAACTTTCCAATAGACTGGTCAAATGTGAAAACAGGGCTGCAGAGAATGGCAGAAAATTATTCCTTTCTATATTTTATTATTTGCGTCACCACTATTAGCATGCAGCGTTTCCACTTGGTAGGACATTGGTCTTCGTTTTCCCACTTGGCAAGCCATCACATTTACACTTTTATATAAGCAGGACTTCTGCTAGAGCAGTGTTGAAGCATTATGCTCCTGTAGAACGTACTCGGCATCTGAGGTTTTGTTAGTCAATGTTTGGTTTCCTTCAATGACCTCCTTACCCAGAAAGATGATTGATTGCCTCGGTCTCTCCAGAGATTTTTCAACAGCCATGCTTTACAGTCGTAATGACAGATAAATGGCTTCCCATGGTGACCTCCGCCATTAAGATCAAAGATGCCTGGTGAACATATATCACCTGACTTCTATAGAGGCCACCGACCAGGGACCACCCTTGTTCATTAAAAGCAAGCACAGCTCCGTTCTAACAGTAGAGGCCAATTACACATCTTAGCAACACAATACAAGGCAACATTATGTTTGTGATGAACTTTAGCTTTCACCGCATGGACCATTATGCTTCCATAACCTTTTGATTTTGAGAAGACGATGTCCTCAGAAGACATCAGAAGACCCGGCTTTTTTAACTTTAGAGAGGAAAATGGCAAATCTGGTTATAATTGGGATGTTATGATTAGGAATAGTGTTAGCCGTTTAACGCAATGGTTATTATGGTCTTTTTTTTTTTTACACAAACTGTTTTTATTGAAAAGAAAATCAAACACTTTTAGATATATCAGAATGGAAAAAGCGTATAGATTCAAACAATTGACAATTGAAAGTTCCATTTCAAATAATACAATCAAAATTCTAATATGATGTAAATAAATCACATTACAAATTATACAATAAAATAAACAGTAGACAATAATAATAAAATAGACAATCAATAAACAATATAGGGGAAAGTTCAGGGGGAGGGAGGTCAGACGGGAAGGAGGAAACTAGCGGGGAATGGTGGGGTGATCTGTGGGGGCAAATTACATAATCTCAAATAGATTATATCAGAATCAAGAAGAGACAGATACGGGTACCGGGTTGGAGCCATTAAACATGGAATATTGTGTAGATCCCTTGAACAGCAGCCAAGGGGACCATAAAACAGTAAAGTCGGTGGGACTACCTTTAGAAAAGGATATGATGTCCTCCATATCCATGTAATAATCGATCCTCTTGAACCAATCTTTAATGGAGGGAGGGGAGGTGGACTTCCATAACACAGGGATTACCGCTTTAGCTGCATTGTTTAAGTGCCTCAGCAATGAATTCTTGTATGAAACCGTATGAGAAGAGGTTATGTTTAAAAGCCAAAAGCCAGGATCTCTAGGGACCTCTCCCCAAGAATTATCTTGGAACATTCAAATCCGGTTAACCAAAAATTAGCCAGGGAGGGGCAGTCCCACCATATGTGGAGAAGGCTACCTGGTGCAGAGTTACATCTCCAGCAGACTTTTGGAACCTGCGGATACATTTTATTTAAAAGTACTGGATATCTATACCAGCGTGTTAAGACTTTGTAGAGAGTTTCAAGAGTAGCTATACAAGAAGAACTTGCAAAGTTGTTATTAAAAACAATATCCCAGTCAGTATCCTGAACTGTATCCTGAAGTTCTTTCTCCCACATTACAGTAAATTGAGGAGGTAGTTTATACAAGTTTCCAATAATTAGTGAGTACAATTTGGGTATAGTATGGGATGGAGTTTGAGAGGAAGAACATAAAGACTCAAATAAGGTAAGTGTTCTGGTGAGATCAGGGAGCTTGCAAGAAGTGGTGATAAAGTGCCGTATTTGGAGGTATTTAAAAAATTCGGATTGGGGGAGGTGCCAGGATTCCTTGAGTTCTGTAAATGGACGCACCCCCGACGGACAAACCATCTGACCCAGTCGAAAGTGACCATCGCTCATCCAGTTTTTGAAGGGCAGTATAGAGAGCCCAGGAAGAAAGTCCAAACTCCCAAGGAAGGAAGTGAGAGGGTGTCACACGCCAGCCTGGAGACCCCAGAATCAGCCCTCTGGAGGGTCCCGCTGCTGTGCTGCTCCCACGCCGGCTCCTGCTGACCGCTGGTCCCCGCAGACTACCTCCAGGAAGCGCTGTCCTCCGGTCCATGGGCGCGGCCATCTTGGATTGCCCATGTGACCCGACTACCACCAATGAGGAGTCTTCTCCTTCTCTCTCAGTCTGTCAGCTCCCAGTGTCCACTATAAAAGGATCCCCAATGCTCACACAAGTTGCCAGTGCAACTAGTTTCTTAGTTTAACTAAGCAAGCCTTCCCACTGCGCTCCAGCCGCTCCACGTAGTCACTCAGCTACCAACGTCTACCCACGGCTATCCAGCCGCTCCACGTAGCCACTCAGCTACCAACGTCTACCCACGGCTATCCAGCTGCTCCACGTAGCCACTCAGCTACCAGCGTCTACCCACGGCTATCCAGCCGCTTCAAGTAGCCACCCAGCTACCAACGTCTACCCACGGCTATCCAGCCGCTCCACGTAGCCACTCAGCTACCAACGTCTACCCACGGCTATCCAGCCGCTCCACGTAGCCACTCAGCTACCACGTCTACCCACGGCTATCCAGCCGCTCCACGTAGTCACTTTGCTACCAACGTCTACCCACGGCTCCATGTAGCTTCCTAGCTACCACGCTACTGCCGCATTCCTCAAGCTCCTGTCAGTTCGCTGCACCCTCTCATGCGGAGAAACTTCATTAAGCCAAGTCTCCTCCAGCGAGCGTCTGCGCCAAGTAATACAGATCCAAGGCCCAGTCCGGGAACACAGCTCCTAAATCCCATGATTGTGACAGAGGGGAAACATTAGATGAAATATGGGGGAAACTTCGCAATTTCTGCCAAGCGCGTAGTGTAGGTGTTATAGTGGGATGTCTAACAGTTGGTAGTTTGGGAAGCCATGGAGCAATTTCTATGGGTTGAGCCAGGCTGCTCTCCTCCAACATGATCCACTGTTTGAAACCCTTTGCTCGAGTCCATTCAAGAACACGATTAAGCATTATGGCCTGATAATAGCTACTAATGTGGGGAAGTTGCAGACCTCCGTCTTGTTTACGGCGGTGAAGGATAGCATGTTTAAAGCGTGGTGTAGAGGTGTTCCAAACAAACCTACGAATAAGGCGTTCCATCTCCGCAAACCACGCCGGGGGTATGTGGATTGGGAGGGTTTGCATTAAATATAAAATTTTTGGCAAGGAGTTCATTTTGATCACGTTAATCCTGCCAATCCAGGATAAATGAGTGGTACGCCATTTGGCTAAGTCAGTGCGGATAGTTTGTAATAATGGTAAAAAATTATTCGAGAACAGTTGGGATAGGTCTTTAGTCAGGAAGACTCCAAGATATTTAAGTCTGGTGGGATGCCAAGTAAAGGAGAAGGATTGTTTCAAAGAATTTACCAAGGAAGGAGGGGCAGTCAAACTCATAGCCACAGATTTAGAATAATTAATTTTAAAATTTGAAAACATGCCAAGTTTTTTGGAATTCTTAAACAAGGTTCGGAAGAGAAGTAGCCGGGTTAGAGAGCACTGCAAGAAGGTCATCTGCAAAGAGTGCTAGCTTATATTCCTTACTACCTATATGGATACCAGAAATGTTCACATTGCTACGTATCGCCCTAGCTAGAGCCTCCATACATAGGACGAATAAAAGAGGAGAGAGAGGGCATCCCTGCCTCGTACCATTTGATATAGAAAATGAGTCAGAAAGGGATCCATTTATCCTAATTCTTGCTGTGGAACCAGTATATAATGCCAAAATTCTCTGCAGACATGTAGGCCCTAATCCCAAATGACGTAAAAGACCTGACATAAACTCCCAGTCGACCCTGTCGAAAACCTTCTCTGCATCAGTTGATAAAATAATAGTCTGGGTAGATGAGAGAGAGGCTTGGTGTATTAAATTGATAACTTTTGTTGTATTGTCTCTGGCCTCGCGACCTAAGACAAAACCAACCTGGTCATCATAGATCAATTTAGGTAAGAATGTTTTCAACCGGTTGGCTAGGAGCTTAGCAAAAATCTTCATGTCAATGTTTAGGAGAGAAATAGGCCTATAACTAGGGCACAAGGTAGGGTCTTTACCCTCCTTAGATAAGACAGTAATGTGTGCCTCCAGTGATTATTTGGAGAAACCCCTACTATCTGAGATTGAATTAAAGGCGCGAGTCATAAGGGGTGCCAATCTATTTTTGAAAGCCTTATAGTAGGCTGTAGAAAATCCGTCTGGTCCAGGGCTCTTATCAGCTGGAGAGGAGGAGATTGCCCGATCCACCTCTTCAACAGAGAAAGGTGCCTCAAGAGAATCAACCTCTTCTGGTGAGAGCTGAGGATAGTCAAGCGATTTTAAATAAGATGAAATTGCCTCTCGATGGGTAATAATGTCCGAGTCTTGACTCAGGTTCTTAAGGTTGTAGAGTTTAGCATAGTAAGACCGGAAGGATTCAGCGATTCGTTTAGTTTCATTATGGGTCTGGCCATGTTCATCTTTTATAGCTTGAATAAACGTAATAGCGCGCTGTTCGCGCAGCGCCTTGGCCAGCATCTTACCTGGTCTATTTCCCCATTGGTAGAAGCGACTACTGCATTTACGGTAGGACAGTTTAATGTTATCCATGGAGAGTTTATGGAGAGCAGCTCTAGCTTCCTCCAATTTAGAATAGTAGTGTGGGGATAGGGAAGCCTTGTGGGTAGTTTCCAAGGATTTGATCTCAGCCAAAAGGGCATACCTTTTGCTTCGTTTTCTGTTTTTTTAAATAGGAGCCTAATTGAATTCAAGTGCCCCGGAGTACACATTTATGTGCCTACCACACCGTGACCTTGGAAATGTCATCTTGGTCATTTTGTTCAATATAAGAGTCTATGGAAGACTCAATTTGGGATTTGCAATAGGCATCTTGTAAAAGAAGATCGTTAAAACGCCATGACCAAGGATTGAGAGAGTGTTGTGGAAGGGAAAGGGTAAGAAAAACTCTGGTCAGACCATGTGATAGATCCTATAGAAGTGTTTGATATGAGATGTAGGTGTCGGTGACTTAGGAAAAGATAATCGATTCTCGAGTAGGTGTGGTGAGGGCAAGAGAAGAAGGTAAAGTCAGATACAGCTGAATGAGCGATCCGCCAGGAATCAGCTAGCTGATGGTCGTGAAGGGTGCGTCTCATCCGCCTAAACTCCTTCCCTGGCCTATGAGTTGTTTTATTGGAAGTGTCACGAAGAGGGTCAAGGGGCCAATTTAAATCACCTCCCATAACCGTAATTCCTTCCAGTAAAGTCTCAGCTTTATCTAAAACAGCAGCAATAAAAGAGGGTTGACCAGAATTAGGTGTGTAAACATTCAAAAAGGAGAAGCGCTGATGGTATACAGTACATTTAACCAAAATACCTCTACCTTCAACCAGATTATGTATGGAAATATCAGATATCGGTAAGTGACGAGCAAACACAACTGCAACACCTAAAGTCTTACTGACTGAATTATCACTAGAAAATGTTTGAGGATAATAGAAATTTAATAAAGGAGGGGCATGCCCTTTCTTGATATGTGTTTCTTGTATAAGTGCTGTATCTACTTTATCAGCACAAAAGGACCTTAGCATTTGGGATCTCTTTTCAGGTAAATTCAATCCTTTTTCATTAATGGTGACAATCCGCAACACAGGTTTCCGACTAGACCAGTGGCGTAACTAGGGTATTTGGAGCCCAGGGCAAATTTGAAAATGGAGCCCGCCCCCCCCCCCCCCACACTAACATACCGATATGTGCGCGCGCCGAAGGCGCATTCGGAAAAAAAATGGGCGTGGCCACTTAAAAATGGGGCGTGTCAACATGACACACCCCTTTATTTTCACGCTGAACATTCCTATCCATATGCACCTTAACCCCTTATACAGTACCCCCAGTATGCAGTTGTGGTCCCTCTTATGCAGGCCCATAGTAGTGCCCCTTATACAGTATCCCCAGAAGTGGCCCCGCTTATACAGCCGCCAATTAGTTCCCTTTACTCAGTACCCCCAGTAGTGGACCCCCAAATGCAGTGCCCCACGTAGTGTTCCCCTTTATGCAGTGCCCCAGTAGCAGTCCCCACAATGCAGTGCGCCCAGTAGCAGTATCCCCTTATGCAGTGCCCTTTATATGGTGCCCCCAGTAGTAGTCCCCCTCCCTATGCAGTGCCCTTTATATAGAGACCCAGCAGTAGTCCCCCCCATGCAGTTTTCCCAGTAGTGGTCCCCTTATGCAGGCACCCTGTAGTGATCCCCCCTATCCAGGGCCCCCTGTAGTGGCCCTTCCTATTATTTCCCCCAGTAGTGGTCCCCCGAGTGCAGTGCCTCTAGTAGGCCCCTTTTATAATGCCCCCAGTGGTAGTTCCCCCCCAAGTAGTAGTCCCCAGTAGAGTAGGTCCTCCCAATGGTGCCCCCAGTAGTAGCCACCCCTCCCCCAGTAGAGGTCCCCCCAGTAGTAGCCACCCCTCCCCCAGTAGAGGTCCCCCCAGTAGTAGCCACCCCTCCCCCAGTAGAGGTCCCCCCAGTAGTAGCCACCCCTCCCCCAGTAGAGGTCCCCCCAGTAGTAGCCACCCCCCTCCCCTGTTGTGCAGATAGGTTAAAATATATATATATCTATAAAAATATACTTACCTGAATCTCTGCTCCTGGTCCTGTTCCTGCTCTCGACGCCGCTCCCGCCCGGGCGGGCGCGCTCAGCATTATGGGACAGACGTCATGACGTCAGTCCCATTACCCACTGCAGGAGCCGGACGGAAGTCCGGCTCTTGCAGTGGGTGCTGCAGCAGTCAATGAGAGTCTATCTGACTCTCATTGGCTGCTGTTTAACACACGCATCGCCGCCAGCGCTGGCGGCGATGCGTGTGTTATGCACAGCCTGAGCCCGCCTCCTGGCGCTATTGGGCAAGCGCTCAGGGGGAGGGAACGGGCTCAGGCGTGCAGCACAGGACCGGCGCTGGAAGCCTAGCGCCGGTCCTGTGTAAATGTGTAGCGCTGACCGCACTCACTGCGGTCAGCGCTACACTGGCTAACTAAGGCGGGGCAGGGCCGGTACCGTGGCCGGCGGCGCCCCCCCGCACCGCCGCTCCAACGGCGCCCAGGGCACGAACCCCGCCCTGCCCTAGTTACGCCACTGGACTAGACATAAATTAATAATGTAAAGATAGCGTAACAATCTGCACCTCTTGATACAGTGTTAGTTACCCAACCATATGTCACCCCTGAAAAATGGGAGGGTAGCGGAAAGGGAAAAGGGACGGAAAAAGAGGGAAGGAAAGAGAAAAAATAAAAGAAAAAGCATAATCGCATACAATAAACACATATATAAAACATTGAGTATAGATAAGGATTGAAACCTTAAAATGCTGCATCTGGACAACCAGGAGACAAAAAAAGCTCCATGTCCAGGATGTAAAGAAAAAAATGCAGCATTGAGGGGGTTCGGAGGGACGGTAACAACAACCACCCAAACATATGATTATAAAATTAAATCAATTTCAACTAGGCAAATCTCACAGTTAACATTGCATTATGAAACTTATAGACGTAATAAGGAGTAACGTCACAAATATTGCTGTAATAATTAGTTAAAATATACCAAAGATGCAATAAAATGAACGTTTGCATCATAACAATTAAATATATGACTAAGACCGATGTCTTTTGTAGATTGGAAGAAACTGAATCGGTCTCACCAATTCTAAATATAAGGTGAAGTGGTCAAGTCTCTTCTACGGGTGTTCGGAGAGACGGACGTCTTGTCCTCCGTTTGGAGCTTGAAGTACAATGCTATTTTTCTTCATCAGAAGGAAGGGAAGGAACCGCTAGAGGTCTGTGTAGGTTCTCCCAATATGGGAGTGCCACTGGACTTATGCCCAAAGCCAAGAAGAAGGAAGGGAGGTCATCGGAAGAGTGGAGAACAACATTTTTCCCATTATGAGTTACTTGTAAATTAAATGGGAAACCCCAACGGTATCTCAGGGAATGTTTGCGAAGTTGTTCTGTGAGTGGTCTCAGAGCCTTCCTTTGTTGCAAGGTATACCATGATAGGTCGGGAAAGAGTTGGATTTTGTCCCCGTTAAAATCGACCTCTTCAAGTTGTCGGACCTTCTGTAAGATAGCTTCTTTTTGGGTATAGTAGTGAAGGCGACATATTACATCTCGGGGTTTGTCAGTGGGTAGACCTTTCGGGCGAAGGGCCCGATGCGCCCTATCAAACAAGATTTCACTATTGGGGTCTAGACCGAGGATCTCCCCAAATATTTTCGTGAGGACATCTGTGAGGTTAGGTTGCATTACATCTTCAGGTAGACCACGTATCCTGATGTTCTTGCGTCTACCGCGGTTATCCAGGTCGTCCATACGTGATTTAAGAGAGCGGATCTCAGATTGTTGGTGAGAGAGAACTTCTGTGAATTGGTGAAAAGCGCCTGCAGATACCTCTTTGTAATCTTCCAGGCCGTCAATCCTGGTTGCCAACTCAGCCATATCCGATTGAATAATGGCTACTTCCTGACGAATAGTAGACTGAAGTCTGTCCTCCAGGGACTGAAAGTCCTGTTTCGTTGGTAGTGATCTGACGTGGGAGAGAATTTCACTAATCTCGTCCCGGAAGGAAGGTGCTGAAGGGCTGGAACGAAGATTAGCTCCTGGAGACAATCTGTCTGATGAAGAAGAGGCAGCAGTCGAGGCTGGTGCAGAGGCCTCATCCGCCGCAGTGGTACCAGCAGGCTTTAAAAACTGACGCATATCTTGATGGGATCCGCTATCTGACCTACCACCAACTTTGGACATGGACCTTTGTTTCTTGTCCTTCCCCATTCTGAGTTCAAAAACTGTAGATTTGTGACATAGAATAAGATCTGCTCACAATTCCATATGTGAAGGTGACTAGTGAAAAAAGAAAAAGGATTGGGTCATCGCCAGGCACCGCCCCTCCTAAAGCAGCCATCAGGAGTACCGTCACATCATGACAGAGAAAATCAGACGTGGTTTCGTGTCATCAGAGAAATATGGAACTCGTGTTGGGTCGATAGATAAGGAAAGTACTTAGAATAAAATATGACAGTCTCTAGGGGATGATGAGAACTCTTGGTAGTGAGTTTCCAAAAGACAACCACAAGAGGGAGCCAAGAGAGCTGGTATTGTTGATGAGGATTAAGTCAGTGTAGGATACTTGAGGGTAACTTTTGTTAAGTAATATAGATAGCTATATATGAACATATATGAACATATATGTTATAATTATGTTATAATTGTTATAATTATCACAGCCTCTTAATGTTCATATGGTGGAGCATAGAGGGTTTGAGAGCACTATGTGGAGTGAGTAGGGTCACTATAATGAAATCTTTAGGCCACCAGAGATGGACACTGTGTGGCCCACGCTCAGCACTCTGCAGATAATGGGAAATAGTACAGGGATCACTGAGGGTGTAGGCAGCAATAAGATAGTAACTGATGGCATTTGCAGCCCTCCGCAACGAGCCTGACACACTCACCGCACTCAGCAGGACAGGAGGTCTGAGACACCGCGTCTTATCAAACAGAGGGAGCCCACAGACCACAGGCTGCAGCACTCCCCAGCAGGCAGCTGAGCGGAGTCCAAAGAAGCGCTGCAGGGGGCCCACGCTCCGGTCCTCTCGCTTCCAGGACTTCCAAGATGGCGGGCGCTCCCGTGGATTCGCGTCAGTCGCCCGCCGAGAGCCGGCCAGCGGGTATGCAGGAACTAGGTAAGGCCCCCAGGTGAAGTGTGGTCGCGCTGGCGTCAACGGGGGAGACCCCAGCGGGAGCTGAGAGGAGACACTGGTGTCTATAGCGGGTCCGCGATCAGTCAGGCTGCGGGCGGCTGCCGCAACTCCAGGTCCCGACTCCAAGGGCGGAGAGTAGGCCACTGCCCGCAGGAGTGTAGAAGACCCTCCCCGACTCCGCAGTCCTACCTCAGGGATGCCCGCCGGTGCTGGGCACAATATGGGAGCTCACCAGGGTAATTTAGGCTGGATGGATGATATAAAATGTGCTTGTAAAAGCTTCCAGATCAGGAGCTGCAGAATTGCACGTCTCCTCCAAATGGCTGCCAGGCCACGCCCCCTTTTTTTTTTTTTTTTTAAATAGAAGTGTTAATATATTGATGTTTTATTTCCATATTTTATTTCTGTCATTTGTTTTTAAAGTGTACACTCTAGCCATATATACCATCTCTCTTCTTAAAATCCTATGATTGTTCTAGGAAAACCTAGAATGAAAACTATTGTCAGCCTTTAAATGAGCTGGTACAAGTGGAAAACATTAACGCGTACAACAGCTGAGGCCACAGGGTGCCAACTTCTGATGTATGTAGGACAGTGACCTCTGATGTATGTAGGACAATGACCTCTGATGTATATAGGACAGTGTATACAACATAGGATTTTGTATTTTGCATACACTATGGGCCGTATTCAATTAGTTTTGCATTGGCGAGAAAATTCCGCCTGCCTGACTTTTCGCTGCCTTCGCGTGTTTTGGGCGCGAAAACTTTTTGTGCACGCTCCCGATTTACTCCATATGCAATTGCCAAACAGGCGAAAATGGGACCCAGCGAATGTGAAACAAACGAAAAGTGCAGGATGAATTGGGATAATCATTCTGTAGCCCTGAAAAAAATGGGCTGACTTAGGAATTCATTATGGCAGTTTAGTATTAGCCCTAATTGAACTAGTTAGGGTACTTACAGTCAGGTGCATAAATATTGGGACATTGACAGAATTTTCATATTTTGGCCTCTATTCACCACCACAATGGCTTTGAAATGAAACAAACAAGATGTGCTTTAACTGCAGACTTTCAGATTTAATTTGAGGGTAATTACATCCAAATCAGGTGAATGGTGTAGGAATTACAACGGTTTCTATATATGCCTCCCACTTTTTAAGGGGCCAAAAGTAATGGGACAAACTAAACAATCCTAAATCTAACTTTCACTTTTTAATACTTTGTTGCGAATCCTTTGCAGGCAATTACAGCCTGAAGTCTGGAACGCATAGACATCACCAGACGCTGGGTTTCATCCCTGGTGATGCTCTGCCAGGCCTCTACTGCAAATGTCTTCAGTTCCTGCTTTTTCCCTTCAGTTTTGTCTTCATCAAGTGAAATGCATGCTCAATCGGATTCAGGTCAGGGGATTGACAGGTACCAAGGGTTCTGAGTGGTTTCCCAACATCTGCACCCCAAAATATAGATTTTGCCCTTCTTGTCTCCTGCTATTCTGTGGAGAAAATCTTTTGCCTATTTCAGTGCATTGACTTTTCGCATAGGCGAAAACGGACTGGAATTGAATACGGGGATAAATTTTCAGGCAAAATTTTTGCCAGAAAACGTGTGAAAACGGCTTTTCGCTCCGAATTGAATACGGCCCTATGTTGTAATACAAGTTGGTTTTGCCCTTTAAATTATTTGGCGCTTTAAATCTAGAGGCTAAATCGCTGAGATGGCGCCGGTGCCTGCAACCCACATTTTATATCATCTTGTCGTTTATCTTCATTTCTACAGACCAGAAGAGCAATTGCAAATTGTCTCTATGACGAAGCATTTGCAATTTCCAAAATTGTACATTTCTTTGCAATATGAAAACCTTTACAAACATAAAGGAACGTTGTTTTAGCTTATATATGGGTTTCAGGTATTTTTGTTTAAAAAGCAGATGATTGGGGAAAGAGGATGTTGGAAAATTTAGTACAAATAAACTGTTAATGCGATGAAGGGTTAATAACCTTGGTAGGAATTAAATAGCCAGTAATCCTACAGCAGGTTGTCTGTATTTAAGTCTTCCTGTTAGCACTGTCAGACATGATGGATTTTCTGTCTTGTTTAAACAGGGCGAGAAGCAGAGTCACTTGGCATAGCCTTGTCACACTCCCAGCCTGATAAACTCATTACTAGTTACTAAGTGAATCTGCTCTGTGTACAAGCTGCCAGCGCAATGTGCGAGGAGAGCTGAGCTTCCATCGTCTTTATCGCTCTCCTTTCTGATGTTGTCATGATCATTAATCCTCCCTACCGGACCCTTTACTTCACTTGCTTATGTGTCATCCACAATGGGCCCAAGTTCATGGAGGCTGTTAGGATTGAGCTGGCAGTATGTGTGGCACTGGCTTTGTATAGTACAGAGCATGTGTCTGTCCCATGTGACTTTAGTAGAATAGAGCACCCCGAGACTTCTTTTCTCAGCTGCTTTGTTTGCAGAGGACAAAAACCCATTGACTTGGAAAGAACCAGAGTGCTATTCTGAGATTAAACGTAATGCCAGAAATGATTGTGTTTATCTATGAAAAAAACGGTTTACAATATTCCATAGGTCACCCGAGATCCAGATCTACAGTACAAAAATAAGAGAAAAACATCTTCACATGTATTCTGATTTAAAGTCATCTACACTCAACTAGAATGTGGAGGCAGCCATATAATGTGATCACTTGATAAGAACGTAGACTATCATTTGGCTAGTAACTAGAGATATCACAAAGTGCCTCGTGCCTCAGGGAGGCCACTAGTTCCTAGTGAGTATCAGGAATACACAAGGATACAGGGGCGTTTCTATAATGGATGCAGCGTGTGCGGGGAACACAGGCCGCGCACCGCACACCCTGCACCCATAGTATTATTTACCTCTCGGAAGTCCCATGTCGGTGCAGGGGTCCGGCGCTGTAAAAACGACTGGAAAATGCGCACCGCGGCCATTTTCCCATCGTTGGCGCATGCGCAGTACAGGGAAAATGGCCACCACGCCCATTTTTCCGTTGACCAGCGCATACTCTATAGACACCGGGCACACTCTAGTGCCCAAAGTCTATAACTCCAGCGCTGGCCAGTGCGCTGCCGGCCGCCGGACAGAGAGGAGGGGGTCCATGTCGGAGACTGCACACCGGGCCCCCTCCTCTCTAGAAACGCCCCTTCAAGGATATAATGGATCCGATCCAGTCAGTCTGGTTTGACGCTGCTCACTACTGAGACTTGGAATTTAACATAGCAGAGATGTTCACCAGGGACCCCTGCATGGGAGCACCAGACATGAACATCAGGAACAAATGACAATGAGGCACGAGGATATCACTGGCAGAATGAATAGATGACAATGAGATGGAGCAGAAAGCGTGGCCAAAATGGCCTATTTTTTGTAAATACCATTTTTAATGCTGCATGCTGAGGGGTCATCTGTAAGAGCTCCCAACCCAACCCATGAAATCCGGACAAATGCCTAGAATGCGGGACCGAGAGACACTTCTCCAAAATCATGACTATCCTGCCAGATGCGGGACAGTTGGTAGCTATGTACTTGCAAAGCATAGTGACAACATTTAGGCTTTTTTAAGTCTTTGGGCTCTATTTATTAACATTATTTTTACTAAAATAAAGTGAAAAAGGGCGTTTTCACACCCTTTTCACATTATTTTAGTTTCACCCGTAGTTATTACAGGGCAATTGGAGTATAATTAGTAAAATTCTACTCCAACCCCTAGTATCACTTATTTTTAGTAAAGCAGATCACATTTCCCATAATTGTAATGGGAAATGTGATCCGACCAGAGTTACAAAAAATACCGGGGGAAGCCCTGTGATAATAACGCCACCTGGAGGTGGCGTTATCCAGGGTCTCCCCCGGTTACCGGGCTCCCACTCTGCTCTAACGGTGAGAGCAGAGGCGGGAGCCGGTATCAGTAATCAGCTATGTGGTCTAAACAGACCGCAAGCTGATTGCTGTAAAAAAAAATAAAAAAAAAATACTTACCTGAATCCAGGGACCGGTGATCGGGCCTCCGGTGATGTCTCCTCTCCGGTCAGCTGGTCTCCCACAGTGCACTGCTGCCCGGCCATCAGGTGATCGGGCCCCAGTGCAGTATGGGAGATCACCTGATCGGGAAGCCTGGAGAAGATCACCGGAGGCCAGGAGGATGCAGGTAAGTGTAATGAAGGGAGGGGGAAGTAGCGGGGGGGGGGGGTCGCGGGGGGCCACGATCGCGGGGGGCGGGGCTTAGCATCGGTGGGGGGTAGCAGTGACGTGGGTCGGCGCATGCGCGGGCTCTTAGTCGCTGTATTTTTTCTGAAAATACCGCTACTAGAGTGCGGATGGGATCCGCAGGGACAGAGCTTTATCGCAAGCTCTGTCCCTGCAAGGGATTTATAGTAAATCCCTGTGATATTGCCTGAATTCACAATGCGAATTCACTCGGTAATATCACACTACAATCCGCATTCAATATGCGGATTGTAGTAAATAGAGCCCTTACTGTTAAATAAGTAGAAATGTTGATGGGCTGGAGCTATACTCCTGCTTTGAGGAAATGTAAACTTGGATTTTCAATTAGGAGCTTTGTGCATCCCAAGGTGCAAAAGAAACTTTTGGCACAGGGTTTGTGCAATAGGATTTTTTGCAATTGAAAGCAGTGTTAGTAAACATGATATCTTATAACTGACACGCAGTCTGCCGGGTGAAGCATGTGCGTAGGGCACCTGGACTGGCCAGCGAAGGGGTAAGTCTGTGCTTATCACTGCCAGCCTATATTGCCAATGAGATAAACATCACTAAGCTCTAATTCTCGCAAAATTCTTGTCTTTTGTTCATTTTGCTAAAAAAGAGTTTCCATCTACCCTTCTTTGGGTACCCCAAATGTTATCAGGATTGCATAATACCATTGTGGGGTAACTGATGGCCGATAGTAGTGAAACAAGGACCTCATTCAGACCCGCTCGCTAGATGCATTTGCTCGCACGATGCGTATGCAAATTTGGGAAGGCAGACGATCGCACGGCAAGGCATTAGCACGCCCACTATGTCTTGGCATGCGATCGCATTGTGTATGCAGATGCCCATCAGCCTTTCTTAAGACGCTCACTTACGCACGTCATCTTCAGGAAGTGTATGCAACCATCGGTACATTGGGTAACATCGGATGCGATCGCAGCGCTTGTGGTTGACCATACCCTGCCGCAAGCACTGCGATCACTGTAAAATCTAGCCAGGTGACGTGTACTATGACGCTGCCTCTTAATTATGCACGCCTCTGAAACGGCGTTGAGACGCTCAGGCACGCCTGCGTTTGCACCTCCACAGCCCATGTCACCACCCACAAACGGCTTCTCCTGTCACTCACTCTGCTGGGCAGAATATGCGCAGCGGGCAAACTCTTCCCGATCTCTCGCAGTGGTTCGTACACGCATGTGAAACATCGGCAGCTACAAGCGAACGCATCCTAGCGAGCGGGTCTAAATCAGGTTCCAAGTCCGCTATAACAATCCTCTTCTAATGGGACTTGCAACACCCTGTAGGGGGATGACTAGTGCTTTAAGCCATACTTACACCTCTTCCCCGTCCCTTTCCATGCCCTGAATACACCTATGAACTGCCGTGCTCACCAGTGTCAGATATGAGCAGTGATACTTCCCCAACTTGCCACAAGTCCAGACATATGTGCCAACTCGCAGGCCGGCAAAACAGTCCTCTGAAATCGGGACCATCCCGCTGAAAGGGAGCTATGCATAGGGCGAAGTGAAATAAGCAATGGTGAAATCCCCATTTACCAGCAGGAAGACTATTTGCTCTTTCATGAATACCCCAGTAACATATCTGTGTGATAAGGAGACACTAATGGGGAGATGTATCAAGTCTTAGGGGTATATTTACTAAAGTGTGGGATTTTAGAAGTGGAGATGTTGCCCATAGCCACCAATCAGATTCTTCTTAACACTTATCTAGCACCTTGTAGAAGATAGCTAGAATCTGATTGGTTGCTATGGGCAACATCTCCACAAAAACCTGCAGTTTAGCAAATATGCCGCTTAGGGCAGGATGTACTAAAGACGAAAATAAGGTAAAACCACTGAAAATGCTGTTTTCTGGGGTTTTACCGCATTCCCCAAATGTAGTAAGCACTCGGGCTTCACCTGAAGGTGGCGTTACCCAATAGAAGCCTATGGGCTTCTTGTCGGGACACTCCCCCTTGGGAAGGATCCCCTCCCATCACCCCCGCGTCCTTCTGCGCAGAGGGACTTCTGGGTATTAAACCCGGAAGTCCCTCTGTCCAGAGCCATCGCAAAAGACAGCTCTTTTCAGGAGAGCTGTCCTTTGCGATATTCTTGGTACATATCCATACCTCCCAACATAACCCTCTCCAGGAAGGACACAATGCTCTGGTCCTGGACTTCCCTGGTAAGAGGCGGGGCTGCAGCACAGTTCAAAATTCAAATAGGGGAGCCTCACCAACTGTCATTTCACACACTGCCCAACATCACTGGCTGGGACTCACTGGCAGTTGATGCGACTCCCCTATGTGAATTTTGGACTGTCCTGTCTCACCTCTGGAGCCGCCACCACTCATAAATTACCAGGGAAGTCCAGGACCAGAACATTGTGTCCCTCTTGGAGAGGGGTCATGTTGGGAGGTATGCATACCAAGAAGCGATGCTTACTACATTCTGTCCATAGAGAAAGATAAAGTGGAGAAGTTTCCCAAAGCAGACAATATACGTCTACCTAGTACAGTCTATGAAATGACAGAAGCTAATTTGTTGCTCTAGGCAACGTCTCCATTTTAACTCTCTCCAAGCTTTGGTAAATCTCCCCCTCAAAGGTTTGATAAATCTCCCACCGGGACTGATGGAGACTTGAAGGTACACCCGTTTGTGTAGCGTATTTTGCGTGAATTCACACTACACTTGCTCAGAAAATAAGAGCACACAAATCTGAGAATACTGAGTCTTTGCGCATTCTCATCACATTTACAGTAATGACTGGAGATGCGAAATGCGTCTCATGAAACCAGCATGTAAGCGTATTCTGTATACGCCTGTTGGAAGAGGTGTATCTTTTGCACCTAGCACTGGGGAGGCAAAACGTACACCGTGATGATATGATGACGTGCATTAAATACACTGCCAATGTAGAGGTATCTGTATCTAGAAATGTGTAGAGATTTGCATATGTGTAATACGCTTTTTTATACAGAGTAATGCCCACCAATTTTACTTCCAAAACTGCCGCAGCCCCACGGTTCTAACAGACACTGGCATAGATGCAACCTGGATAGTTAGCAGGGTCACCAACAGCCGGGCCCAGGTGACAGGGGTCTTGTCCTAATTGTGGGCTTCGTGGCCACGCCCCCTTAGTGAAAAATAAGGAAAAAAATAATTTTTGCAGTGCCAGCCCGGTGCACAGCCATAGGAGGGTGCGTTCAGTGTGATTGCTCCCCCCATAGGCATAGGAGACTGCTCTGGCTGCTGCTATAGCAGCCATGAGCAGTCTCCCAGTGCAGCCCAGCACACAGCAGCGTGTGCTGGACTGCTGACATGACAGGGAGGGGGAGCGGTGCCGGATCCGGGCCCCTCCAGCAAGCCCGAGCCCGGGTGATTAGTACCCATCCCCCCCCCCTAGGTGCCCCAGATAGTATGTGATGCCGGACGTCGAAATCCCGACGTTGGTAGCCCGTCCCGGGACTAAAGATAGGCGTCGAAGTCCCAGCACCACTCTATACCCTGGCGCAGGAATCTCGACAGCCACCATCCCGAATGAAGGTACACCGGGGCTTCTTAGCTGTTAACCACAGGGGGAGAGAGAGAGGTTTAGGCACCATGGGGGGGTTAGGGTTATGGCTTTGGGGGGGGGGTTAGGGTTAGGCACCACTGGGAGGGTTAGGGTTATGGCTTTGGGAGGAGGGGTTGGGGTTAGGCACCACTGGGGGTTAGGGTTATGGCTTTGGGAGGGGGGGTTAGGGCTAGGCACCACTGGGGGGGTTAGGCACTTAGTGGGGACAGTTAGGTTTAGGCACCAAGGGGGAAGGGTTAGGATGTGGTCAGGAGAGGGTTAGGGTGCAAGAAAGGAGGGTTAGAGGAGAAGGGGAGAGGGTTAGTATACTTCCCCAACCCCTATCAGTATACTGAGCATTGGGATGCCGCTGTTGGCATTTTGATTACTTCATACTCAACCCACTGCAACCTGTATGTTCTCAGCCTGTGGCAGGTACAACTACATAACTTACCCTCCTTTTGTATCATACGCCTTTCCCATCCTGTGTATAAGGTATGCTACAAGTGTCGCCATATATTGTATCATGGGAAATAGGGGCCTGTTACTGTCTAAACTACACAAAACCCATTATCTGTTTCTGTCTCTTTACAGTTATTTATTTCTGTAACTCTGCATTGCTTTAATCTCTCATTGTTCAGCTGACACTCACAATTCAACCATACAGCCATTCCGCTGCGTTCCCCTCGCCCTCCCCCGCTATTCCTGTGCCTTTTATTGTCTCCAATAATGCACATGCTAATTTGTTGCTCCTTATTGGGGACATTTAACAGAACAGAAGAATAAATTGAACATGAATTGTCCTGTAAATCCCTCTCATCTCAGACAAACGCGATGTGACTGAGCCGCGGAGATTGGGAACCAGCATATATTTATAAAAGAAATGCAAGAATATGCTGCAGACTGGCATCAGCTCATTTAAAGTGGACCTGCGCAAGTGGCATTTCTTCCCTGAGCCCGCGCTGCTGAGCCGTTTTGCTTCGGAAAAGGGTGACTCCATTTATTACTTTTATGATTTAAAAAAAAAAAAGCACATGACTTAATTGCAAGTGCCATCCACTGCCAAGATTTACAGTAGCTCTTCATCATTGGTCACTTAATTACCTCCTCACCTGTGCGCTTCCCAAACACTTACCATGATTGTTAGTCACCGACTAACACTGGACTAGTGATGAGCATTGCTGAAGACACAATGAAGGAGAGAGTTATAGGATTGGTTAAAGACCACTGCAAATTAGGTTTGTGTGGGTTTTTTGCCTGTTATAACCACACACACACCATCTATAAGACAGGAGCTGCCTGCCCTGTCACCTAGTACATGCAATGGACCTCATTTAGGACATATTTATTAAGAAAAAATTTTATAGCGAAAATTATGAATCACCCAAATGTATTAACAAACACATGCAGGGACAGCGACTTCGATAGGAGCCAATCCCTTCGATGTGGGACACAATTGCCGACCTTTTGGCTGCCTCCTCCATGAGGAGGCAGCCAGGTCAGCACTGCAGGGGGCGGGGCTCAGCAGAGTCTGGGGGTGGTGATGGGTGAAGCTCACCAAAGGTGGGCAGGTTTGGGGTCATGACTATGCAATTGCATCATTGTAGCCACCCCTCCCGCTTTGCATTGTGGAGCGGGAGACGGAGCCACGATGACGCGATTTAATCACATCATCAGCTGCCTCTGCGAAGTGGGCGGCCATTGGCCAGGTGCCTCCAGCCCCCCGGGAAACTTTCCAGGTGGCTGAAAGTGTCACCTAATTTTCAGGAGCCTCCAGGCCATTCAGGCAAGTATGATGTGGAGGTGCATAATAATTGCTGGTTCCCCCAGAAAACAGGTTTTTTGGGGGGATATCTTGCAAATATTCTTTAAGATATATGCTCCTTAGAAAGCATACTGGATGCACACAGCACTATACGCATGGCCCAAGAAGTGGCGGGTATTTAGATGTCTTTGTGGATAGGCGGAAATACCTCCAGAGTAGAGATGAGCGGGTTCGGTTCTCTGAGAACCGGACCCAGAGCCGTAGCTACACTTTTTGGTGCCCTGTGCCAGAAAGAGCATTGGCGCCCCCCTCATTTTTCAAATGTACTCATGGGGAAGGGCCAGGGAAGAGATAGGGGAGGCCAGGAGATGCTGGGGATGAAATAAGAGGAAGCTAAAAGGAAGAATAATAATAAACAGAAATTTGACAGGCCCAAACAGCGCTCCATGACCTGTGGTGCCCTGTGCGATGGCACCGGCCGCACTACCCTAGCTACGGCCCTGACCGGACCCACCCAAACTTTGAGATCTGAGACGAGAACCGAGCTAGGCTCGGATTTTCCCGCCTGACCCGGATCTGAAAACGAAGCAAAACGCTTCATCCGCCTGCTGTCGGATTCTCGCGGGTTTTGGATTATATAAAGGTCCCCGCGATTGGCGCCATTTTCACTCCGGCTGAGGAGAGAGAAGCTAGCAGACGTAGGGGCCTATTCATTAAACATAAAAATTCAATGGAGATAATTAGCTTTAGAACTCTCATGGAGTTCTAGCTAATTATAGGTGGAATTCATCATTCCACCTCTCCATAAGTATCTATTCCGAAAAGCTGTGATTTTTGCGATGACAGCTTTTCGGGAAATAGATACTTTTCCCTGCCTATACTACCTTATCGCGTCTGGAAACAGTGCTGCGCATGCGCTGTTACATCTGTAAAACCAGCGCATGCGCAGCACTGCCAACAGATGCGGTAAGTTTTGTACCCCCCCAACCCCCCCCCCTCCCCCCTCCGCTCACCTTCCCCCCCCCCCCGACTTACCTGTCCGCGCAGCAGCCTCCGGCTCCGTCCTGCTGGTCTGTCATGTGGTTTCCCTGCAGACCACGTGACAGATTAGAAAAAAATATATATATTTTTTTTTCTTTTTCTAAACTTTCTTGTGCTCTGCTGGGGAGCACACATGACAGACCAGCCTCCGGAGCCTGAGGACGGAGCAGAGCGCCGGAGGGACTTGTCGGGGGACCTGCACACGCTGATACAGGTTAGTGGATTCTGCTATTCGCCACCTCACAGTGGCGAATAGTAACTGCATCAAATTCCGAAAATTTATAATTTTCGGAATTTGATGAATACCATAATTTCCACATCCCCATACTAATGTATGGGGAGTGTGGAAATTAACGCAGGGGGACTTAGCAAGGAGATATCTGTGATATCTCCTGTGTTAAGTCTGTTCATGAATACCAAAATAACGTTATTTAAGGAAAATGTCCTTAAAAACGTTATTTTAGTGTTGATGAATAGACCCCGTAGTCAGTCACTTAGTGTGTGTGTCCAGTTGGGGTCTTGGCCTGAAGACTGCTGCTGTGTTGTCCATAAAGGGGCTTAGGCTGCAGTATATAAAGGGGGGCTTCCCACAGTGGGTGCTGCAGCTGCTGTGTCACTTGTCCTATCAATTAACTGTAGGTGCTGCTGTGTTGTTGTCCTGTCCATCAGGCTAGGGCTGCAGTCCATAAAGGGGTGCTGTGTTGTCCAAGGGGGGGTGCTCTGTTAATTAGGGGTGCTCTTCCCCAGTGTAAAAAACAATAAAAGTCCTTTTTCTGTGTGTGTGTGTGTGCATTAGCCACTTAGCTGCGCTATTATTGTTCAGTGACACTGCCGCAGTTTAACGTCCATGTATTTGTGACTCTGCAGGTGGTCTGTCTGCACTCGATAGGGGTGCTTTATTGTCCATAAAAAAGGGGTGCTGTCTGTGTTGTTCATCAAGGAGCTGCTGCCTCATTCAGGAGTGCTCTTCCCCAGTGTCCAAAAAAATAAAAGTTGTTTTTTTTGTGTGTGTGTGTGTGTTAACAACTTAGCTGCTTGGTGACACTGCCGGCCAGACTGAAGTTTATTGTCTACGTATTGTGATACTATAAGTCATATCACAGTGTGTTATTCTTATTCATAAAAAATCTTGTGACATTGTAAGGGGTAGCGCAGTCTAATATCCAACTTTTCACTTCTTTCCTCAATCGTGAATAAATGATTAGTCTACATGCCGACTACAAGACACAACAAAGTGCTGAATAACATGCGTTATATATAATGACATCACTGTAAGTGGCAGCGCAGTGTGTTATTCTTTTCTAATTCATAAAAATCTTGTGACACTTAAGTCGTAGCGCAGTGTGTTACTCTTGTCTTATTCATAAAAATCTTGTGACACTTATGGTGCATACACACGGTACGACTTTTAAGAGCGATTTGAACGATATCGTTCATATCGTTATCATTCATATCATTCACTTTTTCGCAGTCACCAACCTGACAACGATCAACAATGCGCATTTCCGCATGAACGATAACGATATCTATGGTCTTTCATTCATGCAGGCCAATTTGGACGATTTTGTAAAGATTTGCCTGTAAAAAGCTAGGGGGGTCATTCAGACCCACTCGCGAGTGCAGGACGCTCGCAAGCGGGTCGATGTTCCTCCAATGCGCATGTGCACGACGGAGGGAGCTCCGTCGTGCGCATGCGCGAGACCCGAATAACAACGGCCAAGCCGTCGTTATGGGTCTCGCACTAAAGGGGGCGTGCTGTCGATGGTGACTGACAGCACTCTCCCTTTAGTGGGCGTGCCGGGGGAGTGGTTGCCAGACGGAGGCGTTCCGATGGGAACGCCTACCGTCTGAGTCCGGCCCCATTGACATCACTAGTGATGTCAGTGGGAGTGATTTTGGCTCTGATAGAGCCAAAATCACTCCAGGGCTTGCGGCAACGAGACCCTACCGCAGGGTCTCCGTCGCAAGCCTGATGGTCGCGATGGTCTTGACCATCGCGACCATCTTTTTGGCCGCTCGCATATGCTGTGGGTGGTCACCCACAGCTATGCGAGCGGCCAGGAGGCCGCTCCATTTTCAGAGAGGAGGGCACTGATTCAGAGAGAGCGCTCTGGTCAGAGCGTTTGGCTCTGAATCAGGCCCTAGGTTCACTGATATATCTATCATAGATATCTATCACATACAGTATCAGTGTGTACAACCAAAATCATTTGACCTGCACTACAGAAAGTTGGAGGGAAATCTATCAACTATATCTATGGTTGTTCAAGTTGTTCTATGTGTATGCAGCATAAGGGCCGTATTCAGCTGCCGGTGAAAAGCCGAGATCGGCGAAAAGTTTTCGTCAGTGATGTCATTTCGCCAGGCAAGAAATTTTCCCCGAATTTAATTGCAAAGAGTTTCCGCCGGTGCGAAAAGTCTGTGCCTTGAAACCAGCCAAGACAAGATTCGCCTCTCAAAGGAGGCGGAAAAAAGTGTAGAATTGGGGGTTTGGTGTGCGAAGTTGTGGGAACACCCCTGCAGCCTTGGGATAGTACCCCAAAGGTAAACTGCGTCAAAAAAAAGTAAAAAAAAATACTTTAGATCACCCAAAAAAAAGTACTTTTGTTTTGGGGGGTGAAAAGAAAACAAATTTTGGGGACAAACTTAAAAACTAGCGAAATCTACTCCAGGGGGTTCCCCAAGTATGCCCAAGCTGTTTTTTTGATTGCAGGTGCATGCTGAAGGTGTGTTTTTTTACGTTTTGTAAAAACGCACTTTAGCGATTTTTAACCATGCTTACACCCATTTCATGTACCCAAAATTTGCTGGGACTACATATTTTTCCCCAAAAAACTACTAAATGCTGTTATTCACCACTTGTGCAAATACGCTAAATAACACCAATTGAGAGCATTAAAGCACCCCAAATACCTTCAGCAGGGCTATTCGGGGGTATCCATAGTGCTCCCCCATGTCCGTGCATCTTTTGGGGCGGTATCAGGCTGATTTCCCCAAATCTGACAGGACTTTTTTCCAATTTCAGTTTCGCTGGGACGCGTTCTCGCATCCTTTGCAATTGAATAGGATGAATCGCGGTGATGAGCGCAATACTTTTCCGGAGGCAAAACTGGCGATGATGGTGAAAACTCTGGCATGCGAAAAGTCTGGAACTTTTTGCCAGCAATTGATTACGGGCCTTAGTGGTAGTGCAGTGTGCTATTTTTTTCTTATTCATAAAAAATCTTGTGACACTGTAGGTCATTGATGTGTAATATTTAAAATTGGTACAAATTGACGTGTGTGCTGTACCCCACTTCATTTGTGTTTGTTTATATGGAGAACGATCAGTTGAGAGGAGAGCAGGAAGGATGTTATTGATGAGGATGTTGTTTGTGTAAATTAGGCACCAGTGGAAGAAACAGTTATTGCCCATGATAAGGAAAAGCACATTGTCATGTCTGGGCACAAGACAAAAAAAATACACTTCTTATGTGGGGAATTATTTCTACCCAAATCTGGACAACAATTGTCAAGTCATCTGTACCCTTTGTAAAGCCAGAGTAAGTAGAGGTAGGAACCTTAACCATCTAGGAATCTCCTCCCTGTTACGACATTTGCAGCGCATCCATTCAAAAAGTTTTTGCGTTTTGTGTTGACTCATCTGTATTACCAGTGGGTCTTTTGGGAAAGTTTAGTTATTTCTCGGCAGATGCACTTGCTGGAGAAACTGAAGGAGAAGCCATCACTGCATCATGTGCCACTTGAGCTGACAATTTACTTACCAACAGCTCTTTGCACCTCTTCAGATCTGGGTCCGTTGGGAAGAAGAACACAACATATGACTTAAACCTTATATCTTAAATCTTGCATTTGCTCTGTTTAGCTTGTCCACATATCTGTGGTTAAGTGGACAGTGGGTACAACGGCATTTTGGAGGCCACTAATTAAGTTTTTTTTAATGTCCCTGTACAGTTGGGAATTGGTTTTCTAGTGAAGTGGAATCTTGATGGGATTTGGTAGTGGGCACACAGGACCCCAATTAACTGTCTAAAACCCACTGAATTATTGGTGAATATTGGACGCACATCTAATACCAGCATAGATGTTATGGCGTCAGTGATCCGCTATGCAACTGGGTGACTGCTGTCATACTTGCTCTCCTTTGCAAAGGATTTTTTTAACAGTCAGTTGTTTTTCAAAGTACTACTAGTAGTCTTCCTGGTCCCCTTCTGGGATGAAAATCCACTCCCAGCAGCAGGCATAGCTCTCAGGGATTCTTCTGGGGCAAGGACTGATGTGAATGAGTAAAATATTTTTTGTAAATGCCTCCCCTACCCTCCTCCTTCATAAATTTGATTTGGAAAATTATCACATCTTCTTTTCCCTGCCTTTAACTACATACATACTCCAACTCGTTCAGGCCTCTTGAATAATAAAAACATTTGTTTCCTGATGTGCCATGTTGGAAGTTGAACTGCCACTGCTGCTGCAATCTTTGACATGCAGTTGCTGAATGCCAAACATGTCCAGAATGTTTATGGCCACAGACAGCATCTCCTGCATGCCCCTTTAATTTAAAAAAAATATTCTGAACCACAAAGGTTGATTTTGTGGGCAAAACATGGGACATATTGTTCACCCATGCTCTCCCCTCCTCCCTCATAAATTTGCTTCGGAATAAAAAAATGTAATGAAATTTGCTACCAATCTACCCTTCCTGTCCCTGCCTTCAACTACATACATACTCCAACTCCCTCAGGCCTCTTGATTAATGAAAACATATGTTTCCTTATGTGCCATGTTGGTAGTTGAACTGCCACGTGTTTGTGCCGCCCACTGCTGCCGCTTAGCTTAGTCAGCCAGCTATCTTGGTGCAAATTTTGGGCCTAACCCGGATGAAATCAATATTGTGAGGTGGTCAAAATTGACTGGAAACGAGTGGAAATTAATGTTATTGAGGTTAATAATACTGTAGGAACAAAAAAAAAAATTATGTGATTTCAGCTGTTTTTATCATTTAAAAAAATAAATAAATAAAATACAGATACAAAACCAAAACACGTAAGGGGTGGTTTTGGCAAAACCAAATCCATAGCCAAAACACAAGGAGATACAGATCCAAAACCAAAACACAGGGGTCGGCGCACATCCCTACTCCAGAGCCGAAGTGTAGTGCACTGGAGATGCCCACCCTCCTACCATTTTGTTACCATCCCTTTCATTAAATAAAACTTTTTTTTTTCCTGAAATACTGATTGGTTTATTCCCTTTTACTGCAAGGCTTTACTTTATCATGAGTTTGAGGGGGGATCACATACTTCTGTGGATTTGACGCTTCTTATTACATCGGTAAGGGTGCACATAGAAATAAGCTTTTCTAGCGAAGTGCAGCTTTGATGGACAGCAATGGTCCCAATTGTGGATGGAAGAATGAGCTGAGCTGGTGCAAAATTCAAGTCCTTTTGCAAAGTGGAATTGGGTATGTACTGCATTGCTTAGCAAGGAGCACCCCATAAATGCGCCTCCTACGCCTCTGTCTCCTCTCACTAGACCTTGTGGTACATGTGCAGCGTCTGTCACTTAATATGCCTGAATCACCCTCAACCTGCTCAGTCCTTCCTCAGGGAACTTGTGCTCCTCTGTCTATGCTGGTGCAAAGCGAGGTGCAATAGGGGGAGGGAGAAATAGATGGGAATAGTTGAGGTATTTTTTTGCGTGTATGTGTATTAGGGATTTTTTGTAAAGTTATTTTCTCTACACCCTTGTGAGTGTGGAAGCAGTGCAATGGGGGTGGCACAGATGTGGTGGCCTCAGGCACTGCGTAGGCCCGGAGCTGTCACTCTCATCGCCGGCAGCCATTTTATGTATGTATTATTGAATATTGCATACTTGCCTTTTCTCAGAGAATGTCCTAGAGATTCCTGAATTTCAGGGATTCTCCCTGACTTCCAGGAGAGCAAGAAAACCTTGCAGGCCACGTCAGTGTGGGCTAGGCCTTTATGATGCCAATCACATCGCAATGAATGTGCCACTTGGACCCCTCCCCTCAGGACAAGTATGATTGGGAGGCTTCATATTCATTAATATTGTTAGTCTGGCATGACCAACTCCCTTGTGTAGGTGATGGGTACTGTCCTATGCATGGCAACATTGTCCCGGAGAAAGTAGTATTTACTTAGCCACGCCTTCAGGTAGCTTAAAAAGTGCTTTAGAAGGGTCATGAACACGCAAAATGTACAGTATAACAAATGTGATTTACATCAAAACCTGCAGCCCCCTCTTCTGTATCTTTACCCCTCTTTCTCAATATCTATTCCCTGTCTCTCTCTCCCCCACTATCTCAACGTTTTGTGCGGACCCATTGGACATGTAGAGATATATGTGTTAACACATACATCTCTACCCAATAAATGACGGAGATTGAGTGGTTTCCACCATTTGCTGGGCCGCAAGCCAATCAGAGGCTGCACTTGAGTAAGCGTCTGCTGATTGGCTGAGAGCCGCATGGCTGTCAATCAACAGCCACGAGGGTCACGGCCTCTCTCTCTAGCTTGGAATATTAATGCTTTGGCCGGGGTGACCTGGTGAAAGGGTCCCCTGGCTGTTACATTACACCTCGGCTAGGTTTCAGTCTGTGCTGGTTTTAAAAATAGGGGGTACCCCCACGCCACTTTTTTCCCCTGTTTTTAAAATTAGGACTGGCTATTTTACTATCTTATTAATTTAACATTTATTTAAAAGGAGTATTTTGGAACTCATAATTAAATCGGATAGTTTATTAATTTAAATAGAAATTTTAAATTGCACTTGGTCAATATTGCAAAAAGGGTGGATGAATCGGCTGTCCTGATGGAGGTCTCTAGCACCAGGCTAATCTACAGCGCTATCAACTTGTCGGCTTTTTAGGAAAGGGCAAAATGACAGCCTAAGTGTTTCATTTTGTCAATTACGGGGACTTGTCAGCTTCAATTATTTCTCCATCCTGTAACGCGCCAGCAGAGAATGAGACTTTTTTCCCTAATTACCTTTAGTGCAGGACATGAAATAATTAACAACACATCCTATGGCGGAGAATTGGATATTACTGTTCGTTTGTTAACCCTTCATTTAATGCTTCACCCATCCATGTAATGTGTATAAGATATAAGAACTTTGTTTCATATGAAGATGCATTTGACAACACAAAGTTATTGGATCAGTGTGATAGGGGCCTAGCATCCCTGCTTTATAAATATATAGATAGACTAGATGGAGATATAACATTTTAACCCATTTGCATGAATATTATTGGGAACCCAGTTTCTCCCTAAAGGAGGGCACCTGAGCCAGATATCTACTAAGGTTAAGCTATCTGAGTGCCGGGCTTGTGGACGTCATCACCATCCTGAGAGAACAATAACCGGTTTTGGGTTGGTACAAGACGTAAAACTTGTTAATTTGGCTTCCTCGTACCAAGGGACAGTGGTGGGTTAAACTGCCGGTTGGGATTGTCTCTGGCGCTGGCAACGTTATCACCAGTACTAACCCTACCGCGGCATAGAGCAAATTTAATAAAAGCCTCATTGGTAGTAGTGTTTGCCCTTTGACAGTCTGCCTAAAAGTCTTTAGGTTGGTCCTATACATAGGAGAATGAGATGCATATTGATCTCCCAGTTACATGTCAGTTGACGAGTGTACGCTAAGCAAGGTAATAAAAGGCTTCACACACATATATAATAAAAAACATTTCACCTCGCTCATTAAAGTCATAAATGAGGCTAAACTGAGGATAGCTGGCTGACAGAAAATTACATGGAATACCCAATAAGACCGATTTATCAAACCTAAAGAGCTATCATTTTATAGATTTTAAAAGATAAATAATAGGTAGAACTTTTTGGCCTAACGGTGCCGTGAAGGAACATGCTGATACTCTAGGGTGCGTGAGTTTGGTAACCAGTGTCCTAGGGCAAATTTTGAGGGGGGGGGGGGGGCAGCAATGAGAGTTAATTACCTGTTGCGCCATTCTTGCATTCCAGAACTGAAAGTTCAGAAAAGCAAAGGCCTCAGAAGTAGATGGACCAGATCTGCAGGACCTCATCACCTGCAGAACCCATAGGCAATGTAGCCCCTTCTATGACGATTCTTCCACCACTGTCTGCTCTACATTAATAAAGCAGAGTTCTCAAGTGAAGAATTCCCATCCCATCATGGAAAACAAACCAAAGCAATTACAGCCAATAAACATTATTTGAGATGTGAGCTTCTGACTTCTAAAAGTAGCCAGTTCTAGTCTTTGCACAGTTTTCCATGAGAGTGGATAGCTGCATCCACCGAGCACACATTGACTTGGCGGCCACCATCTTGAAGTAGAGTTGCCAACATTTGAAATTAATTTGCAAGGCAACTATGAGTTGTATGATTTGTTCATCAGCAAAGTGGTGTCTCAGTGGAAATCTGTGTACGACGATCCTATAATCCCATTCTTTTTGAACTTGGTTATACATTTTGTAGCATTTTTAAATACTTCTCATTAATACTGATGATAATGTATAAAGCCCAGGGAATAAGATTAGACAGTACTACAGACTCAACAGAGAATAAGAATTACACTTTGTAGATGATCAGTATACAATAAATAGAAGATTTAGAATGCTAATTCTTTAAAAAGTTGGTCTAAATTGTTCTGTAAAATCCTTTAATAAAAAATTCTTGGTGTTAAAAAGTTTGGACTGTCCTTAGAAATTTAGGTAAGTTTGAAGATTTGCAATATATTTGAAAGCACATAGGTCCACAATACACTCAATACTTAATTCGCATTCAGATTCTATAACTTTAAAAAGTTCAGACACAATTTGTCCCCTGCCAATGATGATAGCAATCTGAATGCCCAGAGCATTAAGATAAAAACCAAGTTATTCTCTACTGAAATATCCTGTTAATGCCAACTTGTGTTGCAATGTGTCTCCTATGATGTTGACAGGCAGCTTAATATGTGTACAGCTCTGCAGGAGCCCCTACGTCTGGACATAAGCAAAATATTTTGCCACATTTCACATTCGGCTACAAAATTTTGCACATTTCACCAGCAGAATTTGTATTTCCAATCCTGCCAAACATGAACTCACCATTGTCATCCCGACTCCAATTCTAGACTATTATTTCCACAAAATGCGATATTCCAAATACAGTGAAATGGTGTCATGCGAGATGGTGAGCCTATTTATCAAATAATATTTGCGGAATATTCCCCTAAAACACCAGTTTTCGGTGGATACCCGCACATTTTAAGGATCCTTTGAATGCATGAAGGATTCTATGGGGGTTGCAAAGCTGTCAGATTTGCCAAGCAAATAGCGGTTTCTGATTGATCTTTTGCACCCTGCATGGGGCAGATGTAAGCGATGATACTAATGATGTTGGTCGCGGCATAAGATAGTATATCATAGTCAATCTGGCTATCCGCTCTTGTGACCACTTTGCGTCCGACTCAGAATTAGGCTGTGTTTATGCCTCAGATCAAATACTTGCCCTCTTATGTGACTCTGTTCCCAACACTCATTAAGGATTTTTTTCGTTTTAGGAAAGTCATCAAGAGAATTCCATGTGACAGTGTGAAGGCAGATGCCACGCTTCCATCAGCTAGAGAGGCCAAGCTCCTGGGCAGCCTCAGGCATCCATTAATTGTCCTGTTTCTTGGAAGCTTCCTGGAGAATGATGACTTCTGCATTGTTACAGAATACTGTGAGGTACAAATCGTGTACAGATAATGGGGTTATCCTGTCACAGATAAATATCATTATTCACTGACTGTTGTGCTAAAGGCTTGGACGTCTTTGACATGTAGGTAACTGAGGGATTGGCAAGGACGCTGTTGATGAGGGGCTAATACAGGTCATACCCACAAATGGGTTTAGTCTTGGGCAGTGCCACATAAGATGCCCATAGACTACAGAGGGTGAATGGGAATGGCACTAATAGGCAGCACACGGCCTACAGTGCCAAGACGTCTGCAATTGTGAACAGAACTTGGTCTTCAGATGTGACTGGAAGCTATGTATGAAGATGTCATCTTACAATGCTCCCCCAATAATTCACAATCGGAAAGCTTCTATTTTTATTATGCAGGCCACACTAATAATTGCAGGTGACACGTTAGTGCCATGCAATGGGTACATAGTAGGAATGGGAGATGAAGGGAGCTGGAACAGACACACAGGTGGGGGGTTACCTACAGTGGTGGAAAAGAAAATGAAAATGTGGGAACAAACATGGAGAGTGGACATAGATTTATGTGGAACAAAATGTGAGAGCAAACTGGTGCAGATAGAAGGTCAAGGTGGGGAATAGACATGAAGACGCACATGCCTCACGAAACGCGGAGATGCAGGCCACGACGATGTGGGCAATCCTGGGAGGCTGAGGGGACAATGGAGGCAATGAAAGGAATGTACTGTATAACTAAAATCTACCTTTCATCTTGTTTGTATATAATATACAGGGGAGAGGTAAAATGGAAAAGTTGCCCATAGTAACCAATCAGCACTAACTGTCATTTCATAGACTGTGCTAGATAAATGACAGCTAGGAGCTGATTGGTTGCTTTGGGAAACTGCTCCATTTTATCTCTCTCCAAGGCTTGATACAGTACATCTCTCCTATAAATGTTTATGTACTATGCTATATTAGGTTTATGTATATATGTATAAGGTTTATGTGTAGTATGCTTGCTTTTTATTTAATTTTTTTTCATTGTAATATAAGAAGATGGTTCTCACTCGGCATTTGGGTCTTTTATTTTAGGTCTTTTATTAGAGTTTTAAAACTAAAACACGAAGTACCACAATCCCATTCTTAATGCTCTTTAGGGACTGATTCCTCACATTAGGGCAGCATTAGCTCTGACTTTAGCCTTGGATAATGGTAATAAGACTTATTGGTTCTGCACAATTTCCCTCTTCTCTCTATACAAAGTTCCTTTCCCCTTGCAGGTTGGTATTGATTTCCTTGAAAATGTTTTCCAGACAAAATCCTTCCAAGCGAAATAAGTGTTAGACAAAACATACATTCACACCTCGCAGCAGACTATGAGCTCAGTTAGAATGTAAGCATTAAATAATATTACAGTTGTATTATTTTATTTTTTCTATATTTAATGTATTCTGAAATGTAGTTTCATTTAAGGCTGCATATACATAGGGGCTTACTTGTACCCAGAGCTGGATTAAGGGTTTGGGGGGCCCAAGGCACTTAAAACAGGGGAGAGTGGGGGGCTATGGTCTGAAATTAAGCGCAGAGTCATAAATCACTGTATTGAGAGAGAATTACTAGTACCTGGTAAATATTAATGAGCCTTTCGCCCCAATTTCATCGAAAAAGAAAGATTTATGTCACACGTATTCAAATACAGAGGGTCACATATGCAGACTCATGCATGCATCAAGTCACATAAGCACACATGTAGCCAGGGCCGTAACTAGGGGTGTGCAAGCAGTGCTGCAATTCCCAGTATTGGCATCTCCATCCCCTCTGCGTGACATCATCATGACATCATGCGCTCAGGAAGCGGGGCCAGCACAGGGTGCACTACAGCACTGTTACAGCACGGTACACAGCGGGTGCACTTACGCAGTCACACATGCAGCGGATGGCACATGCAGCAGATCATAGATGCAGAGTCACATATGTAGCAGGTCAGGCATGCATCAGGTCACATGCAGAGTCATACATGCAGAGGATCATACATAAATACAGAGTTTGACACACCAACACCCTACACACACACACACGTTTCTGTTCTGGAGGGGAATTACTAGTGTTCATAAATGTATTTCAGCTAGATACTTTTTTATCAAAACACAGAAAGGGATAAACGTACACTAATATCCTTTACAAGACTTTGCATCTTACTTTAAAATATTGCTATGTGTCTCCCAGTCTACAGTGTTTTTGCCTCTGGTAATGTGGGGGTGTTTGTCGTGCCAGTTATGTGGAGAATTATTGCTTCTGAATATAGTCTTAGTCAGAGGTTGTACTTAAAAATAACGATAGCAAACTTCTTGTTGTTTTTCTCAGGGTGGAGACCTTCACTGCTACATCCAGCAACAGAGAGACAGAGGCCTGGCATTCTCTGAAGGACATGTCATGGAATGGTTCATCCAACTGCTTCTTGGGGTCAACTATCTTCATGAGAGGTGTGACATTCTTCTGAAATAAAATCAGTATTACTTATTTCCCTCTTATAAAAGGTATAGATGTACGCGGACCCCCGTGTTTTAGTTTTGGCAAAACCATTCTCAAGTGTTTTGGTTTTGGATTTCTTTAAAACGTATAAAAACAGCTGAAATGTAATTTGGACCTGTTTTTACATGCAATCCAAAACCCAAGGTTTGCTCTTTAGATATGAGTTCCAAATTTACGGGAAGACCAGAGCCAGGACTCGGTTCTACTCGGAACCCCAAAGTTCGGGTGTGTTCGGTTTTCAGCAAAACCGAACCACTCGTCTCTAATAAAAAGGTGTTTTGGTGGTTCTGACACACATCCTCGATCATCAGCAACGTGCATGTGTTCTGGATTTCCTCCAAGGAGAACAGGTGGATTACTTACCTAGTCAACTGATTTAGTGATGCAAAAAGTCCAACTATTAGGTATCATTTTAATCTCTGCTTGCAAAGCAAAATATTTTTTGGGTGTGTGGACATAACATGAAAGCCTATCGGAGCATGGTAACTGCTGCACACCTACAGGTGAGTGCATTTGTTTTAAAAGGGCAGAGAAATGTGTTGCAGGTCCGCAATTTTGCGCTTTCCTATACTTAACTATGGCCAATATCCAATTAGCCGCTGTAAATTGCCGCCGCTAATTACCTCGGCCGGGGCTATCCAATTAGCCCTGATGCCGACACTTATCAGGGATTTTGTTTTGCCTGCCACAGGCAGCGAAACCAAATCCATGATAAGAGGCTGTTTTTCTCCTGATCACGGCAGTGAAAATACATAGGTCTGCAAATTTTCCTGGATCCTATGTGTTTTCGTGAGAAAAACAGAAAGTTTTTGGTCGTAAAAAACAGGGTTTAAATTGATAGCACAAAAAAAACAATCGGTGGAAAAGACCCAAAAATCATCGAAAAAAAAATAATAATTTTCGTCCAAAAATTTTTAGCAGCTGATTTGGTTTTGCTGTAAGCCGAAAACACTTGAACTTTGGGTTCTGAGTCAAACCGAGTCCCAGTTTGGATCACTGTGGGGTTCCATGTAGAACCGAGTCCCGACTTGGGTCTTCTTGCCAAGTTCGGAACTCGGATCTTAAAACCGGATCTCGTCAGATTTTATATAGCATTTTAGTCCCTCCCTCATTATTTTAGGTGCTTTGAGGTGGTCAAAATTTACTAGAAATGACTGGAAATTAATATTTTTGAGGTTAATAATACTATAGGAACAAGAACAGGTCCAAGTTACACGATTGTAGCTGTTTTTGTTATCAATTTTTTAAAGAGATCCAGATCCAAAACCGAAACTAAACCATAACACTTAAGGGAAGTTTTGCCAAAACACCATAATGATTTAGAGCCAAAACCAAAACATGGGGATCTGAGCACATCTTTAGTAGATAGTGATATGTGAGAGATCTTTTCTGTGTAGGGGGAAGTAATAATTTTATATTTTATATTGCAGCATTAAGTGGGAGCATACCTTCCAGTTGTCCCTGCAGTAGAGACAAAGGCCCTCATTCAGAGGCACTCACAAGAGTTTAAGTGCGGCCTCCTGGTCGTTAGCTAAACTGTGGGTAACCACCCACAGCTTTAGCGACCGACCAGGTTGATGGTCGCGATGGTCAAGACCATCGCGTCCATTGGGGCTTGTGACGAGACTCTAAGGTTGGGTCTCAGCAGCCGCAAGCCCCAGGGAGCTTCCTGCTCTGATCGAGCAGGAAACTCCCTACTGACATCACTGCTGATGTCAGTGCGGCCGCCCACAAAACGGCAGGCCTCCATTTGTGAAACCACCCCTCCGCCCCGCCTACAAAATGGGCCGAGTTGTCGATCAATATCGACAGCCGGCCCTTTTGTTGTGAGTTCCGGAGCAAGAGAGTTTCTCTCTCGCTCCGGGGCTTGCGCTAGCGCAGTGCAGCCGCTGCACGTGCGCAGGGCCTAAACATTGACCCGGTTGCGAGTGCTCAGCGCTTGCGACCAGGTCTGAATTAGGACCAAAGACCTGACAGCTAGCAACATTGCAAAATCCAGATGTTCCCACCAGAATCTGTATAGTTGCCAAACAATGTTGCCCTCTCTCCATTTAGCTCTGATATCAAAGCATTAACCTCCCCACAGGAATCTACGCATAACCTCAAACACCCATACAAGTCCCCAAATAACGTTAACATTTATCACCTGACATTACCCAACCAACAGAGGCAAAACAGTGCACTGTTGGGACTCATAGCAGAAGTGTAGGGGCCAAGTGATGATGTTGCAGCCCCCCACTAATCTCTGAAAAGAACAAACAGCGGACATCTTATGGACATGTATTTCTCACTCATGTGTGATGGGGGAAGGGGGGTCGAGGACAGAGCATGACAGAGAGGGCGGGGGGTGGAGTCCAGCAAAGAAATGGTGGGGGGCAGCCAGAGTGGTAGGCAGTCTGAGCAGGGGTGGTGACTGAGGCGAATCAGCATTTGCCGGGTCCCTAATACTAGTATAGTAAACTATGAAGCGCTGGAAGGAATATCGAATCAATAGATAAAAAATTTAAACTCAGATGTAAATAAAAAAATTATCTTTCGTAACTGGACATTGAACTTATTTTTTCACTTTTAGATTAGTTATGCATCGGGATCTGAAGACAAAAAACATTTTCCTGAAGAATGGGACACTTAAACTTGGTAACATCTCTTTTTTGTTTTTCCCTTTACATCTGGTTCTCAGCCTGAACGCCCTTTTCACAAAGATTTTTTTTGAAGCTACTTTCAAGGTCTGTGCAGTTATTAGGGGGCTATGTAATAGCTGCAGAAATTCCTGGTAGTCTTCCTGTATTTTTTAAAGCGGAAAATCATTTTAAAGGCAAAACCAAGCTGGTTTTGCCTATAAAATGATTGCCGCTTTAAAAATAGGGGAAGACTCGCAGGAGTTCCCTCAGCGGCTGCATCTCGCAACCTCCTACACAAGCCCCATAATTTAAATGATCTAAACATCATCTTCTAAAAATAGGGAGGCCTCCTGTAAATTTCAGCCACGAATAGGGGTCTATTTGCTAGACAGTGGAGACAGGGACGGGTTTCTATCACTGCTTATGGCATCAATAAAAACATCTTATCGCGACTTTTTATAAAAATTACATTTACCTGGGGAAACTGTGCAATGATTGGTGATACTGGGTGACAGTGGTAAGAATACACATACAGCTTTTCCAGTCAGTCCTAGAAGCATCTATCCTGATGACGTGGGTTTCCAGTTCCACTACAATAATATAATAATTAAAAGAAAATATCTTAAACTCTTTACCGCCGCTCTGAAAAGAATAAAGGGATTGCTACTGTGTCTGTATCAAAATGCTGTGGCCGATGAGTGTCCTATTGAGATGTCTACTGTCTGCCTATGGCAGGTGTAGAATGTCTGACTTATTAGCAGAGTATCAGTAGGTCCATACACCTACTGATACTCTGCTAATAAGTCAGATGTGCACTGGACCATTTTTGCCGGATTTGGATTTGGTTCTAATTCGTCGTCTGGCTTTGGATTTGGATTTGCCAAACTGCGGTGACTGGCTTTGGATTTGGATTTGGATTTTTTTACAAAAATTTACAAAAAAAGCTAAAATCACATAAATTGGTCTTTTTTTTTCTTCCTAGAGTATTATTAACCTCAATAACATTAATTTCCAGTCAATTTAGACCACCTCACAGCTTATAATATTGTTTTCAACATTATTGGCCAAAGGTTGCAGTGAGCTGACTGGTTACTAAGCGACAAAGCAGCGGCACAACGACACAGACACCACAGTATAAAGCACATCTATGACACATTGCCACACAGCAGTGGCAGAAATGAAAAGTAGTGCACCACCGAGTGGGGTACGGCCACCAGAGTCACAGTACTTGTTTACATAGTGGGCTACGGCCCAAGGAGTCACAGTGCACAATCTTATTCATATTACACCGCACATAGGGCCTGATTCACATTACACCATAAAGTAGTGTCTCTTATTTATGTTACGACACACAGTAGTGCCCCTTTTACACAATCCCACAGTAGTGACCCTTTTACCCAATGCCCACAGTAGTGCCCCTTTTACACAATGCCCACAGTAGTGGTGTCCCTTACACAATGCCCCCAGCAGTCGTGCCCCCTATGCAGTCCCCTTAGTAGTAGGGTCCCCTATGCAGTGCCCCCAGTAGAATGCCCCCCAGTAGTATGCCACCCCCCGTAGTATGCCCCCCATTAGCAGGCCCCCCCAGTAGTATGCCCCCCCGCACCCCCAGTAGCAGACCCCCCAGTAGCAGACCCCCCCAGTAGTTCCCCCGGCCCTTACACGCTGGCGGCTATGTGTTTGTTCTGTGTAGGGCAGACCGCTATCACAGCGGTCTGCCCTACACAATAGGAGCCCTGATGTCGGATTCTCTAGCGAGAATCCGACATCAGGCGGCCGCCGTTCGGCCCCGAACGGGGATCCGAGTTATGGACTCGGATCCCCAATGTTCGGAGCGGTTCGGATTCCACAGAATCTGAACCGCTCATCTCTAGTATGGGAGATCCAGAACCTATTAACTTGAGACTGCTGGTCCCATAACCTACAGTATTAGCAGAACTGTGTAACAGTGCGGTGCACAGCAGTGCTGCTGGATGTAGTAGTCCCCTAGACAATATACCCACCAGGAGGGAATACACTTGGCCAAAGTATATATGATGTTTAGTGTGTTGCAAAGTTGTTTGGTGCTGGTGAGTGTTAGTTCATACGTGGTTCAGCTTACACCAGTTCTTAGATTTATTAAACCAGGTGGAACAACAGGTATAACTGTAGCATATAGAGGCAACCTAGTGCTTTAGGGTATCGCTGGATGTTGTAGTGCACCGGGCAAATGTACTAGCAGATTCTTGAAGCGATATACCCAGGGTTGGATTAAGGGAGGGGGCACAGGGGTGGTCGTCCTGGGGCCCCCACACAGTGTCGATGTGACCCTGCCGAGAACTGGTGTCCGGGAGCACCTGTTCCCGTGTGGAGGCTAGCACAGACGCGACTGTTCCGCTGAATGCAGCAGTCAGTGCTGCTGCATCAGCTTTCTACGGGGGGAGAGGAGTCGGTTTTACACTTACATTAGCGGATGCAGGGGGTTGGTTATGAGTACCTAGAACCCCCCCCTGGCACACCGATTCCCCCCTACACTGACCGCATCAGGGGCGGAGCTTATATGGCAAGCTCTGTCCCCAAATCCCTGCGAATTGCGGCATTACATCTAGGGGGCAATGCCTAATGAACCGAGGTGCCCGGCCCCTGGTGCAACGTATACTTACAGCAGCTGCTGCATTAAGTGTAAATATGTGTGTGTACTGTTTTAGTGTGTCCATATTAGGGGTGTGCACCGGCCACTTTTCGTGTTTTGGTTTTGGATCTGGAGCTTTCTTCGTGTTTTGGATCTGGATTGGTTTTGCCAAAACCACCCTTCCGTGTTTTGGGTTCTGGGTTTTGTGTTTTGGATCTGTATTTTTTAAAAAAAAAGAATAAAAACAGCTAAAATCACAGAATGTGTTGGTTTTTCTGCTCCTATGCTATTATTAACCTCAATAACCTTAATTTCCAGTCTATTCTGAACACCTCACACCTCACAATAGTGTTTTTATGTCCAAAAGGCTATGCTAAGCGACACGAGTGGGCGGTACAAACACGTGGCCCATCTAGGAGTGGCACTGCAGTGGCAGACAGGATGGCAGTTTGAAAAACTAGGCCCCAAACAGTACATAATGCAAAGGAAAAAAAAAAAGGTGCAAGATGGAATTGTCCTTGGGCCCTCCCACCCACCCTTATGTTGTATAAACAGGACATGCACACTTTAACAAACCAATCATTTCAGCGCCAGGGTCTGCCACACGACTGTGGCTGAAATGATTGGTTCGTTTGGGCCCCCACAAAATAAGCTGGCAATTAATCTGTCCCTGCACAAACTGGCTCTACGGAGGCAAGATGTCGTCCTCATCCACCGATTCCTCACCCTCTTCAGTGTTGTGTACATCCTCATCCTCACAGACTATTAACTCGTCCCCGCTGGAATCCACCACCACAGGTCCCTCTGTATGTTCTGGAGGCTGGTCTCCCTGGAAGAGTTGGTAATTCATTTTTATGAACATCATCTTCTCCACATTTTGTGGAAGCAGCCTCCTACGCCTTTCGCTGACAAGGTTCCCGGCTGCACTAAACACTCTTTCGGAGTACACACTGGAGGGGGGGCAACTCAGGTAAAATAGAGCCAGTTTGTACAGGGGCCTCCAAATTGCCTCTTTTTCCTGCCAGTACAGGTACGGACTGTCTGACATGCCTACTTGGATGCTGTCACCGATGTAATCCTCCACCATTCTGTCAATGGTGACAGTATCAAGTGCAGTGACAGTAGACATGTCAGAAATTGTTGCCAGGTCCTTCAGTCCGGACCAAATGTCCAAACTTGGTCCTGCCTGCCCTGCATCACCGCCAGCGGGTTGCTTAGGATACCTAAGTTTTTTCTTGGCAGCCCCAGTTGCGGGAGAAAATGAAGAAGGAGCTGTTGTCGTGTCACGTTCCGCTTCAGCTGACAGTGTTTTCACCAGCAGGTCTTTGCACCTCTGCAGGCTTGTGTCGGCCGGAAAGAGAGACACTACATAGGCTTTAAACCTAGGATCGAGCACGGTGGCCAAAATGTAGTGGTCTGATTTCAACAGATTGACCACCCTGGAATCCTGGCAAAGCGAATGAAGGGCTTCATCCACAAGTCCCACATGCCGAGCGGAATCGCTCTGTCTTAGCTCCTCCTTCACTTTCTCCAGCTGCTTCTGCAAAAGCCTGATGAGGGGAATGACCTGACTCAAGCTGGCAGTGTCTGAACTGACTTCACGTGTGGCAAGTTCGAAGGGTTGGAGAACCTTGCACAACACAGAAATCATTCTCCACTGCGCTTGAGTCAGGTGCATACCCCCTCCTTTGCCTATGTCATAGGTGGATGTATAGGCTTGAATGGCCTTTTGCTGCTCCTCCATCCTCTGAAGCATATAGAGGGTTGAGTTCCACCGCGTCACAACCTCTTGCTTCAGGTGATGGCGGGGCTGGTTCAAGAGTGTTTGCTGGCGCTCCAGTCTTCGGCACGCAGTCGCTGAATGGCGAAAGTGGCCAGAAATTTTTTGGGCCACCCAAAGCGTCTCCTGCACACCCCTGTCACTTTTCAGAAAATTCTGCACCACCAAGTTTATTGTGTGAGCAAAACATGGGACGTGCTGGAATTTGCCCAGATGTAATGCCCGCACAGTATTGGTGGCGTTGTCAGATATCACAAATCCCCAGGAGAGTCTAAGTGGGTAAGCCACTGGGTGATGATTTCCCTCAGTTTCTCTAAGAGGTTGTCGGCGGTGTGCCTCTTACTGAAACCGGTGATACACAGCGTAGCCTGCCTTGGAACGAGCTGGCGTTTCTGAGATGCTGCTACTGGTGACGCTGCTGTTTTTGCTGCATAAGGTGATACATCTACCCAGTGGGCTTTCACAGTCATATAGTCCTTAGTCTGCCCTGTTCCACTTGTCCACATGTCCGTGGTTAAGTGGACATTGGATACAACCGCATTTTTCAGGACACTGAGGACACTTTTTCTGACGTTTCTGTACAGTCTCGGTATCTCCTGCCTAGTGAAGTGGAATCTAGACGGGATTTGGAACCGGGGACACACTACCTCCATCAATCCCACTGCACTAATGGCGGATACCGGACGCACGTCTAACACCAACATAGCAGTCAAGGCCTCAGTTATACGTTTTGCTTCAGGATGACTGCTGTCGTACTTCATCCTCCTTGCTAAGGACTGTTGGAGGGTCAATTGTTTAGTAAAAGTAGTGGTGTTCCTACTTCCTCTCTGGGATGATGAACGACTCCCATCAGCAGCAACAGCAGCAGCGGCAGCAGTAGGTGTAGCAATGCAGGATCCTCCGGAGGAATCCCGGATAGGAGAGTCAGTCATGCCAGAGACATGGCCTGCAGGACTACTTCCGATCCTGACTAAGGAGGAAATTGACGAGGAGGGAGTTGACGGTGTGGTTTGCAGGCGCTTGGATACAACAGGACAACGGGATTTAGGTGTCCCTGGACTGCTTACTGTCTTAGCCAAAGTTTCTGAACTTGACAGTAACTTTTTATGAACGCGCTGCAGGTACCGTATAAGGGAGGATGTTCCTAGGTGATTAACGTCCCTACCCCTACTTATTTCACCTTTACATATGGTACATATGGCAAGACAGTTGTTGTCTGGATTTGGAAAGAAATATTGCCAGACCAAAGAGGTGGAATGTTTGGTCTTCTGCCCAGGCATGACCGTGATGGGCTTTTTCATCCCATGGACAACAACTGTCTCCCCCGGAGCCTGATTTAAACAAACCACATCACCATCAGAATCCTCCTCGCCAACTTCCTCCTCAGCGCCAGCTACACCAGTATCCTCATCCTGTTGCTTCAATTTGCATATCAGCAAGTGGACTGTGGGTGCTCCTTTCAGCACTTGCAGGGGGCGTGCAAATGGTGGAAAGAGCCACCTCTTCCCGTCCAGCTGGGAAGGTCAGGCATCGCAACCGCCACCACACTTGGACTCTCCTTGGGGATTTGTGATATCTTCTTAGAACGCACAGTTCTTCGCTGTGCTTTTGCCAGCTTAACTCGTTTGATTTTTTTAGCGGGAGGAGGGCTTCCATCGTCATGTGAAGCTGAACCACTAGTCATGAACATAGGGAAAGACCTTAGCTGTTCCTTGCCACTCCGTGTCATAAATGGCATATTGGCAAGTTTACGTTTCTCTTCAGATGATTTAAATGTTTTTTTTAAGGTCATTTTCCTGAACTTTGTCATTTGGGATTGTATGTGCCCTCTACTATGACATTGGGCATCGGCCTTGGCAGACGACGTTGATGGCATGTTATCGTCTATGTCATGACTAGTGGCAGCAGCTTCAGCACTAGGAGGAAGTGGTCCCTGATCTTTCCCTATTTTATTTTTATCGGAGAAAGTTTGGTCCTCCATTTATGTTATATTGATTTGATATATACGTGCGGCTAAGGCGCACAGAAAATATTTTTTTATTTTTGCTGGAGAGTAGTGCAATTTGTGGGTTACACCACCCTTTAAGAAATGAGCCAGCCGGCTCTTTACTTATGGGACACAGGTGCACGCTTGGCGCTGCTCCTTTGTTGATGCACGTGCAGCCACAGTGCACACAATTCACAAACACAGAAAATATTTTTTAATTTTGTTTGGAGTGTACTTTGGGGGTTACAGCACCCTTTAACGGTCAAGCCAGCCGGCCCTTTACTTATGACACAGGCGCGCGCTTGGCGCTGCTCCTTTGTTGATGCACGTGCAGCCACAGTGCACACAATTCACAAACACAGAAAATATTTTTTTTATTTTGTTTGGAGTGTACTTTGGGGGTTACAGCACCCTTTAACGGTCAAGCCAGCCGGCCCTTTACTTATGACACAGGCGCATGCTTGGCACTACTTTGTTGATGCACGTTGGGCTACAGTGCACACAATTCACAAACACAGAAAATATATATATTTTTTTGTTTGGAGTGTACTCTGGGGGTTACAGCACCCTTTAACGGACAAGCCAGCCGGCCCTTTACTAATGGGACACAGGCGCACGCTTGGCGCTGCTCCTTTGTTGATGCACGTGCAGCCACAGTGCACACAATTCACAAACACAGAAAATATTTTTTATTTTGTTTGGAGTGCACTTTGGGGGTTACAGCACCCTTTAACGGTCAAGCCAGCCGGCCCTTTACTTATGATACAGGCGCACGCTTGGCACTACTTTGTTGATGCATGTGCGGCTACAGTGCACACAATTCACAAACACAGAAAATATTTATTTTTTTGTTTGGAGTGTACTTTGGGGGTTACAGCACCCTTTAACGGACAAGCCAGCCGGCCCTTTACTTATGACACAGGCGCACGCTTGGCGCTGCTCCTTTGTTGATGCACGTGCAGCCACAGTGCACACAATTCACAAACACAGAAAATATATTTTTGTTTTGTTTGGAGTGTACTTTGGGGGTTACAGCACCCTTTAACGGACAAGCCAGCTGGCCCTTTACTTATGGGACACAGGCGCACGCTTGGCGCTGCTCCTTTGTTGATGCATGTGCAGCCACAGTGCACACAATTCACAAACACAGAAAATATTTTTTAATTTTGTTTGGAGTGTACTTTGGGGGTTACAGCACCCTTTAACGGACAAGCCAGCCGGCCCTTTACTAATGGTTATACAGGCGCACGCTTGGCGCTGCTCCTTTGTTGATGCACGTGCAGCCACAGTGCACACAATTCACAAACACAGAAAATATTTTTTTATTTTGTTTGGAGTGTACTTTGGGGGTTACAGCACCCTTTACCGGACAAGCCAGCCGGCCCTTTACTTATGGGACACAGGCGCACGCTTGGCGCTGCTCCTTTGTTGATGCACGTGCAGCCACAGTGCACACAATTCACAAACACAGAAAATATATTTTTATTTTGTTTGGAGTGTACTTTGGGGGTTACAGCACCCTTTAACGGACATGCCAGCCGGCCCTTTACTAATGGGACACAGGCGCACGCTTGGCGCTGCTCCTTTGTTGATGCACGTGCAGCCACAGTGCATACAATTCAGAAACACAGAAAATATTTTTTTTATTTTGTTTGGAGTGTACTTTGGGGGTACAGCACCCTTTAACGGACAAGCCAGCCGGCCCTTTACTAATGGGACACAGGCGCATGCTTGGCGCTGCTCCTTTGTTAATGCACGTGCAGCCACAGTGCACACAATTCACAAACACAGAAAATATTTTTTATTTTGTTTGGAGTGCACTTTGTGGGTTACAGCACCCTTTAACGGTCAAGCCAGCCGGCCCTTTACTTATGACACAGGCGCACGCTTGGCACCACTTTGTTGATGCACGTGCAGCTACTGTGCACACAATTCACAAACACAGAAAAAATATTATTTTTTTTTGCACTTGGGGGGAGCACCCCTGATGGACAGAGCACCCCCTGGACAACACTACAGCACCCCTTTAGGACTGGGACACTGCACAGGACTTTGGAGTGGACACAGCCCCTATGGACAACTGACTGCACAACACAGTCCAGCCAGCCCCTATGGACTTTGGAGGAGTGGACACAGCCCCTATGGACAACAGCAGCACAACACTGCACTACACTACACAGCCCAGCCAGCCCTAACTCCCACCCTCCCTCTTCACTGTCCACAGCCGAGTGAGAAAATGGCGCTGACACGGGTACCTTATATAGGATCCAAATCCCGCGAGACCCGGAAGGCGGGATGATGACGTTTTGCCTCGATTTCAGATCCGAGTCAGGCGGGAAAAGTCAAGCCTGACTTGGATCGGCCTCGGATCGGGGGGGTTCGGATTTCAGAAATCCGAACCCGCTCACCCCTAGTCTATATGTATGTAGGTGTATGTATATGTATGTATGTATGTATGGAATGGGATTGAAATACCGGCGGCTGAAGAGCCCGATCCTGGAAGCTCAACTCTTCAGAATCCCGATGTCAGCTGGTTAACCCTCCCCTTTCACCCCCTAACCCTCCCTTGGTGGACCCTAACCCTAAAACTCCCAGGTTGGTGCCTAACCCTAAGTCCCTCCAGGGGTGCCTAAACCAAACCCCCCTTCCTGCACCCTAAACCTAACCCTACCGGGGGAGTGCCTAACCCTAACCTCCCCCCGGCGGTGCCAGAAATTGTGGGGCCCGGGACTGATAAAATAGGCAGGGCCCCCCTAAGGGGAGGGGCACAGGGTAGGGAAGGCTGAAACTTAATGGGGGGCACAGGGCAGGGAAGGCTGGCTGGAGACACAGGGCAGGGAAGACTGGACTAGATGGAGGGTCACAGGGCAGGGACTATATACTTACCAGGCTACCTGGTTTCTTCAGCTGGTCCAGAGAGAGCAGGAGCTCAGGTGGCAGCAGTGCAGAACTGCAGATATGCACCGGTCAGCGAGAAACAGTGCCGGTGTCAGTTCAAATATTGCACAGGCCATGAGTCAATCGCAGCTTGCGGACCAGCAGCCAATCAGGAGTGGCTGTGATTGGCTATTGGCCAGTGCCATATTTGAAGTGCTGCCGGCGGCGTTGTTTCTTCCTGGCTGCCGGTGCATATCTGCAGTTCTGCACCACTCTCCCCGGAGCCCCCGCTTTCTGCGGGCCCTGCAGTGACCCCCTGATGGCGGCCCAGGCTGAGATGCCCGTGAAAGATGACGTTTTGCATCTCTCTAAGACCCAAACTTGGCGGGAAGATCCGAGCCAATTCCGAACCAGTCATCTCTATTTGTCACCTAGATATAAGTTACTACATGAAACGGAATGATAAAGAACAATATGGCTAGTTCTAAGGCCTTTATTTACCAATGATAGCATTTCCAGTGAAAGTAACACACTTTAATATCAGCAGCCATACTGGGCAGTTGTGCACATGGCTGAGCCCCTGATGACTGATCATTTTGTGACCAAATGAACCAATCCTGGACTTGTTGGTTAATGTGGTCATTGGTGAATGTGGGCAGCAAATGGCTGCTATTGGCCTATGTGTACAGTCATCTCCAGCCACACGATCAGGCCCTAGGACAGATTTATGTGCTCAACTCCTGCCTTCAACTCTTAGAATTTGCCCAGTTTTGCTGCCCACATGGGTATCAAAATCGGAAGCAGATGGCACTGCATGGCCATCTTTAATATACCCTTTGAAAACTTTTCTTTTTGTCAACTTTTTTTAGGATACAGACATCAGATCTTCATTTAAATGCAATCAATAGATTAAGGTGACCTCATCTACACATAACACTGTAAAATCACGGTTTGTAATCATTTACTCAACAAGAATCTGCAGAAATGCTGTTTCCTGTGGTGGAAAATGAGGACCCCCGTGGTTTTAATTACAGTTTTTAGCAGGTGCACCAAGACAGGTGGAATGATTAGCAAATCATTTGCAGGGCCCAACTACATACAAAAATATGTTCTACATTGGTTCTACCCATACAGGTCACAGGAAATAAAGGTTATTGGAAACACATCATGTCAAAATATTTTTGAAACTCTCAGAAGAAAAGCTGCTGATGGGTCTGGGAGGAGGGTTTAATCAATTTAATAAGATTTACAATCATTTTACAGTACAACAGTTTATACGGTATACAAATGCAGAAAATTACAGGTCATATGCAATTAACCAATTCCGGGATATCCAACATGATTCGGTTTACACACGTCGTTAATACAGAAGTATCCAAAAACCTCTGGTTCATCAAATTATCTATAGACTACAATTAAGAGCCATTTACCAAAGTCAAATGTTGGAAAGAGATCCTGTAGTATAAATGTGGTCTGTAAGGAGGAGTTATGATTAGAGTGTCTGCTCTTAAAGAATAACATGCAGCAAGTGCACTACTAAAGTTTGTTAAAGTTTTTGTAAATGAAGACCTCTAGAACAAGATGCTGTGGACAGATTAGCTAAAATGTAGTTATTACGCTGTGATGCCAGACGTTCTATACGACGGAAATAAAAAAACTGTCTATGAGCAGAATAATCTCTTACCATTTGTTAAGTCACAGTGGTATGCAGTCGGGAAGCCGGCGGACCTAATCCCGACAGCCGGCTCCCCGGCTGTCATATCCCGGCAACGGTCTAAAGGCAGGCGTCGATATGCCGACGCCTGTCATTAGACATACGCCAGGAGCCCGTTGTCCGGCATCCCGATCGAAGGTACGCTGAGCGCGGATAGCCACGGGGGGGGGGGGGGTTAGTGTTAGGCAACCCAGGAGGTTAGGTTTAGGCTAGGGGAAGGGTGGGTTAGCGTTAGGCACCCCTGTAGGGGACTTAGGGTTAGTCACCCCCCCGGGGGACTTAGGTTTAGGCTAGGGGAAGGAGGGGGTTAGGTTTAGGCACTTAGATGGGGGATTGGGGTTAGGCACTTGGGGGGAAGGTTAGGGTTAGGCACCCCTAAGGGAGGGTTAGTGGTTAGAAATAGGTTAGTATATACTTACCTGGGGACGATCGGCATTTCCTCCTCTGCTGGGATGCCGCTGTCGGGATTCCAGCCGCTGGGCATGGGTGCGGCGGTAAATCATACCGATTCCGTCACAGTGGTTGGACCATTAAGGTTGGAGGCTTCCTTCGCTGTTTATGATCACAGGCAGTTTGTTCAAATGGAGTCATCTAAGAGTTGATGCCACACTGGATCAGGAAATAATCGAGCAGAATGTTAATTCATCTGCTGGAGCTGAATCGATAATAATAATTATTAGTCAAGGTCAATGGTGGAGGCAAATACCGACTGTAAATACATTTGGAATGCGTGGGGAGGGGTTCTAGTGGACTGTACATTCAGGAAAGTCTTCACATGAGCAACTCTTCCATTAACTGATGTTTGAAGTTATTTCTGCCAGAGGGGCAACATTAACTACTAGAGCCAGGGGTTCACTTTTTTATCCCATAATAAATGGCCTTTTTTAAGTTTTTTTTTAATAAATAAGTACTACATTACCTTCAATAATTGATTTATTTTAATAACTAATTATTTTGTCCAATTTTAAAAAATATATATATTTTTTGAATAATTACTACTTCCAAATTTTGACATCCATTTTTTTTTTATGTAAATAAATGATTACTACGTCCAATTTTTTGATTATTTTTTTAAAAATAAATTATGTCCAAATTTTTTTTTTAAATAAATAATTGCTACATCCAATTTTTGAGTATATGTTCGCTTTCACCAGCTCAATCTATTTATTGCATAGAAGTGAGGCTGAGTTGGCCAGTAGATGTGTCCAAGTAGAGAGTTTCCTTCATGCTATAATTACTCACTATATTTAACCTTGAGTGTTACTATTATGGCTATTACCGTACTTTACTTTAAATTTGGAATTTCACAATCATTAGTTTTCTTTAGGTTGCACATTGTTCCTAATCACTTATTAGTTATTATTAATGAAGTCCAACTTTTGCTAAGAGGCAACCTGACAACGAAAATGAGCCTCCATGCACTGCATTTACTAATAAAATTGCCTTGATTTGTGACTTAGGTGACTTTGGTGTTTCTCGTATCCTTGTATCATCCGATATGGCGACTACTTTAACAGGAACTGCCTCTTACATGAGTCCGGAGGTGTTCATCAACAAGGGGTACAACACAAAGTCTGATATCTGGTGAGCAATAACAGCCACATACTCTGAATGGGACATTAAACTGCAATCACTGTATGCATATGTTTTGTATTCCTAATTGTGCTAAAATCAACAAGGTGACTCCAATGCTTAACATACACTATGGGCCATTCACCAATGTGGAAAAACTGGCCTTTATGGCACATATTTAATTTTGCACCTTTATTAATGCTAAATGTTCCTCTTTTTATGGAAAGCACATTAAGCTTTGTCAGGATCTGCTGGGAACATTTTCCTTCATGTGATGGGATGAGGCGAGTGGATAGAGGCCTTCCTGGGTAAATGTGGTCTGGATGCGCGAATGTTCCTCAGATTGTGCTCCTCAGTTTAATGCGATATAACGGGACAGTTTTCCTGATGGTGTTTGTGTGGGGAACTTCTTGGGTCTACATCATGCATAGCTGGACTAGCCATTGGACTAGGGCCCTGTGTGTGCTTCGGGGCCTGTATTACATTTTTCTGTGTGTTTTTTTTTTTTTTTTTTAGAAACTGGTGGAAAATTGGCCCAAACAGTTTGTTGTCTTAGGGCTTCCATGGGGTATTGATCTGGCTCTGATCCAGTCAATTGTTTCATCAGCCAAGTCCACTTGATAGTGAATATGTGCATTTATATATGTACTATAAATTCCAGTAGTCAAAAACTTCAAATAGACATCAAAAAATGTATCACGGATCCTATGTGTTTTCGGGGCAAATAATCTTATTTGTTCACCGAAAAAAATAGGATAGGGTTTAACAAAAAAATCGGGAATTACCCGTGAAAAATCCCTGTTTTTCACCCCCGAAAAAATATTGGGGCTAATTGGATAATGCCCCTATACTCTTACAATTATCAAACTGACCAGGGATGATGCTCGCAGTCAGTACAGTCCTCTGCTCTTAAGATTGTTACACATTCCTTGGTTCCTTATGTAGGGGTAGCCGCCGACATCAGTTGTATAATGATGGAAATTATGTAACTGCTCAGTTCGGTGAAAGAATAGGTTCAGCTTTCCATACAGCACAATACTGCCTCAACGTATTTTGTTCAGTACAGGTGATTTTTATTTTCAACCTAAAATATTCAAATACACAAGTGACACATTTAACTAAGACAGTCCTGATTTTCTGTTACTTTCCTGATTATTTTAAGACCTAACTGAGAGTGGACTAACCAACTTTTTTTTTCTAAAATGTTGCTAAGTGGCAATAGACTAGACTTGGCGAGGTACTTTTACCACGCACATTTTTAGGCAAAGCAACAATCCTGCAAAGTAAGTGTGAGCTCATTTCATAGGGACTGTTCTAAACACCACCAGAATGTTTATGTATTATTATGTATTCTCAAGCAGTAACCTATTTCGCCCAATCAGCAATCATGTTACAATGTCTCGTTGCTATGGATTACTGCACATTTGCACTTCTAGACTATGTTAGTAAATAGCCTCAATGTGGTCAACATTTGTACACAAATGCAATGCAAAGCTGAATGAGCCATATGCCAGTTTTCACTTAGAAAATGCAAATATTAAAATTATGTATTATTCCCATTCTTCTTTTTCCATAATACAGTGCACCACTTTATAAGGTACAGCTTTATGAGGCTAAGCTTGCATAAAACCAAGCATTATCTAACACAAAAGAGAATTCAATAGAACTCAATGTACATTACCATATTTTTTGACTTGCATATTTATTTAATTTCCCATCGTGTCATGTTCCTGCAATGTGCATTTCACTATGGAAGTGGCAGGGCCGGCTCTAGGGGTGTTCGACCAGTGCGGTTGCACAGGGGCGCCACCCATAGAGGGCGCACCCCTCCCCAACATCCCGATTTCAGTGGGGCAGTAGTGTCCCGCTGTTCCACCCGTGGGCCGAAGTGGCCCGCGGGTGGTCAAATTGGGAGGTTGGGGAACCACACCGCTGCAGCTGTGCGGCGGTGCCAGACCCCCTGGAGTGTGAATGGATGCCGTGCACATGCGCGCGGCATCCATTCACTGACGGGAGAGGGCTGTGGGAAACCCAGCCAGTGATGGAGGGCTGGGCTTTACCCCCAGCCTGACATTATTTGGAGGCGTGCCATGCGGGCGCACCTCCAAGTAACGTCACTTAGGGGGTGTGGCCTATGTTAATGAGGCTACGTCCCCAATTTCGGTCGCGCACCGGATCGGCACAGGATGCTCAGACCCCTGGAGCCGGCCCTGGGAAGTGGGATGCAGGAGTGTGCAATGTTCTTCCAGGAGTCCGGGATGAGGACTAAGCAAGTATTAATATTCCTTGAGGAGGGGTGTGGACCATCACTGACCAGCCATCCACCTATGACTTCATTATATTTTTAATATTGATGAGTAAAGCTAAAACAAACAATGGTTTTTAGAGGGTATATATTTCCTGTCACGTCACTGGAGTTGTGTAGATTCAGATCGGGACCCTTGTAATTAGCTTAGAGAATAGTTAAAGTTTGAGGCCTTCACTAATCTCTTTATACCATATGTATAGTTGCTTGTGAACAAAAAGATATGGATACAGTCTTTGGGAAATACTGAATGGAGTGCCGGGAGCATGACAGTCACAGTATCTTGATCATTTTGTTCTCAGAACTGCAGTATGGTAGAAGCAGGCTGTAGATGTGACAATAGTGAAGGGCCTGTAATACCGGGGACAGCCTGCAGGAGATGCAGATACTTGAGTGCTGCACACTACTGAGAGTAGGATGCTGAGAAATGCAATAGAAAATAGTGGGACCCCTGTTGTAATCAGTGTGAAGAGCAGAACAGCCAGTTGGTAGATACTTCAGATGAATACAGACTGAATAGGAGGCAGAATGCACTTACAATGCAGGTAGCTTGTGATTGAGCCCACTGCATAATGCACTAGTGATTGCAAATAAATTGAAGAGCGAGTCAGATGCAGATGCACTTTATAAATGCAGGTAGCTAATAAGTGAGTCAGATGCAGATGGACTTTTTAGATGCAGTTTCAGGAAACTGGAACAGAAACTGGAAACCACGGCAGCCAGGAGCCAGGATACTGTTCTATGGGAAAAGAGTGTTGTTCTGATTAGGAATGGCCATCAACCATCGATGATTCGTAATCATCAATGGTTTATGGCCGATGTCAAATGTTTTTCCCATCGATTGGGGAGAACCAGATTGTTTCCCTCCATCGATGGAAGAACATAACTTAATATATTTTTTTTTTAAGGTGCCGAAACAGGAAGCATAGCCCCGCCCCTGACACCAATGAAGACACACCTCGGTTCTGATTCACCCACGGGTCAATCAGTCATAGAACAGGGATGACCACAGGTTGGTGAATCCATCGATGGTCATTGATTGCATAGTTGGTTACCATCAATGGCAACTTTATATTTTACCATCGATGGTAACCATACTGATGGCCATCCCTAGTTCTGGTAATAAGTCACTGGAGGGGTTTAAATACGGCGCTCTTAGCGCCTATTGGCTGAGCTGGTCATGTGAGCGTAACTGCTGGAATTCAGTTGGCAAATACAGTCTTGTGAGATAATCCAAGATGGCAAGCAGGGTAAATGCCAGGCACACAAGCAAAAATGCCAGCGCAGGGCTCAGAAGGGCCATATGCGACCAGGAAGGGCACGGATGGCAGTGACATGACACCGCTGGACCCCAATGTGTGACATTTCCCTTTAATGTGGACATGTCAGGTACAGCTACTTGTTGTAATTGTGCCCCATAATAAAACATGCAATCTAGCTAAAAATATCTGCTCCAAGCATGTAGTGTTTGCACCTGTCCTGCTGTGAGCTGTATCTCTAAGAATATGTTAATGAAGCACCTGGCTCTTGTGTAATTGAAGCCTCATTCATGTCACTAATAACAGTGATCAGCACAAGTCCTGTTCTGAGATACCTGACATCTCAAGTCAGCATGGGAGAGCTGACACCGATCCCTGATGGTACTCCTGCTCTGGGAGCCGGATTGTTGACGGCTATTACTGTAAGTATATAGCTCAGGGAGGCTCAGGGCTTAGAAGACTAAAATGACTGTGTTAAACTGCATTATTGTACAAATACAAAAGTGGCAACATTTCTTGGTCCCTAGAATTTAAAGGTTACTATTTTACAAACATGGGGCCTGATTCAGACCCACTCGCGAGCGGCTGTCCGCTCGCAAGTGGGTCGATGTTCTGGACTGAGCATGCGCACGACGGAGGGAGCTCCGTCGTGCGCATGCGCCAGACGCGACGAGCGAAGGAAAGTCCTTCGCTCGTTGTGTCCGATCAAAGGGGGCGTGCTGTCAATGTTGATTGACAGCACGCCCCCTTTGGTGGGCGTGCCGGGGGCGTGCCTCCCTGACGGGGGCGTTCCCACGGGAACGCCTCCCGTCAGAAGCCGGCCCATTGACATCACTAGTGATGTCAGTGGGAGTGATTTTGGCTCTGATAGAGCCAAAATCACTCCGGAGCTTGCGGTTGAGAACCTCAACCGCAGGCTCCGACTCGCAATTTCGATGGTCGCGATGGTCTCGACCATCGCGGCCATCACAATGCACGCTCGTATAGCCTGTGGGTGGTGACCCACAGCTATACGAGCGTCCAGGAGGACGCTCCATGAAAATGGAGCCCAGCCCTCATTCAGAGCGTGCGCTCTGCTTAGAGCGTCCGGCTCTGAATGAGGGCCATGGTGTTAAGGCCTAGAAGATTAGCATTCCTTATTGCCGCGTATTTATTAAGGGTACGTCACAATGGCATGGGCTCCGAAAATAGCATGTCCTGGCGCACGCTAAAATGTAAAGGGTTCAGATTAAGCCTGCATAATGCATTACCATGTGATTTTTCGGAGCTTGGCAAATGGGCCATTATCGTGGTCCCCATAGTCCATTGGCCCCTGTAGAAGCTGTTCCCATGGTTTTCTATAGGGACGGTATTTAACAATCTGGCATTAGCACACTGACTTGTGATCCCTCCCCGGTGGGCTGCAGGAGGAAGGTTTACGCACTGCGCAGCATGAAAGCCACGCATGCACAGTAGCTGTGAAGTTGCCCATAGATAGAAGTAAAGTGATTGCGGATGTGATTACTTTTTTCTGATTGCCAGAATGGGCTCTTAACGGAGCCCATGTCCTGTTGATTCAAGTTGATACATTCTAGCACATACACACACTTTAATTGGGTGGTATCCCCTTGCGCCCTAAATAACACTTAAAAAAAGATATGCCTTGACAAAGATCAGAGAACTGATTGAAACGCGTTGGGAAAGGAAGGGCGTTTTGTGGACTAACCAGACTAGGAGAAGGGACCAGGATTGGCATCATCCATTCGGTTTCTACATTCACTTGTTTATCCTTTTTCTGGTTGGAAGCCACCCTTATCATTTACTTGTCTGGATATATCAGCTGTAAAACATCTGATTCTTTCATTATATGGATGGTGCTGTTTGGATTTTTTATCTTCATTAAATGTGTTTATTTTTTATCTATTGTGATTACAGTTCATTATCACGAAGAAGATTGTGTCACTATTTACTACAATACACTTTTCAGTAAATGTATCTGTTGCTATTACATTGTACTAATGCAACATTTGTTTCAGAAATTTGTGATGAATGTGACTGGTTGCACTAGATCTTGTATATTTATATCTTCACATGTTTTATGGTCCGAGAATTTATCTTCATTATTACAAACCATCACATTGTGGAGAATTCTGGTCAAAAGAGATCAAGTTTTCTTCTGTAACAAGCAAGTGTTATTTTTTAAGTATTATTTAGGGCGCAAGGGGATACCATCCAATTAAAGTGTGTATAGGTTTGATTCTGGTGAGGAATAGCATCGGGTGGATGTGTAATCTCTAGCTTGTCTTTAGGCGCAATTTTAGCCTGTGCCATTTTTCTTATATACACATTCTAGCACAATATGTTGCGATAAGGATTCTTAATAGTCGGGGGCACACTGCATTTTATAATAAATATGCCCCTAAGAGAGAAGCCACAGGTGATATCTCCATTATCTGCTGCAGAATCCTCTTTTTAAATCACCCTGTTAAGGTGCGTATCCACTACTAGACATAGAAACGACAGCACGATTACGACATTGTGATCGTGCAGTCGTTTGTATGTCTGTGATTTGGCTACACTGAACGTTCAGTGTAGGCACATCCATCATCCCCGTACATCAGGGATGGGGAACCTCCTACCTGGGGGCCGTGTAAGGCCCTCGGAATAGCTTGATCTGGCCCTCTGAGCTTTGCTCTGCTAGCCTCATTTGGCTAGCAGGGTGCCTAGAATGGCACACTGCAGCCAGAATCTATGCAGCAGTACCGCCTGGATCATCCTTAGGATGCTTCAGACGGTCACACCGCTGCCCTTACAGCATCTTTAGGAAGCTCCGGGCATTGCTGTAATCACCGGCAATTGTGGCCCTGCCCCTGTGTGATGTCACACAGAGGGGGTGTGACCTGCATCGGGCCTGCGAATAATGTTTTATATATCAAAATGGCCCTTGGCAGAAAAAAGGTTCCCCACCCCTGGCGTGACCGTCAGGTTGACCAGCATATATGGGCGATGATAGAGGTCGGAAACGACCAGCGCGCACATAGCTGGTGGTTTCCGACATAAAAGTGCCCGATGCATGCACGATTTGCACGCAATTGAATGATAACGACGTAGTTATCATTCAATTGCCTGCTAATATCGCTAGTTGGATAGGCCCCTTTACTCTAAATTGCAAAAATTCTCTAAAAATAGCCTTTTTAGAAGGATTGGCTGCTGTTTTGACATTTTTGAGAAAATGTGTAATGAAAGTACAGTTATAGACTAATGTGCATACTACAAGGTGTTTTAGAAAGCATAAGGTGCATATATGTTATTCAATATTTATGGGATACGCAAATATTAGGGACCCCCAGATGTACAATGGTGGTATCTCCAATATCTGCAGCGGTCTCTCCATTTCCTTCCACAAATGTAGCCCCCATAGGTGTCTGGCTGCTATGCAGTAAGATTTAACAAACTCCAGAATACAAAGTATTTCAGAGCTTGGCCCCAGCCGCTAACACCATCTGCAGACGGCATTAGCCTTTAATAGCCTATGGTTACTATATCGCATGTACCAGTCAGAGGCCTCACTTGCACATTGGCCCTGGGGGACTCAAACCTGTCACTCTGCTTCCAGCTCTTAGCCAGGACGGTCTCTTATTGGAAGAGTTTTTTTGTAGGATACTCCGCAAGTAATAATTGATAAATAGGCCCCTCAGTCACCTAACAGGTACACGAAAACCCATCAGGTAAACACGGCATTGTCTATACGAGTTGTGTGTTCCCAGTTGGTTCCTAATTATTGCACAGTTATTGTGTTATTCTCTGAATTCATTATTTGTTCAGTTTGGTGATATATGACATAAGTACCTGACTGTGGTTCTTTAATCCTCACTTCACTACCGCATATAAAATTATATTCCTGATCTGCCAGAGAGATAACAGGATGCATAGTGATGTCAAATCAAGAACAAATCTCTTTAGCACAACCTGGCATGACTTCATACCCCATTATGCCTGTTTTATTATGTGTCATGAGAGACATGGCCTTAATATAGATGAAAGCTATCAACTCAATGACTACAATGTGTTACAGAACCTTACCCCATCAATTGCTGGGCCTTCTTAATGATAACCTGAAGGCTGGTGCCTGCGACTTTACTCAGCATGGGGTCTTTGCTACTATTTCATATATCACATCTAAAGTCTTTACAAAGTTCCACAATTGCTCTGGGAATATAGACATAGGATTTATACAGTTCACAGGATGGAATCTAAAGGTAACACCGTACTTTATTACAGGAAGCCCACACAAGAGAATACACCGCTATATGAACATAAGCAACCCTTAAAGTTTTAGAAATGAGATATAATTGGCCAATATACTGTACTGTACTGTACTGATTATTCGCTTGTGACCAAGGCAAATATCGAAAATTACATATCAGTCTTTTTTAATTCATTAGGAACTAGTGAGACCTTAGAGATGTGAAGCAAAAGCACTCTCTCTTATCTGTATTTCAGTCATGTTTTTCATCTGGAGGGACCCTATCACCAATCTTCTATGTCCCCAACACCTGCAAGAAATAGTACCCAAAAGACTTGCTATTTAAATCATTTGGGTTGGCTCCAGGAGATCAACAATTGCTGGGGCAACAGTGAGTAAGCCGACCTAGGGTGGAATGCGACTTAGAACTTTCTGCCCGTGCAGGTGTTATAACTGTAACCATGCTGGTACTTGGTAATCCCCAGAGATGTGGGCATGGAGAGCTATAGGGTGCTGATGGGGCACAGGTCACAGGTTTCATGTGAATCCAGTGATGCACACTAGCCTCCATACTAAGGGGACAGAACCAGTCAGTACAGTGCGAAAGTGCCTTCTGCTGGCCATGGGTAGGCCAAGTGGGGACAGAGTGTTTAAGGACTCTGGTTTCCTGCACCTACTGGGAGTAGTCCATCTTGCAGGAGCCTGAGATGGTAGGTAGAAGATCCTGAGACTTGGGAAGGGTGCCTTGCCATGATCCACTAGGTCACAATATTGTTGAGAGAGTAGGTAGACACCTCTTGTAAGCAAGGTACTGCTTGGACTAGCACACATAATTGTGGAAAGAGGGAAAAGTTCTGTCCTGTCAGTGAGGAAGCAGTAGAAGCTGTTATGAAGAAGGAAATTACCTACATACTGCAGAAAGGGAAAAAGCCACTGCAACAAGAGTCCACTGCCTAGGCTAGGGATGGCCATTGATGGGTCTACCATCAATGGTGTCCCATAAAAAATTTTTATCAGTGTTTTATATTGATGGTATTAAAACATCAACAGGAAACCATTGATGGGCATCCCTGCTGTCAGTCACAGGAAGGCGGCAAGCCAATCGGTAAAGGGGGTGGTGGCAAAGTGGCACATTGGTGGTGGGCCTTCACACAGAAGCTAATGCTGCTACCCAGGGATGAAAAAACCATCAGCAACTTCTGCCACCGATGGTGGAGTACTATTGGACCTCAGCCATTGATGGCAAAACCATTGACCATCAGTTGCATACTATCAGTCGTTGCTAACCGGCGATTATCATTCCTAGCATAGGGAAAAAGAGGCTTCCAAAATAGGGTTGTCCATTGAGTCACCCGCCATGAGCGGGTAATGGTTTCTAAACATTTGCAGGAAACCATCCATAGTTCATAGAGCAAAGGACAAATTGTTAACAATCTGGACTCTGCTATCAATGGTTGACAGCCAAACCTATGCTACAGTAGAGGTCAGTAAGAAGAGATGGAGAGATCAAGTGAAGAGGTCATTTGGAGTGGGACAGTTTGAAGATCTCCATGTAACATGAGACATGTGCCCCATAAGTAAAATTGAGTAAGAATTCCCATTAAAATAGTCCCTGAGAAGTGGCTCATAGTGAGGGGAAGTGGGGGGATAGCGGTTAGAAAGGAGCCCTAAGTGATAACTCATGTGTGAAGGAACCCAGCAGTGGATGTCCCTGGACATTGGGACATCGGTTTTGTCTGCTTAGAAGAAAGCCTATGCAGTGTAATGTATGTAGGAGTGGGTCCCTTTTGGAATGGGGTGATGGGCATTGTAATCAAGCCTGTGGGGTGAGAACTTCTGATCTTGAGTCCACTGTACCCTCACACCATGTACCATGAAGAGTATCATGCAGTGGCGTAATGAGACTGTGTAACATATGGTATTTAACATCTACTACAATTAATGTGCTGGAGGAAGTTGGAGTCTCTGTACCTGTAAACATCATAATGATAATGCTGGAGGAAGAGTAGTGTAATAAAGTTGTTATTTGCAACACCAAATGGTCTGGCACCCAGCTATGCACTTATATTGTCAGCACCTGACACTCCACAAATTCTTATGTGCTAAGCACCTGAGCATTCATTGGCCTTCTGGTTGCCATAGCCGGAGCAGTGCAGAGAAAGAGCCAGGGGGTGTGCTACACTTACATCCTGGTACCCCAAGTACTTTCTATTCCACCCCCAGAGGGTACACACCTCACCTAGAAAACACTCCAATATAGGTGAATGTTTCACCCTCCCCCATCCGTGTCACTAGCCGGCTGCAAACTGACCATTTCCAGAACATTGACCAGAAAATATTATCTTCTCCAAGTAGCCACCGGGATTTGTATTGAGGCGCCCTACCGGCAGCTTCGCAAATCCAAGCAACATCGTACAAAGATGTAGCATCGGTCACAGATCAGTTGATCATCGGCCTTCTGAGGAACCCAATGGTCACGCTGATTGGTGGCAGGAACTGAGACGCCAGAGCCAATTGTTCTGTGTACGGGATCGCAGTCACAGGCTGAGACGGACGTTAGATACACTACCGGGATATTTCTTGGAGTCTGTGCTTCAGACCATGGGCCTGATCCATAGACTGCACAGTCTGCAGCTGCGAAAATATGCTACTGTTTCCAAAGTTTCTCACTACTGCCTTCTCATATCTGTCCCACGACACGCCTGCGTTTGCCTAGTCACCCTCCCCAGAGGCGTTTCTAGAGAGGAGGGGGCCCGTGCGCAGTCTCCGACATGGGCTCCCTCCTCTCTGGCGGCCGGCTGCGCACTGAGCGGTGAGCGGCAAGTGCCGCAGATAGACTCTGGGCACTAGTCTATAGGGTATGCACAGGTCACCGGGAAAATGGCCACAGCGGTAATTTTCCCTGTACTGCTCATGCGCAAACCACGGTAAAATGGCCGCGGTGGCCATTTTACAGGTGTAGACACCGGAACCGACGTGGAACTCCGGAGAGGTAAGTTTTATAGGTGCAGGGTGTGTGGTGTGGGCCCCCCTGTACCCGCACACCCTGCACCCATTACAAATACGCCCCTGCACCCCCATTACCTCCCACAAACGCTGACTACTTGTCACTCACTTTGCGAAAGAATCCTCAGTGCGATCATAAACGCAAATCAGTTTCTGTGTCTGCGCTTTAGCTAAACATCGCTCAGTCTGTGTAAATATCATCACTGCATCGGGTGTCAGGCTTGTTTTTACAGTAAGTTGTATTTTCTAAAATAAATAAAAGAAAGAAAAACAAAACTGTAACAAGGTGCTAAAAGTATACAGCAAAAGAGATGCGTGAACAGAAACGCATATAAATAAGAAAAACTCAGCAGACATAAATCTTCACACATTATGGCTCCAGATCCGGTATCAGAGAATTCAGCCTATTGGGCATATAAAAGTATTTCTGACAGAGGGGAGAAGGAAAGTGAGCGGAAAAGCGACGAGGGATAAAGGAAATATAACAACCCTGAAAAAGTACAAGGAAATGGATTCCACATGCTGGACCCAGAGGAGCCACTGAAGCTGAAAGTTGTACGTTTTACAGGGCAAGTAAAGGCAGTATTTAGTGGTAAATATAATCAAAACGGCTTCTCGAAAAGCAGAGGAACAGTGTTTTAGCACCCAAGTCAAAGATGCCAGACAGCAACCTTGATGTAATTCAGCTTAAGCAAGGTCGCCCAATATTCTAATGATACAGGACATATTGGATGCTGCAAAGGTTCTGTACAACTATGACATTATTTTTGGAAGAGTCGAAAACTCGCTTTATAGCGACAGCTGCTGAGTTAAAGGATTGTTATAACTTACGGCAATTTCCTGCATGGCTTTGCACATTTCCTCGGCTCACTTTCACGTAATACTTTTACTTTCTAGCTCTTTTCTCTGCACTTTCATCCATATCTTTATATCATTAGTGTTTTAATCTTACCTCGAATGGGATATGAATAAAAGCTGCTGTCTGGATGCAGTTGCAACCAATGCAAAAAGATCAAAACAGTTGCAACCAACAAAACGTTATTTTTTTCCGGCTAGTGATACAAATTCATGGCTGAAAAGCACAGGATGAATCCACCTTTTCATAGTAACTGTTTAGAAAAAAAGTTATAGGAGGTAATATGCACCTCTGAAGGTGGATAACTGCTATAAGGCAGGTTACAAAGTTACTAATCCTTATTTTGGAACATTTTTTACATTATACGGCAACTTGCATGTTAGCAGTCATTTCCCTAGTTGCTTGCTTTCTTTATTCTCATTAGTTTGTAAAATGAATCACTTATTAATTTAATTAGACGGTAAAGATTTCAAACATTGCTACTTAGTAAAATCTACTACACTGCCTGTTATAAGATGTGAGTGTCAGGCTCCATCATCCAATCACAGCCCTGCTCTCATCCTGTGTTTACAGTTTAACCTCATGCCATTAGCTGTAGAGGAAGTGTTCTATTTCCACTTTAGGGTAATGAGCGTCTTTCTGGATATGCACTAATAAAACTCCTGATCTGGAAGAATAACGTTGTGGGCTTAGCAAGCTGAACATTGTGCATTGTTGGCTCTAATGAGAGGATATTTTGTGAGGACCAGTGACAGAACTGGCACAATTAGGCCATAGGCTCACTACATCTGTGTGCAGAGAGAGGCTGCTGTGTTCCCATATGATGGCGTTCAGTGCTAAGAGAGCTCAAGTCTCTCAGGGTATTTTATGCCTCAGTAAAACCATCTGTACGTTTCCAGGAATTTGAGGATGGAGTCGGTGACATTCCTCCGCAGCTGGGAGTGAGGCAGTGCCCCTTCCACAGCTCACATGTTCATGACTTATTTCTGTACTCGTCAAACTCTAGAGGGTCTCCTGGCGATTCAGTGATGCAGTGCATCTAGAGAAAGAGAATGAGACATGCTGTATTTACTAGGGTATAGCAAAGTTTGTTTTCGGGACTGGGTGCTAACCATGGGACTGCAACATAAGGGCCTAGGGGAAAAAAGAAACCGTTTTCAACAGAGGGTGTGGTATGTTAGGTCGACGTCTTATGTCGACATGCAACAGGTTGATATGATAATGTCAATTAGTTCGAAATTATGACATGCAGCATGTCGGCATTCATTATCTCTAAATGGATGACATTTCGACGTGCTAGAATGTCGACCTACTGCCCCTGGTGGCCCAGCGGTCACTTACCTGGTCCCGGCGACAGCGTCATCTCTACTTATCCTAGCGGCCATGGGACCAGTACTTTGTGCCGACAGGAGTATTTTGCCCCTAACTCTCCCACTAGTGCCTAACTCTAACCTTCCCCTTGCCCCCACCTCCTAACACTAACCTCCCCACGCAGCCTAACCCTCCGGCGGCGACTAACTCTAGCCGTCGGCATTCAGATGTCAACATGGCGACATTTCAAGTGTCAACATTATGAACATGTCGTCATACTGCCGACATGTTGAACCATGACGACATCACCAGTTTCCTCAACGGCAATAAGGCTTTTTGCCCAATGATAAATCAGCCCCCTTGGGGCCTATTTATTAATGACCAATAATTTGCAATAAGTCTGATTTTTCTTTTACCATCGCAAATGCCTGCATTAACCCTATATTGGGCAGTGACATAACGACACCGAACAGCAGCAATAACACCCTGTTTCTGCTGGCAATAGACTTATCGCCCGTTAATAAATATGAGAGTGATTAGAAAACATTGTGAAGCCCGGCATAATGTGCTAATGCTATATAAATAAAGTGTTCGTTACAATGTTACATAAATAATATCTGCCTAATAGGGGAATTCAATATGAAACGTAAACTTCGCTGTCGAAGTTTACGTTTCATATCGGAGTTTTTACCTGCGTTAAAGTACCGGGCGCGCGCCCGCTTATCCCCGTATTCAATATGAAATTAACGAAAACGGGAGCCTGCGAAGTTGGATTTGCGTAAAGTTACGAATTTTTCCTTAAAAAAATTGTAGGACCCCCCTAAAGTTGTAAAAACATGGGGGATCACTATGGGTACCCCCGTTTTAGCCTTTAAATGAAAGTCGGGGATTTAAATAGCCGCAGCAGGTGTTTTTTCCCGACATTGAAGAAGTGATGCAGAAGAGCACTTAGGTTATTTTTTTCATTTTTTTAAGTGGTCTCATCAAATTTGGGGTACATGAAAATGGGTACTAGCATATTTTTAAGTCCCTAAAGTAAGTTTTGAAAAATTCTGCATTTGTGCAGCTGCCGCTATAAATCTATTCTAGAATACACCTGCCGCTATAATTCTATTCTAGAAAACATCTGCCGCATACTTGCAGAATAGCCCTGAACCTATTTCCCTATTGTTAATCAATTTTTTCCCATTTTTTTTTTTCACCCCAATTTTTAATTTCATTTTTTGGGGTGTCCCTATTTTTTTTTTAACTTTTTTTGACACAGTTCTTTTTTAAATGTCATTCCCAGGGGTGCAGGCTATTTTTTTTTAAGCCTGCACCCCTAAACCCCAATTCTGCACTTTTTTTCGACACCTATTCAGTGGTGAAAAGTTATCCCCGTTTTTTATGAAAAACTTTTCGAACCTGCGATAAGTCTTTGAAATTGAATACGGTGTAAAAGTAAAACCTGCGATAATGACGTCAAAAGTGCGATATTAACGCAAAAACAATGTTTTTGCTCCCATATTGAATACCCCTATAAGAATAAACAATATTGCTATAGGTAATGTCAAATCAGGTTTATCAATTGTACTTTATATAAAGTGCTACTGTAACATTGCATCCTAATCATTATAAATATTTATATACATATAGGACCTTATTCAGATTTCAATTAAAATTTGCATCTAAGGTAAGATGAAAATTTGCTTATAAGTGTAAACACAAAATGTACCTGAAAAAGAAAGATAATTTTGCTGCTGTATGTACTGTACTGTGTGCCAAGTTTTCCAGCAGTAAAAAAAAACAGGTCAGCGGCGTTCCCCTTCCCAAACAGAGGAGGAATCCTGCTTTATTTATTAAAACGTGTGTTCAGTGCATGGTGATCCTATTAGATCGCAGCCGTAGCAGTGACATTATATTTGCTTATTTAGTTGTGTCTCAGGGGCCTTATTCAGAGATTTTCGTAATCGCCATGCTTACGCAAATCTCCGCTGTTTTGGGATCTGCGCATGCTCAGAAGACGCACTGCTCATGTACAGATCAGGGACTGCGATGACGCTCGCAGTGCCCCAAACACTGCAGCATGATTGACGTGCTGCTGGCGCTATTGGGGTGGTGACGGAGTGGTTTAACCAGCTTAAGAGATATTTATTTATTTAATTTGTTTATTTGACGTTTTTTACAGTATATAGCATACAATTAAGGAGCGTACACACTAGACGATATGCTCCCTGAGCGATATCGTCTAGTGTGTCCCCGGCAGGGTGTGCTCAATGTCATTCACGATATCATTCAGCGCCGGGCTCTCTCCCCCATTCCCCAATATGCAGCAACCTGACGACATCGTCAGGTTGGCCTGCATGTTTACTTGATGAACGATAATGACGAACGACCCGCGGGAACGTGCATCGTCGTTATCGTTCATCGTTTTGATGTTAAAAGTGGACAATAAAGTGGACAACTGAACGATAATGATATCGTTATCGTTCAGTCGTCCACTTTAATCGCCCAGTGTGTACGCACCTTAAGGGACTAATTCAGAGATGAAGGGATATGCACAGCATGCTTGCTGACATTTAGATACCTCCTACCGGGAGAGAGCTGTCAGGCTTCCACAGCGGGGGGCGTGTCATAAAAGGAGGGGTGGCACGGCAGATGGCACATCATTGGGGGCGGAGCATGGGCGTAACAGCGCGATCACATTATCGAGGCCGCGCCCCCTCTTCACAATGCCGATATTAATGGAATTGTGAAGCAGGGGCCGGGGCAACGATGACACGATTCAGTGCGAATCGCATCAAAGGGCCCCCCCACTGTCGGGATTTATACTGTAACTGTGGGGGGGGGGGGAGCGGACTGGTCGCCGGGGGTTGGGAGGCTTGCCTGCCTTTCCGGGGGGTCACGAGCGGCAACCGATTTTGGTCAGGGAGTCCCCCGGCCGAATCGGGAGGGTAGGCAAGTATGATGCAGAGTCGCACACAAGAGGCCGTGCAATTCCGTCCATCTCAGATGCAAATGCAGTAGGAGGTGTCAGGTGTATGCCATCGCCCCTATAACAGCGTTCAAACAGACTAGCACGCCTGCATTTTGCCGACCCCCCTCCTCGTCACCACCCCTAAATGCTCACTTCCTGTCAATCACTTGGCGTTGGGTCTGCGTGATCTCTGCGATGGCAGTGTGATCGCAGTGGTGCCTTTGCGCACTGCGAATCACGTGCAGTACGCAACAATCGGCTACCTGCATACGTAATCGCAATAACGATCCGTAATGAATTAGGCCCATAGTCCACAAAGCATTACAGATAAGATTTGGCTATTCACACTAGTCCCTGTAACAATCTATGGGCCTGATTCAGCAGGGATTGCACGGCTGCGTTCGCACGCACCCACTAGCTAGTGAAGAAAATATGCTAATGAATGTAATCGCACGCCAACCGCAGCTCTATACCAAGACGCCCACCACTGTATAAAGCCTGCCCCTTCCCATGACATGCATCCGCAAGTCAGCTAAAACATCGGTAACATCGAGTAACTTCGGAACCATACGCACAGTTGTGGTTGACCTGACCCCACCACAGAAAACTGCTAAACTTTCTGACGCCATCTAAGCAGGGGCTTAATTATGCACGCCCCTGTAACTGCGTTCCACCAACCACCCCACCTCTCCACCCCCAAACAGTCACTTAATGTCAATCACTATGCGATTTGACTGCATGCTCACTGTGATCGCTTCCCGATCACAACAGCCGGTTCGCGCACTGAGATGCATTCGTATGCGCAGAGCAGAAAACATCTACCGGCTGTGTGCGAATGCAGCCGTGTGAACCAACCTGAGTTAGGCCCTATATTCCCTGCCACATACACACTATGGTTGATTTTTATGTCAGAAGCCAATTAACCTACCAGTATATTGTTGTAGTGTGGGAGGAAAAGTGAAGTACCCGGAGGAAACCCACACAAACACAAGGATCATATACAAGCTCAACACAGATAGGGCCTTGGAGGGAATCGAACCCAAGACCTCAGTGCTGTGAGGCTGCAAGCTAATCATTGCGATACCACATTCTGCCTGCCCAAAAAAATTTGTGGAGAACGGTTACACAGAGCATCTAAACCTACAGTGGGCAAAAGACATCTCAGTTTTGCTATTAGTAGCTGTTGTGTAACCTAACAAGCAATTAGCGTCTATCAATTAATATCATGTTTCACAATGACGCCCACTTCAGAGGACTTTTACTTACTCATGATTTGTTAAGGTGATGTGAGTCACGGAACCCAACTGGCATCAACATCCAGTTTCTTCATCGTTCATGATCTTCCTCACCCACTCTCTTTCTCTCACTCTCTCTCTCAACTGCAAATGAATGAAAGAGAAATTATCAGAGGATCTTGGAACAAAACCAGGGAAGGAATCTGGCAGACGCTTACAACCAATGCCCCAGATGAGTTATCTTCTGTTAGGCTTCATTTTCTCTTTGCAGGATGATGTTCACAGCATGAAAAGAGTCAGCTATACTGTCTCTTTCTTCCAGCCAGGAAATATTACTTCATCTGTACAAATTATCATCCTTTATCCTCTGTATACGTCTCCCACTCTCGTTACCGTTTACTTCTCAGTCACGTCTGGCCGTTCTTATTGTTCATAATTAGTGGAACTTTTGCTACAGAGGCAGCGTCTTGCAGCTGTGTGTGATATCCAATTCCCCAGCTGGTAGGACCGTTCTGATCACCGTACAAACACGATGTATGGCCAAGTGCCAATAAGGGCTAAAAATAGGTTTGGTTTGTTTCAAAGATTTAATTATCCTTTTCTCAGAAGATACTGTTATCTCTCGTCTTTCTCATGTGTTGGCGAACAACGCTTAACAAAACTCTTTATCCCCTTCGATCAAATTTAAAGGAGAATTCGTTTTTTTATATGGTTATTGAATTGGAATTAACAGAATTAAATTTATTCGCTCAGAAATCGAAATCTCCCTTTCAGTTGAATGCTGCCATAACAGGGAATCACCTTTACAATATAGAAACCTGTAGTTGCATAGGGGGGTTGAGTTGGAACGCCGGCAATGGCACCTGTCATTGCAGCCCCATGGGGTATATATATATGTATATGTATATATATAATATATATATATATATATAAAGCACTAATCCACGGCACTCACCATTCCTAGATTTGGGGTGCAGCATGGTATGTGACCACATTGTTTAAATAGAAATCACAGGAGCTCTGCACTCACCATAATAACTAACAATAATAAACAGTGGGGTTTCGATTCATGAATTGATCAATGCATTTAAGCTTGCAGCCCTCATCACGGGACCCCACTTTACTGCAAGTCCCTAATCTATTGCTCAGAATAGCTATCACATTAGTGTTAAACTCAGGGTATGCGATAAGGGTTTAAAGCCCACAACAACTTTGCTTTTAAATGTGAGACAGTCACCAAGCAAACCTGCTGCAAAGCACCTAGGAAAACAGCTGATACAAGTTAGATTAAACAGGTTAAAAGGGGTGCATGAGAAAATGTGATCACAAAAAGATTAATTAAAAAAAATTATCAAAAAAAGCACTAATCCACAGCACTCACCATTCCTAGATTTGGGGAGCAACATGGTATGTGACCACATTGTTTAAATAGAAATCACAGAAGCTCTGCACTCACTATAATAACTAACAATAATTAGGGATGTGCAGGCTCGGATAGGTTCGAGTTTGCACGTGGAGTTCGGATTTTTCCCTCCAAAAAAACGGAACTCAGAACGAGGCAAAACGTCATCTTACATGGACGAACATCATCATTCCTGGTCTTTTGTCCAGGAATGATGATGTTCGTCCATGTAAGATGACGTTTTGCCTCTTTCTGAGTTCCGTTTTTTTGGAGGGAAAAATCCGAACTCCACGTGCAAACTCGAACCTATCCGAGCCTGCACATCCCTAACAATAATAATAATAATAAACAGTGGGGTTTTGGTTAATGAATTGATCAATGCATTTAAGCTTGCAGCCCCTGTTTAATATAACTTGTGTCAGCTGTTTTCCTAGGTGCTTTGCAGCAGGTTTGCTTGGTGACTGTCTCACATTTAAAAGCAAAGTTGCTGTGGGCTTTAAACCTTGATCGCATACTAATGTGATAGCTATTCTGAGCAATAGAGTAGGGACTTGCAGTAAAGTGGGGTCCCGGGATGAGGGCTGCAAGCTTAATGCATTGATCAATTCATGAACCAAAACCCCAATGTTTATTATGTTTATTATTATTATTATTGTTAGTTATTATGGTGAGTGCAGAGCTCCCATAATAACTAAGCCTGGGGGGGCACAATCAATGTGATCGCTCCTCCCTACAGGCATAGAAGGCTGCAGCAGCTGCTACCCAGCAGCCACAAGCAGTCTCCCACTGCAGCCCAGCACACAGCAGCATGTGCTGGGCTGCTGTGAAGTAAGAGGGAGGGGGGGGCGGCGCTGGACCCAGGCTCCTGCCGTGCCCCTCCAGCAACCCTGGGTAAATAGTACCCGTTCCCATCCCAGAGTTACACATACATATAGTATATGGACTGGACAAGGTACCTTAAATCCAACATTCAATTGTCAGGTTGCATAATAATATACATCCCCTGTCTCCCAACAGAATTTGCAGCACAGGAATACTCAAAGCCAACAGCACAATAACTAGAAATACATTCACCTGTATCTGAACAACTCAAGATCCGATTTATTAATCTTCGCAATAGTTGGTTATACTTATGTAAAGAATATCATTTAATCCAATTAAGACATAACACTAAAACGTATATAAATATGTTGTCCAGGGCTTCAGTTTACCTTATAGCAGGCATGGCGCTATTAAGTTAACGGAAGACCTGGACAACAAAATAGCCGCTTAGTGAGTAGTGATAGTGACTATATTGAATGTATTATACTAAACACTCACATGCTGCCTGCCTGGGCCCTGCAGACTGACACTGACACGCTCCCAGTCACAGAGTACAGCACTGACAGCGACAGCAGGATACAGTCACTGTCAGTGCTGGATCTGATGCCTAATAACCATAGTTGCCTACCTTTGCTGTCTCTTCCCCGGGAGAAGCCCTGAGAGGAGAGGCAGGTGGGTGGCGACAGGGGCGAGGCCTGATGAATTGCGTCATTAAGCACCACCCCCTCAAGGTAAAATACCCACGGTCGGCTTAAATTTAAACAGGGGGAGGCCTGCACGGACACCCGCGATCGCCGCGGAAATTCTCCTGATTCTGCCCACTTCATTAGCAAGTGGGCAGAATGCGGGAGAAATGCCCACCCTTCCGGGGGTGCAGGAGGTTACCCGAAAAATCGTGAGCCTCCCACGAAAACCGGGAGGGTAGGCCTGTATGCCAATAACATCTGCCTCACTGACAGGGGCGTGCTTTGATGTGGGCTGAAAGCATGTCCCTGTCAGGCACTTGTATAGGTGCAGCTTTTACTTCCTTTTTCAATGGGCTTTTACTGCCCGCGGCTTGCCCCCACCCCTTGCTTTATTTCCTTTAATATTCTTAGCGGGAGTCACCGCTCTTGCTGCCTCCCAAACAAATTTGACTCTATTTCAACTGTAAAAATGATTAGAATAATATAAAGCTGATGCTTATGACACAGAATATGTGTCACAAGTATCTTCTTTGTATTATTTATTTCAGTCATTAATGACAGGGGAGGCAGACTGCACATCCCTGCTGCATTCCCCCGGTGGGCTCTTCATGCCACAGTCCGACACTGGGCTTATTAGTGTTTAATAAAGATGCTCCTTATGTCACAAAATATAGATTGAACATAGACCTTGCTGATCAATCCGCTGCATTTTTCTTTTAAAACCACATATATATTTTTACATCCTGTAGGTAGAGATATGTAACAATAGGCGTGAGATGACAGTAACATTCTCTATTATAATAACCGAATGACTCTTCTCTTATGTGAGACTTTTCTCGATTGTTTTCGGCGGCGGCCACGACGGCATCTGTGAGATGTGGACCACAATTTCTCATGTCCTGCTGTATGAAAGCATCTTTGATTCATTACCCGCGGACCCCCATTATTACCATGAAATGCCTTCAAACACTTGTTGGGCAACTGCTGCTCTTTCCGTAACCCCTTCCTTGCCAGGGAAGCAAGGCACCGTGTACCATTTGGGAGGCTGAGGCTCTGAATCGCTCTAGCCATGTCTGACACCGTACTAGAAACAAACATGCTAGAAAGGAGTTAAGTACAATAAAGCAATGGACTGAGATACAGATTCCTTCTCTCCCCAGCTGTCCGCTGTTTGATGTGTGTATTTTGCATACAAAGCCATTGAGTCTCTATCCGCAGTAGAAATATTCCCAATGACACAAAGCTAGGAGATCTGTAACCATCATCTCCGCCTTCCTGGTCTCAGTAACTGCGTCTCAATAATAAGACTTTGGGGATTAATCAGGGACCAGTTTTTGGCCTGCAATAGTACTGTCACATTAATCAACATGACATACTTATACTTATTCTTTGTATATTGTCATCATTTATTATTGCTCCATATATAGGACTTGTTGTTCCATAAACACAGGCTTCTAAGCTTGAATGGGCGACAGTAAAGAGTGTACATGCTGGTACGTGCATGGGGGAGGGGGGGGTCTAGCGGTTGACACAATTTTATGATATCAAGGATTAAAGAACAACAATACCCGATATAACATTGCATTTATCATACAATACAAATGTAGGTCACCTGTTCTATGCCTTAAAATGGACATTGCCTGTCACATGGGTCAGATCTCACACTGTGGGTGTTACAAATAGCACAGTGCCTAAAAATAAAATGATCAAGATGAAGAGGAACATTTTCTGACAGGCTTGTAAATTAATACTGATCACCGGTCACGCTCCTGTCTCTGTATGTCTCTCTGTCACTCTCCTGTCCCTGGGGAAGATGTACTAAGCTCTGGAAAGTGATAAATTGGAGAGTGATAAACTACCAACCAATCAGCTCCTAACTGTCATTTTTCAAACACAGCCTGTAACATGGCAGTTAGGAGTTGAGTGGCTGGTAGTTTATCACTTTCCAATGTATTACTTTTTAGAGCTTAGGGCCTGATTCAGAGCCGCTCGTAAGCGGCCGCTCGTTCGTTCCGAGCGATGTTTGCACAACTGCGCATGCGTACGGATCGTAATACGCATGCGCGAACCAGTCAGTGAGGCCGAAAATCGTTTGTTCGCTAAATAGCGAATGCCTGCTATTTTGAGTGACGGGAGGAGGCGTATGTGGGTGGTAACAGGGGAAGGTGCTTGAAAACGGGGAGTGGAGATCCGAATGCAGGCGTGCTTAAAGGTCAAAACGGGCGTTTTAAGGGTGTGCATAATTAATACAGCAGCGTCATTGACCACGTCACTGGGTTGTTCTATAGTCAGAACTGCTCGCAAGATTGCGGTAGGAAAAACCAACCACAAGAATAGCAAGCAGTTCATACGCTGGTCGATGTACTCGATTAATCTAATAAATAGCGGATATGACGTAGGATGCGAGCGGCCAGGGGGCATAGTTTTCCAAAAAACGACCGCATGTTTTCTTCGCTCGTTCAGACCTAGAGGCGTGAACAGACTGCAAAGAGCGAACCGTTCATTTGAATAGCCACCCCTTTTTTCTGAACGAGCGAGCGCAAATAGCGTCCGGCTCTGAATGAAGCCCTTAGTACATCTCCCCCCTATATTTGTTTCTCTGTCACCCTCCTGTCCCTGTATGTGTCTGTCACTCTCCTGTCCATGTATATGTCTTTTACTCTCCTGTCCCTGTATGTGTCTCCTGTCCCTCTGTGTCTCTCTGTTACTCTCCTGTCCCTATATGTGTCTCTCTGTCACTCTCCTGTCCCTGTATGTGTCTGTCACTCTCCTGTCCATGTATATGTCTTTTACTCTCCTGTCCCTGTATGTGTCTCCTGTCCCTCTGTGTCTCTCTGTTACTCTCCTGTCCCTATATGTGTCTGTTACTCTCCTGTCCCTGTATGTGTCTCACTGTCACTCTCCTGTCCCTGTATGTGTCTGTCACTCTCCTGTCCCTGTATGTGTCTCTCTGTCACTCTCCTGACCCTTTTACTCTTGTCCCTGTATGTGTCTCTCTGCCACTCTCCTGTCCCTGTTACTCTCCTGTCCCTGTATGTATCTCTCTGCCACTCTCCTGTCCCTGTTACTTTCCTATCCCTGTATTTGTCTCTATCTCTCATTTTCCTGTCCCTGTTACCTGTCCCCCTGTATGTGTCTCTCCTGGCCCTGCATGTGTTTCTCTATCACTCTCCTGTCCCTGTATGTGTCTGTTACTCTCCTGTACCTGTATATGTCTGTTACTCTCCTGTCCCTGTATGTGTATATTACTCTCCTGTCTCTGCATGTGTCTCTCTATCCCTCTCCTATCCCTGTATGTGTCTGTTACTCTCCTGTCCCTGTATGTGTCTCTCTGTCACTCTCCTATCCCTGTATGTGTATGCTACTCTCTTGTCCCTGTATGTGTCTCTCTGTCACTCTCCTGTCCCTGTATGTGTGTCTCTCCTGTCCCTGTATGTGTCTCTCTGTCACTCTCCTATCCCTGTATGTGTATGCTACTCTCTTGTCCCTGTATGTGTCTCTCTGTCACTCTCCTGTCCCTGTATGTGTCTGTTACACTCCTGTCCCTGTATGTGTATATTACTCTTCTATCCCTGTATGTGTCTCTCTGTCACTCTCCTGTCCCTGTATGTGTATGTTACTCTCCTGTCCCTGTATGTGTCTCTCTGTCACTCTCCTGTCCCTGTATTTATCTCTCTCACTCTCCCGTCCCTGTTGCTCACCTGTGCCTGTATGTGTATCTTGTCACTCTCCTGTCCCTGTTACTCTCCTGTCTCTGCATGTGTCTCTCTATCCCTCTCCTATCCCTGTATGTGTCTGTTACTCTCCTGTCCCTGTATGTGTCTCTCTGTCACTCTCCTATCCCTGTATGTGTATGCTACTCTCTTGTCCCTGTATGTGTCTCTCTGTCACTCTCCTGTCCCTGTATGTGTGTCTCTCCTGTCCCTGTATGTGTCTCTCTGTCACTCTCCTATCCCTGTATGTGTATGCTACTCTCTTGTCCCTGTATGTGTCTCTCTGTCACTCTCCTGTCCCTGTATGTGTGTCTCTCCTGTCCCTGTATGTGTCTCTCTGTCACTCTCCTAGCCCTGTATGTGTCTGTTACTCTTCTATCCCTGTATGTGTCTGTTACTCTCCTGTCCCTGTATGTGTCTCTCTGTCACTCTCCTATCCCTGTATGTGTCTGTTACTCTCCTGTCCCTGTATGTGTCTCTCTGTCACTCTCCTGTCCCTGTTACTCTCCTGCCCCTGTATGTTTCTCTCTGTCATTCTCCTGTCCCTGTTACTCACCTATGCATGTATGTGCCTCTCTGTCACTCGCCTGTCCCTGTATTTATCTTTCCCACTCTCCTGTCCCTGTTGCTCCCCTGTGCCTGTATGTGTCTCTCTTGTCACTCTCCTGTCCCTGTTACTCTTCTGTCCCAGTATGTGTCATTCTGTCACTCTCCTGTCCCTGTTACTCTCCTGTCCCTGTATGTGTCTTTCTGACACTCTCCTGTCCCTGTATGTGTCTCTCGCTCTCTCCTGTCCCTGTTACTCTCCTGTTCCTGTATGTGTATCTCTCTCTCACTCTCCTGTCCCTCTTACTCTCCTGTGCCTGTATGTGTCTCTCTCTCACTCTCCTGTCCCTGTTACTCTCATGTCCCTGTATGTCTCTCTCTCTCTCTCCTGTCCCTGTTACTCTCCTGTTCCTGTATGTGTCTCTCCTGTATGTGTCTCTATCTCTCCTGTCCCTGTTACTATCCTGTCCCTGTATGTGTCTCTCTCTCTCTCTCTCTCTCTCTCACTTTCCTGTCCCTGTTATTCTCCTGTGCCTGTATGTGTCTCTCTCTCACTCTCCTGTCCCTGTTACTCCTGTCCCTGTATATGTCTGTTACTCTCCTGTCCCTTTATATGTCTCTCTGTCACTCTCCTGTCCCTGTATGTGTCTGTTACTCTCCTGTCTCTATATGTCTCTCTGTCACTCTCTTATCCCTGTATGTGTCTCTTTCCTGTCCCTGCATGTGTCTCTCTGTCACTTTCCTGTCCCTGTACGTGTCTCTCTCCTGTCCCTGTATGTCTGTTACTCTCCTGTCCCTGTATGTGTATATTACTCTCCTGTCCCTGTATGTGTCTCTCTGTCACTCTCCTGTCCCTGTATGTGTCTGTTACTCTCCTGTCCCTGTATGTGTCTCTCTTTCACTCTCCTGTCCCTGTTACTCTCCTATACCTATATGTGTGTCTCTCTCTCACTTTCCTGTCCCTGTTATTCTCCTGTGCCTGTATGTGTCTCTCTCTCACTCTCATGTCCCTGTATGTGTCTCAATCTCACTCTCCTGTCCCTGTTACTCCTGTCCCTGTATATGTCTGTTACTCTCCTGTCCCTTTATATGTCTCTCTGTCACTCTCCTGTCCCTGTATGTGTCTGTTACTCTCCTGTCTCTATATGTCTCTCTGTCACTCTCTTGTCCCTGTATGTGTCTCTTTCCTGTCCCTGCATGTGTCTCTCTGTCACTTTCCTGTCCCTGTACGTGTCTCTCTCCTGTCCCTGTATGTCTGTTACTCTCCTGTCCCTGTATGTGTATATTACTCTCCTGTCCCTGTATGTGTCTCTCTGTCACTCTCCTGTCCCTGTATATGTCTGTTACTCTCCTGTCCCTGTATGTGTCTGTTACTCTCTTGTCCCTGCATGTGTCTCTCTTTCACTCTCCTGACCCTGTATGTGTCTGTTACTCTCCTGTCCTTGTATGTGTCTGTTACTCACCTGTCCCTGTATGTGTCTCTCTCCTGTCCCTGTATGTGTCTGTTACTTTCCTGTCCCTGTATGTGTATGTTACTCTCCTGTCCCTGTATGTCTCTCTCTCCTGTGCCTGTTACTCATGTGTGCCTGTATGTGTCTCTCTGTCACTCTCCTGTCCCTGTATTTATCTCTCTCACTCTCCTGTCCCTGTTGCTCACCTGTGCCTGTATGTGTTTCTCTTGTCACTCTCCTGTCCCTGTTACTCTCCTGTCCCTGCATGTGTCTCTCTATCCCTCTCCTATCCCTGTATGTGTCTGTTACTCTCCTGTCACTGTATGTGTCTGTTACTCTCTTGTCCCTGTATGTGTCTCTCTGTCACTCTCCTATCCCTGTATGTGTCTGTAACTCTCCTGTCCCTGTATGTGTCTCTCTGTCACTCTTCTGTCCCTGTATGTGTATACTACTCTCTTGTCCCTGTATGTGTCTGTCACTCTCCTATCCCTGTATGTGTCTGTTACGCACCTGTCCCTGTATGTGTCTCTCTCCTGTCCCTGAATGTGTCTCTCTGTCACTCTCCTAGCCCTGTATGTGTCTGTTACTCTCCTTTCCCTGTATGTGTCTGTTACTCTCTTGCCCCTGTATGTTTCTTTCTCTCTCCTGTCTCTGTTACTCACCTGTGCCTGTATGTGCCTCTCTGTCAATCACCTGTCCCTGTATTTATCTCTCTCACTCTCCTGTCCCTGTTGCTCAACTGTGCCTGTATGTGTCTCTCTTGTCACTCTCCTGTCCCTGTATGTGTCTCTCTCACTCTCCTGTCCCTGTTACTCTCCTATACCTATGTGTCTCTCTGTCGCTCTCCTTTCCCTGTATGTGTCTATCTCTCACTCTCCTATCCCTGTTACTCTTCTGTGCCTGTATGTGTCTCTCTCTCACTCTCCTGTCCCTGTTCCTCCTATCCCTGTATGTCTCTCTCTGTCACTCTCCTGTCCCTGTTATTCTCCTGCCCCTGTATGTTTCTCTCTGTCACTCTCCTGTCCCTGTATGTCTCTCTCTCTCTCCTGTACCTGTTGCTCACCTATGCCTGTATGTGTCTCTCTTGTCACTCTCCTGTCCCTGTTACTCTCCTGTCCCAATATGTGTCTTTCTGTCACTCATCCTGTCCCTGTATGTGTCTTTCTGACACTCTCCTGTCCCTGTATGTGTGTCTCTCTCTCCTGTCCCTGTTACTCTCCTGTTTCTGTATGTGTCTCTCTCTCACACTCTCCTGTCCCTGTATGTGTCTCTCTCTTACTCTCCTGTCCCTCTTACTCTCCTGTGCCTGTATGTGCCTCTCTCTCTCTCCTGTCTCTGTTACTCTCCTGTCCCTGTATGTGTCTCTCTCTCCTGTCTCTGTTACTCTCCTGTCCCTGTATGTGTATCTCTCTTACTCTCCTGTCCGTTACTCTCCTATTCCTGTATGTGTCTCTCTGTCACTCTCCTTTCCCTGTATGTGTCTCTCTCTCACTCTCCTGTCCCTGTTACTCCTGTCCCTGTATGTGTCTCTCTCTCTCACTCTCCTGTCCCTGTTACTCTCCTGTCCCTGTATGTATCTCTCTGTCACTCTCCTGTCCCTTTTACTCTCCTGTCCTATTATGTCTCTCTCTCACTCTCCTGTCCCTATTACTCCTGTCCCTGCATGTGTCTCTCTCTTACTCTCCTGTCCCTGTATGTGTCTCTCTCACTCTCCTGTCTCTGTTACTCTCCTATACCTATATGTGTCTCTCTGTCACTCTCCTTTCCCTGTATGTGTCTATCTCTCACTCTCCTGTCCCTGTTACTCTTCTGTGCCTGTATGTGTCTCTCTCTCACTCTCCTGTCCCTGTTCCTCCTATCCCTGTATGTGTCTCTCTGTCACTCTCCTGTCCCTGTTATTCTCCTGCCCCTGTCTGTTTCTCTCTGTCACTCTCCTGTCCCTGTATGTCTCTCTCTCTCTCCTGTACCTGTTGCTCACCTGTGCCTGTATGTGTCTCTCTTGTCACTCATGTGTCTTTCTGACACTCTCCTGTCTCTTTATGTGTGTCTCTCTCTCCTGTCCCTGTTACTCTCCTGTGCTTGTATGTGTCTCTCTCTCTCACTCTCCTGTCCCTGTTACTCTCCTTTCCCTGTATGTGTCTCTCTCTCACTCTCCTGTCCCTGTTACTCCTGTCCCTGTATGTGTCTCTCTCTCTCACTCTCCTGTCCCTGTTACTCTCCTGTCCCTGTATGTATCTCTCTGTCACTCTCCTGTCCCTTTTACTCTCCTGTCCTATTATGTCTCTCTCTCACTCTCCTGTCCCTATTACTCCTGTCCCTGCATGTGTCTCTCTCTTACTCTCCTGTCCCTGTATGTGTCTCTCTCACTCTCCTGTCTCTGTTACTCTCCTATACCTATATGTGTCTCTCTGTCACTCTACTTTCCCTGTATGTGTCTATCTCTCACTCTCCTGTCCCTGTTACTCTTCTGTGCCTGTATGTGTCTCTCTCTCACTCTCCTGTTCCTGTTCCTCCTATCCCTGTATGTGTCTCTCTGTCACTCTCCTGTCCCTGTTATTCTCCTGCCCCTGTCTGTTTCTCTCTGTCACTCTCCTGTCCCTGTATGTCTCTCTCTCTCTCTCCTGTACCTGTTGCTCACCTGTGCCTGTATGTGTCTCTCTTGTCACTCATGTGTCTTTCTGACACTCTCCTGTCCCTGTATGTGTGTCTCTCTCTCCTGTCCCTGTTACTCTCCTGTGCCTGTATGTGTCTCTCTCTCACTCTCCTGTCCCTATTACTCTCCTGTGCCTGTATGTGTCTCTCTCACTCTTCTGTCCCTGTTACTCTCCTATCCCTGTATATGTCTCTCTCTCTCTCTCTCTCCTGTCCCTGTTACTCTCCTGTCCCTGTATGTGTCTCTCTCTCTCACTCTCCTGTCCCTGTTACTCTCCTGTCCCTATATGTGTCTCACTCTCCTGTCCCTGTTACTCTCCTGTGCCTGTATGTGTCTCTCTCTCACTCTCCTGTCCCTGTTACTCTCCTGTGCCTGTATGTGTCTCTCTGTCTTGCTGGCTTTTATCTGTTGTCGTCTGCAGCTCTCGCTCTGTTTCTGTGTCCCTGCTGCTGTACTGTGTGTGAATCCGGTGCTGGCTGTGCACAGTCAGATCCATTAGACAGGGGTCATTAGAGAAGGACTAGAAATATTTTTAGAAGGAGAGAGGCACAGTATGATATGCGAGAGGATGCGGCTTAGAGATAATGGATATTAGGCTGTCAGTCTTTTGCCAGCAGGAGGATAATTGGGGGAGAACAGGTCTTGGGTGGTGGTTTAAACACCTGTTCCAATTATAACGAATATGTACTTTGATGCGGGCACTATATTAAGATGGTAGAGGTTTGGGGTGTACCAATCTCAAAGGAAATGTATCCTCTGGCTACCTATGACAGCCTCTTAAGTCTGTCTCTTGTCTGCATGTTGGAGAGTAATAATTCTTTTGGCAGAAGTACACAGATAGTAATAATCTGTTGAACGCCTCCTCTAAAGTCAGCTGAGAAATATGTTGTACTTTGTGTTTGTCTACCTGCAGCTCCATGTGTCTGTGTCACCATAATTAGATCACCAGCATCTTGTACCAAGTCTACCTGCAGCAGCATTACACACACTACTATTGTTCATTGGTTGATTTAGTTCATATTCAGACACAAACTGCCTGGAGTTTAGAGTACTTTGTATGCCAGAAGATGTATTACCCAGTAGTTGTGGGCAGCCACGGAAGCCAGGTTTGCTACTTTATGCTAAAACAAGTACCCATTCAACTAATGAGGGGGGTCGTGCGTGTGCAAGCGGAAATCAGTGTCACCTATGGATTTTATGCCTGCTGCCACAACCATCATCATTAGAATCTACATGTGCACCAGCCCCATGCTAGGTGTAAGAGATCTATCAGAAACAGGCTTCCCTTCTCCGTATGCATGAGATTTGCACAATATATTCCCCAGCTTGTAGGCTAGTGCACAATACATTCCCCAGCTTGAAGGATAGTGCACAATATATCTCCAGCTTAAAGGATAGTGCACAATATATCTCCAGCTTAAAGGATAGTGCACAATGCATTCCCCAGCTTGAAGGATAGTGCACAATGCATTCCCCAGCTTGTAGGCTAGTGCACAATACATTCCCCAGCTTGTAGGCTAGTGCACAATACATTCCCCAGCTTGTAGGCTAGTGCACAATACATTCCCCAGCTTGTAGGCTAGTGCACAATACATTCCCCAGCTTGTAGGCTAGTGCACAATACGTTCCCCAGCTTAAAGGATAGTGCACAATACGTTCCCCAGCTTAAAGTATAGTGCATAATACATTCCCCAGCTTGAAGGATAGTGCACAATACATTCCCCAGCGTGAAGGATAGTGCACAATACATTCCCCAGCGTGAAGGATAGTGCACAATACATTCCCCAGCTTGAAGGATAGTGCACAATACAGTCACCAGTGTGAAGGATAGTGCTCAGTAGAGTCCCCAGCGTGAAGGCTAGTGCACAATACAGTCCCCAGCGTGAAGGCTAGTGCACAATACAGTACCCTGCGTGAAGGATAGTGCACAATACAGTCCCCTGTTGAATGTGGACGACTTGCACAATGTAGAAAATAACTTACTAAACGTGATCTTTATCGGGCTTTGTAGGAAGTTATCAGGACCTCTCCCTTTAATTCCTCAATCATCTGGAAGTTGAAAAATCTCCCTACTGACTAGCGTTTCACGCCTAATGTGTCTGTTCCGGTAATGCCTGTGGCAGATCCCTCTCTAATAGTGAGGCAGGCCTTTTTTTAGACAAACATAAGTGTTGATGACCTAATTTTATGATATTCCAATGTTTCAGGACAGCATTACTCTCTATTCCAACCTATAAAATAATAACTGTCATAATCAATCCAAATTATAATTGTCATTTGTTATTAGGTTTTCCTATGACTTACCTTTGCCACCTGTCCTGTGGATCAGGATATTCTGATTTGGCTGGGAAATCTACTCAGCATGCAAGCTGCAACACCTCCAGTGTGAGCATTAGACTGTGCTATTCTTTCCAGGCTGATTATTCACCTGAGTTTTCTTCTATCTGAAAATTCTGCAGAGTCCTGATTAGAACAATGGGCCTGATTCAGAGCCGGACGCTCTGACCAGAGCGCTCGCTCTGAATCAGGGCCCTCCTCCATTAAAATGGAGCGTCCTCCTGGACGCTCGTATAGCTGTGGGTCACCACCCACAGCATATACGAGCGTCCAACAAGATGGACCATCGCGACCATCGGACTTGCGAAGGAAACCCTGCGGTCGGGTTTCCCAGCCACAAGCCCTGGAGTGATTTTGGCTCTATCAGAGCCAAAATCACTCCCACTGACATCACTAGTGATGTCAGTGGGGCCGGCTTCAGACGGCAGCCGTTCACATGGGAACGCCTCCGTCTGGCAGGCATGCCCCCGGCACGCCCACCAAAGGGGGCGTGCTGTCAATCAACATCGACATCACGCCCCCTTTGGTGCGAGACCCGGAGCGATGGAAAGTCCGCACGACGGAGCTCCCTCCGTCGTGCACATGCGCAGTGGGGAACATCGACCCACTTGCAAGCGTACTGCCGCTCGCGAGTGGGTCTGAATGACCCCCAATGTGCCTGACTCAGACCCGGTTGCAAGCGCTGAGTGCACCCAACCCGGTCGATGGTGGCCCAGAGCGCATGCGCACGACGGAGCTAATGCGAGCGGCCAGGATGATGGTCACGATGGTCAAGACCATCACGACCATCGGACTTGCGACGAGACCCTTGTGGTAGGGGCAGCCACCCCCCCCGGCCCGCCCACCAAAGGGGGCATACTGTCACTCAACATCGACAGCACGCCCCCTTTGGTGCGAGACCCGGAGCGACGGATTGCCCGTCGCTATCTGGGTCTTGCGCATGCGCACGACGGAGCCCTCTCCCTTGTGCGCATGCGCACTGGGCCAACATCGACCCGCTTGCGAGCGCTCAGTGCTCGCAAGCGGGTCTGAATTAGGCCCTCTGCCTTTAGGGCCTGATTCTGAGTAAGGATACTGAATTTCAACCTCTTAACGCACCTACCTATACCTTCTAAACCCTGCCTATAAACCTCTAAAATTTACGCTATTTGCGTACGCAGTCATACAGTAAAATAAAGACTTTAGACCTTGAACATGTGTCCATAGCACAAAGTATTATTCAAGTAAAGTACAGTCAGTTATACGCTGTGATCTAAGTATAATTTAGCGCAAAGAATTATACAGACCCAAGATACAGTCATTCATACGCAAGCGCTCTGGGACCAGATTCCGGCATCAGCAAGAGACCTCCGTCAATCAGCAATCAGCAAGAAGACTAGCAACCCAGGGTCAGAGCACACATATTTATACCCCCCCCCCAGAAATAGACAACACAATAGAGGAGTTTGTTGTTGATCCCATTGGTTCCCAGTGCGGGTGCATTTGTTACAGGGCATTTAACAGGTTGATTCAAATGGCCACAGTCCAGCCTCCAACAGCTGGGTTGCCTTAGTTTCCCCACCTCATGCAAATCTAGACTGTTGGTTTTACAAAGTACATTTGGTTCTTTATGTCTTTACAGTCCATAAGTTGCGAACACATGTTCCGATCTTCACACCGATGATACCAGGAAGCTGTGGATAAAGTGCGGATCAGAATAATATCAAACACGGCTTACTTATCATGTATTAAACCTTAGATACCAAAATAGTATTTATTTCACAGCATTTGTAATAAATGAATAAAACTTGGATCTTTTACTTTATAGCTATGGAACCTTTTGTGTAAGTGTGCATTATGTAAGTATTAGGGATATGGGAAAAGACGCTAGTTAGGTTTATCTGATTTGGGGCAGATGTGCACGCATGCAGCTAATAAACAGCGTTCGCATGCAGGATATTGTGCATTCGCTACTGAGCGTAATGTTAGCAGCGCAACTGTGCGTAATATGCGGTGTTTATGCATGAGATTCTATCTATGATGGACTTATATATATATATATGTTATGTTGTATGTGTGTATATATATATATATATATATATACATACACATACACACACATATCTCATTCCTTACAGTTTCAAACTGCAATGCAAATGTGTTACCCCCAGCTGTGAAGCTGGGGTGATTCTGTCTGGGAGTGGGACTAAAACCTGTTTAGGATTCAGACAAATTCAATTGTGTAGATCAATGTCTGGGTTATATTACAATTGCCACAACTATACTTGTCTATATGCAGGGATACCCAATTTGTATGTAAAACACTCACAGTATTCTGGTGTATTGTCTATTCCATTTACTTTTCTCAGGAGGCTGTTTTTCTAGTTGTTTTTGGTAGATTATCAAAAACATTGCCACCTGTACTTAGCTCGTGAGTTGTAACTTAAAATGGCGCTGGTCGCAAAATGGCGTCTTGCAGATTCTTATTTTTAAGATGGAGTCTAGCTGCCATTTGCAAGATGGCGTAGCGCACGCTAATTTTTACGCTGATTCCGTCTCAGCCACTAATCCAGCTTTGACAGTCCACCCTTTGATAGCTAACAACATGCTATCACACTCTGATTTAAAATTAATTTAGGCATACATTTATATATATTACTGTTATTAGGGGAAGGCACAAGGTGGTTCTTAATCCATCAATAATGTGTCTCTAGGAGGGGACATAAAACTACCATTATACGCACACCGCAGACTTTGGGAGATCATGTGAAAGATGTGGGGATGCACCAGTCCTATAAAGGAAGTTTTGATGGGGAATTAGGGACTTACATTATTTGAGGTGTTTTTAAAATAACATTTTGATAATACTTTTTATGCACATCTAAATATAATACATTATGTGATGGTATTTCTAGTTCAGGGTTGTAATGCCATTCTACATTTACCTCATTACTGACCACCATCATAATTTTATTCCTTCGTTTTACCTTAGTCTTACATTTTCCACACTTCAACACAATAGGAGCACACCGGACACATATGCCAATTACTATGATGATGACCAGTATAAGGATCAGGAAGTTGCCTACGCTTGCGATCATTTCCTGGGCCCATTTCCCTAGGCCTGAGAACCATTTTACAGGGTTCAACCATGACACCCATTCCTCTACCTTTTCCTCTACTTCAGCCACTGAAGCATTATGGTTCTTCCGAAATTCCCATTTCAGCTGCAGAATTTCATCCATCTTTCGATCTATTACCTCTTTGGGATTGCTGGTATCATTGGTGACATAGGTGCAACACTTCACTCCAAATTGGGTGGCCAAGGTTACGCAATACCCTCCAGTGACAGCTGTTAAATAATTTAGCACTAGTCTGTGTTGCACCAGTTCTTTCTTGTACGCTTGCAATTCCCTACCTGTATACCTGAAGGTGTCATCATACATCTCGGTGATATTATCTATCAATTTAGCAAGATCTTGGATATCTCTAAAATTTCGCGTACCCCGAGCGATCCAGGTGGGATCCAATGCGGCTAAAACTTGAAAGCCAGTTGTCTCACTAATTAACTGAGTGGCTTTATGCACGTCACCAGGAATCATTTTTCTTTGGTCTCTGTGTTGATATTGTGTGTGAAGATATGGTGATGGTGTGTTTTTATGAATACCGAGCATTTCACCATGTGTAAGGGTCATAATTTCTGGAAGTAGTCTTCCCAAATAACATAACAATTACGGTACTAAGATTGGTCAGACACTCCCCTGATTTGGCATAGCACTCCTCCTCCTGACTCCACTCCATCAGCACTGCCATCAGCTCCCATCTCCTCTATCGGTCCTCCATCACAGAAACTGGGTATCCCCAAACAAACCAAGATGACGGAAACTCTGGAAGAAGAATACAAAAATGAACACAGCAGAACAGGGCCGGACTGGGACTAAAAATAGGCCCTGGCATTTAAAGAGCACACAGGCCCACCTTGCGTCAGCATCTGGCTCCTCTCATAGACTCCTCCCCTTGCTATTCCTGACCCCTCCCACTTCTTAGTCTATGCTCTTACATATATAATTATTATCAGAACAAAAGACAAGTACACATCATTCTCTATTAAAATACATACAACAGAGCACATCCTGCAGGGGAGTCAAACATTTGGTATTGTGTTGGTTCTGTTAAGCTATGTACACACCTATAGATATATCTGTCCAATTCGTGTGGTGGGACAGAAAATCTGTGAATGTATGGGAGCAAATAACAATAGAAATTTGCTCCCAGATGCTGGAAAATGGACCAGATTTTCTTTCCCACCAGACAGATTGGACATATATCTATAGGTAAAGCTGGCACTTCACTGGTGTAGGTCATACACAAAAGAAAGGGGAAGGCATTTTCCCCAAGCCCTAGTTTAGCAGCTGTAGAAAATTAGATAGTGTTCACTGTAGGACTTTTTAGGGAAGGGGTGCTGAACGCAGAGGACACATCTGTGCACACCAAAGCAGAGCCGCAACTACACATTTTGACAAAAGAGCATGTGTGCCGCCATCCATAGGGGCAGCACGGAGAAAAATTCAGGTGTGGTCTTGCTGGGAAGGGGCGTAGCCACCCAATTTTTCATGGTACGCCACACAGTAGTGTCTCTTTCACATTCCGTCACACAGTAGTGTCCCTTTTTCACATTACATCACATGGTAGTGCCCCATAGTCACGTTACGTCACACAGTCGTGGCCCTTAGTCACATTACACCACATGGTAGTATCCCTTCATCATACTACACTGCACAGTAGTGTCCCTTATTCATGTTACATCACACAGTAGTGCCCTTTCTCACCTTTCGTCAGACAGTAGTGTCCCTTTTTCATGTTACGACACACAGTAGTTTCCCTTTTTCACATTACATCTGTGTCCCTTTTTCACGTTATGTCACACAATAGTGTCCATTATTTACATACACAAACATGAATATTTGCCCATAACAAATATTATAAGATAGAAATATTATAAACAATATATTGTATACAATATTAATACTACATGGATCTGCAGGTTTGAAATAGCAACATACTAAAAAGGAATAGAGGGAGACAGGAAAAGAGTAGGAAAGGGGGGAGCCAGGAGAAAAAAAAGAGAGGAGAAATTTGGGCAGCTGGGGAGAGAGAAGGAAAGAGGGGACCAAACATAGGAGAATTAGGGAGAGCAAGGAGAGAGAGAGGAGGAATAGGAGGAACAGGGGTAGAGAGAGAACATGGGGAGCCAGGAGAGACATAGGAGAAATATGTGGAGTGGGAAGAGAGAGAGAAGAAATAGGGAGAGCCAGGAGAGAAAGAGAAGGTTTAGGTTGAACCGGGAGAGAGCAGAAATAGGGAGAGTCACGAGAGAGTGAAAGAACAGGTTGAGCTGAGAGAAAGAGAGGAGGAATAGGAGAAGCCGGGAGAGACATAGGAGGAATAGGGGAAGCCGGGAGAGCGAGAAGGAATTGGGGAGGCCGGGAGAGACATAGGAGAAACAGGGGAAGCTGGGAGAGAGAGGAGAAATAGGGGGAGACAGGAGAGACAGAGGAGAAAGAGGGGAAGCTGAGAGAGAGAGAAGAGGAATAGGGGAAGCCGGGAGAGACATAAGGGAAAGAGGGGAAGCTGGGAGAGAGAGGAGGAATAGGGGGAGATGGGAGAGACATAGGGGAAAGAGAGGAAGCTGGGAGAGAGAGGAGGAATAGGGGAAGCCAGGAGAGACATAGGAGAAAGAGGGGAAGCTGGGAGAGAGAGAGAAGCAAGAGTGGAAGCCAGGAGAGACATATGAGAAAGAGGGGAACCTGGGAGATAGAGGATAGGAATAGGGGGAGACGGGAGAGACATAGAAAGAGGGGAACCTGGGAAAGAGAGGAGAAATAGGGGGAGACAGGAGAGTCATAGGAGAAAGAGGGGAAGCTGGGAGAGAGAGAGAGAGAGAAGGAATAGGGCAAGCCGAGAGAGACATTGGGCTCGATTCAATTCAATGCAAATTGAATAGCGCCAGTAATGAGCTCCCGTAACTATTCAATTCAGAACGCTGCTAAGCCTGACTAAGGATTTCATCTCGCATAGCTCATGGGATGCAAGCAAAAATCCAACAAAAGTCCAGGCGCAATGCTGTTTTCTGCCCTTAGCGCGGCGAAAACAGCATCGCGCCGGGAAGTTTATATGGAGAACGCCTGTTCTCACGACTAAACACCCTGTTTAAGGTGCAAGGGGTGAGAGAAGGGCATTCTCCGACCAAACAACGCGCAGAATTTAATAGCTCTGGGAGCTCATTCCCAGTGCTATTCAATACGCGTATTGCATTCAATCGAAGCAATAGGAGAAAGAGGGGGCTGGGAGAGAGAGGAGGAATAGGGGGAGGGGAAGCAGTGGGGAAGCCGGCGGACGCAATGCCGACCACCGGCCTCCCGACTGCTTAATCCCGGGAAGGGTTAAATGACAGGCGTCAAGATCTCGAGTTTTCAGTTTACCTACGCCGGGAGACCTGCGCCCAGCATCCCGGTCAAAGGGATGCCGGGTGCGGACAGCCGCGAAGGGGGGAGGTGGAGGGTTAGGTTTAGGGTTCACGGGGGGGACTAGGGTGAGGCACCCCCAGGGGGAGGTTAGGGTTAGGTACCCCCAGGGGGAGGGTTAGGTTTAGGCGGCAGGGGTTAGGGTTAGGCACCCCTAAGGGAGGGTTAGGGGGGGAGAGGGTTAGGAAACACTTACCTTTTGCCGATCTGCATTTTCCCCCTTGCCGGGCAGACGACGTCGGGATTTGAACCACTGGCCATGCGGCCGGCGGTAAATCATAATGATTCCGATGGGAGAGGGTAGTAATAGGGGGAGAATGGAGACAGGAGGAATAAGGGCAGGCAGCACAGTTAAGGAATAGGGGGAGATAAGAGGGGAATAGGGGGAAACAGAAAAGAGAGAGTGAAAAATCAGGGGAGATTGAAGAGAGAGTAAGAGGAGGAATAAGGTGAGATCAGAGACAGAAGGAAATTAATGGCAGAGAGAGATACCTCTGGAGTGTGCAGAGTCACCATATGCAGTCCCCTGTGAAGCAGCGACCTGCTGCACTGTGTAGCTGATGCCCGGGTTTCATTAGCAGCATGGAACCCGGAAGTGCGCCTCCTCTGAATGCCGTGTACTGTGCCTCAGCTCCTTTTGTGGCTCCGCCTCCCGTGCAGCAGACTGTCTCCATAGCGGGGGCCCAGATTCCCACTGCCCCCATTGCCGTGGTGCTAGGTCACGACGCGGCCGCGCATTTGTGACGTCTGTTTGCTGAGCAAGGTGCCTCCCGGGAGGGTGTACTGCCGGGTAAGCCTGGCTCAGCCAAAGCGGCCCATTTGGCCATCGGCCCTCCTGGCATTTGCCAGAAGTGCCTGATGGCCAGTCTGGCCCTGCAGCAGAACAATCCCTTGCTGCGACACTGATCTACAGTTTTCTTTTAGCTCAGGTTTCTCACGGTCACCTTTTTAATCCTCCCGGCACAAGCTCGTAATCGACAGGCCCACGTTATCGGCCTCATCTCCGGCTTGTATCTCCACCGGTTGGTTAACCTCCCTGGAGTGAGTGGAATGGACCCACGTATCTTCCCCGGCCACCCTTTGAGGATGTGGTACTTTGTCAACAACGTCAGATACGGACCTTCCACCGATCAGTCAGGCAACCCGAACATAAGAAATTATTGGATCATAATGGATTTTCCAGGTTTAACATCATGAGAGTTTGCTTCAGTCATGCTAGTTAATAACATTTTCAATTTCAGTTGTTCTTACTCATCTTCGTGAGATACTGCACAGTAACCTCATTATCATATTTTCACATGAGGCTGCCTGTTAAACAGTATCTCAAAGGGGGACAGGTAGACAGATGGTCTGGGATGATCTTGATATTAATACCCATCACCTTACACAGGTTATAGAAGACATTACTTGTGAAATGAGTATCCCTCCTATATTCAATTATTCTAGGGATACTGTATTTGTACACAAATTCCTGCATTTTAAATTCTGTTATCAATATCTACTGCTCTAAATATTGCCTGGGCCCCTGGGTTGGACAGTATTCCGAGTATTTGACCTTAGCCTGGCATGGCTGCCGTTTGTCCTTAGCGACCTTGTGTCCTGTGTGTGAGAGATAAAGCACAACAGTTTAATATCATTTAAACACGACCTAAATACAACAATAAATCGTCCACATTTTACATTGGCAGGTTGAAAAGATTGTAAACAGTCATATAAGGCCTGGGAGAAGCTACTGGGGTCGTCTATGAACCCATGGGACACTCGTGTCCATGTGTAGGGTACACCTCCCCCTAGGTGGGAAAAGAAATATACTGACAGTCAGGGTGTTAGGGCACAGGGAAGAAAGCAGAACAGAGATTGGGTATCAGTTGCATCAATTACCATTACCAGTTTTTCCCTAGTACTTCCCATCAACCTGTCTATCTGCAGACCACAAGTATGACCTGATCCCTAGCATTGGCTCCCACTCTCCAATAAAGCATTAACGGCCACAATTGGAGCTGGTGCCTGTTGGACATTTGCTGGTCTCTGTGCATATCCCTTATGGGAATATCCAGGTACTCCCTGGTTTGGGGGTCCTACCCTCTTTGCCGTGCAGCTCTTACTTATGTGTCCTGGCTGGTTGCAATTAAAACACTTCCGTGGGAAGGATAGAAAGGTGGTGGGTATGGGTAAGGATACTGAGGAAAAGGATACTGTGGGAGGTATGGAGCTTGTGGGTAGTATGGGACTTGTGGTTGTGTAGGATAAGTGGGGTAGGGCTGTGTTTGCTGTGGTGTAGGATTAGTGAGGGCGTATAACTGTTCAGGTGCAGGTGTCGGTGTGGGTGCAGGTGTGTCTGCTGGCTGTGATGTTACAGTCATTCCTTCCAGAGCTTGAATATTGACAGCCATTAGTTTCTCGCTCTGTGTCTTTCTCTTCTTTGAGATGTTTTTAACATGTTCTATGGCGGATTCTATGAGGGTATCTATTGCGACTCCCCTCCAGCCAGGTTGTGAGGTCTGAACCCGGGTTTTTAGGTTCTCTTTAAGGCCATCCATGAGTATGGTGACAATCATTCCCCTGTGGTGAATGCTATCTTTAATATCCTCTAACCCAGTGTACTGGGTGATAGCCTGCAGAGCCCGGTCGCAATAATCTTCTGCAGATTCACTCTCCTTTTGCTTTATGGTGAAAATTTTGTTCCAGTTAACTACTACTGAAAAATATACACCCAATTGAGTTATAATGCGGGAAATATTACCTTGGTTTACTTGGTCTATTAAGGGAACGTCACTATCCAATACACAATCCGTGATAAATTTTGACACGTCGATATTGCGTGGTAGACAGGCCCTTAACACCACCCGCCAATCTTTATTGGTGGGCTCATGAGAACTACCCAAATTTCTCAAAAATCTTTGACATTTGGCTAATTCCTTTTTTGGGATCGGGGAAATCATTTATGATGGAATTTAGTTCTGCTCTTGTCCAAGGACAATGCATTACCATCCCTTGTAGGTACAACTCTGTTCGCTTCCGCATTCCCATTCGGAACAGTGATTTTCCGAATGGGATGCAGACCGGCCGCAGTGCTACCTTTGACCTTATTACCTGGCTGGGGGTTTAATCTGTTGCTGCAACGTATAGTATTAACAACTTCCTCCACGGGCGCAGAGGAGTTTAACACTTCCCGTGCTGTTACAGATGGAGATGGTGGCACCACGTGAGCTTGTCGTAGTGTCGCATCTAACATGTGCACAGCATGGGAAATGGCAGACATAACAATAGGCTCATCATCCACATCATAAACATTTTCTTTATGGCTACTTAAGAGAGGGTACAAGTTGCTTGTTACATTTTTATGAGTTTTTTTTCATGACTGTATCTGCACCTCCATCCACATAAGGTGGCGGTAGTGCGCGTGAACTACTGGCAATACCTTCCGCAACGCTACCCTGCCGCACATGCGCGCCATTTTGCGGCTCGCACACATTGCAATCCAGCGCCGTGGTTGTATTTGCTGGCAATGCGCTCGCAACGCTAGTTTGTGTCGCTTGCACATTTTTAAGCCACGCATCCCCTTCGTGCTGCCACAATTTTAACATTCGTAATATTTTACTTTTTTCTCTCGAGAACGCATCAGACTGATGTGATCCCGGACATTATCCAATACATCTTTATCAAAACTACCAATTCTGGGAAACAGTCTAACACTCTTCATCGTTATTTTAAACCATACGTCACAATACCTTATTACATAAGTACCGTACTTAGGATGCATAATACGACGGGCCGATCCGTGCGGCGCCTCCATTAGCAGCACATCATTGTCTAACATTTCTATTGTTTGCGTGGCTCCCATCTTGGGACAACTCCTACGTTTTTCAATAAAAATTTAAACTGGTGAAAGACAATTAAGATACTTTCACTTACCTGCGGACGCCTTTGAAAAAGGGTGTATCCGCAAACCCTATGGAGGACTTCTAGACGCTTTGACTCACCTACGGAAGTAAAGGCCGCTTCCGCTTAGCAATCCCTTTTTGACTACCTTTCAACTGCTAGGGGGCAGCAAAGTACCCTTTGTGTTCCAGTTGATTTCGTCCACCCTCCCACCAGCTCACAATCATAATCTAACCAAAATTATGCGGTTCAATTATAGTGTTCAAATAAGCCTAACAGATCACACACATTGATTACTGAACGCTATAATCACGCTGGGGGCCGAACCCTAACAAAAATAACGACCCATACACCTGCTTTGTGTAAAGTAAACGGTAAGCTGCTACCGAGTCACTAGGCCAACTCCTGCGCCTAGCACTTAAGGGTCCTACGATACCCTTAACATTTAGGTCCCATGTTACACCCTAAACAAATACTCACTGATACACACTTTTATCCTGCGCAGAAAAATACACGTTAACCCAGATATTAGCAACAATTGATAATGTAAACTCAATGGCTTTGTTTAAACACGTGGCAGCACAACCGGAAAATGCGTATATGCTATTGTGCGACTTGTCGCATACATAATGATGCGACTACCACACAACCGTATGACGTACCCTTAGCTGCGTATGCAAAAGTGCGTCCCTATTGCGCGCAAAAATGCGACTTAACCGCGTGCGCAATACTGCGACACCCCTTTTAAACGCAAAATACTATCAACAAATGAAAACAAACTTCTTCCTCTCTTGTCCCTGGATTCTAGTCAGCGTCTCTTGGTCACACGATAACAGGTAGCGATCTCTCAGCATCGAATGGTTGCAGGTAAGACTGCTTGTGGCCACTATCCACCATTTGCTGAGATATAGATATCCGTGTATATATCGTGTGATTAGGTACGTGACTTCACTATGAGCCCCCAACTAAGGATACTGAATTTCAACCTCTATACGCACCTACCTATACCTTCTAAATCCTGCCTATAAACCTCTAAAATTGACGCTATTTGAGTACGCAGTCGTACAGTATAATAAAGACTTTAGACCTTGAACACGTGTTCCATAGCACAAAGTATTATTCAAGTAAAGTACAGTCAGTTACACGCTGTGATCTAAGTACAATTTAGCACAAAGAATTATACAGACCCAAGATACAGTCATACATACGCAAGCGCTCTGGGCCCAGATTCCGGCATCAGCAAAAGACCTCCGTCAATCAGCAATCAGCAAGAAGACTAGCAACCCAGGGTCAGAGCACACATATTTATACCCCCCCCCCCCAGAAAGACAACACAATAGAGTTTGTTGCTGATCCCATTGGTTCCCAGTGCGGGTGCATTTGTTACAGGGCATGTAACAGGTTGATTCAAATGGCCACAGTCCAGCCTCCAACAGCTGGTTGCCTTAGTTTTCCCACCTCATGCAAATCTAGACTGTTGGTTTTACAAAGTACATTTTGGTTCTTTATGTCTTTACAGTCCATAATTTACGAACACATGTTCCGATCTTCACACCGTTGATACCTCAAAGCTGTGGATAAAGGCCATCATTCAGAGCCACTCGCTATTTGCGGTCGTTCGTTCTAAAACAAGGGGTGGCTATTCAAATGAACCGTTCGCTGTTTGCGGTCTGTTCACGCCTCTATGTCTGAACGAGCGAACAAAACTTGCGTTCGTTTTTTTAAAAAATACGCCCCCTGGCCGCTCGCATCCTACGTCATGTCCGCTATTTATTAGATTAATCGAGTACATCGACCAGGGTATGAACTGCTCGCTATTCTTGGGGCTGGTGTTTGCTACCACAATTTTGCGAGCAGTTCTGGCTATAAAATAACCCAGTGACGTGGTCAATGACGCTGCTGTTTTAAATATGCACACCCATAAAACGCCCGTTTTGACCTTTAAGCACGCCTGCGTTCTGATTTCCACTCCCCGTTTTCAAGCACCTTCCCCTGTTACCACCCACATACGCCTCTTTCTATCAATCAAATTAGCAGGCATTCGCTATTTTGCGAGCACATGAATTTCGGCTGCACTGACTGGTTAGCGCATGCGTATAACGATCCGTACGCATGCGCAGTTGGCCAAACATCGCTCGGAACGAACGAGCGGCCGCTTACGGGCGGCTCTGAATCAGGCCCAAAGTGCGGATCAGTATAGTATCAAACACGGCTTACTTATCATGTATTAAACCTTAGATACCAAAATAGTCTTTATTTCACAGCATTTGTAATAAATGAATAAAACTTGGATCTTTTACTTTATAGCTATGAAACCTTTTGTGTAAGTGTGCATTATGTAAGTATTAGGGATATGGGAAAACACGCTAGTTAGGTTTATCTGATTTGGGGCAGATGTACATGCATGCAGTTAATAAACAGCGTTCGCATGCAGGATATTGTGCATTCGCTACTGAGCATCATGTTAGCAGCGCAACTGTGCGTAATGTGCGGTGTTTATGCATGAGATTCTATCTATGATGGACTTAACATATATATACACATATATACACATATATACACATACACACACATATCTCATTCCTTACAGTTTCAAACTGCAATGCAAATGTGTTACCCCCAGCTGTGAAGCTGGGGCCATTCTGTCTGGGAGTGGGACTAAAACCTGTTTAGGATTCAGACAAATTCAATTGTGTAGATCAATGTCTGGGTTATATTACAATTGCCACAACTATACTTGTCTATATACAGGGATTCCCAATTTGTATGTAAAACACACACAGTATTCTGGTGTATTGTCTATTCTATTTACTTTTCTCAGGAGGCTGTTTTTCTAGTTGTTTATGGTAGATTATCAAAAACATTGCCATCTGTACTTAGGTCGTGAGTTGTAACTTAAAATGGCGCTGGTCGCAAAATGGCGTCTTGCAGATTCTTATTTTTAAGATGGAGTCTAGCTGCCATTCGCAAGATGGCATCGCGCACGCTAATTTTTACGCTGATTCCGTCTCAGCCACTAATCCAGCTTTGACATGAGTCACACACAGCAGCGTCTATTGGTGGTTGGCTGTCTATGACTTCATGCAAATGGCCTACAAGCTCTTCCCCTTTTGTACATCAGTGCAGCCGCATGTGGAAGGACAGAGACGCCCACTTTTATCGCTCTGAGTAACGCGCCGCAGGGCTTTTCAGGAATTTTTGCGCATGCGCAGTTGCAAATAATTGCTTAACTAAGTGAGTATCGACATTGTGTGCGGTATTTGTATGGCTCTGAATCAGACCCTTATACAGTGAAATGTCACATGTTTATCTTACTATTTTTTTAATTACGTATTCGAGGTTATAATGTTTTGCCTAGAAAACAGAAACAACACAGAATCCCCAAGCACATTGCAATAGGTCAGCAAGAGGGAAATGCATTCTACATGATAATAAAATGCAGAGGACTCACATTTGCAAATATACAGTATGCCACATCAAGGCGCCTCTGCCCAGGTGGTCCTACACTAGCCCCACTTTGATTGATATATTCATGTGTTTCTAAATAGAGAGCCAACTCACCTGGAAGCACCCCAAGATCCTGCCTCAGCCGATGGGCTTCCTACTTAGACGCCTGCCGGCTGCTTCACTAATCCTCCACTGTGCATAAAAGATGCACCATCGGTCGCATCATCATACATTGCACCAACCCTGTGGAGGCGCAGAATATCCGTCTGAACAAAGCCGCTGAAATCAGTGCAACTGCGGAAAAAGACGCAATCACTGTCTGCTACATGCCCGTTTCTGGCTAGCCACTCACAATAAGTCCCAGGGACGCTCACTGAATGAGCCCCTATCTGCGCTCAAATGTATTCTGCGACCCCTGGTGGAAATCATTCGGATGCCTGCACAGTGCGACTCAGACTGAAAACATTGGGCGTTTGCATCCAACATGGACACTGCGTTCACCTCTGAATTAGGCCCTCTGTGTCACCAGAAATACCAGATGCTTCCCTATGAATAGCTGTGCCATGTTCGCTACCTGGGAGAGGAGCAGTCAGCATGGTGAGGAGAAGGATTGTCCATTGGAAACTGATGGTTCATAGCCATCAATGTTTTCGTTCCGATGAAGATGCCTCATCAATTTGATTTTGCGCTGGCAATGGCGGCAACCATCGCCTACTCTGTTCCGATAGTGGTCCGTTGCAAAGATCCTACTATACTATAATTATCCATTATTCAGTTAACCATCAAATGGTTTACAAACAGTGATTCTTTGTGATCATAAGACATGTTGCGATGGCAGCACTGCTGCAACTACTCGATTGCGCTCTTCCGATTGGTCATCCCTAGAAGAGAGTACGGGATGCAATAGGGAAACCGGCTGACGTGATCCCGACATCCGGCTTCCCGACTGCTTTATCCCGGCGTGGGTTAAATGACAGGTGTCTATATCTAGACGCATATCATTGTCCAGACACTGGGAGACAGGAGCCTGGCATCCCGATCGAAGGGATGCCGGGCGCCGCGAGCGGACAGCCGCAGGGGGGGAGGGTTAGGTTTAGCGCACCCGGGGGGGACTTAGGGTTAGGCACCCCCCCAGGGAGGGTTAGGGTTAGGCACTGCCCCGGGGACTTAGGTTTAGGCAGCGGGGAAGGGGGGGTTAGGGTTAGGCACTTACAGGGGGGATTAGGGTTAGGCACTTGGGGGGGAGGTTAGGGTTAGGGTTGAGAGGGTTAGGTTAGTTATTACTTACCTGAGGACGATCAAGATTTCCAGCGCTGTTGGGCTGCCACTGCCAGGATCTGTTCATCTGTCGGGCTGCCGCTGCCGGGAATCGAACCGCCGGTCGCAGACCGATTCCGAGAGTACTTGGTGCGTGAATCAAATAGTCTGTGCTGTAGGGGTTTAGTGCACAGCTCACCTGATTGGTCAGTAGCTCATACTTGCCGACTTTTCAAGCAGGTTGCAGTCAGCTCGCCCATGTGGGTTCATGGTACAGCCAAGTGGGCTTTGTGAAGGAGGGCATGACACAGTGCTTGCATCATCGTGGCCCACCTTACTGCAGCCTAGAAAGCCACCGTCGATCTGTCTGGAGAGCAGCTGCTGAGCTCTTCCTACTAGTGATGTCATGATGTCACATGTTCAGGGGGCAGGGCCGGCACAGGGAGGATTCTCACCCTGCTATGGCACTGTCCTATATTTGTCACGGCCAGGGTATTTCAGCATGGCGCTAGGCGAGTGTTACCTGTGAGGTCATTGTGGCGCGGGCTGTCTGGTGGCGGAGCTGGTGTCTGGCGGGGGGCTTTGGCTGCACGCGTTGTTGTGCGGGCCTGTTGTCACTCTGCGCTGGTAAGGCCTGGCGGCGTCTCCATTCCGTTTGGCATGGGCGCTGCCATCTTGCCTTCTGGCCATGTGATGCGGCTGGCCAATCCTGGTGAGTCACATGTTCCCTCTGGCCAGTAACAGCACGGCATGGGGTATTTAGGAAGGGTCAGTGCCTTCCTTCTTTGCCAGTGCAACGTGTATCTCAGCCTAGCTGAGAGGGAGTTCTCTGTGCTTTCCTGTTCCTGTGTATTCGCTGTCTGCCAGTCTGCATGTCAGCTCTTAGCTCCCACTGGACTGCCCCGCTACCTCCATCACCCTTGCCCATACCTGAGTGTCTGAGCCTGCTGACATCCTGCACTTCAGTTCACTATCTGCAAACCTGGCTTGTTTATTTTCAGTTTCACTACCTGCACCCCTGGACTGCTCTAATTGTTTCTACCTGGACATTAACCCTTTTGCTCCCACCACAGAACTCTTGTGCACATTTATATTTTCCTGGACTTTTATTTACTACCACATTATATGTCCACTCGAGCACTTATTAAAAATCCTAGTTTTATTTACAAATCTGCTTCTGTGATCGCTCCTGCTACCACCCGGGTCCACAAATAACCCAGAACGTAACAGTTTGCACTGGCCTCATGGAGCCGGCCACGGATCAGGAGTCAGGAGTGGATTTGTTCAGGTGCATTTCTGGTCGATTAGAAAATCTGGAAAACATGCAGCATCAGATGGCTAAATTTCTGCAAGAGATGTTCAAGCAACAGGATAGTTTGCAAACTTCCTTTTCTACCCCTGAAGTACCAGCAACTACATCCGCATCAGCGTCTGGGAATACAGGAGGCAGATCATCTCCCCGCTTACGTCTTCCTTTACCTAATAAATTTGACGGCAATCCTAAACTCTGCCGAGGATTCCTAAATCAGTGTGACATACATTTTACCCTGCAGCCTGACAACTTTCCAACTGCAAGAACTAAAGTGGCTTATATAGTCTCTCTGTTATCCGGCCAGGCCTTGGAATGGGCTTCCCCACTCTGGGAGCGCTCAGATCCACTGCTGGATAATTACGCAGGCTTTGTGTCATCCTTCAGGAGGATTTTCGATGAACCTGGGCGTACTGTATCAGCATCATCAAACATCATGACACTGAGGCAAGGGGTTCGTCCTGTCAGTCAATATGCCGTGCAATTTCAAATTTTAGCATCAGAGCTCAAATGGAATGAGGAAGCCCTCACCTCGGCCTTCTGGCATGGGTTGTCAGACCGACTAAAGGATGATCTAGTCACTCGAGAGCTTCCTACTAATCTGAACGACATGATTTCATTGTGTATCAAAGTTGACCTACGCTTCAGGGAACGTCAGGCTGAAAAAAACAGAACTGACCGGCAAAGGTCATTTACCCCCTCCATTTCTACCCGTCCCATTCCTTCTCCCACTGAAGAGGAGCCTATGCAGGTGAATCATACACACCTCTCCAAAGAAGAACGTCAGAGAAGAATGCAAAAGAACCTCTGTCTGTACTGCGGAGAGTCTGCTCACCTGCTGATCTCCTGTTCCCGTAAACCGGGAAATGCCAAATCCTAACTGATCCTGGAGACATCAAGTTAGGAGTTATGAACCCGTCTCCAAAAATTAAAGATTTCACGATTACCCTAGCCTTGGATCTTAAACCCAAACCTGTCTTTGCTACTGCTCTAATCGACTCAGGAGCAGCCGGAAATTTCATAACGTCTAGTTTCATTGATAAATTTCAGATACCTTGTTTGACTCTCAACCATGCTATCTCTCTGACCTCGATAGACAGACGCCCTCTGACTAACGGGATAGTCACCAAAGAGACTCAACCTGTATTGGTCCGAATTGGGGCACTTCATTCTGAGTCCTTAAAATTCCTGGTGATATCAGAGGCCTCTCAAGAAATTGTTCTTGGTCTACCCTGGTTACGTAAACATAATCCCAGGATTGATTGGAGTTCTATGCAGATTCTGTCATGGGGTATGGACTGTCAGAAATCCTGTCTTCCAAAAATTCGACCTGTGAGAAAGACAGTTTCATTTGTTTCTTCTGCCATTCCCAAGGAATATCAGATGTTTGCCGACGTTTTTTCTGAACAACAAGCAAATATCTTACCCCCTCATAGGGAATGGGACTGTCCAATTGAATTGATACCTGATAAGATGCCACCTCGTGGTCGTACCTATCCGCTGTCCTTGCCTGAGACTCAAGCCATGACCGAGTACATCCGGGACAACCTGGCAAAGGGGTTCATCCGCCCCTCTACTTCACCTGCCGGAGCTGGGTTTTTCTTCGTTGGCAAGAAGGACGGTGGTCTAAGACCATGTATCGATTATCGAGGCCTTAATGACATTACTGTAAAAAATCGATACCCTCTTCCCCTGATTACTGAGTTGTTTGATAGGGTCAAGGGCTCTGTAATTTTTTCTAAATTAGATCTAAGAGGGGCTTACAACCTCATTCGTATCCGAGCTGGCGATGAATGGAAGACCGCTTTTAATACCAGAGATGGACATTTCAAGTATTTAGTAATGCCTTTTGGATTATGTAACGCCCCTGCTGTCTTTCAAAGTTTCGTTAATGAGATTTTCCGGGATCTGTTATATGTTTCGGTTGTTGTCTATCTGGATGACATACTGATTTTTTCACCCTCTGTGGCTAAACATCAAGAACATGTTAAGGAGGTCCTGACCCGTTTGAGAGAAAACCACCTTTACTGCAAACTGGAGAAGTGCGTCTTTGGAGTGCCCAGTGTACCTTTTCTCGGCTATGTAATATCTGGTTCCAGTTTAGAAATGGACCCCAAGAAGGTACAAGCAATTCTGGATTGGACCCGACCTCAGACACTGAAGGCCATCCAGAGATTGTTGGGCTTCGCCAATTATTATAGACACTTCATTAAGGGATTTTCTACACTGCTGGCTCCCATTACAGCCTTGACCCGCAAAGGTGCTAATCCTGCCCAATGGTCTCCTGAGGCAGAGTCTGCCTTTCATCTTCTAAAACAGGCCTTCATCTCAGCACCAGTCCTTCGACAACCAGATCTGGACAGGCCTTTTTTGTTGGAAGTAGATGCATCATCTGAAGCTGTGGGAGCAGTCTTGTCTCAACGTTATGAGGACAACCGAGTCCATCCGTGTGGGTTCTTTTCTAAAAAATTCTCTCCTGCCGAAAGGAACTACGCCATAGGTGAGCAAGAACTACTAGCTGTAAAGTTGGCGTTGAAAGAATGGAGATATTTGCTAGAAGGTGCCAAGTTTCCATTTACTGTATTTACGGACCATAGAAATCTCCTATTTCTCAAAAACCTCCAATGTGTGAGTCCTCGTTTGGCCCGCTGGGCAATATTCTTTGCCAGGTTTCAGTTCACCCTGACCTTTCGGTCTGGAGCACTTAATCAGAAGGCTGATGCCCTATCGAGATCTCTCCTCTGTGATGATCAATCTGAAAATCAAAGCAATACCCCTGTCTTGGAATCAAGAGTTTTTGCCGCATTACAACTTCAGCCTCCGACGGGAAAATCATTTGTGGCCCCGGAATTAAGGAAGCAGCTTCTCACTTGGGCACATTCCTCTCGCTTCGCAGGGCACTCAGGCACTCGGAAGACCTTGGAGTTCCTGAAAAGACACTATTGGTGGCCTTCTATGAAGGCAGACATAATGGAGTTTATCTCTTCCTGCTCCTCCTGTGCCCAGCATAAATCATCACGACAAGCTCCAGCTGGGGAATTGCTTCCATTACCTACTCCATCACGTCCATGGACGCATCTCTCCATGGATTTCGTCACAGACCTGCCAGTCTCTCAAGGTTTCAACACTATCTGGGTTGTAATAGACCGATTTTCTAAGATGGTCCACTATATACCATTGAAGAAGTTACCTTCTGCCCCTGACCTGGCACAGTTGTTTGTCCAACACATATTTCATCTACACGGCCTTCCTGCTGAAATTGTCTCTGACCGTGGTGTGCAGTTTACTGCAAAATTCTGGAGGGCTTTGTGTTCTGTTCTTCAAGTGAAGTTAAACTTTTCCACGGCCTACCATCCGCAAAGCAACGGCTCCACCGAGAGAGTTAATCAAGATCTAGAGACTTTCTTAAGAATTTTTATGTCATCTTCCCAGGACAATTGGGCTGCCTTGCTGCCGTGGGCTGAGTTTGCACATAATGCTTCCTACCACTCGTCAACTAACCAAACGCCATTTCAGGTTGTATATGGCCTTCATCCTCGTGTTCCCGAATTCCGAAGCCTGCCTGTTTTCGATGTTCCGGCCGTGGAGGACACGGTGCGGAATTTTGCTGCCATCTGGACTCAAGTACGGTCTGATTTGTTGAAGGCATCCTCTCGCTATAAGACCCAGGCCGATACGAAGCGTAGAATAGTTCCACGCATGCAAGTTGGAAGCCAGGTCTGGCTATCCACCCGGAATCTTCGTCTGAGGGTTCCTTCTATGAAATTTGCACCACGCTTCATCGGTCCATTCTCCATAACAGAAGTCATTAATCCAGTGGCCTATCGTCTACAGTTACCCCCATACCTAAAAATCCCTAATTCCTTCCATATTTCCTTATTGAAGCCCCTGGTCCTGAATAAATTTCATAGTGCTCTACCTGCTTCTCCTCGAGTCCAGACGGAGAGAGGAGTTGAGTTTGAGGTCGCCCAGATCTTGGACTCTCGTCTACGCAGAGGTCATCTACAGTATTTGCTGGACTGGAAAGGTTACGGTCCAGAGGAACGTTGCTGGACCGATGCTCGTGATGTCCACGCTCCCACGCTCATCAGGAGATTCCATTCTGCCCATCCGGAGAAGCCTGGTGAGTGTCCTGAGGCCACCCCAAAAGGGGGGGGTACTGTCACGGCCAGGGTATTTCAGCATGGCGCTAGGCGAGTGTTACCTGTGAGGTCATTGTGGCGCGGGCTGTCTGGTGGCGGAGCTGGTGTCTGGCGGGGGGCTTTAGCTGCACGCGTTGTTGTGCGGGCCTGTTGTCACTCTGCGCTGGTAAGGCCTGGCGGCGTCTCCATTCCGTTTGGCATGGGCGCTGCCATCTTGCCTTCTGGCCATGTGATGCGGCTGGCCAATCCTGGTGAGTCACATGTTCCCTCTGGCCAGTAACAGCACGGCATGGGGTATTTAGGAAGGGTCAGTGCCTTCCTTCTTTGCCAGTGCAACGTGTATCTCAGCCTAGCTGAGAGGGAGTTCTCTGTGCTTTCCTGTTCCTGTGTATTCGCTGTCTGCCAGTCTGCCTGTCAGCTCTTAGCTCCCACTGGACTACCCCGCTACCTCCATCACCCTTGCCCATACCTGAGTGTCTGAGCCTGCTGACATCCTGCACTTCAGTTCACTATCTGCAAACCTGGCTTGTTTATTTTCAGTTTCACTACCTGCACACCTGGACTGCTCTAATTGTTTCTACCTGGACATTAACCCTTTTGCTCCCACCACAGAACTCTTGTGCACATTTATATTTTCCTGGACTTTTATTTACTACCACATTATATGTCCACTCGAGCACTTATTAAAAATCCTAGTTTTATTTACAAATCTGCTTCTGTGATCGCTCCTGCTACCACCCCGGGTCCACAAATAACCCAGAACGTAACAATATTTACCTGATTATTGTTCAAAATATTGTAGTGTGGACAATTATTAAGTAAATATCCGAATCAATACACATTGTGACTGATAAGTGATGTTATCCTAGAGAGATTGTTTCTGGAATCGCATTAGTTGGATGGTGTATATTAAAATTTCTGAAAAGATTTTTTCCTTTTTAAATGTAACCAATAACGTTTAGATCATTTCAGGACTGGAGAGCACTGTAATTATGTAGCTTGCCTCTATCTTTTCCTTATGTTATGTCACAGAAGCTATTGCACCGCAATCTAACCTACACAACAAAAATTGTTATCGGTATAATAAATGTGGATTTGGTCTTTAATTGCATTAGAATCAAATATTACAAATCTGGGGTGGGGTACTAGATTTCTGAGTACAAATACAGCAATCTGGCACAGCTATGGGCGTAACTACCATAGGTGCAAGCCAAGGGGTGCAGCTACTATGGGGCCCAGAGCTTAGGAGGGCCCATATTCCTTGTCAAAGTTACATGTGTTATATACGTGTTTCCCCAATGGGTGGTACATAGGGGCCCTGGCAGTCACAGATGGGTGGACACACTTCAAAGTGCTATATTGGGATTGGGAAAGGCTAACTAGAAAGGTTGGTTTATACAAACTAGGTACTTTCCTTAAATAAAACTGCCATATACAAATTTTGCACAAAGTAGTTGAAATGATGTACACAGTAGTGCATAATAATCCTTCTTATTCTAAGTTCCTGCTTATTTTCAGGTCTTTGGGCTGTATTCTGTATGAAATGTGCGCTCTCAAACGTGCCTATGACTGTCCCAGATGGATCAAACTGATATCAATGATAGTGAATGGTCCTTGTCCCTCCCTTCCTTCAGAGTATTCTGCAGAGCTGAATGATATCCTCCAAAGGTGAGTGGACAGCCCGCATTACATAATGATTATGGAGAACCACGGTATACAGGACTAATGTGCTGCTATGCAGAATAAATATATGTATTTACAGTATTATTATTATCAGGGTAAATATTGAAGCCAAACATGTTACATAGTTATACAATTTTAATATTTTTTATAACATAAACACAGTGGGCTCATTGACTTTGGGGCATACTTCTGGGCAGCCCCCTCCGGGAGGGGGTAGCTAGGTCGGCAGTGTGGGGGGGAAGATGGCGTGACAGAAGTGGGCAGTGCTGGGGCATACTTGCTGACTTTTCTGGCTGCCAGGTTAGCTGACACGTCACAGCAGGTGGGTGGTGGGGGCATGGCGTCATCGTGGCCCCGCCCCCGCAATACCGTGCCTATATTACAGGCATTCATTGCATCATCGGGGGTGCAGGCAGCTACCGGGGAACTGGCACTAAATAGAGAAGCATGCGTGTGCAGGAACGGTGCATGCTGCAAAGGCTTGAGGAAGACATCACGGGGCAGACTCTGCATCAGAGGTAGGCGCGTCCATGTCTGCTTCTTTTGCGGCTTGCAAGTCTGCGACTTTATGCAAATGACGCTACAAAGCCCCTCCCTGGTGTCCATAGACGCTGAATTATTGTTTGGGGCTCTTGAAACGCACAATCGAAACTTGCACCGGCTCTATGGCAGGTTCAGTTTCTTTGTCTAAGTATGGCCACCTATGTCAGCGGCTGAGCGTCTCTGTACGCAACCGCTTTCAATGACACGCCCGCGCCATTCCCATAACACGCCCATAAGATGGACCATATCCGTGCGTGTGCTAAGCCACCTCCCTGTTACCGCACAAGAACGTTCCAACACATTTGCAAAACATTTCTGAGACTATGGGGAAATGTATCAAGCCGTGGATAAAGTGCCAACCAATCAGCTCCTAACTGTCACTTTTCAAACAACCTATAACATGGTAGAAGCTGATTGGTATCAAACTTTATCTCTCTCCAAAGTTTGATACATTCCTCCCCTATGTGTCTCCCATGCATATTAATTGCAACTCTGACACACTATGTGGATGCATGCACAGTGCGACTTAGGCCCGTATTCAATTAGAGGCGAAAAGTCAGAGAGGTTTCGCCTGTCTGACTTTCCACCTCCTTCGCCTGTTTCAGAGGTGAAAACTTTTCGTGCGTGTCCCCGCTTTTCGCCCCATTCAATTCCAAACCACGCGAAAACGGAAAGCGGCGAATGCGGAACAGGCAGAATGTATTGTCAGAAGTGGGGAAATCAGTCTGTAACCCAAAAAAAGATGCACTAACATTGGGGATCAATGTACATGTGTACTATTACCCCTAATAAAAGTGTTTGGGTACTTAAGTTGTTTAAATTGCTTCTTATTAGCGTCTTTGCACAAGTGGTGAAGATTGGCATAAAGCAATATTTTTTTGTGAAAATAAGTAGTCCCATCAAATTTGGGGTACGTGAAAATGGGTGCTAGCATATTTTTCTATCTCTAAAGTGAACTTTTAAAAATTTTCAAAAATGCACCTGCAATCCCAAAAACACCTGACCCATCCTTACAGCACCCAACAAGTCTTTTTTGCTAGTTTTTATGCTTGTCCCCCCACTTTTTACTTTTTCGCCCCTAAAATGAAAGTACTTTTTTGGGGTGTTCTTATGTTTTTTATTATTTTTTTGCCAGATTTTTCCTTTAGGGGACTTTCCCAAAGATCGTGGGTGGTTTCCCCAGCTTTGCACCCCAAAATAAAGATTTTGCACTTGTTTTCACTTGCTATTCATCGGTGAATCTTTTTCGCCTATTACAATGCATTGAGTTTCTGCTTAGGCAAAATCCGGCTGGAATTGAATTTGAAGATAAGTTCCAACCAGGTGAAAAGCGGCAATAGCAAAACTCTTTCACTGATTACGGCTTTTCGCCTCTAATTGAATACGGCCCTTAGCCGAATTTGCAGAATAATAAAATTGGTACACTGGCCCTGATTCAGAGCCGGATGCTCTAACACCACCCACAGCTATAGCGAGCGGCCAAAATGATAGTCACGATGCTCAAGACTATCGCGACCATCGGGCTTGTGACGAGACCCTGCAGTAGGGTCATCGCTGCCGCAAGCCCAGGAGTGCTTTTGGCTCTATCAGAGCCAAAAGCACTCCCACTGACATCACTAGTGATGTCAGTGGGGCCGGCCCATGGGAACGCCTCCGTCTGGGCAGCCCATGGGAACGCCTCCGTCTGGGCAGCCCATGGGAACGCCTCCGTCTGGGCAGCCATGCCCCACCAAAGGGGGCGTGCTGTCAATCACCATCGACAGCATGCCCCCTTTGGTGCGAGACCCATGGCCGTCGTTATTCGGGTCTTGCGCATGCGCATGACGGATCCGGCTCCGTCGTGCGCATGCGCACTTGGGCACCATCGACCCGCTTGCGAGCGCTCGGAGCTCGCGAGCGGGACAGAATCAGGCCCTCTGTGTCCAATATCGCCACTACATACAACTCATGATCAGACCCCACACCTCAGCGAGCCATAGCAGTGTTACCGCCAGCTGTAACCCTTTCATATAAAAGGATAAGTGAGAAAAAGCAAAAGGACTTTAAAAAAAAAAGAAAAAGGAGGAGCGGAGGTCCCCCTCTCTAAGGATGGCCATCAACCATTAATGTTTTTGCGACCATTGAGGTCTATGGCCAATGACAAGTATTTTTGCCATGATTGGCGGACCACCAATACCGCATCCTCTGCCGGATGGTGTGGATCTGCTCATGCTATCGATGGTTTTGTGTTGATGATTTCAAACATCGATGGCCATCACTCTCCCTTTCCCTCCTGACTCTGAGGGATAGATTTACTAAAGCTTCTAAAACAGAGACCAGGAGGTGTTGCAAGTAGCAACCAATCAGATTATAGCTCTGATTTCTTTACTGTATTCTACAAAATGATAGTACAGGCATGTGATTAGTTGCTATGGGTAACGCCATCACTTGTCTCTTTTAGCTGTAGTAAATCTGAATCCCTTCATTGTGCTGTTAAATGCCTGTGTAGGTGATCAGTGTCGGTCTGATTGACAGCTCACAGCAAATGTCAGGCAGCCCTGCAGGAAGATCTGACCCATCACATTCTCCTCCTCCTTGGCTTTTTGACATTTGTATGACTCTGCAGATATTATGGAAATGGAGTGTGCGCAATCACTGGATAAGAAAGCTGCTGTCCCATAGGGAGGATCCGTGAACATCCAGAAAGATAGCTGACAAATCCCCACTCCTTCCGGATGCGGTTACCGGGCCAGAGCCTGCAGATCTGCCAGTGGGAATATGGTATTGACAAGTCTTGTGATCTTTGGGACGTCTCCAGGAGACCACGTCAGTTAAACTCTTTCACTTACAGCTCTGCAAACTCTTGAAGTCAGTAACTGAGTTAATTTGTTCCATACTTTAACTTTTAAGCTCCTTCAAGTCCAGGTAAAAAAAAAACTAACAAAAAGAAAAACTATTTTCAGTATTTTGCACCAAGTGGGAGCTGGCATTTCTGTACAGACACCGAGCAAACACTGCCTGAAAAACAGAACACAACGTCTGGTTAACAGTCTATACTAAACAGTTAGGGCCTGATTCAAAGATGGACGCAAAGTTGACGTTTACGTAGTATGAGCGTTATCGGTGGCCTGCGCAAGCGTCTTTTCTGCATTTATTTGCAAAGATATGTTTAAGCAAATATATGCAACAAAGATCTCTGGATTTCTATTTAGTATTAAAATCTTATTGGTGGTACTGGAGGGCACACTTTTTTTTTCCTAGTCTACATTCCCCTTTTCAAGCCTCTGTGAGCAGGGCCACAACTAGAGGTGTGCGACCGCACAAAGCGCAGGGCTTTGCGGGCGACAGAGTAGCCACCCCACGGCCCCTGCTTCTGGCTGGAGGACACCTGGAACGGAGCCCTGCAGCCAGCATCGCTGTGGCAATGCTGTCTGTAGTGTCCATTGGACTACAGGCAAGCATCCTGCCATTATTACAGCTGCCCAGAGCGTCTTGAAGATGCTCCAGGCACTGCTGCAGCTTCAACTGCCGGTGGCCCCGCCCCGTTATGATGTCACATGGAAAAGGGGAGAGGCCAGCACAGGGCGCTCAGAAACCTAGTTACGGCTCCGCCTGTGAGAGACCATTAACTTGGTTTGAGCAACCCCTATTTTGTATTACTTTTCTGAGAGGCATGGATGGGACCAGCATTGGGAGGGTGCTGGTTCCTGTAGTGCTATATGGAGGATTCTGGGGTACCTCCAGGTGAGTTGGCTCTCAACTTAGATATATTAATGTACAGTATATGCTATTATCATGTGGCATAACAGTGTGCAAATAGACCTAAAGTGCATGCTATTATTTATCATGCAGCGTTAGGGACGCCGTGACCTGGCACGGTGCTTAAACACATCTTTGCAAATATATGCAACAAAGATCTCTGGATTTCTTTTACCGTGTAGTATTCAAATCTTATTGCTGGTCTATTGCAGTGTGTTGGGGGACATTTTTTTCTTTTTTCTAGTCGCACTGCGCATGTGTCAAGTGTCATTACCGATGTTGCTCACAGTAAAGATTTATTCTCAAATTGATTGACAGGACGCTGCCTCCAACACAGGCTTTTCACAACCGTTTTCAGGACGTGTCTCTGACTGCTATCCCTTACGCAGTGAAAATGGCTCCGGTATCATTCTGCACAATAATAGCGTTACTCAGAAGTCCGATAATCAACTGATATGTGGCTGATCTGCGTCTTTGTAAACTGGGCCTGATTCAGCAAGCAACGGAAAGGAGAGAACGCACGCACCAGTCCGCTGCAAGAATATGCTAATCAATTCATTTGCACGGAAACCACAGCACAAGATACAGACGCCCAGCCCCATATTAAACCGCCCATCTCCCTTTACTCAAAGCCTGATGAGTACGCAAGATAGCGTAAACATCGGTAACATCCAGAACCATCGACCACATTTGCATAATAGTAGTTGACCAGACCTTGCTCAGGATCTTGGCAACTTCCTGTGTGCATGGAGTCTCATCAATGCGTCCGTCGCCGCACTGGCTTAGTTATGGATGCCCCTAAAACGGCATCCAAATGCACAGGCATGCCTGTGTTTGCCTGACCACTCCCCTGTGGTCAGTGCCCACAAACGGCACTTCCCGACCGCACTGGCTAGTTCGCACACGCGCAGTACAAAGACATCGCCCAAGTGCGTGCGGTCTCTCCTTTGTGTTGCTTGCTGAATCAGGCCCACAGTCTCTTGGATTTGTAAAGCAATTCAGTCCCAGAGGCTGTGACATTTGCATATTTTCACACAGTCGCTGCATAGAAATTCGCAGCTGCAGCGGTATTGCAGGGGTATTCAATATGGGAGCGAAAACATCGTTTTTGTGTTAATATCAGAGGTATGACGTCATTATCGCAAGTTTTACTATTACACCATATTCAACTTCAAAGACTTATCGCAAGTTTTGAAAAGTCTTTGATAAAAAACGGGGATAACTTTTCACCATTGAATAGGTGTCGAAAAAAAGTGCAGAATTGGGGTTTAGGGGTGCAGGCTAAAAAAATAGCCTGCACCCCTGGGAATGACATTTAAAAAAGAACTGTAAAAAAAAAAAAAAATAGGGACACCCCAAAAAATGTATTTAAAAATTGGGGTGAAAAAGAAAAATTGGGAAAAAATTGTATAACAATAGGGAAATAGGTTCAGGGCTATTCTGCAAGTATGCGGCAGGTGTTTTCTAGAACAGAATTATAGCGGCAGGTGCACAAATGCAGAATTTTAAAAAATTTACTTTAGGGACTTAAAAATATGCTAGTACCCATTTTCATGTACTCCAAATTTGATGGGACCACTTAAAAAAATGAAAAAAATAACCTAAGTGCTCTTCTGCAACACTTCTTCAATGTCGGGAAAAACACCTGCTGCCGCTATTTAAATCCCCGACTTTCAATTAAAGGCTAAAACGGGGGTACCCATAGTGTTCCCCCATGTTTTTACAACTTTAGGGGGGTCTTACATTTTTTTAAAGGAAAAATTCGTAACTTTACGCAAATCCAACTTCGGAGTTTCCCGTTTTTGTTAATTTTATATTGAATACGGGGATAAGCGGGAGCGCGCCCGATACTTTAACGCAGGTAAAAACTCCGATATGAAACGTTAACTTCGACAGTGAAGTTAACGTTTCATATTGAATACCCCTCTTAGTGTCCAACTCTGAATCAAACCCTTAGTTGTCTGTCTTTCCATTATACAGGGGCCTCTGTTACCTTTTCTAAAACACATATGATCAGACAACAGAAGACAACAGAGCATGTGGGCGTGTTATGGGAGTGTCACGAGCGTGCCAATGCAAGCGACTACTTTCCTGGAGGCACAGCCGCAAACATACAAGGCCATAGTCAGATAGAGTAACTGCACCTGCCAAAGGGTTGATGCAAGGTTTGATAGTGTGACTGATAGTGGTGTATAAGAATGCACCAATCGGTATTACAGCCTGCACGGGACCTAAAAGTGGTGTACGGGTCATTCTGTGTCAAATCAACACACTGATTTTACCTGACCAGCTCAGATTTTGATAACATTTGGTATATGGAGAGTATATATGTAGTCTAAGAAAAATACAAAATATTATTTAAATATATCATGCAGTTTCCAAAATATGGCTATGTAAAGTTTTCCAAAATGTGTCAAAAACGCACAACCAGCATATTTTCAAATCGCCATAGCAGCTCTCCTAATTAAGCTAGATAAGTGGGAGTGGTGTCATTTTACGGTGTTGTTTTTGCCCTTTCATATGATATACAACACAATAGGCTTTATGAGGAAAAACTTTTTTCCAAATTCAAACTGAAATTTTGGATCATGATTATCTCAAAAAGTGCATCGATAAAAAAGTTGAAAACATTTCTGGAAATCGTCTATACTAATGTTAAATGTTTGTCAAATTTTAAAATTGGGAGAATAATGGGTTCATAGATAAAAATAATTTTATTCAAAAAAGCCGGGTGTATTACAAGTAGTAATAGGTAATAATAGATTTGATGGCTTCATTAGTTTCAAGTACTTGAATCAACAAGTATAAATACATGATACTATTGTGTTCCCTGAATAGTTACTGACTGGCTGAAACTTTCATTCAAAAACGTTTCAGACTCAATATAGTCTTCTTACGTTGTGAACGTCAAATTAATTCCAGATATATTTCCTACTGCACATTCATAAAGTTAGAGAGGTGTGAGGATTTGGTTCTCATATGGACGTTGTAGGCTGGCTCTAACTGCCAGTCTCTTGACTGTGCCGCTAACTCCATCACAGAGGCCTTTCCCATGCGCTGTGGCCTGCAATACTGAGCATGATTCCTGACAATTGATTCGTGAGAACAATGATTCATGAGCATGATTCATAAACAATGCATTAACATTATTGAAGATCATTATTTATTTTCTTGCAAGCATTATTGATTGTTTTTAATTAATAAAGTCATATAGGAACTTTTATAATTAGGCCTACAATATTTGAATTTTTGTAAATTCTCTTAATTACTTTTTGACAATCTCTATATGTGAGAATATATAATATCTATATTTTCTGACAAAAAGTAATTAAGAGAATTTACATTTAATTCAAATATTGTGTGTTGGGCTAATTTTTGTTGTTTCCTCATATAACTGGATTTAAAGGCTTTGGACCTGATTCAGACCCGCTCGCAAGTGCTATGTGCTCGCGAGCGGGTCAATGTTTGGCCACTGCGCATGCGCACGCCGGAGCCGGCTCCGACGTGCGCATGCATGAGACCCGGCTAGCGATGGGCGCTCCGTCGCTACGGGTCTCGCACCAAAGCGGGGCAGCTGTTGATTTTGATTGACAGCTTGTCCCGTTTTGGAGGCGGGCAGGAGGGGTGGCTGGCCAAACGGAGGCGTTCCCAAAGGAACGCCTGCCGTTTGGGGGCGGCCCCACTGACATCACGAGTGATGTCAGTGGAGAGCTTCCGGCTCTAATAGAACCGAAAGCTCACTGGGGCTTGCGGGAACGAGACCCTACCACAAGGGTCTCGTCGAAAGCCCCGATGGTTACGATGGTCAAGACCATCGCGACCATCACCTGGCCGCTCACAATAGCTGTGGGTGGTCACCCACAGCTAAGCGAGCGGCCAGGAGGCCGCACAAAAAAATAAAAAAAAAGCCCTGATTCAGAGCGAGGGCTCTTTCAGAGCTTCCGGCTCTGAATCAGGCCCTTAGTGCCTACTCTTGTTTAAAATTATTTTTAACTATGAAAACATTATCCTCCCACTTTTAAATTTTGACAAACATTTAACATTAGTATAGACTATTTCCAGAATTTTTTTTTTTTGTCTACGCACTTTTTGAGATAATCATGATTAAAAATTTCAGTTTGAATTTGGAAAAAGTTTTTCCTCACAAAGCCTATTGTGTTGTATATCATAGGAAAAGGCTTAAAAAACACAGTAAAATGACATCACTCCCACCTCTCTTGCTAAATTAGGAGAGCTGCTTTTGACCGATATTTGAAAACTTTAAATAGCCATATTTTGGAAACAGCATGAGATATTTAAATAAATTTTGTGTTTTTCTTAGACTACATTTATACTCTCCATATAACAAATTTGAACAAAATCAGAGTTGGTGATGTAAAATTTTAACAAAAAGTGTGTTGATTTGACACGGATTGGCCTGTATACAAGGGAAGGAGTTTGTAGGTGCATTGGTATAAATTCACAGATGGGCGACATTCAATACATGCTGTTGTGTGCGCTTTACATACGAATCAGAATGAGGCCCATTGTGCCACTTATTACTTTGCAACCCACAGAAGTGCACAGCAAAATCAGCTAAATAGAGGGTACCATATTGGGCAAATAAGTGCACAGCCATATGACCCCATTATGTGCACTTATACTTCCAATCAGCATGCATGATTTCCTTTGTGGTCCGGTTGTGTCTCCAACCAACCAAACACCCGGTAGAGTTTTCTTTCTATGTGCGTTCCATATATAGCCTGAGATCCATTTGTTTGGTAATTGGGCCAAACAAGAAGATTGCCATCCAGCTTATTTGGTCCCTGTAGAATGTTTGCTATAAGGAGAACGTGGGAGAAGTTGGTTTATTGCTCTTGAAAAATTGAATGACAATTTACCAAAAATATACAGATTAAAAAATTGGGACAAATTACCCCCAACCTACCCAAAATGTGCCCTTATCTGCTCATGTCACCCTTTATTTTTTACAGTGACCGAACTTTTGATAGGCAGGAATATGGACTCTCTTCAGTAGGCCCTAGTAAGCTGAGTTTCTATGGTTACACAGTACAGTACATGTATTCCTGTTCAATGACCACTCTTAAGACCTCATTCAGAGTCGGTCGTTAGTTGCAAGCGGTCGCTCTGAATCAGGGCGGCCGCTTGCAGCCTGAACGACCGCCTCCTTGTCGATCGTTTAGCTGTGGGTTACCACCCACAGCTTAACGACCGACCAGGTTGATGGTCGCGATGGTGATCACCATCGCGACCATCGGGGCTTACGACCAGACCCTAAGGTTGGGTCTGGGCACTCGTAAGCCCCAAGGAGCTTTCTGCTCTGATGGAGCAGGAAGCTCCCCACTGACATCAGTGATGATGTCGGTGCGACCGCCCACAAAACGGTAGGCGTTCGTTAAGGACCACCTCTGTTTTGGAAACCACCCCCCCGGCCCGCCTACCAAACGGGGCAAGCTGTCGACCAACATCGACAGCCGCCCCTTTGGTAACGAGCTCCGGAGCGATAGAGTTTCTCTGTCGCTCCGGGGCTTGCGCACGCGGAGTGCGGCCGCTGCGCGTGCGCAGTACTAACCATCGAGTTGGTTACGAGCGCATCAGCGCTTGCGACCGACTCTGAATAAGGTCCTTAATCCTTCAGGTAAATCCAACATTCCGGTATAAATATTGAAACTAAAGGGGAGATGTATCAAGTTTTGGAAAGAGGTAAAGTGAAGTAGTTGCTCAAAGCAACCAATCGGCTTCTAACTGTCATTTATCTAGCACAGTCTTTGAAATGGCAGTTAGAAGCTGATCGGTTGGTCTACAAGGCTTGATGTATACATGCTCATGATGAACCCTACTGCGGATCAGAGAAGGTTTCCCTACTTGAGCAGGTTATTAGAGCAGCCAATCTGACTTTCAGCCTCAGTCATGGGTGTAACTACCATAGGTGCAAGGGGTGCAGCTGCTATTGGGCCCAGAGCTGAGGGGACCCATCTTCCTTGTCAAAGTTATATGTGTTCTATACACTTTTCATCTTTCTTGTTAAGTTACATATATATTTCACCATTGGGAGGGGGGACATAGGGGCCCTTGCAAACTTTTGCTATGGGGCCTTCAAATGCCTAGTTACGCCCGTGGCCTCAGTTGTATAGGGAATGACTATATGAATCATTCCAATTTCGCTATGTGATCTTTTTTAAGCCTATGGTTTGCCATTGGCAATGAAAAATGATTGGTATCACAGAAGAGGATTCTGGGGATTCTATTAGAATTTTCCTTTACAAGCATTTTCTGATGCCGCAATAACACTGCATGCAGGCTGACATCCTGAGGAATTCTTTTTGTCTATGGGATTGATCGCAGATTCACGATTATCGGGAATCTGAACGTGTGCAGAACGGGTCCTGCGAAATCGCACGCAGACCCCACTATGCCTCTGCCAGACAGACAGGCAGAGTTGTTTCCACGGCTTGTTTGGGGTGGTGTAGGGACAGCCTGGGTTCACAGAAACGGGGACAGGACCCGGCCAGGCTGCCATAAGCTTCAGCTACCGCAGCCAAAGGGTCAATCGTGATCCCTGGCAGCGACCTCGGTCTCAGCACTGGGATCGCAGATGCAGCAAGGAGGTCTCAGACACCTCCTGCTGCATTTGCATTATAGCAAGGACGAGATTGCACAGCTGCTCGTGTGCGGATTTACAATACCGTCCTCTGCTGAATCAGGCCCTATGATAAAAAATAATAATTTTTGTCATCGGCAAAAGAAAAAAATAAATGATTTGGTTACCGAACCCTCACGGTTAACAAGTAAATTAATGTAATGCCCCCCCTTGGGATTATGAACTGAGAGCACCCAGTGTCTTGGCCCTTGTCCTGCTGCGCCTGCTTGCTCTATGTTCTTGAGGCTGACAGAGACATTGAGTGCAGAGAGAGATAGCTCACAGCTCTGCCTCAGGGACCCTCTTTCAGTAGGCTTGCACCATATGTCTGCAGTGCTTCTGACAGGTTCCCCAGAGACTAGCAGCTCTCTCAGAACATCCTAGGATCAAACCAGCAGGCATTTCCACTCATGAAAGGCAAAGAGAACGGACAGTGCCAGTCTCATTACCAGCCCCAAAGCACTGAGTGCATGCAGGAGAGCCATCCTTAGAACATCCAGAGAGAGAGAGAGAGAAAAAACGAGGGGGAGGGTCATTCCATTGCTTATTTAAGGACGAGGCAAAAGGGACACAATTTTAACTCTGAGAGAGTATGAAACTAGGTGGGAGCAAAGAGACTCTGAAGTCTAGGAAATCTCCTGGAAAATATGCGGAGGTGGAGGGGCAGGGAAGCTGGGTAAGAAGAACCCTTTAATTACCAGAGAACTTGCAGTAGTTCGATTTGTAAAGTCTCATCTTTCCACCGGTTGGTAGGGATTTAAAGCTCTAGTCCACGTTAAAGACTCATTTGGACACCAGAGGGTTCTTACTTCATAATGAGCCGCAGAAGATTTTGAGTAGCGCTGGGAGCCACGAAAATGTCAAATAAAACAGAGATAGACGGATACTCATTCAGAGTTTCTGAGGCTGTTTGGAATCTTGAGGTGACATAAATTGGTGGAGTGTTTTTGTGGAGTGCCTGGAAGCCTGGCTCCTGGGTCAGAAAGGGTCAGTTGTCCCCATCATGTGAAACTTAAATCGTACCTGAAGCTGTTGGGCGAAACTCTGGGGAGCACATTATATTTAAAGGGCACCATTTTCCCTGAGAGTAAATGGTACAGTAATAATGTAGCTAGGGAATAAATCTCTTATTAGTCCTGTACTGTGCCCTAGGTGTGTTCCGAAACTGCAGTAGATGCCTGTACCTAGTGTAATCAGCACATGCCCTCAGGACACAGCTTCCTTAGTGATCACAGGGAAGACTGTAGGACATCCTGTCCAGTGTCATACAGTACAGGCCGTTTGTCCTGCCAGCATTGCTGATTTACAATGTACAGGTTATTCTGACTTCATGTGGACACAGTTCTAGATGAAATGAACATGACCATATATAAAAAGTCCCCATCTCTATAAGGGGAGGTAATTATTAAGCCCTTTGAAGCACATTATGCTTGATTCTTACTTGCACGTATGTACAAATGCGGCCGATTACTGCATATGCGGCACGGGGCTACATATGCTTCTTCACGAATGTACGCTCGATTCAGAGATGTACGGATCTTGGGCCTGATTCAGCAAGGATCGCAACTGTGATTACGCACGGAATCGGCTGATTGTTGCGCACTGCTCATGTGTATGCATCGCAGTATGCGTTTGCAAACCAGTCACTGCGATTGGGACTGCGATCATGGTGACTACGCAGACGCATGGCAGAGTAATGCACAGGAAGTGCCGTTTGTGGGTGGTGATGGGGGGTGGTCGGCGAAACACAAGCGTACCAGCGCGTTTGAATGCCATTGCAGGGGCGAGCATAAATTATCCACTGCGATGCCATAGGCAGCCTGAGACCTGATAGCGTGCGCTGAGGTGAGCAATTACTGAGTAAGGTCAGAGCTTGTGTAAGTGTGCATGAGGCTGCGATGGTTCTCTGTTACTGATGGCAGTTTCTGTGCGGCAACTGGAAGGAAGCAATGCGAACACACATCAAAGCACCGTTTGGTGGGTGTGCTCTGGCCGTGTTGCCTGTTAATGAGTCATGTGTGTGCATTGTGGACAGCATTGTGGATCTCCTGCAGCCTGTGTAGGGTAGGAACAAATGCAGATGACAGTGAGGGCGGCTGCTCTTGCGAGTGGAGCAGTGTTGGCTGTTTCATTTGCAATGATGTGTGCACCTGAGAATAAGGGTGTATAGTCGCACTAGCATGCCATTCGTAGCAGCTGGCCGCAGTTGGGTTCACATTACGTGCTGCTCAGAATCTGGTTAATGAAACCATGGGAAAAATTTGTGAAATCATTTAACAGGTTTTATTCTCCCAGCAGAGATGTAATAGTGGCATGATATCATGTTACAGGGGTCAACAGGGGTGCCAAGAGGAGAGGAGCGGGTACTAATTGCCCGTGCTTGATGTAGGGGCTCAGAGGGGGCCCAGGTCGCCCCCCCTCAAACACCTTTCAACAACAGCAGCCTGCGTCTCCCCAGCTGCTGTGTGCTGGACTGCGGTGGGTCAGGGGCAGCTAATGCCACTGATCACCCCACCCTCTGGATTTGCCCCTGGCTAAGGGGCTCACGGCACCCCCCCTGTGGAGTGCACTGCTTATACCATTTTTTTATTTTTATTTTGTAAAGAAGCTTGGCCACACCTCTTTACATTAGGACACACCCCTGAAAGTACCCGGTCATGGCGCAGCTCTCTATGGCACTGGAGGTGAATAGCAGGTGGTGGCAGAATGTGATCTGTGAGCTATGGCGCTGTATACTTCTCTTCTGGTGGACTTTCCTTCTGCTCACCTCCAAATCTCACTTTAGAATTGAAGGTTAATGCTCCCCTATTTGGCAATAAAAGATTTCTTGCAATGTGTAGAGTAACCACAATAAGCACCTTACGGTTCTATACGTCACTTGTCATAATGGCGAGAGCCAGCTGCTAATCACCGGTCTTGTGACCTAGTTTTGTCTAGTGCCACTTTTGAACATGATGCAACACCCGTTTCAGCCGTCAGATACTAACATAAAGTCAGTCCTTTGTGATGTGGCAGAGTGTGAGGATCAGATAATTAGATATATTGTCACCAGCCTATTTTATGAGTCTGAGTCAGTGCATATATCTAAATACATAGACATAAAAAGGCAGGAGGAGAGGGCATAGAGAATACAGGCAACACTCAGTTTTCAAAAATCCTTTATGATAAGGAACATCATGTTCTTCTGTATTTCAAATGAAAAGACATGTAAAATGTTACATGAGATGTATGAAAAAAGTAATTATTCTTAAACCAAAAAGAAAGACATTAAGGGACATAAGCTTTAAAGAATATTTAGGGGATGCCTGGTGTTTTTCAGGGGTACTGACAAATATTAAGGATCCCCAGAATTTAAGTAGGATGAACCACAGCAAATATCTCCGATATCTGCCAAGGCCTCTACATTTCTCTGTAGGGGCTCTATTCATCATCACTTAATTTCTACAAAAGCAGGTGACAATGAATATTTTCATCTGCAATTGTAGAGATTACATTTTCAGGCCATTCATCAAAAAGGTAATGCAGAAAATATCACAGATATCTGCTGCTTCCCTTACTCTCCCGGAATGGCCCGCTGTCCCCATACACTAGTATCACAGATATCTGCTGCTTCCCTTTCTCTCCCAGAATGACTTTGTCCCCATACACTAGTATCACAGATATCTGCTGCTTCCCTTTCTCTCCCAGAATGACTTTGTCCCCATACACTAGTATCACAGATATCTGCTGCTTCCCTTACTCTCCCGGAATGGCCCGCTGTCCCCATACACTAGTATCACAGATATCTGCTGCTTCCCTTTCTCTCCCGGAATGGCCCGCTGTCCCCATACACTAGTATCACAGATATCTGCTGCTTCCCTTTCTCTCCTGGAATGGCCCGCTGTCCCCATACACTAGTATCACAGATATCTGCTGCTTCCCTTTCTCTCCCAAAATGGCCCGCTGTCCCTCTTACACTAGTATCACAGATATCTGCTGCTTCCCTTTCTCTCCCGGAATGACTTTGTCCCCATACACTAGTATCACAGATATCTGCTGCTTCCCTTTCTCTCCCAGAACAGCCCGCTGACCCCATACACTAGTATCACAGATATCTGCTGCTTCCCTTTCTCTCCCAGAACAGCCCGCTGACCCCATACACTAGTATCACAGATATCTGCTGCTTCCCTTTCTCTCCCGGAATGGCCCGCTGTCCCCATACACTAGTATCACAGATATCTGCTGCTTCCCTTTCTCTCCCAGAATGACTTTGTCCCCATACACTAGTATCACAGATATCTGCTGCTTCCCTTTCTCTCCCGGAATGGCCCGCTGTCCCCATACACTAGTATCACAGATATCTGCTGCTTCCCTTTCTCTCCCGGAATGGCCCGCTGTCCCCATACACTAGTATCACAGATATCTGCTGCTTCCCTTTCTCTCCCGGAATGGCTCTCTGTGCCCATAGACTAGTATCACAGATATCTCTGACTTACCTTCCTCTCCTGGAATCGCCCGCTGTCCCCATACACTATTATCACAGATATCTCCTATTTACCTTCCTCTCCCAAATTGGCCCGCTGTCCCCATACACTAGTATCACAGATATCTGCTGCTTACCTTTCTCTCCCGGAATGGCCCACTGTCCCCATACACTAGTATCACAGATATCTGCTGCTTTCCTTTCTCTGGTGGAATGGCCCGCTGTCCCAATACACTAGTATCACAGATATCTATACAATATTTTCGGAGCTTGACTGCGGGAGCATTCGCCTTCTTCAGTCCCGGGTTGCGAAAAGGGTTGCTTTCAGATCCCTCCGCCCCTGTCCAACTCCTCCCGCCGGACGCCGGGGCTCTTGTGCGAATGCGTGACCTGTAGAATGCGCTCAGAATGCCGGCACCAGAATCCCCACACAAGTCAAAATCCTGGAGCCGCATCCCAACACTAAGTATTGGGGTTAGGGGGAGGTGTAGGGTTGGGCACTAGGGGAAGGGTTAGGGTTACTCTGCTGTGGGGTAGGTTTAGGCTATGGGGGAGGGTTAGGTTTAGGCTGCAGGGAGGGTTAGGAGTAGTGGAAGGGTAATACACTTACCTTCATCTGTTGGGATTGTGACCCAGTTGAGATGACGGCATTGGGATGCTAACCACTGGAATCCTGAGCACCAACATCCCCTACCCAACCCACCTACTGCACAGCTAGCACAATAAACTCTCTGTGACCCTTTGGTAAATAACAGCTCATCAGGACAAACTCTTTCAGAGATGTAAATGTAAAGCCAAACTAGACAGAGAAGAGCAACAGACAATCAGGTTCTGCTTGGCTGACACCTACAAAACTTCCTCCGCTGCAGGCGGCTGATGACTTTGCCTAATGTTTGCACCAGCCCTGCCCCTACCTATAACTACACTCTAAGTCTGACTACTAATATCTGGGTCACTAAGAATAATTTACCCCCCTGGTCAAAAAACTGCCAGCCAGACTCCGGTAATGAGGCCTCAGATTTGTGCCACTGACTGTGTATAATTATTACATCCCCACAATCACTCTGCTGATCAGAACAATTATGTTTGCACCTAATTGCATTACCAGATGCACTGAAAAACACGTCTTGGAGGGCAGACTGCTCGTTTGCAGCAACTGAGCCCGGGCACAGCAAGCTCTGCTGCACAATGAGCACGGCCAGACTGCACAGGGGCCGGGGAGCACAGAGCTGTAGACTAAAGATGTACAGTGTTGTCCTTGGACATTTCATCAGTGATCAAGCACAAAAACCGATTGGCTCTGCCCTGCTTATTTATACTGCAGAATACCGTAGTCTGTCAGTGGTCCAGAAAATACCCATTTAAAAATAGATAACCAAGTAATAATCTTAGCACAAAAAGAAAACAACCATGGTTCTGGTCTACGGAACGATTTGATCTTTAACAATTGAAGGGTTTAACTACCTGGAGAACTTTGCTTGTTTCTTCTGAGGATTGTGGTCATTATTGTTGAAAATCTGCTGGAATACTTAAATATTCTGTAGAGGATGAGTGGAGAAGTACCCCAGAGCAAACCAATTAGCTTGTAGCTATTATTTATCAGAAAAAGAAGAATTACAAGTGCACAACTCCAACATTATTAATTATATATAAAACATACATTTTGCAATAAATAAATAGGTTTTGGCATAATCATGGCCATGGTTATGGGCCTACCCACCACGCCCAGGTAACCTCTGAGGGTAGGTCCCTAACATATTGGGGTTGAACTCCAGAGCGCAGGACACCTCCAAACAGGCCCAGCTAAGCCACCCCAGGACATCATTTTAATGAGGAAAGGTGAAGTGTGAAAAGGTGTTAAATAGATAAGAGCAGCTACTGCTGCATGTAGTGAGGTGAAAAATTAAGGTGTGAAAATAATACATTATATATTAAACAAACAATAGAGGAGCTAAAAGTGAAAGGAAAAATGTGTTTATAATGCGATGCCCTGAAGCAGCCCAACCAAAGCAATCCAGGGGACCCATGCCCCAAAAATCCACCCATAGCTTTTCTTTTCTTTTTTTTTTCTTCAAATGCATTTATAAAATGATAGCTATTAGCTGATTGGTTGCTATGGGGAACTACTACATCTGTTAACTTTAGAAGGTTGTTATGTGTTCCCCAAAATACGGCGTGATTGGTCCCTTTGCCTATTTGTGCACGCTGGCTTTTTGCCGCCTCGCCGACTATAGCTTTCCTGTAGGTTCTCTCTGCTCAGATGCATGGTCAGCAATCTGTATCTCCTCGTGGTATCATATTCTGGTTCGCCAGCTGAATTGCCTTGCCAACGGTTCCCAAGCCTCTCCGTCAGCTCCCTAGCTGCACCAGCAGCCTCCGTGCTACCACCAGCTTTCAAGCCTTTCCATCGGCTTCCCAGCCACACCAGCAACTTTCGTGTGGTCTCTGGCTCTCCAGCTATTGCATCGGATCTCAAAGCCACACCATTGCAACAACTGTTACCGGCTTCTGCCACACCATCGGCTCCTAGGCCGCATCATTGGCTCTTAAGCCACACCATCGCTGCACCTTTTTCTGCCACCTGCTTCTGCTGCAGCATCGGATCCAAAGCCGCATTATCGGCTCTCAAAGCCTCACCACTCGTACACAAACTTCTGGTCCCGGCTCTCAGCCGCACCATAGACTCCCAAGCTGCTTCATTGGCTCATCAGCCGCATCATCGGCTCCCAAGCTGAAACACTGACTGTACCAATTCCTACTGTTCCTTTCACCATCGGATCCCATAGTACATTCGTGTGAACCGCTACTACCCTGAGTATTAAGACCAGACTGCCACCTAAGTACCGGTGATCGTTTATAGGTCTAAGGGAACAACGGGTGGCTGTTAGTGGCGGAAGACCTCGCTAGCCTGGGTTCTAGTGGGTTCACACTGAGTGGGCTTTGGGATTCATAACAACAGGTAGCAAACAATCCCCTGTTGCCAGTTGTACCTCCATTAGGAATAATACTGAGAACATGTAGATGACCACAGTGGCCGTAGTATATTATTTATTTTGTTTTTTTATATATTAAAATTAAAAGTGAACAAAATGTTACCATCCAGCTATACATTCTGTAACATTTTCACTGCCGGAAATTTTTGTCTCTCTTACACCTCTGGAGTCCAGACCATTAATCAAGAGAATGTACTGCCAACAATGCTTGAATACATTCAACTCACAAAACATTACATACTACAGATAAATAAAAGATAGGGTACACAGAGCAGACGCAACGTGCACGCAGACCTCTCTAACAGTGATTGACAAGAAGTGCCATTTGTGAGCGGTGATGGCGTGTCGTCGTGCGAACGCAGGCGTGCCAGTGTGTTTCAACACCATTGCAGAGGCGTGCATAAATGAATCATTGCGAGACCCTACGCAACCTGAGCTCTCCCTGCCTGCAGGTTATGTAGCAAAGTCTGCGGGATGGTCCGTTCAAACACTAATTGTACATATGGGTCCGATGGTTCGCGATGTTACCTGTAGCCTAGACATCTCTCGTAATGAAGTGCTTTGAGAGATTGGTAGTGACCCATGTAAAGTCTCACTTTGTAACGGACTTTGATCCTTGGCCGTTTGCCTTTAGGGCTATCCGCTCGACCGAGGATGCTATTCTAACTGTCTTGCAGCAGGTGCAGTCTCATTTAGAAGCTAGGGATACCTATGCAAGGATTTTATTTGTAGATTTTAGTTCAGCATTCAACAATACCTGGTGCTCTGATTACTAAGTTGTTCGGGTTGGGTTTAAATGTGTTTACTTGTAGATGGCTGCTAAACTTTTTATCTGATTGACCTCAGCTGGTCAAGTTGGGGAATTCCAGTTCCAAGGAGTTGGTGCTGAATGTTGGAGTCCTGCAGGGGTGTGTCCTGAGCCCAGCTCTGTTTTCATTGTTCACCCATGATTGTGCGTCTCAGTCTTGGTCTATTAAGGTCATTAAATTTGCAGACGACATCACTATCATTGGTCTGATGAACTTGCCTATAGAGCTGAGGTGGCTAGATTGTTTGAGTGGAGCAGTGAAAATTGCCTACTCCTAAATACTATAAAAACAAAGGAAATGATTGTTAATTTCAGAGAACGTAGTGTCCCTATTAAGGCACCTGTTTGTTTAGGTGGTCTGACCATCGAAGTAGTGTCTTTTAAATTGTTTTTTTATCACTTCCGGTTCAGGCTTGGACATGAGCGGACGCTGATTAGAGCGGCTCCGTATCCCCGCCGACATTTCTCTTTTTCACAACTATTTTTAGCCTCATTGCAGCCGCGCCTCACCCCCTCCAGCATCGGGTGTATATCCGGACACACTGAGGGAGGTTTATTATGCCGCCTGTGCCGGGAAAAACACAGAAACAGCGCACAGACCGCCGCAGGCTGGACGCTTACATGGCGCCAGCTGCTACAGGCAACGCCTCTACACTCCCGGACTCTGGTGCTCCCATGAGCGGGGATACTGGAGAAGCGGAGACTGCAAACGATACCTCCACGCAAATAACGGAGAACTGCGACCACTCCCCAGAGCACGCTTCCCTTTCACAAAATGCTAATGGCGCTGATCACCATGCTGTTAGTGAAGCTTCTGTACCCTACAGTGCCCTGGTCCAGGCTGTAAGAGAAGCGATGGGGCCATTACTACAAGCCCAGACTGCTGACATTAAAGAACAGATATCCCAGTTAACCCACAGAGTGCTTCACACTGAACAGAGGTTGGGAGAGATTTTTCACGATGTAGCTAATCTTAAAAAGTCAATGGGAGAGATGGAGAAGTCACGTCATCACATTTGGAGCAAAATGGATGACCTTGAAAATAGGTCACGGAGGAATAATCTCCGTATAGTAGGACTCCCGGAAACAATTAAGGGACCAGGGCTATACGACTTTGTTTCTAACACCCTTCTCTCATTACTAAATATTCAAGACGCGTGCCAAGGATTAATCATAGAACGCGCTCACAGAATAGGCCCCCAGCGCGCAGATGAAGTGATGCGCCCACGTGTGGTCATATTCAGATGTCTTAATTATCTTCATAAAGAATCCATATGGTCGGCATATAGAAAGCAGAAAATCCTAACCTGGGAGTCCAATAAGCTATTTATTTTCCAGGACTATTCTCCTGAATTATCAAGAGCCCGGAAAAACTTCTCTGCACTATGTTCCAGATTGGCAAAGGATGGCAAGAAATTCGCTCTACTTTATCCTGCACATCTACGCCTGTTTGATGGGATGTCGTTTAAAGATTTTACGTCTGTATCCGAGGCAGAAGGCTTCTTGCAAGGAAAAAATAAAGAGAGAAGATTTTCTTCCCAGGATGACGGAGAGTGACTTTAGCCACAGTCTTAATATGGTCTCTTTACTAAAGTGACTCTAGGAACGCCTGGCGGTGGAATCTGATTTTGGGTCCCTGGGGTCAGGTTGTATGGATCAGAGATCTGTCTTCTACACGTGATTTGATCTATATTGTTATTTTATGATGTTACGCCATATGCAGTGGAGTGGGAGGGAATGCACATGATGTATAGCCTCATACTGTTTGACCGTCATTCTGATTGGGATTGGCATCTGTTATTGTTATTTTTCTGTTGGAGTGGGATGGGGGGTGCTGCATATAATGTCTTTATTATGTCATGGTCGGGTCCGGTTAGGAGCTTGAATGTCTATATTATGCTCAATTATAATCTTGTTTAAATTTTAGGAAGTCTATATTGCAGCTGGTGCTTTCTTGCACCGGTTTCAATATCCCAAAATGTGACATTGCTTTATATGCATAGTCTTGCTGTTATGTTAATTTTTTGTAATTTTACATCCTGTTTCCCCTGTTGGTGTCTTTTCCTATCCACCTGTCCATTTTTTATGTTTATTTTGAAGCGAAGGAGACAATATGTAATATAGCATTTTCTAATGATTTATGGGTTCGGAATGTAGGATAGGTTCTTGGAACGTCGGAGGCTTTAAGTCACCTCAGAAATGAAAAAAAATACTTTTATATTTAAATAAATTAAAAGTTGACCTGGTCTTTATACAGGAATCTCATTTGGTTCCCTCGGAGATAGAAAAATTAAACACATTAAAGTGGAAGGTTCTGGCCTCAGCACCCTATAATTCCAAAGCTAGGGGAGTACTCATTCTTGTCAAGCAACATTTGCAGATTCAATTAATATCCACGAAAAGCGACCCAGAGGGCAGATATCTTCTCTGTGAGATCTTATTAGCCAGAAAAAAATATGTCCTTTGTAATGTATATGCCCCAAATGCTTACTCGAGGTCTTTCATGCAACAACTTACGGCCCTGCTTACCCCTTTTCAGGGAGATCCTATGTTAGTATGTGGAGACTTTAATCTGATATCTTCGGGGAGTCTGGACTCTATGGGTACTACTGGGAGGATGCGCAAACCGCCAAAATTTGGGGTGCCCTCGCTTGCTTCCAGCCTCAATTTGATAGATGTGTGGAGAGTGTTCCATCCTCTAGAGAAATCTTACTCATGTCTTTCAGCAGCACACGGATCTCTCTCGAGAATAGATTATCTTTTAGCCTCATCCATTCTACTTCCCAAAATATTGCAAACAGAAATGGAATCGATTGCCATTTCGGATCATGCTCTGATATGGTTTGATATGAAATCTGATCGGGATCAAGGTAGGAATTTTGTTTGGAAGTTCCCATCATATCTTGCTCAATCCCCGAAATTTAGAGAAGAATTGGGGGCAGCATGGGAAGAATATAGAATAAATAATTTGGAGCATATGGAAACAGACCCGATATTATTCTGGCAGGCTTCTAAATCAGTACTTAAAGGTTTCATCATCTCTTACTCTATTTCATATAAGAAACAAATAGCTAAAGATTTTTTAGAGGCCCAAAAATCCCTTACTAACGCTTATCAAGCTTATTCTTCTGCCCCATCTCCCCAGCTTAAAAACGACTATTTGAAGGCTAAGATCCATTTTGAGGGTACTCTTGCTAAAATGGAAAGTAAACATTCGTTTAAAAAAATTCACAGATTCAATAGATTTGGGAATAAGTCGGGCAAGCTATTGACCAATCTACTTAATGGTAGTAGACCCCCCTCGCTGGTCCATCCTCTCCGTCTCCCCAGCAGGTCTCTTACCTCGGGTGGGACCGAGGTGGTGGAACTGATGAGAGCATTTTATGAGAAGCTGTACTCTGACAACCTTCCTCTTAGTTCCTCGGAAAAGTCTAATACGTTTTGGGACGAGCTGCCTATACCACAAATTGCCCCGACTTTTGTTGATCTTTTGCCAGCCCCTATAGCTGAATTGGAGGTGGAGAAAACTATTCGAGCTATGAAAAAAGGTAAAGCCCCAGGCCCGGATGGCTTATCGGCGGACTATTTCCACATTTTAAATAAAAAAATGTATCCGTCGCTCACAAGAGCGTTAAACCATATATTACATTTTGATCTTATGCCCCCCCATTTTAATTCAGCCATTCTCAAGGTGTTACCAAAGCCGGATCGAGACCTAAGTGATCCAGGCTCTTATAGACCCATATCGCTTTTAAACTTAGATTACAAAATCTTAACTAAAATAATCGCAGAACGTCTGAAACAGGCCCTGCCCTTAGTGATCCATGAAGACCAAACTGGCTTCATAGTTGGCAGACATTCGGTGGTTAACATCCACAGAGTCCTGTCAACTATTATAGCTGCAAATACGTCGAAGGATTTATTGGATAAGGCAATATTATCATTAGACGCCGAGAAGGCCTTCGATATGGTCTTGTGGCCCCATCTATTTGAAACTTTGAGAAGATTTGGTTTTGGGGACAAATTCATAGGAACACTTAAAACACTCTACACCAATCCTAGCTCTCAGATTGCTCTGAATGGGTATATATCAAACCCTTTTCACATTAAAAGGGGTACCCGACAAGGCTGTCCACTATCGCCATTATTGTTTGCAATTGCTCTTGAACCACTTGCAATTGCGCTGCGTAACTCTCCCATGTTTAGGGGATTAATGGTGGGTAACATTGATCTAAGAGTTGCCCTCTTTGCGGACGACATGTTGCTTTTTTTGTCGTCCCCATCTATAACTCTCCCTATAATTATGTCCATAATTTCGGACTTTGTAATATTCTCAGGATATAAAATAAACGTTTCCAAGTCAGAGCTGTTGATTATTTCAGGTGATATACCCTCTATATCGCAAAATCCCTCGCTAACACAATTTAAAATCTTGTCGACCCATATTAAGTATTTGGGAATTCAGATCCCGGCAAATCTTTCTAAGTTATATTCTCTAAACTATTCTCCTTTAATTCAAACAATAAGTAACATGTTAGATAGATGGATGTTATTACCTCTTTTGTTGTTGGGAAGGGTAGCTTTAATAAAAACTGTAATTTTCCCGAAAATTTCATATGTTCTTCAAATGCTCCCTATTAGGTTAACTAGAACAGATACCTTGTTCCTCTCTAAATTGTTTAATAAATTTATATGGTCAAAAAAAAAAACTAGGATAGCATCTTATAAATTACGATCTTTGAAAACACAGGGCGGGCTAAATTTCCCGGATTTGACTCAGTTTACTAATGCTATTAATTTTAGGTATATTCTAGACTAGTTACTCAATCGCAACATTTATACATGCTCCCCCATAGACTGTGCCCTCTTATCTCCTTACTCTCCGGGAGCGTTATTACATTCTCCCAAGAAAAGTATACCCCCGAATATTTTACAAAACATAATGTTTCATGACACTTATTTAGCATGGTGGGCAATTAATAGAATTCTTAAACGTAATCCTAGACACTCGGATTATATCCCTTTTTGTGGAAACCCACAATTTAGACCAGCCATGGAAAATGCATCCTTCCTTCGTCTGAAAACTAAAGGGATACTTTCGACAGCGGATGTGTTTGATCCTGGGGGCAGTCTATTTACTTTTTCAGAATTAAGGGACAGGGCTGAGCTTCCCCAATCTTGTTTCTTCAGTTTTCTTCAGATCAGACACTTTGTACAATCAATACCGCCCCCTTTGAGACCCCCGGGAGTCCAGACGCCTTGATGTTACTGATTAGGCTTGCGACCAAAATGACATAAAATTAGCAGCTTATATAAAGAGCTGATTACCGCTTTATCTCCAAAAGTTTGGAGTAAATCAATAGAAGTTTGGAACTCGGATTTGGCTGTTGTTGATTCTGAGAATGTTTTGCTTCATAGGATTGATACCACATTGAGAATTTTAAACTCATCCTCATTACAAGAAATATATATTAAAGTTATTAACAGAGCATACATTGCTCCTCATCAACGTTCATTTATGGTCCCCTCCGAATCTGGAGTCTGTAAGAAGTGTGCTCATTCCAGGGCAACATTTATACATTGTTTCTGGGAATGCGGGGTGATAAAGAAATTTTGGAACAAGCTCATCTCATATTTTAATGGATTATTTGACTTGAAGCTTACCCCTGACCCAATAGCACTTTTGTTTGTTAACTTTACTTCCTGGGTCTCTGGGTCAGCTATTACACATCTAATACCATTTCTCACTACCGCAATAACGGTAGCAAAAAAAGTGATTTTAAGACATTGGATTTTTAGATCCAAACCTTCTCTCTCCGAGGTGAAACAAATCCTACTTCAGCTGATGTATTTTGATAGATACTCCTCTATCCCAGAAATGGAAACTGGGATTTTGCATTTCTACCGTAAATGGGGAGTCTTTATAGATACGCTAGACCCAGACACACAAACCGATGTGTTTAGGGTTTTTGAGAGTACCGAATGGTTCTTGCTTCGACAATTAGACAGGAATGCCTCGAATGCTCCAAATAAAGAAACTCAAGAAATTTGACTAGACATTCTTTGACTATGTTTAATGTCTTCCTTCCTTGTTTTTTATTTTGTTTGTTTTTCCTTAACCTCCCCTTCTTTCCCTTGTCGGTGTCTCCCCCATACTATCTACTTACAAGTTATCTGATTATGATATACATGTTGGAATGAAAGCGTATATATAACACAGTCAATTGATTATTGGACTTTGTTCTAACCAAGAAACAAATGCAAGAGATTATTTCTCTTTTTTTCTCCTAACATGTATGTCTGCCTTATGTGATATATATGTTATTTCTATTTGAAAAACCAATAAACATATGTTTAAGAAAAAAAAAATTGTTTTTTTATTATCTCTGAAACTTTGTCATGGTCCTTAAATTCAACCTGCTTGGCTAAGAAGACACACCAGCACCTGTTCTTTTAGGGTCGTTTAAGGCTGGCGTGTGTGAGTAGGGGGACTCTTCTAAATTTTTACCGCAGTATTGTGGAAAGTGTCCGGACTTATAGGATTATTTGGTACGGAAATTGCACTGTGGTTGAACGTAGGGCGTTGGATCAGGTGGTTGGAACGGCTAACAGAATTATTGGAGTTATGCTACCACGCACCCAGGAGATATATGATTAAAGGATCCTGAGGAATACTAGATCTATTTTAGCGGATCCATGCCTAACCATGCTCTTTTTGACAAATTACCAGCTGTGCGCTCTCGCACAAAACATTTCCAAAATAGTTTTTTTTCCAACTGCAGTGCGTATGTTAAATGCCTGAATTCATTTTGGTCAATTAATGCTGTTATGTTGTTTTCTATTCTTTTTCTTTTTATTAGTAGTGCAATTGCTGCCTGTTTTATTATGTGGATAGTGCTGCTTGGTTTTTCGTTGACATCCCTCCTGCTGTTAATGACAATAAAGTATTATTATTATTATTATTATTATTATTACAGATTTTTCCGCTATCTTGCGGACTACTCAGGCTGTGAGTAAAGGGAAGTGGGCGGCATTATGTATTGCTGGGTTTCTGCATCTTGTACTGCGGTTGCCATGTGTATGCACTGATTAGCATATACACACAGCGGCCGAGTGCGCGTGTGCGTACATTTGCGTTCCTTGCTGAATCAGGCCCTAAGTCACTCTCTTGCCTAATATCCTGGAATGTCCGGGAGACTCAAAACATTTGGGAAGTTGATTTGAACTCTTTGGAGTGCAGACGACTCTCCTAAATCCAGCTCACTCTCCCCAGGTCAAAGTAAGTAAATGGTATCACTCCAGTGCCGCACAAAGCTGCAAACTGCGACATTGTACATCAGATGTAGGGACCGCAATGACGCCATTGATGGCACCACAACTGCGGTGGATCATTGAAAGTAGCCATGTATGGGCTAATCTCCATAAAGTACTGGCAAAATGATAATCTGCCTCCACCAGGTGTAGCTGACAGATGTACTTTAAAATGGATGTTAACATTTCCTAAAACTTAATTAATTACAATTTAAAAATATATAAATAAAAACTACTTTAGAAAAGTATTGTATATGTTCTCATGTTGTGATATCCAAGATAATTGCATCTGGAACAGTATGACTTGGCTGTCAGTCCTGTGGGTTAATTGGATAAAAATATATCAAAAAGTTGAACCTTGATATCTTGACAATTACACTGCGACACAACATGCAAGGAACAGTCACTGTGGGCGACATCGTAGGTATTGCACTGGCTGTCACATCCATTCTAAGGCAAACTAATGACAGCAGATACTGTCAGTGCTTTCTTGCTTGTCCACAGGTCAGTAGACTACATGAAACCACTTTAGGGTCTTTTTTTTTCAGTAAGCATATTACTAACCCATCTCAGGAGCTCTTATAACTGTAGGAAATAGCTTTTGTGCAGGGTCCTTAGTTATATTTCCTATTGTGTCCACAGAATGCTGACAAAAGACCCAGATCTCCGACCAAGTGCCAGAGACGTCTTAAACTATCCATATGTAACAAATAAAGGAAAGGTTTGTGAGAAGCTTTTTCTAAAGAGCAATTTTATATCCATGTCAATGATTTATGTGTAATGGATCACAAAGCGTATTATTTATTCCAATTAACCTCTATACAGCCCAGGTCTGCGCAACCTGCGACTCTCCGGGTGTTTTGGAACTACAAGCCCCAGCATTCTCAGTAGGCTAATAGCTAACAGGGTATGCTGTGGAATTAGTAGTTTTCATAATGCCTGGAGAACAACAGGCCCCATATAACACCTACACATTACAGTGCTATACAGATAATGATTAATCCAGCTCCTATCTATCTATCTATCTATCTATCTATCTATCTATCTATCTATCTATCTATCTATCTAATTAGCTATCCATCTAATATCTGTCTATCTATCTCACTATCTATCTATCTCCTTATCTATCTATCTATCTATCTATCTATCTATCATCTGTCTATCTATCCCATTATCTATCTATCTATCTATCTATCTATCTATCTATCTATCTATCTATCTATCTATCTATCTATCTATCTATCTATCCCATTATCTATCTATCTATCTATCCCATTATCTATCTATCTATTTATCTATCCCATATCTATCTCTCTATCTCATGATCTATCTATCTCATTATCTATCTATCTTTCTATCTATCTACCTCATATCTATCTATCTCATCATTTATCTATCTATCTAAAACAAAATGCACTAATCCACGGCACTCACTATTCCTAGATTTTGGGTGCAACATGGTATGTGTCCACATTAATAATAAACAGTGGGGTTTTGGTTCATGAATTGATCAATGCATTTAAGCTTGGAGCCCCCGTCAATTGACCCCACTTTACTGCAAGTCCCTACTCTATTGCTCAGATTATAACATGGAAATAGCTATCACATTACTGTTAAACTCAGGGTATGCGATCAAGGTTTAAAGCTCACAGCAACTTTGCTTTTAAACGCAAAGTTGATTGTGAGCTTTAAACCTTGACAGGGGCTGCAAGCTCAATCTGTCGTTACCGGCAGACTGACTGGCATGTTCAGGCGATGATTGATGTCGAAAACGACCAGCAGGAGTGCGCATCGCTGGTCGTTTTCAACATTTTTGTGCCCGATTTGTGAACGATTAATGAGCGATTGATTGATAACGATGTCGTTATCGTTCAATCGCTCATTTTAATTGCCTAGTGGATACGCGGCTTAAGTATGCATTTAATACAGTACCGGAAGCATCATTACCTGCAGAGAAGCCCATAGAGCTATTATGTAGGCCAGTGGTGAGGGTGGCCTGATGATATGTGTCCAGCTGCTCCAAATTATCACAGTGAAACACAAAGACAAAGGTGAATTTGCAAGGGTGTTCCACTGTGCATACACAGACTGCCAATCACAATTCCATTGTGATCATTATAACAGAGGCACTAAAAGCTCAAACATGGGGCCTGATTCAGAGCCGGACGCAATTAGCGCTCGCTCGTCCAGAAAATAGGGGTGGCTATTCAAATGAACCGTTCGCTCTTTGCGGTCTGTTCACGACTCTAGGTCTGAACGAACGTAGAAAACTTGCGGTCGTTTTTTGAAAAAATACGCCCCCTGGCCGCTCGCATCCTACGTCATGTCCGCTATTTATTAGATTAATCGATTACATCGACCAGGGTATGAACTGCTCTCTATTCTTGGGGTTGGTTTTTGCTACCACAATTTTGCGAGCAGTTCTGGCTATAAAATAACCCAGTGACGTGGTCAATGACGCTGCTGTTTTAATTATGCACACCCATAAAACGCCCGTTTTGACCTTTAAGCACTCCTACGTTCTGATCTCCACTCCCCGTTTTCAAGCACCTTCCCCCGTTACCACCCACATACACCTCTTTCTGTCACTCAAATTATCAGGCATTCGCTATTTTGTGAGCACATGAATTTCGACCGCACTGACTGGTTCGCGCATGCGTATTACGATCCGTACGCATGCGCAGTTGGGCAAACATCGCTCGGAGCGAACGAACGGCCGCTTACGAGCGGCTCTGAATCAGGCCCATGGTTCCTCTGATCATGTAGCAGCCCTATGCATTGTAGCCCCCCACCCCCCTCCTCTCCCTCAGATTTTGCTGTGGAGCTTGGCGATTGTGAATTACAGGATGCGGTCAATATCCCGGCACATGGGATGCCAGTGCTTAGAATACCGGCGCCGGAATCCTGACACCTGTCAGAATCCCGGCTCTGGGATCCTGAAGGTAAGCGGGGTTAAGGGGAGGGTTAGCTTTAAGAGTTAGGCACTAGGGGCAGGGTTAGGGTTGGACACTAAGGGGGAAAGGCTAGGTTTAGGGTGCGGGGGAGCGAGGTTAGGTTAAGGCACCAGGAAGGGAGGCTTAGGGGTAGGTAGTGGAGGAGGGTTTGGATACCATGTGTCTGTATCTTAACCCTGTCGGGATGCCTGCGTCAGGATTTTTGACTGCTGGGTTCCCGAGTGCCGGCATCCCATACCCAAATAGTGAATTCATCCCTGTCTTGTACTATATAGCATTACAAATATTTTTAGTGCTTTTTTTTCCCTATAAGTTATACCATTCTTTACAAAGCTGACGTGTCTTCTGTAAGGATATTATTGTCATATTTTTCAAACCTCTCCCTTTCACTTAAAAAAATAATGAATGTTGTTTAAAGTTTCTTGTTGAAGAAAATAAGGTTACTCCCCTATCTGAGTTCATCTGTTAAAAAGTTGTTGATAGGTTACTGTAATACCAGAAGAGTATCCGTCATTTTCAGTGATTATATGGCACTCAAAGCATTTTGTGGCATAAGTTCATCCCAGACGCCTGGAGGTTATCATTTAGTGTCCCCCTATACCCCATATTTACAGCCCTAAGTGGGGTGAATATATTGTGGGTGATGGAGGTGTCCCTTCATTGCTGGCGCCTGGCAGCAGGCGCCTCCATTGTCTCCCATACTTCTGCCACTGTATTGAAGTCTATTCGTCATGCCTAGCAGAAGTGTACAGAGAAATAGCAAATATATTTCTCATTGAACATTATCAGAAAGCAAAAATAAACTCCAGCTAATTTAAAATTTTGTTGAACCCACCGTACCTGAGCTTAATCCCAGCACTGCAGTGTTTGATCTATTGACAATTACAGATACTGTTAAATTGCCATTGTTCCCGTTCTGTCTCTGAACCCCAAGTCGTTTGCAATTAGGAAAGTGTTCAGTCTCTTTGAGAGCATGTGTTGGGTTCTTGCTGCCAGACTTAATTGCTCCTGGCATAATTCTCTCTTCTGTCAAGTTGTGATGTGATGGGAAGTAAAAGAAATGGATAAAGATAAAGGGACACAGGAAAGTTCTCAAAAAGAGGACCGGCTCTGCAGAGGGCAGAAACTGCAACAATCCAAAAAGTTTTTTGGAACTAAAGCAGTCTGATGTTCCAGACTCCAGCATCAGCGGGAGTACTACGTGGTGGCTATGTGGGTGAGTATGTATAGTATGAGGCATTCAATATATTGACATTCACATTGCTGACAATGGGCCTGAATCATTACGGATCGCAACTGTGATTGCAATAGCGATTACGCACACAGTCTGACTGCGATAGTATGCTAATCCATCGCAATCGCTATGCCGCCGCAACACAACATAAGGACGCCCACTTTACCTTACACACATCCGTAATCCTTAGCAAGACTACAAAACCATCGGTAACATCAAGTACCATCGCAGCCTCACGCACACTTGCACAAGCTCTGACCTTACTCAGGACTTGCTAACTTCATTGACTGCTATGAATACACATATGCATATGGCATCGCAGTGGCTAATTTATGAAGGCCCATGCAAAGGCATTCAAACGCACTGGCACGCCTGCATTCCGCCGACACCCCCAGAGGTCACCTCCCACAAAACGTAGGTCTGCGAAGTCACTGCGATCGCAGTGGCCAGTTTGCCGACGTGCACTGCGATGCATGCGCAATACGCCGGAATCGGCCAATTGCGTATGGATTTGCAGTTGAGATCCTTGCTGAATCAGGCCCAATGACAGAATGCCGACATGACAAAGGGGTCTATGTGCTAAGCCTTAGAGAGAGATAAAGTACCAACCAATTAGCTCCTGTCACTGTTCAAACACAACCTGGATCGTGACAGACAGGAGCTGAGTGGTTGGTACTTTATCTCTCTCCAAGGCTTCGTACATAGAACCCATAATGTAAACATTTTGAATGACGACAAGAGAATGTCAACAGCTGATGATTTTAGGGTTAGGTTGTGATGAAGGTTCCGAGCTGTATGCAGCATGGAGGCTGATCACAAAGGCCCTCATTCAGAGCCGCACGCTATTTGCGGTCGTTCGTTTAAAATCAAGGGGTGGCTATGTAAATGATCCGTACGCACATTGCAGTGTGTTCACACCTCTAAGTCTGAACGAACGAGCAAAACATACGCTCGTTTATTTGTTAAAAACGCCCCCTGGCCGCACGCATCCTACGTCATGTCCGCTATTTATTAGATTAATCGAGTACATCGACCAGCGTATGAACTGCTCGCTATTCTTGTGGTTGGTGTTTGCTACCACAAATTTGCGTGCAGTTCTGGCTATAAAATAACCCTGTAACGTGGTCAATGACGCTGCTGTTTTAAATATACACACCCATAAAACGCCCGTTTTGACCTTTAAGCACGCCTGCGTTCGGATCTCCACTCCCCATTTTCAAGCACCTTCCCCTGTTACCACCCACATACGCCTCATTCTGTCACTCAAAATAGCAGGCACTCGCTATATAGCGTACAAAGGATTTTCGGCCGCACTGACTGGTTCGCGCATGCGTACTAAAAAGCGTACGCATGCGCAGATGTGCAAACATCGCTCGGAACGAGCGTACTGCCGCTAACGAGCGGCTCTGAATGAGGGCCAAAGTCCACAACGCATAACTGCCTACTCTCCCCAAATTTCTGGGAGATTCCCAAATTTGGGGGAGTTTTCCCGGGGTCCCAGGAGAGTAGACCAACCTACCGAATCTTGAAGGCTTCTCCTGTATAGTGGGCGAGGGCGCGATGGTGATTTGCTGTGAACCACGTCATCATGGTCCCATCTCCCAAGGCTGAATTACATCGCAGGGAGGGGGGCCTCATTGACGCAATTGAAACCTGGATATCACTCTCCTCTGATCTTCCATAATTCACACTGCAGAAGTAGGTAAGTATGGCACAATGATCTCACTGCAGTGCAGAAGCAGCTTTGGACACTGGACCTCATTCAGAGGCGGTCGCAAGAAACGATCGTTCTCTCTGAATGAGGACGGGCGCTTCTTTTTTTTTGGTGCGGCCTCATGGTCGCAAGCTAAGCTGTGTTACCACCCACAGCTTCGCTAGCGACCAGGGTGATGGTCGCGATGGTGATCACCATCGCAACCATCGGGGCTTGCGACCAGATCCTAAGGTTGGGTCTGGGCACTCGCAAGCCCCAGGGAGCTTTCTGCTCTGATGGAGCAGGAAGTTCCCCACTGACATCACAGATGATGTCAGTGCGGCCGCCCACAAAACGGTAGGCATTCCTTAAGGAACGCCTCCGTTTTGGAAACCACCCCCCCCCCCCTGGCCCGCCTACAAAAAGAGGCGAGCTGTCGGTCAAAATCGACAGCCCCCCCTTTTGTAGCGAGCTTCGGGGCTTGCGCACGCGCAGTGCGGCCACTGATCCGGTTGCGAGCACATCGGTGCTTGCGACCAGGTCTAAATGACCCCCACTGTGTGTGACTCCACTATGATTATGCTGGGACATATGTGTTGATGGAGCTAGCTGCCCGCATTTGTTTAGGATAGGGATGGCCATCGACCATTGATAGTTATCAAACATCAGTGGATACCTACTGATGGTTGATGGTTTTGCCATCGATGGCAGAGATCCAATGGTTCCCTGCCATTGATGCCAGAGTAGTTGACCAGCGGGTGGTGCAAACCATTGATTGTTCACCATAGATGGTTTAGTGCTTTCAATAGTTAACACCAATGGAACCATTGATGCTAGCCATCGATGGCCAAGCAGTAGTTTGTACAGATACAGGGGAGGAGCCAGGTGGAGTGAAGTTGTTCCTACTGAAGTACAGAACAGTTGCACCTCATTCGGGGGGCAGTGGCGAAAGTAGATTCCATTTTGCGGAGCAAGATTACTGCAATGTTATACAGCGGTGGAGGGATGCATGGTTAGGGGCACACACAATTGTCACACTTTCCGGAACATAAATTAACTAGAGTTTATTTCACTTTATCATTTTCTAAATGTCTAATTGAATTCCCCTCGTAGTCTGGAAACATCCATTAAAATCATTGATATTTGTTAACTATTGAATGTGATTGGGGAGTTACACGCCACAAATGGTTTCTGATTCTATGTAAATATCACTATCCGTTTGCTGATAATAAGATGATTTATTGTTTTTAGCATCATTGCTAAAATAAGGCAGCGGAGGAGGGGGCGGAATGAGATTTTAATTAACTACAGAGCTCAATGAAAGTGTATAATAAGAAGATAAAAAAAAAATATGTATAATTGAGGCTTCTGATTAAATAACACTTAACTAAAAAAAGATAATGAACAAGAGGGGCCAGCAAATTGCAAAGGTGCCAGTGCAGAGTTTTCCTACCAGCCAGGTCTCCGTCAGATTAGACCGCTCATGATGCACAAATACATGTGTGGCTAAGGGGCCTATTTATTAATCAATTTTGCTGTTTTCCGCACGTTTAAGGGTAGAATTAAGTGTTGCTGGTATGTACTAATATAGAAATTAGCGGTGAAAGGAATTGCGAGGACAGCTGACCTTGCGATAAGCCTTCTCCGTACCGGGGTCATAATGTTAATTATTGGGGGTCACTTAGCCCCCGATAATTAACATAATGAATAGGCCCCTAAATCACACATTTACTAACAGACGATTTTTTATATTGATTGTAAGTCAATGTGAGATTTAGGGCCTGATTCGGAGGCACTCGCTATATGCGAGCGCACGCTCTGAATCAGGGCGGGGAGGAATTTTTTTTAGTTTTTCCTGTCCGCTCGCAGCTAGCGATAATCGCGACCATCTCCAGCCCGCTTGCAGCTAGTGCGAGCGGGCTGGGGATGGTCGCGATTATCGCGACCATCGGGCTTGCGAGGAGACCCTGTGGTAGGGTCTCAGGTCTCGCAAGCCCAAGTGGACTTCCTGCTCTAATAGAGCAAGAAGTCCACTACTGACATCATGAGTGATGTCAGTAGGGCCGCCCATAAACGGCAAGCGTTCTTTCGGGAACGCCTCCGTTTGTTCACCCACCCCCCTCCCTACCTACAAAATGTGGCGAGTTGTTGATCAACATCGACAGCCGCCGCGTTTTGTTGCGAGCCCCGGAGCGAGTGATTTCTCACTCGCTACGGGGCTTGAGCACGCGCGTGTGCGCACTGGCCCACCATCGACCCGCTTTCGAGCGGGTCTGAATCAGGCCTTTAGTCCCTGAAACACAACATTGATGTTGAGTTAAATTGATTTTTAATTGACTAAAATTAGGGGTGAGCGGGTTCGGTTTTACTCGGTTTTACTCGGTTCTTATCGCCACTTTACCGCAATTTCGGCTCGATCTCATTCGCTATCCAAAACACGTGTTTGGCGATAGCCAATAAAAAGATCCGAGTAAAACCGAACCCGCTCACCCCTAATTAAAATCGATCTTTAGCAAGTTTATCCCCTGTATATTAAGAGTGGGTAACTCGGGCATGTATATGTGTTTTTATTAAATGATAATTTGTATAGTGTTACTGTATGTCCTTGCTCCTTATATCCGGCTGCACAACTCCTCCATTTCACTTGAGGGTCTCTCAGCGTTCATAGGGCCTGATTCAGTGATGTATGATAATGCAGCTGCGATTTTGCACGGAACGCAGCTGCGAAAATATACTAATGTTTCCAGAGATTACCTGAGCATAGGGATGACCACTGCTGCCTTCTCGTATCAGTCCGATGACGTACAACAGCGTAAACATCGGTAACATCTATGCAAATCGGGCAGTAAGTCAGGGATGCCCATTGCTGTCTTCTCATATCAGTCTGATGATGTACAAAACGTAAACATCAGTAACATCGACACAGATCAGGCAGTTAACCAGGGATGCCCACTGCTGCCTTCTCATATCAGTCCGATGACGTACAGCAGCGTAAACATTGGTAACATCGAAGCATAGGGATGACCACTGCTGCCTTCTCGTATCAGTCCGATGACGTACAACAGCGTAAACATTGGTAACTTCGACGCAAATCAGGCAGTAAGTCAGGGATGCCCATTGCTGTCTTCTCATATCAGTCTGATGATGTACAACAGCGTAAACATCAGTAACATCGACACAGATCAGGCAGTAAGTCAGGGATGCCCACTGCTGCCTTCTCATATAGTCCGATGGCGTACAACAGCGGTAACATCGACGCAGATCAGGCAGTAAGTCAGGGATGCCCACAGCTGCCTTCTCATATCAGTCCGATGACGTACAACAGCGTAAACATCTTTAACATTGACGCAGATCAGGCAGTAAGTCAAGTCTGACCAGCGCAAAAACACTGCACCTCTCTTGACACGCAGAGAGCTCTCATACTCGGAAGACATTCGCAATGGTTAATTTATGCACGCTCATGAAATGGCGTTTAAACGGTCAGACGTGCCTGCGTTTTTCTAACCACCACCCACATTACCTCCTCCAACCGCTGACTACCTGTGACTCACTTTGCGAGTGGTTCCAGTGTACGAGAGTGATCGCAATACAATTGCTGCACATGTGGAATGCTGCGTTCGATTCTTAACTGGAGTTTTCCTGTAAAGTGTAGAAGGAAGCTTTACTTAAAGAGAGCATGAAAAAATAAAAGCATGGTTGGAATAAAGCTTGCCACGTTCATTGGGCCCCATTCATTAATTGACGCTGTTTGAAAAGATGGCGTTTGCATGCTACCGGCAAAGAGGCCCACTGAATGGTCTTTTTCAGGTGTGTTCTGCTGACTTCTGTATTATTAAACCTGAGTCCAAATGGTTCAGAGACCAATATCTTGTTGTTTGGGTGCAATTTCCTGTGAATTTATCCAAGACCCTTGGTTTAAGCTGTTACTGTACTTTGCAGGTTCTGTCAGAGTGGCTGCAGGCAGTGATATTTCAGGACAGGCAGAACTCCGTGAGTGAGGATGCATCTAGGATTGCAGCTGCCATGTAAGTAATTGTACATATATTATTCAATATCCTCAAATGCTTTGTTTGTAAAGCTGAGTACAGTAATTTGCTGCTTGTCACTGCTAACTAGTCATTCTCACATATGGGTCACGTACACATCTTGGCTGGCAAGAAGATAGTTGTTTATTTTTTAAATTCCTGCTGCCTTATGGTTGAATTACGACACCTATCAGTACTATTTAAAACTACTGTATTTAATTCTCCGCAGCATTACTGGTTCACGGTGTTCCTATTTTTTTATGTAGTCAGACAGAGGTCAAAGCGATTCAAGTTGGATGCTTGCCCAGGTCTCTTACAATAAACCCGATACATAAAGGTTTCCCGTAGTTCCAGTTTCAGATTACAGTAGATATGCTGCCTAAACCTCATAAGTGCTATATTTTAACAATAAGGCAGCAGAACAAATTAACAGCAATGGTTTCAGAATCATTATCAACTGGTTGTTATTAATTAAAAAATGACTAAGATTGACAGGCCCAAACAGCGCCACATACCATGCGGTGCCCTGTGCCATGGCACAGATCGTACTACCCTAGTTACGGCCCTGCTCTGCGACATAGCTCCAGTATTTGAATTATCTCCTATATCAGTTGTTTCCCAACCTCAGTACTCAAGGCACACTAGCAGTCCAGGTTTTAGTGATATCCATGGTTGAGCACAGATGGTTAAATCAAAATAACTGTTGTACTAATTAAGACACATGTGCTCAAGTATGGTTATCCTTAAAACCTGGACTGTTAGTGTGCCTTGAGTACCGTGGTTGGGGAACCCTTGCCCTATACTGTTCTATATTTAGTTGTCCCATATGTACATGTTGATTGCCTGTCCGGATGGACACATTCTGGGTCTAATTCAGACCCGCTCGCGAGCGCTGTGCGCTCGCAAGCAGGTCGATGTTAGCCCAGTGCGCAAGCGCACGACGGAGTCGGCTGCGTCGTGCGCATGCGCGAGATGCGGATAGCGACGGGCAAGCCGTCGCTATGGGTCTCGCTACAAAGGGGGCATGCTGTCGATGGTGGGTGACAGCACGCCCCCTTTGGTGGGCGTGCCGAGGGCATGGCTAGCCAGACGGAGGCCTTCCCATGGGAACAAGTGATGTCAGTGGGAGTGCTTTCAGCTCTGATAGAGCCAAAAGCACTCCAGGGCTTGCGGCAACGAGACCCTACCACAAGGGTCTCATCGCAAGCCCGATGGTCATGATGGTCTTGACCATCGCAACCATCTTCCTGGCCGCTCGCTATAGCTGTGGGTGGTCACCCACAGCTATACGAGTGGCCGGTAGGCCGCTCTAAAAATTCAGAGGGACGGCCCTGATTCAGGGCCTCAGTTCGCTGACCCACGCTGCTTTGCTAGTTGTATGAAGTTTTGTGTAAATGCATTTTTTTCTTTAAGGCTACATTTTTTGACAACTAATTAATGGGAGCAAACTAGAGGGCCTATTTGTCAAATAATATTTGCCAAAAACAGATGTTTTCGGGGATAACCCGCAAATATTAACTATCCCCCAAAATGTATCATGGAGGCACCACAGCAGGTATATGTAGCGGTCCCTCCATTCCCTACAGCAACCGCAGCCCCCATAATTGTCTCTAGGGGCTGCGAAAAGAGGTAGTGATAGTGATGCATCTTAGATCAAAGGTTGACTACTTCTGACTCCCATGCAGCTGCTGATGTAAAGTCGCAATGGTTAGTGGAAACGGGAGGACTTTCTAGTGCAAGACTGTCTCCGGGTTGCCTAAACCCGCCCAGTGTAGAAAATGTAACCAGAGTGACTGACATAACCTCACTAATATATAAAGAATTGCAACCTTGCAATAACAAAATTGCAACCGTGCCCCACTCCTTGACAGCAACTGGTTGACGATGGGTTAACCCATTTGCCGGCAGGGTAAGGGTTACGCTGAGTGAGCAGGCTGCTGATCTTTTATTGATGCTGTGGTTTGCCTTGGAGTCGGGAAGCTGAGCTGAGTCTCTGTTGAATGGTCTCTGGGCCCTTGGGGGGAGCGCGCTGGAATCCATTAGCAACACAGGAGGAGATAGGACTCGTCCATATACTATCGACTTCCCTCCTCAGCCCAATTCAGAGTCTGGCACTCTCTTCCCATGGTGCAGGAACACAGCAAGAAGTACTTGTATATAAAGACAGGCCTGACATGGGGCGGCAAGCTAAGGAACTCACGAGGGCTAAGTGACCTTGTCTGTCACAAATACGGTGACCTCTGTCATGGCAGAAGCTCCAGCATCGCATTACACATGTGACAGTGGTTCCTAAGTCTGGTCCTAAAGGACACATAACAAGTCAGTACTCCTGGTCTCTCGGTTCGAAAAAATGCAGGAGGATAACTAGCAGCCCAGGCATTTTCTTCATCCATCCCTTGTTAGAGGGTACCCTCTGGCTGTCAGCAGTTCCAGATATGACAAGTACAAGTTCCTGGAAAATGTCACAATGATTGGACCTGAGAGATGCATGTTATTTCCTTAATGTGCAGATCGCAGGATCACAATTGCATTGAAACATTACACTCCAAGGAACCCTATAATCATAAAATGCTTATTTATCCCGCAATGACCAAAATCCCACTCACACACAGTATTATGGAAACAAAATATACACATCGGCAAAGCAACCCTGCACTTGTGTGATCGGCTTAGGTATCAACGGACACAGACAGTTATGTCATATTTATACATGTAGCTGACAGACACAGAGGAGAGAGCCATATTGTGAGCTTCACCAATATTCAGACCTCACTGAGGTATGAGGCACATGGTAATTTTATAAATCCATAGGGAGTTAATAGGCTGAATACTAGTGGAAAATGGGTCAGACCAGAAAATGGCTGCCTCCACACACAGCTCTCTGGTAGGCTTTTATGTCTGCCAGTTCTTCCAATCCTATTGTGTTTTGTCAACCTGTTTTTTTAGCAATAAACTATTGTAGCGTCTAATTTTAATTGAAGAACAAATATGTGAATGATTTTCAGTGTGTGATACAAAAATGAATTTTAGCATAGACTATTTACTTTGAGGTAGCTGAAAGCTGCATAAAGCCTAAAGCTACAAAAGCGTATGGTTTTGCAACTGATAGGTGGGCTAGTTAGATTGGTTTAGTTGATTGACAGGTTTAGTTTAAGGGGCCAGTTAGCCTATAGGTGTATAGCAGGGGAGGGTCTTAATAGCTTAGATAAGGGAGGATCAGATTACTCACCCACCCGTCCCTTTTGCATGTTGGTTGTTTGTGTTGCGTGTGGTTTTTGTTGTCAAAGGCTCAGCTTGGCGGGAAAACATTACTTCTTAGCGACCAATAGGGGGCGCATATGGTATCTGTGGGACACCCTCCCTTTTGCGGGACAAGATGTCTCTGCCCAAAATGGGGGACCTGGGCTTCTCCATTAAGGTTGGGCCCCAGTAATGCTAAGCTAAAAGAAAGGGGAGCAGAGGCCTTCGCATCTCGGTTTGTGTCGGGGGTGTACATCTGTCCCCCATTGTTAGTGAAGTGCAGAGCTGAGTTTAGCAATGCTTTCTTGGGCCACCGTTTCCAATTAATCTACCAAATGTAATAAAAAAGCTGTGACCTTATATAGGCCCCCATTTAACAACAAAGTATATTCCCTTTAGTGCTCGCTAAAGGGGTTATGCCACCCTTTCTGGCGTTAACAAACAGCGGTAATCCAAGATCACTGCTGTTTGTCAAGCATCGGTCTCACCATCTATTAGATGGCGAGAGCGATGGGCTCCCCATTGCGGGCAACGGAGACCCGGTGGTGTCATGCACAGGCACAGATGGACCGTCGCGCATGAGCATTACACCGAGCCCCGTCGCTGGCAGCATTAAGCTGCCAGCAACCCAGTGGAGGACCTCGCCGAGGACAAGGACTTTGCTGGATTTCGAGGACCTCGCCGGAGGGGTAAGTATTGGTAAATACCAGTGAATATTTAGTTTGTGATACTAAACGAAAAATTGCGCTGGTATTTGCCTTTGTTCTTAAATGGGGGCCTTAATCTTGTTTGGTGTCGCTATTTCTAGTTATTGAAGTTATGGGGTTTTATATTGTTCGGTGACAAATCTGTTTATGGTTCTCGTACCATAAACGGCTTTATTGTATCTATTCTAGATGCAGCTATTCAGTGTACAAATATTTAGAAAGCAATACATGAAGGTAAAAATCTCTATATAGTAAAGTCATTGGTGGATGGTCAGCATTGTAATCATTTGTATGTGTGACTTTTAGTACATGTGCCATGTGTACAGCAAACATGTCTCTATCATGCATATCTGGTTATTCCTCACAGGCAGGAACACCTGCATCTAGACAGTTTACGAGCCATGAGGGCAGTGCAAGAGATGGCTCCGCGTCAGCGCAGAAGATTACGACAGGAAGAGCATCTGGAGACCAATATGGAGAAGTTAAAGTAAGTTATAATGGTTTGAAGGTGCGCCTGTCACAATGGATGCAGCCATTTTGTGGGAAGGGCAGATTTTCATGAAATATCCCCCTACTTTCCAACTGCCCTGATTTTGGTGGGACAGCAGGGCCGTGAGCAACTTACTTTGTGTGTCTCGCCTACTTCCCAAGAACAGGTTCCCAGAAGCACCAGTTTCTGGACGCGGCATGTATAGCGGCTCCCAAATCCCTTAAGCTTTATGTCATGACCACGATGATTAGGGGAGCCAAGAGCTGTTTTGCCTGCATACAGTGCAGCCGTTTTAAGGGAGCAGCGCGTGGTCAACAGCAGGAGCACACCAGCGGCCACAGTACCTTTGGTGAAGTGAATTTCAAAAAATTACCCCGGCGAAGAAAACTTTTTTTTGCAAGCCATGGGATTTTTGTCCTTTGATAAATATGGCCCATAGACCAAAATGTTGCAAAATGCTGATGTACAGTATAGTGCAGATGTTACCTCTAAAAAATAAACTGATATAGTCATAGAATAAGGGAACCTGGTAATAAATAGAATATATTGACAGTGCACAAAATGACTTTCTCAGGGTGGTCAGTGGCTTCTAGGGCTATGATAGCTGGAACTCTTATGAATATTGTCTCCACTCACAAAATGGCTGCCCTGTGTGTAGGCCATAGGTATACTCTATATTGGAGCAATGTTTTCTAGGTTCTTTCCTTTTACCCTTTACTCTTAATAAGTTCCTCCTCCTATAAATTGCTCCAGGTAACTTGTCCTGGGGATGGCGACACATAACCATTTATGAGGTACTGAGCCCTTGCTTTATCCTATCCACCTCTCTTCTGTTTTCTAGTATCCCATTAAGGGGTCTATTTACTAAGCAGTGTTAGGAGACAGAGTGAAAAGTGATAAGGTACCAGCCAATCAGCTCCCAATTGTCATTTTTCAAACAGCCTGTGAGATGACAGTTGGGAGCTGATTGGCTGTCACCTTATCACTTTTCACTCTGTCTCCTAACACTGCTTAGTAAATAGACCCCTACTTATTATTTAAACACATTTTTATTTTGTATATTGACAACTCACATTCATGGGCCTGATTCAGCAAGGATCGCTATTGCGATTCCACACGCAGTCAGACGATTGTTGCGTTCTGCGCATGCGTATGCATCGGGTGTGCATGTGCGCGAACACTCCACTGCGATCGGGACTGCGATCGCAGTGACTACACAGACCCATCGCAGAGTGATTGACAGGAAGTGACCATTTGGGGATACTGACTGGGGTGTGGTTGGCGAAACACAGGCGTGCCAGTGCATGCATAAATTTGCCACAGCGATGCCATACACAGCTCGAGTACCAACTGCGTGCGCTGAGGTTAGCAATTCCTGAGTAAGGTCAGAGCTTGTGCAAGTGTGCATGAGGCTGTGATAGTACTCGATGTTACCGATGGTTTCGCAGTCTTGCTAAGTATTATGGATGTGTGTAAGGTAAAGTGGGCGTCCTTATGTTGTGCTGCAACGGCATAGCGATTGCAATCATTAGCATATTTTCGCAGTGAGACTGCGTTCGTAATCGCAATTGCGATCGCAATAGTGAACTGTAATGAATCGGGCCTAAGGGCCTGATTCTGACCCGCTCGCGAGCCCTGAGAGCTCGCAAGCGGGTCGATGGTGCCCTAGTGCGCATGCGCACGACGGAGGGAGCTCCGTCGTGCGCATGCGCGAGACCCGAATAGCGATGGGCAAGCCGTCGCTATGGGTCTCGCACCAAAGGGGGCGTGCTGTCGATGTTGATTGACAGCACGCCCCCTTTGGTGGGCGTTCCGGGGGCGTTGCTGCCCAGACGGAGCCGTTCCCATGGGAACGCCTTTCGTTTGGGGCCGGCCCCACTGACATCACTAGTGATGTCAGTGGGAGTGCTTTTGGCTCTGATAGAGCCAAAAGCACTCCTGGGCTTGCGGCAGCGAGACCCTACCTCAGGGTCTTGACCATCGCGACCATCTTTTTGGCCGCTCGCATAAGCTGTGGGTGGTCACCCACAGCTATGCGAGCAGCCAGGAAGCCGCTCCAATTTTAGGTAGGAGGGCCCTGATTCAGAGCGAGCCGCGAAACGCAGGCGTGCCAGTGCATGCATAAATTTGCCACAGCGATGCCATACACAGCTCGAGTACCCACTGCGTGCGCTGAGGTTAGCAATTCCTGAGTAAGGTCAGAGCTTGTGCAAGTGTGCATGAGGCTGTGATGGTACTCGATGTTACCGATGGTTTCGCAGACTTGCTAAGTATTATGGATGTGTGTAAGGTAAAGTGGGCGTCCTTATGTTGTGCTGCGACGGCATAGCGATTGCAATCATTAGCATATTTTCGCAGTGAGACTGCATTCGTAATCGCAATTGCGATCACAATAGTGAACTGTAATGAATCGGGCCTAAGGGCGCATGTTTCGTTCGCTCGCTCAGACTTAGAGGCGTCAACAGACCGCAAAGAGCGAGCGCTCAATTTAAATAGCCGGCCCCTTTTTTCTGAACGAGCGAGCGCAAATAGCGTCCGGCTCTGAATCAGGCCCTAAGTCCCCTGTGCTCAAGCATGGATATCCATTAAACATAGCGATCCTTGCTGAATCAGGCCCCAGATTACTTGTTACCCCGTGGGCCACAGCTCTTGGTAGAGCATATTCCATCTAAATTACAAAATATCTGTTGGTAATCCGCTAACAAGGTTATATTAATGTCTCACTTTATTGTCCTACAATGTGTCCTGTTATCGTCGTTTATGTTATGTGAGCGCCATCAAGTCAAAATCTAATTGTGTCAGATAATCAGTTTTTCTACTGTCTCATGATACCTCCCACTGGGACAATAATATAATTTAGTGGCTATGAAGGACAATGGTGTGTTTTTCTTTTTAAGAGGTCATTTTGTAGTTTGCATGAAAATACTTATTATATTAGGGCTAGTTATAATGCAGATTTAAGAAATTCAAATAACTTGATGTGTGTTATTATTCACCTAAAGGAACCCATACAGAGGCAGTTCTGATCGCCTGACCAAAGTGCCTTCCACCACGTTACAGTGAACCCCATCAGTAAAGGCCCTAACATTATATCAGTTTAGCAAGAACTTGCCATAATAGTGCCCCCTAATCTCTAGACCACAATGCAGGAACCTGTGCTGATTACAATCACCTGAGGGCAGGAGGTGCTAGTATCAAACAGAAGGATTCTCAACCTTCAAGTGTACTTTATAAACACAAATACAGAGGGAGGGGGCTTGGACTGCACACCCTCATTTTAAACATATTAAGAGGTGCTACCAGGATGCTGAGAAAATGCAGGTGCACACTCTAAGTGCTAAGTACACCAATAGTCAAACCAGAGCCGTAACTAGACTTTTTGGTGCCCTGTGCCAGACGGAGCATTGGCGCCCCCCCCCCCCATTTTTTAAATAGGGACATAAGACATGCACCCGAAAAAGGGCCATGGCCTCATGGGGCCAGGGAAGAGATAGGGGAGGCCAGGAGATGCTGGTGATAAAAGAAGAGTATGCTACAAGTGAGAATGATAATAAACAGAAATTGACACCTGAAAAAGGGCCATGGCCTCATGGGGAAGGGCCAGGGAGAGATAGGGGAGGTCAGGAGATGCTGGGGATGAAAGAAGAGGAAACTACAAGTGAAAATGATAGTAAACAGGAAAATTAACAGGCCCAAACAGCGCCCCCTGCCATGCGGTGCCCTGTGCCATGGGACTGGTCACACTACCCTAGTTATGGCCCTGGTCAAGCAATTATTATAAAGTCTACGATTAACATGGAGTATAAATGAGGTTCAGAGCGTATATTTGGCCAAATATGTGAGTCCATCAAGGTGAACCCTAATGTTGCTAATATTAACATAAAGAAAAATGGGTGATTGTAGATGTGTTGTATATCAGATAATACTCATGGACTCAGGAGTGCAACATAACACGTTTACTTAGAACAACATCAGTAACTGAACTGAGCACAAACAGGAACTCCCTCCCAGCATGCATCGCCCCATAGAAAGTCTCATCATGGTGGGTCCTAGCAGGATACATATCTACAGTGATCATACAAGACAGTGATAGACAAGTCCACAATTTTTAAAATATGTATAATTAAAATCTGCAGATTACATAATTATGTGGAGAACAGAGAGGGCCGAGTGCTTATATTCATCGATTTCACTCCGTAGCTCACTGCTGCTCCTGGGCCTCCTCCGGTGCTACCATTTTCAGCCATGATCTCCACTATTCTTTACTGATCGGTTCCATCTGCTACTACCTCCTTCCTCTCCTTTCTGTGGACTGTTAGGCTAACCTGCTGTATTCACCTCCTGCTCTTCTCCGACCGCGACCTGTAGTTCCCCTTTGCCATCCCAATTATAACCTGGACTATGTCCTTACATTAACCTCGACTACAAAAACTCCTTTGTACTCTCTCTAGGACTTTATATCTCTCATGCTACCTGTGGCAATCTCCTATGTGTAGTCTCACACCATATTTCCCTGAGTTTAATATAACTGCGCTATCCCATAAACTTCTCCCTCTGCTATCATTCTTTTTCCTCTCTTCCCACGTTCATTCACATCTCTGCATCTTCACTCTCTTCTCTCTCTCTTGTTTCATGCTCCTTTTTGCTTGCTTCTTTCCATTCATCTCATCCCACCCAACCTTCCTCCCACCTCCCTTTGCTCCCTCCCAGTTATTCCCCCATCTCCCCTATTCTCCCCGCTTTGTCCACTTCTCTCTCTCTTTTCCCCTGATGACTTGCCCCCATCATCCAGTTTCTGGCCAAATTTCCAAGCTCATTCTCTTCCTCTCTCTTTTGCCTTGTAGAATGCAGGATCTCCTTTTCCCGCACCTCTTGCCCTGGTGACCAACAGGACGGTGATTTGGGAATTTTCCAGAGGAAACAGTTGGGAAGCCGATGGACGGAATCCCGACTGTCGGCTTCTCAACTGTATAATCCCGGCAAGGGTTAAATGACAAGCATCGAAATCCAGACACCTGTCATTTTCCCTATGCCGGGAGCCCAACACCCGGTTTACAGATCAAAGGTAAGCTGGGCGCGGCGCGGGGGGGAGGGTTAGGTTTATGGTTCCTGGGGGGGATTTAGGGTTAGGCACCCCCCCCCCCGAGAGGTTAGGTTTAGGCTAGGGGAAGGGGGGTTTTGGGTTAGGCACCCCTTGGGGGACGTTAGGGTTAGGCACCCCCCCGGGGAACTTAGGTGTAGGCTAGGGGAAGGGTGGGTTAGGTTTCGGCACTTAGAGGGGGGATTAGGGTTAGGCACTTGGGGGGGAGGTTAGGGTTAGGCACCCCATGGGAGGGTTAGGGGGTAGAATTAGGTTAGTCAATACTTACCTTAGGACGATCGGGATTTCCTCCTCTGCCAGGATGCCGTTGTCGGGATTAGAACCGCCGTCCATGCGGCCGGAGGTAATTCATACTGAATCCTTTTCCAGTGTACCTTTCACATTCTTCACCAGGCGACCTCTTCCACCCTGTCCACCTTCAGGTTGCACTCATCTACTGTCCTCCATGTCTCACCAAACCTTCCATCATAATTGTGCCATACTGTTTCCCAATTCCTCTCCAGTTAAAGTTCCTTACCTTCGCCTTCAAAGCACTCATTCACTCTTCCAACTTCTATATCTGGTGTTGGGTATGAATAGCCGTGGCTGAATTGCCACCGGTTCAAATCCTGATGCCGGCAGGCCGAAGGTCCAGAATCCCGTCAGGGACGGTAAGTACCCTAACCCTCCCTTGGTGGTGCCTAACCCTAACCTCCCCTCGGTGGTGCCTAACCCTAACCTCCCCTTGGTGGTGCCTAATTTCTGCACCCTAAACCTAACCCTCCCCGGTGGTCCCTAACCCTCCCCGGGGGGTGCCTAACCCTAATCTTCCCCTGGGGGTCTCTAAACCTAATCCCCCCCATCCCCAGGCTAAGTGTAATACTTACACGTATACTTTCCTTCGGGATGCCGACGTCGGTATCCTGATGTCTTCGGGATAGCGGCGTCAACATTATGCCGGGCATCAGGATTCCAGCATTGGTATATCGATGCCCTGGAGCCGTCCGCCGGCATATTAAATGTATCCCTATATCTGCTACCTCATCCCAATAAACACTCATTCTCTCTGCTCTTCCTCAGATTGTCACATTGCCCCCTGCTAATTACCTCCTCCCACTTCCTCATCCATGCTCAACTGTTCATTGAAGCCTGCCAGCCCTCCTTCCACTTTTAGCCCCCAAACCTTTAGACTGTTAGCTCTCACAAGCAGGGCCCTCCACCCTCTGATTGTCACCCTGTACTATCCTTCTCTCATTCAGTCAGCAAGTCTGATCCCTTTTCCCCAGAATACTAAGTGCTACCATCTGGTGTTGTCGCTCTATTATACCACAACCATTTTTACTGTTCCTGTTGTACACTCCAGACATGAGAATTAAGATATTGCTTAAGAAAGGTCTTGGTGCAGCTTCTGTCTATAGTGAGAAATAAAAACTATTAACTTGGTCCTCAGTTGGAGTGTATTGGGAACATAATAGAGAGCTACGTAGCTGAAGTTATCAACCCATCCTCTAATTATCCACACACACAAATTATACAGGTTCTGTGGCTCATTGAAAACACAGAAGAAACAAATGGACTTCAGTCATCCCAAGAACTAAGTTACATGTATCATTAATTAGAGGAAACATGTATTTTTGCCCCATCAAATTCTAATTGCTGGGATGGGCAGTCCTCGCTAGCCCGGGTAACGCCATTCTCTTACAGAAGGTTCTCACTGCCGCCTCTGCTAGAATAGGGAGCATCCCTACCCCCACATAGACACAAAGTGTTACTGTTCTCCCTCACACCTGCACTCTGACTGCTTCTGAGGATCTGGCAGCCAGCAGACACCCCCTCTCTAATTAAATACACTTAGCCATCATTTACCATCTCTGTTTCTAAAAAAGTAATAGAATCTATCAAGCAATTATCTTTTTTTTTTTTCTTCTGTAGCGTTTTCTCTCTCTCTTGTCGATCAGCGAAACCTCATTATAAGTCGTGGTTGCTTCTCTCTATCTCTGGATAATTATTTTCTTCTCTCAGCTCTGTCTAATCGCCCTAGATTTGTTTCTTTTTTTGTGTCCCCCCCCAAGAATGTTCTACTGATCCGATACCCCCTGCCTTCAATTTCTGCCATTAGAGGCATAGAAGCAGTTCTGTACTGTTAACCATTTTTACCGTGTCTGGTAATACTGCACTGAGTCTGTGTGCTCGGATTTTATTTCCTAGTTTGGGAAGTGTTTACTGGGAACACATAAGGCGTGATTTTGCCTGGGGGCATTTTATTTTGGAGAACCTCTAGCACATAATAAATATTTTGCCCCTGCTGACGTGGCTTAAACAGTTAAACTGTGCAAATTTTGGTAATTATAGTGCGGGTCTGCACGGAATTGCTTAGAATACTGGTTCCAGGGGCCACAGCCAAATCAGAAATATATAGTATAAAAAACAACTCACATTTCATGTACAGTCAGTGCACATAATCACATTCTGTTTTCTGAATGGGTTAATGCTCGTCGTTCTACATTATGCTGTATACTATTCCGTATGAATCCAATATCCCAGACACCCACCTGGAAGGGGCCACGGCTCAGGGTCACTCTGACCTATTTTTGTTTAGGCATTTGAAATAACATCCTGCTTTGTACTTCTTGTGCTCTGGTGGTCAAATCAAGGATGATGGCAGACAAGGATAAAGAACTTTCCCCCTCTACCAGCGTGGGGCGCTCAATCCCCTTGCTGTGCACCCACTGTGGTTCCTATAATGAATGATTATGATTGTTACAAAAGACAAACCAGAGGACCAGAAATTAGTATCCTAAAGACATTGGAGGGATTAATGAGTTAATAGTTAATCAGGCAGACATGTAGAGAAGTCATTTACGAAATTATGATTTTATACATTCAAAATGATTAACTACTATTTTCTACTTAGCTGTCAGGTCTAATTGTACAAGTAAAAGTATCAGTGTATTATATAGTATATGACTCTAATAAACATATGTTATTTTGTTAAAGAGAAACTGATATCTACCTATGGGGCATATATGGGCAATCTGCAGTTGCCAGGAGGATATATGTGTCTGGGTGTCCGACCAAGACTGGTCTGGGTGTCCGACCAAGACTGGTCTGGGTGTCCGACCAAGGCTGGTCTCGGTGTCCGACCAAGGCTGGTCTGGGTGTAGGACCAAGGCTGGTCTGGGTGTAGGACCAAGGCTTTTCTGGGTGTAAGATCAAGGCTGGTCTGGGTGTAGGACCAAGGCTGGTCTGGGAACCCAAGGATTTTATGTTATTTTATAAATGAGCGGCCTACCCTCCTTTAGCCTTATTAGTAATAGTCTTGGTCCACTGTTGCTGTATCTTCTGTAGTTGGAGGCCACCAAGTACTGCGCTGGCAGAGAGACCAATAGAAGGACAACATGCAGGCATCATTAGATTAAAGGTCATTTTTTGGGTGCATACATGCACTGTGTGCTGGTGTCAGTTGGACGCAAGGACTGATTTTTTTGTACCACATTGCCCTCGACCTCCCAAAATAAGAATGCCCTGCACAGGGCTTAGACTCAGCTTTAAAGAAGACTTTAACTTTTTGTTTAATCCTACAAAAAGGAATAGATGTTTTCCACTTTCTAAAGCTGGATACACGCACACACAGTCCGATACGATGTAACGATATACTGTAGATCGTGTCCGCGTACACACTACACGATCCACTGTACGATGACACGATCTATCATTACAGGATTAATGTTACTGCACCACATCGTACATTGAATAGTCCCATCTGAGGTGCAGCACATCAGATGGGAAGATGCGAGAACACAATTCATCAAACGATGATCCATTGCGGATTGTAAGATTGGTCAATTTATCGTATAGTGTGTACCCAGCTTTACAGAACCGTCTACTTTGATAATTGTGTACACCTCATACTGACACCACTAATAGGATACTTTATTTTCACTAGTGTGACTAATCGGTAACCCTGCGCGCCATTTCCCAATCCTTGTAACTGCATTTCCATGTTTGAGGATGCACCAAAAAATGCACAGCCAAGAGTGGGGTAAAGTATGGAGAACTAAGGACCCCATACCCAGCCGTTTCCACAATCAGACCGAAACCGACGATTTGCTGGTTGGAAATGCAGATCGGCAGCCATCATGTATGCCGATCTGTCTGGGAATCAGTGAAATTCTTCATGTTACAAATCCCCGATCTGCTGATCCTGATCATATTTTGGTCGGGATCGGCAAATCAGGGAAATCCAACATGTTAGATTTCACTGATGACCCAACCTCGGCATCCTGGGATTGGGGAATTGCCCAAATCATACTTGCCTACACTCCCAGAAGTCGCGGGAGGCTAACGAATTTTCGGGTAGCCTCCCGCACCCCCGGTGTAGGCAAACATCCCGTATCCTGCCCACTTCCCAGTGAAGCAGCAGGATGGGGAGACTTAATGGGGAATTTGCGGGTCCACGAGGAGGGGTTATTTAGCCCCGCACCCTCATCGAGGACTTGTGAATCGTGGTATTTCCCTATATAGGGACGGGGGGTAATTACGTCACCAGTCCGGCCCCGTCCCCCGAACCGGCTTTCAGGAGGGCTGCTCCCGGAAAGCATTCTCAGGAAGTCGATGAGTGTGGCCCCAATACATTTACTTCAATGTCCAACATGCTGCAACACTAGGACCCACCCCTTTATTTATATAAACTTTAAAAAAAAATTGTCTCAAAATCATAGACTGTTTAGGGGTATATTTACTAAAGTGAGAGTTTTTAGAAATTGAGATGTTGCCCATAGCAACCAATCAGATTCTACTTAACATTTAACTAGCACCTTCTATATATAATAGCTAGAATCTGATTGGTTGCTATGGGCAACAAATTCACTTCTAAAAAAACTCTCACTTTAGTAAATTCGCCCCCTAGTCTCAATTGCATATAAATTAATCATGACTGAGTGGACATCAGATCTATCTTTTACACATGTCACTTTCCTGTCTGAATGTTTTTATTACATTGCTCCAACTAGAAGGTGCAAAACTTGTCCCATTAAAATAACAGGCCTGGCCTACACCACCTCTGAGCAGACAGAAAATGCCAGTGCTGTGCCTGTGTGCCCAATGTAACACTGGTAATCTAGATGCCCCTCTTATACACTTCCCGCCCGCTCATTGCAATAATCCCATCCTGCAAAACAAACTCTTGTTTTTCTGCTTTGGTGCAAAACTAGGTTATTTCTGCAGCTAATCTGTACTTCTCAAGGTGACTACTCACAGCCTACAGGCTGTCTGTGTACAGAGCAACTTTTCTGTCTGCATTACATCACAGCTGTGCATGCCACATCCATACTTGTCACCAACCACTGGCACTAAACGAAGGAAGCCCTAATTGTTCAGTCTCTAACACCAAAACAGAATTTGCAGGTCTGTAAAGGGGCAAACATGTCAGCAGCAAAACTGGGCTACAGCCAAATATGTTAGAGTTCTCTCCTTTGAAATGAAGCTTGTTATGTTTATTAAACTGATTTGTGTGCTTATATTAATCCCATACTTGCCTACTTTTGAAAAAGCATTTCAGGGAGATTGTGAAAGCAGCACCTGTGAGCGTGGCGGTAAAGTGGATGTGTCCTGCTACATCTGAGAGGCGTGTCCTAACATTTACTTACATCCAAATGTAAATGAGCACCAAAGCATACTTGCCAACTCTGCCCAATTGTCAGGGAGCAGGGCCATAGGGAGGGAGGTGCGGCCGGTGCCTCCGCACAAGGCGGAATCCTCTAAGGTCACCGGCCACACACTTCCCGATTCAGAAGGTCTGCAGGAACAGACCTCCTGCAGTGGTGCGCGGCGCACCAAGAACGCCGGCGGAGGTTCCCGTCTGCCCTCCACCTCCTGGAAGGAAAGGCATGCGCTCAGGGGGAGTGGAGCGGCAGTTTTGCACAGGGCTCACTGCCGTCCAGATACGGCGCTGTCAGGGAGACTCCCTGAAATAGCAGCAATCTCCCTGACTCCCTGAAGAGTCTAGCGATCTCCCTGATTGCACCTTACCCCATTAGGAAGCTGTTATATTAATAAAAAAACAGATACAGGTTGAGTCTCCCATATCCAAATATTCCGAAATACGGAATATTCTGAAATACGGAATATTTTTAGAATATTGAATATTTAGCTATATTGAGGGAAAATGATTACTACTTATTTTTTATATTAATATTGTTTTGTTGTTTCCTACCAGCCGGACGCTGCTGTACTATATTAAAATAAGGCACTTCCTTTTTATTTGATTTTTTATATTTGAAATTTTATTATTGCTTATGAGTTCACAAGCGCTTTAAATGAGATATTTCTTTACTGTCAAATGCGTTATTGTGTTTCATCTGTATGTAATTTATGTGATATACACCTTTATTAAAATATTTTGTTTTTTATTTATTATTCCTTTATTATAATAAATTGGCATTTACTTTTGATATTCTGTTGATTATTATTGCCATTGGGTAATCCTTAAAGCGCAGTATAATTTTTACTTATCTCACTGCGAAAATATGCTGATGATTGCAATCGCTATGCCGTTGCAGCCAAACATAAGGACGCCCACTTTACCATACACACATCCGTAATACTTTGCAAGTTTTGAAACCATCGGTAACATCATGTATATCCTTAAACATATACTATAGTGGTGGAGTTTGGGAGCCTCTGTACTAGTCTATAGACATGCCTTATTTTCTGAATTTGAGATGTCTTTAGTGCATATGAATATATTACAGGCTCCTGACCAGAGTCACAATCTGCTTCTGCCACTTCATGGATAATAACTGGAGCAATTTTGCAAATGTGTCCAACTACTGTTCTCTCTGAAACTATCCTGATGCTGACTGGTTTAACACTGGAGTAAGTGATGTTCCTGTGCGGTAACTCTCGCCTGTATTCACCTGTTTCCTAGATTTGCGCAGCATTGGCGATTTCGCTGGAGATAGGGGTACTCATTACCGCCTCATTCTCCAGCAAAACCTGAAGCCATTTTATCAAATGCTTTATTTTCATAAAGTAATTTATTCTATTCTGTAATTCACCTAATTATTATTATTGTTGTTTTAAATTTAGTAATTAGATAGTTGTAAACATTTTATTTAAATATCTATTTATTTTAAGGAGTGGGGTCAGTTTAAGTAAGGCTTCCGGTTCCACTGCGTAAGTGACGCATGCACAGAACCAGCATCAATACTAGCTGGCGAAGTGGTAATACCATATCACTCAGCTGCTTCAGCTACATTTTAATGATAAATTGCAGCGATAAGCGACGACAGAAAAATCATTATCATCGACACATATTGATCCATTTCTTTCGGAAATTAATCTGCTTTCCCCTTATGTGTTTGTTTGGGATTCTGAGCTAATAAGATTGTGGTGCGTGTTTTTGTTTTCCTTTGTGAAGTTGCCGATAGCCGTAATTCCCCGTGTGTTCAGCATCTCATGTCTTCTCCTGGGTCAAAGCGCTGACAGCGGCCTGGAAGATTTATTGAGATACTTTCTCTGCTACTCCTTACGAATATATTGCAAAGGGACTCGCTCTCTGGCAATAAAGTCTCCGGTATAATTGGGATATATAAGATTGTAACCTTCTTCCCACTAGCAAGTGAGCAGGTAAAAGCCTCCCTTAGGTTGTTTCTTCTGTATTTCAGAAATCCAAGCCCTGGATCAAGTTCCCATTCTATACTCTTTTTGGGGCCAGTTCACAGTGCCACGCAAGCCGGCCGCAATTACACTCTCCCTGCGTGTATGGCACCAAGGGGCATGCACTGAGGTGCACGCAGTGTCGATGCCGCCCATGTTTGCAGTCCGAGCATGCGTCCGAGTTGCACTGCTCATGTGTCTAGATGGTTACTGCAGAGAGGCACAGAAAGGCAATGCCAGTGGGTGTTTCTGGGTGGTAATAGGGGGTAACTAGCCAAGCGCAGGCATGTCGCGGTCAGCGACTGCGTCTTTTGCCGCAGTTGCACTGGCTGCCATGCACAGATGGAGATTCTGTGCCTCCATAGGGCAGTCTCCGTTGGTGCGTCTTAATACGTACTGTGACAGCTGAGCACTGCAGCTGGTGGGCATCTCTGTACGGACTCCATTGGCTGCGGCGTTAGCGCAAAGATGCACTTGTGCTGCGGAAAAACACACAGTTGCGGCTGCAATAGCGTGCACTTCTGAATCAGGTCCTAAATGTGGATATTCGCTCCTATGCAGAGTTGTACACATCTATGCACCCACAATGTCCCCATCCATCTACTTGTTCAAGATAGCCCTATACCTGGTGCAAGACGCATTTCTCAGTATGCACAGCTCTACATAGCCAACAATTCCAAATACGCACCCCCACATACGAACATCATGTTACCACGCCATTACCAGTGTGCCGAGAGTTGGGGGGGTAGCAATTATCCAGACCGGGCCTCAATAGAGGCCCGAGATTACAAGGAGGTTGTAGCCCCTGCTATGCCCTGGCCATTCCCCCACTATACTGTGGCCATGCTACTTGGATCAACATATGTATTTAAGAGAACTAAGACACACAGAGGTGTAGCTGTGCCCCCTCCTATGTCCATGTCAACACCTCAGCCCACCGGGAGTCTCAGCGGCTCTGCCCATACGCCACAAGTGGAGTTGCGACTGAAATTCGCATGACTTGGAATTGCTAATACTTGTTTGTGTTAAACTACAGATCTTACGCAGTGCGAAAAATCAGACAATCCTTCAGCAAAATGTGCAGCTCTGCATAAGCCCCTCTGTGAGAATGTTCTTAGCAATATATGTTTTCCCAGGGCCGGTGCAAGGTTTCAGGGCGCCCTAGGCAATGGTTCACAATGCCGCCCCTGTTTTCCCCCAAACCCTCCGCCCAGCTCACAAAAACATACACAGTGCCCTAATAATATTTACATGACCTGAATTAAAGGGAGGATTCCCCCTGCAGTGCCCCCAGTAGTAAGGGCCCCTGTAGTGCCCCCAGTTGTAATGCCCTTCTAGAGCGCCCAGTAGTAATGCTCCCTGCAGTGCCCCCAGTAGTAATGCTCCCTGCAATGTCCCCATTAGTAATGCCCTTGTAGTGCCCCCAGTAGTAATGCTCTCTGAAGTTCCCCCAGTAGTAATGCTCCCTGCACTGCCCCCCAGTAGTAATGTTCCCTGCAGTGCCCCCAGTAGTAATGTTCCCTGCAGTGCCCCCAGTAGTAATGCCCTTGTAGTGCCCCCAGTAGTAATGCTCCCTGCAGTGCCCCCAGTAGTAATGTTCCCTGCAGTGCCCCCAGTAGTAATGCCCTTGTAGTACACCCAGTAGTAATGCTCCCTGCAGTGAACCAGTAGTAAGTGCCCCCAGTAGTAAGGGCCCCTGTAGTGCCCCCAGTTGTAGTGCTCCCAATAGTGCCCCCATATGATGCCCCCAGTAGTAAGGCCCCTGTAGTGCCCCCAGTAGTAAGCCCGCTGTAGTGCCCCCATATGATGCCCCCTGCAGTAAGCCACCCCCCCCCGCACACACACACACCAAACAAAATAAAAATACTTACCTTAAACCCCGCTCCAGTGCCTGCTGCCGTTCCCGGCGCCCGCTCCTCGGAACTATGGGAGTGACGTCACCCCCATAGTGCACTGCGGGACCCGGAAGCCGGAGCTCAGGAGTGAGCTGCCACTGGCGCCAGAGGGGGGAGGAGAGAGGAGCCAGGCGCCTGCTGGTAACACAGCGGGCGCCCGGCAAATGGAGGGTGCAGGGGGTGCGATTGCTATTGCGTGATCGCACCCCCTGCGCCCTCCGTAGTTAGGGCGGACACAGAAGCGCCCTCCAGTGGCTGGCACCCCTAGGTAGCTGCCTACGCTTGCCTAGTGGAAGCTCCGGTCCTGCTGTTTTCCCCTAGACTGTATAGTTGAAGGCAGCATACTGTAGACTAAAGGCGCTTAGTTCCCCATTTTGTTTTTTAGTTTTGGGACGCTCGTAACGCATCACTTGTAATCAACTTATTGCATACACCACGTATTCCTGACGCTGATTTGAGATGTGATATTACTGTGCCTGTTGCTACATTGCTATTAAGTTCTCCAGTAATGCAGACCCTCCAACATGACCCATTCCATTAGGAACAAAATACTCTGCTCCTGGACCTCCCTCTTAATTTATGATTGTCTCATCAATTACTTAGTTCAACACAGGTGACTGCAATCATACATTATGTGGGAAATCCAGGAGCAGAGGACCTCATTTAGACATGCTCGCCAAGGCGCGATCGTTCGCTTCGACCGATTTTCGCCTATCTGCGTATGCGTATAATTCGCAGTGCGCGTGCACAAGCCATTCGTTGCGATCTGATTTTGGTTGCTCGTAAGCCACTATCAGGTTGCTGCTTTGAGTAACAGATAGTGCTGTTTGTGGGTGGTAACAGGGGAAGGTGCTTGTGAACGGGGAAGTGGATGTGCGAACGCAGGTGTGTCAGGCCACCAAAACGCTGTTTAAAGGGCGTGCATAATTAGCAAAGTAGCGTCATTGTACACGTCACCTCCATGTATTTGAGGCAGCACTGATTGCTGTGCTTGTGGCAGGTTAAGGCAACCCCAAGGGCTGCGAGCAGCTCCGATGGCTCACGATGGTCCCGATTAATCCTTCATTTCCCGGAGATGACGTGTGTTGCGAGTGGCAAGGGGGCGTCTTCATACACTTGCAAGCGCACTTTGCCGGAGCTCGCTAAAACATAGTGGGCGCCCTTACGTGACGCAGTGCGAGCACTTCATTTAAATAACCTGCCCTTTTGCCAGTGAGCGACTGCAACTTGCGAGCGGGTCTGAATGAGCTCCAGAGTGTTTTGTACCTAATGGAATGGGTCATGTTGGAGGGAAGAAGACTAATGTATGACCTGAATCTCTGTCCCCTAGTCAGTGCTGTTTCCAGATGGCCAGGATGTATTTTTGTAAATATTTCACTGCATATGTCAGCAGGGCCGGATTGAGGGCCACATGGGCCTGGAGCTGAATATGATCAAGGGCCTATTATGAGAAGCAGATGATGTGTGATCAGTGCTGTGTGGTGTGGCCAGAGCCACATGGGCATGTACACCCTCTATAATCTCAGCCCCAATGTCTCCATAATTATGTAAAAGAAAAAAAATGCTTTATTGTGTGAAGTAAATAGAAATACAATTTTACTACTTAGGATTTATGGCTGATCGTGTGGAGAGCAGATGGTCAGTCAACATCCTGCTGTCATGATGATGGGCCTAATTTTATTTGGAGGCCTGGAGCTGTAGCTCCATCCGCCCCATTGTTAATCTGGCCCTGTATGTCAGGAATCACATTCCTTCACCCTAAATCCTGCACCCATTTGACTCTGAGTAATAGTACTGCACGTGCCAATAGTGAGTGATTATAATGGAATGCTCTTTGCCATGCATTTCGATAACTGCTTCTGATTACATTGTCTCTCCCCATCATAATTCTGTAGTCTTGGTTGTTCTGCATACTCTTTTTGTAGAACATATTTGTTAATGTGCCAGGTAACACAATTTACCTGCATGCCTGTGTCAAGTTTAGTATATGCTCTGTAGCCACATTAGCCTGCAGTACTCTCCATCCTTCTTTCTCTCCCATTATCAATGGCCCCTATATATACAGCATAATTGCCAAAATGTCTGTTCTCTCTCCCTTCCAGGAGATCCTGGAGGAGCGGTCTAGAGTGTAATTGCAGTAGGTGTGGTGGCGCGATTCATGTCATCATAGCTCCGCCCTCCCAGCTATGCAGTGCCGCAGGACATGGTGTCGTGCAGCAGGGGGCGTGCAATGTGGCAAATTATGTTATTAAGCCCTGCCACTGCCTGCTTTACTAGGAAGTGGGCGAAATGAGTGATGACGTTCTGTACTTCCGGGAGTCTGGGACAACTCCACAAAATGTGTGAGTCTCTCTCAGACATTCTGGGGAGAGTAGGCAAGTAGGATGTTCACAGTACTTATTTGCACTGCATCAATCTGTGTGTGTCTAGTACCAGCCCTGAATTCTGCACAGCAAAATGTACCTGTTTGCCACTAGTGTGACCTGATTGTGTTTGTGCTGTGTTACTTTCATGGAAATGCTTATGCCCACAATATCTACTGTGTGTTCTTTCTGCCGAGTTGGGTAGAGGATCCCGGCGGTCAGAATACAGACAGCGGCATCCCGACAGTCAGAATCTCGACACCCAAAGGTAAGTACCTCTACCCTAACCCTCCCACTAACCCACCTTTCCCGCAGCCTAACCCTAATCCTCCTTCCCGGCAGCCTAACCCGAATCCTCCCTCCCAGCAGCCTAACCCTAACCTCTCCTCCTGCACCCTAACCCTTCCTCCCCACAGCCTAACCCTAACCCTCACTCCCCACATCCTAACCCTAACCTCTCCTGCAGCCTAATCCTAACCCTCCCTTCTCGCAGCCTAACCCTATCCCTCCCTCCCCACAGCCTAACCCTAACCTCTCCACCTGCAGCCTAACTCTAACCTCTCCTCCTGCACCCTAACCCTTCCTCCCCACAGCCTAACCCTAACCCTCACTCCCCACAGCCTAACCCTAACCTCTCCTCCTGCAGCCTAACTCTAACCTCTCCTCCTGCAGCCTAATCCTAACCCTCCCTTCTCGCAGCCTAACACTAACCTCTCTTCCTGCAGCCTAACACTAACCTCTCCTCCTGCAGCCTAACCCTAACCCTCCCGGCAGCCTAACCCTAACCCTCCCTCCCCACAGCCTAACCCTAACCTCTCCACCTGCAGCCTAACTCTAACCTCTCCTCCTGCAGCCTAATCCTAACCGTCCCTTCTCGCAGCCTAAGCCTAACCTCTCCTCCTGCAGCCTAACTCTAACCTCTCCTCCTGCAGCCTAACCCTAACCCTCCCGGCAGCCTAACCCTCCCTCCCGGCAGCCTAACCCTAACCTCTCCTCCTGCAGCCTAACCCGTCCTCCCCACAGCCTAACCCTAACCCTCACTCCCCACAGCCTAACCTCTCCTCCAGCAGCCTAACTCTAACCTCTCCTTCTGCAGCCTAACCCTCCCTCCCCACAGCCTAACCCTAACCTCTCCTCCAGCAGCCTAACTCTAACCTCTCCTTCTGCAGCCTAACCCTCCCTCCCCACAGCCTAACCCTCCCTCCCCACAGCCTAACCCTAACCTCTCCTCCTGCAGCCTAACTCTAACCTCTCCTCCTGCAGCCTAACTCTAACCTCTCCTCCTGCAGCCTAACTCTAACCCTCCCGGCAGCCTAACCGTAACCTCTCCTGCAGCCATAACCCTAACCCTCTCCTCCTTGCAGCCTAATCCTCCCTCCTTGCAGCCTAACCCTCCCTCCCTGCACCCTAACCCTCCCTGCAGCCTAACCCTCCCTCCCTGCAGCCTAACCCTAACCAGGGGCGTATCTATAATGGGTGCAGGGTGTGCGGTGCACACCCTGCACCCATATTAACTTACCTCTCTGATGTCCAACGCCGGTGTCTCAAAACAAGGGAAAATTGCTCAAAACAAGGGAAAATTGCAACTGCGGCCATTTTTCCAGTGTTTTGCACATGTGCAGTGAGGAAATCGCCGGGAAAATGGCGGCCGTGCCATTTCCCCAACGATCTGCGCATGCGCAGTAGACTCTGGGCACATTCTAGTGCCCAGAGTCTACTGATGCTGCGGTGGCCGGCTAGTCACAGCAGTCGGCTGCCGGCCGCAGGGTAGAGAGGAAGGGGCCCCAGACAGGGAATGCACACGGGCCCCTTCCTCTCTTAAGACACTCCTGACCCTAATCCTCCCTCCCTGCAGCCTAATCCTCCCCTCCCACAGCCTATCTGTAACCCTCCCCCTAATGCCTAACCCTCATACTTACCCGCAGGGTCACAGGCGCAGGGATGCTGGTGCCGGCATTCTCACCTCTTTGGGGATTCCAGCACCAGGATGCTGAGCGCCGGCATTCTGTGCACTGGGATTCCAACCACATCCCCTTTCTGCCTTGTCCCTCTGTATTTGTCTTCTTACTGCGTACTGAGGACCTAACTCACAGATGTAATTCAATTCAATTCGATCTCCGATGTTTACGGATCTGCGCATGTGAAGATCTGTTTTTGCCATGTTGCTCGCAGTGCCCCAAAAGCCACAGCCTAATTGCCATGCTGCATGTTTTCTAGGTGTGCGGAAGCCGGAGGTTGAGCCTTTGGATGCAGCTGCACTGGCCCCGGCGGCGTGATTTCACAGGACATCCTGAGTAACCGGAGGGTTACCCAGATGTCCGATGGGCACACAGTTCATCGACAAAGATGCGGCGCCTGTGCCATAGCGCACATCTCTGATTCGGGACCTGAGTGCTTATCTGCGTGCTTCCCACAACAACGTGCACTTCATAAGCAGCATCCTACAGCACTTTCATATTGACTTTTGATGCTTCAAAGGTTCTCCCAATTTCTAATGCTCTCTAGGTTGAGTACATCTAGAAGTAGCTTTTCCTGCAACTCTTTGAGTTTATTATTAATATGCAATTTCTAGTCGTATCATCTGTGTCTTTGAACATGCAGTGCTGTGTGATCAGTTTTAGCTCTACAGACTTATCCAACTTGTGATGTCCACATGAATCAGCTTGTGCTGTATCAGAGCATTGTAGGGATTGCCATAGGTTGTAAATTTGTCTATTAATGTCTTTTTCTCTTTGTCGTCTGCAGACATCTCTGCACTAGCACAACATCACCAGTACAGTATTCTGTACACCTAGGGTCGGACTGGCCCACAGGGGTGGTAACCCCCGGTGGGCCCCACTGCCTGAGGGCCCACTCCCTCCTCTAGGGATCAGGTTCCAGACTGTGCACTTGAATTATACTGCACATGACTATTGTGTATTTTCAATGCACCACTGTTATTCATCTGGTACATTATCATACATTCACTAGCAGTATTTAAAGGGACCCAAACCCACTCTGGAGGCTGGCTACACCCATAAGTATGGTCCCCTATCACTGCTTTCCCCCGGTGGGCTCTTCATGCCCCAGTCTGACATTGTGTACACCCTTTGTGCCATATGATTATAAATACGTTGTCTTCCTTACCTCCCATCTTTTTAAGTTGGAGAATCAGGATAAATGTGCATGAATCGCTTTAAGAGGGGGTGTGTTCTCCTAGTCTCTTTCAGGGAGGCAGAGAGGGAGGCACTAATTGCCCTGGCTTGTCTGAGCCAACTGTTGAGGAGGAAAAATGCCCCCTTGGTGGTACACACAAGCAGTGGCATAACAGTACGGCAGTGCGCCCTGTGCCGCCCACTGAACGCATTATGTCATAACGTTTCGCCGAGGGGGAGAGGTCACTAGCATCGGGAAGTACAGCACTGTACAGCTGCAGTGTGCATGCCTGGAGCATCCATAGGACGCTGCAGCTGGCACTTCACCAACGATACTGGCTTCAGGGTGATGTTCCAGACACTCTGCTAGCCAGATGCAGGGGCTGTGGGGCAGTGATGGTGCCGCCCACAGGGCTCTGTGCTCTGTGTGCAGGCACCGCTTGCACGCCCCTAGGTACGGCCCAGGTCACATGCAATGCCGATGCGGTTCCTGCAGTTGAGTGATTATTTGTAACTGCGCATACGTGAAAAGTTTTGAAAGCCCCAACGATGCAACCCAAACAGTATATATAAGCATGCACATATATATATATATTATTTATAGATGTTACATTCATGCACTCTGCATACACATCAGCCAGTATTTAAAAATCTCTAACTTTTGTAAAAAACAAAACACTCACTTAAGTGTTTGTTACTTTTAGATTTTTACAACTACATTCTTAGTTTGCAATAAACCATATACTATGTGTTAGAAAACATTAGATCTGTTAACCCCACCACTAATAATTATTGTCAGGAGGGAGAACCTTGGTGTGGTTTCTATAGAAACAAACCCAGCACCCATGTTCATCCATGTCCCTGCTCTACCAGGTAATCGGCCCCCTAATAGAGTAACAATGTCAAATTTGAACGCACAATCTGGGACCTGTTATTAGAGGTGAAGGACCTGGGACCCACCGGGGGTTTCCCCTATACCCCTGTAGGCCAGTCTGACCATGACGAGACAAAGTAGTTAGTCATAAAAAATATCAGGTGCCACCATTCTGGCCAGCATGTTTGTGCTGATTGTGCAGAAGCGAGTACAGGTAGGCACAGAAGAGCCTGTGAGCTGAGGATTTGGATGGATATAAATTAGCCTTACCGTCTCTCTTTCGCAGGAGAGCAGTTGATCGTGTGTACCAGGAAAACCAGCAGAAACTGGAACAGAACAGGAAATATGTAGCTAATGAGGTGAGTGCACACCCACTAATGTCAGCGGGTGGTCAGACAGTGGTAGAGTTAATGACATATTACGCAATTAAAATGCTAGATTCCTCATGAGCGCCAACATGTCATATTTGATCCTCTCGCATAATTATCCTGAATGTGGTGCCTTCAGTGTAGCAAAGGATTCTGGGCCTTGATATTTAGCTGAGGAATCAGCACTGTGCCATTAAAACATGTTATCCTTTATGAAAAACAAGTTAATTCATTCATTTAACGCCAATCTGTGATTTTTTTTTCCATTCCATCCTGACACCGATTAATATATACTAATACAGTGGGGGAAAGAACATCACCATCCTGCTGAGATACAAAACGATAAATAATGAAAATATACGTCCCCTAGGTATACACAACAGTGCCGTAACATATTAAACAGTTTACTGTAGAGACGTTTTGTTGCTACAGTATGTAATGTCACAGCGGCGCACAGCTCCGCTGGAAGATGTATTATTGCAATACTTTACAGTACCAGTCATGTTTATTTCACTAGTACTGATTTATATGAACATATTTCAGATTAACAGATCACAGAGCAATTTATTTTACATTAACACTATGCCTACTATCACATTTGGCCAATCTTCTTCACTATATATTAAGTATATTGGTTTCATGGCACAAAGGGCCTGATCCAGTACGGATCGCAACTGCGATTGCAATAGTGATTACGCACGCAGTCTCACTGCGATAGTATGCTAATCCTCTGCGATCGCTATGCCGTCGCAGCACAACATAAGGACGCCCACCTTACCTTACACACATCCGTAATACTTTGCAAGTCTGCGAAACCATCGGTAACATTGAGCACCATCGCAGCCTCACGCACACTTGCACAAGCTCTGACCTTACTCAGGAATTGCTAACTTCATCGCACGCAGTGAAAGCTGAAGCTGCGTAGGGCATCGCAGTAGCTCATTGATGCACACCCCTGTAACAGTGTTCAAACGCACTGGCACACCTGGATTTCTCAGACCACCCCGTGTCACCACAACCAAACGGTACTTCTTGTCTGTTACTCTGCGATGGGTCTGTGTAGTTACTGCGATCGCAGTCCCGATTGCAGTGCAGTCTTTGCACACTGCGATGCATACGCACGCCCATAACGCAACAATCGGCCGATTGCATGGGTAATCGCAGTTGCGATCGCTGCTGAATCAGGCCCAAAATCAGGTGCCGCAAGTGTGTCTTAACTGAGCACATGGGACCCAATCAAAGTAGTTGGATTATGTGACAAATGTATCATTGTAGGCTCATGTCTAATGCATTCGTCCAGATAGCCTGCATTTTATAAAAACACCTCAATCATTCACTGCACAGCTGTGTCCACCACGTATTATTATTATTGTTTATTTATACTAAGGCTCCAACATATTATGTAGCTTAGTACATTGATGGGATCATGATACACATAAATAACATACAATGACATGAAATAGAAGGTAAGGATCGCCCTGCCCCAATGGTGTTTCTATAATGGGTACAGGGTGTGTAGTGCACACGGGCTCCTAGGTTCCCCCCCATTTATTCTGCTGGAGGAGGTGGTAGATGTTATCTGCCAGAGCCTTTGCTATTTTCTGTGCATGCGTCATCTTCCTGAAAATATTGCTGTGGGACCTTCCTAGGTGTTAATACACCTCTGCCCAACAGACGTTACAATCTAAGAGATGTGGGGAATAGCTGTTACTATCTGTGCAGCTATTAGTGGTGTGATACGGTGGGAGAGACAGGGGTAGATAGAGACATATGAACCAGTTGCTGTAGAACTATCAAGATAAGCAGCTGCTAGCATCCATGACTGTTCTGAACACCATTTATCTGAGCTGCACATCCTTTCTTCTGGTTCTGGAAAAGGCCTCCATTAATGTGCTAGACAGATATTCCTGAGGCCACCTGCCAGCCTGGGGTAACTCGGTGCCCGGTATTTTCTTTTGGCATCATGATAAAAGCTGCAGAGCCAGGACCCAGCTGCAGCTGCTTCCATGAATACTGCAGAGGTCACCAAAAGAGGAAAAGAGATAACAGTTGTACAGTACTCTTTGGGTCCTCCAAATGAACAGAGCTGGTATTCCTGTTGAGCTTGAAAGCTTTGGTGTGAGAAACTCCACTGTGCCACTTTTTAGCTGATTTATATTTGTGAGATTAGTTTATTATTTGCTCATCCTGGAGGAGAGCCCTTTTCCCAAAGTAGGTACAGTCCTCCAGTCACAGGATTTACAATAGCAATAATATTAAATGCACAACCAGATGTATTTTGCAGTTAATATCATTGCGGTTTAATATCACAAGTCCAGAACTGCCATAAATTGCTTCGTAAATATATCCCTCTGTGAGCCTGATTCAGGCCCAATGGTCTGCATACAAGTCTGTTGGCAGGGGACTGCACATGCGCATGACCCATTCCGCACATGTGCAGATCGGGTCTTGCCGGAACGCTCGCAGTGCCCCCTTAGCCGTAGCAAGATTGACATGCTTTGGCCGTTTTTGGGCGGTGCGTTGGCTGTGAATCGATGTCACCCCCATTTTGTAGATGTGTTGAGGCCAGGGTCTACATCTTCTGACACAGATTTCCTGGCCCAGGCTGAGCACTTCCGGCGGGGCAACTGTTCCTGCAGCTACACATGTATATTCATACACCTAGCCTGAATGTGCCATATGGCTTCACGTGCCCGGCGAGACTAAGCCACTGCGATAGGTGTAGAATAGAAATTTTTTTACATTGAAGACGCAGTGAAACGCCACTCACAGGCGCCAGACTGCAACTTTAACTGCACAGGAATTAGATTTATAAACATACAAAGTCACAGATGAAGCAGAACAGAACTTGGGGTGAGAGAAAGCCGTGGCCGCTGCATCGCCGTACTTCGTAAACAGATTGAGACTCATTCGCACACAGATGTACAAAAGTGACTGCTGACCTCTCTATGGTGTCATTATGACAAATGTTTAGCATATATAAACCTGCCTCTAGGCACCTATCTATGTTGTACCGTGTGGCGATAGATGTCCGGACGCTCTGCCACGTTTATCGATTCCTGTACATTTTCCTAAATTTAGTGTCTTATTTGCATCATAGCCACATACAAAGCAGCTTCCAGTGTCCTAGGTACTTAGAACTATTTTCTGCTTACTTATTCGTATCTGTCCTCAATCTTTTGCCTTTTTGCACAGGTTAATGTGTGAGTCGTACACAGCAGCTGCATGTAGTGTCATTGCCAGTCTCCAGGGTACCCATGCACTGTAATTTTGTTGCACTAGTACCTTGTAAAAGAGTCTCTGGGTGGAGGCGTGAGTACAGGAGTATGAAGACACATCAGTAACTGCCCTCTTCTTGCCCAACTCCTGAGTCGATAACGCCTTTATCTGAAACAAATCCTCCTCTGCTTCATTTAGATTTACTGCTGTTTTCTATGACTGACTTCTGCAAGAGTCACACTCAAATTCTGCACTGCAATATGCACTGTCTACCTCCAGGTGTAACTGCAATATGCACTGTCTACCTCCATGTCTAACTGCAATATGCACTGTCTACCTTCAGGTGTAACTGCAATATGCACTGTCTACCTCCAGGTCTAACTGCAATATGCACTGTCTACCTCCAGGTGTAACTGCAATATGCACTGTCTACCTCCAGGTGTAACTGCAATATGCACTGTCTACCTCCATGTCTAACTGCAATATTCACTGTCTACCTTCAGGTGTAACTGCAATATGCACTGCCTACCTCCAGGTGTAGCTGCAGTATGCACTGTCTACCTCCATGTCTAACTGCAATATGCACTGTCTACCTCCATGTCTAACTGCAATATGCACTGTCTACCTCCATGTCTAACTGCAATATTCACTGTCTACCTCCATGTCTAACTGCAATATTCACTGTCTACCTTCAGGTGTAACTGCAATATGCACTGTCTACCTCCAGGTGTAACTGCACTATGCACTGTCTACCTCTAGGTGTAACTGCAATATGCAATGTCTACCTCCATGTCTAACTGCAATATGCACTGTCTACCTCCATGTCTAACTGCAATATGCACTGTCTACCTCCATGTCTAACTGCAATATTCACTGTCTACCTTCAGGTGTAACTGCAATATGCACTGCCTACCTCCAGGTGTAACTGCAATATGCACTGTCTACCTCCAGGTGTAACTGCAATATGCACTGTCTACCTCCATGTCTAACTGCAATATTCACTGTCTACCTACAGGTGTAACTGCAATATGCACTGCCTACCTCCAGGTGTAACTGCAGTATGCGCTGTCTACCTCCATGTCTAACTGCAATATGCACTGTCTACCTCCATGTCTAACTGCAATATTCACTGTCTACCTCCATGTCTAACTGCAATATTCACTGTCTACCTCCATGTCTAACTGCAATATTCACTGTCTACCTTCAGGTGTAACTGCAATATGCACTGTCTACCTCCAGGTGTAACTGCACTATGCAATGTCTACCTCTAGGTGTAACTGCAATATGCAATGTCTACCTCCATGTCTAACTGCAATATGCACTGTCTACCTTCAGGTGTAACTGCAATATGCACTGTCTACCTCCATGTCTAACTGCAATATTCACTGTCTACCTTCAGGTGTAACTGCAGTATGCACTGTCTACCTTCAGGTGTAACTGCAATATGCACTGTCTACCTTCAGGTGTAACTGCAATATACACTGTCTACCTTCAGGTGTAACTGCAATATGCATTGTCTACCTCCAGGTGTAACTGCAATATACACTGTCTACCTTCAGGTGTAACTGCAATATGCACTGTCTACCTCCAGGTGTAACTGCAATATGCACTGTCTACCTCCAGGTGTAACTGCAATATGCACTGTCTACCTTCAGGTGTAACACACAGAGATGAGCATATCCAGCTCACCTTCATCTATTAAAGTTCAAACTGTAGAAAGTCAGGTTTACTTTGCAACTTCAACTTCCCTGACAACAGTTTTTTAGGGCTCTGTCATCTAATTCAGGAAATATTTGATACATTTGATGCTGCATTTTTGGCAGTAATCTACAGTTGCTACAATATAAACCATTGCTCTAATGTATCGTTATCATCCATCATTTTGCTTAACCCCCTCCACTCCCCCTAGCATGTCTATCATGCTGTATCTTGTATAATTATTAAATTAAGACAGCTCTTTCATCCAATACAAGTAGTATTGACCCCAGTAGAGATATTGAGGAGCAGTGGACCAAGTGAAGATAACATATATTTTTCCATTTGATACAACACTCGTTTTTATCCTCAACCAATATCTTATCCATTCAGTCACCTTTATATCCAGTCCAATGCATTTCCCTTTATATCATAGGATTTAGTGTGGGATAATCTGAAATAGACAGACCTCATCTAACCCCTTTACCTGGATCTCTAATCTTACTCACCCACACTGGCGTCACAAGGTGGGTGCGGGCCGCACCCGGGTGTCACCAGCCGAGAGGTGACACCAAAGTGCTAGCTCCCCCTCAGTGACAGGAGCCGGGTGCTGCATTACATGCAGCACTCAGCTCCTAGCACAGTGAGGGAGCCGGCACTTCACACAGGCCTGTCCCCGGGGGAAGCCTGCACCTCCGGCACCCTCGGTTTTACAAAAAACGGGAGGTTCTGAACATGTGGCCACACCCCCACATGCAAGGCCACGCCCACCCGTGAAGCCACACCCCCTTATTTACCGCCGCACAGAATATAGGCTCCCTGTCCCTGCCCGCACTGGGTGCAATGTGAGGTAGGGACGCCACTGCTCACCCAGTCACATTCTGTATGGGATCTTATAAATGTGAGGCCAAACCTTAAACTTCCTAGAACAAACACATAGAACCAGTTTAGTTCTAGTTTTTTTTGCTGCTAGCAGCCCCCTTCCATTAAAGTGGAAGGTGCTCACCGGTACTTGGGTTCCCCAGGTCTAATCACCGTAGTATACTCTCTATATTTGACCATGGTCACATGATACTGGGGTAAAACAAAAAAATATATATTTACTTACACAGACCAGGGAAATTGTCTGTGCAGAAGTCAGGCAGCCATCAAGGAGACAGCGAGTTCCGATGCAAGCAAATGTGTGGCCTAGCTGTAATCCAAAGAGTAGTCAAGGTCCACAGCGAATGTCAAGGCAGGAGGCAATCCATTGGTCAGGGCAGGCATCAATACAGAAAGATCAGGATCCAAAACCAGGGCTGTGGATATGAATACGCTCGCCCCATATTACGGTAAATTTCTGGAAGGTATTGTATAGTTAGTTACAGTATTTCAGCAGTGTTTCTGTTACTTTTCCCACTATGTCCATCACACCGGTCTGTAGTTGCCAGTCTCTCCTCATCTTCTGCTTTTGTGCAGTGGGGTAAAATTCATTCATTTTACTGATAGCAGTGATGGGTTGAATAATAGTGTTACCGGCACCCTTTTGAGCTCTTTAAGTTGCGTGTTTATTACCGACCGCATTTTTAAAGTGGTTGGGGCGTGATAATTACACCAAATCTCGCAATGTGGTCATGAAAATTACAAATTGCATTTATTAAAGTATGACAGATCTTCTGAGCAAGTTCTGTCCTGGTGAAGGGCTTGAAGCAACTACCGCTATCACTTTGCTTCCGGGTTCATCACCCATTGCGAACACTGCATATGCGTGCCCGTCAGACTGCCCATACAGTGTGGGGGGGAAACAGAGAGGGATCTGGAGCATCCTACTATGGGCTAGTGCCATCTGAAAGTGCTACTTTTGTGGTTGGGACTCAGAAATTCAAGGGTTGCGGCAGATATTGGCGATATCAGAGATATCCGCTGCAGTCCATCCTTGTTACCTTTTGCAGGGATCCCCTCAATCATGGCTGTTTTGGGGGGGTTTCCTGCAAAATACTTTTGGTAAATATGCCCGTTAGTATCCTTTGATATTTTCTATCTTTCCCCATTGTCCTCTTACAGTTTTGAGAGATCTGTTATTGTATGATAAATCTATAGGACCGTCTCCTATGACTTCTATCTCCTTTTTGACAATATTTCTGCTTCTTAACTATGATCCCTTTCCTTTTTCTGTAAATACTGAGCAAAAGTAATGAAGAATAATATGTTATACCTGTGTCGGGACCAGATGACCCTCCTGTCACTTATTGCTTATACCTAGGAGCAGGTACTGTCCCCTTTCCCGCTGTGTGTGCTGATTTCTCTCCAGCATTTGCTAATCTAATTATGTTCTTGACCTGCTTCTGCCTAGTAAGATATACCTTCTTCCTCTGACACTGCTTATAGTCTGCTTTATATTTTACTTTTACAATGCTTAATACAAATTGTCTTTCTTTGTACTTAACCTTCTGTGGTAACAGGCTGATATGGTGGTTTTTAATTCCTCCCACTGCTCCTCACTCTATGACAGCATCATGTCTTTTCCTATCTCTCCCAAGTTTGCCCTCAGGAGATCTAACACCATTGTTGTTGTGTGGTATTAGTTGTTATTAAGATTTATGTACTGTATATAACACCAGCATATGCAGTTGCATTTCACAATCAGTCTGTCTGCACTGGTGGGTCGGCTCCTCTTCATGGTATGCGCAGCGCAATGCAACGTCACATCCGTCCCAACAACAGGCTGAGGCAGGAATGCAAGCAGAGAGGGAGGTGGAGCTGCTGGGATCATGTATGGGGTCAGGGTGGAGGCTGGAAACTACACCAAGTAGTTGAGAAACTAAAAATAAAAAATAAAAATTGCCAAAGAAAACAAAAGGGGTGCAGTGCCCCTTACTCACATGACTCTGCCACTGGGCCATCAAGCCAATCTGCTTAAGGGGTGTGCCGGTACACAACGTGCACATACCATGAGCACACCTATGGTTTTAGCACCAGCAAGTCAGTCCCTAAAGTCAAGCACAATTGTGAGTATACGATGGCTATAACATGCTCTTATTGTATTTTGGCGGCATCTACACACCCCCACCCACCCCTGATATGGCCCCTTTGTCGTAGGGAGCCATAAGTGAATGTTTCCTCGAGAAAATTATATCGTAAATAGACGCACATGCCAAAATAAAGTTGCAATTTGCATTACTTTGATAAAGGCCCTGTAGGCAGGTGTGTGTTTATAAAGGGTGCTCGGTGCACACGGGGTTCAGGGGGGCCCACACCGCACACCCTGCACCCGTATTTGTTTATATTTACCTTTCTGCCGGACTGGTACTTCAGAGCAGCAAAAATCACAAGGAAAATGGTCGGTCATTTTCCCTGTGATTCGGGCATGCGCAGAAAAGGTCTCCGGGAATCAGGCATGGGCGCCATTTTCCTGGAGACCCGTGCATTAAGACAGGCTCTACTGCGCACTGTGCGCTGTCAGAGAGGAGGGGGGCCCAAACAGCCCCTGCCTGTAGGTGCATCTCGGATTTCACCAATGTCTCCCACAGTCCATGCACCTCTTGCTGATTGGTATCAGTGTTGTACAGACTTGTTTTGCATACGCAAAAAATTTGCATTTTTAGGGGTCTCCCACTCAAAATATATTTGCCCAATGTAAAAAAAAAAACTGCGTACACATAAGGTGCCACATGTAATAATGAGGACAGACCTGATGCATACCTCCCAACATGACCCTCTCCAGGAGGGACACAATGTTCTGGTCCTGGACTTCCCTGGTAATTTATGATTGGTGGAGGCTCCAGAGGTGAGACAGGACAGTCCAAAATTCACATAGGGGAGTCGCACCAGCTGCCAGTGAGTCCCAGCCAGTGATGTTGGGCAGTGTGTGAAATGACAGTTGGTGTGACTCCCCTATTTGAATTTTGAACTGTGCTGCAGCCCCACCTCTTACCAGGGAAGTCCAGGACCAGAGCATTGTGTCCCTCCTGGAGAGGGTCATGTTGGGAGGTATGCAGATGCTCCCTCATTCTCCTGATTAATATCCACAAAAAAGAAAGGATGTATGAAACCTTCTAAAGAGTACAGGTGGAGGCGTTGCCCATACAATGAGCTTCTGCCTATCATTTTATAGGCTGTACAAATGATAGCTAAAAGCTGATTGGTTGCTAGGGCAACTTATCCACCTGACCAAAGTGAGGTCAAACCGAGCAGCACTAAATTCTATTAAAGCGGTGGTTGTAAAGCATTGGGGTTTTGATGTGACATTTGCACTTTTGTACACTGTGCCTCTTCAGATTATCTGCCAGTCAGAGCACACTGCTAGTTTGCGGAGGCCCCAACATAGAGTTGAGAGTATCTTAATGTGATCTGGACCAATCAACCAGTACACGCTGTAAATGAAGTTAAGTGGTACACAAATCACTGATGATATTTCAGCTGAATCACATTTACAAGACGTCCGTTTCAGAGCCGGTTTTATCTCTCCAGCCCTGGTTTTATCGCATGCTCAAGCTGCCATTCAGGACTAGTTACTTAGGGTTCTAAGGGGCTGATGCAGCAAGGATTGCTATTGCGATCGCAATAGCGATTACGCACGCAGTCTCACTGCGAAAATATGCTAATGATTGCAATCGCAATGCCATACGCAGCCTAACATAAGGACGGCCCCCTTACCTTACACACATCCGTAATACTTAGCAAGACTGCGAAACCATCGGTAACATCGAGTATAATAGGACCTGATTCACTACGGATCGCAATATTGCATGCGCATGCAGTTTAACTTTGATAGCAGCTAATCCATCGCAAAGCAAACTTAGCACAACATAAGGACGCCCACTTTACCTTGCACACATCGGTAATGCTTAGCAGAATAGCAAAACCATCGGTACAATTGAGTAACATCGCAGCGTCACGCACACTTGCACAAACCCTGACCTTACTCAGAATTGCTAACAACCACGCACGCTATGAGACCTCACACTGCGCATGGCATCGCAGTACAACCTTCTATCCCCTTAGTACTACCCCTTTTGACTAAACAAACTGAAAATACCATTTATTCACCCCTTTATCTCATTTACATAAACTGAAATGTCGTTTGTGCCCTGCTCCACATAGTAAGACGCATCGGCGAGCCTACAATATGCTGCTCCTGTGCAAATGTATCCATCCTGAACTGCAAACCCATTGCACAAGGGTGGAGAGATAGGCGCCCTTGTGTACCTGCATTTGTGCGGCATAGCTGCGTTTATTCATCATAAATAACCTCCTGCATCTGCAGCCTCTCTGGACATCCCTATTCTCTGCTGGTTTAGCCACACTCCAGATGCGAGAGGTCCTATTTTCAGCCCTCCTTAGAAACCATGTAAGTTTTTAGAATAGGTCAGTGTTGGCTAACCTTGACACTCCAGCTGTTATGGAACTACATAACCCAGCATGCACTGCTACAGTTTTGCTATTAGGGCATGCTAAAACTGTGGCAGGGCATGCTGGGATATATAGTTCCACAACAGCTGGAGTGTCAAGGTTAGCCAACACTGGAATAGGTCATCCCTGGGCTGGACCAGATGGGAGCTGCAGGCCAAGGACATGAAGTGTAAATTAGCTGTCTCCATAACTGTCCAATGTGCGCAGCCCATAAATACACTTCTGGGCCTCGTATGCTGCTTCTTTGTAAATGAGCCCCACTATTTTATGCTATAGTCTTACGCCTTCTAAACTGACCATGCTCATTCTAGGGTGTCCTGATTGGCTGCTTTTTTTTCCCCCAGAGGTCTGTAAACCATTACCCTATTACCCCAAACATAAATATTCCTGCACACTTCAGGGTATCTCATCTCATGCACCAGGAATATTCCCAGTGTGGATGCATTGACAGCCATTGCTTCCTATGTACTGATTGTCTATGTTCGTAAGAGTAATCTGTAAGAAGAACTTGTACCATCTGAATGCAGAGCATGGTGGTTATAGATGTACAAATCCCCTCTAGAAATATCCCCTCTTTGTTGTTTCTCTTGCAGGACGCCTGGGTTGAGGAGACCACTCATCTACCAGATGGTGAACAGCAAGGTGAGGGTCTATCAGTGTATATAATAATATAGACGATGTAGATATCTCAGAGAGAATTATGACATTAATGGGCGTTGTCCTAAAAGTTATCTGGCATTTGGATGGACAGGTGAGGTTGGGTGCACTTTTCCTGTGGAATGGGTATGATATACCGCCGGCCGCATGGCCAGCGGTTCGATTCCCGTCAGCGGCAGCCCGACAGGAGCAGAGTGCGAAGCAGTGGAAGCCCGACAGCGCTGGAAATCCCGATCGTGGATAGGTAAGTATGTACTAACCTAACCCCCCTAACCCTAACCCTCCTTAGGGGTGCCTAACCCTAACTTCACCCCCAAGTGCCTAACCCTAATCCCCCCTCTAAGTGCCTAACCCTAACCACACCCTTCCCCGCTGCCTAAACCTAAGTCCCCCGGGGGGTGCCTAACCCTAAGTCTCCCCTGGGGGTATCTAACCCTCCCTCCCCCTATCCTAACCCTCCCGGGGGGGTGCCTAACCCTAAGTCCCCCCCGGGAGCCCTAAACCTAAACCTCCCCCTCGCAGCTGTCCGCTCGCGGCGCCCGGCATCACTACGATCGGGATGCGGGCGTCTACATCTAGACGCCCGGCATTTCACCCATGCCAGGATAAGCCGGCTGCTGGTATTTAGGCAGTCGGCTTCCGGATTGCTTCCCTTTCCGGTCCCCTCCCATCCTATGTTTCCATGCCTTTAGCTAGGAACACCCATTGCTATAGCTCATTAAGTACGCCATTTATTCCTAGGTTTCACACAGAGAAACTGCCATTCTCTGTTTCCCACTAACTGCTACACTGACAGTAACCTATCCCCATCAGGGATTGTGCATGTGAAGCCTTCTTCCTATATGAATGTAGTAGAAAGGGTTAATCCCTCCTGTGGATAAAGCTGTGTCATTTCATCCTGTAACTGCGCGCAGACAGGAGAGATCTCACCCAACACATTACTATTTCCTTTAATGATTTGTCTAATGGGATCTTTACAGATGACTACCAAATATGACTATGATAGGGCTTTGCCTATCCTCAATGAAGGTGTTGCCTAATCTCCTTACAGAGCTTACTGATTAGGAAATTAGAAGGTCCACTTTAAAGCATCATCCATGTAATGCAATAGGTGCGGTATGTAATCACATATTGATGGCAACTCAAGAATACAAAGACAGCTCAAAGAATATATGCTGGGTACTCTACACCCAAGACCATAAAGGACAATGAAAAAATCATTATGGTCCTGATAAAAGAATCAAGAGGGGGGGCTGTCGGGCCCCCCCATAGCTGTCGTGTGGACTTCATTGGCGGTCGTAATGTCCTTGTTTGTGTATAATAATAATTGTATTGTACTATTTTCGGGCCCCACTGAGTGTAACTCCTAACTACAACAAGCTCAACAAACAGGCCACAGGTCTCCTGCTGACTAGCACTGCTGGAAAATATTTGGGCTCTTTGTATAGAGATCAGTACTGGGCTCTGCTATTACGTCTAGCTCAGGAGTTAATTAGAAGCTGTGCTAATAGGAACAACATGACCAATTAAAGATAATTACACACGGTCATATTAACCCTCTGGCAGGAGAAGGTCTCACTACAGAACAAACTTTGGGTTAAAGTAAATTAAAACAAGTCATAGGGGTATTCAACAGACAAGTAATATACAGCACTGATCCGCTAATTATATGACTTTAGATACCATGGTAATATATTTTCATGGCTTAATTGCTGTATTGGAAGCGTATTATCGTATAAAGGTTCATGTATTGCACAGCACTGTCAGTCAGCAGAGATGGTTTTTAATTATAATTTGTTTGAAGAACCATATTGCTGACCTGTGATGTTGTATCATCTCATTTAATAGGAATGCATTAATATAAGAAGCATTTCTTTGTCAAGAAAGATGTTTATTACAAATCAAGTAGCATGGGAAGCTGGGAACAGCGTGTCCCAAGGATTTCCTTAGTAAAAAGTAAAATGCTAATGAAAGACTTCACATCAGAACCTATTGATAAAAATAGTTGTTATGAGCTTGGTTACTCCTAGCTAGAGAACCTACTGCACAGTAATAACAATTAACAAACTAAAACAATAGAAAAAAAATGAATTGTTGAGTTACACTTTGATGATAGTACAGGAGGGCCCTACACATACGGTTAGGTTCTGCACCCCCCGTCGAAAAAAGTTACATTGAAGTTTATTAATTGTAAATGCAGATAACAGGCTTACACTTAGGACCTTATGCAGAGCCACTCGCAAAAAGCAAGCACTCGCTCTGAATGAGGGTGGCCGCTTTTTTTTCTTTTAGCTGGCCTCCTGGCCGATCGCGAGCGGCCAGGTGATGGTCGCGACCATCGCGCTTGCGACGGGACCCTTATGGTAGAGTCTCGTCTGCTGCAAGCCCCAGTGAGCTTCCTGCTGTAATAGCGCAGGAAGCTCACTACTGACATCACGAGTGATGTCAGTAGGGCCACCCACAAACGGCAGGTGTTCCTTCAGGAACGCCTCCGTTTGTCCAGCCACCCCCCCCCCTCCACACCTACAAAACGGGGCGAGCTGTTGATCAACATCGACAGCCGCCCCGTTTGTAGCGAGCCCCGGAGCGAGTGAATTTCTCACTCGCGCGGTGCGTGCGCAGTGCCCCACCATCGTTCCGCTTGCGAGTGCATAGCGTTTGTGAGCGGGTCTGAATGAGGGCCTTAGTTCTTAAAGCAAGAGACTAGCGTCTTGTCTTCTTCATGCCGCTGTTCTTACCACTAGACGCTATTGCAATTCTGTACACTGCTATATGGTAATGAAATCATCTCTGAATAAACAGTAAATAACAAAAATAATCAACTTAGCGGAATGCGAAAACAAAACACATGTCCCTACTGTATATCAAATACCTTTGTCATCTACTGTGCACCAGACATGGCCTTTTGAAAAGCTCCTGCAAATTTTATGGGGTCCAGTTGTCACAGGTATAGTAGACTCTGTTGGGTTTGTTTAAGGGGGTCCTTCACCTGCGTTATCTTGCAATCCTTGCCTGAATGGAGGCAGGAACTGTCTTATTTGTAGCCCTGGTGAAGCTGGGGCCAGGGGTGCCAAAAATGGGGAGTGGTGCAGCTACAGTTTACCTGGGAAGGGGCCCAACAGGGGCCTGAGTTAGTCAGAGAGGTGGTGCAATGCCCCCATTTTTGTGCAAACATTCTTAACAATGCACAAGATGCCGAGCGGAACATGACCACTCCTCCATGAGTGACCACGCGCCTCTATAGTACCGAGTCTTATGCCTCGGCATCCCTGGCTGGAGCAGTAGGACTGCTAGCTAAAATTCAGTCAGTTGTCAGTGGGGAGTGTGCACTGAGGAGCTGATTCAGACCCGCTCGCTAAGGTGCGCTCGCTCGTAACTGGCTGATTTTCGCAATGTGCACATGGGTATGCATCGCAGTGCGAGAGATTGGGAAGCGTTCGCTCACTGCGCATAGACATCCTGAGTGACAGGAGAAGTCATTTGTGGCTGGTTACAGGGGTTGGCCACTAGAAACGGGGGAGTGGAGGTGCGAACACAGACGTGCCTGAGCGTCTTAATGACGTTTCAGAGGCGTGTATAATTAACAGGCAGCGTCACTGTACACATCACCTGGTTGTATTTCACACTGAAGTGATCGCAGTGCTTGCGGCAGCGTATAGTCAACCTCAAGCGCTGCAATCACATCCGATGGTCCTCGATTTCCCGATGGTTTTATACACTTCCTGGAGATGACGTGCGCGTCTTATAACAGGCTGGTGGGCATTTGCATATAGTGGGCGTGCTTATGCCTTGCCATGTGATCGCCTGCCTTGCTGGGTGTGTGCCGGATTTGCATACGCTGGGTGCAAGCAAACGCATCTAGCGAGCAGGTCTGAATGAGCTCCTGAGTGTGTTACCTTATCCAGCCTTCTATGTAATGACCCAGGTTTTGCAGCGTAGAGTTTTGCGGTCCTTACTAGTGAGGGCACTGTGGCGTGTGGTCCTTCTGGCGGGGGAGCTGGCATGTGGAGATTGGCATTGCATGGCAGAGGTCTGCCAGCGCTGGGCCATCCTGACAGGGGTAAAACTAATGGCGTCTCCGCGTCACGGCTGTCTGGACGCCACCATGTTGTCTTTGGCCATGTGGCATGGCAGGCTAATCGTCTGTGGGTCACCTGCTCTCTCTGGCCTATCACATTCTGTTGCTGTGTACTTAGGGGTGTTGGGAGCGCCCTGTAGTTGCCAGTGCAACGTGTTTCACAGCGTCGGCTGTGAGAGAGAGTTCCTGCGCTCCTGAACCTGAGACCTGTGCTGCGGTGCTTACCCTAGCTCCTTGTCTGCCTTCGGCTCCCTGCAGCTTGCACCGCTATGCCTTGCCTTGCACTCTGCTGGAGATCGCCCTGCACCTTCCACCAGACCCACTCCTGTCTGAACCGGCCTCCGCAGTTAACTCATTCCTGTACAGCTAATATCACAGCATTTCCGGATATCCCTCTCAAGCCATTACTGTTGTGGTGTTTTTCCATTAAAGTAACTTAAAGAAACTATCTCGGAGTGTTACACACAGTTCACGAAACCAGTAAAGCATCAGATTAATTTGCTTGAGTCAGCATATCTGACCTAATCACAAGAGATACATTTTTGAATTATGCTAATTTTTCTTATGTCTTGACTTAAGTGCATTTCAATGTATTCCCGAGTGCGCCACAGACTTACACACCTTAAAAGTAAACCTTTGAATTACAAATAAACAATCTTTATGAATGAATCATTCACCAGTATTAATGTGGGCGTTTAAATGTTTAAAACTGAAAATTCTTTTTTTTTTAATAAGGAAACCGTATAAGAGCAGGTTCCCTTTGTCCATTTCCCACAGTGCCATCCCAGTAAATGGTCAGTTCTTCAGCATAGAACATTAAACCAATACAGGGCCTGACTCAGCAAGGATCGCTATTCTGCTAATACGCACACACCGCAGTTGCTAATATCAGCGGTGCTAATTAAAAGTCTGTATTTACATTGCGTACGCAGCCTGACATAAGGACGCCCACTTCCCCTCACTCACATCTGTATACTAGGGTAACATAGCAAAACAATCGGTAACATCGAGTAACATCGGACCCATGCGCACAGTTAAGGAAGCCCAGACCTCACTGAGGAATTGCTTACTTCTGCACATGCTATGAGACCTCAGGAGGCGTCAGGTAACGCAGTGGCAAATTTATGCACGCCCATGCAACGGCGTTGAAATGCACTGGCACGCCTGCATTCGCCCAACCACCCCCCCCCCCCCCGTCACCACCCACAAACGACGCTTCCTGTCAATCACTCTGCTCTGGGTCTGTGTAGTCTCTGCAGATGCAGTTCCCATCGCAATTGCTAGTTTGTACAAGCGCACTGTGTTGCATAAGCATGCGCAGTGCGAATTAATCGACCGATTGTGTGCTGAATGAGGCCCACAGTGTGCAATTTAAGGGTATCTAGAATGCTGCTAAGATGGGCCAACATCTAAATTCTCAGTGGTGCAAAACTGGGATATCATAATTTGTAGAAGTTAAATCACTAATAGGCCCTTATGTTTTATGTCTAAATCAAATTAATTTCCACTTTTTAATAATTACGTATAAACAAATATAATGAAACAATTGCAGATATGTGCTAGATGTTGTATTGCCAAGCGACCAAAGAGCGTGTGTATTAAATCTTAGGGCCTGATTCAGACCCACTCGCGAGCGGCTGTCCGCTCGCAAGTGGGTCGATGGTCTGCACTGAGCATGCGCACGACGGAGGGAGCTCCGTCGTGCGCATGCGCCAGACACGACGAGCGAAGGACTTTCCTTCGCTCGTTGTGTCCGATCAAAGGGGGCGTGCTGTCAATGTTGATTGACAGCACACCCCCTTTGGTGGGCGTGCCGGGGGCGTGCCTCCCTGACGGGGGCGTTCCCACGGGAACGCCTCCCGTCAGAAGCCGGCCCACTGACATCACTAGTGATGTCAGTGGGAGTGATTTTGGCTCTGATAGAGCCAAAATCACTCCGGAGCTTGCGGTTGAAAACCTCAACCGCAGGCTCCGGCTCGCAATTTCGATGGTCGCGATGGTCACGACCATCGCGGCCATCAAAATGCACGCTCGTATAGCCTGTGGGTGGTGACCCACAGCTATACGAGCGTCCAGGAGGACGCTCCATGAAAATGGAGCCCGGCCCTCATGCAGAGCGTGCGCTCTGCTCAGAGCGTACGGCTCTGAATGAGGGCCTTAGATTGCAACAGACTTGGGGCTTGATTCAATAGATGGACGCCAATGCGATCGCAGCTGTGATTGCGCATGCAACTCAGCAGCGAAAATATTCTAATGGTACCGAGCATAATGACGCCCAGTGCTGCCTTCTTACTGCGTGCGATGACGCATGCCTGGGTAAATATCAACATCACGACCATCTTGGCCTTGCGGCAGGTCTGACCTGCTGCAGCCTTGGGAGCTCTTCAGACAGAAGAGTGGCTAATTTATGCACGCCCATGTAACGGTGTTCATACGGACAGGAACGCCTGCGTTGTGACCGCCCCCAAACGCTGACAACCTGTCATTCACTCTGCGATGTTCATCCGCGATCGCAGTGCAATCACTGCGTACAGGCAGTGCGGCTTATAACAATCACTCGATTGCGTACATAATCGCCTTTGCGGGGCTCCCCTGACTGTGGCATCAGCCCCCCATTAGAAATAATCTGGTGCTGGTTCTGGTAAATACAGGGGAACCCTACTAATTTTCTTCCCCTGTATTTCCAAAACCAGGACCAGATCAGGGCCCAGTGCTGGTTGCGCCCTACGTCATTTGTCCCCTGTTTTTTTGGCAACCAGGGCTGGTTCTGGCTAGCCTGGTGCTGGTTGTGCTTAAATACAGGGGACCCCTATGTCATTTGTCCCCTGTATTTAAGCACAACCAGGACTTGGCCGCCTGTGTTTAAAAAAAAAAAAACCTATGTAAAAAAAATGGCGTGCCCCACCCCCCAAAAAACAACAAGCACCGGACTTTGGAGATCCAGTACTGGTTGTGCTAAATACAGGGGACAAATGACGTAGGGGTCCCCCGTATTCAGCGCAACCAGCACTGGACTCTGGTTCTGGAAATACAGGGGGTAAATATGCACAGGCCCCCCCTGTATTTACCAGAACCAGCACCGGACCCTTTCTAGCGGGGGAGGTGATGCCACAGCCAGGGGAGCCCTTTCCCCTGGTCCCCCCAGCCAAAGCATCACCCCTGACTGCTAGTCATCCCAGGCCTTGGATCCCTGTGGACCTGGGGACCCCCCCCAATAAAGGGGTCCCCCTCTCCAGGGGGATATATAATCTCTACTATACTATATAAAAGCGAAAATTTGTCCTTCTGTCTTTCTATACAAATCCACAGTTTACAAGCCAAGATCGTGAAATTTTTCATACGAGCGTATTAAAACACGCCCGAGGCAACGAAAAAAAAAGCCCATTGCTGGTTGTGCTGTGGAGGCACGTAATTTTTTTTATATTACACATTAATTTTTTAAAACAGTGCATGGATGGATCTCACTGATACATCCATGCATCTGTGTCTTATTGATTCGATGGTGCATGCCCAGCACCAGTGAGTCCCTCTGTCGCCCACTGATACTTCTGTGCACAGCCATGTTGCTGCCACTGCTCTGCACTTCCACTGCCCCACCCACCTGCAGCCTGCCCCCGCAGCCGCCTCTCCCTCTGCACCCTTAAAACACCTCCTGTGTGCAGTCTGCTCCTCCACCCGTGTTAGTGTACCTATTTGTTGTCCTTCTGCCCTGCAGGTGGCTCGGTTTACTCGTCAAAACCCTGATGGTTAATAAATTATGAAAAAGCAATGAAATTCCATAGACAAAAAACCAAACGGTTTCACATGTCCTATTAAGGCTGCTTAGACATGATCTTAAATTTCACAAAACCTATGGAATTTCTGCCATTCAAACTCCAAAAAGCAATGAAATTACGATCATTAGGCTGATGCCTTAATGGACTTGTTCCTTGCGTAATACAGATATGGTATGCTATGACACCATGTGGTTAACTGCAGATTCAGCACTCTCACAGAATGAGATTGCTGTCACTCACAAAATGGTGGAGCTGCTAATTCACAGAATTGTGTGCTCATTTGAATACACACATGCAGTCTATGCAACTGAGGTCTGAGCAGTTATGTGGCACACACATCACACTCAGTGCCCACAATCTTCCTATTCATTCACCACAACAATCCCACTGAGTTCCAACATCCTTCTCACTCCATACATCCATCTCATTCATTATACACATTCAGCTCCCTAATTGCTAAAACTATCGTACTCTGTCTATGCATGTACACTATCTTCAACCTCCATACCGCTATAACTTCCCCAATCTCTACAGATGTGTGTTCTCCCAACTGTGCTAGTTGGCATGCTCTCATCCACACCAATATGTCTTTCCCCATGTGCACCGTCCTGTCTTCCTGCATGCATGCCACTGTTTCCTTCCATCTGCACCACTGCCTTGCCCCCAACCAGGTCACTCTGTCTTCCCTTATCTCTGCCACTCTTTATTCCTCCATCTGCACCACTTTGTCCCCCCAACCGTGCCACACAGGTTTTGTGAAATTTAAGATCATGTCTAAGCAGCCTTAATGGGACATGTGAAACCGTAAGATTTTTTTGACTAGGGAATATATATATATATATATATATATATATATAGGCATAAAACAAAAATCTAATAATTGAGTCTTTATTTACTTTTGTTTCATTTCCTTTTCATCAATAACAAACTCTCGGCCTGATTTAGAGGTGGACACAGTTGCATTCGCAACCTAATGACTCATGCTCCATTTTATGCACAGAGGTGCCCACCTCTGGCGTTTCACATACGCCGCAGATATACACAAGCCGGGACATCGCTTGCCCATCAGTGCACCACCAAACATCTGAGACAGCCTATGCTATCTCGGAATGTGCGTCTCAGATAGGCCACCGGGACATCTCCAACTGCCTAGGAATTCACTACGCCTAGAAAATGGCCTGACATGCCATATGTTTTTCTAGCCACTCTCCATTATTTCCCCTAACCGCCGGCTATCTGTTGTTCACTGCGAGGAAATCATCTGTGCGCCTGCCATTGCTAATTCATCGCCGCACGTGCGTAGTAAGGCTTTGGCGCATGCACAGTAGCAAAACATCGCTCCACATCGTCCACAATCAATGTTGTATCCACCTCTGAATGAGGCTCTCTAATATCTATTCATTGGAATGTACTTTAGGAATGGAATTTCAATGTGTTTTAGGGCATTAATCCCATATACTGTGTGTGTATATATATATAGAGAGAGAGAGAGAGAAGTAGATATAGATGTATATATAGCTACTGTATATATAAATAGTATATAATGCGTAATGCAGTGGTTATGGCAAATGATAACTATAATACAAGACATAAACCATAAGTCTAATGAATACATTCTTATTTACCTTTTCATCAATAACTAGCCCTTTTTTCTTTCCATTGTAGTGTACTATGGGAATAGCGTTTATCTGTGTAATAGCTAAAGGTCATACTGCACTACTGGGAATAGCCCATTATGTGTCTACCAACACATCCTACCATGCATCCTGACAGTATGTATGTGTGTATATAATGTAATGGCAAGGCTTTCAGTCTAGCTCATCTGCAGTAATTTATATCCTGTGCCCTGCTCACCTTCCCCATCACAGTGTAATAACAATACACTGAACCCTTGGCCTTAGGTGAGAAGGGATAACTTAGAAACCGCTAAGCAGTCTGGAGTGGAATGAATGGGAGAATGTATTTACTAGTAGAGCATGAGGTGGAACAATATTAGATCCATCTACTTGCACTGGTCGTCTTAGGTTTCATTTACGATGCTGCGGTCTCATAGACATTCACACTGTTCGAGTGAGCTGTGCTGTGTGTCTGATAATGTACTGACAATACAGTGTCGTTGGACAGTATAATATGAGGATTGCTTTTTCTGGGGTTCACGTGTCGGTGTCGGGTATGCAGGGAACCCATCTTGATATCTCTAACTGAGGTTGGTCACAGCCATCATCGGTACTCCCTGCACCCTGTAAGAACAAGCCACACAGCTCCCTGCGCACTCTTTTTTAAGTAGGAGTATTCCATACACCTGTGAGGACCTGTGCCATAGAAATAACCATGCTACACTATAGGATAACAGATCAAAGTGGAATCTGCAGTTTTATATAAGACATCATATATATAACCATTACTCCGTGTGAGATAACACATTTCTGTGTTCAGCCTTAAATACTTATCAGCAATAGAGATGTGTGTCCACACATACACCTAGGACCTCATTAAGGGCCGGTTGCAATTTGCACTCGCTCGTTCAGAAAAAAGGGGCTGGCTATTCAAATGAACCGTTTGCTCTTTGCGGTCTGTTCACGCCTCTAGATCTGAACGAGCGAACCAAACATGCGGTCATTTTTTGGAAAACTACGCCCCCTGGCCGCTCGCATCCTACGTCATGTCCGCTATTTATTAGATTAATCGAGTACATCGACCAGCGTATGAACTGCTCGCTATTCTTGTGGTTGGTTTTTCCTACCGCAATCTTGCGAGCAGTTCTGACTATAAAATAACCCAGTGACGTGGTCAATGACGCTGCTGTATTAATTATGCACACCCATAAAACGCCCGTTTTGACCTTTAAGCACGCCTGCGTTCGGATCTCCACTCCCCGTTTTCAAGCACCTTCCCCTGTTACCACCCACATATGCCTCCTCCTGTCACTCAAAATAGCAGGCATTCGCTATTTAGTGAACAAATGATTTTCGGCCGCACTGACTGGTTCGCGCATGCGTATTACGATCCGTACGCATGCGCAGTTGTGCAAACATCGCTCGGAACGAACGAACGGCTGCTTACGAGCGGCTCTGAATCAGGCCCCTAGCCTCAACTCTAGGGCTGTGTGAAGCCCCGTATCTTACCTTGTGCCAGCAAGCAGGTCAGTCCTCCTCTGCGGCTCCATCTTCCCAGTGTCAGACTCTTTGCTTTCACTGCGCAGTAGAAATGGCCATCGACCATCGATGATTCACATAGCATCGATGGTTTATGGCCGATATCAAATGTTTTTTCCCATCGATGGGGGAGAACCAGATGGTTTCCCTCCATCGATGGAAAATCATAACCTAATAGTTCTTATGGGGTTTTTTTACATGGTGCCGAGACACGGATCATGTATTTTACCTTAACGTCATGGTACAATTTAGAGATGTTACAAAATTGTGTCCCCTTTTGATTAAGTATTTTGCTCTCCTCTAGGGATGGCCATAGACCATCGTTGATTCATAATCATCGATGGTTTATGACTGATATTGTTGAATGCTTTTGCCATCGATGGGGGAGAACCCAGCCCTTGGAGGCACACAGACACAATTCACACAACTAAGAAGCTAGGACTCCATGGCCCCCAGTCCATGCTACCGGCAGCCCCACACAAGCCAAAGGCGCCTAGACACACAGCTTCCCCCACCCCTCCACAGCCCACTTAGCATCGAATGGTGAAACAAGACACGCAGAGCCCACCAAAGTGATTTAGCTGAGTGTACTGCAGTCTGCAGAACATAGTAAAGGCCCCCATACATCAGCAGTCTGAAAACCACAATTGAACAATTTGAAGATTTATTGCCCGATCTTAGGAGTTCCCAATCTAGCAATCTGCACCCATACATTACAAATCTTTTTCAGTGATTTGCAGATCATTTTCAGCAAATACAGATCTACCACTCTTGAAAGGCCCATCATTTTACTAGTAATGCTGTGCAAATATACTGATCATCTTCATACACTAGCAATCTACAGCCCCAATTGAAATCCAACATGTTGGACAAGCTGATTTACCAATTCTCAGGGCCGTAGCTAGGGTAGTGCGGCCGGTGCCATCGCACAGGGGGCGCTGTTTGGGCCTGTCAAATTTCTGTTTATTATCATTCTTGCTTGTAGCTTCCTCTTATTTCATCCCTAGCATCTCCTGGCCTCTCCTATCTCTTCCCCGGCCCTTCCCCATGAAGCCATGGCCCTTTTTTGGGTGCATTATGTCCCTTTGAAAAATGAGGGGGGCGCCAATGCTATTTCTAGCACAGGGCACCAAAAAATCTAGTTATGGCTCTGCCAATTTTAATCACTTTTTGGTTGAAATCTGTAATCTGTGAACCCCATACATTGCAGATTGTTATACACAATCATCTGCAAATTGCAGAATTGCCACAATCAACTGCTGATGTATTGGGGCCTTAAGTCTGTCTATTTTTCATGTGCTAGACCAGAGGTTTCCAAACTTGATCCTCAAGGCACTCTAATGTTGGGTACACACCTGACAGATATATCTGCAGATCAAGGGGCCTATTCAACATCGAAGGCCGTATGGCCTCTGATGATGAAGGATTAAACTCACAGCGGGGGAAAGTGACACCGGAGCAATTCATCATTGCTCACGTGAGGGGACAACTTCTCCCAATAGCAGTTGTCCCCGTAGTTAGTATTGCAGGTACAGATGTAGCTATGTTACTTACCTCCTCCCCGTCATCCCGGCTACGCATGCGTGACCTTGGGTGATGCATACGCAAAGCCGCCGGGGATGTAGTGAGGAGTCGGCGGAGGGATCCGCTCGGATCCCATAGGAATGAGCAGGGCTACGAGAGCAAGCGCTTTCTGAAGATGGCACTTGTTCTCGGCAACAAACTCCGAAAACGTTCAGTTTTTGTAGTTTGCTGAATACCAAGGACGTTCTATCGGACCCTTGATGATGAATGGCCGGTAATGTAAATATGCGGAAACTAGCGTTTCCGCATGGTTACCGGGCCATTTATCGTTTGATGAATAGGCCCCTTTGTGATCTGCAGATATATTTGCAGATGATGGTTGTTCATATACACCGAACAACCATCATCTGACCTCGAGTCCCGCTGGCCGGGGGGGAAGGGGGGCTGTCGCGCCCCCCTCCCAGTGGCCTCCGCTGCAAGTGTACGCCATGCACGATGCCCCAATATATCTGCAGATATATTGGGCATCTGCTGTGCAGCACAGCCGATGCGATCTGTCTGTGAACTACGTCGTTCACTGACATATCGCTGGTACACACTGGCCGACGGGCACCGATATATTAGCCGTTCAATTGATAGGCCAATATATTTGCCAGTGTGTACCCAGCATAACAGTCTAGGTTTTAAGGATATCCATGCTTGACTTAATTAGTACCTCGGTCAATTTGATTTAACCACCTGTTCTCAACCATGGATATCTCTAAAACCTGAACTGTTGGGGTGCCTTGAGGGCTGCGTTTGTGAACCTTTGTGCTAGACAATAGAAAAATATTTATATTGTTTTGTTGTTTATGCTCTAGAGACTGAATTGATACAAAAAATCTATAAAGTGTGGTAAAAGGAATTTCTCAAAAAGTAATATACTGTATCTTTGACCATTTTATGTGGCATAATATGAATTGAGACTCTCTTGTGCAGCATAATATAAATTGTAGATCAGGGGGCCCAAAAAACTTGAGTGTACCTTGCCCCGAGATTTCTTTTGCTGGGCCTGACTGTGGTTTCTGAGTGCGCAGTGCGGGGCATTCCTGGATCAGGGGCCGGTGTGCTCAAATCTCTATTTGACAATCCATGGACTTTGTGACATAGCCGCGTCATGCGTCCCACCAGAGACAATTTCACAAAATATGCGTCTCATTCGCATCAGTAATGTGACCAATGTACAATGCAGGAGTACTGGCGCTGGAATTGTGTGCAACTGCATGTGTGCGGCTCAGACACTAGCCAGATTAAAAAGACAAGAGTTTCAACACGAATGCCTAGCGCTACGCATTGTTGTGCTTGATCTATGACTATAGTACTTTTGTCGCAAAGGATTTGGTATAATCTAGTGTGCCTGGTACGCTGTAAGCGACTTTATATGCTAAGATGTGGATCAACATAAAAAAATCAGGAAAAAGTATAAAAGAATGGGAATCGCTATTTATAGTACAGCATATAAATCAAGCCAAGTGTCTCACGCCATATGGCGCAAAAGTGATCTGTGAATGAGGACACATCTGCTGCTACAAGTCCATTATCTCAAGAGGATGTTACCTCACTGAAATCTACCTTTAGGAGGAAACAACAACTGGTTACTGTGTTAATAATCACGATGACAATCAGCCACAAGAACTCAGCCGAACTCACAACATTCGCCATAAATAAAGAGTGGGAGATGTTTCCCTGAAGCCATCTTTCTTCTTGGCAAATAAGCACCATCTCAGGCAACGCTATCTCTGTTTTTCTAGACTTAGCCTATTCCTTAAACAAGATTACTTCTTCCTATTCCTTCCCCCACTACCTATCTGCCTCTTCCACCTGCCCTGATTCCTCACTTCTGGGGCCTCTCACATAATAGTCACCGACTAAAGGTCGATTTCTATAAAAGGTCAATAGTGCAGACTGTCAACAGATTCAAATGGTCGACAATTTTTTTTTGTAATTTAAGCCTAACCATCTCCTTAGTGCTACTTAACCCTAACCCCCCTGGTGCCTAACCCTAACTCTCCGCCAAGTGTCTAACCCTAGCCTAAGCCTAACTCTGCCCCTAGAGCCAAACCCTAACCGTCCACTAGGGGCACTGCAGCTAAGTGACAATGTCACGAGTAGCTGGTAATACCGCTTTAATTGGACATTCATTGAACCTTCTTTAATATATATATTGTGTTTCACATTTATTTGTGTGTCCCTTTGCATTTCTGTCCCTATTGTGAATTAAATAATCTTTATTGAACACTTTTCCAATTTATTTACCAGGTGATAAAAACATTTTCTTATATGTTGGTTTGAATTATTATTTGTTGTGTTTTACGCACATTGTATACACTGGAAAAGGCTGGGGTGTGCAGATTCATGTCCTGCTAGAAGCACTGTTTAGTATCAGACACCACAGACCCAATATGGGTGCCGCTCGTAAATGTTTTCCTTTTAAAACAGTCTTTTCATCAGATCTGGCATCTGTCATGTCCGGTAATAACGGGCTGACACATTGAAGGGAAATCACTGCAGGGGTTTATTAAGTGAATGCTAATTGATGTCTCCTCTGAGGACAGAGGAGAAACAAACCAAGAATATTGCAATTACACAGTGTTTAGTTAGTGCATATACTTTACCTAGCAGGGGATTGGGGAAGACATGAAAGCACTCCTAGGGGAATAGTTTAATAGAGAAGAGACAATGCGACACAGAAACATGGCCCAAGCATTATTCCATCATTCCATAAAGAGCCAAGATCACTACACATGCTGCTCAATTTTCTCTCATTGCCATCTGCAGCCATACTGGTTTTCATAGGCCTTTGAATAATAAATTCGAACTTACCAAATATAAAAAAAAAACATGGCGGAGGTACGAGGGTCATCATGGCCCTTCCCTGCGTCATACAGCGGGGGGCCTCAATGACGCAATATGATGTGAATAGCGTCATCAAAATCCTAAACTGCCCGTTTCACTCGAGAAGCTAGCTTCATTTGGGAAGCTGGCTCACTCTCTCGGGAGTCTGGGAGAGACCCCCTAAATTCAGGACTCTTAGAAATTCTGGCAGAGTTGGTAAGTAAAGTATGATTCAAATTGTTAATGGATTATTTGCTGCAAGAATGAGAATGGATGTATTACATTCACTCCATTTAGAGACATCACACAAGTACTTTGTTGTTACATTTTGTTTTGTTAATGGCTGCTAGACTTTGCTGGTTGGACTTAAGCTGTCCATACACTGAACGATGAGCATTTAAAACAGTCAATGAAATTACTGTTCTGAAGGATCATAGATCAGTGGATAGACATGAATTGTAATCGTCCACAGCCTGAAAATGGCTGAAAAACAGTCTGTATCATTTAGTTTGGTTATCAACCTGTTCGATCCACTCGACTGTCATTCATCCGATTCCAGGCAGTGAATGGAGGTGCTCCGGTTATTGGACAGTCGCATCTCCCCTCATCCATGTTGGCTGGAGTGTCGTACAGTCTATAGCCAGCTTTACCATGTGATCATACCCATGAACTCAGTGGCCTAGTAGTGTGAACATTCCAACACAACACTCTGAATACATGTAATTCTAGCTATGAATATTCTTCTCACACTCTGATCGGTACTTATGTATTAAAAACTACCTTATTGAACCACCTATCAGCTGTCTCTTCTCCCTAATGGCTAACTGACTAGTAGTCTGACCCCAGCATTGATATTGAATTTTCCAGTTCCCAGAATTTATGTATTGCAGAGAGAACTGCTCCAAACAGATCACAGTTGCCCCTATGCTTGATACATAGGAACGCCTTAAAGCTGGAATTCAGGTGTCGCGCTGTTCCACAGTCTCTTTTATTACACCTCTTGCAGTACTCACCATTCTTTTCACATTGTGATTCAGAGGTGAACGCAGTGTAGATGCCGCAGGTAAACGGACGGTGTTTTCAGTCTGCGCATGTGTCCGAGAGAAGCAATTTTGGTGGGCGTATCGCGGACGCAGTTGTACTGACACAGGCAGCCATGTTCAGATGGATTATCTGGCTGGTGCAATGTTCAATGATGCATCTAAATGTGCGTCTTAATAGCACAGAGGCGGATTAGCGCCACAGCCGGTGGACATCTCTGGACGAATACCATTGGCTCCGTCATTAACATAAGACACAGTCACGCTGCGGCAAAAGACACTGTCACGGCTGCAATAGCGTGCATGATTCACTTCCGGGTGCTGAAAACTTGCTTCATTGAAATAACCTGTTTGGTAGGCTAGGCACAACATGAATATGATCCTTCAGTGATGTTTTCTTTCATAACAATTCTATATGGTACATCCGCCAAGGGTACAGTATGTCACCAATTTCCCGACATATACCCTCAAACACCCATTATTGTTGAAGATTCCTCCCCACTTTGCATTTGCACTTTCATTAATTTCGGTGTTGAGTTGATTTCCACCAATTTTCTGTTGCGGCAGGAACACCATAGCTGTGGCACAAACTTCCCTGTGGTACCTGTTCCAGTCATTGACCATATTACCAGCTAAATCTCGTTGTCATTGACACCATTTGATTGACATCAGTTCCTCACACCAACAGTAAATGAACCTCACCACATCCACAAAGGAATGCAACTTCCTTCGCACCAATTGCCTATCGGCAAGCTGTATAAGAAACAATTGGCAGGTGGTTCAAAGAGGTAGTCCCTTTAATTACCGTATTTATTTATTTATTAACAGTTATATAGCGCAGCATATTCAGTTGTGCTTTACAATTGGAAACAACAGTAATAGAACAAACCTGGTAATAACAGACAGACATATAGGTAAGGGAATCAGTATGATTTACCGCTGGCCGCATGTCCGCGCCCGGCTTACCTTCGATCGGTAAGCCGGGTGTCGGGCTCCCGGCGTAGGTCTAATGACAGGCATCGGGATTTCAACGCCTGTCATTAGACCCCTGCCGGGATTAGACAGTCGGGAAGCCGGCAGTCGGGATTATGTCCGACGGCTTCCTGACTGCTACCCGAGGTAAAAGGGCCCTGCTTGCAAGTTTACAATCTATAGGGAAATAAGCATTGATACACAAGGATAGATGCTACATATTGTGTATTGGTCCATCCAGATTACAGAGGTTCTTGGTGAGCTGTATGATCCAGCCACACAGGAATGTTTGCCTAGGGTTAAGAGGATGTGAAAGTGAAGAAAGACAAAATATATGAAGTTATGTGTGGTCTGTAAGGAGAGATGTTATTATATAAGGAAGCTATGAAGGTTATGTGGGTGGTTCTTTAAACTGATAAGCTTGTCTGAAGAGGCAAGTTTTCAGGGAACGCTTGAAAGTTTTGAGACTAGAGGAAAGTCTTATTGTGCATGGGAGGGCATTCCCCAGAGTGGGTGCAGCGCAAAAAAAGTCCTGTAACTGCACATGGGAGCAAGTAATGCGTGGGGATGAGAGAAGCAATCTTGTTCAGAGAGGAGATGTCTGGTTGGGAGATATTTTGAGATAAGTTAAGAGATGTATGGTATGGTTTGGTTAATGGCTTTATGTGTAACTAAAAGTCTTTTATATTAAATACGGTAGAAAACCGGTAACCAATGGGGGGACTTGACAGAGCGGAGGTACTCTCTGATTGGATAGATGTAGAGCTGTGATTATTGCAATACTCTAATTCCCCACCAGTTGGTCTAGCTTAGTGCACATTCGTTTGCTCTTATCTCCTGTGAATAGATCCTGTCTACCCTTTATTGGAGTTGTCAATATGGAGACTCATTACAGTCTCCCCTGACTCATTAGGATTACCCCTGGTAGGAAAAAAAAGCATGAAGTAGAAAAATGCGCCAGAAGAAAGGAAGGAATATAAATATATATTGTAAGATTTAGACGGTTAAGCTAAGTAATACAAAAGGAAATCCCAGAGGAAAAATATGTACTCTATACCAAAGACATGATAATTGGTCTAGTAAGAAAGGTGTCTAACTACCATGGGTGCATGGGTGCAGCTACTATGGGTTGCATACATTTTTCACCCATGGGTGGTACATTAGGGACCTTACAAAGTTTTGCTATGTGGTTTAGAAATATCTAGTTGCGCCTCCGCTCCAGTCACATAGTGGGCTTCAATATATATGTGTGCTCAGTGGAAAGCAAAATGGCACCTTGAAAATCTAAGTTCACTGTGAGGGTGACATACATTTAGCCAAAACTTCTCATTTTATTTGGATAACAATAGGCACGGCTTAAGATGGGACAGAGCCCATGTGCAAGCTCTGTGTCTGACCCTTCTGTCTGCGGCACTGTGGACTCTGGGCCTGATTCAGAGGCGCACGCTATTTGCGAGCGCTCGCTCTGAGTCAGGGCGGATTTAAAAAAAAAAAAATCTGCCTCCAGGCCACTCGCATAGCTGTGGGTGATCACCCACAGCTTTTGCGAGCCGCCTGGCGATGGTCGCGATTATCGCGACCATCGGGCTTGTGACGAGACCCTTGTGGTAAGGTCTCTGTTCCCGCAAGCCCGAGTGAACGTCCTGCTCTAATGATGTCAGTAGGGCCGCCCACAAACGGCAGGCGTTCCTTCGGGAACGCCTCCGTTTGTCCAGCCACCCCCCCCTCCCCTCCTACAAAACGGGGCGAGCTGTCGATCAACATCGACAGCCGCCCTGTTTTGTAGCGAGCCCCGGAGTGAGTGAAGTTCTCACTCGCTCCGGGGCTTGCGCACGCCGCGCGTGTGCACTGGCCGACCATCGACCTGCTTGCGAACTCTATGCACTCACGAGCGGGTCTGAGTCAGGCCCTCTGTGCCAAAGTCTACTGCGCATGTGGAGATCTGCCAGTGACTTCTCTATAGTGCGAGCGCAAGTCACCGGGAAAATTGCTGCCGCAACATTTTCCTCGTGATTTCTGCTGCTGTAGCAGCACCGAAGCGGGACCCCGGAGAGGTGAGTATACTTATATGGGTGCAGGGTGTGGGCCGGCAGGGTGAGGGCCGACACACCCTGCACCCAGTATAGATAAGCCAATGATCATAATACATGTATCCCCCTGTGCAGGGGAGGATGTGCTCTTCTTACACCCGTCCTGTCTCCTTATATTTGCTGTAACTCTGTTATCATCCCCTGCTGTTTCCTCCACCCCCTGTCACACTGTCTGCATGTACAGCCTTCTGAGCCTCCTGTGACAACTAGGATAGATCTGCAATAGAAAAGCCATGCAGAGAGATCCCTTTGCTGCCCTTCGGCCACCTCCAGTTAGAATGTGAGCAGATAGGATAGGACAGGCAACTATTACCGAAAGTCAGAAACTTGCTTTCATAATGCATCCTTCTCCAAGCTGGAAACCAGGAACACCTCAGCAATATAGAAACATTTATTATTGATAAGTAATAATGTAGCTAAGCAAACTGAATTCTTTAAATCTCTATAGTGCTGCTGGTCTGTGTATTGCACAGCACTAGACCCACGTTGTGCTCCATGAAGAACATTTTCGATTTAATTGTACAGCCCAGAGCACCTCTGTGAAACAATCTGATATGGGGGAGGGGGCGCAAACTTCATTTCTTTTTTCTTTGTTATGAACATGAAAATTCTTGACCAGGGGCACAAGATCACGAGGGAAATTTACTAAAGGATGATTTGCAGAAATAGTGATATATAGCTCTTATTTTTTTTCATGATTTACAGACCAGTTTAATAAACAACAAATGTATTAAAGGCAAATTGATCTATAAATTACCAGTTTTGCAAACCTCAGAAAAATAAACAATGCTGAATCGTTTTCTATAAATAAATGAATAAATATCAATAAATATAGAACAGCAGAATATATGAAATAAATCTTGTAAATCACCAAAAGTTATGTTTAAAAACTTTTCTAGAGAATTCTAAATAACATTACCCTATGTACCCAGAGAGCCCATGAGCATTAATTGGACAGCAATGTGGCACAGTGGTCAGCATTGCTGTCTCACAGCGTGTCAGTGCTCTGGGGTCATGGGTTCGATTGCAACTACAGGGCACTACTTGTCTGGATGTTGGCATGTTTTCACCGTGTTTGAAAAAGTTTCCTTCAAGTATTCCAGTTTCCTCACATGTTCCAAAGACATATTGGTAGGTTATATAGATTCTGACAGCAAACTTTAGTCTCAGTATATACTATACATGCTCTTTAGGATTTGTATTGTTATTGTGTTTATAGGGCCTGATTCTGCCAGTCAGTCTGACTGAAGATATGCTAATGCACTGCGGTTGCTATGCCTTCGCAGCACAACATAAGGACGCCCACTTTATCTTACACACATCCGTAATCCTTTGCAAGACTGCGAAACCATCGGTACCATCACAGCCTCACGCACACTTGCACAAGCTCTGACCTTACTCAGGAATTGCTAAGCTCGTCGCATTCAGTGAGCACACAAGCTGTGTAGGGCATCGCAATGGATAATTTATGCATGCCTTTACAACGGCCTTCAAACGCACTGGCACGCCTGAGTTTCTCCGTCCACTCCCTGTCACCACCCCCAAATGGTACTTCCTGTCAATCACTATTCGATGGGTCTACATAGCCACTGCGATCGGGTGTTCACGCACGCGCACTGTGAAGCATACGCATGTGCAGTACGCAACTATCGGCCCATTGTGTGTGTAATCGCAGTTGCGCTCTTGCTGAACAGGCCCATAGTGTGATCAGGGTTGGACTGACCCACAGAGGTACAGTACAGGGATCCCAATGGGCCCCACTGCCTAAGGGACCCACCCCCTCTTTTAGGGTTCAGGTTCCAGACAGCGCACTTGAATTGAATTGTACATTGTTACTGTATTGATGGGTCAGTTACCTGGTGGAGTAGGACCATGGATGAACATAGGTGCTTGGTTCACCTCTATAGAAACTATATCAAGATTGGCTCTCTCAAAGTGGGCGGTCATGACGCAACCATGTCTTTGGGCTTTAGGATAATAAACACAGGTCCTGCCAGTGATTGGCATGTCATTGTAATTCTACATTCGTCAACTAACCTACAATTAAGTGAGCCCAGTTCTAAGAGCTTACATAGTTGTTGTTTTTTTTACTATGGCATTTATATTGTCTTCACTAGACCTAATGCAGTTGTTATTGCGTTCTGGACACTGCTCGGTCAGTACTGGGGTCCTCTATCACATATACAGTGCATTGGTGTGGTATACAGAGAGGATCACCATATGTATCACATATGAATTATTCCTTACAGTGATTTCCTGTTACCAATCTGGTTCATTATCATGCATGCACTATATCAGTGTTTACTATATATATTTATAAAGGGGCCCAGCCCCAGACCTTGCACTCTCTAATGGTTAGCCACGCCTTTGTGGTGCCTGGCCACACCCCCTCTGGTGATTACCCACATTCCTTAAGCATGGGCCCCTAACAGTGCATTCCCACAGGCAAACGCAGGGGGGGTTTCCGTCTGCCTGGAAACCCCCCTCCCAGCACACACCATGACCACAATAGAAATAGTAATATAATAGAATGTTACTAGCGCTGCATGTTCTTCTCAGTATCACAAATGAAATGATTAGAACCGCCTGTGGAATTTTTCAAATGTGTCAGCTAGTAATAAATTACCTGTGCACCAACTAGGAGATGTGGAAAACATGTACTGTTAGGGGTGAACTGCTATAGATCATCAATAGGGTTAATTAGTAATACTGTATAATAATACACTATCCAGTACATAAGGAGACAGATATGTACATATATGTCCAGGGCAGTGCTAGGTTCTTCTGCCGCTCCCCCAAACTCCTGGACTTGCTCCAATGCTCTGGAATGATGCCCACATCTGAAATAAAAACATTCAGCTCAGACAGGATGGACCTACTGTCACATCTAATGGCTTACTGTGATCGCTGGTCCTGTATATGCTGGAATTATGCAACACAATATACTTTGTATGTAACATATTAAAGCCGGATAAGTGCTAATTATGCCCTCTTCATGGACTGTCCACACTTGCTCTAAAATCAAGCATTTGGAAACCCCCCTCTAGAAATCCTGCGTTTGCCACTGATTCCCCTTGTGGGTCCTACATGCCCGAGTCCAACACTGAGCATGATTATGGTGCCACAGTATACTAAGACAATAAGCATCTTATTAATGACATATTATTCATATTAGGATACAGTGCATTTGCTACCTATATCTTGTGCACATGCCCCTGGACAGCCCCTTTGATCTTGAAGTTGGGACTCCGGGCCCTGGGTGTCACGACCAGGGTTTCTCAGCATAGTGGTCGACGGGTAATACCAGTGAGGTCACTGTGGCGGGGGGTGTCTGGCGGTGGTGCTGGTGCTTGGTGAGGGGCATTGGCTGTGCGTGGTTCTGTGCGGGCATTGTCACTCTGGCTGGTGAGGCCTGGCGATGCTTCCGTCCCGCTCGGCATGGGCGCCGCCATCTTGCCTCCAGCCATGTGATTCAGTTGTCCAATCCTGGTGGGTCATGTGCTCTCTCCAGCCAGTCATGGCGCGGTACTTGGTATATAGGGAGATCAGAGCCTCCCTTCTTTGCCAGTGCAACGTGTTTCTCAGCAGCAGCTGAGAGAGAGCTCCTGAGCTCATTACCTGCCTCCTTGGAAACGCCATCTAGCCTGTTTACCTTACCTACTCCAACCGCTGGACTTTCCCTGCACCCTCCATTTGCCTTCCTCCTGCCTGAGTACCTGAGTCTGCTGTCACCCTGCACCTTGCCTCCACTTACACTCTGCTGGACTCACTTCAGCCTGCAAATTCACTTCAGCCTGCAATTATTTCAGCCTCACCACACCTGCATACTGGACTGTTCCTGCCTGTCACTATCTGGACATTCTCCCATTTGCTTCACTACAGTTCTCAAGTGCACTTCAGTGCTATACCTGGACTATTTCTTTTGCCATATTCATGTCTACTAAGTCACTCATTAAAAGTTCCACATTTTACGATACGACCTGTAAGGAAAACAGTTTCATTAATATCTCCAGTTATTCCTAAGGAGTACCAGATGTTCACTGATGTTTTTTCCGAACAACAGGCGAATGTCTTACTTCCTCACAGAGTATGGGATTGTCCAATCGATCTGATGCCTGACAAGATGCCACCTCGTGCTCGCACCTATCCTCTATCCTTGCCTGAGACTCAAGCTATGTCCGAATACATACAGGACAACCTAGCGAAAGGATTTATTCATCCCTCCACCTCTCCTGCCAGAGCTGGGTTCTTTTCGTCGGCAAGAAGGACAGTGGCTTAAGGCCTTGTATAGATTACTGGGGCCTTAATGATATAACAGTCAAGAATCGGTATACGCTTCCACTGATCACAGAGTTGTTCGACAGGGTTAAGGGGTCCATCATATTCTCAAAGTTAGATCTGAGAGGGGCCTATAATCTCATCCGTATTCGCGCTGGTGATGAATTAATACCAGAGATGGACATTTTGAATACCTTGTGATGCTCTTTGGGTTATTCAATGCCCCTGCTGTGTTTCAGGGCTTTGTTAATGAAATTTTCCGGGACTTGTTATATGTCTCGGTTGTTGTCTATCTAGACGATATACTGATTTTTTCGTCTTCTGTAGTGGAACATCATGAACATATGAAGGAAGTATTATCCCGTCTGAGGAGGAATCACCGTTACTGCAAATTGGAGAAATGTGTCTTTGGTGTACCCAGTGTGCAATTCCTTGGTTACGTCATCTCTGGCTCCAGTCTAGAAATGGACCCCAAGAAGGTACAAGAGATTTTGGATTGATCCCGACCTCAAACATTGAAAGCCATCCAGAGACTTCTTGGGTTCGCCAACTACTATAGATGCTTTATCAAGGGATTTTCATCATTATTGGCTCCCATTACAGCCCTGACCCGCAAAGGCGCTAATCCTGCCCTATGGTCACCTGAGGCAAAAACAGCCTTCCAGCTCCTAAAACAAGCCTTTATTTCAGCTCCAGTCCTACGACAACCAGACCTGGATAGGCCTTTTCTTTTGGAAGTGGATGCGTCATCAAAAGCTGTGGGAGCAGTCCTATCCCAGCGTTATGAGGGCAATTGAGTTCATCCCTGTGGGTTTTTCTCCAAAAAGTTTTCTCCTGCTGAAAGAAATTATGCTATAGGTGAACAAGAGCTCTTGGCAGTGAAATTGGCATTAAAAGAATGGAGATACCTGCTGGAAGGAGCGAAGTTTCCCTTCACTGTCTTCACTGATCATAGGAACCTCCTCTTCCTCAAGAATATCCAGTGTCTGAGCCCTCGTCTGGCCCGATGGGCAATATTTTTAGCTCAGTTCCAGTTCACTCTGACCTTCCGGTCAGGAGCCCTTAATCAAAAAGCAGACGCTCTGTCCAGATCCCTCCTCTGTGATGACAATTCGGAGATCCAACGTAATGCCCCTGTCTTGGAGTCAAGAGTTTTCGCCACCATACAGTTACAGCCTCATACTGGGAAGACTTTTGTGGCCCCGGAGTTAAGAAAGCAGCTCCTCACCTGGGCTCATTCCTCTCGCTTTCCAGGCCCCTCAGGTACTCGAAAGACTCTGGAATTTTTAAAGAGAGGCTATTGGTGGCCATCCATGAAGGCGGACATATTGGAGTTTGTTATGTTCTGTTCTTCAAGTAAAACTAAGGCCCTCATTCAGAGCCGTACGCTCTGAGCAGAGCGCACGCTCTGAATGAGGGCCGGCCTCCATTTTCATGGAGCGTCCTCCTGGACGCTCGTATAGCTGTGGGTCACCACCCACAGGCTATACGAGCGTGCATTGTGATGGTCGCGATGGTCGAGACCATCGCGACCATCGAATTTGCGAGCCGGAGCCTGCGGTTGAGGTTTTCAACCGCAAGCTCCGGAGTGATTTTGGCTCTATCAGAGCCAAAATCACTCCCACTGACATCACTAGTGATGTCAGTGGGCCGGCTTCTGACGGGAGGCGTTCCCGTGGGAACGCCCCCATCAGGGAGGCACGCCCACCAAAGGGGGCGTGCTGTCAATCAACATTGACAGCACGCCCCCTTTGATCGGACACAACGAGCGAAGGACTTTCCTTCGCTCGTCGCGTCTGGCGCATGCGCACGACGGAGCTCCCTCCGTCGTGCGCATGCTCAGTCCATAACATCAACCCACTTGCGAGCGGACAGCCGCTCACGAGTGGGTCTGAATCAGGCCCTAAATTTTTCCACGGCTTATTACCCACAAAGCAATGGATCTACTGAGAGGGTTAATCAAGACCATGAGACCTTCCTGAGGATTTTTATGTCATCTTCCCAAGACAATTAGTCTGAATTGCTGCCATGGGCTGAATTTGCACATAACGCCTCCTACCACTCTTCTACAAACCAAACTCCATTCCAAGTTGTCTACGGTCTTCATCCTTGGGTTCCTGAATTTCAAAGCCTGCCTGTCTTCAATGTACCAGCCGTAGAGGACACTGTACGGAAATTTGCTTCTATTTGGACTCAAGTACCTGCTGATTTGGAGAAAGCACCCTCCCGCTACAAACATCAGGCAGATAAAATTCATAGGAAGGTGCCACGCATGCAAGTTGGAGACCAAGTCTGGTTGTCCACCCGGAACCTACAGCTTAGAGTACCTTTGATGAAGTTTACCCCACATTTCATCGGGCCCTTCTCCATCATAGAAATCATCAACCCAGTGGCTTATCGCCTTCAGTTGCCTCCTTATCTGAAAGTACACAACTCTTTTCATATTTCCCTACTTAAACCCCTGGTACTGAACAAGTTCCACAGAGTCCTTCCTGTTCCCCCTCGTATCCAGACTGAAAGGGGCGTGGAGTTTGAGGTCTCCCAGGTGCTGGATTCTCGGCTTTGCAGAGGGCGTTTGCAGTACCTGTTAGACTGGAGGGGTTATGGTCCGGAGAGCGCTATTGGACTGATGCCCAAGACATCCATGCTCCCACACTCATCAAGTACTGTCACGACCAGGGTTTCTCGGCATGGTGGTCGATGGGTAATACCTGTGAGGTCACTGTGGCGGGGGGTGTCTGGCGTTGGCACTGGTGCTTGGTGAGGGGCATTGGCTGCGCGTGGTTCTGTGCGGGCACATTGTCACTCTGGCTGGTGAGGCCTGGCGGTGTTTCTATTCCGCTCGGTATGGGTGCCGCCATCTTGCCACCGGCCATGTGATTCAGTAGTCCAATCCTGGTGGGACATGTGCTCTCTCCAGCCAGTCATTGCGTGGCACTTGGTATTTAGGAAGGTCCAGAGCCTTCCTTCTTTGCCAGTGCAACATGTTTCTCAGCAACAGCTGAGAGAGAGTTCCTGAGCTCGTTACCTGCCTCCTTGGAAATGCTACCTAGCCTGTTACCCTGCCTGCTCCAACCACTGGACTTTCCCTGCACCCTACATTTAAATTCCCCCTGCCTGAGTACCTGAGTCTGCTGTCACCCTGCACCTTGCCACCACTTACACTCTGCTGGACTCACTTCAGCCTGCAATTCATTTCAGCCTCACCACACGTGCATACTGGACTGTTCCTGCCTGTCACTATCTGGACATTCTCTCATTTGATTCACTACAGTTCTCAGGTGCACTTAACTGCTATACCTGGACTATTTCTTTTGCCATATCAATGTCTACTAAGTCACTCATTAAAAGTTCCACATTTTCTTTTAAATCTGCTTCTGTGTTTGCTCCTGTCACCACCCCGGGTCCACAACAAAAACCAGAACCTCACACGGGGGAGATCTGCACGAAGACCTCCCCCTCCAAACCCGGATCTGCCAGTGAGAAGTCCCGATGTAATGCTGGGACTTCCTATGCTGGGCAGGCGTTACGCTGCAGGGGAGGAAGCCTCTGATCAGGTCCGGTGTGGCTGTGGCCCGGCACATGCGCAGTCAGCTCCAGCTGCCAAAAACTGGATCAACGATTGTGAGGGGGCTGGCTTTTCAGAACGCTTCGCAAAAAGGTAAATATTTGTGAATACAAGAACGGGTTGGGTATGGGATGCCAGCGCTCCGGATCTTGGCGGTCAGAATCCCGACAGCGGCATCCTGACAGGGTTAGGATACCGATACCTGTTGGTAAGTATCCTTACCCTAACCCTCCCTCCCCACACGCTAAAAATAACCTCCCCTAGTGCCTAAACCTAGCCTTCCCCTCCTAGTGCCTAACTCTAGCCCTCCCCCCCAGTGCCTAACCCTCCCCCTAGTGCCTAACCCTCTCCCTAACCCCACTACTTACTGTCGGAATTCCGGCGCGGGCATTCTGACTGGTGTTGGGATTCCGGCGCTGGCATTCTGAGCACCGCATCCCGACAGTAAGTAGTGGGGTTAGGGAGAGGGTTAGGCACTAGGGGGGAGGGTTATGCACTAGGGAATCAGTATGGCTGGCAGTTCAAATCCCGACAGTGGAAGCCCGGCAGGGGTGAAGATCCCGAACGTCCAAAGGTAAGTATAAACTAACCTAATTCTACCCCCTAACCCTCCTTTAGGAGTGCCTAACCCTAACCTGCCCCCCAAGTGCCTAAACCTAACTCCCCTTCCGCGCAGCCTAACTCTAAGTCTCCCTGGGGGGTGCCTAACCCTAAGTCCCCCCTGGGAGCCCCTAACCTAACCCCCCCTCCCGCGGTAAGCCGGGTGTCAGGCTCCTGGTGTAGGTCTAATGACAGGCGTCGGGATTTCGACGCCTGTCATTAGACACTTGCCGGGATTAGACAGTCTGGAAGCCGGCGGTCAGGATTGCGTCCGTCGGCTTCCTGACTGCTTCCAGGCACTAGGGGGGAGGGTTAGGGTTATGCACTAGGGGGGGAGGGTTAGGCACTGGGGGTGCAAGGTTTAGGCACTACCTAAGAACTACTATATATTGCATCAACATGCTGACTAGACCCCTAATTCTGTTACATTTTCCTGCGGATGGTGTTTCAGTCTTCACATATAGTTCTAATGGAAATCCATTTCTACATCAAATATTGACATTTTTTTCCATTCACACATTCTGTTAACAAATGAGTAATCTGTTCTCTAGTTGTGAGTAACAGGTCTCTGTACAAGGACAGAAACAGGAAACACTAAGAGATATTTAGTGCAAGCATTTAATGTAATGAACTCCCATATATGTACTCAGTGCTTATTTTTCCATTTGTAAGTCAGAAATACGTTTTTCCAATATGATACAGCGCTGACCCCTATTTCCTGCCCATGTATAAGCAGTAGGATACAAGGAACACCTGAGTGTGTGCAAGTATGTATGTGTGTACAGCAGTGACGTGCGATGAGGGCAATGGCTGGGGAGGCACACATGTATAAAAACACAGTTTTTATATAAAATCTTTGGAGCATGACAGGGAGTATGATAGGGGAGGGTGTATGACGGGAGGCTCTGCCTCCCCTGCCTTCCCTGACCGCACATCCCTTATGTACAGTATGTATGTATTTTATATGTGTATACACTATATAAAACTGTATATGTACACACATATATATATATATATATATATATATACACATACAGACATATTAGATAGACAATAATCCCCACATACAATAGGCAAAAATAAAAATATCACTATTGTATAAAGGGCCTGAATCAGAGATGGACACTATTTGGATGTTCCTGCAGTTGAGCGATATTTTGCTACTGCGCCTGCGGGAAAAGTCCAGGAATCTCTTACTGCGCACGCACAGACCCAATTGCATATGGCAGAGGTTCCCAAACTCTGTCTTCAAGGCACCCTAACGGTCCAGGGTTTAAGAATGACCATGCTTGGGCACAGGTGACTTAATTAGTACCTCAGTCTTTTGATTCAGCCATCTGTGCCCAACCATGGATAGCCTTAAAACCTGAACCGTTGGGGTGCCTTGAGGGCCGAGTTTGGGAACCTATAGCATACAGCATTGCTAACAATGGAGAAGGGGTTTGCTGTACCTGGGTGTATCAGGGTGGAGACTGGGAGGTGATCTAAAGTGATTGCAAAAAGGGTCCGTTTCATGAGCGTGTAATGGGAGTGTCTGGGAGCGCTGCTGCATTACCAATCATGAATCCAATGCATCAGTGGCCATGTTTAGTTGGATTAGAAGAGAGTAGCTAGAGTATACCCTAGGCTACTGCAAGTATTGATGGTTCGACTGATGCTGCGTTGATGTTGGAGTACTTACAATCTCCATCGCAGATGCACAGACCAAGGAGCCTGAAAGTGGGCGTCTCACCGCTCGTACACTGAGATTAGCATTTGCATATTCCTGCAACCGCCATTGAGAAAGTGACTGCAAGTGCAGCTGCATTACCAACAAGCCCACCGCATCCCTGAAATTATCTTTATGGCATACCGGATGCCGGATTATCATGCTAAAAGTAGGTTAGACTATGTCCATAAAGGAATGCCCATGGTCAGCAAACATATTCATGTAGGTTGTGATATTTAAATAATGGTTAAGGCTAATGAGTGCCAAGGACCCATTCCTGACATTATTGTTCCACTACTACCAGCCTGAACCGTTGACACAAGGCAGGATGGATCGGATCTATGGATTCATTTTGTTTATGCTAAATTCTGTCCCTGTCCCTGTTGAGATCCATCAGATCAGGCAACAACTTTTACATTTTTAGCTGCCCAGTTTTGGTGAGCCTGTGCCCACTGCAGTCTCAGTTCCCTGTTATTAGCTGACAGGAGTGGGACCCCGGGTGGTCTTCTGCTGTTGTAGCCCATGCACTTCATGGTGTGATGTGCTGTGCCAGAGAGGGCATTGGCGCCCCCCCCCCCATTTTTTAAATAGGGACATAGGATAATGCACCTGAAAAAGGGCCATGGCCTCATGGGGAAGAGATAGGGGAGGCCAGGAGATGCTGGTGATAAAAGAAGAGGAAGTTACAAGTAAAATGATAATAAACAGGAAATTTGACAGGTCCAAACAGCGCCCCCTGCCCTGCAGTGCCCTGTGCCATGGCACCGGTCACACTACCTTAGTTACAGCCCTGCTCTCTCATTAACAGATGTTTTAGCCCGCCATTCTCTGCAAACTTTTTTATGCATTGAGCTGGTGACAAATCATTGGCTGATTAGATATTTGCATTAACGAACAGGTGTACCATTATATATACTGTACATAAACCGTAATGTGAGCTTTTTTTTTTTTTACATTTGGGTGTCCTTTTAGACCTCTTTAAAATAAATAAAAGTTTGTTCATGCTAATCATACAGGTGAATGTATTTCCCTCTGTGCTAAGAATGCTGTTAATGTGTATGTATGATTACCTATATCCTCCTCATTCATAGACATCGGCAGTGATGAAGAGGATAGTGATAGAGAAGAGTCGCTTGCTTGTTCAGTCCTCACTATATCTCTCCCTCTATCAGAACAGCAGGTAAGTAGTGGCGTAACACATTCAGGTCCAATAGACTAGTGCACAAGTGGGGGCTTACAGATGCCCAGAATCCCCCAACTAGACTACACATAGGGGCTGATGTTATGCGCAAGTTCCTTTTGTCAATGAATCTTGCAATGTTAATCACTCCTCAGGCTCTGGAGCTGAGCGCAGAGTCACACACATCTCAGCTGCATCTCCCCTTGCGGCAGACTGGTGGTAATTGGCCATTCGCACATAGGATAAGTGTAGCGATGGTGTGTCTCAGTGACAGCTCTTGCACAAAGGATTGAGGGGGTCATTCAGACCCGCTCGTGAGCGCAGGACGCTCGCATGTGGGTCGATGTTGCCCCACTGCGCATTCGCACGATGGAGGGAGCTGCGTCGTGCGCATGCGCGAGACCCGGATAGCGACGGGCTCTCCGTCGCTCCGGGTCTCGCACCAAAGGGGGCGTGCTGTCGATGTTGATTGACAGCACGCCCCCTTTGGTGGGTGTGCCGGGGGCGTGGCTGCCAGACGGAGGCGTTCCCATGGGTACGCCTACCATCTGAAACCGGCCCCACTGACATCACTAGTGATGTCAGTGGGAGTGATTTTGGCTCTGATAGAGCCAAAATCACTCCAGGGCTTGCGGCAGCGAGACCCTACCGCAGGGTCTCCGTCGCAAGCCCGATGGCTCAAGACCATCGCGACCATCATCATGGACGCTCGCATAAGCTGTGGGTGGTCACCCACAGCTATGCGAGCGTCCAGGAGGACACTCCATTTTCATGGAGGAGGGTCCTGATTCAGAGCGAGCACTCTGGTCAGAGCGTTCGGCTCTGAATCAGGCCCTGAGCTGGTACATGTGCACCCTGATAGTTATGATGGCTATGTAACCAAGCTTATGGATAGGAGTGTTGTATTTGCATAAATGTTTACACAGGGCCGGAACTAGGTTTGTACAAGTGGTGCCATCACCCAGGATGGGTGCAGGTCCTTGGAGGAGGCACCTTTGCTGCCCCACTACCTCTGCATTTGGCTTGCAGGATGCCTGGAATGGTACCCTGCAGCCAGTATCGCTGTTGCAGAGCTGCCCAGAACATCATTTGGATGCTCCAGGCACGCAACCTTCAGCTTGTACAGCTGTCCGGGGTGTCCTAAAACCGCTCCAGGTAGTACTGTATTCCCAGTCCTGGGGGCCACGCCCCCTCCCTGTGATGTCATTATGTCATGTGTTGAGGGGGCAGAGTTGGCACAGGGCGCAATGCCACCCTGCTCAAGCACACTGCATACAAATTTGCATGTGGGGGAATATGTTATTTTTGCAATATATATTGTATGCAGTATTTGAATGTGGGTCCATAACAGTTGAGATCCACACTGAAAACTGTCTTGACCACTTAGAATTCTGTAGGTCAGCCAAAACAATATAGTATACTACTGTTGTTAGCCCTGATTTACTTGTAAAATCCCACGAGCATATTTAAAAATGACACTGAGACGACAGCGATTGTCAGATCTCAGAAGTTGAAATATCTGCGGACAGAGAATCTGTGTTGAGCAGCTAACTCTGATGTTGTTGCCATGGTGACAGGAGACATCAGGAGGAAGTCTTCTGTTCTTCTGGGTTTTTCTAAGCCCTGATTTCCTAATCCCCAAGTTTACACAGCAGTGCAGGTTTTCAGGATCTCCATAGAGCATGAGTGAAAACTGAATAACATTTCCTCATGTACAGAGCATATCTACTGATATTCCTCATAAAAAAATTGGTTTATTATTATATGCATTAGGTCATGCCAGATCCACCGAAATCATATCTATTTGAGGTCAAACTTGGGTGCCAAAAATCAGGAGACTGTACTTGTGAAATTGGGGCTGTTGGCAGGTATGACTGAGGTCTCTGAAATCGCAACCTTCGATAAAGACTGATTGTCATAACCAATTTAAATTATAAGAAATGTTGAGGAACAAATTAAAATTTGCTGTGGTAAATTTGGAGCATCCAGGAAAAAAAACAGGATATATAGGATCCCTGAGGTGGCCATAATATATGTAGTGAACCACTACAGATCCTGGCACTGTTATTTATTAGGATTTTTGGATTAAGTACCTGCTGCAAATAATTGATAGGGTCCAGTTAAACCCAATAAGATCACTGTGATCCCAAAAAAACTATATTATAAACAATAATTACTGCGCTGGTACCAAAAATACATATGGTAAAACATAGTGCTCTCTATTATTAGGCAGGAGGCTTGTTTATCATACCAAATATAGGTTTATTAATTATACACATAAAAAGTACATATTTAAAAATGGGGAATAAAATATCAGAATAATTGTTACACAAAATTACACAATAGCAACAATAATCTCATACAACAAGTACCCAATAAGGTGATCTCTGAGAAATGTGCAAAAATTGTACAAGTAAATGTCCAAAACAATGTATCACTGTAAGTGGCTGATAATTTAGTTGAAACATCCGCTACATATAGTTCATGTAACTAATTTATTACCTGTAGCAATACTTTACTTAAACTGTTTCAAGTTTCATTCAGCAGATAAAATCACCGGTCAAGGTATAGCAGTGAAAACATAAGGAAATAGGGTCCCAGTGCACACAGTGTTAGTGTTATCCAATATCACTTGTATTCAATCGGTGCCTCCTTAGTAATATAGATCCTTAATATTCACCCGTCAGTTGAAGGAGACAGTGTATTGGTACAGCGTGGTCATGCTGCGAGGGATCCCGATACCAAGGTACCCGTACCTGCAAGATACCGTCAGCTGGAGGGTAGCGTGGTCAAGCTGCGGGGGCTCCCGATAACAAGGATTCCTGTGCCTGCAAGATGATATATAGGGGGTTCCAGGACAAACAACATAATGACACCTGCAGTCCCAAAATGTACAGCACACTGTCTCTTGGGGATGCAGAACATATAGCACACTGTCACATGGGATTGTGTGCCTGTGTTATATAAGCACCCCATCTCAGGGTTCTAGGATGGTACACTGACCCTTGTGGTCCCAGAACATACAGCACACTGTCACATGGGATTGTGTGCCTGTGTTATATAAACACCCCATCTCAGGGTTCTAGGATGGTACACTGACCCTTGTGGTCCCAGAACATACAGCACGCTGGGGTAGATGTACTAAGGCTTGGAGAGAGAAAACGTGGAGAGAGATAAAGTAGCAACCAATCAGCTCCTAACTGTCACGTTACAGGCTATGTTTGAAAAATGATAGGAGATGATTGGTTGGTATTTTATCTCTCTCCAAGGCTTAGTACATCTTCCCCACTGTCTCTTGGGTCTGCAGGTCAAATGGCACACTGTACTGTATAACACCTTCTAAAGAGGATGGGTGGAGAAGTTGCCCAGCAACTAATCAGATTCTACCTATCTTTTTATAGAATGTACTAAGTAAATGCTACGAAGAAGCTGATTGGTTGCTATGGGAATTTTTTCAGCTTGTCCTCTATATAAGTGTTTGATACATCTTTCCCGCTGGTATCTGGTATCATGGGATGCCAGAACCTACAGCACACTGTATCATGAGGTCCCAGAACATACAGCACACTGTAACATGAGGTCCCAGAACATACAATACACTGTCTCCCGGGATGCCAGAACCTACAGCACACTGTAACATGAGGTCCCAGAACATACAGCACACTGTCTCCTGGGATGCCAGAACCTACAGCACACTGTAACATGAGGTCCCAGAACATACAGCACACTGTCTCCTGGGATGCCAGAACATACAGCACACTGTAACATGAGGTCCCAAAACATACAATACACTGTCTCCTGGGATGCCAGAACATACAGCACACTGTAACATGAGGTCCCAGAGCATACAATACACTGTCTCCTGGGATGCCAGAACATACAGCACACTGTAACATGAGGTCCCAGAACATACAATACACTGTCTCCTGGGATGCCAGAACATACAGCACACTGTAACATGAGGTCCCGGAACATACAATACTCTGTCTCCTGGGATGCTAGAACATACAGCTCACTGTATCATGAGGTCCCAGAACACACAATACACTGTCTCCTGGGATGCCAGAACCTACAGCACACTGTATCATGAGCTCCCAGAACATACAGCACACTGTCTCCTGGGATGCCAGAACATACAGCACACTGTATCATGAGGTCCCAGAACATACAATACACTGTCTCCTGGGATGCTAGAACATACAGCACACTGTATCATGAGGTCCCAGAACACACAATACACTGGGTTCTATTTATTAACATTATTTTGACTAAAATAAAGTGAAAAAGGGTGTTTTCACACCCTATTCACATTATTTTAGTATCACCTATAGTTATTACAGGGCAATTGGAGTAGAATTCGTAAAATTCTACTCCAACCCCTAAGTATCACTTATTTTTAGTAAAGCAGATTGCATTTCCCATCATTGTAATGGGAAATGTGATCTGACCTGAGTTACTAAAAATAAAATGTGAAAAAATATCGGGGAAAGCCCTGTGATAACGCCACCTGGAGGTGGCGTTATCCAGGGTCTCCCCCGGTTACCGGCCTCCTACTCTGCTCTAACGGGGAGAGCAGAGCCTGGAGTCGGTCCCAGTAATCAGCTATGTGGTCTAAACAGACCGCAAGCTGAGTACTGTAAAAAAAAAAAAAAAAAAAAAGTAAAAAAAAAAATTTTACTTACCTGACTCCAGGGATCGGTGATCGGGCCTCCGGTGATGACTTCCCTCCGGTCAGCTGGTCTCCCATAGTGCACTGCTGCCCGGTCATCAGGTGATCGGGTCCCAGTGCAGTATGGGAGATCACCTGACCGGAGGCATGGAGAACATCACCCGAGGCCCGGAACATGCAGGTAAGTGTAATTAAAGGAGAGGGGGGTCGCGGGGGCGGTGGGGGAGTTGTGGGGGGTCCGCGGGGCGGGCCTTAGCGCCTTTTAGCAGTGGCGACCGGTTGGCGCATGCGCGGGCACTTAGTCACGGTATTTCTTGCGAAAATACCGTGATAAGGCTCCGAAGGGGATTCGCAGGAACAGAGCTTTATCGCAAGCTCTGTCCCTGCAAGGGATTTGTAGTAAATCCCTGTGATATTGCCTGAATTCGCAATGCAAATTCAGTCATTAATATCACACTACAATCTGCATTCAAGATGCAGATTGTAGTAAATAGAGCCCACTGTCTCCTGGGATGCCAGAAACTACAGCTCACTGTAACATGAGGTCCCAGATCATACAATACACTGTATCATGAAGTCCCAGAACATACAATACACTGTCTCCTGGGATGCCAGTACCTACAGCACACTGTACCATGAGGTCCCAGAACATACAATACATTGTCTCCTGGGATGCCAAAACATACAGCACACTGTACCATGAGGTCCCAGAACATACAATACACTGTATCATGAGGTCCCAGAACATACAGCACACTGTCTCCTGGGATGTCAGAACATACAGCACACTGTATTATGAGGTCCCAGAACATACAATACACTGTCTCCTGGGATGCCAGAACATACAGCACACTGTATCATGAGGTCCCAGAACATACAATACACTGTATCATGATGTCCCAGAACATACAATACACTGTCTCCTGGGATGCCAGAACATACAGCACACTGTATCAGGAGGTCCCAGATCATACAGCACACTGTATCATAAGGTCCCAGGACATACAATACACTATATCATGAGGTCCCAGAATATACAATACACTGTCTCCTGGGATGCTAGAACATACAGCACACTGTATCATGAGGTCCCAGAACATACAGCACACTGTATCATGAGGTCCCAGAACATACAATACACTGTCTCCTGGGATGCCAGAACATACAGCTCACTGTATCATGAGGTCCCAGATCACATTTCTGTAATTGATGCCTTGGTTTCTATCTCCCTTATAGAGCAGCACACTGCGTGCGTACCAGAGCTGTCTGCAGAGATTCCTGGACTCCAGCACAGAGAGTAAGTTGTGTCTTAGATGTTGGTTTCCAAATCCAGAAATAATTTTCAAAGTCTAAAATCTCCACTCGGACCTGCTCTGTACACCTCATGCTGGGCAGGTGCGCCTATGTTTTAACAGTGGGTGATGGTGGCATTTAAACGGAACTTTACCCAGACAAAGAAGCTGAGGGAGGGTGTTTTTTGTACAGTACATAAAACAGGGCGCCTTGTTTTGTGGAGCAGGACAGAAACAGGTTTATTGAAGTCAGATATATATGGGTGAAGATGGAGCACTTCTGGGGCACTCTGCAAAAATGACGCAACTTTTGACGATCTTCAGTTCTTGTGCCGCACTTTTGATGGGACGCATTTTGCACCAGTCACACTTTGGCAGAGAAACACATTTTAGACACACTTAAAGCGACGTAATACAAAACTTCACCCGCTCAGTACCATTCTGATCTAGCACACTGGATGGAGATAGCTCCAAGAGGTAGGAGGTTGGACTCTGATATGACAGTTACGCTCTGGAGATTTGACCCCTCTCCGCTCACCTAGGTGCACCTCTAGGCTGTATAGGCCCAAGAGCAGGTGTAACCCTTTCAGCAAAGATGTACGTGGTACACAATGGGTGCTGTATACTTCACTAGATCAGAAAATCTGAGAATGCACATTTTTTCATTTGAAAGTCACTTTTATTAGTAATGAAGTGTAAATCCTGACATTTAGTGTCTTTTGGATGTTTTTCTAAACTAAAATTAAGTTTTCAACTTTGCAGATGTCCCTTTTTTCCAGAACATGGTCTCTTTTTGCTTTGTTATGACTGCATTGTAATGGGATATCAGTGGTATTGATTGCAATTGCTAATAGGCAACCAGTGTATACGATGGGTTTTGTGTCATTCATTTGCCATTTAAATGATTTGTAACTTTACTGTTCTTACCTCTCTGTATAGTTAATTTTGTGTATTAAATTAATTTCAATCTGGGGGGCACTGGTGGGGTGTAGGATAATGGCATAATGGGACAGGTAAATATGTGCAACTTCATGTATCCTCTTCTTTACATTTAAAAACAGACTGAACCCCTTACCCTGCATGACTCCCTGACATCACCCCTGAGATTACTACCTCTATTTTTAATATAATCCTAAACTTCTGTCTTTTCAAGCTTGCCACACACAGACATATCGGGTCAGCTGAGTTGGTCAGCAGTTGTTTGGCCAGACATTTGATTATTTCTATCCAACCCCTACCCCAAGATATCCCACTGATCAATCACATGCTCAATAGAACTGATTAGATGGATCATAGAGGAAATAACCAATGATTGCCATGTAGAAGCGCCCTATACATTATCACACAGTCATTTGATCACCTGATCAACAAGCAGATTGCACTGTGTGTGGTATAAATCCCAGCATGGACAACATAGTATGTAAAAGCTCTGTGACACAATTATGGCTAAAAAGCTTCTGAATTTCAGCAACTTGCATTAGTACCACGAAACGGCAGCGTTAAAGTCAAGCAAGTTCCCCAAAATGTGTTCCAGGTTGTAGCAATAAAAATTGGCATCTGACTGTATGCATCTCTTTGTATCAGTCTAAGGGGTCTATTTACTAAGCAGTGTTAGGAGACAGAGTGAAAAGTGATAAAGTGCCAGCCAATCAGCTCCTAACTGTCATCTTTCAAACACAGCCTGTGTGATGGCAGTTAGGAGCTGATTGGCTGGCACCTTATCACTTTTCACTATGTCTCCTAACACTGCTTAGTAAATAGACCCCTATCTACCACCTGCATCTGAACCACCCTGTCTGTATATCTCTCAGCAGCAGCGGGAATGCAGGACACATTTCCTCAGGAATCAGAGGACACGATTTTGTCTGTCTGCAACAAGCAGGAAATTGTACATCTTAGACAGTAAGTATTATCAATGGGGGGAGGGAGGAATCAAAAAAACAAGACAGTGACAGATCTGCCCCAGGGGCCTGTGTAAGGAGCGGATAAGCTGCACTTGTATCAGCACAAAGGCATACAGTAGTTGAGGAGTCAGCAGCAAGATAACTCTAAAAGGAAAAAGTGCCACGAGGAAGGGAGAACAATACTGAGTATTCCCACTCCCGTATAGAATCCATGTGATTCTCCGCTTGTAGTTTTCCATAGCCACACATGTTATAATCAACTAGAATGACGATGAAGTATTTGTCTAGACAACTATGGGGTCTATATACTAAGGCTTGAACGGAAATAAAATACCAACCAACCAGATCCTGTCATTTTTCAAATGCAGCCTGTGACATGGCAGTTAGGAGCTGATTGGCTGGTACCTTATCTCTGTTCACTTTATCTCCATTCAAGGCTTAGTAAATAGATCCTTATGTACCTGGAATTATAACACTGGTGACAATTGCAGCCTCTGTGAATTCACCAACAGCCACAGATAAAAGTGGGTACACACCTAGCAGATATATCTGTAGATGATGGTCGTTCATATACTTAAAATTTAAAAATTAGCGATTGAGATAAAAGCATCATAATAATCATCCAAACATCTATTAGACATAATAAAAATAACTGTTCTGTTCAGATACAAGTGTTTGTAGGAAGAAATCTACATATTTAGATAGATTTGACATGAGAGACCCTATCCCCGACACTATGGGTTTTTAAAATGTTATATCTTTTAAATACACATTGTTTTATAAACATACTTACACTTTTATATTAATTTTAGCATAATAAAAATCAAATTAATTCTGATTCAGGAACATGTGCTTAATGCCAAAATCCTGACTAACTTCCGGTTCTGGACGTCCATTTTTAATCCTTTTGCTAATAAAGTTTAGTATAAATACAAGCATTGGAAGCATCTCCCCCATCCTTGAAAAAGGACCAGAAGTGGTCCGAAACGCGTTGGAGAATGAAGGAGAGTGGACTGCCAAGAGACCAGACCCAGCGGTACATCCACCGCTAACTACGTGAAGCAGCCGGCATCTGACGTCATCTCCCAGTGCCACGGCTATTAGACCTGCCGGGACGCACTGAAAGAATAAGCTATCCCCTGGAAAAGAACCAAAGGAATACCACCTGTGGTAAGGTAGGGACAGTTAAGACGGACACCGACACCACTTACTGTACTATTGCAGTATACATCGGCACTGTATCAGTGCTGCGGCCACTGTTCCCACGCTAGTCTAAAAAGACTATAAACATTTAACCTATCATATTACGATTTTTATTATTTCTAATATATGTTTGGAATATTATTTATGCTTTTATCTCAAGCTCTCATTTTTACATTTTAAGTATTTATTCTACATTGAGCTGCTATTTAAACCAAGCGCAGGATATTTTAAATTTGTTCTTAACCTGTTATTTCATTATATGTGCACTGCTGCTATGACACACATATCACGATACACGTAACTGCAGAAGAGAGAATGTGGCAGACATATTCTCAACTTCAAAAAACAATATAGAACCAGAGCTTGAAGAAGAACGCTTCTGTAACCAGTTCCTCAAGCTAGAAAATTACTATATACAGGAGACGAAACCATGGTGGGAAGTGACCACCCTCTCCAAAAACCTAGAGCAGGGTTTAATCCCAAAAGGGTTAAGGATGTTTAAGAACCCAACTTTTGAACCAAACAAGATAGATTTTAAAAAAAAGATGGAACTAAATTCTAGACACGTTCTAGGGATCTAATCAGTTTACTTATCGAAGATCGAAAATCTTCACTAAAGAATATTAATGAAAAAATTAATGAAAAAAAGGACAGCTAGAACAAAAGTTGAACCCTTGCACACAATGGAGGACTATAGGAATCTCATGGACATGACGAATAAAAAAAAAATTGAGAAACTGGAAGAAAATATAATCCAACAAAAGAAAAGACCTTGAAGAAAAAGAAAAACTCACAAAAACAATCAACAAAAAAAAGATATCCGAAGACCAATACGAGTGTAAAGGGCATCCATACTGGGAAAAGAAAAATAATAATCAATACCAGAGAGGATGCAACAATAAGAGAGAAAGAGAAACCACTTCTGAAACAACGCCCAGAAACATCGGGAGAACAAAGAAATTACAAACCGTACATTTGGAAGAATTTCTCTTTTAACAAGCCGAATTCATATAAACTAATTAGACAATTGTATCAACAGGGTACTCATGTAGCAATAGAAGAAGAGCAAAGCGATTACAAAACACTACTCAACAATATAGAAGAAAAGAAAGATCAGAAAAGAACTAAAAAAAGAAACTATGTAGAAGAAATAGACAGTGATGACAACATAGATGAAGAAGATTTTTTAGATGTGATACCTCCAGGCCATACATGCTCCACACACAAAAGAAGAACAGTACAATACACGTAAGAGAGGGACACAAGGAGGTACAAGGAAGAAGAATAGAACGACAGTAGAAAACAGAAAAGAAGACTTGAAGCTGTTTTCAATCTGAGCAAAAAGGAAGTTACAACAAATCAAATCAATGTATTAAGGAAAGGCTTGAAATGTGCCCCCCAATCAGGATTAAATTAATGCAATCTATATATTGACACCCATAAATTTATTAGAAAAGTATGCTTAAAGAAATATTTCCTTAAAGCCCCAGTGACCAAGAAATCAATATCGACATCTAGGCAATACGTACATACAAATGACAAACCCACATCGACCTTTTACCTCACGCACATTAAAGGACCTGACATCACCACCTTCCAACGTTTGGTAGAGGAAGAAATCTCAAAACTCCCAGACAAACCAATACCCTTGAATTTCACGAAGGAAGAAAAACTAAGCTTGAAAGAACTAAAGAAGATAACATAATCGTAAATAAAATCCGCAGGCAAGGGTGGAGGAGTGCTTATTATGGATGTGCAGGATTACAAAAAAGAAGCCACTAACTTAAAGCACATCCACTAGCAGATCTGAAAACGACTGCATGATTACGACATTGTATTACGGCAATTCTATTACCAGATGCATACGGATATGTATTATAGTGGGCATACACTATACAATTATCTGTCAGATATCTGTCCAATCTGGCTGGTTGGAATGAAAACCTGGTAATGTATGAGAGCAAATGACAAGCGACCATTTGCTCACAAACACTGGAAAATAGCCAGAAATGGTCGTTTAGACAAATTGGTTAAAACACACGAATTTAACCAATTTTTGAACAATTGTTTTTTGTCCGTTTTCCAGTGTTTAAGACCATATGATCGACTGACATTTGCTCGCATACATTACCAGGTTTTCCTTCCAACCCGCCAGATTGGACAGATATCTGACAGATAATTGCATAGTATATGCCCAGCATTAGGTATATGTCAGGGAAACACAGTAGCATATGGACGAAACCATAAGACCTATTTATTCATATTGTTCTCCCATGCACAGTATGGAAATGCATATTGTTTATTTATTGTTTATAAAAATGCATATTTTCTGAGAAAGGACGTAGTGTCCATTTTGCCTGAAGAGTGTTTTCAAACAAATGCACTATTAATCATCTAGCTAAACACACATCTATTGTTCATTTTACAAAAGAACAGGGTTTACTTTCCACCCCATTAATGGAGATCTGTGACACCATGTGCTTATTTTTATGTGAAAGTACATTGCAGAATGCACAAGAAAAAGGCATTCCCCCATCTTTGGGAGTGCACCATTTGGCATGTTCTGCTGAGAGGAGCAGGGGCGCTGATCCCTAAACGCAGGCTTGTGCAACTTATTATATGTCATAAAACTAGAATTAGTTTTGGTGGACAAGATATTGAAATGATAACTGAGCATTTAAAGGCATCCCTTGTCCGCGCTCAGTCGTGGAGCATTTCTCCCAGTAAAGTCTTACCCTGTACAAGGGCCTGAATGTGGCCTAAGTCTACAATATCAATTAAATATTTTGCATCTTTCAGGATCAAACTTTTCTCTGTATTCATAGTATGGCAGGGCCAACGTGGCTGTCCTGTGCATTTAAGATAGGTCATTGTTACCTTCTCTCTATCAGAGCTGTATCCACAGGAAATGCAAGAGCTAAAAGTGATATCCACCTTAAATGTCTGCATTGAGAACCTGCTGTTCAGCACAACCCTGCACCATGAAATGTTACTATCTGATTTCCAGAGCACATGTCTTAAACTGGGTACACACTGACATATATATTGGACAATCAGTTGATCGGCCAATATATCTGGTGCTCGTCGGCCAGTGTGTAACAGCGATGTGTCTGTGAACAACGACGTCCACAGATATATCGCATCGGCTGTGCTGCACAGCCAATGTACAGAATATCTGCTGACATATCTGTCCATCGGCAAGTGTGTACGGGTGGTCTGCAGACACATGCAGCGGCAGCCATGGGGAGGGAGGACCGCGGCTGGTGATGATGATGGTTGTTCAGTGTATACTGTAAGAACAACCAGGTTAACAACAAATTTAAAATGTCCTGCGCTTGGTGTAAATAGCAGCTCAATATAGAATAAATACATAACATCTAAAAATGAGCTCGTATTCTTTTCTCGTGAGGATTTCTATTTCCAGGCCTTCATCCAATTGATTTTGTAAGGTCTTTGTTTAATGTAATGTATGTTTGAGTATCTGAGAGTAGTGGCACACATCCACTAGACGATTTTTTTGAGTGTTTGAACAATAACGATATCGTTCATAAGTCATTTAAAAATCGGTTGCAAATCGTGCATAAAAATGTCTTAAACAACCAGCGATGCGATTTTACTTTTACGTAAAATGTGTCCAACTCTACATAGTTGTTGATGTAAGAGAAAATTTCATGCACTTTACAGGCATTAGATTGGAAACAGCACTCCTCCTGTCTTGGTTAATTTCCGTATTAACTAGTAATGTGTAATTAAATTCCTTTTTATTCAGCTACTCTCAAATCTAACCCTGAATTGTAACATAATTCTGTACGGGATACTGTACTGTACAGAATAATGCACGATAGCCCTGCAACTCCCTGGCTGCTGAGGAACTGCCAATATGTTCTGCCAGCCAGAACAACGGACATTAACACAGATGCTAGAACTGGGAACCACAGTAGGGTACTCTAGATCATTGTAGTTGTGAGATGAAAGGAATGAGCTGCTGCCGAGCCACTTGAGTCGACAGAAGTTTGATAACTGTTCAACTTTTCAATAATACACAACAGAACTTTTTTATTGTTTCATAAGATCTCTCTCTATTAAAGCCGCGTGTTAAAATGAGCTGACAAAGTGCACAGGTGTATGGAGCTTTCAGCAGATCCCAGCAGGAGCATCTTCTCTCTCTGTAAACCGGCAGCTTTCTTCTCAGTGTGGAGCGTGTATCCGGAATACCCAATAATTAGGGAATGTGTGAGTGAAGGATCAGAGTGATTGATCTGTGTTTTTCCCTCACTGTCTTTCTTGAGTTTGTTGTTTATTGCTTCATTTTAAAAAAATTGCATATTTTCGCTTTAACGTACAACTCTATATCAGGCCCATAGTTACAAACATGGAAGTATATTATTAGGTCCCTAATTTGCATGACACATTGGGTTGTATGGGCATATCCTGCATATCAATTACCTGCAGTAATCAAAGAAAACAAAGAAACTACAAAGTATGGACAGCTATCCTGCTATCCTGAAAGTGCTATAATCCCCACACACAGGGCAGATCAGTTATTCAGCATGACAGACAGACATCCAGCATTGGGGGAGATTGGCCATGGGGAAGACTGGGTTGAACACTGGATCTCCATTTGGTAGAATTGAATAAGATACCCAACAAAAATGGATCCACTAATAGATGTCATGGTGGATAAAACAAGCTCTAAGCACTTCATTTTGCATAATGTGTGTGTGCACTAAAACTGAACTAATATGTGTTTAGATTTGTGCAAAATCTGGTTAGTTAATGTTCCTCATTCATACTGTATATAGTATAAAGTCATTGGCCAAGCAAATAGCAACAAGTACCCATTAACTTCGCAATCTACCTATATCTGCCTCATGTCTGATTAGGTAGATCTTGGTAACTTGATCCTGCTGGTGTGCTCATATTGTCCACACATTGAGTAATGCTGGGTACACACTTGCCGATATATCGGCCATTGAATTGAACGGATGATCTATCATGTGCGCATCGGCAGTGTGTACAGAGGAACAACGTTGTACACAGACATATCACGTTGGCTGTGCTGCACAGCTGATGCCCAATATATCTGCAGATATAGTGGTGCTTCGTGCTGTGTGTATGGGCGGTCAGCTGACTGCTTGTACACTTGCTGCAGAGGCACCGGTGACTGACAGCTCAACTGGGCGGGCACATTTAAATGCCTGCCCAGTTGTGACGTCAGTCAGTACACATCAGGCCGATGGTTGGTAAGTGTGTATGTACATACCATTTGTCAGATAGAACGGCGGGTTAGCCTAATGGCCAATCAGTCGTCCTAGTGTGTACCCAGCTTAAGTTGCCAGCAGGACAAAATGAACAGTAGTCCAAAACAGCCCACTAATGCTCTGGCACAGAGGCTCCAGAATTGCTAGATTGCCATCCAGACCTGACTAGACCCATCTTATTAAGCATTTTATTTTATTATAAACATATGTGGCAAAGTGAGTGACTTACCATATGTGTTTGGCAAGGGAGTCTTCTCTCACAGCTAGCAGGCTCCAGGATGTGGCTGTAACAAGGCCTTAGGCAGGAGAAAGCGCACCCCTATTTTAATCACCTTAATCTAGATGAGGTGTGAGACTCAGGGGGAAGAAGACATGGGTTTGACACTTGTCAGTCAGGCTAGATTTGGGGAGGAGCTTAGAGTGTAAAGGCTCGAGTTACCTATGAACGGGGTGATTAATGCTGGACAAGCTGGCTGACCTGTTAGAGAGTAGAATTATGTTAGATTGCTGATAAATATTTTTTGGCATAAAACAAATAAACAGAAGCTTATATATGAGAAATTCATTGTGAGTGCTATCTCAGAGGTGTCAGTGCCAAACATTACCTACAGTTTACTTGTAGTCTACATCAGTGACGTGTGGTGAGGTCAATGGCTGGGGAGGCACACATGTATAAAAACACAGTTTTTATATCAAAACTCTGAAGCATGACAGGAAGTATGATAGGGGAGGGAGTATGACAGGGGAGGCTCTGCCTCCCCTGCCTACTCTGCACATCTGCACTGGTCTGCATCCTAATTAAATTAATTACTAATACATTTTATATATTTAACACTTGAAAAGTTAGTGAGACTTTAGATACTATAAAGGGATATAGGGATCTATTTATTAAACGGAGAAGATCTCTTAATTTCAGCATTCCACCTATTAGTCGCGCCCCGAAAGGTGCGATGGCCATCGCCAGGTATTGCTGGCGCTGCCTATCGCAGGAACTGTCCTGCAACAGCTTCCCCATTCAAAGCAATTTAGCACAAATTTAAGAAGGACACGGTGGTACCTGCACCATCAGCTGTCATATGCTATTGCCATCCTGAGAGGTGGAAGAGAAAAATGCTTTATTATTCATAGAAAACATCTTTCTATTTTTGAAAAATAATTCTTTTTTTTTTTTTTCCGCAATGACTTTTGGGGCTATTTTATATAAATACCCTATAACCTAGTATTATTACCATAACCATACTGTAAAATGATCTACATTGTCAACTTTAGTGTTTCCTTATCAAAAATATTAAGAGATATTTATTTTAGAATTATTTGATTACCGGACAATTTGAAGGCTTAGATCTAGAGCTAGTACCCAGAAATAATTAGAGACAGACAGGTTTTAGGACCCTGCACAAATCCATACTTCTCAGTTCGGGATTAAAATGTGATGATGACACGCATTTAATCCCAGTACAATATCAGGGCAGACAGTGCTGAGCCCTAGGCCCCGCTGTCTTGGGCAACATGCCTTTATCTTAAGGAACAATTACGCTGAGTGGATGTGAAAGTATTTGAGGTTACTATGGTGACATCTGGGCTTTCTTCCAAAGACAGAATAGGGGAATAAAGGTACTGCTTGGTGCCTCACTGTGAAGCAACAGGTTTGGGTAATTCAGACTAAGCTTTCAGCAGTTCAAAAGGAATACAAAAACATTACTCCTTTTTGTCTTGTCACATAACTTAAATATCAAAAATCCTGATATATAAATTAAGTATTTAAAATTAGCGAATTTCTAACTTTTTTTTCACAGTGTAAAAACAATTGTAGAACTGTCCCGTATGAAGCAGTTACCTTACCGTAGACAGAGCAGACTTTAACGATCCAAAATATTGTTTCCCTTTTTAACAAAAAGTCTTGTGCTACCCTCTATTAGATTATAGCAATCAGGACAACATTAGCTCCGATATATACCACCGGAAAGACGTGGTCAAATCCTCACCCCACGACAGTAATACGCCAGAGTGGTGAAAGACATAGTTGTATAGTATGGATCTGGACTATGCTGTAAATGGCAAGAAAACCACATATAGGTCAAGCGGTTTAACTATTACGTTACACTCACATAGAGGAAGACAGAAGAAAAATAGAAGATTTGCAGGCTGCTTCCCCACCTAAATAGACTCGCGCTAGAGCAGTGTTTCCAAACCACAGTCCTCAAGGCTCACGTACAATCCAGGTTTTAAGGATAGCCATACTTGAGCACAGGGGACTTAATTAGTACCTCAGTCATTTTGCTTTATTCGTCTGTGATCAAGCATGGATATCACTAAAATTGGGACTGTTAGCGTGCCTTGAGGACTGAGGTTGGGAAACACTACGCTAGGGCTACGCATGAGGACTTGTCGGTGAATATTTGCATGATTAATCAACCAGAAAAACATAAACTAAGTGCAGAAGTCATAAAACATATGCTAAGGAGAGTGTGTAAATTGTAACCAGATATACACTATACCAGAAGCCAGCAAGACTTACAAGGATTTGTTTTGAAACAGTTAGTACAGAACAGAGAGTCAGTAAGTAAATAATAACACACCTGAGCTGGTTCAAGCCCTCCTTTGGCTCTCCTTCCCCTTCAGAGCCCAATTCAAGGTTCTTACAATCACTTACAAAGCCCTCGCCCACAGTGGTAGGGTATTTGGAGCCCAGGGTAAAATAAAAAATGTAGATCCCCCTCCCCCCTCATATGCGCACACGCAGGAAAATGGGCGTGGTCACATGCCACAAGGGCATGACCACTGAAAAATGGGGCGTGTCAACATAACATGCACCCCTTTCTCGTCACTCTGGGAACATTCCTTTCCATTACATATGCACTTTAATGCCCCGAGTGGTAGTGCCCCTCTTGCAATGCCCACTGTAGTTGTGCCTCTTATGCAATGTCTCCAGTATTTGTGCCCTTTATACAGTGCCCCAGTAGTGCACCCTTATACAGTGCCTCCAGTAGTGCACCCTTATACAGTGCCCCCAGTAGTGCACCCTCATACTGTGCCCCCCTAGGCAGTGCCCCCAGTAGTGGTCCCCCTTATGCAGGCCCCCAATAGTGTCCCTTATACAGTACCCCCAGTATGCAGTGCCCCCAGTAGTGGTCCCTCTTATGCAGGCCCCAGTAGTGCCCCTTATACAGTACCCCCAGTAGTGGTCCCCCTTATACAGGACCTCAGTTGTGGCCCCCTTAATGCAGGCCCCCAGTTGTGACCCTTATACAGTGCCCTCAGTAGTGGTCCCCCTTATGCAGGCCCCCAGTAGTGGTCCCCCTTATGCAGGCCCCCAATAGTGTGCCATTTACAGTGCCCCCAGTAGTGATCCCCCTTGTTCAGTGCCCCCGTAGTGGTCCTCCCTATTCAGTGCTCCCAGCCAGTAGTGCAAAACAGACAAAGACATGACATACACACACAAAACACTCACTGACTTACCAGAATCCCCGCGCCTGCCGCTGTCTGCTCCTCCATCCTCCTGCACGGCCCTGCTTGGTACTATGGGAGAGACGTGATGATGGCTCTCCCTTCACACACTGCAGGAGCCAGAAGGCAGAGCTCATGAGTGAGCTCCAGCATGGCTCTGGCAGTCGGTGCAGCAGCCAATGAGAGTCTGTCTGACTGTCTTGGCTGCTGAAACACACACATCACCGCCAGTGCCGGCGGCGATGTGTGTGTAACTGCGTAGTGTGGACCGCACTCACTACAGTCTGCATTACACTGAGTGACCAGGGCGGGCCTGTACCATGGCCGGCGGCAACCCTCTGCGCCGCCGGTCCCACGGCGCTCAGCACGAGCCCCGGTGGCCTTGCCCTAGTTACGCCACTGCTCACCCATTCCTCTCCCATTTACATATCTGACCTCATCTCCCTTCACACTCGTGCCCATCCACTTCGCTCATAAAATGCACGTCGCCTCTCCTGCCAACTGATTACTTCCTCTCACTCCTGCCTTCCAAGATTTTGCCCGTGCTGCTCCCTATCTCTGGAACTCTCACCCTCTCCCCATCAGACTCTCCACCTCTCTACAAATCTTAAAATGGGCTTTTAAAACCCACTATTTCATCAAAGCCTTCCAGCTCTCATCCTAACCTGCTGCTACTGGTTCTTTCCTCCCTGTCTACCCCATTTGTATCATGCCCTGTCCCTTTTGAATGTAAGCTCTTACGAGCTGGGCCCTCTACCCTCTTGAGCTTCTCCTTACTTATACTGGCATTAATTACACACTCAGGCACTTAACACTTGGTTGCTTACGCCCTGTTGCTTATATGAGTATTATGATCGCTATACCAGCAATGTGTATAAACCGTGTCCTTGTCTCTGGTTGCTTTTTTCATTTATTTGTCTATGTACTTTGTAAGGCGCTGTGGAAGATTTGCTGTGCCATATTAATAAAGAATAATAATAATAATTAATAATAATAAAGCACCTCTCAGTTAGAAATCATGTCCTCAAAAAAAAGTCACATCTAATGGGAAAAACAGGAGAAGCTATCAAAATGGGCATACGCTATACTTTCACAACACAAAGAGAAGCAATTAGTCACTAAAGTATATCATATTTGAAACTTTAATTCATAATATAAAAATTGAGCTATTAATCATAATGCAATGCTCTGTAAATCATATAATCTGGTCACTGTATACATTTATCCATTAAATGATTGGAGGATCGTACATTATTAGTTTCAATTAATTCAAAGGTAAAATCAGAATTTTTTAAAATTAATATTATAGAGTCTAATACACAAAGGCTTTTTTGTTTTTTGTTTTTTTTTTAAATTGAGTTAGTATGTCTGCAGTGTCCAGAGTGTGCTCCCGCATTCTATGTGTATGATTTTCTTTTATATATTTTTTGTCGATTAACCAGATCTATTTGCCTAACACAAATATAAAAGGGTAAGATAATGATCTTCTCCCAGTGGATCTCTACTGATATTGCCAATATTACCCTAATGCTCCAAGGGGTCTCCTATCATGGATTGGAGTTAGATGGTGATCGATAAGGAGGGAAAGGTAGATCTGCTCTTTGAGACATGGTTTCAGAGATTCTCTGATCATGTGTTTTGCCTTAGTGTCATGGTACAATTAATGTCATGGTACAATTAATGTCATGGTACAATTTAGAGGTGTTACAAAATTGTGTCCCCTTTTGATTAAGTATTTTGATCTTCTCTATGTCCTGGCTCTTACTTTTGTCACCTAATGTGGTATTCAGACATTTGTGTCTCACCGTGGAGCAGTGGGGTCGCAAACCTTTAGTTAATATTGATTTAGTACTACTCCATCTGGTTCTGATGGACCATCTTGGATTTATTGTTTCACTGTATCATTGTTTCCTGAGGGTAACTAATGAGGGGTACACACTTGAACAACACATCATTAAATTGGCTGATCCGTCATCTGATCTAACTATTTGGCAAGTTATGCACAAACGACCTTGTGCATACACTCTTACCAATCAGCCATCCGTTATGTCTGGCCAGAAGAAGAAGAACCAGCTGTGATGTCATTATCGCTGGTTCTCATATGTCTGTTGGGCACATGTACACACAAGCAGATGTGACAGATATATCTTTCAGATATATATTGCATCTGTGCAGCACGGCCAATGCAAATTACCTGCGAAAGACGTCTTGCACAGATATATTGTGTGTGCACACTGCCAGATGGACTGATCGATGTATCATCCGTCAGCTGTGCGCATAGTGTGTACCCAGCATTATACCTTAATATTCATCTTATATCTCATCGTAACATGTTTTCTGAGATATGTTCTTCCTATGTAACAGATTGTACTAAACTGTGCTTACTTTTTGATGACGAGCATACAAATAAAATGTGTTTAAAAAACAAAAAAAGGGGCTGAACTCTGCAATATGTTGCTAGAAAGTGTGTCTGTACTTTACACTAGTGGGGAACAGACAGGAAGTATTCCACTGTTCTTTTTTACCATTTTTTACCACACTAAGTAGACAAAAGTGATTGGACATCTCTGCACAATCAAAATGCATACCATTGTAAACGAGTTCCAAATGGCCACTAATGTGGCAGTTTCGACAATAACACTTCGTAGGGAGGCCCATGCACTTGCAGTTCTACAGAAACAATGTTTTTATCAGGACGACAATGTCACATGCCATGAAATTCGGTAACCTGTATGGTATGGCCAGCTCAGAGTCCAGATCTTAACCTCATTGAGAACTTCTGGGATGAATTGGAGCGATGGATGTGTTCTAGGCCAACTCGACCTTCTTCAGTGTCAGAGTTGGACACTGTACATAAGGCTAAATGGCAAAACATAGCGCCCGCTGCTGTCCAGGAACTTGTGGACAGTTTGCCAAGAAGGGTGTCTACAGTAATCAGTGCATGTGGTGGACCTACAAAGTACTGACGTCAATATAATCTCATTGATCTATTTACAGTCAGTGTCCAATCACTTTTGTCTACAGAGTGTATATGTAAGAGCAATTTTAATTGTTGTCACATTAGATAACAAAAAACGCTTGGTATAGATATCGTTTCTTCATCATGTACAGTGCCTTCCAGATCTATATTGAATGTGTTTAGCAATCTGCAATGCACCACGTATGTCACTGCTTGTCACAACTTCCACCCATTACTTTGGAAAACATGTCAATAATGATATAATTGGGGCTTCTCTATGAGACAAGTGAGCTACAAGCTTCAATAAAGTCTGCTGCATCTGTACGTCGTTTGTGCAAGTTCTGCTATCACATACAGTAAAATGTACTTTATACGAAAGATCTGTTCTGTGAATACATAAATCAGTTTTATTACATTATTAAAATATGCAATTATATAGAATATATAAAATGGCCCGGGAGAGGCGGTGACTGTGCCCGGCAGTGAGACGTGTGATGTTCTACATGAATAGTGATCACTGACTCCAGTCACTGCCTGTCCAGGGACGATCAATTTCTTCAGAGGTTCCCCGGTGCAGAGAAATCTTATAGGATAACTTTGTTGTCGGAATCATCGCATCTGGCATCTTCTGGACATTTGAAGCATTAAAACCACAAGATATCACCATAATACTTCTATATAGAACACCGGTTGGAAATTGAATAATCAGTCAAATTCTAAGAAGGATGGAATGTTGAGCCATTGAAAGTGGAAGGAAACAAGTACTTTTCTCTATATGCTTAATGTTTTTGGAACTGCGGAGACAAGTGGAAAATAATATTTCTATTGAACTAAACCTGGTTCCCTAGGAGGGGGCGCAAGAATTCCTTTATTTTTCTTAATGTATATATAAAATGGCAAACAATATATATTATGCTCAGCAAGATTCTCTATGCAATAGGTTGCAGTCTTACTACCAGAGCAGGTTAGCAGATGACATTATATAACTGTGTCACAGCTGCCTTGTTAAAATGGGCCTTCCTTAACTATCTTATGATGAAGGATTCCACAGGGGTCATTGGCCCTCATTCAGAGGCGGTCGCAAGAAGCAAGCGCTCGCTCTGAATGAGGACGGCCGCTTGACTTTTCAAGTGCGGCCTCCTGGTCGCTAGCTAAGCTGTGGGTTACCACCCACAGCTTTAGCGACCGACCAGGTTGATGGTCGCGATGGTCAAGACCATCGCGACCATCGGGGCTTGCGACGAGACCCTAATCGAGCAGGAAGCTCCCCACTGACATCACTGCTGATGTCAGTGCGACCGCCCACAAAACGGCAGGCATTCCTTAAGGAACGCCTCCGTTTGTGAAACCACCCCCCCGCCATGCCTACAAAACAGGTCGAGCTGTCGATCAACATGAAGTGAGCTCTGGAGTGAGAGAATTTCTCTCTCGCTCCGGTGTTTGTGCACGCGCAGTGCGGCCGCTGCGCATGCGCAGGGCCTAAACACCGACCCGGTTGCGAGCGCTCATCGCTTGCGACCGGGTCTGAATGAGGTCCATTGTCCTCTCCTGGCTTTTCAACATTCAGTAGGCTCTATACATATGGCAGCTAGAGTGGACACTCCATAGAGCTGCTTTGGGTATATAACTTTGTGGAGTGGGGCTCATTATGTTACAAGATATTCAGAATATTGCCGATGACAAACATATACGATTTTTAGTACTTGAATTCTCTCTAAATACATGGCTGTTTTTCCTGCTGTCATTTAAAGTTAAAAAAAAGTTGTACGGGGGGCGTGGCCTGACTGCAGAACTGAGTGGCAGCATAAATCAGGAGCTCCAGCTACTCCAAATGAAATAACCCCTTTTACCCGCTAATTTGAGATCTATGTCACCCCTGATTGCAGGTCCCCAACACTGTGGACATTGCGGACCCGTTTGTGTGGACACTGCACCTCCGAGGACAGCTCCGTGAACCTAGGAGCTCTGGGGCCTTATTGGCGCCGAAAAGCCGCGACCTAGAGTACGGGCGCTGCCCGTCGCGACTCTAACACCCAGCGAAATCATCCCCCCTTTTCAGCCTAAAGCCCTCGCGGGTCCCCCCGGCTCACACCGCTACCCACCAAAGCCCTACGTCTTACCTGCCGCACCACCGGAGAGTTCGGGGGCGCCCGCCAGCGGAGGAGTTGCTGTGACGCGGGACCCCGCGTCTGACGGACGGAGGATTGGACACAGTGGGGGTGACTCACCTGAAGGCCCCTGCACGCTGCGTTTGCGGTGAGAGCCCTACGTCTTACCTGCCGCACCACCGGAGAGTTCGGGGGCGCCCACCAGTGGAGGAGTTGCTGTGATGCGGGACCCCGCATCTGACGGACGGAGGATTGGACACAGTGGGGGTGACACACCTGAAGGCCCCTGCACGCTGCGTTTGACTTGAGAGCCGCCCGAAGTGTGTATTGAGGGAAGAGCAGCTGGTGAGTCCTTGCTCTATCCCTTAACGGGCCCCCGTAGTCCTCCTCCCACACATCCCCAGACACAATCCTCCTGTGCCCTGTATCCTCCCTGACAGTGTACCAGACTGGCACACTATACAAATAGCTAGCGTCTACTGCAGCTTGAGTGCCAGAGTGACCTGCGGCCCCTGCCCGCTACTCCTTAAACACCTGACTCTTATAAAAGGGGATACTGTGGTGATTACAATCACAAATTGGTACCTGCCACTTTTTTTTTTTTTTTCTCACCCTATCCTTGGATGCCAATGTCTGCACACTCCTGAAATCCTCTTGCACTTCCCCCGGGGTCTCACTCCTTACAGAGGCTGCAGTGTGAGATCTGTCGGCTGGACCGGGATCTCTGTTTTGCTGGAACATAGAGCACTAGTATTATTGATCTACATCTGTTACCAGCTGTTATAAAGTTCGTGGACACTGTAGTCGCTCTGGACATAGACTCATGTTGTACTTGGGGTAAGATGTGATCCATTGCTCCCCCCGCTCCCGAGCTACCAGCATACTCATTATTTCTCTCTATGTGTTCACACATTGCTATTTTATCCTTGTTTAATGCGATACTATGAGCAGATCAGGAAATAGAGCAAGAAAAACCGCATCACAAGATATCTCACAACATTTCTCCCGTCGTGGGTCACAGACCTCAGTTACTTCACCTATTACATCTATATCTCAATCAATGATGGATCCTATGTCAGCCCCCTCGACAAAAGAGGACATTCAATCCCTTCAGTCTATGATTTTGGACCTCAAAACCTCATTCACGACTGCTCTCCAAACGGCTATTGGTGAATTGAAATCTGACATCGCTAATCTGGAATCTCGTACATCCTTGTTAGAATCACAAGCAGACACCTATCGGAACTTTCAAGAAAAAACAGGCAACAACATGGACTGCCTTCACAGCGAACTGGAGTTTCTCCGAGATAAGACGGAGGATCTCGAAAACCGCGAGAGACGAAACAACCTCCGAATTCGTAATGTCCCGGAGGCCATTGCAGCTTCCGACTTGGAACCCTATCTCAAGAGATTATTTATTTCAATAGCTCCTTCATTGACTGCTGATTCCATACAGATAGAGCGAGCTCATCGGGCATTGCGACCCATACCTAAAGACTCTGAACCTCCTAGGGATGTTGTTCTTAAATTGCTGTCATTCCAGATCAAGAACACCATCACTTTGGCCAGTAGGAACGCCACCTCCTTTTTGTTCGATGGATCCCGTATACAAGTATTTCAAGACTTGGCCCCGGCTACCTTAGCTAAACATCGCGACCTTCGAGACACAGCTACACTCCGGGATCATGGCTATAAATACAGATGGGGATTCCCCTTCCGTCTCTCGGTGAACATTGAAGGCCGCCTTCATTCTATCCGCTCTGTGGAAGAGGGGACTCAACTGCTTAGAAAACTGCACTTGGCAACTACCCCTGATCCAGTTCCTAATCGCTCTGGAGCATCATCGCCAACCTGATTTACTTCCGATTTGGGTTTGAATCTTTTGTTGCCTATTGTAGGTCTAAGGTTAATTTTCTAACTGTTTCTTACAAGCTATTTTCTAATTAATCCTATATCTCCACTGATCACTAGAAGCTTACGAAATGTTTTGAATATTATTATTTTTTATTGCTATGGCCTTGCCTAATTTACAGGTAAAGATATTTTTCTCAGGATTTTAATTTAGTCCTACTAATACTGATGTTTTTCAGTCTGATTTATTGTGTACTGGAACATATTCATGTTATTATATGTAAATGTTGAGTTCATATATGTACATGTGCACTGTGGGTTTTTGATTCTAATACTACTAGATTTGCCTCTTTACCTGTTACTATAATGTTTCACAGTTATAGTGTCTATTATGGCTCTATCATTGGACCTAACATTTATTTATTTATTCTTTTTCCTTTTGTTCTTCTCTTTTTCTTGCTCATAGTGTTATCTAATGTTCAGTATCAACCAATGATTACAATATGTAGCTCTTAGGGGGGAGCGGTGGTATTCTTACTTGTCACTCCACCCCCCCACAATTAGGGATTATAGTTAAATATATTAATTGGGCTTGTGAATAGGCCTATTATTGACTACATTATTCAATCCCACCTGTGAGCTCCCACCCCTGTGGAGCCCAACTTTTGTGTCCGACTATCCAGTTCTGTAGGATATTATCGGACACTTATTTAGTCTCTATTTTTCTTTTCATCTCTATTATTTTTTTTATTTTTTTTTTTTTTTCAACGTTTTCCGGAGTTTTTTCACTGGTATTCATTTAGACGTAATTTGAACCCTTGCTACAATGCCTCTAACGAGTTTATCCATTAACACAAAAGGGCTTAATACACCCCAAAAACGCTCACATCTTCACAAGACCCTCCGTAAAATGAAAGGAGATATTATTTTTTTACAGGAGACCCACTTGAAAAATAACTCGCACCCGTCATTATCCTCCAAAACCTTCCCAAAGGTTTGGTACTCCAACCATACCTCTAAACGTAATGGCGTGGCAATTTTGATCAGAAATTCTCTCCCTTTTCAATTTTTAGATTCAAAATGTGACTAAGGGCAGATATATTATGATACGAGGTAAGATTGGCCATGAGGAGATTACGTTAGCTAACATATATGCCCCTAACACTGACCAAACCAGATTATTTCGTAAATTTTTTCATGATTTCAATATCTACCGTAAAGGTAAAACATTAGTGGGCGGAGACTTTAATATGACTCTCTCTCCTCACCTGGACAAATCAGGCTCCCCCTCTCGTAGAGACATGTCAACCCCATCATTAGCACTACAAAAAAATATAGCCGAAACTTGGCTATTCAATGTATGGCATTTTCTTAACCCTACAACCCAAGATTATACTTTTTATTCCATACCCCATGATGTATATTCTCGTATTGATTTATTTCTTTGTTGTGCCTCTCTCTCACAGTCTGCAATTCAGTCCAAGATAATTCCTAACACTTGGTCGGATCACTCAATTTTGTTGGTAACATTTAACCTATTAGAATCTAAAACTGGTAGATCTCCATGGAGACTTAATGAAACTTTATTAAAAATCCCCCAATTTCAAGAATTGATAAAAACCAAAATTCAGGATTACTTCGTCCTTAATGAACAGGGAGACTGTACTACATCGATAGTCTGGGAGGCCCATAAAGCGGTCATACGGGGATCAATTATCCAATATGCTTCTCGTAGGAAAAGAGAACAGGAGCAACAGATAGCTCACCTGACTAAATCCATTGCAGATCTAGATAGAGAACATAAACGCACTCACTCCAAGACCACTCTTGCCCAACTTTCTAAAGCAAGATCTGAAATGCAAACTCTCCAAGCCGAGGAGGTTGAACGGTCTCTACGCTGGGCTAATCAAAATTTCTACGACAAAAGCAACAAGGCTCATACCTTATTGGCTAATAAACTTCACACTAAAAAAGCGGCCCAGGCCATCTACTCAATTAAAGACCCCACTGGCAGTTTAACTTATGACCCTAAATGTATCAATAAGGTATTTTCAGACTATTATCGAGCTCTATATAATTTAAAACCACCTGTTGACCCATCCTCTCATAACACTGAATCCCAAATGTATTTAGACTCTTGTGCCCTCCCCCAAATTGATACATCTGCTTGTCAGCTCCTAAATAATGATATCTCAATCGAGGAAATTGAAGCGGCACTAATAGTCCAGAAACCATCTAAGGCTCCAGGCCCAGATGGATACTCAATGGCCTACTACAAAACATTTGCCGGTCAGTTGCCGTATATGGTTAAACTATTTAATGGAGTCATGAATGGAACCCCGTTCCATACTCATTCTTTGGCCTCTCGTATTATAGTTATTCCCAAACCCGGTAAAGACCCTTCCCTTTGTACCAACTATAGGCCCATTTCTTTAATAAACACTGATCTTAAATTATTTGCCAAGGTTCTTGCTACTAGACTAAATTCGGTGGTGACGTCTTTGGTTGACTCTGACCAAGTAGGCCTTATGCTGGGACGTCAGGCCTCAGACAACACAAGACGCATTATCAATTTGATCCATCATATTAATGTTTCCAAAATACCTTCTATAGTCCTAGCACTCGACGCTGAGAAGGCGTTTGATCGCATTTCATGGCCCTTCCTATTCTCTACTCTCTCTTCATTTGGACTCAGGGGCCACTTTATTACAGCTATTAAGGCCCTCTATTCCTGTCCCTCTTCTACGGTTCTGACAAATGGGATCTGTTCTCCCAGATTCACCCTTACCAATGGTACACGACAAGGATGCCCATTGTCACCCCTTATATTTGCCCTATGTATCGAACCACTAGCAGCTCGTATTCAAGCTAATACTGATATCCAGGGTATTACAGTTGGTCAAAACCATTATAAAATATCCCTTTTTGCGGATGATGTCCTCCTGACCCTTTCCAATCCGTTAATATCCCTTCCTAACCTTCAAAAAGAACTCTCCGTTTATGGTTCCTGTTCAGGATACAAAGTTATTCATTCTAAATCGGAAGCTTTAGCTTTACATGTCTCTCCCCATTTGCAGACCACATTAACGTCTAAATTTCCTTTTCTTTGGAGGCCATCCGCTATAAAATATCTCGGGATATCCATCACTAAAACCTACTGTTCTCTGTATCAGGCTAATTTTGTCCCTCTGATTAATAATTTGACACATGATCTTCAGAAATGGGATCGGATGTATATCTTATGGTTTGGTAGAATAAACGCTCTCAAAATGAATCTTCTCCCCCGTTTACTATATCTTTTCCAGACTCTCCCAATTTCGGTACCCCGCACAACCCTTGCCTCTTGTGAGTGGGACGCAGGCCCCGTATCAAGAGATCAATTCTCAGCAAAAGTACAATCACGGGGGGCCTGGGACTCCCTATCATACAGTCTTATTACGACGCATGTCATCTTAATCATATTTTGTCATGGCATTCTGGCCCAGGAACTAAAAAATGGGTTGATATTGAGAATTCATTGACTCAATGTGGTTCGCTTAATACTTTGATTTGGCTCCCCAAAAATTGTAGGCCGGCATCAGTGTACTCTGTCCCTACTGTTAAGTTCTATCTCCAGTTGTGGGACAAAACACGCATCACTTATGACCTCTCTCCCTATCCGTCCCCACTCACCCCAATATGGGACCATCCACAATTCCCTTCAGGATGTGATAGAAATATGGCAGCTCCATGGCGAGCTCGAGGCGTAGACAGATTTCTCCATATCAAAGGCGAATTCGCTCCTTCCTCATTCCAAGACTTCCAAGATCACCTAAATTTACCCTCCTCTTGTTTCTTCCAATATTTTCAAATTATTAGTTTTATCTGCTCTCAATCCAAATCTCCTATATTGCGCAAGCCTACCTGATTTGAACGTATGTGTTTATATTCAATTGGGAAGAGAGGGAATATTTCAACAATTTACAATTCAGTTCTTAACCCCTGACCGTCCTCCACGTGAATCACATGAGTTACTATGGGAATCTGATCTTGCTGTGATCTTAGACGATGACCAATGGGAAGAAATTAAATTACGTACTGCCAAAGCCTCCATCAGTGTTTCAATACGTGAAACCTGCTATAAAGTATATACCCGTTGGTATTTAGTCCCTACTAAACTACATTCCATATTTCCTGCTACGTCCAAAATGTGTTGGAGACTTTGTGGTCAAGAAGGAACATTTTTCCACATTTGGTGGTCTTGTCCCTCTATCCGCCTTTTGTGGTCCCATGTTCACCAAGTGATTAATCAAGCTCTTGGTACAGGATTTACATTAAACCCAGTCTCTGCATTATTGAATGCACCACTCATTGGTGTCTCCAAAACCCAGGATAAATTGATTACACATATCTGTAATGCCGCTAAAACCCTTATAGCCAAACACTGGAAAGACCAACGCCCACCCTCAAGAGATGCTCTTATGGCTAAAATTAACTATATTGCATCAATGGAATATATTTCCAGCTTAAAAAATAACTCGATGATAAAATATCATTTGATTTGGCCACCATGGTTTCATTCTCAGGCCCGCGCGACTCCTTGAATCCGTTGATTACTCTACCCTTAATCTCCCTTACTTCCCCTTCCCTTGAATTCTTTCCTCCTATTTTTTATTTTTTTTTATTTTTTTTTCTCTCTTTTTGAGGATTCTGTACGATACCATAGATTTTTCTTTTTTGTTAGTCTTTGAAAGGACATTCACGCTACTCTGATTATTGTTATCTCACAGTCTTACATTTGTATTCTCATCCTCGATTTATTTATTTATTTTATTTTATTTATTTATTTTATTTATATGTTCTATATGTGATGTTTTTCATATATGTCTTCATAACTGTAAAATCTTTTTTGTCTCAATAAAAATTATTGTTATAAAAAAAAAAAAAGTTGTACATTATTTCATATTGATTGTTGGCTACTTTAGAATACATTGCATCCTTTCCTTTGTTACTATAGTGTGCAGTTGTTCTGTGACCTCTCAGCTTGTGTTTCCCGACGTATCTGCTCTGCAGTTAAGCTTCCTAAATATATACTTGCTAAATTCAGTGTAATCCAAGACACATGGGTTTTCCTCTTCAAACGATTTAGTCTCAGTCATTATGTAGCAGTGGAAAAACATATTGTTTAAATCAAACTGAAGAAATTAATGAAAATAAGTGGAAAGAAAGAGAAAGGATTAACAAACATTAATAAAAGTTTACCTGTGTAAGATCTTCAAGTAATTTAAAAGGCTGCGAAAAAAATAAAATAACTGTCCAAAACACTAGCAAAATAGCTGCATTATCCCTGGTGCTGAAACAACCAGAAAAATAGCTTCACTGTCCCTGGCAATAGAACCATCAGAAAAATAGCTGTAGTGTCCATGGCTCTGGAACCATAAGAAACAACCAGGAAAATAGCTGCACTGTCAAACGGGATAAGTATGATTTACCATATGGCCGGCGGTTCAAATCCCAACAGTGGAAGCCGACCGGTATTTTTTCTATTTACTAACCTAACCTTCCCCCCTAACCCTCCCTTAGGGGTGCCTAACCCTAACCTCCCCCCAAGTGCCTAACCCTAACCCCCCTCTAAGTGCCTAAACCTAATTCCCCCTTCCCTGCAGCCTAACCCTAAGTCTCCCGGGGGGTGCCTAACCCTATCCTCCCCCCCGGGGGTGCCTAACCCTAACCCCCCTTCCCCTAGCCTGACCCTGACCTCCCGGGGGGTTGCCTAACCCTAAGTCCGCCCCGGGAGCCCCTAACCTAACCCCCTCGGCTGTCAGCGCCCAGCTTACCTTCGATCGGTAAGCCGGGTGTCGGGCTCCCAGCGTAGGTCTAATGACAGGCGTCGGGATTTCAACGCCAGTCATTAGACAGTTGCCGGGATTAGACAGTCAGAATGCCATAGGAAAAATAGCTGCGCTGTCCCTGGTGCTGGAACCATCAGAAAAATCAGAAAAATAGCTGTGCTGTCCCTGGTGCTGAAACCATCAGATAAATAGCTGTACTGTCTCTGGTGCATGCAATCATAAGTTTAATATCTGCACTGTCCCTGGCACTTCCAACCAACTGGAACCATCAGAAAAATGGATGCAATATCCCTGGTAATGGGACCATCAGAAAAATCACTGTCCCTGGACTGGTGCTGGAACCATCAGAAAACTAGCTGTACTGTTGCTGAAACCATCAGAGAAATAGCTGCACTGTCCCTGGTGCTTGCAATCACAAGAATAATAGCTGCAGTGTCCCTGGTGCTGGAATCATCAGAGAAATAGGTACACTACCCCTGGTGCTGCGGCCACCAGAAAAATATCTGAAATGTGCCTGGTGCTGGAACCATCAGAATAATAGATCTAGTGTCCCTGGTGCTGGAACCATTAGAAGACTAGCTGTACTGTCCCTGGTTTTGGAACATCATAAAAATAGCTGCACTGTGCCTGGTGCTGGAACCATCAGGACAATGCATCCAGTGTCCCTGGCTCTTCCTTTTGTCACCTAATGTGGTATTCAGACATTTGTATCTCACCGTGGAGCAGTGGGGTCACAAACCTTTAGTTAATATTGATTTAGTACTACATCTGGTTCTGATGGACCATCTTGGATTTATCATTTCAACTTATTCATTGTTTCCTGAGGGTAACTAAAGTGGGGTACACTTGAACAACACATCATTAAATCGGCCGATCCGTCATCTGATCTAACTATTTGGCAAGTTATGCACAAATGACCTTGTGCATACACTCTTACCAATCAGCCATCCGTTATGTCTGGCCAGAAGAACCAGCTGTAATGTCATTATCGCTGGTTCCAATATGGGTCTGTCGAGTACATGTACACGCAAGCAAATGTGAAAGAGATATCTTTCAGATATATATTGTATCTGTGCAGCACGGCCATGGTGCTGGGACCATCAGAAAAATATCTGAACTGTGCCTGGTGCTGGAACTATCAGAATAATAGATCTAGTGTTCCTGGTGCTGGAACCACTAGAAGAATAGCTGTACTGGTGCTGGAACATCAGAAAAATAGCTTCACTGTGCCTGGTGCTGGAACCATCAGAAAAATATCTTCACTGTGCCTGGTGCTGGAACCATCAGAACAATAGCTTCACTGTGCCTGGTGCTGGAACAATCAGAAAAACAGCTTCTCTGTGCCTGGTGCTGGAACTATCAGAAAAATAGCTGCACTGTCCCTGGTGCTTGCAATCACAAGAATAATAGCTGCAGTATCACTGGTGCTGTAATAATCAGAAAAATAGCTGTACTTTCCCTGGTGCTGGGACCATCAGAATAATAGCTGTACTGTCATTGGTGCTTTCAAGGACAAGAATAATAGCTGCAGTGTCCCTGGTGCTTGCAATCGGGAGTGGTATAAGAGATCAACTGGTAATAGGTAACTATAGCCTAACCCTCCCCCTAGTGCCTGACCCTAAATGTCCCCTCCAGCAACCTAAACCTCCCCCAAGTGCCTCACAATGTAAACAAATGGAATAAATCATGTCGACTTTTTTGTGTCGACCATCGGTGTGTCAACCATTTGAACCTGTCAACCTTTTGTACCTATCAAACTTTTGCACTATCGACATTTTGTCTGTCAACCTTTTTGTACCTGTTGACCTTTTGTGCTTGTCGACCTATTGCATGTTGACTATTTGGTGTCAAGTCAACCTATACATTGTCAACCTGTCATCCGCATATCCTAGTAACTATAAGAGTAATAGCTGCACTGTCCAAGGTGCTGATATCACAGGACTAATAGCTGCACTGTCCAAGGTGCTGATATCACAGGACTAATAGCTGCACTGTCCAAGGTGCTGATATCACAGGACTAATAGCTGCACTGTCCAAGGTGCTGATATCACAGGACTAATAGCTGCACTGTCCAAGGTTCTGAAGCAAGCAATACATCATGGTAAAATGTCCAAGGTGCTGATATACACAACATCATAAAGGCTTTTGCCAATGATCTGAAACATGTAGTTTTCTTTGTTTTATTTTTATTTCTTACTTCAACGTGGCTATATCCCAGGTGCTCAATCTGGTTATTCAATTGCACAGGATGCCGGCACTGTGACCCACTAAATTAGTCTGATAACTAGACATGACAATAATAATAATAATTAATAAACACTTTTTAATTAAAGGGCAGCACTCAAGCAACATTTTATTTTTACTCCACATTCTCCTTAAAACAGAGTTCAATGATAGACTGTCCCCCACCAGCACTGAAAAACCTATCTCAATGTTGTTCAACATAAATAGCTCTGTCTCAGATTCTATCCATAGCACTGACAAGCTTGCCCCTCTGTTAAAAATTTACACTGTACTTATCGAACCCCATTTACTTTTAGATGTAATCCCTTGGATAAGAGTTCTTCCAATTTGCACAGGGCTCTAGCATGTAATCCCCATGGTTTGCTGTTTGAGTAGCGTTATTGGGTAAAACTACAATCTTTTAATACAGCTAATGATTAATCTTCATAGCCAGCAACAGTGACTACTAGTCAACCTAGGACAGCATGGCAGTGGTTACCACTGTTACCTCACAGCACTGGGGTAATGAGTTTGATTCTCAACGTTGGTCCTATCTGTGTGGAGCTTGTATGTTGTCATGGCAAATATTCTCCATACAGCTCTGTGTAATTGGTGGTGCTTTGTAAGTATATAAATGAAAACATGTAAGGGTAACATTTTACACAATATGCATAATTTAATTACTAATGGACTATAATCCAATCAATTTAACATAATAACAATAACTTAAATACTCCTTGGCACCAACTAAAATAAAACATAAATACAGATTACAATAAAAGTTTATCGGTTTATGGTGCCTTGAGTTCTGCTAATTAGAAGATGGAGGCGTCTAATGCAGCCTTCATTGATTACTTTGTAAGCGCTGGCAAAGTTAAACAAAGGTACATCAGCAGCTTCTCTTCACCTCCAGATCCTGCGCACATACTGTTTTTAACAGAAGAATTCTTTTGTGATTATAAACCTCCCCTGAGCTCTTATGTGGACAATATAAAGATTTAACCCTTTGGTTTAGCTGCAGCTGAGCGATTTCTGGGGCTGAGTTTCACACTGAATAAATAAAAATTACATGGCCGATTCAGAGACGGACGCTGGACCGATTAGGTCGCAGCTGTCTGATGGATTTTTCACTGCGCCAGAGTTGCAGTGCACATGTGCCGCGATACTGCTGTGGCTCCAGACGCAGTGTGGGGGAAGCCGCAGCATTTGGCGGGACGAGACGGGGACCGTTGCAGAAAACGGAGGCATGTGGCCTTTGTTCAGTTGGAGGATATTGACTGCGTCTTCTGACGCTGATTAGCTGGCCTCAGCTGTGGAGGTGTCTCCACTATTCTGCGTAACATTGGGGTTACTCAGATGGCTGATGCCTGCCGAATGGTAATCCGGTGCTGTGTCTTCACCAAAGCCTGCAGTGGGCGTCTTATTATACAAGATGTCTCCTGCGGCTTTTGCATACTTTTGCTCAGCCGCTGCGAGCAAAGATACAGCCGCAGTGCCAATAGCGTCCATTTCTGGCCCTGTATCTCTATATTACATGGTGAATAAATAATTATTTTAAGCGTAAATCCTGGAGTGCTGTATTCTTCTTATTTTACTTTATAGTTTACTTCTACTGACACTTGGATCTACCAGTAATTGGGTTTGGGATATGTATATTTTATGTATTCATTACAATAAAATCTCTTATATGAAGTTTGAAGTTTAATGTGACAATGTAAAATAAGGAAAGAGCGATTGGAGCCTCAAATAGTTTAACTTTCCCAATTCCAGGCTTTACGCATGTATGTTGTAGTCATATGTATCTCAAGATATGTGCAACTTAAAACACTGTGTCTATGTCAGGCGTACAATTGAATTTACCTGCACCCAATAATAGTGTAGAGATGTGGCTTAACAGTGTTAGTTGCGATTGCAAACATTGCATTACCCTATTCATTCACAATATGGCCGGCGGTTCAATTCCCGTCAGCGGCAGCCCGACAGGAGCAGAGTGCGACGCAATGGAAGCCCGACAGCGCTGGAAATCCTGATAGTGGATAGATAAGTATCCACTAACCTAACCCTCCTTAGGGGTGCCTAACCCTAACTTCCCCCCCAAGTGCCTAACCTTAACCACCCCCTTCCCCGCTACCTAAACCTAAGTCCCCCGGGGGGGTGCCTAACCCTAAGTCCCCCCCCGGGGGTGCCTAACCCTCCCGGGGGGGTGCCTAACCCTAAGTCCCCCCCGGGAGCCGTAAACCTAACCCCCCCCGCGCGGCTGTACGATCGTGATGCCGGTCTCCCGGCGTCGGGGAAATGCGGACGTCTACATCTAGACGCCCGGCATTTCACCCTTGCCGGGATAAGACAGTCGGGAAGCCGGCTGCCGGTGTATAGGCAGTCAGCTTCCCGATTGCTTCCCGGTTAGACACTAGGGGGTGGGTTAGGTTTAGGTTAGGTTTAGGCTGTGGAAGCAGAGGGTTAGACTAGGGGGTGGGTTAGGCACTGGGGGAGGATTAGGCACTAGGGGGAAGGTTAGGCTATGAGAGCAGAGGGTTAGACACTAAGGGGTGAGTTAGGCACTAGGGAGAAGGTTAGGGTTAGGCTGCAGTAGCAGAGGGTTAGGGATAGGCACTAGGGGGAGGGTTAGGCATAAGGGGGAGGGAGCGGAGGGTTAGGCACTAGTGGGAGGGTTAGGGTTAGGCTGCAGTAGCAGAGGGTTAGGGATAGGCACTAGGGGGAGGGTTAGGCATAAGGGGGAGGGAGCGGAGAGTTAGGCACTAGGGGGTGGGGTAGGCTGTGATACCAGAGGGTTAGGGTTAGGCCCTGGGGGGAAGGTTAGGCATAAGGGGGAGGGAGCGGAGGGTTAGGCACTAGTGGGAGGGTTAGGGTTAGGCTCTAGGTAGAGGTTTAGGGTTCGGCTGTGGGTCAGGGGCTTTACCGCCGGATGAAAGATGTACTTACCATCCTGTGACTGCCAGACCTGGAAGACACCACCAGAAATCTACTAGCAGTCGCACTGCACCAGGACACAATGTTTTGTCGACATTCTTATGAATACATAATGAATATCGACATAATATATGTAACCCGCTGTAGGAAACTTCCAGTCAGCTACATATAATATAGAAATAGTCACAGCCACTGTAGCATTGAAGAGAGTAACTATTATTAATGAAAGCTGTTTGCTGTGATAATGTTCTCCCCATCCCCCTTGCCTAATGACTATGGCAGTCTAAACACAAGTTCTATAGAAAGGAAAACATGAAGAATTATCTTGCTTCGATTGTAGGTTTACAAAGAGTTGTGAGAATTAAACAGCAGCCGCTCATGTTTTGTATCCTATACACAACTAGATAAATCCTAATTTGTTGTTGTGAATATGCGTACATTGTTTTATGTGGTTATGACAGGATAACTGTTTAATTCTCAGCATATTTCTTCTTTCAAGCTACTTTGCAATGAAAACACGCATTAACCGAGATGTAAGCTTTAAAGTGGGCAATTAGAGAGGAGTCTGGGCGATGCCTGATTCTAAAATAAATAGCCCAATAAAATATAATATTGCAGGTGGTTTGAAGAAGTGATATTTGGTTACAGCTTGCAGGAGGTTGCAGTACTCTACACATTATTAATGGTTTTTATTTTCATATAATTCCCATGTGCAAGAACAGAGAGTGGGATTGAATTACTGTTCCCTTGTAAAGCTTCCCAAGGAAATGTTCGAGACTTAGGGGTATATTTACTAAAGTGAGAGTTTTTAGAAATGGAGATGTTGCCCATAGCAACCAATCAGATTCTAGCTGTTATCTTCTAGAAGGTGCTAGTTAAATGTTATGTAAAATCTGATTGGTTGCCATAGGCAACGATCTCCATTTCCACAAAGTCTCACTTTAGTAAATATACCCCATACAGTCTGGAGTGAGCCCCAACTGCAGAATGATTTTATCACACAGCATGCGTCATTTCCGATTTGCGGATGTGTAAAACACATCACAGATGCGATGTCATGTCAATACTGTTCTGCAATTGCACCTGGTTTCATAGCAAAGGGCATGTATTTACTGGCCAAGATGGCAGTGTGGTGCAAATGTTTGCAGCTGTCAATGAGAGGTGCTGGGCATGAGTGAGCCTAGTTGGGCACTGATGCAGTAATGATATTTCCTTGTGTGGAAAGGGATGATATAAATAAGATAGCGGGTTTGAGCGTTTACTGGGGCGTTTCCTGGTTGTGAGAGGGTGCACAGTCTTATTGGCCCAGCTTTGGGTCAGAGATCCTGCCTGACATCTGTGGCAAAGGGCATTTGTAGAAGGACCTCAACCTAAATAATAAAAGCTTCAAACTCAGAAAAGTGGCCCATGTAAGAAGGTCAGTCTCAATGTTGTGTTTCCTGTCATCCTGGAAAAATAGGTGTTTAATCATTTTACAGGGGTGTTTCCAAAGGTAGCAAGCCTTTGGCGGGCATCTAGAAAGGTGCTGGGTGGATATTGTGTGCACATAAAGACACATTGTGGGTCTACTTACTATGTAAGTGCCAATGGGGGTAGCTTCCTGCGCGGAGACAAGTGTGGCATGCAGTAGCATTGGTATGAGAGATATGGGAAAATGGACATGAGAGGAGACTGTACATTTATTGTGGCATTTATACCATATTTAAACCTATAATTGTGGGTTTTCTAACTTACGATTTTACTGTAGTTTTTTTTAGGAAAAATTGACATTTGTCCTACTTGTACCTCAAATAAATACCATACTACAGGTGGAGCGAACTCTAGTTTACATTCTAAGGTGCACTATGATGCCCATTCCACAACTACATTACAATCCATTCATTCTAAAAGAAAGGGCATGATGATGATCTATGTGTTGCTATTTGGCTTAACTACTGTAAATGTTGTAATAAAGGCTGCTCCATCTGTAGTATATTTTTAGGTCATTCATGGCTCGTGAAGCTTCATATCCATAAAGATGACTTACACAAAGATAGGTAATGTCAGCTGCATAGCACAAATACCTCTTATTCTTCTTTTTCTTACATTTGCCCTCCTATTGGCCCTGCAGGACATGGGCAATTCATAGAGATGTAACTAGCCACAGTGATTTTGTTTAGTGCAGAGGTTCCCAAACATGGTCCTCAAGGCTCCCCAACAGCTCAGGTTTTACAGATATCCATGGTTGAGCACAGGTGGTTAAATCAACTTGACTGAGGTACTAATAAAATCACCTGTGGTCAAGCATGGATATCATTAAAACCTGGACTGTTAGGGTGCCTTGAGGACCGAGTTTTGGGAACCTCTGGTTTAGTGGGATTAGATATGTATTAATATTGGGCATATTCACTTGCAGGACCTACAGCTGTGTCATCTTTATATACTGCACTGAGGGCCTGATTCAGAGGCGCTCGGAAAAAAGAGCGCTCTCTCTGAATGAGGACGGGTACAGGTTTTTTTAGTTGCGGCCTCTTGGCCACTCGCTTAGCTTTGGGTGACCACCCACAGCTATTGCGAGTGGCCAGGATGATGGTCGCGATGGTCAAGACCATCGCGACCATCGGGTTTGCGACAAGACCCTTGTGGTAGGGTCTCGTGGCCGCAAGCCCCAGAGAGCTTCTGGCTCTAATAGAGCCAGAAGCTCTCCCACTGACATCACTGGTGATGTCAGTGGGGCCGCCCACAAACAGCAGGCGTTCGCATGGGAACGCCTCCGTTTGTGAAGCCACCCCCCCGCAACGCCTACAAAATGGGGCGAGCTGTCGATCAACATTGACAGCTGCCCCTTTTGTAGTGAGTCCCGGAGTGAGCGCTTTTTGCGCTCGCTCTGGGTCTCGCGCATGCACCGCGTGTGAGCACTGGGCCACCATTGACCCGCTTGCGAGCGAGTCTGAATCAGGCCCTGAGTGTGCTTTCCTGAGAGAGAAACAGCAGTTGGTAAAGGAGGCCAATATGTTTTTGTCATTTGAGTATACGACTACCATAATAAATAAAAGCTATGGCATTTTCCCACAGCAGTTATTGTCGGGTAAAAAAGATGATAAAACACAGTAACAAATATAGACCGTCCTATAACGTTATACCAATAATCTTGGGCTGCGACCTATTTTATTGTATTAACTTTTTAAGTTGATGAGCGATGATATTATTAGGCGATGTACACGATGGCTGGAGATGGGGACAAATGTAAACACAATGATAGTAGGGCGGAATGTAGTGGCTAATTGGGAAGTTGGGAACAAAGCAAAAAATACAAGTGATGGCCCCCATACGGATTGTCGCGTTCCTGTGATCTGGAGATGCAGAGTCGGAGGATAAGTGAAATCCAACATGTTGGATATCACTGATTTGCCGATCATGTTTAAAATATGATCATGATTTGTAAATCGGTGACATTTAACATGTATAATTTCATCAATCCTTCCAACGGATCGGGGAACATCGATGCCCGTTTCCGATCCAATTGCAGGATCGGACAATACGTCGGTAGGTGTATGGGGGCTATAACTTTGCACTTTGGTAAATCCATGCTGCAGGTGGGGAAGATATAACAACATGTGCAGAGAGTAAAGGCCCCCATACATCAGAGATTGATTGCAGCAATCGTGCAATTTGCAATCGATTGTGTATAAAAAATCTTTCCCTTTTTCAACCGATTGTGGCAATTCTGCAATCGATTGTGTATAAAAATCTTTCCCTTTTTCAATCGATTGCAGAATTGCCACAATCGTTTGAAAAAGGGAAAGATTTTTATACACAATCGATTGAAAATTGCACAATTGCTGCAATCAATCTCTGATGTATGGGGGCCTTTAGATATGGAAGGAGGGGCGTGTCCTCCTAACTCACAGCTCACATTGCACTAGAAAATAAAGTTGTGCAGCATTTGTGGGCTACATACAACAGCAGCCAGTATTTACCCTGCATGCCAATAAATAAATGTATTTGCTCCCCTTACATGGATTATTCCAGGAGCAAATTGTTCCAGCATGAATTGTTCCAGGAGCAAAGTTATTAGTTTTGGGGTTTTTTTTGCTTAGCTCACAGCTCAGAATCAGGCCTGTGGCATTTAATAATCACACAATGATTTCAGTGTAAGTACATGTTGTAAAATGCAGCACAAGAAGCACAGAGCTCATGTAGCACATTTCAGGACACAGTGCTCCTCATGAGACTAGTGACTTATGTAAATCTGCCACCGCTAACTCATCCTGTATGTTAGCCAGCATAGCTGAGCTAGTCCAGAGTGGGTACAGTCTGTTGTTTTCTCTTCTTGTTACATCTCTGTCTTCACTATATGTACAGCTCTCTACAGTATGTCCTTCCTACTTCATATCTTGTGTTCTCTGGCCATGCTCTCTGTATATCCTGTGCTCCTTTTCTCTCATCTTTCCTGGTCTTTGGCCCTGATTCAGAGCCGGACGCTCTGACAGAGCGCTCGCTCTGAATCAGGGCGACTTTTTTTTTATGGAGCGGCCTCCTGGCCGCTCGCATTGCTGTGGGTTGCCACCCACAGCTAATGCGAGCTGCCAGGATGATGGTCGCGATGGTCAAGACCATCGCGACCATCGGGCTTGCGACGAGACCCTTGTGGTAGGGTCTCGTGGCCGCAAGCCCCAGAGAGCTTTCGGCTCAAACAGAGCCGAAAGCTCTCCCACTGACATCACTTGTGATGTCAGTGGGGTCACCCCCAAACGGTAGGCGTTCTCATGGGAACACCTCCGTCTGGGCAGCCACCGCCCACCAAAGGGGGCGTGCTGTCACTCAACATCGACAGCACGCCCCCTTTGGTGTGAGACCCAGAGCGTCGGATTGCCCGTCGCTATCCGGGTCTCGCGCATGCGAACGACGGAGCCGGCTCCGTCGTGCGCATGCGCACTGGCCCACCATCGACCCGGTTGCGAGCGCACAGCGCTGGCGACCGGGTCTGAATCAGGCCCTTTATCTGTCCAGCTCTGGTTAATACTCTCTCGTGTGTTTTTTGCCTGATGTAGATCGTTTTGGTTGTGCAGTCTCCCTCCACCTCTCTGAATTCTGGTACCAGGAAGCATTTTCTTTTTAGAAACTAGTGTGTCTGTGTGCAAGGCCCCCCTAGTGCCCACTATAGCAAAACTACCCTCTCCCCTCCCTTCAACTGCAGCTGCAACACGGACTGTGAATAATTTACAGCTCTGTGCTGGCCATCCCAAACTGCTGTACGGTGACTGTGCCAGTGCCAACATATGCAGCCACTTTGTGTCTGGGTGTCATTCTCACGTAGAAGTTATTCAGTGATTCGGGTAATCAGGTCTTGAACCATACAGGATGAGACAGTTGCAGCATGGGAGGTAGAGCGAAGTTTAAATCCCGTCCTTGCAATATAGACACATTCCATTCAGCAATATTTCATTTGCATTATTTCTTCTGGCTGGTGGCAGTTGGTGGGTGTGTTGGAAATATGTGTGTACAGGTGCGGTGGCATGGCCACACCAGTGGAATGCCTCAACACTACAGACGGTCCAGTTGCTTAACCAGTAGTTGGATGGTTTATTTGTAGATAGGTAATGCACAGCTGTACTCACTGTGATACACTGGTTGGTATGGAGCGGAGCGTAATACAGCTCACTAGCCGGTGAGTGTATAGCTCTAGTGGGTAGCGGTGCAGGATGCTGGAACAGCAGTAATACCGTGGATAACGCAGGTCTCTATTGGAGCTAAGTGGGAGATGTCCAACTCCCACCAAGTCACTCTTACACAGTAACCAAGATGGCACCGCATATGCACTGTACAGACTTCGGCAGCCATCTTGGAACAGGGAATGAAGCCTCACTGGAGGAACAAAATGGAGTCAGCACAGTAGCCCTATGGTTGCTCAGAATGTCCATTGGAACATGGCCGCCAGGCCAGTGCAATTGCGGAAAAAGATGCAGTCATTGGCAGTGACTCGCCTGCAGCTAGCTAACCACCCCTGTTACCACCCAGAAACGCTGAAATTGTCTCTCTCTTTGTCCAAATTCGTCCTGCTTCCCCCTGCGGTAACCATTGGGACGTATGTGCAGTGCTACTCGGACGCATACTTAGTACAAGAAACATCGGACAACTGCGCAAAAATCTCAGCCTTTCACGATAGGGATCTGATGCTGCATCTTCGGACCCAGCCAAAGATGCCTCCTGCTGCATTAGTATATTCTCACATCACTGCTGTGTCCAAAGAAGCGTCAGCCATGGGAACTGCGTCCATCTCTGAATCAGGCCCCTAGTTACAATAATCGTGTTTAATTGTAATTATATTCTGCACCTAGTGTGACATCTATATTCCCCACTCTAAGGACCTTATTCAGAGGTGGCCGTACGGTCTATGACCACACGGCCGCCTCGATGTTTGGCCAGTGCGCATGCGCACGAGGGAGCCGGCTGCCTCGTGCACATGCGTGAGACCCGCTACGACCGACAATGCTGGTCGTAGCGGGTCTCTTTCCAAAGGGGGCGAGCGGTCGATGTTGATTGACAGCTCGCCCCATTTGGAACGCGGGCCGTGGGGGGTGGCAGCCCAAACGGAGGTGTTCCCATGGGAACACCTACCGTTTGGGGGAGGCCCCACTGACATCACTAGTGATGTCAGTGGAGAGCTTCCGGCTCTGACAGAGCCAGAAGCTCTCCGGGGCTTACGACAAGTGAGACCCTACCCTAGGGTCTCGTCGTAAGCCCCGATGGTCGCGATGGTCTCTGACCATCGCGACCATCACCCAAGCGGTCGTTAGAGCTGTGGGTGTAAACCCACAGCCTAACGACCGCAACAGAGGCGGGCGGTCAGGATGCAAGTGGCCGCCCAGTTTCTGAGCGACCGCTTGCATCCTCCGACCGCCTCTGAATGAGGTCCTAAGAGCTCTGGATCTCCTGCAACCAACAAATAGAAGCAGGTGATAGCTGGGTTGCTGGAAGAGCCTCACTAATATGGGGCAGACATTAGATAGGTAATTGTTATTATTGCATCATGTAGTCTTTAAAGATCTTTTTATGAATTACTAAAAATGCAGCCTTGGTCCCTGCTGCAAAACGGATCTCATTATAAATATAGGATGAGGCCTGGGCACTGATTAACCTGAATATTCAGGACCTTTTAAAACTTCTGTGCACTCACCTTCAGAGCCGTAACTAGGGTGGTGCGATGTGCCACCGCAAAGGGCACCACAAGGCAAGGGGCGCTGTTTGGGCCTGTCAATTTTTTGTTTATAATTATTCTAACTTGTAGCTTCCTTTTCTTTTATGCCCGACATCTCCTGGCCGCCCTTATCTCCTACCTGGTTAACCCCCCCCCATCAGGCCACTAACCCAAACACCTTCAATCACATACTCTTTTAGTTAACACACACATTGCAAAATACTGTCATACTGTCACCTCTCACATGGCAGTCAGACACCTTACACATGGAGCTATCTGCCCCACAATTTCTGATGGCAGCCCTGAACACAGCCACCGATTCCCGACCCAGGTGTTACCAGCACACCTCATGTCCAGCTGCTGGCGCAGGTACATGCACAGGCCCTGATTCAGAGCCGCACGCTCTGACACAGCGCTCACTCTGAATCAGGGCGTCTTTTTTATTTTATGGAGCGGCTTCCTGGCCGCTCGCATTGCTGTGGGTTGCCACCCACAGCTAATGCGAGCGGCCAGGATGATGGTCACGATGGTCAAGACCATCGCGACCATTGGGCTTGCGACGAGACTCTTGTGGTAGGGTCTCATGGCCGCAAGCCCCAGAGAGCTTTCGGCTCAAACAGAGCCTCCGTCTGGCCAGCCACACCCAACGGCCCGCCCACCAAAGGGGGCGTGCTGTCACTCAACATCGACAGCATGCCCCCTTTGGTGCGAGACCCAGAGCGACGGATTGCCCTTCGCTATCCAGGTCTCATGCATGCGCACGATGGAGCCGGCTCCGTTATGCGCATGCGCTCTGGGCCACCATCGACGCCGGTTGCGAGCGCTCAGCGCTCGCGACTGGGTCTGAATCAGGCCCACAGTTCTTCCCGGAGCTGATATTTGCTGCGCATACACAACAAGCAGCGCTCTTTCTATAACTTCAGTCGGTGATCTACACTGCCAGCTCCATGCTTTTGCATGGCTGTTCTGATGGACAAATCCTGCTGCAGACGCAGCTTCACCAGTGCTCTCCTACATCTAGAGCTGGAGAGTTATACTGTATAATTATTGTGTATCATCACTACAGTCATTGGATTCACACTGTATTTGGCAGTGACACCTGGATAACAGTGATACAATGGGATCGGTGACCTTTCATTATCGTACCGACAAATTCGATTTATCATGCCCCTTCCCCATGAGGCCACGCCTCTGCTGGCGTGCGTCTTATTTCCCTATTTCAGAAATAGGGGAGAGGGAGGGGGCGCCAATGCTCTTTCTGGCCCAGGGCACCAAAATGTCTAGTTACAGCTCTGCCCACCTCTAATACAGGGAATATGGCCCTCATTCAGAGCCGCTCGCTATTTGCGGTCGTTCGTTCTAAAACAAGGGGTGGCTATTCAAATGAACCGTTCGCTAATTGCGGCCTGTTCACGCCTCTAAGTCTGAACGAGCGAGCAAAACTTGCGGTTGTAATTTTGAAAAATACGCCCCCTTGCCGCTCGCACCATACGTCATGTCCGCTATTTATTAGATTAATCGAGTACATCGAACAGCGTATGAACTGCTCGCTATTCTTGTGGCTGTTTTTTTCAACCGCTATTTTGCGAGCAGTTCTGAGTAAAAAAAAAAACAAGTGACGTGGTCAATGACGCTGCTGTGTTAATTATGCACTCCCTTAAAACGCCCGTTTTGACCTTTAAGCACGCCTGCGTTCGAATTCCACACCCCCGTTTTCAAGCACCTTCCCCTGTTACCACCCACATACGCCTCCTCCTGTCACTCAAAATAGCAGGCATTCTCTATATAGCGAACAAACGATTTTCGGCCGCACTGACTGGTTCGCGCATGCGTATTAAAATCCATACGCATGCGCAGATGTGCGAACATCGGTCAGAATGAACGAGCGGCCGCTTACGAGCGGCTCTGAATCAGGGCCTATGTCACTAATCTGCCTTCTACACACCCAAACTTCTCATGCAAAATGATGTCTGTATATTTGTTTGCTTACAATTGTATTTAGCAAAGCACCCCCCAATCTAATCAGAAGCTGCAAACTTTTACTGGGCAAAAGACATCACAATAGAGTCTTTGTGCTGAGAATTTCCCCACTCAAGTCGGCCTTTTTGTGTCTTGTTCCGTTACTATTTTAGCATTATCGACCTCTCTCTGGGTTTCATGTTCTCTTTCATCTGGCGTCTTGTTTCGCTGCTCCCTTCATTCTGTCTGTCTTCCTCTCTCCATCTCCCAGCATCTTTCTTGTGGGAACGTTAAATCTCTCTCTGTCTCTTGTGGTTTAGAAATCTCTCCATCTCGCATGGCGTCCCGATCTCACTGCCGCGCTGGCTCCCAGGGACACCTGCTCTCCTGTCATTGGCAGTCTCAGCCGACATTTGTTATGGTGGGTAATAAAGTGCAGATAGTGCTGAGCAGTTATAGCTCAGACTCCCCTCACACACAGGCAGGGAAGCATCTGTGACAGCAGTAACTAGATTACTTCTCTTCTTCCCGTAACTCTTCCCAGAGCAATATTTGGCTTCACTGCTATCACTCGTGTCCTTATCTCTGCCTTGGGTTTTTTCTTTTTTTCTAAGATTTACATTTTTGCAAAGTCTCAGATACTTGGTCAGCAAAATGCCCTCTGTTTTGAAACGGATATTGATCTATTGTTATGAATGTGTTTGGTGTAGTCTGGCATAACCCATATGTACTCATTAGCTGTATATTTAGCGACTGTTTCTCAGAGTCCAACACATAGTGGATAATTGTAAGAAAGCAGCCTGTTAGATCACTGAAAATGAGTGACCTCACTAAGACAAACCTCCCAAATGCCTTCATTAATTCAGGGCATTCCCAAGTTAACTGTCCCAATCCCAGGAGATGCCCTCCGCTAATGGGTGCAGTACACGACTGCTGCTGGTGTGTATAGTGTGGAGAGGTTGTTTTTAAGTGAGGAGAACTGGGTTATGGGGCAACCCTATGCTTTTGAAAGCATACCCCTGCTGTAGAGCGTAGGCGCACCCCTTTCTGTCATGCACACTGACCCGAATTGTAAACTACAGATGTTGGTTGCTTTGTGAGGTACTTAATGGCTGACGACATTTTGTGAGCTAAACCAATACTAATGAAAATGTCTTTTATTTCACTAGGAACTATTGACATCACATTGCTGTCCCAATTAAAGGGGACTGTCCCACATTCCAATTTGGAAGGGGTTGGATTGGAAGGTAATCAGTTTATGTGTCAATAAAATGGGGTGTTTTTTTGCCAAATTTGGCCATTTCTTGCACAGAACCATTGTTCATGAGAATGCGGTGTATAACTTCACTATGAAGTGGCTACATCACTGAGTTATCTTTCTGTTTTATTTTGATTCGCTATTCATGAAAATTCAGTCAATCAATTCACTAGAAGCCAGCGGCATCACCAAGGCATTGCACCCATTTCAAATGCTTATAGCAATGACAAGGTAGATATCTTCATTTCAGCTGAAGCATACACTTTGTACATAGACAGATTAAAGGGATGGCATGGTTCTCATCCCCCCCCCCCAGCTAGAAGTACACTGTGGCACAGTGCAGTCCCATGTATTTTCTAAGGGCCAGATAAATAGGGGCGGACCAAACGAAGAGTAACGGTGGTCCAGCTGACAATATAGGGGGCAGGCATGATGATGAGTGGGGGCAGAGCTGACAAGAGGGGGAGGGTCAGCGGAGTCAATGGTTTGCACCCCCTTGATGGCCACCACTGCTGAGGGCACAGTGGGCTGCGGGCCAACCAAAAATGGGGGTGGGGCTTAGTGGCTGCCAGGGGTGGGGCTAAGCTCCGTCCCATCAAGGAAAAAAAAACATTGGCTCCCACTTATCCATCAATGGCTGAGAACCATTGGTTCTCTGGTATCGATGGCAAAACTAATCAACATCAGGCAGTCACCATCAATATTTTGTAATCATCGATGGTCGATGGCCATCCCTAGTCTGGACCCATGTCTTAAGTGCCCTGGGAACCCCCCGAATGCTTAATCTTGCCCTGACATTGTAGCACCTGCATAAATAAATAAATGAAAGGACACTTTAGGTGAAATTGTATTATGTTGTTTCAAAGGCTTTATGAGTAGCAGAAGTTTACCAGCAGCTATACAGTATAGCTATCACAATTGCTACAGCTAAGCAGTCAGCTGTGATAATAGCACACATTGTGACTGTAGCTTCCTGAGTTAGACAGTTCTTTCGCCCTGGGAGAGGACTGACCTATAGTTCTATATATCTCCACAACTTGGGGGCCCAGGAAAATGCTTCTTCAGTTGCGACGTTGGACGTGTGAATCAGCCGATCAGTGGGGGGTGATGACATTTACTCACAACTGGAATAGATGGAAAGGCATCAACATCCTGTGATCACACAGGGCATATGGTGCCATCAAAATAGCACTGTGCTAGAGAATAAATCTGATAACAAGCTGTCACCACCACAGCACGGTGACTGGGCTGCTCTCAGGTGCAGGCGTTTTCAAACACTTTATAAGTGAGTACAGGAGGTTAATAAAAACCTGGGATAAACAACAAAAACACACCGTGTACAGTAAGGAGATAGGGAGAGGTCAGCACTATAACACTGGTGTGTTTTCCACAGTTTTATTTTGATGTAGGGGGTAAATATACTAAGAATCGAGTTTGGTCAAGTTTTTTTTTTTAAACTCACTTTGCTTCACCAAAACTCGGGTAAGTTTACCCTTTAACAACTCGCAAATTTCTAAGAAGTGAGTTTAGCTGTAAGTCAGTTTTTCGATGGTGAAGCAGATCGAGATTTCTCACCCTATTTGCGAGTTTAAATGAGATTACTCACCCGAGATTGCAGTGTTTTCTCTCTGGCAAACTCACCCGAACAAGCAGCCTGCACATATCAGTGAGATATGTGTAAGCTGCTTGTGTTTTGTACCTGTAAAAAACGGGTTAATTGCTTAAAAAAAAAATACGTGAGCTCCCCTCCAAAAGCATAACCATCTCCGGGCTTGTCAGCCTGTCCTAGTACGGGGAACAAAACGAGTTGGGTTCCACCGTAAATTTAGTTACCAGCACCAGGCTGCAGGGCCAGTCCTAGTTTTAATTATAGGGGAAAAAAATGCCCCCTATAATTAAAACCAGCACTGGACCCAAAACGACCGGGGGTGTAATGCCACAGCCAGGAGACCCTATTACCGGGTCTCCAGGGCCAAACCATTCTCAACCCCAGTTGCTCAGGCCAAGCCAGGGATCTCAGGAGGTGGGAACCCCCCAAAATATGGGTCCCCCCTCTCCCTAAACCCCAATCCTGGTCTAAAGCTCATTACTCTTCCCCGCACCCCTGGGCTGTGGGTACAGGGGTAATAAAGTGTTAAATTGAAAGAAAACTATTGTATTTTACAGTGGAACTACAGGTGCCAGCATGCCTGCCCTTTGGCACTTGTGGAACTACATAAATAAAGACATAACACACACTGGGCCTGATTCAGACCCGCTTGTGAGCGCTGAGCGCTCGGAAGCGGGTTGATGGTGGCCCAGTGTGCATGCGCGAGACCCGTATAGCGACGGGCACTCTGGCCACTCGTATAGCTGTGGGTGACCACCCACAGCTATAGCGAGCGGCCAGGAAGATGGTCGCGATGGTAAAGAGTAGACCATCGCGACCATCAGGCTGGTCCTACTGCCGCATATAACATGTTACTGTGATCACTGGCCCTGTATATATCTGATGTATTACATACACTGCACTATGTATGGCTGGTCCTACTGCCGCATATAACGGCTTACTGTGATCACTGGTCCTGTATATGTCTGATGTATTACATACACTGCACTATGTATGGCTGGTCCTACTGCCGCATATAAAATGTACTGTGATCACTGGTCCTGTATATGTCTGATGTATTACATACACTGTACTATGTATGGCTGGTCCTACTGCCGCATATAACATGTTACTGTGATCACTGGCCCTGTATATGTCTGATGTATTACATACACTGCACTATGTATAGCTGGTCCTACTGCCGCATATAACATGTTACGGTGATCACTGGCCCTGTATATGACTGATGTATTACATACACTGCACTATGTATAGCTGGTCCTACTGCCGCATATAACATGTTACGGTGATCACTGGCCCTGTATATGTCTGATGTATTACATACACTGCACTATGTATGGCTGACTCTACTGCTGCATATAACGGGTTACTGTGATCACTGGCCCTGTATACAGTATGTCTGATGTATTACATACACTGCACTATGTATGGCTGGTCCTACTGCCGCATATAACATGTTACTGTGATCACTGGTCCTGTATATGTCTGATGTATTACATACACTGCACTATGTATGGCTGGTCCTACTGCCGCATATAACATGTTACTGTGATCACTGGTCCTGTATATGTCTGATGTATTACATACACTGCACTATGTATGGCTGGCCCTACTGCCGCATATAACAGGTTACTATGATCACTGGTCCTGTATATGTCTGATGTATTACATACACTGCACTATGTATGGCTGGTCCTACTGCCGCATATAACAGGTTACTATGATCACTGGCCCTGTATATATCTGATGTATTACATACACTGCACTATGTATGGCTGGTCCTACTGCCACATATAACATGTTACTGTGATCACTGGCCCTGTATATGTCTGATGTATTACATACACTGCACTATGTATGGCTGGCCCTACTGCCGCATATAACATGTACTGTGATCACTGGTCCTGTATATGTCTGATGTATTACATACACTGCACTATGTATGGCTGGCCCTACTGCCGCATATAACAGGTTACTGTGATCACTGGCCCTGTATATGTCTGATGTATTACATACACTGCACTATGTATGGCTGGTCCTACTACCGCATATAACATGTTACTGTGATTACTGGCCCTGTATATGTCTGATGTATTACATACACTGCACTATGTATGGCTGGCCCTACTGCCGCATATAACAGGTTACTGTGATCACTGGCCCTGTATATGTCTGATGTATTACATACACTGCACTATGTATGGCTGGTCCTACTGCCACATATAACAGGTTACTGTGATCACTGGTCCTGTATATATCTGATGTATTACATACACTGCACTATGTATGGCTGGCCCTACTGCCGCATATAACATGTTACTGTGATTACTGGCCCTGTATATGTCTGATGTATTACATACACTGCACTATGTATGGCTGGTCCTACTGCCGCATATAACAGGTTACTGTGATTACTGGCCCTGTATATGTATGATGTATTACATACACTGCACTATGTAACGCTGGTCCTACTGCCACATATAACATGTTACTGTGATCACTGGCCCTGTATATGTCTGATGTATTACATACACTGCATTATGTATGGCTGGTCCTACTGCCGCATATAACATGTTACGGTGATCACTGGCCCTGTATATGTCTGATGTATTACATACACTGCACTATGTATGGCTGGTCCTACTGCCGCATATAACATGTTACGGTGATCACTGGCCCTGTATATGTCTGATGTATTACATACACTGCACTATGTATGGCTGGTCCTACTGCCGCATATAACGGGTTACTGTGATCACTGGTCCTGTATATATCTGATGTATTACATACACTGCACTATGTATGGCTGGTCCTACTGCCACATATAACATGTTACTGTGATTACTGGCCCTGTATATGTCTGATGTATTACATACACTGCACTATGTATGGCTGGTCCTACTGCCGCATATAACATGTTACTGTGATCACTGGCCCTGTATATGTCTGATGTATTACATACACTGCACTATGTATGGCTGGTCCTACTGCCACATATAACATGTTACTGTGATTACTGGCCCTGTATATGTCTGATGTATTACATACACTGTACTATGTATGGCTGGTCCTACTGTCACATATAACATGTTACTGTGATCACTGGTCCTGTATATGTCTGATGTATTACATACACTGCACTATGTATGGCTGGTCCTACTGCCGCATATAACAGGTTACTGTGATCATTGGCCCCGTAAATTTCTGATGTATTACATACACTGCACTATGTAACGCTGGTCCTACTGCCACATATAACGTGTTACTGTGATCACTGGCCCTGTATATGTCTGATGTATTACATACACTGCATTATGTATGGCTGGTCCTACTGCCGCATGTAACATGTTACTGTGATCACTGGTCCTGTATATATCTGATGTATTACATACACTGCACTATGTATGGCTGGTCCTACTGCCGCATATAACAGGTTACTGTGATCACTGGCCCTGTATATGTCTGATGTATTACATACACTGCACTATGTATGGCTGGTCCTGCTGCTGCATATAACATATTACTGTGATCACTGGCCCTGTATATGTCTGATGTATTACATACACTGCACTATGTATGGCTGGTCCTACTGCTGCATATAACATATTACTGTGATCACTGGCCCTGTATATGTCTGATGTATTACATACACTGCACTATGTATGGCTGGTCCTACTCCCGCATATAACATGTTACTGTGATCACTGACCCTGTATATGTCTGATGTATTACCAGGGCCGGATTAACAATGGGGCGGGTGGAGCTTCAGCTCCAGGCCCTCTCATAAGAACAGGCCCACAGCATCTGTTGTGCTTCTGTACACAGGATTTGTTTTTCCTGCTACAGCAGCCTGCCAGTGGCCGTCTGAAACCCCGCCTCTTGAACGAGGCCCCGCCCCTATACACGGTTTATATATATATATATATATTTTTTTTTATTTTTTTTATTTTTTAAAGAGATCACTAGCCGGCCCCAGCTTAATTATGCTCTTCTGGGTGGCTGGCCCCTCCCCATGTACCAACGTCCAACTCTGCAAGAGCTCCTCCAACCTAGAAAAAAGCTGCAGCTTCCGGTTGGAGGAGCTGTGCCTGTGGACATCACTCAGGGGATTCTGCGCTGTTACAGGAGGCTGGTGGGCGTCGGGACTGGAGCTGCTGCTGCTCTATTAGGTCAGTCACTGTCTTTGCTTGCCGGGTGTACACACGCGGGTCAGTGGTACAGCCCCATGACCTGCAATATGCTGCTACCCAGATCTGTCACCTGCTGACCCCTAACTGCTCCCTATGTCCCTATGTCCCTGACTGCTCCCTATGTGCCTGACATACCTCTGACTGCGCCCTATGTGCCTGACATACCTCTGAATGCTCCCTATGTGCCTGACATACCTCTGACTGCTCCCTATGTCCCTGACATACCTCTGACTGCTCCCTATGTGCCTGACATACCTCTGACTGCTCCCTATGTCCCTGACTGCTCCCTATGTCCCTGACATACCTCTGATTGCTCCCTATGTCCCTGACATATCTCTGACTGCTCCCTATGTGCCTGACATATCTCTGACTGCTCCCTATGTCCCTGACTGCTCCCTATGTGCCTGACATACCTCTGACTGCTCCCTATGTCCCTGACATACCTCTGACTGCTCCCTATGTGCCTGACATATCTCTGACTGCTCCCTATGTGCCTGACATATCTCTGACTGCTCCCTATGTCCCTGACTGCTCCCTATGTGCCTGACATACCTCTGACTGCTCCCTATGTCCCTGACATACCTCTGACTGCTCCCTATGTCCCTGACATACCTCTGACTGCCAATATGTCCCTGACATACCTCTGACTGCCAATATGTCCCTGACATACCTCTGACTGCCAATATGTCCCTGACATACCTCTGACTGCTCCCTATGTCCCTGACATACCTCTGACTGCTCCCTATGTCCCTGACTGCTCCCTATGTCCCTGACATACCTCTGACTGCTCCCTATGTCCCAGACATACCTCTGACTGCTCCCTATGTCCCTGACACACCTCTGACTGCTCCCTATGTGCCTGACACACCTCTGACTGCTCCCTATGTGCCTGACACACCTCTGACTGCTCCCTATGTGCCTGACATACCTCTGACTGCTCCCTATGTCCCTGGTATACCTCTGACTCTGACTGCTCCCTATGTCCCAGACATACCTCTGACTGCTCCCTATGTCCCTGACATACCACTGACAGCTCCCTATGTGCCTGACACACCTCTGACTGCTCCCTATGCCCCTGATATACCTCTGACTCTGACTGCTCCCTATGTCCCTGACTGCTACCTATGTCCCTGACGTACCTCTGACTGCTCCCTATGTCCCTGACGTACCTCTGACTGTTCCCCATGTCCCTGATGTACCTCTGACAGCTCCCTATGCCCCTAACTGCTCCCTATGTCCAATACATACCTCTGACTGCTCCCTATGTCCCTGACATACCTCTGACTGCTCCCTATGTGCCTGACACACCTCTGACTGCTCCCTATGCCCCTGATATACCTCTGACTGCTCCCTATGTGCCTGACATACCTCTGACTCTGACTGCTCCCTATGTCCCTGACTGCTCCCTATGTCCCTGATGTACCTCTGACTGCTCCCTATGTCCCTGACGTACCTCTGACTGCTCCCTATGTCCTTGATGTACCTCTGACTGCTCCCTATGTCCCTGACGTACCTCTGCTCCCTATGTCCCTGAAGTACCTCTGACTGCTCCCTATGTCCCTGAAGTACCTCTGACTGCTCCCTATGTCCCTGACGTAGCTCTGCTCCCTATGTCCCTGACGTACCTCTGCTCCCTATGTCCCTGACGTACCTCTGACTGCTCCCTGTGTCCCTGACATACCTCTGACTGCTCCCTGTGTCCCTGACATACCTCTGACTGCTCCCTGTGTCCCTGAAGTACCTCTGACTGCTCCCTATGTCCCTGACTGCTCCCTATGTCCCTGCCGTACCTCTGACTGCTCCCTATGTCCCTGACATACCTCTGACTGCTCCCTATGTCCCTGACTGCTCCCTATGTCCCTGTCTTACCTCTGACTGCTCCCTATGTCCCTGACATACCTCTGACTGCTCCCTATGTCCCTGACTGCTCCCTATGTCCCTGGCGTACCTCTGACTGCTCCCTATGTCCCTGACGTACCTCTGATTGCTCCCTATGTGCCTGACATACCTCTGACTGCTCCCTATGTCCCTGACGTACCTCTGACTGCTCCCTATGTGCCTGACATACCTCTGACTGCTCCCTATGTCCCTGACATACCTCTGACTGCTCCCTATGTGCCTTACATACCTCTGACTGCTCCCTATGTCCCTGACATACCTCGGACTGCTCCCTATGTCCCTGACGTACTTCTGACTGCTCGCTATGCCTTACTGTTCCCTATGTCCCTGACTGCTCCCTATGCCCGACTGCTTCCTATGTCTCAGAGGCACTGTCTAAACCAGTGTTTCCCACCATTACTGACCCCCCTCACTGTGCCCATATCACTGCCCCCCCACCCCACCTAGAATCCCCTCAGCCAGTCCAGTCACAGCGATCCCCCCTCATTCAGCCCAGTGTTCCCCCTACCATCCCTTTCTCACTGCCCCCTTTCCATCCTGCCCAGTGCCCCCCATCCAGCCCAGTGTCCCTCACCCTCTCACTGACCCCCCATCCTAGTGTCTCCCCCCTTCCCTCCCCCAACCAGCCCACTGCCCCATCTAACTAACCCTCAGCAAGAATCCCCCAAGCCAGTCCAGCCTAGTGACCCCCCTCCCACCACCATCTCACTGTCCCCTACCCAGCCAGCCCAGTGACCCTGTATATTTAAGCCTCTGCCTCTCCCCATCACCCACTACCTTTTACACTGTTACCCACTGCCTGTCACTCACTGCCCCTCCCTGTCACCATCTCCTTGTCACCCACTGCTTTCCCTCATTACCCACTGCCTCTCCCCTATGTCACCCTCTCTCTCCTGTCACCCTCTCTCTACTGTCACCTTCTGCCTCTCCAACACATCACCCTCTGTTTCTCCGTCACCTTCTCCATGTCTCCCACTGCCTCTCCCCATCTCCCCTTTTCCTGTCACCCACTGCCTCTCTGTCTCCCACTATCTCTCCCCATCACCCTCTCTGTCACCCACTGCCTCCCCCGTCACCTTCGCCCTGTCACCCACTGCTTCTCCCCATCACTTTCTTGTTAGCCACTGCCTCTCCCTGACTCCTGTTCCTGTCACCCACTGCCTCTCCCCATCACCCTTTTCTGTCACCCTCTGCCTCTCTCCGTCACCCTTTTCTGTCACCCTCTGCCTCCGACTATCTATCCCGTCACCTATCTCTCCCGTCACCCACTGCCTCTCCTCATCACCCACTGCCTACCTCTGGTATCACCCACTGCCTCCCCGTTACCCTTTCCCAGGCATCACCCACTGCCTTTCCAACGAGGGCGTGGCTTGTGGATACGGCTTTCAATTTGAGGCCACGACTCTTGTTGCAAGGCCACACCCACTTTTACATGAACACAATTCCCCCTGCTGCTTCCCCTGTCATTTTATTCTGGATCTGCCCCGGCCCAACCCCCCACAACATTGGTCACACGCACCATATCACTAGTCACACTCCCGTGGCAGTGGTCACGCCACCGGCATTAGCACACAGTAGGCCCTTCAGAAATATCAGCTCCAGGCCCATGAAGACCTTAATCTGGCACTGTGTAATACATACACTGCACTATGTATGAGGCTCTAAAATCAATGCATTTGAAAACTGTCTTCTAGAAATCCTGCATAGGGGCTCATTCACAGTCGTACACATTTGTGCCCAGAAAAGGCTAGTAAAAGACACAGATAAGAACAAGCCTATTTACATACATATTTTCCATCTGATACAACAAACTAAAACATTTGTACCAGACATGCCAGGGCCAGGCATAAAAGTATGTACAGTATACAGAGTTAGTTTAAGAGAGGGAGCCCGTGTGCAGCCCCCGTGCGGGCCCCAGGGCCGGCAACAGAAATCTTGAGGCCCGGTTACAATGATACTCTCTGGTTTCCCCCCATGATGACTATAGGCATGCGCAGGTCTCAGGGGACATGGCGCCCACGCTATGTTCCTGGAGACATTTCTAGTGCGCATGCACAAACCACCGGGACATTGCCCACTGCCCCATCTTCCCAATAATTTCAGTATGAAGCTGACTTGGGACTCTGGAGAGGTAGATATACAATTTTATGGGTGCAGGGTGTGCGGTGCGGACCCCCTGGACCTCACACATTGCACCCATTATAGACACGCCAATGCGCGTATACTATTTCCCCAATATTCAATATTTGTGAGCACTATAATAATGCCATCAAAGTCTCATGCACAAAAGATATTAGCATTAGTCTTTTGTGTGGCTGAAGGACAGTGTATATCAGCTGCAATCTGACTAAGCCAAGATAAACCCCGTGGGTGTGGTAGCAGTATACCTTTAAGAGTTATGGTATGTTAGTATCAGACATTTAGCATTAGCCTATAGGGTTCCTGGGGGGTGTGGCCTTGTCGGTATATTAGGAGTCAGCCTCTTTGATTATGGAAATCCCGCCCTCCCTCCCTTGTTTCGAGTTTGTTTCGTGTTTTTGTCGAAAAGAACAGTATTGTGCTTTTATTCGTTGTACAAGTTAGATGGGTGCGCTCTCCTTGTTCAAATATAGGTCACATCGTCCCTACAGGGACATTACACAGCCCGTCCGGGCGTTCTTTTTCTGGAGAGTTGAACACCAATGAGTGATGTGTCTGGTCTGCGTGTGTTTTTGTGGGAGTGTCCGTTCTTTGTTGTCCGCCACCATACTAACTTTAAGCTCAATTAATTAAATTGGCAAGATCTAATTCAATCAAGCCGTAATTCGATAATTAATATTAATAATAATTTGATGTCAAATAAAATTTGACCTTTAATTTTAAATCCAACTCCTGTTGTTTGTGTGTTTATTTTAGATAGGTTTTAGTGATGATAAGTCTTTAAGGTATAATGCACATTTCAATCATTAGAGAGTGTACAGCATTGTACCCACTTATACATTAGGCAACATCATGAAATAAAGGCTGTATCAGCTCTTCATAGCTCATTTTAATATCTGGTCCACAAAATAAATTCTCTTTTCAGCAATTTTAATTTCTTGCTAGCGATATAGCACATCTTTTCTCCTCAAGGTCAGCCTTCATCCAGAACAGATGTCAGATGCAACTCATTATAAGCCCAGGAGGTGTAATGGGAAAAGCAGAATACCTGTGGTTCATCAGTGTATAGAATCTGTCACATACATTTTACTCCGGCTCCGCCACTCTCTCCTCTCTCTACTATACATGTTGGGCACTAGGACCCAGAGTCAGAGGGAGGCACCACCTCCGACCTGATAACGTCACCGCTGGGCTACTGCTCATGTGCAGCTGGCACCATCTTTACTGTGTAAGCGCCACAGTGCTGTGCAGATGCACAGTACATAATAATGAGGTGAGACACTTAAATACAGCTGTTATCCCCTGCGATACCGCAATTCAGCTTACCAGGACACTCTGGGCCTGATTCTGATCCGGTCGCAAGCGCTGTGCGCTCGCAACCGGGTCGATGGTGGGCCAGTGCGCATGCGCACGACGGAGCGGGCTCCGTTGTGCGCATGCGCTAGACCCGGATAGCGATGGGCACTCCGTCGCTCCGGGTCTCGCAACAAAGGGGGCGAGCTTTCTCATGTGAACGCCTCCGTTTGGGGGCGGCCCCACTGACATCACGAGTGATGTGAGTGGGAGTGCTTTCGGCTCTGTTAGAGCCGAAATCTCTCTGGGGCTTGCGGCAATGAGACCCTACCACAAGGGTCTCGTCGCAAGCCCGATGGTCTTGACCATCGCGACCATCTTCCTGGCCGCTCGCTATAGCTGTGGGTGGTCACCCACAGCTATGCGAGCGGCCAGGAGGCCTTTCTAAAAAAAAAAAAAAAACGGCCCTGATTCAGAGCGAGCACTCTGTCAGAGCCACCTATTGTAATCATCACCCCAATAGGCTATATCAATAAACCTTTCTTATTGCTGCTTCAGTCGTGCCAAATAGCCCCTCTCAGCGCCCCAAGTCCCATGCGACTCGGCCGCACCAAAAACGTCTATCATGCTTAAAATGAGTGTCTAATTGGCATAAATAAAACAACTGGAAGCGACAGAACTGTGTTGATAGCGTACACTGATTAGTGGGGTGTGCAAACTTTCTACATCTGTGTGTGTGACTGAGCGACGCCGAGTCCCATTGTGCGTCATCTGAGACTTTGTACGTGTGTAAAACGAATTCCTTTGCCCCCACAGTCACAGCCCAGTGTCTCTGGCACACTGTGAGCAGCTTTCTGCTGCATCTGCTATGCAACGAAGATGAATAATGTAAATAAAAACACAGTAGGCGACTCCTTTCGGAACGTCTCGGTCACGCTGGGCGTTCCGTGCCGTATGGTTTACGGGCAACCAGTCTATAAGGACACATCTGTATAATATCTTCTGCCATATTGTAGATTTTATAAATAAATGCAGTGATTGATGTTTTTTTGTTTGTGTGCAGAGACTGCATGCGGCTTCTGGGGGAAGATGCATTCTGGGACATTTACAATCACATGAAACAAGTCCATATGCTGCAGGATCCAGACCCGCTGGTGGAGGATGAGAGCACTCTCTGTGAGCCTCAGGCGATGAAGATGTACCCCCAGCATTGCTATAAAATCCAACAGCTACTGTTCTTGGAAGAACGGATGGAAGAGGAGTCCCTGGACCCTCACTTTACTTGGCTATAAGTCTGTAATCCTTTCCTGCTAAGTTACTTCACAGTGAAGGACCAAGAAAGAGCAAGGAAACAAGTCAACCAATCAAATAGAAGTGCTAAGATGGATCCTGGACTTAAAGGGGTAATCTGCCCTTTCTCATTCATATCAATGATGAAATAAGAAGACTTGCCAGTGTTGTCAGTAATGTTACTGGTTTATGGCTAGTACTGTATACAGCATTTCCACTTATTATCTACCAGCTTTAAGGAAACACTTGAGCAGTGTCAGACTGCGGCATAAAGAGCCCACCGGGGGAATGCAGTGATAGGGTGCTATACTTAGGGGTGTGGCCAGTCTTCAGAGGGGGTGTGGCCAGCCTCCACAGAGGCTTAGCTAACCAGTGCATGGTCTGGGCCCCTTTGAAAAAATATCGTAAATACTGCTAGTGCATGCATGATAATGTACCAGATTAATAACAGCAATGCACTGTAGAAAATACACCATAGTCCTGTGCAGTATAATGTAACATATGTATAATGTATAATTCCAGTGCACAGTCTGGAACCTGATCCCTAGTGGAGGGGGTGGGCCATCAGGCACTGCGGCCCACTGGGGGTTTCCCCTGTAGCCCTATGGGCCAGTCCAACCCTGCACTTGCGGGATACTAAGTACAGTGGAAGAAAGTAATTTTCACAGAGGTGTGGTTGCTAAGTTAAGTAACATTCCAACATGCTTAGGATCTTGTATAAGAGTGCCGGACATGTCCAGCTGCCAATATTTTGCTTACCTCAGCTCTAAGGTACCAACCAATCAGCTCCTAACTTATTTTTTAAACACAGCCTGTAAAGTGACAGCAGTGGCGTAACTAGTGTATTTGGAGCCCAGTGCAAGTTAATAAATGGTGCCCCCCACACTCACACCGCCCCCACCCCCCACCCAAATAGGTGCGCGAGGCAAAAAAGTGGGCATGGTCACGTGTCACAAGGGGTGTGGCCACTGGAAAATGGGGGCGTGACAACATCACACACCACCGTTTGTGGTCACTCTGGGAACATTCCTTTCCATTCCAGATGCACCTTAATGCCCCAAGTAATAGTGCCCCTCTTGCAGTGCCCACTGTATTAGTGCCCCTTATGCAATGTTCCCAGTAGCAGTGCCCCCTGTAGTAGTACCCCTATACAGTGCCCCCAGTATGCCCCTTATACAGTGCCCCCAGTAATGCATCCTTATACAGTGCCCCCAGTAATGCACCCTTATACAGTGCCCCTTATGCAGTGCCTCCAGTAGTGCCACTTATACAGTGCCCCTTATACAGTTCCCCCAGTAGTACCACTTATACAGTGCCCCTAGTAATGCCCCTTATACAGTGCCGCTAGTAGTGGTCCCCACTATGCAGAGCTCCCAGTAGTGACCCTTATACAGTGCCCCCAGTAGTGGTCCCCCCCCAGCAGTGACAGATAAAGACACACACACACAAAAAACCCCACTTACCTGAATCCCCACTCCTGCGCCTGCCGCTGTCCGCTCCTCCATCCTCCCGGGCCGGCCCACTCTGCATTATGGGAGAGACGTCACAACGTCTCTCCCATCACCCACTGTGGGAGCCGGAAGATGGAGATAATGAGTGAGCGCCAGCCCGGCTCTGGCAGTGGGTGCAGCAGCCAATGAGAGTCTGTTTGACTCTCATTGGCTGCCAAAATAAACACACTGCCGCCGGGTAGTACGAGTGTACAAGCCGGCAGCAGTGTTTGTTACTGTGTAGTGCTGACCAGCTTCCTGGGCCGTGGCCGGCGGCGCCCTCCCTCTCCCGCGCCACCAGTCCGATGGCGCCCAGGGCACAAGCCCTACTCAATCCCCCTTAGTTACACCACTGAGTGACAGTTAGGAGCTTATTGGTTGGCACTTTATCTCCATCCACTTTATCGCTTTCCATGGCTTAGTACATCTCCCCCTATACGTTGGTGATTTATTTATTTTGGTGGTAACCCTGCTTATCAGCACTAAAGATTTGGGTTTGGGAGTGTTACCATTATCTTTAGCCAGCCACACATGCTATGATCCTACCAGTCAGAGTACAGTTAACCCATAAATATAAGTCTTAAAACTGTACAAGAGAAGCAGGATGTTTTCTGACACCAATGGGGCCTGTTTATATAGTTGGATGATAATAATGTGTCCTACATGTCTGCTAATGATCTCATTGACTTTCATCATTATCAGTTATGGGGATAATTTTGGAAACAGTTATTTGATAGTGGTGCAGTTATTTCAGCGTGTGTGACAAGTATTACAGTCTGCTATAAGGACTGTCTGTCTGATAGGATTATGGCAATACCCAAGCCAGGGGAGCAATTCTGGGTAGAGCTAGCTTGTATCTTCCCATATCCAGATAATAAAGGGTGGCAGGATTCTCCTGGAGGCAGAGAAGCTCTGTTTACAGCAGCATTTGTAAATGAAGCAGAAAATGAATAACCATCTAATTTCATGTCCTCCCGGCTGGAGTTATCTTTTTCCATTAAACAAAGTCTTTATGAACGTAATACCAATTATATTATTTATATATGGTATAAATGTGATCCTTCTAATGATAAGTGTGAAGCTGGCAATACTATCAAGAGTAATCTTAAGCAGCGAACACATACCTGCTAGTCATTTTGATTCGGTTCAGCAGATCCAAGTTTAGGGCCTGATTCAGGGATGGCCTGATCTTGTACGCAGTTGAGAGATTTTTATTTGCTTCTGCGCATGTGTGAAAAGTCCTGGATACCCTTACTGCGCACACGCCATCCCAAGTGTCCATTGTCATTCGCTATTGCATACTGTATTGCTAACCCTTGCAAATGGGTTTTCGATCCCTGAGGACCTCCTGCTGTAAATGAGTGGACTACCTGTAGTGAATTAAAGGACCACCTGTAGTGAATGAGTGGAACACCTGTAGTGAATGAGTGGACCACCTGTAGTGAATGAGTGGACCACCTGTAATGAATGAGAGGACCATCTGTTGTGAATGAGAGGACCACTTGCAGTGAATGAGTGGACCACCTGCTGTAAATTAGTGGATCACCTATAGTGAATGAGTGGACCATCTGTAGTGAATGAGAGGACCACCTGTAGTGAATGAGTGGACCACCTGTAGTGAATGAGTGGACCACCTGCAGTGAATGAGAGGACCATCTGTTGTGAATGAGAGGACCACTTGCAGTGAATGAGTGGACCACCTGCTGTAAATTAGTGGATCACCTGTAGTGAATGAGTGGACCATCTGTAGTGAATGAGAGGACCACCTGTAGCAAAAAGTCCATAGGCTAAAATGGTATTTTGGGGTGCTGTAAGGATGGGACAGATGTTTGTAGGATTGCAGGAGGCTGCAGCAAGTGTTTTTTTGACATTTTTATAAAAGGCACTTTAGAGCCCCAAAAATATACTAGTACCCATTTAAATGTACCCCCAGTTTAAGTCATCAGCCGCATCATCAGGTTGGACTGCATGTAGGGCCAACCTGACGATGCGGCTGATGACCCCACGGGAGCGTACACACTGGATGATTTTAACGATTTGTCATTTCAATGCATTGGAATTGGGCAAATCGTTAAAAAAATCATCTCTAGTGTGTATGGGGCTAAAGGGCCTGGTTCAGAGATATACGCAAACCGGAAGGTTTGAGTACATGTCCAATATTTTGGGGTCTGCGCATGTGCAGAAAGGGTCGATCTCCCAAGCTGCAGCATGATTGACATGCTGCGGTGTTTGGGGGGCGGAGGGGGCGTGGCCGGACAGTGTTCCAGGAAACGGGAGCGTATCGCCCTTGTTTTCCTGGAGGGACGAGGACACGGTCTGCATCCACCAACAAGCTGCCAGGTACTGGCCAGGCTAAATAGGTCTCAGCTTACGCAGCCTGGCTCAAAGTAATCCTGAGAGCAAGTGGTTATTGGGAATGTCTTTATAACAGATGTTACTTTTCTCTGTTTGACAATTATTTTTTTTTACATTGGCTCCTGGTGCCTAGAAATGTGCTCTTGAAGAAGTACAAATAGAAGGTGCTAAGTGAGTTATATTTTAAGCATAGGGACGACACCCAAACTGCCAGACGTCAGAGGTAGCAGGGACTTCAGAACCATATTGGAAAGTCCAACTGCACAACAGATTTCCCCAATGCCATTTTGAATGAATCTACTAACCAGCCAATCAAATCACAATAAAATTACTTTTATAATGTTTTCATAACATACAACTTGCTATAAAAAGCCACCAAACCTTGGGGTCTACCAGGGAATTTACTTTTAGCTTGAGTGAACCCCTCCCCTTTTGGGCTGAATGAATCCAATAGTCATTAAAATGTAGCTTGTCAATTCATTGTGATCAGGGGTCAGACAGGGGAGGGATATGGGTTTTGAGTACCTTAGCCAGTATCTGCCAAGGAGGTATAACCATCCTCCAAGATGTCAATACCACGCCTTCTCGGTGCACAGTTTCTTCAGGGAGTTCTTTATTGAAAACATGATGTGACCACATTACCATATTTGGCCACACCCCTGTCTAGTACCTGCATGGAAGTGGATAAATCCCCTTCAGTTTTTGTACCGACGTCATCAGCTACTGTCCAACGCCATTCCCCACCATCCACGTGGGCATAGAGGGGGGATATAATCCTGTGGCAAAGGTACCCAGCTGATCTCTCAGCGTCACCTCCTGGACACTCGGGAGGCCTGCTCCTCCTCCTCCTCCCCCCCCCTTACTACTTTCCCCCTGCCAAGCTTCCGGGCACTGACAGGGTCGGCCAGGGGTCCCCTCCAACCAGTGTGCAGCAGCCGCCCGTGCCCACTACTATATCCCCTCTCTATCCCTAGAGGACCACCGGCCGAGCCTGTCAGTGACAATAAATTTGGCAGGGGGGAAGTAGGAGGGGGAGGGGCGATTGCTGTGAGGTGATTACTGTGAGGGGGGTGCTGTGAGGTGATTACTGTGGGGGGGGCTGGTGTGAGAAGATAAGGGGGGGTGCTGTGAGGTGATTACTGAAGGGGGTGCTGTGAGGTGATTACTGAAGGGGGGGGTGCTGTGAGGTGATTACTGAAGGGGGATTGCTGTGAGGTGGTTACTGAAGGGGGATTGCTGTGAGGTGATTACTGAAGGGGTGTGCTGTGACATGATTACTGAAGAGTGGGGTGCGTGACGTGATTACAATAGGGGGGATTGCTGTGAGGTGATTACTGAAGGGGGGGTGCTGTGAGGTGGTTACTGAAGGGGATTGCTGTGAGGTGATTACTGAAGGGGTGTGCTGTGACATGATTACTGAAGAGTGGGGTGCGTGATGTGATTACAATAGGGGGGATTGCTGTGAGGTGATTACTGTGGGGGGGTTGGTGTGAGATTACTGAAGAGGATGTGCTGTTAGGTGATTACTGTGGGGGAGTTGGTGTGAGATTACTGAAGGAGGGGTGCTGTGAGGTAATTACTGAAGGGGGTGTGGTGTGACGTGATTGCTGAAGAGTGGGGTGCTGTGACATGATTACAAGAGGGGGGATTGCTGTGAGGTAATTACTGTAATATGGTCAACTCCACTGGCTCCAGCTATTTTTAATATGCCTCCATTTTCTAGATGTGCTATGTAAAATGGGGCTGGGGGGGCCCTGTGTATATGGTCCATCCCGGCCCCACAATTTCTGATGGCAGCCTTGCCTGCTTGGGTATATTTGTGTGTCTTGATGCACTGTGTGGCTCAGAGATATCATGAGTTCCTACATGAGGATACATGATAAGGAGTAATAGCTTTATCCCTCACTTATCTCTTCTACTATCCTCATTTTAACGTACCTAACACCTCACCGGGATAGATGTACTAAGCCTTGGAGAGAGATAAAGTGGATGGAGATAAAGTACCAACCAATCAGCTCCTGTCACTTTACAGGCTGTATTTGAAAAGTGACAGGAGCTGACTGGTTGGTAGTTTATCTTCATCCACTTTATCAGTCTCCAAATGCTTAGTACATCTCTCCCCTAATTCCTTGACATCACCTCATATGCTGACCTGTTTTTCCTGCACTCCCCTGACTGTCCCTCCACCTGTCATACTTCTTCTTAGCCCCAATCTGCTGTTTGGCGCCATGACAGACAAGCTATATATGTGTTCTTGCCTCTAGCTAGATGCCTGCATTATACAATTTATAGTAATCCTGTCACCTAATCCCATTGTGCCCCATGCAGGCAGCATCACACTGTAGAACCAGTTATTGTTCGAACACAGAGATCTAAATTAAATCTAACATTCTCCGTGTATTGAGGACTGCAGCACGGAATACACTACACAGTAATAAAAATCTAATCTGCCAATATCAATATCATTCCCTGCTTTCCTCTGACGACCAATTTACTCATCTCACAATGCTTAACTGATATCTGCGACTGAGGAGGCTGATGTACAGTATTAGGGTAGGCAAAGCCTCCCCGAACGGCTGAACAATGCTTTTCAATTGAAAATGTAGAGGCGTGTATTAATGCAACATCTGATCCGTGTCAGCGAGGATTTGCTGAAAGCAGAGACATCTAGTACATGTCTCAAATGCTCCACTTGCTCCTTATTTGCTGGTTAATGTCTGGGATCCCACAAAAGCAAGATATAAATTAAATGCACAGAGTTACAAGGAGTCAAGGTTAGGAGCCGACAGAGTTTCATTAAGATCAATGTATGTCGCTAACATCAAAATACATGTTTGAATGCTAGTAAAAGCATGTAAGCAGGTGTGGGTGTGGAACTGCGTGCATTTGTGGCTGCCACCATGCCTTAGCACTGATAATCTCCTCCCACTCCCACATCAAAGACATCTCCCTGACTGCACCCGTTTATTAAAGCCCACCGGCCCTTCTCACACTTTTACTGTGCATCCTCTGTCCTCATCTCTTCCCAGTCCACCTCACAGTTATATAACCCACTCCACTGTACTACAGTATAAGCTCTCACGAGCAGGGCCCTCCACCCTCTTGACCCGAAACACATATTTTTGCTGCCCCACATTTACTATTGTAAAACAAGTGCAGTGCGGCCTGCCGGGAAGCTGGGTGAGTTCCTGCCCGGCCGGCTCACTGACACTGCTCCGGTGCCGGCTGCTGCGAATGGAGCTCTGCTCCAATTGGGCAGCATTCACCATTCTGCCTGCGGAGGAAGCTTCTGCCCATGAACAGTGTCACGGCCAGGGTATTTCTGCATGGCGCTAGGCGGGTGTTACCTGTGAGGTCGTTGTGGAGCGGGCTGTCTGGTGGCGGAGCTGGTGTCTGGCGGGGGGCTTTGGCTGCGCGCGTTGTTGTGCGGCCCTGTTGTCACTCTGCGCTGGTGAGGCCTGGCGGCGTCTCCGTTCCGTTTGGCATGGGCGCCGCCATCTTGCCTTCTGGCCATGTGATGAGGCTGGCCAATCCTGGTGAGTCACATGTTCCCTCCGGCCAGTAACAGCACGGCATGGGGTATTTAGGAAGGGTCAGTGCCTTCCTTCTTTGCCAGTGCAACGTGTATCTCAGCCTAGCTGAGAGGGAGTTCTCTGTGCTTTCCTGTTCCTGTGAATTCGCTGTCTGCCAGTCTGCCTGTCAGCTCCTAGCTCCCACTGGACTACCCCGCTACCTCCATCACCCTTGCCCATACCTGAGCCTGCTGACATCCTGCGCTTCAGTTCACTATCTGCAAACCTGGCTTGATTATTTTCAGTTCACTACCTGCAAACCTGGACTGCTCTAATTGTTTCTACCTGGACATTAACCCTTTTGCTCCCACCACAGAACTCTTGTGCACATTTATATTTTCCTGGACTTTTATTTACTGCCACATTATATGTCTACTCAAGCACTTATTAAAAATCCTAGTTTTATTTTCAAATCTGCTTCTGTGATCGCTCCTGCTACCACCCCGGGTCCACAAGCAACGGGTCCACAAGCAACCCAGAACATAACAGTTTGCACTGGCCCCATGGAGCCGGCCACGGATCAGGAGTCAGGAGTGGATTTGTTCAGGTGCATTTCTGGTCGTTTAGAAAATCTGGAAAACATGCAGCATCAGATGGCTAAATTTCTGCAAGAGATGTCCAAGCGACCGGATAGTTTGCAAACTTCCTTTTCTACCCCTGAAGTACCAGCATCTACATCCGCATCAGCGTCTGGGAATACAGGAGGCAGATCATCTCCCCGCTTACGTCTTCCTTTACCAAATAAATTTGACGGCAATCCTAAACTCTGCCGAGGTTTCCTAAATCAGTGTGACATACATTTTACTCTGCAGCCTGACAACTTTCTAACTGCAAGAACTAAAGTGGCTTATATAGTCTCTCTGTTATCCGGCCAGGCCTTGGAATGGGCTTCCCCACTCTGGGAGCGCTCAGATCCGCTGCTGGATAATTACGCAGGCTTTGTGTCATCCTTCAGGAGGATTTTCGATGAACCTGGGCGTACTGTATCAGCATCATCAAACATCATGACACTGAGAAAGGGGTCTGTCCTGTCAGTCAATATGCCGTGCAATTTCAAATTTTAGCATCAGAGCTCAAATGGAATGAGGAAGCCCTCACCTCGGCCTTCTGGCATGGGTTGTCAGACCGACGAAAGGATGATCTAGTCACTCGAGAGCTTCCTACTAATCTGAACGACATGATTTCATTGTGTATCAAAGTTGACCTACGCTTCAGGGAACGTCAGGCTGAAAAAAACAGAACTGACCGGCAAAGGTCATTTACCCCCTCCATTTCTACCCGTCCCATTCCTTCCCCTACTGAAGAGGAGCCTATGCAGGTGAATCATACACACCTCTCTAAAGAAGAACGTCAGAGAAGAATGCAAAAGAACCTCTGTCTGTACTGCAGAGAGTCCGGTCACCTGCTGATCTCCTGCCCCCGTAAACCGGGAAATGCCAAATCCTAACTGACCCTGGAGACATCAAGTTAGGAGTTATGAACCCGTCTCCAAAAATTAAAGATTTCACGATTACCCTAGCCTTGGATCTTAAACCCAAACCTGTCTTTGCTACTGCTCTACTCGCCTCGGGAGCAGCCGGAAATTTCATAACGTCTAGTTTCATAGATAAATTTCAGATTCCTTGTTTGTCTCTCAACCATGCCATCTCTCTGACCTCTATAGACGGACGCCCTCTAACTAACGGGATAGTCACCAAAGAGACTCAACCAGTATTGGTCCGAATTGGGGCACTTCATTCTGAGTCCTTAAAATTCCTGGTGATATCAGAGGCCTCTCAAGAAATTGTTCTTGGTCTACCCTGGTTACGTCAACATAATCCCAGGATTGATTGGAGTTCTATGCAGATTCTGTCATGGGGTATGGACTGTCAGAAATCCTGTCTTCCAAAAATTCGACCTGTGAGAAAGACCGTTCCATTAGTTTCTTCTGCCATTCCCAAGGAATATCAGATGTTCGCCGACGTTTTCTCTGAACAACAAGCAAATATCTTACCCCCTCGTAGGGAATGGGACTGTCCAATTGAATTGATACCTGATAAGATACCACCTCGTGGTTGTACCTATCCGCTGTCCTTGCCTGAGACTCAAGCCATGACCGAGTACATCCGGGACAACCTGGCAAAGGGGTTCATCCGCCCCTCTACTGCACCTGCCGGAGCTGGGTTTTTCTTCGTTGGCAAGAAGGACGGTGGTCTAAGACCATGTATCGATTATCGAGGCCTTAATGACATTACTGTAAAGAATCGATACCCTCTTCCCCTGATTACTGAGTTGTTTGATAGGGTCAAGGGCTCTGTCATTTTTTCGAAATTAGATCTAAGAGGGGCTTACAACCTCATTCGTATCCGAGCTGGCGATGAATGGAAGACCGCTTTTAATAGCAGAGATGGACATTTCGAGTATTTAGTATTGCCTTTTGAATTTAGTATCGCCCCTGCTGTCTTTCAAAGTTTCGTTAATGAGATTTTCCGGGATCTGTTATATGTTTCGGTTGTTGTCTATCTGGATGACATACTGATTTTTTCACCCTCTGTGGCTAAACATCAAGAACATGTTAAAGAAGTTTTGACCCGTTTGAGAGAAAACCACCTTTACTGCAAACTGGAGAAGTGCATCTTTGGAGTGCCCAGTGTACCTTTTCTCGGCTATGTAATATCTGGCTCCAGTTTAGAAATGGACCCCAAGAAGGTACAGGCAATTCTGGATTGGACCCGACCTCAGACAGTGAAGGCCATCCAGAGATTGTTGGGCTTCGCAAATTATTAAGACGCTTCATTAAGGGATTTTCTACACTGCTGGCTCCCATTACAGCCTTGACCCGCAAAGGTGCTAATCCTGCCCAATGGTCACCTGAGGCAGAGTCTGCCTTTCATCTAATAAAACAGGCCTTTATCTCAGCACCAGTTCTTCGACAACTCGATCTGGACAGGCCTTTTTTGTTGGAAGTAGACGCATCATCTGAAGCTGTGGGAGCAGTCTTGTCTCAACGTTATGAGGACAACCGAGTCCATCCGTGTGGGTTCTTTTCTAAAAAATTATCTCCTGCCGAAAGGAACTACGCCATAGGTGAGCAAGAACTACTAGCTGTAAAGTTGGCGTTGAAGGAATGGAGATATTTGCTAGAAGGCGCCAAGTTTCCATTTACTGTATTTACGGACCATAGAAATCTCCTATTTCTCAAAAACCTCCAATGTGTGAGTCCTCGTTTGGCCCGCTGGGCAATATTCTTTGCCAGGTTTCAGTTCACCCTGACCTTCCGGTCTGGAGCACTTAATCAGAAGGCTGATGCCCTATCGAGATCTCTCCTCTGTGATGATCAATCTGAAAATCAAAACAATACCCCTGTCTTGGAATCAAGAGTTTTCGCCACATTACAACTTCAGCCTCCTACGGGAAAATCATTTGTGGCCCCGGAATTAAGGAAGCAGCTTCTCACCTGGGCACATTCCTCTCGCTTCGCAGGGCACTCAGGCACTCGGAAGACCTTGGAGTTCCTGAAAAGACACTATTGGTGGCCTTCTATGAAGGCAGATATAATGGAGTTTATCTCTTCCTGCTCCTCCTGTGCCCAGCATAAATCATCACGACAAGCTCCAGCTGGGGAATTGCTTCCATTACCTACTCCATCACGTCCATGGACGCATCTCTCCATGGATTTCGTCACAGACCTGCCAGTCTCTCAAGGTTTCAACACTATCTGGGTTGTAATAGACCGATTTTCTAAGATGATCCACTATATACCGTTGAAGAAGTTACCTTCTGCCCCTGACCTGGCACAGTTGTTTGTCCAACACATATTTCGTCTACATGGCCTTCCTGCTGAAATTGTCTCTGACCGTGGTGTGCAGTTTACTGCAAAATTCTGGAGGGCTTTGTGTTCTGTTCTTCAAGTGAAGTTAAACTTTTCCACGGCCTACCATCCGCAAAGCAACGGCTCCACCGAGAGAGTTAATCAAGATATAGAGACTTTCTTAAGAATTTTTATGTCATCTTCCCAGGAAAATTGGGCTGCCTTGCTGCCGTGGGCTGAGTTTGCACATAATGCTTCCTACCACTCGTCAACTAACCAAACGCCATTTCAGGTTGTATATGGCCTTCATCCTCGTGTTCCCGAATTCCGAAGCCTGCCTGTTTTCGATGTTCCGGCCGTGGAGGACACGGTGCGGAATTTTGCTGCCATCTGATTTGTACGGTCTGATTTGTTGAAGGCATCCTCTCGCTATAAGACCCAGGCCGATAAGAAGCGTAGAATAGTTCCACGCATGCAAGTAGGAAACTAGGTCTGGTTGTCTACTCGGAACCTTCGTCTAAGAGTTCCGTCTATGAAATTCGCACCCCGCTTCATCGGTCCCTTCACCATAACAGAAGTCATTAATCCAGTGGCCTACCGTTTAGTTACCCCCATACCTAAAAATTCCCAATTCCTTCCATGTTTCCTTATTAAAGCCCCTAGTCCTGAATAAGTTCCATAATGCTCTACCTGCTTCTCCTCGAGTCCAGACGGAGAGAGGAGTTGAGTTTGAAGTCGCCCAGATCTTGGACTCTCGTCTGCGCAGAGGTCATCTTCAGTATTTGATGGACTGGAAAGGTTACGGTCCAGAGGAACGTTGCTGGACCGATGCTCGTGATGTCCACGCTCCCACGCTCATCAGGAGATTCCATTCTGCCCATCCGGAGAAGCCTGGTGAGTGTCCTGAGGCCACCCCAAAAGGGGGGGGGGGGTACTGTCACGGCCAGGGTATTTCAGCATGGCGCTAGGCGGGTGTTACCTGTGAGGTCGTTGTGGCGCGGGCTGTCTGGTGGCGGAGCTGGTGTCTGGCAGGGGGCTTTGCCTGCGCGCGTTGTTGTGCGGCCCTGTTGCCACTCTGCGCTGGTGAGGCCTGGCGGCGTCTTCGTTCCGTTTGGCATGGGCGCCGCCATCTTGCCTTCTGGCCATGTGATGAGGCTGGCCAATCCTGGTGAGTCACATGTTCCCTCCGGCCAGTAACAGCACGGCATGGGGTATTTAGGAAGGGTCAGTGCCTTCCTTCTTTGCCAGTGCAACGTGTATCTCAGCCTAGCTGAGAGGGAGTTCTCTGTGCTTTCCTGTTCCTGTGAATTCGCTGTCTGCCAGTCTGCCTGTCAGCTCCTAGCTCCCACTGGACTACCCCGCTACTTCCATCACCCTTGCCCATAGCTGAGTGCCTGAGCCTGCTGACATCCTGCGCTTCAGTTCACTATCTGCAAACCTGGCTTGATTATTTTCAGTTCACTACCTGCAAACCTGGCTTGATTATTTTCAGTTTCACTACCTGCACACCTGGATTGCTCTAATTGTTTCTACCTGGACATTAACCCTTTTGCTCCCACCACAGAACTCTTGTGCACATTTATATTTTCCTGGACTTTTATTTACTGCCACATTATATGTCTACTCAAGCACTTATTAAAAATCCTAGTTTTATTTTCAAATCTGCTTCTGTGATCGCTCCTGCTACCACCCCGGGTCCACAAGCAACCCAGAACATAACAAACAGAAGCTCTATGTAGAGACAATAAAATGTCTGCAGGGGGAGCTGCTGCATATGCCCTGGCTGCAACAGCTACTCCCATGGGCCTTTGCGGTTTCAGCTGCCCGTAAAAAGCAGGATTCATCTGCATTCTGCAAGGTAAATTGGGGCTGGCACAGTGGTTGGAGGCTGAATAGACACAGGACAGGAGACACAGAAGGCTTGTGGCTGGAGGGGAGAAAGGGAGCAAGAGGGGACATGGGGCATGTGGCTGAAGGACAGAGGGGGCAGGAATGGACACAAGTTCCACATTAGAAGGACACCACCTAAGGATACTGAATTTAAACCTCTATATGCTCCTGCGTATACCTTCTAAAACCTGCCTATACCTTCTAAAATTGACACTATTTACGTACGCAGTCATACAGTAAATAAATACCTTCAGACTTTGAGAAAATGTGTTTCCAACGCACAAGGTATTATTCAAGCAAAGTACAGATAGTTACACGCTGTGATCTAAATACAATTTAGCGCAAAGGAATTATGCAGACCCAATGTACAGTTATACATACGCACGCACTCTGGGACCAGATTCCGGCATCAACAAGAAACCTCCATCAACAGCATCAGCATGAAGACTGGGGTCAGAACACACATATATATACCCTTACAGAAATAGACTATACAATAGAGAGGTTTGTTGCGATCCCATTGGTTCTCCATCACGGTGCTTCTGTTACAGGACATTTAACAGGTCGATTCAAATGGACACAGACCAGCCTCCGACAGCTTTTTGTCTCCGTTTTCCCGCCTCATGCAAACCTAAGCTGTTAATTTTACAAAGTACATTTTGGTGTTTTAACTCTCTACGGTCCATAAGTTGAGAATGCATGTTGCAATCTTCACACCGATGATACCAGAAAACTGTTGAGAAAGTGCAGATCAGTACAACACCAAACACAGTTTACTTATCATGTATTAAACCTTAGATACCAAATAGCCTTTATTTCACAGTATTAGTAATAAATGGATAAAACTTGAATCTTATACTTTGAAGCTATGGAACCTTTTACGTGAATGTGCAGTGTGTAAGTATTAGGGGTTTGGGAAAAGACGCTAGTTAACTTGGGGCAGATGCGTGCGCACGAAGCTAATAAACAGCATTCGCATGCGGGATATTATGCATTCGCTAATGTGCAACATGTTAACAGCGCAACTGTGTGTATTAATGTGTGTATGGGGTATGGTAAAATATGCAATCGCATGATGCTAATAATAGCATCGCCATATGTACTTAAGTGTGAGTTTAGCTAAAATGGTGCTGAGTGGCCATTTGCAAAATGGCATCTCGCAGATCTCATTTTCAAGATGGTGTCTTGCAGCCATTCGCAAGATGGCGTTGTTTCGATCTAATTTTAAGCTGATCTTGTCTCAGCCAATTATCCAGCTTTGACAGTCCACCCTTTGATAGTGAACAATATGCTATCATACTCTGATTTTAAAATTAATTTAGGCTTACATTTTGATATATTATTTAATGTTATTATGGGATGGCACAAGGTGGTTCTTAATCCATCAATAATGTGTCTCTGGGAGGGGACATAAAACTACCATTATACGCACACCGAGGATCTTGGAATATCATGGGAGTGATGTGGGGATGCATCAATCCTATAAAGGCAGTCTGGAGGGGGAATAGGGACTTGCATTATTTGAGGTGGTTTTTTTTTAAATAAAATTTTTAATAATACATTTCGTGCACATCTAAATATGATACATTATATGATGGTATTACTTAGTTCAGGGTTGTAATGCAGTTCTATATTTACCTCAGTATTCATATTGTCATTACTGACCACCATCATAATTTCGTTCTTTCGTTTTACCTTATCTTTACATTTTCCACACTTCACCACAGTAGGAAAACACCGGACACATGTGCCAATTACTATGATGACAACCAGTATAAGGATCAGGAGTTTACCTATGCTTGCGATCATTTCCTGGACCCATTCCCCTAGACCTGAGAACCACTTCGCTGGGTTCAACCATGAAACCCATTCCTCTACCTTCTCCTTTACTTCAGCCACTGAAGCATTATGGTTCTTCCGAAATTCCCATTTTAGCTGCAGAATTTCATCCATCTTCCGGTCTATCACCTCCTTGGAGTCGCTGGTATCATTGGTGACATAGGTGCAACACTTCACTCCAAATTGGGTGGCCAAAGTTACGCAGTACCCTCCAGTGACAGTGGTTAAATAATTTAACACTAGCCTGTGTTGCACCAGTTCTTTCTTGTACGCTTGCAATTCCCTACCTGTATACCTGAAGGTGTCATCATACATCTCGGTGATATTAGCTATCAATTTAGCAAGGTCCTGAATATATCTAAAATTTAATGTACCCCGAGCGATCCTGGTGGGATCCAGTGCTACTAAAACTTGAAAGCCAGTTGTCTCACTAATTAACTGAGTGGCTTTATGCACGTCACCAGGTATCATATTTATTTTGCCTCTGTGTTCGTATTGCGTGTGAAGATATGGTGATGGTGTGTTTTTATGAATACCAAGCATTTCAACATGTGTGAGGGTCATAACCTCTGGGACTACTCTTCCTAGGTAACACAAACCTTCGGAACTCGGGGAGAGCCTATTATACGCTTTTCTCCCACATATAAAATATACATTATCGGGGATAACATAAGGAATAGTATGCATCATTATCATTAAACACATTTCCCTTGCAAATAATCCTACCTCAGGTTCTTCCATCTGGTACATGCAAGTTTCTGGTTGTATTATCTTAGCACAATATCCATCTGGTACCTTACTAATAATTTCTTTGATGGAACTTAATGTATAATGATACCTAAAATACCTCCCATTAGATCTAATTGAGCATAACAGATCATGATTCATAGACTCATTATCAGCTCTCAGTGAGAAGGTCATCGTCTGATTATTCCCCGTCACTTCCCAACTCCCTGGTATTGGGGTTGGTTATGTTTAAACACAAAAGTGATCTATCTATTTAGAATTGATAGAGTTTGAAATGAGGTGGTTTGGATGAGAGGAATTTTCCATCCAGCGTTTTCTCTCTTTGCAATTCTAAAATTTCCATAATATTCAGCGGAAATGGCACCAACCCTACATTATGCTGACCCTGTGGCACATGTGAGCACACCCAACAATCAGCCTGGTTTAATACTTTGCCTACCATGCTATGGTAATCCTCTAAAGGATACCCACCCCAGTACGGGTTATATTTCGGCTGGCACCGTTGGATACAGTTCTCATCAGCTAGGGACCCACAAAGCTCACAAATACAGCAATCTTCAGACGATAAATCTCCACACCGTCCCCGAGTATCCGGATTAGCAGCTCTCTTAACAATTACAGTACTAAGATTGGTCAGACACTCCCCTGATTGGCATAGCACTCCTCCTTCTGACTCCACTCCATCAGCACTGCCATCAGCTACCATCTCCTCTATCAGTCCCCCGTCACAGAAACCGGACATTCCCAAACCTACCAAAATGGGGAAAACTCTGTAAGAGAATATGAAAATGAACACAGCAGGCCAGTCCATTGCCACAACAAAGACCTGCAAATTTCTTTTAGTTCAGGTATCTCACTACAACCTTTTAATCCTGCGGAACAAGCTCGCGATCAACAGTTCCACGTTATCAGCCTTGTCTCCGCCTTGTTTCTCCACCGGTTGGTTGACCTTTTTGCAGTGAGTGGAATGGACCCACGTATCTCTCTCAGCCACCTTCAGGGATGTGGTACTTGTCGGCAACACTTGGTACGGGCCTACCCACTGATCAGTCAAACAACCTGAACGCAAGAAATTTCTGATCATAACATATTCTCCAGGTTCAACATCATGACAGGCATATCATGGGACAACAATTTCAGTTTCTGCTGTTGGTGTTTTAACTGTTTACTCATTGATATAAAATACTTTACAGTTACCTCGTTGTTACCCTTCAAGTCTTCCTGTGGACTTATAATAAAATGAGGTTGTCTACCAAATAGTGTTTCAAAGGGTGACAGATTTAGAGGGGGTCTAGGAGTGGTCCTTATACTATGTAGGACCAACGGTAATGCTTCTGGCCATCCTAGTCCCGTCTCTGCCATGATTTTACTTAACTTATTTTTAATAGTCCCGTTCATCCACTCTACCTTGGCGCTGGCCTGCGGTCGGTAAGGGGTGTGAACTATTAATAGGGGTCGACTATTAATACCCATCAGTTTACACATATTTTGAAAAACATCACCTGTGAAATGAGTACCCCTGTCACTCTCGATAATTTTAGGGATACCATATCTGCATACAAACTCCTGTACAATTTTCTTGGCAGTAAACGCAGCAGTATTAGTGGCCGCTGGGTAGGCCTCAACCCAATTGGAAAACACGTCAGTGCACACTAATACATACTTGAGATTCCTGCAGGGTGGTAATTGGATTAAATCAATTTGTATTACCTGGAATGGTCCGTCAGTCGGTGGAATGTGGGATGGTTTGGTAGGGATCGATTTCCCTATGTTTTTCCTTAAGCAGGTCAGACAAGACATTGCTCTCTTTTCTGCTTGTGAAGAAAAACCCGGTGCACACCAATATGCTCTCACCAATTTGCACATACCTTGCTTTCCCAGATGAGTCAGACCGTGTGCTGCCTCAGCCAGGCTGGGGTAATATGCCTTGCTCCTGCCCACATCCCTTAGACTTCCTGCCTGACTTTTCCTGGATTGAACACAAATTTTGCATCTCAATTAATTTCAGCATATCAATTGTTTGGAAAGACATAATTTGTTCCGTTGGTATGTTCATTTTCAACCCTGCTTCCAATTTTGCAGCTTCATCTGCTCTGTTGTTACCCAGTGACACCGAATCATCCTCACATGTATGGGCTTTACACTTAATTACTGCCACCGCTTTGGGCAGTTGGATTGCTTTTAATAATTGTTTTATATGTCTGGAATGTGCAACTGGTTTGTCTGCTGCTGTCATAAAATGTCTCAGACGCCATAGAGCTCCGAAATCGTGTACCACTCCGAACGCATACCTAGAGTCAGTGTAAATGTTAGCAGATTTGCCTGCTGCCAGTTCACACGCTCTTTTTAGTGCTACTAACTCTGCCACCTGGGCTGAGTGAGGAGGACCAACGGGTTCAGCTTCTGTGATGTCTGTGTCATTTACAACAGCATAACCTGTACATAATTCACCTGTGTCTGTTTGTCTATGACAACTCCCGTCCATGTAAAATGTCACATCCACATTCTCTAAAGGTGTGTCATTTATGTCAGGTCTAGCAGTAAAGGTCTGATTCAGATATTCCATACAATCCTGTGTATCATTATGTCCACTGAACTCACTTCCCGCCAGCAACTCGTCTCCTTCCACCCTTTGTACATCATGTTGTGCATATGGTAAATACGTTGCTGGATTCAGCGTATTGCATCGTTTAACAGTGATGTTTGCAGGTGTAATTAGAGCTAGTTCCCATTTGGTAAACCTAGCTGAAGAAACATGTCTGGTTTGGGCAGAGTTCAGCAAAGCAGATACAGCGTGAGGAGTATAGACAATAATATCATGGCCCAATACTACGTCCTCACTTTTACTCACCAATAGAGCCGTTGCTGCCACACTTCTTAAACACGTTGGGAGTGATCTTGCCACAGTGTCCAATTGGGCACTGTAGTATGCTACGGGCCTACTGGCATCACCATGTTTTTGTGTGAGGACACCTGCAGCACAACCATCGGCTTCCGTACAATATAAATCAAAAGTTTTCTCATAATCAGGTATTCCAGATGCAGGTGCTTTTGTCAGACTATCCTTAAGATTAAGGAAAGCCTGCACTGATTCCTCTGTGTGTATGACACGATCGGGATTTGAGGAAGAGACTAAGGACCTTATTCAGAGGCGGCCATACGGTCTACGACCACACGGCCGCCTCGATGTTTTGCCAGTGCGCATGCGCACGAGGGAGCCGGCTCCCTCGTGCGCATGCGTGAGACCTGCTACGACCGACATCGCCGATCGTAGCGGGTCTCTTTCCAAAGGGGGCGAGCTGTCGATGTTGATTGACAGCTCGCCCCGTTTGGAAGGCGGGCCGGGGGGGTGGCAGCCCAAATGGAGGCGTTCCCATGGGAACGCCTGCCATTTGGGGGAGGCCCCACTGACATCACTAGTGATGTCAGTGGAGAGCTTCCAGCTCTGACAGAGCCAGAAGCTCTCCGGGGCTTACGACAAGTGAGACCCTACCCTAGGGTCTCGTCTTAAGCCCCGATGGTCGCGATGGTCTCTGACCATTTTTGGAGCTTGCCTACCACCTTTTAAATTTACCATTACGGGGCTTACGTTTGCCATTAATCCAGTGTCCTGTCCATCCTTGGTACAAAGTGAATCTGGAATTTGGGATAACATTTGATCTACCAGGGATGGATTTTCATTTAAACTGGTAGAGTGATACATTATCCTTTGGGGAGTGTCCAACATATCCCTCACCTCGTGCGCAACTCTCTGGGATATCTAAAAATACATCATCAAGGGTACAATATATGACACATTCCATCTTACATAACAAATCCCTTCCCAGTAGGTTAGTAGGAGCTGCTGCTGCCAGGAGGAAAGAATGCCTGGTATGCAACGGCCCAATAGTAACCTCTGTGGATTTTGATAAAGGATAATGTTCCACTTTACCTGTTACGCCCATTGTTGGTACTGTCTCGTTGGTTACCTGTAAATTAATGGGAGATTTTATCACTGACCTGGTTGCCCCTTTGTCTACAAGAAAAGGATATTTAGTACCAGCTACATCAACCATCATGACTGGCTCTTCCCTAGTACTTCCCGTTAACCTGACTATCTGTAGACTACAGGTATGACCTGACCCCTAGCGTTGGCTCCCACTCTCCAATAAAGCATTAACGGCTACAATTGGAGCTGGTGCCTGTGTATATCCTTTATGGGGATATCCAGGTACTCCCTGGTTTGGGGGTCCTACCCTTTTTGCCGTACAGTTATTACTTACATGTCCTGGCTGGTTGCAATTAAAACACTTTCGTGGGTGAAGTGGATGAAAGGATTGTTGTGTGGATTGAGCAGGAGAGAAAGGTGGTGGGTATGGGTGAGGATATGTGTGATAAGTGGGGTAGGGCTGCGTTTGTGTTGGTGTGGGGTTAGTGAGGACGTGTACCTGTTCAGGTGTGGGTGCAGGTGTGGGTGCAGGCTGTGATGTTACCGTCGTTCCTTCTAGAGCTTGAATACTGACAGCCATTAGTTTCTCACTCTGGGTCTCTCTCTTTTTAGAGATGTTTTTGTCATGTTCAATTGCAGATTCTATGAGGGTGTCTATTGTGACTCCCCTCCAGCCAGACTGTGAAGTCTGAACCCGGGTCTTTAGGTTCTCTTTAAGACCATCCATGAGTACAGTGACAATCATTCCCCTGTGGTGAGTGCTATCTTTAATATCTTCTAACCCAGTGTACTGGGTGATAGCCTGCAGAGCCCGGTCACAATAATCTTCTGCAGATTCACTCTCTTTTTGTTTTATGGTGAAGATTTTGTTCCAGTTAACTACTACTGGAAAATATATACCCAATTGAGTTACAATGCAGGAAATGTTATCTTGATTAATTCGGTCTGTTAAGGGAACGTCTCCATCCAATACACAAACCGTGATAAATTTTGTAACGTCGATATTGCGTGGAAGACAAGCCCTTAACACTACTCGCCAATCTTTGTTAGTTGGCTCATGGGAACTACCCAAATTTCTCAAAAATCTTTGACATTTGGCTAATTCGTTTTTGGGATCGGGGAAATCATTCATTATAGAATTTAGCTCCGCTCTTGTCCAATGACAATGCATTACTACTTCCCTTGTGAGCACTACTCCGTTCGCATCCGCATTCCCATTTGGAACAGTTATTGTCCGGAAGGGATGCAGACCAGCCGTACTGCTACCTTTTGACCTTATTACCTGGCTGGGGCTTTAGTCTGTTGCTGCAATGTATAGTTTTAACAACTTCCTCTACGGGTGCAGAGGATGATAACACTTCTCGTGCTGTTACTAATGGAGATGGTGGTACCACTCGTGCTTGTCGTGGTGCAGCATCTAACATGTATACAGCATGGGAAATGGCAGACATGACAATAGGCTCATTATCCACATCATAAACATTTTCCTTATGGTTACTTAAGAGAGGGTACAAATTGCTTGTTAAGTTTTTATGGTTTTTTTCAATAACTGTACCTGCACCCCCATCCACATAAGGTGGGGGTGGTGCGCGTGAACTACTGGCAATACCTTCCGCAACAGTACCTTGCCACATGTGCGCGCCGTTTTGCGGCTCGCACGCATTGCAATTTAGCGCTGTGGGTGTACTTTCTGGCAATGCGTTCGTAACGCTAGTTTGCGTCGCTTGCACATTTTTAAGCCACGCATCCTCTTCATGCTGCCACAATTTTAAACATTCGTTATGTTTTACCTTTTTCACTCGAGAACGCATCAGGCTGATGTGATCTCGGACATTATTCAATACATCTTTATCAAAACTACCAATTCTGGGAAACGGCCTAACACTCTTCATCGTTATCTTAAACTATACGTCACAATATCTTATTGCATAAGCACCGTACTTAGTATGCATAATACGACGGGCCGATCCAAGCGGCGCTTCCATTAGCAGCACATCATTGTCTAACATCTCTATTGTTTGCGTGGCTCCCATCTTCGCACAACTCCTACGTTTTTCAATAAAGATTTAAACTGGTGAAAGACAGTCAAGATACTTTCACTTACCTGCGGACGCCTTGGAAAAAGGGTGTATCCACGTACCCTATGGAAGACCTCTAGATGCCTCCACTCACCTATGGAAGAAAGGCCGCTTCCACGCAGCAATCCCTTTTTGAGTACTTTCCAACTGCAAGGGGGCAGTTGATTTCGTCCACTCTCTCACCAGTTCACAATCATAGTTTATCCCAAAACTATGCGGTTCAATTATAGTGCTCAAATAAGCCTAATAGATCACATACACTGATTACTGAATACTATAATCACACTGGGAGCCGAACCCTAACAAAAATAACAACCCATACACCTGCCTTGTGTAAAGTAAATGGTAAGCTGCTACCGAGTTACTAGGCCAACTCCTGGGCCTAGCACTTAAGGGTCCTACGATACCCTTAACATTTAGGTCCCGTGTCACACCCTAAACAAATATTCACTGTTCCACACTTTTTTCCTGCGCAGAAAAATACACATTAACCCAGTTATTGGCAACAGTTGATAAAGTAAACTCAACGGCTTTGTTTAAACACGTGGCAGCACAACCAGAAATACGTATACGCTATTGTGCGACTAGTCGCATACACAATAATGCGACTACTACACAACCGTATGACTTACCCTTAGCTGCGTACACAAAAGTGTGTCTCTGCTGCGCGCGCAAAAATGCGACTCAGTCGTGTACGCAATACTTTGCCACCCTTTTTAGTGTGAAATTCTATCAACAAAGGAAAACAAACTTTTTCCTTTCTTGTCCCTGGATTCTAGTCAGTGTACCTTGACTCACACGATAACGGGTAGCGATTTCTCAGCATCAAGTGATTGCAGTAAACTGCGTGTGGCCACACTCCATCCTTTGGTGAGAAATTGATAACCGTATGTTTATCGTGTGAATTGGTAAGTGACCTCACTCTACGAGACCCCAACTAAGGATACTGAATTTAAACCTCTATATGCTCCTGCCCATACCTTCTAAAACCTGCCTATACCTTCTAAAACCTGCCTATACCTTCTAAAATTGACGCTATTTGCGTACGCAGTCATACAGTAAATAAATACCTTCAGACTTTGAGAAAATGTGTTTCCAATGCACAAGGTATATTATTCAAGCAAAGTACAGATAGTTACATGCTGTGATCTAAATACAATTTAGCGCAAAGAAATTATACAGACCCAAGGTACAGTGATACATACGCACGCGCTCTGGGACCAGATTCCGGCATCAACAAGAAACCTCCATCAACAGCATCAGCAAGAAGACTGAAGACTGGGGTCAGAACACACATATATATACCCTTACAGAAATAGACTATACAATAGAGAGGTTTGTTGCGATCCCATTGGTTCTCCATCACGGTGCTTCTGTTACAGGACATTTAACAGGTCGATTCAAATGGACACAGACCAGCCTCCGACAGCTTTTTGTCTCCATTTTCCCGCCTCATGCAAACCTAAGCTGTTCATTTTACAAAGTACATTTTGGTGTTTTAACTCTCTACAGTCCATAAGTTGAGAATGCATGTTGCGATCTTCACACCGATGATACCAGAAAGCTGTTGAGAAAGTGCAGATCAGTACAACACCAAACACAGTTTACTTATCATGTATTAAACCTTAGATACCAAATAGCCTTTATTTCACAGTATTAGTAATAAATGGATAAAACTTGAATCTTATACTTTGAAGCTATGGAACCTTTTACGTGAATGTGCAGTGTGCAAGTATTAGGGGTTTGGAAAAAGACGTTAATTAACTTGGGACAGATGCGTGCGCACGAAGCTAATAAACAGCATTCGCATGCGGGATATTATGCATTCGCTAATGTGCAACATGTTAACAGCGCAACTGTGTGTATTAATGTGTGTATGGGGTATGGTAAAATATGCGATCGCATGATGCTAATAATAGCATCGCCATATGTACTTAAGTGTGAGTTTAGCTGAAATGGCGCTGAGCGGCCATTCGCAAAATGGCGTCTCGCATATCTCATTTTCAAGATGGTGTCTTGCGGCCATTCGCAAGATGGCGTCGTTTTGATTTAATTTTAAGCTGATCTTGTCTCAGCCAATTATCCAGCTTTGACACACCATATAGGTAAGTCTTACCTATATGGTGGTTCCTGTCCAACGTGGAACGTGTCCCTCCAGCCACATGCCCCCGGTGTCCCCTGTACCTGAGGTGACACACTGGCAGGGATGGTAAAGGGAGGCAGTATTAATTTAATTATTACCTCTCGGCACCCACTGATAGGTGGTATTATCCAATAAGATTGCTCCTAAAATAGGAAAATTTGGCGGCAGAAAACAATGTCATGTATCGGGAAGAATGCATTAAACTTTATTGTTGTTTATTTCTAATAAAAACCTTACAAATTACATATAAGACTTTTTCTTGCGGCCCACACAAGCTTAGACTCTGATTATTTGGCCCAATTGGGATTTTGAGTTTGACATGCCTGCTGTCCACTATCCCTGTTTCCAGTGCACTCCCACGCTGGTCCCTTCCCAGGGTCACTGTATAAATATCTAAGTTTTTTATTTTTCCTCCTGTACTGTCTGAATTGTTTTTATGCTGAACTGTTTGTGTACTGTTATACATAGTGCTAGCCTTAACGGTAACCGTAACAGTAACCATAGTGCTAATACACTAATGCTAACCCTATCCCTAACAGTAACCCTAATGCTAGCCTTAACGGTAACCGTAACAGTAACCATAGTGCTAATACACTAATGCTAACACTATCCCTAACAGTAACCCTAATGCTAGCCTTAACGGTAACCGTAACAGTAACCATAGTGCTAATACACTAATGCTAACACTATCCCTAACAGTAACCCTAATGCTAGCCTTAATGGTAACCGTAACAGTAACCATAGTGCTAATACACTAATGCTAACCCTATCCCTAACAGTAACCCTAATGCTAGCCTTAACGGTAACCGTAACAGTAACCATAGTGCTAATACACTAATGCTAACACTATCCCTAACAGTAACCCTAATGCTAGCCTTAACGGTAACCGTAACAGTAACCATAGTGCTAATACACTAATGCTAACACTATCCCTAACAGTAACCCTAATGCTAGCCTTAACGGTAACCCTAACAGTAACCATAGTGCTGCTAGTAATGCTAGCCCAAACAGTAACCCTAATGCTTACCTTAACGGTAACCCTAACAGTAATCATAGTGCTGCTAGTAATGCTAGCCCTATCCCTAATGGTAACCATAGTGCTGCTAGTAATGCTACCCTAACCCTAATGGTAACCATAGTGCTGCTAGTAATGCTACCCTATCCCTAATGGTAACCATAGTGCTGCTAGTAATGCTACCCTATCCCTAATGGTAACCATAGTGCTGCTAGTAATGCTACCCTATCCCTAATGGTAACCATAGTGCTGCTAGTAATGCTAGCCCTATCACTAATGGTAACCATAGTGCTGCTAGTAATGCTACCCTATCCCTAATGGTAACCATAGTGCTGCTAGTAATGCTACCCTATCCCTAATGGTAACCATAGTGCTGCTAGTAATGCTAGCCCTATCACTAATGGTAACCATAGTGCTGCTAGTAATGCTAGCCCTATCCCTAATGGTAACCATTGTGCTGCTAGTAATGCTGGCCCTATCCCTAATTATTAACCATAACAGTAACCATAGTGCTGCTAGTAATGCTAACCCTATCCCTAATGGTAACCATTGTGCTGCTAGTAATGCTGGCCCTATCCCTAATGGTAACCTTAACAGTAACCATAGCACTGCTAGTAATGCTATCCCTATCCCTAATGGTAACCATAGTGCTGCTAGTAATGCTAGCCCTATCCCTAATGGAAACCCTAACAGTTACCATAGTGCATGGTCGGGTTGGCCTAGAATGCAGCCATCGCTCCAATTCATCCCAGAGGTTCTCAAAGATCTGAACTCTGAGCTGGCCAGTCCATCCAGGTTACCAAATTTTCTGTATACCAGTCCAGCGTCATCCTGGAAACATGACAGGTGGCATTGTCATTCTGATAAAAACATTTGTTGTTTCCGTAGAGCTGCCACAATGTAGGGAGCACAGAGTTATCGAGAACATCTCCATACTTCTCAGACTTAGTGTGACCTTGCAATACAACAATTTTTTACCCATGCCAAACCAGTTTGCGCAGGGGTGTCCAATCACTTTTGTCTACATAGTGTAATATAATTGGTGCTGTTGTTATAATGTGTGATTGGTGCGCCTGTTATATTGTGGGTAAAAGACTGAAGATCCATTTAAGCTTCAACAAAACACTTCAAAAACTTCAACAAAACACTTTCTCATTTCTGTGGTGATACATCTGGAAAAACTGCTGTTTCTTCTGATGTTCACACTTACAGCTATCTATATATATACGTGATGTTGGCAGAGCCGCCCTAAAACATGGTTACTGCATCTGGTGTTCTTGAAATACACAGAAAATATCAGGATGTCACCAGGGTCCGTCTGACCTCTCACTGGCCCTACCCATAAGATGAATATACTAATTCTGTAAGAATGTTGTGTCTGTTCCAAGTTGGTGCAAAAACTACTGAATAGATTTTTATAAAGACTGCATAATTGTGTAGTGGAAACTCCTAGAAATAACCTGCACGTTGTTTCATCTCCATTCATCAAGTTAAAGCTGAGCAATAACAAAAACAACATTTATTAACATCATCAATGCAAGAGATAGGTGTGACACCAGGGTTGGGTATGAAATACTGGCAGTCAGGATGCCAGCTGTCAAAATACCGACAGCGGCATCCCGATGCTCAGTATCCCAGCAGGGATACATAAGTACCCTAACCCTCCCCCCTTGTGCCTCTAACCCTTCCTTCTTGCACCCTAACCTTCCCCACCCAGCACCCTATCCCTCCACATTAGTGCCTAAACCTAACCCTACCCCCTTGGTGCCTGAACCTAGCCCTCCGACCTTAGTGCCTAAACCTAAGCCCCCCTGTCCATAGCCTAACCCTAACTTCCCCTCCCTGTAGCCTAACTCTAGCCCCCCCGTAGTGCCTAAACCTAACCTCCCCCCCTCCGCGGCTAACATAATAACCCGGCCCCGCTATACTCACGTTTGGGATGCCGGCTGTCGGGATTTAGGCACCTACGTTTGGTTCCGGGTTGGGATTACGACACCGGGATTTCAACAGCCAGCATCCCGTCTGTCTGCATCATATTGTACATCCCGTGGCACCATGCGCGTGGCCGGTAAAGGGAGGGGGGAGCAGATAAATGTCATATAAACACCCTAACTGTTTTCTCCTTCAAGTATTCATTAGTGATGTGCGCCGACCCCGTGTTTTGGTTTTGAATCTGGATCTCCCCTGGTTTTGGATCTGGATCGGTTTTGCAAAACCTCACCTCTGTGTTTTGTTTTTCGGTTTTGGTTTTTGCATCTGGATTTTTTCTTAAAAAATCATAAAAACAGCTAAAATCACATAAAATGGGCCTGTTTTTGTTTCTTCAGTATTATTAACCTCAATAACATTTATTTCCACTCGTTTGCAGTCATTTTGACCACCTCACAGCTCACAATATTGATTTAATTCAACTAGTTAAGGGCCAAAAGTTTGCATCCAGCTAGGTGGCTCAAAACTGATAAATAGAGCTGAGGACTGTGCAAAGATGATGGTTGGGGTACCCCTTGAGGATTGAAGAGTTGATAGTTGGCGCAGCCACTGACTGAAGTAAGAAAAGTTGATAATTGGTGCCGCCACTGGCTGAAGAATTGATTGTTGGCACAGACACTGGCTGAAGTAAGAAGAGTTGATACTTGATAATTGGTGCAGCCACTGGCTGAAGAAAGAAGAGTTGATAATTGGTGCAGCCACTGGCTGAAGAATTGATAGTTGATAGTTAATTGTTGATGCAGCCTCCGGGCTGAGTAGTAGTGGAATACAGAGCTATGATTAGGAAGGAACCAGTCCTGGAACATCCTTGAGGGCTGGAACTCTTGGCAAGTTGTGGCAATTACAGCCTTGAGGGCTGGTGAGGAGTGACGACAGGTGGCCTTTGGGCCGTGAAGCAGGATGCAGACTTTGGGACATGTAGCAACCTTGTGGGCTGAGAACTCTTGGCTGAATGTCACTGTTGTGTGACTTGTGCCGCCGGGTTGACACAACAAGCAGCAGTTGGATCAGAATTTTCTTTAAAAAAATGAAAGGGGCATGCAGGAGATGCTGTCTGTGGCCATTACAATTTCTGGACATTCATAAACCATAACATTAAAAATGTCAGGCAGCAATGCCCCAAACAGCACATAATGGAAAGGAAAAAGGTTCAAGATGGAACTGTCCTTGGGCCCTTCAACCCACCCTTATGTTGTATATACGAAATAGGACATTCACAGTTTAACAAACCAATCACTTCATCGACAGGGACTGCCACTTGTGGCTGAAATGATTGGTTTGTTTGGACCCCCCACAAAACAAGCTGCCAATGCGTAGTGAACATTGGTGGCAATGATCCCATACAAAAACTGACTTTACAATACATTAGATTAGATGTCGTCATCGTCATCCCCATCAGTGTGTGCATCCTCCTCTTCTTCACACAATAATAATTCGTCCCCACTGGAATCCACCATTACAGACGCTTCTGTATTTTTTGGACATAAGTGCTGGTAAAGGTCTTCCTCATGGAATTTGTAAATCATTTTGGGGAAGTAACCTCCTACGACTATCACTGACAAGGTTCCCGACTGCACTGAAAACTCTTTCAGAGTACACACTGGAGGGTGGGCAACTTAAGTACAGCAAAGCCAGTTTGTGTAAGGGACTCCAAATTGACTCTTTTTCCTGCCAGTAGTGAAAGGGACTGAGTGACATGCCTATTTGGATGCTATCCCTAAAATAGTCATCCACCATTCTCTGACTGGTGACTGTATCAGTTAAGGTCGGTAGACATGTCACTCATTGTAGCCAGTTCTTTCAGACCCAACCAGATGTCATGAGGTTTTGCTGACTGATCTGCATCAACACCAGCAGTGGGTCTCTTAGAAAAATATAGCTTTTTCCTGGCAGCTGTAGAAAATGAAGGAGGAGATGCTGCCATGTCCCGTTCCGCTTGAGCTGACAATTTTTTCACGACTTGCGCTTTGTATCTTTTCAGATTTACAGTATGTCCATCGGAAAGAAAGATACAAGGTATGACTTAAACCTAGGATCAAGTATGGTCGCCAAAATATAGTGATCCGATTTCAAAAGATTGATGACCCTTTGATCCTGTCAAAGTGAATGAAAGGCTTGATCTACAAGTCCGACATACTTAGCGGAATCACTCCGTTTCAGCTCCTCCTTCGCTTTCTCCAGCTGCTTTTGCAAAAGTCTGATTAGGGGAATGACCTGACTCAAGCTGGCAGTGTCTGAACTAACTTCACATGTGGCAAGTTCAAAAGGTTTGAGAACCTTGCACAACACGGAAATTATTCTCCACTGCGCTTGACTAAGGTGCATTCCCGCTCCTCTCCCTAAGGTGCATTCCCGCTCCTCTCCCTATGTGCATTCCCGCTCTTCTCCCTGATGGCAGGGCAAATTCAACAGCTCTTGCTGGTGCTGCAATCTTCGACACGCAGTTGCTGAATGTCGAAAATGTCCAGAAATCTTTTGGGCCACTGAGAGCATCTCCTGCATGCCCCTGTCATTTTTAAAAATGTTCCACCACCAAATTAATTGTGTGAGCAAAATATGGGATGTGTTTCAATTCGCCCAGGTGTAATGCTCGCACAATATTGGTGGCATTGTCAGAAATCACAAATCCTGAGGAGAGTCCAAGTGGGGTAAGCCATTTTGCAATGATTTCCCTGAGTTTTTCTAAGAGGTTCTCAGCGGTATGCCTCTTAATGAAACTGGTGATACACAGAGTAGCCTGCCTCTGAATGAGTGGGCATTTGTTAGAAGCTGCTGCTGTTCGCACTGTTGGAGGCAATACACCTACCCAGTGGGCTGTCACAGTCATGTAATCTTTAGTTTGCCCTGTCCCACCGTAGACAGTGGACAGTGGGCGCAATGGCATTTTGGAGGACATTAATAAGGTTTTTTTTAATGTCATTGTACAGATTGGGAATTGCTATTCTAGAGAAGTAGAATCTAGAAGGAACACGTTAGCGGGGACACAGGACCTCTATTAACTTTCTAAAACCCACTGCATTAATGGCAGATACTGGACGCACACAAAATACCAGCATAGCTGTTATGGCGTCTGTAATCCCATGTGCATCTGGGTGTTTGCTGTCTAACTTCTTCACCATTGAAAAGGATTGTGTGACAGTCAATTGTTTGGTTGAACTTCTTGAACTACTAAAAGTAGTCTTCTTCATGGTCCCCTCTGGGATGAAGATCCACTCATAGGATCCTTTTGAGGAACAATGGATAGGAGAGGAGTCAGTCCTTATGATACTGGATGCAGGACTACTTCCAATCATGAAGGAGGATGTTAATGATGATGCAGGTGTTGGTGGTGGAGATTGCAGGCACTTGGATCTAGATAGAAGGGAGCAGCTAGGTGACACTGGACTGATTGTTGTTTGTTTTTCTTGTCCCCAAAGTTTCAATACCCTTTCCAATTTGGTGAATGCGCTGCAAGTGACCTAACAGGGAGGAGGTTCCAAGATGGTTAAGATCCTTACCTCTATTCACTGTTACATGGCAACGGTTACAAATGGCTTGGCAAAAGTTGTCCGGATTTGGGTGGAAATGATTCCACACATGACATGTGGATTTTTTGGTCCTTTGCCCAGGCATGCCAACAATGGGAATTTTCCCATCATAGGCAACAACTGTTGCCTGATTTACAGTTTTTATTCAAACATCCTCAGCATCAACATCCTCATCATCCTTGTTATTATCGCCAACTACATAAATATCCTCCGCAGCCTCCTAGTGCTATTCCACAGAAGCATCCTCGATTTCTATGTCAGCATGTTGACTTGTGCTGCTCATCCCCACATTTGCAGAGGGCACGCAAATGGTGGAAGGAGGATCCTCTTCAAGTACGGTATTAGAAAGGTCAGGCTCACATATGGCGGACACACTTGGACTCTCCTCTGGGATTTGTGATTTTTCGGAGCACACAGTTGGTTCCGGTGTCTTGTTCGTCTTAACAATTAAAACATTTTTTGTACCTCTCCTACGAGCAGAGGGGCTTAAATCATCACTAGAACCACCAGTCATAAATAATAAAGGCCAAGACCTTATCCTTTCCTTGCCACTTCGTGTAGTGGATGGCATATTGGCAATTTTTTGTTTCTCTAAAGCTGACTTAGCTTTAGATTTTTTGTTAACAGGGTAAAAGTTGTTTTTTTTAGCCTGACTTTTTGGCCTGACTTAAGCCCTGGTACATCGACCTTCATAGATGACGTCGACGCCTTGCACCGTCTTCAATCATGACTGCTGCAGCAGCTACAAGACTGGTATGTGGATCCTGCTCTCCTGTCATGTGACTGTCCTCCATACTCACTGCGGTCTTACAGCAGTGTCACCAAGCAATTATAGCGCAGCTAAGTTGCGGCTAACACACACAACCAACAACACACACAAAAAATTGTTTTTATTTTCACACTGGTGGTGTGGCAGGCTAACACGCACACACAAAAATTTGTTTTTATTTTCACACTGGTGATGTACACACCTAACACACACACACAAAAAATGTTTTTTATTTTTTCACTGGTGGTGTGGCTAACAGCCACACACACACACATTTTTTTTTTCACTGGTGGTGTGGCTAACACGCACACACAAAAAATAGTTTTTATTTTCACGCTGGTGGTGTGGCAGGCTAACACGCATCCACCAAAAAAATTGTTTTTATTTTCACACTGGTGGTGTACACACAAAAAATTGTTTTTATTTTTTCACTGGGGTGCAGCTAACACACACACACAAAAAATGTTTTTTATTTTTTCACTGGTGGTGTGGCTAACAGCCACACACACACATTTTTTTTTTCACTGGTGGTGTGGCTAACACGCACACACAAAAAATTGTTTTTATTTTCACACTGGTGGTGTGGCAGGCTAACACGCACCCACCAAAAAAATTGTTTTTATTTTCACACTGGGGGTGCAGCTAACACACACACACCAAAAAATTGTTTTTATTTTCACATTGGTGGTGTGGCTAATACGCAATTACGCACACACAAAAAAATTGTTTTTATGTTTTCACTGGTGGTGTGGCTAATACGCAATTACGCACACACAAAAAATTGTTTTACATTTTTTAACACTGGGGGTGAAGAAGAACAACCCTGATGGACAAAGCACCCCCTGGACAACACAGCCAGCCAGTGTCTATGGACAACAGCCAGCCAACCCCTATGGACCGGGCCGACTCTAGGGGTGTTCGACCAGTGCGGTCGCACAGGGGTGCCACCCGTAGAGGGCGGCACCCCTCCCCAGCATCCCGATCTCAGCAGGACAGTACTGTCCCGTTGTTCCACCCACAGGCCGAAGTGGCCCGCGGGTGGTCAAATCGGGAGGCTGGGACCCCCACCACCGCAGCTATGCGGCGGTGCCGGACCCCCGGAGAGTGAATGGATGCCGCGCGCATGTGCGCGGCAACCATTCACTGACGGGAGAGGGCTGGGGGAAGCCCAGCCAGTGACGGAGTGCTGTGCTTTACCCCCAGCCTGACATTATTTGGAGGCGTGCCATGGTTATTAGGCCACGCCCCAAAGCCACGAGCGAGGTTAGGGCACTCTCTCAAGATCCGGCACAGGGTGCTCAGAACCCTGGAGCCGGCCCTGCCTATGGACTACAGTCAGCCCCTATGGACTACAGCCAGCCAGCCCCTATGGACAGGACAATAGCCAGCTAGCCCCTATGTGGATTAATATGGACAACAGCCAGCCCCTATGGACAACAACCTGCCAGCTCCTATGGACAGGACAACAGCCAGCCCCTATGGATAACAGCCAGCCAGCCCCTATGGACTACAGCCAGCCAGACCCTATGGACACGACAACAGTCAGCACCTATGGATAACAGACAGCCCTTATGGACAGGACAACCTCAATTATGCAGCACAGCTCCCAGCACAACCTCACAATGCACAACAGCAGCCACACAGCAGCGCAGCACAGCTCCCAGCTCCCTCCCTCTTCACTTTCCACAACAGGAATGAAAAATGGCGTCGATTGCGGGATCTTTATAGAATCCAAAACCTGCGAAAATCCGACAGCGGGATGATGACGTTTGCCTCGTTTTGAGGTCCAAGTCAGGCGGGAAAACCCGAGCAGACTCGGATCCCCTAAGTTCGGGTGGGTTCGGATCTATGATATCCGAACCCGCTCATCTCTTGTATTCATTAAGAAATAATTCTGGTTCAGAGCAAGAAGTATGACGGAAAGGTTTTGCAGCCCCTGGCAGGAATTCAATGGGACAATCATAAGGCCTTGCTGCAGTTACCATTACAATAGTGGATGATTCCTACAGAATAGGATATTGTTGTTGCTTGCAAACTTTAGGCGTATAAAATTGCTTCCAGTAAGAGAATCAATCATTACTGTAGTAGAAATCGAATGTAGACTGTTCTTAATTACTATTTACAGCAATAGATGGGTATAAATCATGGTCAGCTCGTCTTTATCTTCCTGAGATGGGAGAGCAGAAGCTGCTACTAGAATGAATTACATTTTTATAATCAGAGACTCTGGAACAGCAGATTCGTCTGTTGTCTGCTGGAATCGTAGCCCTCTTCATGTGGAATAACGGAGGCGCCTAACTCACCGTAAGCATCTTTAGCATGTCAACATTTTACATGGCGACAGTTCAGATGTCAACATTGTGAACATTTTGACATTCTGAGGATGTCGACAAGCTGCCTGTGGACAGTTTGAGCCATGTTGACATTCTGATGTCGACATTGTGGTGTCAACATTATGATTGACGACGTGGTTGCTGTCGATCTTCTGACCGAATGCTGATTCTATTTAACAGTGATTACCATCTATGGCCGCGATGCTGAATAGCCCCGGGAGGGAGCTCCCGGTGCTATTCAATTCTGCACGCTGTTAAGTTGGAGAATGCCGGTTCTTGTGACTTAACCTGGCTGTTTAGTCGTGAGAACCGTCATTCTCCGACTAAATTGAATTGCGGCCTATGTTATGTGTATACTTTCCTGTCACTATGTCTCACCGGAGTGGGAACTACAGTAAAAAGCTGAGATATGTAATATAGGGATGTAGTTAAATGGCCGTCGGATGGGATGCCGGCCGCCGAAATACCGACGCCAGCATCCTGTCTTTCCATGAAATTGGGCGTTTCGGGGCTGGAACTGAGTAGCTACAATGCAAGTGCACAGAGCTGCCCTGACATGTAGGAGTGTCACGGGTGTGTCTTGTGAGTGTCATGGGGGTGTATCTACATCACTATGGATGGTGCACATGGGGAAGGGAAGTCTGTCTCTGACAAATGTCTTGCACCCAGCATGTTGGCTGTTGCAAATGTTGATACTAATGTACTAATGGTGAAGGTTTTCTGGTGGTGTAAAATCAATGGGTGGCACGGGTTTTCACTTGCAGATGCACAATCCCCCGCATTAGCCCTACGGAAACTGGCATTACCATAAAGTAGCAAATCAGGCTTCCATGGCTGCCCACAGCTACAGTCACTATGCCTGACACTCACACTCAGGCCCACTGTATGTATAAACCACAGATAGTGATCCACACAATCTACCACTCACAAAGAGGAGAGTCTCTCATCTTAGGAGGCCGTGGAAGATAGGCTTGTTCCCAGCTCATGATAATCAGATGTCTGCTCTGCTATTATGGTATCACCCTCTTGGATGATGTCACCGAGCAGCATGCGTGCATCATCCACAATGTACCAGGAGTCGAGAGAGGATGGGAGCTACCCAGCAGCACCTGGAGTGGTGGGCAAGACCCCAGCATGACAAGTACGGGACCTGACTTGTGGTCATGCCTCCAAAAAGTCATACAACGGGAGGTTAGGCATCATGGACATCAGACCACGTCCTTACTCACAGGAGTCCACAGTAGTGCACTGGGTGGCACCAGCCCAATTGACGCCACTGGACCTGTGAGCAACTTTGAGAAAGACTTATGTTTTCGTTGCTAACGCAATGTTGTCATATGTTAAGAAGTGTCCTTGCAATGGGAGTTCTACTTATGAAAATTGATAAATTTAAATTTCCTGTGACAAGAGGCATTCATTTACTACAAACTTTCATATCAGAAGTTCACCCCGGCCACTACTAATGCCAAGGCTGATGCAGGGCGATATGTAACAGACTCAACCCTGAACATATCACATCATGACCATGTCAAGGAGGAGGAAGGAGCTGAGCAACATGAACAGGCTTAGGACACTCCAGGTGGCTCTCTAGGATGAGAGATGCCCCCTACCCTTTAGAATTTAAGCTCTCATGATCAGGGCCCTCTTCCCCTATGTGCTTTTCTTTCCCTTACTATTAATTATGGAACCTACCTCTTGACTTCTGCCACCCTGCTACTTATTTGAGTGCTATGACCGCTGATTCAGCAATGTTTATATACCATTTACTTTACAAGTTACTGTTCTCTTGTTCTGCTCAAATGTACTTTGTTAGGCGCTGCGGAACTGTTGTGGCACCATATAAATAAAGGATAAGAATAATAATTCTTGGCAGTCTGCATGCCAAATGCTCGTGCCACAAGGAAATGACAGTGCCACCCTCAAGGTCCTTCACCCTCAACATTTGCCCACGCCTAGTTAAGGCCCTGACTAACGCACCAAGATATTGTGAACGTTGCAAGATAAAATATATATGCGTATAATATGTCTAAACACAGGCTACAAATACATGAAGTCTACCGCTCCCAAAGAAGAGATTCCCTCTCACGTCCTTGCAGGCTGTGAAAGGAGGGGGGAATTCTAAACCCTGTTCACAGCTTATAATAACAGAATGTCTCTGATGAGGAGATCTGAGCCTCGGGAGTCTTGCTGACAATAACATGGCATGAAAAACAAACACGCTGAATCTACAAAACTGACTCGTCTCTCTTCGGTTGGTCTAGCTGGCACAAAGATGCCCACATCTCACCACATGCTCATGCCGACATGTGTATGAAGGATTGAGAAGATTGCGCTGAAGCCTGCGGTTTGCTGACGTCCCTGCACAGTAAAGGCAGTTTGTAAAGAACGACAGATGCACATGCTCATTGAAAACAAATGCTGGATACAGGCTGGGGATTTTGTCTTGTGTCAGATGCTTAGTTATCCCCAAAGGGTACATTCTGGAAAGCTAGAAATGATCCATCTCATCAGAAGTACAGGGTATTGCCTCTCAGTATAAATAGCAGCTGTATAGGGAATACACCCAGCTTGTTTATTACAGCCATATGTTTACCAGTCATGGGAAATAAACATGCTTAATGAACTGAAGAAACTCCATTTGGACTGAAAACTATTTATATGTATTGGAGCAAGAAAATATCTCTTTAGGGCTAATTTACTAAACTTGTATTAAAGTGCAGTAATTGCACTGAACCACAGCAACTAATCAGCAATTAGCTTTTATTTTATTTTATTTACCGACTAGCTCACGGTCAAGAATGGAAGCAAGTGCTTGATTTGTTGCTACTTTATTGGTTCTTTTAAGGCAGCCAGGGGCGCCGAGAGGGGGGGGGGGGCAGGTACTACTTACCCAGGCCCGGGATTGCTGGAGGGGCCCGATGGGCAGGGGCAAACGCAGGATTTTTACGGAGGGGTTTCTACATTTTATATATATCCCAATCACAGCCCCTGCACTCCAGTACCATAAACAGTAAAGCACCTGCTCCAGTGCCTTCCTCGGGGGTATGCACCCCCAAATGCACACCAACCACACAAGAGGAGGCACTCAGAGGCTTGCACAAAGTGAACCCTGTGTTAGGGTGTCTATTGGGTGGTCAAAGTTTCCGGGGAACGTATCCCCTTCCTCAGGACAGCAATCTAAGCTAGATTGAAACGTTGCCCACCCAATAAACACCCTAACACAGGGTTCACTTCGTGCAAGCCTCTGAGTGCCACCTCTTGTTTGGTTGGAGTATATATATATATATATATATATATATATATGCACATACATACATAGGTATACATACATGCACATGCATAGATATACATACATATACATATGGCACACATACCAAACACGTACAGATAGATACATGCTGTACATACACACACACATGTAACACATACATTACACACACTTACTTTGCAGCAGCTGGACGGCAGATCATTCTGATGAGGACGGGACCTGGCAGGCTGGCGTCATGTCATTAGGCCCCTCCCCTAGTGGCAAAATGCAGCAATTCGCGTGTCAGTCGAGAGGGGCGGGGACAAATGACTTGATTCTAATACAATCTCATCAAATTGGCTAAGTCTCCTCTCTTTTGATGCGCGAATCGCGCCATTTTGCAGCGAGGTGGTGGTGTTTAATAAAATGGAGCCTGCTCTCGAGTCTGTACTCAGAAACCCCCCTTGCGTGCGCGTGACTGGCCCAGGACCGACACGCTCCCTCTTACCTGACAGCAGCCCAACACACACTGCTGTGTGCTGGGCTGCAGTGGGAGAATGCTCATTGATGCTGAACAGCAGCAGTCTCCTCAGCCTGTGGATCGCATCCCCCCCGCCGATTTGTGCCAGGCTGGGGGGCTAACAGCGCCCCCTCCCCCGCATGCAGCAAGGTTTATTTTTTTCCCCTAAGGTCCCGTGATTAGGCCATGCCCCCTTCCCCCAGGCCTGCTCTCTACGGCCCTGAAGGCCGCTCTGTATGTTGTACCTACATAGCCCTGTATAATGTACCTACATAGTTCTGTATAATGTACCTACATTGTACTGTATAATGTACCTACATAGCCCTGTATAATATACCTATATTGTACTGTATAATGTACCTACATAGCCCTGTATAATGTACCTACATAGTTCTGTATAATGTACCTACATTGTACTGTATAATATACCTATATAGTACTGTATAATGTACCTACATAGCCCTGTATAATGTACCTACATAGTTCTGTATAATGTACCTAGATAGTACTGTATAATGTACCTACATAGTTCTGTATAATGTACCTACATTGTACTGTATAATATACCTATATAGTACTGTATAATGTACATACATAGTTCTGTATAATGTACCTACATTGTACTGTATAATATACCTATATTGTACTGTATAATGTACCTACATAGCCCTGTATAATGTACCTACATAGTTCTGTATAATGTACCTACATTGTACTGTATAATATACCTATATAGTACTGTATAATGTACATACATAGTTCTGTATAATGTACCTACATTGTACTGTATAATATACCTATATAGTACTGTATAATGTACCTACATAGCCCTGTATAATGTACCTACATAGTTCTGTATAATGTACCTAGATAGTACTGTATAATGTACCTACATAGTTCTGTATAATGTACCTACATTGTACTGTATAATATACCTATATAGTACTGTATAATGTACATACATAGTTCTGTATAATGTACCTACATTGTACTGTATAATGTACCTACATAGCCCTGTATAATATACCTATATTGTACTGTATAATGTACCTACATAGCCCTGTATAATGTACCTACATAGTTCTGTATAATGTACCTACATTGTACTGTATAATATACCTATATAGTACTGTATAATGTACCTACATAGCCCTGTATAATGTACCTACATAGTTCTGTATAATGTACCTAGATAGTACTGTATAATGTACCTACATAGTTCTGTATAATGTACCTACATTGTACTGTATAATATACCTATATAGTACTGTATAATGTACATACATAGTTCTGTATAATGTACCTACATTGTACTGTATAATATACCTATATTGTACTGTATAATGTACCTACATAGCCCTGTATAATGTACCTACATAGTTCTGTATAATGTACCTACATTGTACTGTATAATATACCTATATAGTACTGTATAATGTACATACATAGTTCTGTATAATGTACCTACATTGTACTGTATAATATACCTATATAGTACTGTATAATGTACCTACATAGCCCTGTATAATGTACCTACATAGTTCTGTATAATGTACCTAGATAGTACTGTATAATGTACCTACATAGTTCTGTATAATGTACCTACATTGTACTGTATAATATACCTATATAGTACTGTATAATGTACATACATAGTTCTGTATAATGTACCTACATTGTACTGTATAATGTACCTACATAGCCCTGTATAATATACCTATATTGTACTGTATAATGTACCTACATAGCCCTGTATAATGTACCTACATAGTTCTGTATAATGTACCTACATTGTACTGTATAATATACCTATATAGTACTGTATAATGTACCTACATAGCCCTGTATAATGTACATACATAGATCTGTATAATGTACCTAGATAGTACTGTATAATGTACCTACATAGTTCTGTATAATGTACCTACATTGTACTGTATAATATACCTATATAGTACTGTATAATGTACATACATAGTTCTGTATAATGTACCTACATTGTACTGTATAATATACCTATATTGTACTGTATAATGTACCTACATAGCCCTGTATAATGTACCTACATAGTTCTGTATAATGTACCTACATTGTACTGTATAATATACCTATATAGTACTGTATAATGTACCTACATAGCCCTGTATAATGTACCTACATTGTACTGTATAATATACCTATATTGTACTGTATAATGTACCTACATAGCCCTGTATAATGTACCTACATAGTTCTGTATAATGTACCTACATTGTACTGTATAATATACCTATATAGTTCTGTATAATGTACCTACATTGTACTGTATAATATCCCTATATAGTACTATATAATGTACCTACATAGTCCTGTATAATGTACCTACATAGTTCTGTATAATGTACCTACATTGTACTATATAATATACCTATATAGTACTATATAATGTACATACATAGTTCTGTATAATGTACTTAGATGCCGCAGGCTGGGATCAGCATTGCAAGGGATGCGATGGTTGCTCCTATGGTCAGGCTGCGGGAGGTGACGTTTCCTGCAGCCTGACCGGGTTCTGGTAACGTAAGAGGCACAGACCCAGATACATCGGATATGTACGTTCATCATCGGATGAACATACATCTATGAATCAGGCCAGGGGTGTTTTAAGAGAGGAGGGGGCTGGTGTGCAGCCTCCGTTTGGGCCCCCTCCTCTCTGTTAGCGCACTGAGCGCAGGAGATTATGGCTTCATGTCAGAATCTACTGCGCATGCGTGGGTCACCGGGAAAATGGCGCCATATCTTTTTCCTGGGGATATCTATTCTGCGCATGCGCGAGTCAGCAGGAAAATGGCCACCGCCATTTTCCCAGTGATTTTTTTTTTGCTGCTCTGCAGCGCCGGTCCAGCGCTGCTGAGCAGCACACCGGAATCCGAGTAAAGGTAAGTATAATTAACTATGGGTACACCCATTATAAAGATGCCCCTGAATCAGGCCCATAGTTTGCTATGGTGTACCCAAATAGTACTGTACAATGTACCTACATGGTTGGATATGATGTACCTACATAGTACTGTATAAGGTACCTATATAGTACTGTATAATTTACCTACAGTACATGTTCACTATGCTGTACATACATGGGGCCTAATTCAGCAGTGATCGCAAATGCAACTGCATACGCAGATCGAGCGATTGTTAGCCATTGCGTATGCCGCATTGTGCATGCGCTGCGATCGCAGTGCATTCACGCACGCACAGAGGAATCCATCGCAGAGTGAGTGACAGTCCATGAGCATTTTTGGGGCGGTGTCGGGGGAGTGTTCGGAGAAATGCAGGCGTGTCTGTAAATTTTAGACACCATTGCATGGGCGCGCATAAATTAGCCATTGTGATTGCCTACACAGCTTGTGTACTCACTGCGCGCAACAAGACTTGCAGTTTCTGCGGATGGTCAGACCTGCTGCAAACGTTTGTGATGGGCCGATGTACATCGATGGTAGCGATGTATACGCAGGAGTGCAAGGTATTATGGATGTGAGAAAGCAGCAGTGGGTGTCTCTATACCAGCTGAGCTGTGGCAGACAGCATATTTTTGCAGCTGCATTCTGATCCGTACTGAATCAGGCCCATGGTTCGGTATGATGTACCTACATGGCTCGGTGTAATGTACCTACATGGCTCGGTATGATGTACCTACATGGCTCGGTATGATGTATCTACATGGCTCGGTATGATGTACCTACATGGCTCGGTATGATGTACCTACATGGCTCGGTATGATGTATCTACATGGCTCGGTATGATGTACCTACATGGCTCGGTAAGATGTACCTACATGGCTCGGTAAGATGTACCTACATGGCTCAGTATGATGTACCTACATGGCTCTGTATGATGTACCTACATGGCTCAGTATGATGTACCTACATGGCTCTGTATGATGTACCTACATGGCTCGGTATGATGTACCTACATGGCTCGGTATGATGTACCTACATGGCTCGGTAAGCTGTACCTACATGGCTCGGTATGATGTACCTACATGGCTCGGTATGATGTACCTACATGGCTCGGTATGATGTACCTACATGGCTCTGTATGATGTACCTACATGGCTCGGTATGATGTACCTACATGGCTCGGTATGATGTACCTACATGGCTCGGTAAGGTGTACCTACATGGCTCGGTAAGATGTACCTACATGGCTCGGTAAGATGTACCTACATGGCTCGGTATGATGTACCTACATGGCTCAGTATGATGTACCTACATGGCTCTGTATGATGTACCTACATGGCTCGGTATGATGTACCTACATGGCTCGGTATGATGTACCTACATGGCTCGGTAAGCTGTACCTACATGGCTCGGTATGATGTACCTACATGGCTCGGTAAGATGTACCTACATGGCTCGGTAAGATGTACCTACATGGCTCAGTATGATGTACCTACATGGCTCTGTATGATGTACCTACATGGCTCAGTATGATGTACCTACATGGCTCTGTATGATGTACCTACATGGCTCGGTATGATGTACCTACATGGCTCGGTATGATGTACCTACATGGCTCGGTAAGCTGTACCTACATGGCTCGGTATGATGTACCTACATGGCTCGGTATGATGTACCTACATGGCTCGGTATGATGTACCTACATGGCTCTGTATGATGTACCTACATGGCTCGGTATGATGTACCTACATGGCTCGGTATGATGTACCTACATGGCTCGGTAAGGTGTACCTACATGGCTCGGTAAGATGTACCTACATGGCTCGGTAAGATGTACCTACATGGCTCGGTATGATGTACCTACATGGCTCAGTATGATGTACCTACATGGCTCTGTATGATGTACCTACATGGCTCGGTATGATGTACCTACATGGCTCGGTATGATGTACCTACATGGCTCGGTAAGCTGTACCTACATGGCTCGGTATGATGTACCTACATGGCTCGGTAAGATGTACCTACATGGCTCGGTAAGATGTACCTACATGGCTCAGTATGATGTACCTACATGGCTCTGTATGATGTACCTACATGGCTCAGTATGATGTACCTACATGGCTCTGTATGATGTACCTACATGGCTCGGTATGATGTACCTACATGGCTCGGTATGATGTACCTACATGGCTCGGTAAGCTGTACCTACATGGCTCGGTATGATGTACCTACATGGCTCGGTATGATGTACCTACATGGCTCGGTATGATGTACCTACATGGCTCTGTATGATGTACCTACATGGCTCGGTATGATGTACCTACATGGCTCGGTATGATGTACCTACATGGCTCGGTAAGGTGTACCTACATGGCTCGGTAAGATGTACCTACATGGCTCTGTAAGATGTACCTACATGGCTCGGTAAGATGTACCTACATGGCTCGGTATGATGTACCTACATGGCTCGGTATGATGTACCTACATGGCTCGGTAAGCTGTACCTACATGGCTCGGTATGATGTACCTACATGGCTCGGTATGATGTACCTACATGGCTCGGTATGATGTACCTACATGGCTCTGTATGATGTACCTACATGGCTCTGTATGATGTACCTACATGGCTCGGTATGATGTACCTACATGGCTCGGTATGATGTACCTACATGGCTCGGTAAGGTGTACCTACATGGCTCGGTAAGATGTACCTACATGGCTCGGTAAGATGTACCTACATGGCTCGGTATGATGTACCTACATGGCTCAGTATGATGTACCTACATGGCTCTGTATGATGTACCTACATGGCTCGGTATGATGTACCTACATGGCTCGGTATGATGTACCTACATGGCTCGGTAAGCTGTACCTACATGGCTCGGTATGATGTACCTACATGGCTCGGTAAGATGTACCTACATGGCTCGGTAAGATGTACCTACATGGCTCAGTATGATGTACCTACATGGCTCTGTATGATGTACCTACATGGCTCAGTATGATGTACCTACATGGCTCTGTATGATGTACCTACATGGCTCGGTATGATGTACCTACATGGCTCGGTATGATGTACCTACATGGCTCGGTAAGCTGTACCTACATGGCTCGGTATGATGTACCTACATGGCTCGGTATGATGTACCTACATGGCTCGGTATGATGTACCTACATGGCTCTGTATGATGTACCTACATGGCTCGGTATGATGTACCTACATGGCTCGGTATGATGTACCTACATGGCTCGGTAAGGTGTACCTACATGGCTCGGTAAGATGTACCTACATGGCTCTGTAAGATGTACCTACATGGCTCGGTAAGATGTACCTACATGGCTCGGTATGATGTACCTACATGGCTCGGTACGGGAGCTGGGAAGGGTGTGGCCTGTGACCCTGGGGGCTTCCGCCCTGTGCGGAGGCACCGGCCGCACCACCCTCCCTACGGCCCTGGATACAACTATACAGTTTGGTATGCTGTACCTACATGGCTCGGTATGATGTACCTACATGGCTCGGTAAGGTGTACCTACATGGCTCGGTAAGATGTACCTACATGGCTCGGTAAGATGTACCTACATGGCTCGGTATGATGTACCTACATGGCTCAGTATGATGTACCTACATGGCTCTGTATGATGTACCTACATGGCTCGGTATGATGTACCTACATGGCTCGGTATGATGTACCTACATGGCTCGGTAAGCTGTACCTACATGGCTCGGTATGATGTACCTACATGGCTCGGTAAGATGTACCTACATGGCTCGGTAAGATGTACCTACATGGCTCAGTATGATGTACCTACATGGCTCTGTATGATGTACCTACATGGCTCAGTATGATGTACCTACATGGCTCTGTATGATGTACCTACATGGCTCGGTATGATGTACCTACATGGCTCGGTATGATGTACCTACATGGCTCGGTAAGCTGTACCTACATGGCTCGGTATGATGTACCTACATGGCTCGGTATGATGTACCTACATGGCTCGGTATGATGTACCTACATGGCTCTGTATGATGTACCTACATGGCTCGGTATGATGTACCTACATGGCTCGGTATGATGTACCTACATGGCTCGGTAAGGTGTACCTACATGGCTCGGTAAGATGTACCTACATGGCTCTGTAAGATGTACCTACATGGCTCGGTAAGATGTACCTACATGGCTCGGTATGATGTACCTACATGGCTCTGTATGATGTACCTACATGGCTCGGTATGATGTACCTACATGGCTCGGTATGATGTACCTACATGGCTCGGTAAGGTGTACCTACATGGCTCGGTAAGATGTACCTACATGGCTCTGTAAGATGTACCTACATGGCTCGGTAAGATGTACCTACATGGCTCGGTATGATGTACCTACATGGCTCGGTACGGGAGCTGGGAAGGGTGTGGCCTGTGACCCTGGGGGCTTCCGCCCTGTGCGGAGGCACCGGCCGCACCACCCTCCCTACGGCCCTGGATACAACTATACAGTTTGGTATGCTGTACCTACATGGCTCGGTATGATGTACCTACATGGCTCGGTAAGGTGTACCTACATGGCTCGGTAAGATGTACCTACATGGCTCGGTAAGATGTACCTACATGGCTCGGTATGATGTACCTACATGGCTCAGTATGATGTACCTACATGGCTCTGTATGATGTACCTACATGGCTCGGTATGATGTACCTACATGGCTCGGTATGATGTACCTACATGGCTCGGTAAGCTGTACCTACATGGCTCGGTATGATGTACCTACATGGCTCGGTAAGATGTACCTACATGGCTCGGTAAGATGTACCTACATGGCTCAGTATGATGTACCTACATGGCTCTGTATGATGTACCTACATGGCTCAGTATGATGTACCTACATGGCTCTGTATGATGTACCTACATGGCTCGGTATGATGTACCTACATGGCTCGGTATGATGTACCTACATGGCTCGGTAAGCTGTACCTACATGGCTCGGTATGATGTACCTACATGGCTCGGTATGATGTACCTACATGGCTCGGTATGATGTACCTACATGGCTCTGTATGATGTACCTACATGGCTCGGTATGATGTACCTACATGGCTCGGTATGATGTACCTACATGGCTCGGTAAGGTGTACCTACATGGCTCGGTAAGATGTACCTACATGGCTCTGTAAGATGTACCTACATGGCTCGGTAAGATGTACCTACATGGCTCGGTATGATGTACCTACATGGCTCGGTACGGGAGCTGGGAAGGGTGTGGCCTGTGACCCTGGGGGCTTCCGCCCTGTGCGGAGGCACCGGCCGCACCACCCTCCCTACGGCCCTGGATACAACTATACAGTTTGGTATGCTGTACCTACATGGCTCGGTATGATGTACCTACATGGCTCGGTAAGGTGTACCTACATGGCTCGGTAAGATGTACCTACATGGCTCGGTAAGATGTACCTACATGGCTCGGTATGATGTACCTACATGGCTCAGTATGATGTACCTACATGGCTCTGTATGATGTACCTACATGGCTCGGTATGATGTACCTACATGGCTCGGTATGATGTACCTACATGGCTCGGTAAGCTGTACCTACATGGCTCGGTATGATGTACCTACATGGCTCGGTAAGATGTACCTACATGGCTCGGTAAGATGTACCTACATGGCTCAGTATGATGTACCTACATGGCTCTGTATGATGTACCTACATGGCTCAGTATGATGTACCTACATGGCTCTGTATGATGTACCTACATGGCTCGGTATGATGTACCTACATGGCTCGGTATGATGTACCTACATGGCTCGGTAAGCTGTACCTACATGGCTCGGTATGATGTACCTACATGGCTCGGTATGATGTACCTACATGGCTCGGTATGATGTACCTACATGGCTCTGTATGATGTACCTACATGGCTCGGTATGATGTACCTACATGGCTCGGTATGATGTACCTACATGGCTCGGTAAGGTGTACCTACATGGCTCGGTAAGATGTACCTACATGGCTCTGTAAGATGTACCTACATGGCTCGGTAAGATGTACCTACATGGCTCGGTATGATGTACCTACATGGCTCTGTATGATGTACCTACATGGCTCGGTATGATGTACCTACATGGCTCGGTATGATGTACCTACATGGCTCGGTAAGGTGTACCTACATGGCTCGGTAAGATGTACCTACATGGCTCTGTAAGATGTACCTACATGGCTCGGTAAGATGTACCTACATGGCTCGGTATGATGTACCTACATGGCTCGGTACGGGAGCTGGGAAGGGTGTGGCCTGTGACCCTGGGGGCTTCCGCCCTGTGCGGAGGCACCGGCCGCACCACCCTCCCTACGGCCCTGGATACAACTATACAGTTTGGTATGCTGTACCTACATGGCTCGGTATGATGTACCTACATGGCTCGGTAAGGTGTACCTACATGGCTCGGTAAGATGTACCTACATGGCTCGGTAAGATGTACCTACATGGCTCGGTAAGATGTACCTACATGGCTCAGTATGATGTACCTACATGGCTCTGTATGATGTACCTACATGGCTCGGTATGATGTACCTACATGGCTCGGTATGATGTACCTACATGGCTCGGTAAGCTGTACCTACATGGCTCGGTATGATGTACCTACATGGCTCGGTAAGATGTACCTACATGGCTCGGTAAGATGTACCTACATGGCTCAGTATGATGTACCTACATGGCTCTGTATGATGTACCTACATGGCTCAGTATGATGTACCTACATGGCTCTGTATGATGTACCTACATGGCTCGGTATGATGTACCTACATGGCTCGGTATGATGTACCTACATGGCTCGGTAAGCTGTACCTACATGGCTCGGTATGATGTACCTACATGGCTCGGTATGATGTACCTACATGGCTCGGTATGATGTACCTACATGGCTCTGTATGATGTACCTACATGGCTCGGTATGATGTACCTACATGGCTCGGTATGATGTACCTACATGGCTCGGTAAGGTGTACCTACATGGCTCGGTAAGATGTACCTACATGGCTCTGTAAGATGTACCTACATGGCTCGGTAAGATGTACCTACATGGCTCGGTATGATGTACCTACATGGCTCGGTACGGGAGCTGGGAAGGGTGTGGCCTGTGACCCTGGGGGCTTCCGCCCTGTGCGGAGGCACCGGCCGCACCACCCTCCCTACGGCCCTGGATACAACTATACAGTTTGGTATGCTGTACCTACATGGCTCGGTATGATGTACCTACATGGCTCGGTAAGGTGTACCTACATGGCTCGGTAAGATGTACCTACATGGCTCGGTAAGATGTACCTACATGGCTCGGTATGATGTACCTACATGGCTCAGTATGATGTACCTACATGGCTCTGTATGATGTACCTACATGGCTCGGTATGATGTACCTACATGGCTCGGTATGATGTACCTACATGGCTCGGTAAGCTGTACCTACATGGCTCGGTATGATGTACCTACATGGCTCGGTAAGATGTACCTACATGGCTCGGTAAGATGTACCTACATGGCTCAGTATGATGTACCTACATGGCTCTGTATGATGTACCTACATGGCTCAGTATGATGTACCTACATGGCTCTGTATGATGTACCTACATGGCTCGGTATGATGTACCTACATGGCTCGGTATGATGTACCTACATGGCTCGGTAAGCTGTACCTACATGGCTCGGTATGATGTACCTACATGGCTCGGTAAGATGTACCTACATGGCTCGGTAAGATGTACCTACATGGCTCAGTATGATGTACCTACATGGCTCTGTATGATGTACCTACATGGCTCAGTATGATGTACCTACATGGCTCTGTATGATGTACCTACATGGCTCGGTATGATGTACCTACATGGCTCGGTATGATGTACCTACATGGCTCGGTAAGCTGTACCTACATGGCTCGGTATGATGTACCTACATGGCTCGGTATGATGTACCTACATGGCTCGGTATGATGTACCTACATGGCTCTGTATGATGTACCTACATGGCTCGGTATGATGTACCTACATGGCTCGGTAAGATGTACCTACATGGCTCGGTATGATGTACCTACATGGCTCGGTAAGATGTACCTACATGGCTCGGTAAGATGTACCTACATGGCTCAGTATGATGTACCTACATGGCTCTGTATGATGTACCTACATGGCTCAGTATGATGTACCTACATGGCTCTGTATGATGTACCTACATGGCTCGGTATGATGTACCTACATGGCTCGGTATGATGTACCTACATGGCTCGGTAAGCTGTACCTACATGGCTCGGTATGATGTACCTACATGGCTCGGTATGATGTACCTACATGGCTCGGTATGATGTACCTACATGGCTCTGTATGATGTACCTACATGGCTCGGTATGATGTACCTACATGGCTCGGTATGATGTACCTACATGGCTCGGTAAGGTGTACCTACATGGCTCGGTAAGATGTACCTACATGGCTCTGTAAGATGTACCTACATGGCTCGGTAAGATGTACCTACATGGCTCGGTATGATGTACCTACATGGCTCGGTACGGGAGCTGGGAAGGGTGTGGCCTGTGACCCTGGGGGCTTCCGCCCTGTGCGGAGGCACCGGCCGCACCACCCTCCCTACGGCCCTGGATACAACTATACAGTTTGGTATGCTGTACCTACATGGCTCGGTATGATGTACCTACATGGCTCGGTAAGGTGTACCTACATGGCTCGGTAAGATGTACCTACATGGCTCGGTAAGATGTACCTACATGGCTCGGTATGATGTACCTACATGGCTCAGTATGATGTACCTACATGGCTCTGTATGATGTACCTACATGGCTCGGTATGATGTACCTACATGGCTCGGTATGATGTACCTACATGGCTCGGTAAGCTGTACCTACATGGCTCGGTATGATGTACCTACATGGCTCGGTAAGATGTACCTACATGGCTCGGTAAGATGTACCTACATGGCTCAGTATGATGTACCTACATGGCTCTGTATGATGTACCTACATGGCTCAGTATGATGTACCTACATGGCTCTGTATGATGTACCTACATGGCTCGGTATGATGTACCTACATGGCTCGGTATGATGTACCTACATGGCTCGGTAAGCTGTACCTACATGGCTCGGTATGATGTACCTACATGGCTCGGTAAGATGTACCTACATGGCTCGGTAAGATGTACCTACATGGCTCAGTATGATGTACCTACATGGCTCTGTATGATGTACCTACATGGCTCAGTATGATGTACCTACATGGCTCTGTATGATGTACCTACATGGCTCGGTATGATGTACCTACATGGCTCGGTATGATGTACCTACATGGCTCGGTAAGCTGTACCTACATGGCTCGGTATGATGTACCTACATGGCTCGGTATGATGTACCTACATGGCTCGGTATGATGTACCTACATGGCTCTGTATGATGTACCTACATGGCTCGGTATGATGTACCTACATGGCTCGGTAAGATGTACCTACATGGCTCGGTATGATGTACCTACATGGCTCGGTAAGATGTACCTACATGGCTCGGTAAGATGTACCTACATGGCTCAGTATGATGTACCTACATGGCTCTGTATGATGTACCTACATGGCTCAGTATGATGTACCTACATGGCTCTGTATGATGTACCTACATGGCTCGGTATGATGTACCTACATGGCTCGGTATGATGTACCTACATGGCTCGGTAAGCTGTACCTACATGGCTCGGTATGATGTACCTACATGGCTCGGTATGATGTACCTACATGGCTCGGTATGATGTACCTACATGGCTCTGTATGATGTACCTACATGGCTCGGTATGATGTACCTACATGGCTCGGTAAGATGTACCTACATGGCTCTGTAAGATGTACCTACATGGCTCGGTAAGATGTACCTACATGGCTCGGTATGATGTACCTACATGGCTCGGTACGGGAGCTGGGAAGGGTGTGGCCTGTGACCCTGGGGGCTTCCGCCCTGTGCGGAGGCACCGGCCGCACCACCCTCCCTACGGCCCTGGATACAACTATACAGTTTGGTATGCTGTACCTACATAGCTCAGTGCGCTGAACTTGAATAGTTTGGTATGTGGTACCCAGATAAGTGTTATAGTGTGGTACATAAAGTTCCAAAGTTTTCTGTAACATATCATAATGGCGAATAAGTCATAGGAAAATAAATCAGACATGTAGAGCGAGAGAAGATTTCTTTATTAGGGATATTTTCTCCCTGGACACAAAAACGGAAAGCATGCAGACCTCACAGAAGCGCCAACATGTACTATAGAGGTGCACATCTGGGCCTTTCTACTAGCTACAGCACAAGCGGGGACACCTGAACATGCACTGGGAACATGAAACAATATGATGAGATCAGAAGAGACGCTGCATCATCCAGAGGCTCCTCACTGATAGAGACATGAATGCACCTCACAGCCTCACACAGGCACTGCTACTCTAGTACATCGATCAAGGAGCATTAACCACTTGGTGTCCTGTAAATCAAAGTGTGTGTTCTGCATGTATGTCGGAGATTTATAATGTACCTTTAATCATTATGTCTGTGTTGATTTTCTGGTTCCTTTGTAAATCAGCATATACATAATTTAGCAATAACAGATCACCCTATTACAATCTCTTTCTCTCTCTATCTTTTCTCCATTTTAGACTCATTTTGGATTTTACATAAAGTGACATAAATCTTCTGCGGTCCGTTGCCACTGTCGAAGGCTATTAGCAAAATTAGAAAACATATATTTATGCTAATATTATAAATCCCTCCTATATCTAAATAAGGCTGCAATCGCCTCTGAAATATCACGCAGGTAGTGCGCTATATGTGACAGACACCGACATTGCCAGTAAGAATATTCCTGTTACATCACTGTAGCTATGTCATGGGAAGGATTTACAAGATCCACTGACTAATGTCAGATTAACAGAACACACCGTGTTTGAAAAAAGCCAAGGAACAGCCAGTTGTCATTAACTGCAACCTTTGGAAATGTCAGGGCTACAAGGTAGGCGAAACGCATAGAGACGTCGCCTCGCTCTCCATTCACAGAACTCACATCAAGTTCCATTTGCATCTTGTGCAGATGGTTTCCAGAGACCCCTGGACGCCTTTCCATGCACCTCCCTCCATTTCTGCCTTGACTTGCTATCAGATGTGTTGATTTGATAGATATCAAAAGTAAAGTCACATAGACTTGTGTTTTCATGCAAGGCGCGGAGACCCCATGAGATTCCTTTGTAGATACTTTTAATGAGCCAACGTGCTGGATAACTCAGATGTCTACAGGCCTCTCAATAGACGACTCCGCAGATAGAGAAGAAAACCTAAAACAAGCGCTAATTAAGTGTTACATCGAGCTTATAAAAGGCTTGCTATTCAAAAGAAATGTACTGTACTATATCAGATCCTTCCTCCTACAAATAAAACAAGTAGACGGGAATTTGCCGGATGAACAGAATCCCACAGAGACTTCTGCTCACCAAAGCTTTGCAACAAAAAATGACATAGCTAGATCATTGCTTGACCTCAAACCCAATGATGTTTTGGAACTATAAAGAAGACATAGACTCTGGATGAAATAAGCTCCAATCATAGAGATAGGCATCAAAGATTAACAACCCCCCTCTCCGTGACCTCATGACAGCACTTATAGGAATGGGACTCCCAGTTCCAATAATGATAACTTGGCGTGTACCACTCTCTTCCCACCGGTCATTCTTTTTTTTTCTCTACATACAATTACATTCAGCGCCTCACCAGGCATGACGTGAAGAACAGCGGCGCCAGTGCCCTGATAGTGCATCATCAGAACCCTAGAATACACACAATATGAACAACGTGCGACCAGTTTCACTGCTGCCACCAGGCACCGCTGTAGACTGTGCACTATTCTGATGCATTGGTGTCATGTGATCAGTCAGTGCCCTGGCTGTCCTTAGCGCTCATTGTCCAGCACTGATAGAAGTAATGGGGAATGGCAGAGATGAATCCAGCAGCAGTTCATGACTGAGTGGCTGAATGGGTCTACCCGGCACACGTGAAAGGCATTAGATGACGGTTGGAACACTGTGGGCTACAAGCTTTCTCGTCTTTCCGAGGATGGTTTGGAAGGAGCTGGAGGGACATTGAGGAGCTGAGCGGAGAACTGGGCTCATTGAGGAGAGTTGAGAGCAGAGTCCGGGGAATCTTCTGTTGGGCAGCGAGGGGGAAAGACCTTGTAGCTGTAATACTCTACCACTTGTTTTGGCACTTCGGCCAGGACGCACTTTGCCAGGGCAGCTGGTGAAGCCTGAAATACACAAATGTAAGGTTTGTAGTTAGCAGAATGTGGAAACCAACTGTACATTGTTTGCTTTACTGTTCTCTATATCCATTAACATGCATCCCCGCTTGAAAGAACATTGTCTTGCATACAGGTTATCTATTTGCATTGTCCCTTTATATAGAAACATAGTTCTTGCGCTGACCCAGCTATATATGTTGCATAGTTCTTCTGATGGATCCAAGGACAACAAACTAAAAACAATCTGCCTGCAAGGTAAAAATACGGAGAAGGTATTCTCTTGGGTGCAGATGTACCGAGTGGGAACCCTACAACTGCATAGCTACAGATGTGTCCCCACATGCCTAGCATCAATACGCCACGCAGCGCAAAATGCCTGGCGTGTGTGAGCCACTGGGTCCCGTGCAAATCGGCTTTCGACAGAAAATGCATCTTAGTTGCAAACGGATGTGAGAAACCGCTTCACGTGACTACGATGATTACTTTGATATGCGACACATATATATACTTCTGTCAAGAGGCGATCCGATGCCCCTCAAACTCAGAAGCGGACAAAAGTACAGTGTAACCAATCTCCTACACACTGTGAAAGGACCCCATCTCTTTTCCAGCCCTTGTTCCTAAGCAGTTAGTATGGCTTGCAGTTTATTTTCATGTTGTTGATAAACACTGTGGTTAACTGTACTCTTTCTTGGGCATTGACAAGTTGTTCATAATGGGGAAACTAAACAAATGTTGGTGGTACAGTAGTTAAGCGTTCCTTATATAACTCCACTCTAAAATGGGAGTAGGAAGTCACACTTTCACACCTACACTCGGGAACAGTAATTGGAAGATCAGGACAATTAACTTGATGATTTAAGAGACCCTGTAGCCTATAATCTCTGATGTCTAAGGACCTCATTCAGAGTCGGTCGTAAGCGGCTGCTCGGTCGTACGCATCCGATGTTTCCAAACCACGCACGGGCACGGTTAGTTGTGCGCATGTGCGTACGAGGCTTTGCGATCCAAAATGCTGTAGATCGTATGGCTTACGAGCAGGAAGTGGCTTCCGAGAGTTGATTGACATGAAAGAGCGTTTGTGGGTGTTGACGGGGGTGGTCGTCTGAAAATGCAGGCGTTCCTCAGCGTTTTGAGGGCGTTTTAGGGGCGTACATAATTTACCTGCTACGACCGACATAGAAGGCCGGAAGTAGTAAAACGTCACTCTGCGAGCACGTTCGAGGCCTGGCTGATCGTACAGCTTGAGGTTGGGTACGTGCTCTCGCAAGCCCCAGAGTACAATCGATACTATCAAATGTTATTGATGTTAGGATTGATGTTTCTATTTTGAGCCACACAATGCAAGCAGCTAATAATCGTTTGCTGAAGCTAATAACACTGCTAATTGGCTTGTAATTGATTCAGCTGCGTTTGCATTAGCGAATAATAAGAATAAATAAATATCATGGGGATGACTTATTCTATGTGGTTTTTTGTTAATTTTAACATGCATTTAACAACAATACAACATTATTATTCCAAATCCGGGTTTAAAATCTTTTAAAATTTACAAACGCACTACCAGTAAAACATCAGCATGAACTAAATGACATTTGAACAATACAACACAAATGGCCGCAACCATCAGAAGAAAATTAACATACAGCAACTGACAACGATTGACTCGATCGCTAGGTGCTATCACTCGCTAGCTAGAGGAGGTGCATTGTTCACATATGGGTGTCATTTTGGTTGCGACCGACCGGCCGTGCGATCGCTTCCTTTTTCAGTTTCTCAATCGTTAGGTGTACGACCGAGCGGCCGCTTACGACCGACTCTGAATGAGGTCCTATGTCCCTTTTTAACATTGTTTTCATATTTTTAACATTGCATTGTATAAGCTTATAATAAATTGGATTGTTAAAACACCACCCGACCCGGGACTAAAGATAGGTGTTGAAATCCCGACACCAATCTTTAGCCCCACGCCGAAATCCAGACAGCGGGCATCCCAAACAAAGGTAAGCGGGGCTTCTTAGGTCTTAGCTGTGGGGGAGAGGGTTAGGTTTAGGCACCCCTGGGGTGATTTAGAGTTAGGCACCCCCGGGGAGGGTTAGGCCACGGGAAGGAGGGATTAGGGTTAGGCACAACTGGGGGAGTGTTAGGGTACTTACGTGCCCGTCAGGATGTCTTCATCGGGCTTCCGGCGTCAGTATGAGAAACGCCGGCTGTTCAGCCATCCGTATTTCATACCGATTCCATGTTGTACCTACATAGCCCTGTATAATGTACCTACATAGCCTTGTATAATGTACCTACATAGCCTTGTATAATGTACCTACATAGTTCTTTATAATGTACCTACATAGCTCTGTATAATGTACACATAGGCCCTCATTCAGAGCCGTTCGCTATTTGCGTTCGTTCAAAAACAAGGGGTGGCTATGCAAATGATCCGTTCGCACATTGCAGTCTGTTCACACCTCTAAGTCTGAACGAGCGAGCAAAACATACGCTTTTTTTTTTCTTAAAAACGCCCCCTGGCCGCTCGCACCATACGTCATGTCCGCTATTTATTAGATTAATCGAGTACATCGAACAGGATATGAACTGCTCGCTATTCTTGTGGTTGTTTTTTCAACCGCTATTTTGCGAGCAGTTCTGAGTTAAAAAAAAACAAGTGACGTGGTCATTGACGCTGCTATATTAATTATGCACACCCATAAAACGCCCGTTTTGACCTTTAAGCACGCCTGCGATCGGATCTCCACTCCCCGTTTTCAAGCACCTTCCCCTGTTACCACCCACATACGCCTCTTTCTGTCACTCAAAATAGCAGGCACTCGCTATATTGCGTACAAATGATTTTCGGCCGCACTGACTGGTTCGCGCATGCATACTAAAAACCGTACGCATGCGCAGATGTGCGAACATCGCTCGGAACGAGCGTACTGCCGATAGCGAGTGGCTCTGAATGAGGGCCATAGCTCGGTATAATGTACCTAGATAGCTCGGTATAATGTGCCTACATAGTTCTGTATAATGTACCTACATAGCCCTGTATAATGTACCTACATAGTTCTGTATACTGTACCTACATAGCTCTGTATAATGTACCTAGATAGCTCGGTATAATGTGCCTACATAGTTCTGTATAATGTACCTAGATAGCCCTGTATAATGTACCTAGATAGCTCTGTATAATGTACCTAGATAGCCCTGTATAATGTACCTAGATAGCTCTGTATAATGTACCTACATAGCTCTGTATAATGTACCTACATAGCTCTGTATAATGTACCTACATAGTTCTGTATACTGTACCTACATAGCTCTGTATAATGTGCCTACATAGTTCGGTATAATGTACCTAGATAGCTCTGTATAATGTACCTACATAGCCCTGTATAATGTACCTACATAGTTCTGTATAATGTACCTAGATAGCCCTGTATAATGTACCTAGATAGCTCTGTATAATGTACCTAGATAGCTCTGTATAATGTACCTAGATAGCCCTGTATAATGTACCTAGATAGCTCTGTATACTGTACCTACATAGCTCTGTATAATGTACCTACATAGTTCTGTATACTGTACCTACATAGCTCTGTATAATGTACCTAGATAGCTCTGTATAATGTACCTAGATAGCCCTGTATAATGTACCTAGATAGCTCTGTATACTGTACCTACATAGCTCTGTATAATGTACCTACATAGTTCTGTATACTGTACCTACATAGCTCTGTATAATGTACCTAGATAGCTCTGTATAATGTACCTAGATAGCCCTGTATAATGTACCTAGATAGCTCTGTATAATGTACCTAGATAGCTTGGTATAATGTGCCTACATAGTTCTGTATAATGTACCTACATAGTTCTGTATAATGTACACATAGCTCTGTATACTGTACCTGATAGCTCGGTATAATGTACCTACATAGCTCCGTATTTCATACACATTCCATAATATATATAGGGTCACTTTGCAACTTACATTTTTGAATTCCCGGAATGGCACAAACTGGACAATATCACGGAGGACCGGCTCTCCTTTGGGCGCCCGCAGAATCCCGTCATCCCCGTCCAGAATCTGCATGTCGGTAAAGTCAGCATTACCGACACCCACAATGATAATGGACATGGGCAAATAGGATGCCCGCACAATCGCCTCCCTGGTGTCCGCCATGTCTGTTACCACTCCGTCCGTGAGAATGAGGAGAATGTAATATTTCTGCAACAAGATAGTGGGGTCAGATGGCTGATGCGGGAAACAATAATTGTGTTCTTACTTCTTACAATGTCACACTCATGGGCATGCCCTGTGGTATCACCTACCGAAGCTTCTTTGGTCCTCTCTTCCTCCGCCGCCAATCGTGCCACCCTGGATATGATAGGTGCCACGTTTGTGGGTCCATACAGCTGAATTTTGGGGAGGCAATTCTGGTATGACTCCACTATGCCCTGAATCCCTATACACAGAGATGATACATAAGAAGTCATGGATTCGGTGTCCTATAAGCCAGCAGATATATAAAACAAAAGTTGGTAGAACGATCATGACATACTTGCCCACTCTTCCGATGGCGATCCTAGCAGCCGGAAGAGTGGGTAAGTATCCCAGAGCCGCCCATCACACAGGGGCTCGATGGTGCAATTTGCGATGAATTGCGTCATTGTGACCCCGCCCCTCACTTCACAATGTCGATAATTGCTGGACTGTCTAGCAGGGGAGGGGCCACTATGATGCAACTGTGTCACCACGCCCCCAGCACCGCCCACTTCAGCAGCGACACGTCCAAAATCTAAAGTACATTTTGCTGTATATAAACAACTCACTAGTCACAGTTCAGGAACTTTCTGTAATTGAAGCAATCATAAATATACAATATACAGTATGTGACAGAAACTAACTTGTCAGACGTGTAGTGTGATAGCAACTGTACTCTATTCAAGCTGAGCTTGTATGGCAGTAACCATACCGTGTCTGGACATTACAATGGTAGGTGCCTTAGCTGGACATTACAGTATAATAATATTCCCAGCATCACAGCTCATAATACTATATCATTTCTGCAATCACTCTGTGTACACGTTAAATAGCACACAATAGATGAAACAATCACATGCACCTGTCAGTGTAATAAGTGAGAATAGCACAATAACGGCACCATGTTTGTAATCATAGATATACAAGTACAATGGCAAGACAGCTTCTTCCTGTGATGTCCAAAGGATGTCCGCTATGGGATTTCCCACTCTCTGCCCAAATCAGTCATGTCCATATTACATCACCCATATGCTCGCCGAATCCACTACACCTTCCAGGAAATCGCAGGGATTAGAATTACAATTCCCTTCCTAATCTTAGCACTGCCCACTTTGTATTGCCATAGGATCATCATGGCAATATCATGTAAGTGCTAGGTGAGACATATAGCATGTGATAAAACATTATCAACAGTCAACTTTCACACATAAAAACAGAAAATATTTAGAGAACTAAAGTAAAACTGATTGATAAATTATATCAACCAATTTATGTCAATAGGCCATACTTATCAGGTAACATAAATGGGGTGATTGATCTCCTATCCATTTTTTCCTTCTGAAGAAACTGTCATTGTGACAGAGAAGGGGAGCAGATCATATGCAGCACTACTGGCGGACATCAACATCCAATCTGAGTATATGCCTTCAACCACCCAGGAGTAACGAGCAGCAGAGAATCAGCTAGTGGCACAGCGGTAAGCTGACTTGTGCACCTGCCGGACAGTGATTATTGCAGCATGCCACCTGGGTGTGAGGTCTATTAAGTGGCTGTAGTGGTACTGTGTATGGATAGCAGTCGCGATCTAACTGAGCCGCTGTGCTAATTCAATTATGTGACCAGGCGATTGCCTTGTCCGGACAGCTGCTGCACTATATGTGCTGACAGGGGTTATGGAACTGTAGCCACTGATAAGTTACTAAACTTGTCGTCAAGGCTATCAGCTATTACCTCCAATTGGCGTTTTGGACAGCCAGCTAATACTGCTTTTACACCGAAATTCTGGGTCTGACCCGGAGTTGGAACAGAGGGCCTGATTCAGACCCGCTCGCAAGCGGGCGATGGTCCCCCACTGTGTATGCACCGCCTCCGGCGTGCGCATGCGCGAGACCCGTCCAGCGACTGAAGTTCAGTCGCTACGGGTCTTGCTACAAGACGGGGCGGCTGTCGATGGTGAGTGACAGCTCGCCCCGTTTTGTAGGCGGGGAGGGGGGGGCTGCACAAATGCCTGGCGTTTGTGGGCAGACCTCACACAAGTGATGTCAGTAGTGGACTTTAGAGCAGGAAGTCCACTCGGGCTTGCGGGAGCCGAGACCCTACCACAGGGTCTCGTCGGAAGCCAGATGGTCGTGATGATCGCGACGGACTCCAGGCCGCTCGCACAAGCGAGCGGGCAGGAGAAAAAAATAATAATAAAACGCCCCGATTCAGAGCGAGCGCTCACCAGCAGCGAGCGGCTCTGAATCAGGCCCAGAGTTCTAACCCGGATCAGACCCGGAATTTCTCCGGCACCGACCCAGGATATTCCTGAGTTGGCGCTGTTCACACCGCATTGACCCGGCTTTTCCGGCGTTGAAGTGGATGCTTGGAGATGACGTCATCTCCAAGCGCCACTGAAGCTGGACCAATCGGCCGGCATGCGGCGCACTCCAGGTCGTGACCCGAAGCGCACCGTTCACACTGCAGGGACGGGTTATTCCCGTGTTAAACCCTGCAACTTGCCTGGGTTGGATTGCTGGGTCACTCGACTCAGCAATCCAACCCTTTTACACCATGGAGCTACCCGGGTTAACCCTGCAATTACCCGAGTTTTAGCTCTGGTGTAAAGGGGGTATAAGTGTGTGGTACTGTATCCAATGATGGTATTATGAGTGTGATGTAACTCACAGCAATCGATTTGTGGCCAGACTGATGCTGCAATATAATACATCTGCTGTAAATGTCATGGGGATACTATTACACTGCACTATAGTGAACCCCGTTATTTTCTCTTCAGCTGCTATTATCATTGACATCAAGGCAGATAATTACCTGACATAACACTGTGCACACGTGTGATTATTCCAACTGCTTCACTGGTAATAAGCCAATTGTCAGCCATCATTTAATCAGAGCACTGAGCCTGGGGATCTTTGTATTAATATCCTTTGAAGGTCTGAGTTATGCATATAACACAAAGGTATCGTGTGGAAGTTTTGTATTAAGGGGATACACGTTATCCATTTGCTGAAGTGTGGGTTAGGGGTTTTCAATTTTAAAAGAACTATTACCTAGGTTGGATGGCAAAACATATATTCTTTTAGCACCAATTGTGCTTGCTAATTGGTTATTTACCTATGTTAGTGCATGGTAAGATACAGATTTGTCTTGTCATTGCAATTTTACTAGTGAATTGTTTTCAATAAATGTAACAATTTTGACTATTATCATTGTATTTGTATTTGCGCTCTATTGCCGGTATTTATATCACCATACTTTCATGTTTTAGATCTCTTATATGTCTTGGTATTACTAGTCATGATTTCTTGCTTAACCATTTAACTATCTAATATTTTTTTCCAAAAACTGCTCAGAAATTGTTATTTTTTATTATTGAATTAAGTTAAAAACATCTATTTGTAACTTACCAAACACAATTTCATTTAAAAAAATTAACAATTTAAAAAAAAAACGCATAACATTAATATCGATTCTTAACATATCAGTCAGCGATATATCGAATCATTGATGATCGGAAGATCGTGACTTTGCATCTCTCCGGCGGCTGCTCCTACATACATTGGGGGGGGGCTGAGGGCTGGTTCACTTACATTTCCCCAGCAGCTGCTCCTCTCTGCAGCCACTGGACGGGGAGTCCTGAAGTGCCGCCCAATCAGCAGTGATCGGCACAGCACAGCAGACATTGTAGGAGGGTGCAGGGATGTAGAGGGGATGGAAGGTCCCTCTGCCTTTGGCAGTTGGTGGCAGATTTTCCAGCAGCAGGCCACTGTGCGTTTCTGACTGGTAACGCAGGGACGCAAACAATAGGGCAAGGAAAGCAGCAGCACCCCTCCCCCACCCAGCCCTGAATCTTGTCTTATGCAAGCAAGCAGGTCCCTCCACCTCCGTGGCGCCATCTTCCCAGTAATATACAGGAAGATGGTGCATGTGCACGAGAGAGAGAGAAAAGGCGCAGTGCCAGGGTCTTTGCTTTCACTGAGCAGCGCCATCTTCCCAAATATGTCACTGGTAAGATGGCACAGTGGGATGAGGAGGAATTTGCTCACACAAGTTAAGTATACTATGGGTGCAGAGTGTGCAGTGCAGGGGCCCATGAAAACCGCACATCCCACGCCCATTATAAATACACCGCTGCCTGCTGACACCTATTGTGTGAAGGGCATTGATTGGATGACTGCTACGGGCATCTCGTCAGTGCTGCCACCATAGATAGCACAGGTGTCTGCAGCACTGAAACTCACATTCCTCTTTCTCCATATAGCATCTACCACCGCCATTATGTTCATTGGGTGACGATCATGTTACAGTCTCATGTAGGTTGTTGATAGAGCTCTTTCAGATGGTTACATTCCTACATTTTTCCTGGAGGTCCCATACATCTGGATTAGGAGCGTTAATTAAAACGGATTCCTCTTATTGTGTCACTGTGTCTTACATACTTACATCCAAACATTCCGAATGGCTGCTATCATACAGAGCCAAAGGGAGCTGTGGTTTTCTGAAAGCCATCACACATCCACTCAACAAAGGTGTCACAAACCACGCGCACATCCTTTCCCCCCCATACAGTCGCAGATTTCTGCCATTCCCTTACCTTCACATTCATCATCATCAGGGTTGAAGTTGATAGCGAAGTCATGTGACACCTAAAATAATGATTAGTAGAAGAAAGGTCAGTGAATTGTAAGAGTAAGGAAGTAATGCACTGCTTGTAGGCCTGATATAACTGGTCCGGATTCGGTCAGCATGTTGACGGTCACTTTCAACATAAATGTCGACAATGTCAGCAGCTATGATGTCAACATTGATGAAATGTCTACAACTTCGACCTCGTAAATGACAACAAGTGAATTATTTTGCTAAATGCCAACATTAGGCTTAGAGTAAGGATTAGGGACACTTACCTCCGCAACTGCATTTTGTGGCTAATGTCGCAAATCTGCAATTAAAGCTGCAAGCGCTGGAACATTAGCCGCAGAGTTAGCGTTAGGCTTATGGTTCTTACAGCCTGAACAGCCGTACTGCCAAATGTAAGCATTGTTAGCATGTCAACATTTCATCAGTGTAGACGTGCTTAATACTTACATTGTCAATGTCAACGTTATGACCATGTCGACATTCGAACCATCAACAAGATATATTGAACCCCTTTGATTGGAAGCCTATTGCTGCCTTTCATGTCCAGTTTCATCACATGATATACAATGAGAAGGTTACAGTGTCCTACACAAGCACCGCTGTGCATGATACAACTAACCCATAACCGTCACAAATAAAGGCACAGGATTCACAGATCACACAAACGTCTCATGAGAGCTGCAGTGAGCCTGTCTGCTGTATTCTTGTACTGCCCGTACACTGATTCCCATAGAAAGCTGCACACAGCTAAAAGAAACTGACAAACAGCTTGTGAGCCGCAAGGAGCAAATGTCAAAGAATGTGCAGGCGCAGTGGCCAGGCTTACCAGGTCAGGATGTGACACTGATATACCAGATGCATGAGTGTAGCGACAGAATGAGAGCATCAGAGGAAGCCGGGATGTGCAGGAAAGGAGACCGGGCAGCTGACAGACGAGGCACCCAGGAGGCCAATCCAAAGAACCTCAACAGCAAGAGAGAAATGTTCCCAAAGATGGTTTGAGGGTCATAACTTTGGCACCAAGAGAGGTCAATTCTGTGCCTCAGGGGCTGTACAGTCTCAAGCTGTTGCGGAGCCTCTTTGGAGCAGAACTGTCAATCACCATACTCTCCACTGATTAACATACAGTGAAAGCTTAAGGAGATTACAGTCCTGAGATTGTGCTGCAGTTCCGGTCTGTAAAATTACTCCACAGACTATAGGACTAATTCAAAATTAGCTAACAAAAAAAACACAAGTCATTTTGCACTTTGGCAAAACCATACTTCACTGCGGGGGAAGAGGGCAGATATAAAATTTGCAGAGAGAGTTAAATGTGAGCAGGGCGCATCCTATGATCTAGATTGCAGTGTAAAAATAAAGCTGTCCAGCATTTGTGGGCTACATGCAAAAGCAATAAATGTATGTGCACCATGCAACATGGTTTGTTCCAGGTGCGAAGTCACTTGCTATTTGTGATTTGCTCCCAACTCAGAATCAGGCCTCCCAAAATGTATATACTGTATATTTTTTTCTTTAAACAAATTTGCTTCACACTGCAAGATAAGACTAATAATATGCAAAGTAAACCATAAAACATTTTGATGGGGTTTTATGGCTAAGAACAGTCTATAAAGCTGTAGTTACATTGAAATCTTTGTTTAAGATAAAATCACATGGGAAAACTTTACAACTTTACATCTTACGCTGCCTACAAAGAGATATTACATTGCCAGAATAGTGCCTGTATAAAGCAGCCATATTAACCGCATACTCTATGGTCACGACTAGGGATGGCCGTGGCTCTAGTCCTGTGACTGCTTACTTGCAATGTTGAAATGAAAAGTAAAATTACATTTATTAATGGTTCTACAACTGTAGTTGGTAAAATAGCTGGAGCAGCTCAGGTGGTGGAGGAGCCGCCAGGAGCCAAGCGTTTGTCTTGTCCTTGGAATCAGCTTGGTGCTAGATCTAAGCTAACAGAGCCACTTTGGGGCGAGCTGGCAAACCTGGACCCATGTCTAAGATCGCTGCCTCAAGGCACCTGCATGTGGCTTGCGGGGTCCCTGGAAAGCAGTGCCGTGCGGTGAGGTAAATGTCTGGGGAGAAGCTGGCTAGTATCAGAGCCAGATTTACAGATACACATATGAACCCGTGGGCTCATGAGGGCATTATACAAAGGTGCAGCAGTATATAGTGCTGGAAATATGAGTTTTGACCAGGGATGTGCTGAAAAAGTAGGGATGGGAGGCAGTGCCTCACCTGCCACACACTTTTTACTCCAGAGTTTTGACTATAAAAATGATAAGAATAATAGAAAGAAGATATTTATAATACTTTCATTAATGTTTACTTATCATTTTTATAGTGAAAACTCTGGAGTATGCTGAAGTATGACAGGAAAGGCTCTGCCTCACCTCACCGCACATCACTGCTGGAACGGCACCGTGCAGCCGCTAGTACTACTACAAGGCATGCTCTGGACTGACACCCTGTAGCTAGCACAGAGCCCTGTTACATCACTGACTCAGTCACAGGTAAGAGTGGACAAAAGCAATTTCCCGTAGGGACAGTAAGAGGGTAAATGAATTTGCATCTGTCGCTGTAGATGTTCTGCAGTTTCCTCCTTCTATCCGGCACTTCCAAATTCTCATAGACTTCAGATCCATTGTTCATAAGACTTCAATTGAATCGTTGGCGTTGTCACTTTGAGAATCTTAAGGGCCTGAGTGCCGGTAATTACCTGCGAATTACATCTCATTATAAGAGAGACATTCTCGTCTGGTGAATGATATCCAAGAATGGGTGACATTCACTGAGGCAGAATAATTCTTGCTTGCAGCAATTATAAATTGTTACGGATTGTCCTACATGAGAAAGTAATATAGAAATAATTTATAGCGTTCTTCAAATCACTGGCTTCATATTGAATACAGCGCCCGGGCTGTCAGTTACTGGACAATAGCAATCCTTTGCAAAATGGATCATGTTACGCAGCCATGGATAAGTACCCGAAAATAGTCCACCCATTTACACAGAACACTCCTGAATATTACACTGCGTTGGTCTGTAAGTGCTAAACATCTGGAACAGTTTCAGATCCAATTTATTGGCTGATTAAGTAAAGACTGCAGCTGCAGAACTGCAAATAACTAATGTTGTTGGTCTATGTAATTGGTTCTTAAACAACTGATAACATATCCTGTTTCCATGATGGTAAAGCTGACCTGCCACCGGCACGTAATGCAGCCATATTCTGGGCTGAACCCAGTGGCGTATCTATATTGGGTGGAGGGTGTGCAGTGCACACGTTCCCCTGGGTCCAGGAGGACCACCACGCACACCCTGCTCCCATGTTTATTACTTATCTCTCAGGAGTCCCACAGCGGCGCCATTGCACAAATCACCGGAAAAATGGAGTGGGGGCAGCAGAAACATTTTCAGAGAACAAGGCACAGTCACCATGTTCCTGGAGACCTGCATAGTGCCAGAGTCTACTGACTTGTATAGAAAACGTGAGAGTGTAGCAGTAACCTCTCACATTGGTTGAGTTGTTTCTTCTAAATGGGAAAATATCTGGATGAGAGTCTAAAAACATGCGAGTTTGCCTGTTCTCGGACTCTATTACATTGGACAAGTTTAAAAAGTGAGAGAGTTTACTGCTAAGCTGTCACATTTTCTAATAATCCCTATTACATTTGGCTCCAGGTGTTTTGGTTCAGCTTCGGTTTTGAATTTCCTTAAAAATTTATAAAAACAGCTAGAATCATGCAACTTCAATACCAGTCATTTCCAGTCAATTCTGACAACGTCACAGCACCTGAGTCACAAAGGCCTTACATGTAATCCCAAACACACGTGAGGTTCGGATTTTAGATGCCAGTTCCGAACTCAGCGAGAAGACTCGAGTCGGGACTTGGTTTTAATCAGAACCCCAGAGTTCGGTTGTGTTCGGCTTTCAGCAAAACCGAACCGCTCATCTCTAGAATCACAAGCTCTGTGCCGTGCGATACTAAGTGGTGTGTACGGGGAAGGGAAGCTGGTTTCTGATGTAACTGGTGCACGTGCCCATACTAATGGTGACAGTTGCAGCAAAGTAATTTCAATGGACGGCAGAACTTCCCGCTTGCAGACGCGTAAACCCCCGCATTAGCCTTATGGATTCCCGCTTTAGCATAAGGTAGTAGATCAGGCATCCTTGGTTGCCCGCGACTACAGTCAAATTACAGTAGCACACGATTCAAAATCAGCAACTATGTGAGACTAGACGGCTGTTGTAGACATAAAAGGATCTAATTTATTTATGGAAAGCAAAACAGCCACGAAAAAACTCCTTCATGTGTCATGCATCCAGGTTCCCCTTATATTGTCCTCTGATCTGGTCATTATATTCATGTACAGTGATTGCATTATGTATAATGTTCAGGTTGCATGATATAAGTGGTGGCCCTGTATTGTGCAATTCTCTATAATCTATCATAGAGAGAGAATGTGGTTGCAATGGGGACAGTGACTGCAGACTGACGTCACCACACATCACAAATAGCCGGCGAGTAGTCATAGCAACCAGCGACACTCCCACCACCACAACCGTAAAATAAAGTGGAAGAGGCAACAACCAAATATAATAAACACCCACTAAGTGGCACATATAGAGGGCGATGCAATTGTCTTATGCGCCCACTGATGGGCATCTATATGAATAGGCGCCTGACGGAACAATTCAATGGTTTCTCCATTCGGGCACCCATTAGTATTCAAGGTGCCTAAAAGCACCGTGTTAAGCCAAGCAAAGCAGCTAAACCCGCCTAAAGAAGTGGTTAAGACGCCCTACCAGCTGTTTGGGTGCCCAAACAACGGACTATGCACACATATCTCACACCACAGGAAGCTACAAGAAGATATGTGTGTCCCCGCAGCTTTAGGCGTCCGAACGGAGCAACAATTGAATTGCTCTGTCAGGAGCCCAATCCTATAGACACCCAGCGGTGTGCTCAAAACAGTTGAATCACCCCCATAATGTCAAAACACCTAAAGCTATGTGTTATATTTGTCAAAAAGGTATAACTACCACTACAATTAGTTTAGAATGGTGTTTAGTATAAAAGATAAACATGCTACAACAGTAAACAGAACACATTAGAAAAAACATTATAAAGCATTATATATTATTATTATCATTTATTTATATGGCGCCACAAGTGTTCCGCAGCACCTTACAAATTACATTAACAAAGTAACCACTATCCAGACTAGCAGACTAGCTGAAGCTAACCTATGAAACTAAAAAGATGTAATTCTGCTGCATGTAGTAATACACTCATACTGGTATGGTATGTAGCAGCATCCTCTTATAGGTAAGTATTCAGAAAGGTTACAGTAATATAGGAAACACATTCATGTGTGAAGCCAATACACAGAAATCATACATCCACTAGTAAATAAGCTTCCATTGGACATTGTGGGCGATAGATAGACAGACACAGACAGACAGATAGATAGATAGATAGATAGATAGATAGATAGATAGATAGATAGATAGATAGATAGATAGATAGATAGATAGATAGATAGATAGAGATCTTACATGCCTGCCCTCCTGGAATTCACGGGAGGCTCCAAATTTTTTGGGTAATCCCACCCCCAGAAGGGTAGGCACTTCTCCCGCATTCTGCCTAGTGAAGTGGACAGAATGGGGAGAATTTCTGCGGCGATCGCTGGTCTCCTTGCAGGGGGCGGGACTTAATGATGCGATCATTCATGATTTGCGTCACTTGCTATTTAAATTTGAACCAATAGCGGCACTTTGCCATGAGGGGCGGGGCTTAATAACACGAATCGTCAGGCCCTGCCCCCGCCGTCGCCACCCTACTGCTTCTATTACCCGGGCTTCTCCGGAAGAGAAAAAAAAAGGTAGGCAAGTATTAGATAGATAGATAGATACTGTAGATGATAGATAGATAGATAGATAGATAGATAGATAGATAGATACTGTAGATGATAGATAGATAGATACTGTAGATGATTGATTGATTGATAGATAGACAGACAGATAGATAGATAGATAGATAGATAGATACTGTAGATGATAGATAGATAGATAGATAGATAGATAGATACTGTAGATGATAGATAGATATAGATAGATAGATACTGTAGATGATAGATAGATACTGTAGATGATAGATAGATAGATAGATAGATAGATACTGTAGATGATAGATAGATAGATAGATAGATAGATAGATAGATAGATAGATAGATGGATAGATAGATACTTTAGATGATAGATAGATAGATAGATACTGTAGATGATAGATAGATAGATAGATAGATAGATAGATAGATAGATAGATAGATAGATAGATAGATAGATAGATAGATACTGTAGATAATTGATAGCACTTGAACGCAGCGGGTCTGAATCAGGCCCTTAGTTCTAAGAATAAAAAGAGATTATTCTAGAATAAAACAGCGCTGATTTAATTAAAGAGAATTCTAACTGAGAAAAAATTTTGCAGCTACTGATTAATAGGAAAAAAAAGCAATAATAACGGTAGATTGTGATATTCCTGTAAGCGGAGGCTGCATTTCATACAGAAACTGGATCAAGGACAGAGGAGCGGCAGGGGATAGTGAGAGAAAGGATGACTGATACATATTATGTCTTGTGGCCTCAGGGGGAGAATTGCACAAAGCTGACATTTCTAACAGGAACTGTCCCTATGGATGTTTTACATGTCATGGGCTCCTAAACCTTCGCCATAGCTATATAGACACAGGGGTATGTGGCGCAGATGCATTAACCTTTTAGAATGCAGTGTACATTGCTATTGAAATGTTCAATGGCTAGGTCAGTGAAGCATGTTACCAATAGCTTACAAAGCTACAGTAGGTTTAGTTTGTATGACAAAGATAATCGGCAGAATGTGTCCGTTACTATGCATCTTGTCCGATGATGCTAGCACAAAGAACTGTGGGTCTGATTCAGATGTGGGCGCTGTTTCGATTAGGGATGCGCACAGGACCATTTTTGCTTGATTTGGATTTGGCTCTGATTCGTCGTCCGGCTTTGGATTTGCCAAACCGCCGTGACTGGTTTTGGATTTGGATTTTTTTTTTCAAAAATTTACAAAAAAAGTTAAAATCACATCATTTGGGCTTTCTTTTGTTCCTAGAGTATAATTAACCTCAATAGCATTAATTTCCAGTCATTTATAGTCGATTTAGACTGCCTCACAGCTCACAATATTGTTTTTACCATTATTGGCCAAAGGCTGGTGTGAGCTGGCAGGTTACTAAGCGACAGAGCAGCGGCACAGACACCGCAGTTTAAAGCACATCTATGAGACATTGGCCAGGATGTACTAAGGTTGCGGTGACCATTCCGCCAGTCACAGCAACCTTACTAATCGCATATGTACTAACATATGCGATTAGTATCACAAAGGACAGCTCTTGCGATAAGAGCTGTCCTTTGCGAAGCAACCGACGCCGGGTGACGGGGTCTCCGTGGGACCCAGCCCCCTCCGAGCCTCGGGAGCTTCCTGCTGGTCACATGTGCAGGAAGCCCCGGGCTCCTCCTCCTCCCTGCACCTGGAAGAAGACTAGGAGGAGAAGGAGGCGGAGGACCCAGGAGGAGCGTGGGCCGGTGACCATGGACAGCAGGTGAGTGGGGTCTAGCGCTGGGCGACGGCGGCGAACCATTGGGTGCGGTAAGAAGCCCATAGGCTTCTATAGGGTAACGCCAGGTTTTTCTGACGTTACCCTCTGCACCAATAAAAGTGCGGCCAGGCCTTAGAACATATGGAAATGCGGTAAAACCCCGAAAACTGTTTTTTTTACCGCATTTTTCCTTTAGCACATCCTGGCCATTGTCACAGAACAATGGCAGAAATGAAAGGTAGTGCAATATGGAATTGTCCTTGGGCCCTCCCACCCACCCAGTGGGGTACGGCCAGCAGAGTCACAGTACTTGTATACACAGTGGTCTACGGCCCAAGGAGTCACAGTGCTTGTATACACAGTGGGGTACGGCCCAAGGAGTCACAGTGCTTGTATACACAGTGGGGTACGGCCCAAGGAGTCACAGTGCTTATATACACAGTGGGGTACGGCCCAAGGAGTCACAGTGCTTGTATACAGTGGGCTACAGCCCAAGGAGTCACAGTGCTTGCAAACAAAGAAGGCTACAGCCCAAGGAGTCACAGTGCTTGTATACAAAGAGGGCGACGGCCAAAGGAGTCACCATGCTTGTATACACAGAGGGCTACAGTCCAAAGAATCACAGTGCTTGTATACACAGAGGGTTAAGGCCCAAGTAGTCACAGTGCTTGTATACACAGTGGGGTATGGCCCAATGAGTCACAATGCTTGTATACACAGTGGGCTACAGCCCAAGGAGTCACAGTGCTTGCAAACATAGAAGGCTACAGCCCAAGGAGTAACAGTACTTGTATACACAGAGGGCTACGGCCCAAGGAGTTACAGTACTTGTATACACAGAGGGCTACGGCCCAAGGAGTCACAGTGCTTGTATACACAGAGGGCTACGGCCAAAGGACTCACCATGCTTGTATACACAGAGGGCTACAGTCCAAAGAGTCACAGTGCTTGTATACACAGAGGGCTAAGGCCCAAGTAGTCACAGTGCTTGTATACACAGAGGGCTAAGGCCCAAGGAGTTACAGTGCTTGTATACACAGAGGGCTACAACCCAAGGAGTCACAGTGCTTGTATACACAGAGGGCTAAGGCCCAAGGAGTTACGGTGCTTGTTTACACAGAGGGCTACAACCCAAGGAGTCACAGTGCTTGTATACACAGTGGGCTATGGCCCAGGAGTCACAGTACTTGTATACACAGTGGGGTACAGCCAACAGAGTCGCAGTGCTTGTATACACAGTGGGGTACGGCCCTAGGAGTCACAGTACTTGTATACACAGTGGGGTAAGGCCCAAGGAGTCACGGTACTTGTATACACAGTGGGTTACAGCACCAAAAAAAAGTGTTGTTTTTTTTTTTACTTTTTAAACTTTTAACTTTGTAGAAAGTTTTCTTTTACTTTTTTAAACTTTTTTTTTTTTTTTTACACACAGCCACTTGTGAGTCTGGACACCGCCACTTTAATCAGAAGAGTATAGCGCAGCATACATCAGCGTGCAGTGTGCCCCCTTACACAGTCACTTTGCCAGCACAGCCACTTGTGAGTCTCGGGACACATCCACTTAATCAGCAGAGAATAGCGCAGCATAGATCAGCGTGCAGTCAGTGCCCCCTATACAGTCACTTTACCAGCACATTGGGTATCAGCAGAGCAGTGCGCTCAGCGTTCGAGTGAAATGGCGCCTTATGCAGAAACCAACTCTCGCGAGAATCAGACGTCGGGGGGATGACGTTCTGCCTCGAAGCAGAATCGGAGTCAGATGGACTCGGATCCCCGCTGCTCGGAGCGGTTCGGATTCCACAGAATCTGAACCGCTCATCCCTAGTTTCGATGGTCATGCAGTTGAGAGATTATTGGTGGACTGCGCATGCGTGTTAGCCGCAATGCACACACGCGACGACTGAAGTGCAATCAAATGGGACCACGGTTGTAGTGAGGATTTATTCGCTAGTGCTTGACAGACAGGAGCCGTTTTTTGGGAGGTAACAGGGAGTGGCAGCAAAAACATGGCCATGTTGTGACTGTTTACAGGGCTTGTGTCTGCCTACATCTGCAATTCCATATGCAGAAAATATGGCTCCAGCGTCTTAGTTCCCTCAGCCATTCTGCACGACCATAGGGTTACTCAGATGGTCAATTATAGAAGGATCTGTGACCATTGCTGCGTCTTTGTACGCAGTTGTTGGATCTGTGAGGCCGCAGATGAGCGTCTCAATACATTTTCAGGAGGCTGTAGCATAAGCATGTTCTCACACATCAGCTGCGTACAAAATGGCAGCTGTAGCATTAGCATGTTCTCACACATTAGCTGCGTACAAAATGGCAGCTGTAGCATTAGCATGTTCTCACACAGCAGCTGCGTACAAAATGGCAGCTGTAGCATTAGCATGTTCTCACACAGCAGCTGCGTACAAAATGGCAGCTGTAGCATTAGCATGTTCTCACACAGCAGCTGCGTACAAAATGGCACCTGTAGCATTAGCATGTTCTCGCACAGCAGCGGTGTACAAAATGGCAGCTGCTAATGCATTAGCTCCCACATCTGTGTGTATATGTACAGTACATAAGTGTAGGGACAGACTGGATGAGGAATGCAGGGTTGGCATATATAACACTATATGGGGGATTTATTATTAAAGAGAGCACTGGGCTCTGCCCTTCTTGTAACAGTAAAAATCTTCAATTGTCAACTATTCATAAATTATAGATTACTTTCTATTATTAAAATATTTTCTTTAGCAAAACACAGTACAAACCCATTTTGCAGTTTGTTGAAATTCTCAATGTAAATACACAGATATAGGGCCTGTTTCCGAGCCGCTCGCTCGCGCTATGCGTTCGCAAGCGGCCCGGTGTTGTGTACGCACATGCGCACGCTTCGGTCTGTGCGTGCGCGAACTACTCACTGCGTTCGCAACCCTCTCGCTCGCCCAGCAAAGGAAGCCCAGGGTAATGAGTGACAGGAGAGGCAGTTTGTGGGTGGTAACAGGGGCAGGACACTAATAACGGGGGAGTGGAGGTGCGAACGCAGGCGTGCCCGGGTGTTTCAACGCTTTTTTAGAGGCGTGCATAATTAACAAGCAGCGTCATAGTACACGTCACTTGCCATTTTATTACACTGATTTCCTCGCAATGCTTGCGGTACGGTAAAGCAACCTCAAGCACTGCGTTCGCATCCGATGGTGCTCGATGTACCAATGTTTTAATACACTTCCTGGAGATGACGTGTTGCTGGTGGGCGTCTTTGCCTGTGCGATTGGGCGTACGCCTACACAAAGTGGTCGCACGCTAAGACATGGTGGGCATGCTGAATCAGGCCCATATTCTGTATGTATGACTGCTTCCCTTGTATAGTATGCTGGATGTAATTCATAGTACGCATCATTATTCTGTACATGCCGTCAAGTGCACAGTGCTGCTTCCCTTGTACCTGTATGCTGGGTGTAATTCTGTATATACGGCCAAGTGCACAGTGCTGCTTCACTTGTACTGTATGTGGGATGTAATTCTGTATGTATGGCCAAGTGCACAGTGCCTCTTCCCTTATACTGTATGCTGGATGCAATTCTGTATATACGGCCAAATGCACAGTGCTGCTTCCCTTGTACTGTATGCTGGATGTAATTCTGTATATACGGCCAAGTGCACAGTGCTGCTTCTATTGTACTGTATGCTGGATGTAATTCTGTATATACGGCCAAGTGCACAGTGCTGCTTCTATTGTACTGTATGCTGGATGTAATTCTCAGTATGTATTTTTATGTATGGCCAAGTGCACAGTCCTGCTTCCCTTGTACTTTATGCTGGATGAAATTCTGTATATGCGACCAAGTGCACAGTGCTGCTTCTATTGTAGTGTATGCTGGAAGCAATTCTCAGTATGTATTATTTTTATTATATATGGCCAAGTGCACAGTGCTGCTTCCATTTGTGCTGTATTCTGGATGTAATTCTCAGAATGTATGATTCTGTATATATGGCCAAGTGCACAGTGCTGCTTCCATTTCTGCTGTGTGCTGGATGTAATTCTCAGTATGTGTTATCCTGTATATATGGCCAAGTGCACAGTGCTGCTTCCATTTGTGCTGTATGCTGGATGTAATTCTCAGTATGTGTTATCCTGTATATATGGCCAAGTGCACAGTGCTGCTTCCATTTCTGCTGTGTGCTGGATGTAATTCTCAGTATGTGTTATCCTGTATATATGGCCAAGTGCACAGTGCTGCTTCCATTTGTGCTGTATGCTGGATGTAATTCTCAGTATGTGTTATCCTGTATATATGGCCAAGTGCGCAGTGCTGCTTCCATTTGTGCTGTATGCAATTCTCAGTATGTATTATTATTCTGTATGTAGGGCCAAGTGCACAGTGCTGCTTCCCTTGCACTGTATGCTGGATGTAATTCTCACTATACTATTTGAATTTCACATACTGCTGTGTAATATTTGTAACAGGAAATCCCAACTAAACATAAAATAAAAAGGTCATTAGCTAATGTACCATCTGGTCAATTATTAATTGTAAAGGAGCATGAGAGCTTACAGATAGCACAAGTTCAACATCTATGGTGGAACTGTTCTCTCCTGTAGCCCTATGAATGCCAATGGTTTAAACCATACTGCATGGAGCCCAGGGCATGCAGCAAATGAAATCCCATGGACTGATCTACTTATGTAGGATAATTTCACAGACAAGCTCTGTGCCTGTAAGGAAGCTTTAATGTAACTAATATTACATCTCTGCAAGGAGAATGTTTCATGTACTTCACCCTACAGCATAACGATCTCTTCTGGAAATTGAATGAAATAATAACGGATATTGCCGAATATGCCTGTACTGTACTAGATGTGACATTATCAAGACGAGGATATCCAGTGGGCAATTATCAAGGCAAAAAAGGGATGTATGGAATGGATATATAGGAACAACAACTAGGGCTGTGTAATATTATGTATAATCCCTAAACCAGTAAATATTCACAGAAAGTGTCCAAATAAAATAAAGTATTTTATACATTTTTGTTACGTATTTCTTAAATTGCAATTATATTATACTAATAAATACACTTTTTCTAAATATATCATACATAGTAATAAAAACATCATAGTTTAAAGAAGAGGAAGAAACAAGACAGAATAAATAAGATTAAGAAGAGTTACACAGTAGATTACTGACATCACTGAGGCATGAGGCACCACCAAATAGCTGCCTCCATTGTGTATACTTGAGAAAATTCCATGTTAAGAGGAACTGCAATTAAACATTTTAAATAAAGTGACGAATTAAAAAAGTAATCGAAATAAATAAAGGTTGTGTAATGTTTCATTGATGGAACGGGGTAGATTTACTAGGCCGGGGCTTACCAAAGCTGGTTATTTATCATCAGCGATTTTTACCTGGATACAGCCTGGTTCAGCACGTATTCCTATTGCTATTTTTAAACTACCAGTCAAAGGTGCTGAGCATCATCTTAGCCAGATTAGTAAGTCTACCCCCAAGTCCTTAAAAGACATTACTAGTTATTTACTAAAGTGCAACAGTCAGCAGACGTTTGTGATGTCTAGTTTCTAGACCCGACGTTACAGGTAACAGGAAAGAACATGGCTTTGCTATTTAAGATAACAACCTAATGTGTGGGTGTGATCGGTTTGTCCCTGCCTCTCTGTGGGTTTGGAGCATGAATTATACTGGGGACAGTCTCAAGTTTTATAGTATTGACCAAATGCACAATTTTTTTTGTATTCTAATTGTAATTCTTACCAGGTATTTCTTATTCACCATGGTTTATAATGTAATATTTATTGTGTAAAAGTAAAAGTATTATAATCAAAGTCAATAACCGTGATGTAACGGGATTGTGGTGCTAGAAGGCCCTCCTGGTGTACTGCGCATAACATGACTGGATGCAGCTGGTTATCCCTGGCACCTAATGTAATGCCAGCTTTCCATCAATGTGCCTAATTGTGCATCTATGTGTAAATATAGGAATTGGTTTTCCAGGACCCATATCTGGCAGCTTTGGTTGTCCATAGTAGAGATAATGGGGGATGGGAGAAGGTAGGCGTAGTTACGCCATATGAGAGGCCACATCGCCTGGTGGAATACCCCTAGTCCCCTCCTTTAAAAACACCCCTGCAACGCTGGTATGTGTAGCATTGAAAAGGCCCCTGCCAGCTGGGAACATTTCTTATCTGTCACGAATTGGGACAGAACCACCCACAGCTATAGCGAGCGGCCAGGATGATGGTCGCGATGGTCTTGGGCTTGCGATGAGACCCTTGTGGTAGGGTCTCATTGCCGCAAGCCGCAGAGAGCTTTCGGCTCTCACAGAGCCGAAATCTCTCCCACTGACATCACTCGTGATGTCAGTGGGGCCGCCCCCAAACGGAGGCGTTCACATGGGAGCGCCTCAGTTTGGGCAGCCACTCCCCCGGCCCGCCCTCCAAAGGGGGCGTGTTGTCACTCAACATCGACAGCATGCCCTCTTTGGTATGAGACCCGGAGCGACAGTTTGCCCGTCACTATACGGGTCTCGCGCATGCGCACGACGGAGCGGGCTCCATCATGCGCATGCGCACTGGGCCACCATCGACCCGCTTGCGAGCACATAGGGCTGTATTCAGAGGCGGCCGTACAGTCTACGACCGCACGGCCGCCTCGATGTTTGTCTAGTGCGCATGCGCACGAGGGAGCCGGCTCCTTCGTGCGCATGCGTGAGACCCGCTACGACCGACAGCGCTGGTCGTAGCGGGTCTCTTTCCAAAGGGGGCGAGCTGTCGATGTTGATTGACAGCTCGCCCCGTTTGGAAGGCGGGCCGGGGGGGTGGCAGCCCAAACGGAGGCGTTCCCATGGGAACGCCTGCCGTCTGGGGGAGGCCCCACTGACATCACTAGTGATGTCAGTGGAGAGCTTCCGGCTCTGACAGAGCCAGAAGCTCTCCGGGGCTTACGACAAGTGAGACCCTACCCTAGGGTCTCGTCGTAAGCCCCGATGGTCGCGATGGTCAATGACCATCGCGACCATCACCCTAGCGGTCGTTAGAGCTGTGGGTATTAACCCACAGCCTAACGACCGAAACAGAGGCGGCCGGTCAGGATGCAAGCGGCCGACCAGTTTCTGAGCGACCGCTTGCATCCTCCGACCGCCTCTGTATGAGGCCCATAGCGCTTAAGAGCGGGTCTGAATCAGGCCCAGTATTTCAGGAGAAAAGATGACTTGTGTATATTGCCTGTGCCAGGTGTATTTCCTTCCAGACCTACCAGCCAGGAACAGTGATGTAGAACACTGATTAGGGTAGCTCTAAGACTCGTGCTATGGGTGTGTTTTTGTTATGCATAAAACGGACAAATAAGTATATTTAATTCATTGTTTTATACCTGCCCGATGAGAGTATACCTGTCCGTATGAGGGTATGTAATCATTATGTCGACATTCACAATGTTGACAGTACATGTTAGGCTGCGGTTAAGTTTAGGGTTAGGCCATGGTGAGGGTTAGGCTGCGGTTATGATAAGAATTAGAGAAGGGTTAGGCTGCAGTTAGGGTCAGGTTTATGGTTAGGTTCCATTTACTATTAGGATTAGAGTCAGGTTAGGGTGAGGTTGCAGTTATGGTTAGAGTTAGAGAAGGGTTAGGCTGCAGTTAGGTTTATGGTTAGGCTCAGTGCCGGCTCCAGGGGTTAGAGCATCCTGTGCCGGCACTCAAGAGGGCGCCTATACATCGGAGCCGCGCACGACCAAAAATGGGGGCGTGACCTAATTACCTTAGGTCACACCCCCTACGTGCCGTTATTTGGAGGCGTGCCGGCATGGCACACCTCCAAATAACGTCAGGCTGGGGGGAACCACACTAGCTGGGCTCCCCCCAGTCCTCTTCCGTCACTGAATGGAAACCGCGCGCATGCGCGCAGCATCCATTTACACTCCGGGGTCCCCAACCTCCCGATTTGATCACCTGCGGGCCACTTAGGCCCAAGGGTGGAACAGCGGGACAATACTGTCCTGCTGAAATCGGGATGTTTAGGAGGGGTGCTCCCTCTATGGGTGGCGCCCCTGTGAGACCGCACTAGTCGAACAACCCTAGAGCCGGCCCTGGTTAGGCTCCATTCAGGGTTAGGATTAGAGTCAGGTTAGGGTGAGGTTTGCAGTTAGAGATAAGCTGCAGTTAGCGTTAGGTTTTGGGATAGGGTTAGGCTGCAGTTAAGGTTAGGTTGCGGTTAGAGTTAGGTTGCAATTAGGGTTATATTTGGGGATAGGGTTAGGCTGCAGTTAGGGTTAAAGTTAGGTTGCAGTTAGGGTTAGGATTAGAGTAGGGTTAGGCTCCAGTTCTGGTTAGAATTAGAGTAGGGTTAGTCTGCAGAGTTACTGTATGTTGCGGTTAGGATTAGAGTAGGGTTAGGCTAGAGTTAGGGTTAGGTTTATGGATAGGCTCCAGTTAGGTTTAGGCTCCAGTTAGGGTTAGGATTTTGGATAGGGTTAGGTTGCGGTTAGGGTTTGGGTTAGAATAGGGTTAGGCTGCAGTTAAGGTTAGGCTGCAGTTAGGATTAGAGTTAGGTTGCAGTTAGGATTAGAGTAGGGTTAGGCTGCAGTTAGAGTTAGGCTGCAGTTAGGGTTAGTATTAAAACATAGGACACAGAGTAGGGTTAGGCTGCAGTTAGGATTAGAGTTAGGTTGCGGTTAGGATTAGAGTAGGGTTAAGCTAGGGTTAGGCTCCAGTTAGGGTTAGGTTTTTGGATAGAGTTAGATTGCGGTTAGGGTTTGGGTTAGAACAGGATTAGGCTGTAGTTAAGGTTAGGTTTTTGGTTAGGGTTAGGCTGTGGTTAGAGTTAGGCTGCAGTTAGGGTTAGAGTTAGTTTGCAGTTAGTGTTAGGATTATAGTATGGTTAGGTTGCATTTAGCATACCTCCCCACATGACCATCTCCAGGAGGGACACAAAGCTCTGGTCCTGGACTTCCCTGGCTAGAGGTGGGGCTGCAGCGCAGTTCAAAATTCAAATAGGGGAACCACACCAACTGTCATTTCACACACTGCCAAACATCACTGGCTGGGACTCACTGGCAGCTGGTGTGACTCCCCTATTTGAATTTTGGACTGTACCACAGCCCCGCCTCTGGAGCCTCCACCAATCATAAATTACCAGGGAAGTCCAGGACCAGAGCATTGTATCCCTCCTGGAGAGGGTCATGTTGGGAGGTATGATTTAGGGTTAGGATTAAAGTAGGGTTAGGTTGCAGTTAGAGTTAGGTTGCAGTTACGGTTAGTATTAGAGTAGGGTTAGACTGCAGTTAGAGTTAGGTTGCAGTTAGGGTTAGTATTAGGGTAGGGTTTGGTTGCTGTTATGGTTAGGCTACAGTTATGGTTAGTATTAGAGTAGGGTTAGGCTGCAGTTAGGGTTAGTATTAGAGTAAGGTTAGGTTGCAGTTAGGGTTAGAGTTAGGTTGCAGTTAGAGTTAATATTAGAGTAGGGTTAGGCTGCAGTTAGGGTTAGAGTAGGGTTAGGCTGCAGTTAGGGTTAGAGCTAGGTTGTGGTTATGATTAGGATTAGAGTAGGGTTAGGCTCCAGTTAGGGTTAGGTTTAGGGACAAGATTAGGCTGCAGTTAGGGTTAGGATTATAGTAGGGTTAGGGCTCAAACACTGTAAAAACACTATGTCAATATGCCGAACGTTGAAAAAGGTTAGAGTTAGGCTCCAGTTAGGGTTAGGTTTTTGGATAGAGTTAGGTTGCGGTTAGGGTTTGGGTTAGAATAGGGTTAGGCTGCAGTTAAGGTTAGGTTTTTGGTTAGGGTTAGGCTGTGGTTAGGGTTAGGCTGCAGTTAGGGTTAGTATTAGAGTAGGGTTAGGCTGCAGTTAGGGTTATGGTTGCAGTTAGGGTTAGGATTACAGTAGAGTTAGGTTGCAGTTAGGGTTAGGGTTAGAGTAGGGTTAGGCTGCAGTTAGGGTTAGGATTAGAGTAGGGTTAGGCTCCCGTTAGGGTTAGAGTTAGGTTGTGGTTACGATTAGGATTAGAGTAGGGTTTAGGGTTAGGCTCCAGTTAGGGTTAGGTTTAGGAACAGGGTTAGGCTGAGTAGGGTTTAGGGTTAGGTTGTGTTTAGGTTTAGAATTATAGTAGGGTTAGGGCTCAAACACTGTAAAAATGCTATGTCAATATGCCGAACGTCAAAAAGGGTTAGGGTTAGAGTTAGGGTTAGGCTCCAGTTAGGGTTAGGCTGCAGTTAGGGTTTGGTTTTTGGATAGGGTTAGGTTGCGGTTAGGGTTTGGGTTAGAATAGGGTTAGGCTGCAGTTAAGGTTAGGTTTTTGGTTAGGGTTAGGCTGTGGTTAGGGTTATGGACAAAAGGCTGGTACCCAGAGGTTGGCGCTACAGTCCACCAAATAAATGTAATGATTATGAATATTTAGAGTAGAATGGTATGCCTCCGGAGGAATACCATTTTACTCTGAACATTCATAATCATTAATTTTATTTGGTGGACTGTAGCGCCAACCTCTGTGTACCAACCTTTTGTCCATAGTATTTGTATTGGGGAGTTGGGTGACTCCCGGAGTTTCCTGTTGAGATGGCTGCCATTTAGTGCGCTTTGGCAGAGGTCCAACATTTTTTACTGTGGTTAGGTTTAGTCTGCAGTTAGGGTTAGAGTTAGGTTGCAGTTAGGGTTAGGATTAGAGTAGGGTTAGGCTGCAGTTAGTTAGGTTCCAGTTAGGGTTAAGCTGCAGTTAGGGTTAGTATTATAGTAGGGTTAGAATTAGAGTAGGGTTAGGCTGCAGTTAGGGTTAGAGTTAAGTTGCAGTTAGAGTTAGTATTAGAGTAGGGTTAGGCTGCAGTTAGGGTTAGGTTGCAGTTAGGGTTAGTATTAGAGTAGGGTTAGGCTGCAGTTAGGGTTAGGTTGCAGTTAGGGTTTATATTAGAGTAGGGTTAGGTTGCAGTTAGGGTTTGTATTAGAGTAGGGTTAGGCTGCAGTTAGGGTTAGGTTGCAGTTAGGGTTAGGAATACAGTAGAGTTAGGCTGCAGTTAGGGTTAGAGTTAGGTTGTGGTTATTATTAGGTTTAGAGTAGGGTTAGGCTCCAGTCAGGGTTAGGTTTAGGGACAGGGTTAGGCTGCAGTTAGGGTTAGGTTGTGTTTAGGGTTAGGATTATAGTAGGGTTAGGGCTCAAACACTGTAAAAACGCTATGTTAATATTCCGAAAAGGGTTAGGGTTAGAGTTAGGTTAAGGGTTAGGCTCCAGTTAGGGTTACGCTGCAGTTAGGGTTTGGTTTTTGGATAGGGTTAGGTTGCGATTAGGGTTTGGGTTAGAATAGGGTTAGGCTGCAGTTAAGGTTAGGTTTTTGGTTAGGGTTAGGCTGCAGTTAGGGTTAGAGTTAACTTGCAGTTAGGGTTAGGATTATAGTAGGGTTAGGTTGCAGTTAGGGTTAGTATTAGGGTAGGGTTTGGTTGCTGTTTGGGTTAGGCTGCAGTTATGGTTAGTATTAGAGTAGGGTTAGGCTGCAGTTAGGGTTATGATTACAGTAGGGTTAGGCTGCAGTTAGGGTTAGAGTTAGGTTGCAGTTAGAGTTAGTATTAGAGTAGGGTTAGGCTGTAGTTAGGGTTAGGTTGCAGTTAGGGTTAGTATTAGATTATAGTTAGGCCGCAGTTAGGGTTAGGTTGCAGTTAGGGTTAGTATTAGAGTAGGGTTAGGCTGCGGTTAGGGTTAGAGTTAGGTTGCAGTTAGAGTTAGTATTAGAGTAGGGGTAGGCTGCAGTTAGGTTTAGGATTAGAGTAGGGTTAGGCTGTAGTAAGGGTTAGGTTACAGTTAGGGTTAGGATTACAGTAGAGTTAGGCTGCGGTTAGGGTTAGGTTCCAGTTAGGGTTTCAGTTAGGTTGTGGTTATGATTAGGATTAGGCTTAGAGTAGGGTTAGGCTCCAGTTAGGGTTAGGTTTAGGGACAGGGTTAGGCTGCAGTTAGGGTTAGGTTGTGTTTAGGGTTAGGATTATAGTAGGGTTTGGGGCTCAAACATTCTAAAAACGCTATGTCAATATGCCGAACGTCGAAAAAGGTTAGGGTTAGAATTAGGGTTAGGTTAAGGGTTAGGCTCCAGTTAGGGTTAGGTTGCAGTTAGGGTTTGGGTTAGAATAGGGTTAGGCTGCAGTTAAGCTAAGGATTTTGGTTAGGGTTAGGCTGTGGTTAGGGTTAGGCTGCAGTTAGGGTTAGGCTGCAGTTAGGGTTAGAATTGGGTTTCAGTTAGGGTTAGGATTATAGTAGGGTTAGATTGCAGTTAGGGTTAGGATTAGAGTAGGGTTAGGCTGCAGTTAAGAGTTAGGTTGCAGTTAGGGTTAGGTTGCAGTTAGGGTTAGGATTATAGTAGGGTTAGATTGCAGTTAGGGTTAGGATTAGAGTAGGGTTAGGCTGCAGTTAAGAGTTAGGTTGCAGTTAGGGTTAGTATTAGAGTAGGGTTAGGCTGCAGTTAGGGTTAGGTTGCAGTTAGGGTTAGCATTAGAGCAGGATTAGGCTGCAGTTAGGATTAGGTTGCAGTTAGGGTTAGTATTAGAGTAGGGTTAGGCTGCAGTTAGGGTTAGGATTACAGTAGAGTCAGGCTGCAGTTAGGGTTAGAGTAGGGTTAGGCTGCAGTTAGGGTTAGAGTTAGGCTGTGGTTAGGATTAGAGTAGGGTTAGGGTTAGGCTCCAGTTAGGGTTAAATTTAGGCACAGAGTTAAGCTGCAGTTAGGGTTAGGCTGCAGTTAGAGTTAGGTTGTGGTTATGATTAGAGTAGGGTTAGAGACAGGTTCAGGCTGCAGTTAGGGTTAGAGTTAGGTTGTGGTTATGATTAGGATTAGAGTAGGGTTAGAGACAGGTTTAGGCTGCAGTTAGGGTTAGAGTTAGGGTGTGGTTATGATTAGGATTAGAGTAGGGTTAGGGACAGGGTTAGGCTGCAGTTAGAGTTAGGTTGCGTTTAGGGTTAGGATTATAGTAGGGTTAGGGGACAAACACTGTAAAAACGCTATGTCAATATGCCGATCGTCGAAAAGGCACAATGTCGAAATTCAGACCACGTCGACATTGTGCACACCAACATTCTGGTTTCGACATTTCTTAGCATGCCCCTGTATGAGTAGGATATAAAGATTGACTGTGAAAAATGTTTAAATGCTCCTTAAAGTGTTGTAAATCAGCAACTAAAAGGTTTAAGGCATAATACAAATGGAGTTCATTTGACACAATTAAGTGCATGTTCTTAGAGCTCATTAAATATACCTTAGAAAACCTTGTTAGAGAATGGAGCTGTACTTGCACACTTTCTGATAACTTCGAGGACACAAGGCCACACCCACTCTGGAACACACCACATGTCACCACCAGTAGTGACGTCACTGACATGAATATGCAATAAAATATAACATAGTTCTAGGGAAACAATGATTAAATATACAGTACAATATGATGGGAAGTCTTGTAAATAATGCTCCTAACACTGCAGTATTAAAGTGAGTACTAGTTTTGTCTATGATTTTAGTATTGTTTGTATGTGTCTGTGTGCCTAAGCCCTGCATATAATATTGCAGGATGTATTTCTCTTTCAATCATCTGCTGAGTAATTTCTGCTGCAGTAATTATGAATACCTAATTGGTGCAATTAATTAACCCAAACTCTGCAAGACTCGTAATGAAAGCACAATTATGGTCTCACTGTAACTCATTCTAATGTTTATCACAATAAATGATCATTCTATTAAAGATGCTCCTACAATGTTTTTCTGTATTTCTGACAGTTTATGTGTGTGTAGCGTTTCCCGAATAATCAATTACATTAGGATGCTAAGGGGCCTATTTATCATTAAATATTTGCGGGATATTCCACAATGTACCTGCAAATATTAAGGAAGGGATTGCAGCAGGTATCTCAGATATCTGACGCTGTCCCTCCATTTTCAACCACAAATGCCACCCCCTTAGGTTTCTGCCGGATTTATCCAGCTCTGGAATGTGAATTTGACAGGCGCGCATACCCACTGTGCCCTGCGGACCCGAACCAGGAAGCAGGGTGATACAGGTATGTTCATCCTCGTCTATACTCAGGACCTAATTCAGCTGATGCCCGATGTTCGGGAATCTGCACAGACGCCAGACCCATCCTGCGCATGTGCAGAGCGGGTCTGCGAGCCCGCTCGTAAACTGGTAGCAGACTGTCAGTGATTGACAATCCGCGTGATGCCCCCTGCTGCATTACCTTATCTGCAAGGATCGCAATTGCAAAGCTGTCTGTATCCATACATCATATCTATAGCCTGCATGCATACTTCATATCTATAGCCTGCATGCATACATCATATCTATAGCCTGCATGCATACTTCATATCTATAGCCTGCGTGCATACTTCATATCTATAGCCTGCGTGCATACATCATATCTATAGCCTGCATGCATACTTCATATCTATAGCCTGCGTACATATATCATATCTATAGCCTGCATGCATACATCATATCTATAGCCTGCGTGCATACATCATATCTATAACCTGCATGCATACTTCATATCTATAGTCTGCGTGCATACATCATATCTATAGCCAGCGTGCATACTTCATATCTATAGCCTGCGTGCATACATCATATCTATAGCCTGCGTGCATACTTCATATCTATAGCCTGCGTGCATACTTCATATTTATAGCCTGCGTGCATACATCATATCTATAGCCTGCGTGCATACTTCATATCTATAGTCTAGGTGCATACATCATATCTATAGCCTGCGTGCATACTTCATATCTATAGCCTGCGTGCATACTTCATATCTATAGCCTGCGTGCATACATCATATCTATAGCCTGCGTGCATACTTCATATCTATAGCCTTTGTGCATAGATCATATCTATAGCCTGCTTGCATACATCATATATCTATAGCCTGTGTGAGTGCGGCCGAGTCTGTAAAATCATCACAGCAGAACGTGGTGTGAAAAACAGCCGGAGACACTGTACCGCAGCATTTCCTATCCTATACAGATGCAGTCGCACACAGAACATACACATGTCGCATATCATTGTAATCAGCAAAGTTTGCTTGTGTGTCTTCTTTGCAACGCATTGCGAACTAGATGCATTTGTAGCGAAAATGACGCACAAAATGACACTCACACGAGACTAGGCGCGACTAGAAGGGCTCTTTAACACGACTGCAGCAACAACGACGGAGCTTCGAGTTCTTCGCCAGGACGGGTTATTATCGGAGTCTGTCTCCTGACCACAGCAGAAGAGTAAATTTGAATGAAAATGCAGATTGTGATAAATATGCCCCTAAGTGACAATAAAACCCCCCCCCAAAAATATAAATGTTCAAATGATTAAATATAGTTCTGACCACATGGAACTAATACTTAAACCAGAGACTCCCTCTCCCCAACTGTCTTTAATGAGAGCCTGGTTACCGCACTGATTCTGCACCCAAAAAGCTGCCAGCTGAGGTAAGCCTCTCATCTTATATCACGGTATGCCCAGCCATTAAACAGAACCAGACACTGCAGGACAATTACAGACGTGTCCTTACTCATCTTTGCTTCCGTTGCACCAAACAACCCCTATTGTGCACCTGGTCCTGTGAGACTCTGCTAGCACCAAGCTTTTTCTTTTTGCAGGGTTTTTTGACGACAATGGGGGGAATTCAATTCAATGCGCTATTGGATAGCGACGGGAGGGACTCCCAAAGCTATTCAATACACTGCGCTGTTTGGGCGTGCTAAGGATTTCTTCTCGCACCCCCCTGGGGATGCGAAGAGAAATCCGACCAAAGTGCCGGGTGTGCGGCTGTTTTTCTGCATAGCGCGGCGCTAACAGCCGTGTGCCCGGCACTTTGGTCACACAGCGCAGTGAATTGAATAGCTCCGAAAGCTCGCTCCCGGCGCTATTCAATTCGCGTTGAATTGAATCGCCCCAAATGTGTCTAAGTGGAAATGCAGTGTGACTAGGATGCACCAGGACACTGTTCTGATTAATTTGATGTGTGACACTTTTTTATCCAAAAGAAGGCTCGAGCAGCATACTAACTACTGTGGCAAACTGGGCAGAGTTCTATCGCTTCATTACCAAGCCCTTCTGCTCTGTCAGGGATCTAAACCATTGAGGAACTCTGAAAGTCCTTCCAAATGGCTGATTATAATGCATACAGTCAGTGCCGAGAGCTTCACTTAAGCAGCGCTACTAGCCGCAAGGTGCTGTTCCAGCCGGCTCCCTCGTGCGCAAGCGCACTTGGCCAACATCGATCCGCTTACGAGCGCGTCTGAATCAGGCCCACTGTACACAGGGCAATGATATAAATCACACTCTCTGTACACAGGGCAATGATATAAAGCACACTCTCTGTACACAGGGCAATGATATAAAGCACACTCTCTGGCCCTGATTCAGAGCCGGACGCTCTGACAGAGCGCTCGCTCTGAATCAGGGCGTCTTTTTTTTTGCTATGGAGCCACCCACAGCTAATGCGAGCGGCCAGGATGATGGTCGCGATGGTCAAGACCATCGCGACCATCGGGCTTGCGACTAGACCCTTTTGGTAGGGTCTCGTGGCCGCAAGCCCCAGAGAGCTTTCGGCTCAAACAGAGCCGAAAGCTCTCCCACTGACATCACTTGTGATGTCAGTGGGGCCGCCAACAAACAGTAGGCGTTCTCATGGGAACGCCTCCGTCTGGGCAGCCACTCCCCCGGCCCGCCCACCCTGTCGATGTTGAGTGACAGCACGCCCCCTTTGGCTGGCGGGCCGGGGGGGTGACTGCCCAGACGGAGGCGTTCCCATGAGAACGCCTACCGTCTGGGGGCGGCCCCACTGACATCACAAAGCTCTCTGGGGCGTGCAGCAATGAGACCCTACCACAAGGGTCTCGTCGCAAGCCCGATGGTCGCGATGGTCTTGACACAGCTATGCGAGCGGCCAGGAGGCCGTTCTGAAAAAAACCAAAGACCGGCCCTGATTCAGAGCGAGCGCTCTGTCAGAGCGTCCGGCTCTGAATCAAGGCCTCTGTACACAGGGCTATGATATAAGCACTCTCTGTACACAGGGAAATTATATAAAGCACACTCTCTGGCCCTGATTCAGAGCCGGACGCTCTGACAGAGCGCTCGCTCTGAATCAGGGACGTCCCCCTGAATTTTAGAGCGTCCCCCTGAATTTTAGAGCGGCCAAAAAGATGGTCATGATGGTCAAGACCATCGCGATAATCGGGCTTGCGACTAGACCCTTGTGGTAGGGTTTCGTCTGCCGCAAGCCCTGGAGTGCTTTTGGCTCTATCAGAGCCAAAAGCACTCCCACTGACATCACTAGTGATGTCAGTGGGGCCAGCCCCAGACGGTAGGCGTTCCCATGGGAACGCCTCCTCTGGGCAGCCACGCCCCCGGCACGCCCACCAAAGGGGTCGTGCTGTCAATCACCATCGACAGCATGCCCCTTTGGTGCAAAACCCATAACGACGGCTTGACCGTCGTTATTCGGGTCTCACGCATGCGCACGACGGACCCGGGTCCGTCGTGCGCATGCGCACTTGGGCAACATCGACCCGCTTGCGAGCACTCAGCGCGAGACCCGGATAGCGACGGTCAAGCCGTCGCTATGGGTCTCGCTACAAAGGGGGCGTGCTGCCGATTGTGAGTGACAGCACGCCCCCTTTGGTGGGCGTGGCTGGCCAGACGGAGGCGTTCCCATGGGAACGCCTACCGTCTGGGGCCGGCCCCACTGACATCACAAGACCATCGGGCTTGCGACGAGACCCTTGTAGTAGGGTCTCGTTGCCACAAGCCCTGGAGTGCTTTCGGCTCTATCAGAGCTGAACGCACTCCCACTGACATCACTTGTGATGTCAGTGGGGCCGGCCCCAGACGGTAGGCGTTCCCATAGGAACGCCTCCGTCTGGGCAGCAACGTCCCCGGCAGGGCGTCGCTATCCGGGTCTCGCGCATGCGCACGACGGAGCCGGGTCCGTCGTGCGCATGCGCACTGGGCCAACAGCGGCCCGCTTGCGAGCGCTCAGCGTTCGCGAGCGGGTCTGAATCAGGCCCACAGGGCAATGATATAAAGCACTCTCTGTACACAGGGAAATTATATAAAGCACACTCTCTGGCCCTGATTCAGAGCCGGAAGCTCTGACAGAGCGCACGCTCTGAATCAGGGCCGTCCCTATCTTTTTTAAGAGCGGCCGCCTGGCCGGTCGCATAGCTGTGGGTGACCACCCACAGCTAATGCGAGCGGCCAGGATGATGGTCACGATGGTCACGATGCTTGTGACGAGATCCTTGTGGTAGGGTCTCGTTGCCGCAAGCCCTGGAGTGCTTTCGGCTCTATCATAGCCGAGAGCACTCCCACTGACATCACTTGTGATGTCAGTGGGGCCGGCCCCAGACAGTAGGCGTTCCCACGGGAACGCCTCCGTCTGGGCAGCCACGCCCCGGCGCGCCCACCAAAGGCGTGCTCACCATCGACAGCACGCCCCCTTTGTAGCGAGACCCGGAGCGACGGCTTGGCCGTCGCTATCCGGGTCTCGCAGGTGGGTCTGAATCAGGCCCTCTGTACGCAGGGCAATGATATAAAACACTCTCTGGGCCTGATTCAGAGCCGCTCGTCCTGACAGAGCGCTCGCCCTGAATCAGGGCCGGGCTTTTTTTTTTTGGAGTGGCCTCTTGGCCGCTCGTATAGCTGTGGGTGACTACTCGCTCATCGCAAGCCCCAGAGAGCTTTCAGCTCTAACAGAGCCGGAAGCTCTCCACTGACATCACTTGTGATGTCAGTGGTGCCGCCCTCAAACGGCAGGCGTTCTCATGGGAATGCCTCCGTTTGGGCAGCCACTCCCCCGGCCTGCCCACCAAAGGGGGCGAGCTGTCACTCAACATCGACAGCTCGCCCCCTTTAGTGTGAGACCCAGAGCGATGGAGTGCCCATCGCTAGCCGGGTCTCGCGCATGCGCACGACGGAGCCGGCTCCGTCGTGCGCATTCGCTGTGGGCCACCATCGACCCGGTTGCGAGCGCTCAGTGCTTGCGACCAGGTCTGAATCAGGCCCTCTGTATGCAGGGCAATGATATAAAGCACATTCCCTGTACGCAGGGCAATGATATAAAGCACATTCCCTGTACGCAGGGCAATGATATAAAGCACATTCTCTGTACGCAGGGCAATGATGTAAAGCACATTCTCTGTACGCAGGGAATGATATATAGCACACTCTGGGCCTGATTCAGACCCGGTCGCAAGCGCTGAGCGCTCGCAGCCAGGTCGATGGCGGCCCACAGCGCATGTGCACAACGGAGCCGGCTCCGTCGTGCGCATGCGCTGTGGGCCACCATCGACCCGGTTGCAAGCTCTCAGTGCTTGCGACCAGGTCTGAATCAGGCCCTCTGTACGCAGGGCAATGATATATAGCACACTCTCTGGGCCTGATTCAAAGCCGCTCGTAAGCGGCCGCTCGTTCGTTCCGAGTGATGTTTGCACAACTGCGCATGCGTACGGATCGTAATACGCATGCGTGAACCGGTCAGTGCGGCCGAAAATCGTTTGTTCGCTAAATAGCGAATGCCTGCTATTTTGAGTGACAGGAGGAGGCGTATGTGGGAGGTAACAGGGGAAGGTGCTTGAAAACGGGGAGTGGAGATCAGAACGCAGGCGTGCTTAAAGGTCAAAACGGGCGTTTTAAGGGTGTGCATAGATAATACAGCAGCGTCATTGACCACGTCACTTGGTTATTTTATAGTCAGAACTGCTCGCAAGATTGCGGTAGGAAAAACCAACCACAAGAATAGCGAGCAGTTCATACGCTGTTCGATGTACTCGATTAATCTAATAAATAGCGGACATGATGTAGGATGCGAGCGGCCAGAGGGCGTATTTTTCCAAAAAACGACCGCATGTTTTGTTCGCTCGTTCAGACCTAGAGGCGTGAACAGACCGCAAAGAGCGAACGGTTCATTTGAATAGCCACCCCTTTTTTCTGAACGAGCGAGCGCAAATAGCGTCCGGCTCTGAATCAGGCCCTCTGTACACAGGGCAATGATATAAAGCACATTCTCTCTGTACACAGGGCAATGATATAGAGCACACTCTCTGTACACAGGGCAATGATATAAAGCTCATTCTCTGTACACAGGGCAATGATATAAAGCACATTCTCTGTACACAGGGCAATGATATAAAGCACATTCTCTGTACACAGGGCAATGATATAAAGCACATTCTCTGTACACAGGGCAATGATATAGAGCACACTCTCTCTGTACACAGGGCAATGGTATAAAGCACACTCTCTGTACACAGGGCAATTATATAGAGCACTCTCTCTGTACACAGGGCAATGGTATAAAGCACACTCTCTGTACACAGGGCAATGGTATAAAGCACACTCTCTCTGTACACAGGGCAATCATATAAAACACACTCTGTACACAGAGCAATGATATAGAGCACACTCTCTGTACACAGGGCAATGGTATAAAGCACACTCTCTGTACACAGAGCAATGGTATAAAGCACACTCTCTCTGTACACAGGGCAATGGTATAAATCACACTCTCTGTACACCGAGCAATGATATAGAGCACTCTCTCTGTACACAGGGCAATGGTATAAAGCACACTCTCTGTACACAGGGCAATGATATAGAGCACACTCTCTGTACACAGGGCAATGATATAAAGCACACTCTCTCTGTACACAGGGCAATGGTATAAAGCACACTCTCTGTACACAGGGCAATGATATAGAGCACTCTCTCTGTACACAGGGCAATGGTATAAAGCACACTCTCTGGGGGTCATTCAGACCCGCTCGCGAGCAAAGTTCGCTCGCTAGCGGGTCGATGTTGTGAGACTGCACATGCGCACGATGGAGGGAGCTCCGTTGTGCGCATGCGGGAGACCCGGCGAGCGACGAGAAATATGTCGCTCGGGGTCTCGCACCAAAGGGGGCGTGCTGTCGATGGTGACTGACAGCACGCCCCCTTTGGTGGGCGAGCCAGGGGCGTGGATGGCCTTTCCTTGTAATTTACACAGGTTGTGAATGCTGACAGTCAAAATGTCGACATGGATATAAGGTTGACAAGAAATATGTGGACATGGTTTAAATATCAATATCAATATGTTCATAATGTCGGTATTTAAGACTTGCTGAACTTTGAAGTAGACCCAATCTCCTGGCTCTAATGCTAGGTACACACCTACGTTCACAGACATATCAGGTCGGCCCTGCAGCACAGCCAATGCCGATATATATCGGTGAATCTGGCTGTGTTTACGGGCAATCCGCCGACCGCCTGTAGCTTGCTGAAGGGACCACCAACTGAGTAGGCAAAATTAAATGCCCGCCCAGTTGTGATGTCAGCCCAGACACAGTGAGCGGCTGGTTGGTAAGTGTGTGTAACTCAAAAATCGGCCACTCTGATGACAGTGTGCTGACCCATACTTACCTACCTTTATAAATCTCTTCCCGGGAGAAGCCCGGGTAAGAGAAGCAGCATGGGGTCGTTGGGAGCGGGGCCTAGCAATTCGCGTCATTAAGCCCCGCCCCCTCGCGGCAAAACTGCCACGATTGGGTCAAATTTACATAGGGGGCGGGGCCAAATGCTGTGATTCATGCAGAATGACATCTTAAGCCCCGCCCCCTTCACGGAGACCCGTGATCGCCGCGGGTATTCTCCTCATTCTGCCCACTTCACTAGGAAGTGGGCAGAATGCGGGAGAAATGCCTACCTTCCGGGGGTGCCGGGGGTTACCTGAAAAATCGGGAGCCTCCCGCGAAAACCGGGAGGGTAGGCATGTATGTGCTGACCCGATCCGTCATCAAAGGAGTGGTGTGGTGGGGTCGCACAGATCTGTGATTGAAAAGATTTGGATAATTTTATTAGTACCGGACAATAGTCCAAGATAAGATCTCCAGTCAGTTGTAAATGGAGAGAAGTGCTGGTAGAGATTATTGTACTCACAGAGAGGTCATTCCATTAATGTTCTCTGCACGCCCAGTCTTCCTGCTCATAGAAATTCTCATTCTCTGTGTAGTGCTGTTGTCAGAGCAAATGATTCCAGATTCTGCACAGATTTGAGTCATTTTATTCTTTAGTAGACCATTTACTCCTTCTACTATGATGCATGATAGTAATATAGATTGGGTAATGTTGTGTGAAGCTTAGAGCGGAATGTACTAAGCATCGCATCAGCAGTACATCCCGTCTGTCTTCGGGTACATACGGCGGTTCATTAACGCAAAATGTACCGAGAATATCGCAAAGGACAGCTCTCCGGTTAGGAGCTGTCTTTTGCGATGGCTCCGGACAGAGAGACATCCAGGTTTAACACCCAGAAGTCTCTCTGGCGTCCTTCTGTGCATGCGCAGAAGGCTGTGGGCCACAGGGGTGATGGGAGGGATCCGATCGGATCCTTCCCGAGGGGGAACGTCCCGAAATTAAGCCCATAGACTTCTATTGGGTAACGCCATCGGGATGAAGCACTGGAATATTTAGTGCATTTGGGGAATGCGGTAAAACATGCCATTTTCGGGGGTTTTACCACATTTTCACCTTTAGTACATCCCGCCCCTAGAGCCAAGGACAGAACTATTGCCAATGCAGAGTGCAACCACTCAGGGACACAGAGTTGGACGGGCTCAGCAAAGCCAGTTTTGCACCTTTTTGAGAATGGACAGAGGACATTGAAGGATTGTCAGGCACTCACCTTAATTGTGCTACGGTACGTGGCCAGTGACGTTCTATTACGCTTCTGCATAGAGCTCTACATAAAACACTAGCCCAGAGAAATATGAACCTCTATCAGATTTTATATATCTAAAAATGTATTACAACCTACTGTAGGTAAAGTTATTTTTACTTTCTCTGATATATCTGCTTTTGCATATTATGAGGCCTCATCTCATTCCGAACACATGCACACAATTATTAGGCCATTTTTATATTTGCAATATATCCTCATCTGTGTAAAATACATTTGTAAATTTGCCCACTGGGAGGAGACTGTGTAGCCTGCTCAAGGAGGTAGAGAGCCGGCCCGGTCATGGAGAAGGGGCGTGGCCTAATTATGGGAGGTGTGGCCACAATCCTTTGGGGAGGGACAAAGTAAAACAACTTTTTGCAGCGCTGCAAAGCTGCACTCCGGGGAGGGGGGCGCTGTGAGTCCCTCAGCCCAGTGCAAATTCAGGGGGGGACCGATCAGTGTGATAAATACCCGAGCCCCCGCCGGGCTCCTCCAGCAACTGAGCCTGTCCCTGCTTGTTCCAAATTGAGGGTGGAGGAGGGCATACCCTGACAGCCTGGCCCTGCTTGCTACAAATGGGGGTGCATATACTATCACTGACTGTGCCTGAGCCTGGCCCTTCTTGCTACAATGGGGTGGGGGAGGGTATATAGTGTTATGAGTTGTTTGAGGAAGGGGGCACCAAATTGGTGTCTCGCTTAGGGACCCATGAGGTCTAAATCCGCCACTGGTCATGACGTCTCTCCCAATCCAGTTCCACAGTGCCCCGCGCCGAAGAGCCTTTCCTCCGGCGTTGGGCTGCATGCTGCCTGCCCTGCATCTGTCAGATACAGAGACTGTGGCTTCAACCTGGCTCCCTCAGTAATGTGCTGAGGAGCTTTGGTAAGTGTGCTGTATTTAGGACAGAGACCCTGGGGGAGGGGCATAATGTGTAAGGGTGGTCGGGGGGGATTTGCACTCTGGTCATACTGTGTAAGGGACATTACTACTGTGTGGTCATACTGTGTAAGGGACATTACTACTTTGTGGTCATACTGTGCAAGGGGCATTACTACTGTGTGGTCATACTGTGTAAGGTGCATTACTACTGTGTGGTCATACTGTGTAAGGGACATTACTACTTTGTGGTCATACTGTGCAAGGGGCATTACTACTGTGTGGTCATACTGTGTAAGGGACATTACTACTGTGTGGTCATAATGTGTAAGGTGCATTACTACTGTGTGGTCATAATGTGTAAGGGACATTACTACTGTGTGGTCATACTGTGTAAGGGACATTACTACTGTGTGGTCATAATGTGTAAGGTGCATTACTACTGTGTGGTCATACTGTGTAAGGGGCATTACTACTATGTGGTCATACTGTGTAAGGGACATTACTACTGTGTAGCGTAACTTGTATAAGGGACACTACTATGTGGTGTAGTGTAAATAAGGGGCACTACCGTGTCTCATAGGGGGTACTATAGTGTAGCCATGTCCTTTCCCTACTAGAACATGCCCTTTTTTTGTTCGTGCACCTGAGGCGCACGCTGTCCCTGTTTACAATATGAGGGTGGGGGGCAGCAAAATCTAGTTACGGTTCTGAGGAGGAATCACCATCCCCCTGCCTGCCAGCAGCCACGGCCGGGCCAGCCACTGGCGTGGGTCCGGCGATTATGGTAAATAAAGACTTTACTAAAGAGTAGAGTAGAGTAAGTTTTGTTTAGTCACTACTATACAGTCAGGGGGTACATGGCAGCACAGAACATATACCTTCTGTATAATGTATACCATCATACCTCACTACTGTTCCACTTTGAATGGAACAATCCTGCTTTTAGTGGACTGTCCCAGCCGTAGGCTGCATAGTATCACTGGGGGAGGGGTGTAGGGAGAAACACTCATCGCTGCTCTGCATAGCGCATGTGCACTGCATCTACACGGCGCGGGGGACAGCCTGCATCTCCGGGAGGGCTGGGCATGCTCCCAGAGTGTTGATTACAGGGATGTGTGACAAGACACCTCCCCTTGCCCATGAGGTCACGCCCCTTTTTTGGGCCAAGCCTATTGTTACCCCCTGGGCCCACCACTCACTAGTTCTGACATCTATAGAGCCATACTGCCAATCTATACAGTGCTGTTTCAGTCTTTTTAGATCTCATCAGTGCATTGCTTCGCAAAACAAAAAAAAAGATTGAGAACTCTGCGATCTAAATCTAAGAAGTGAAGTACATTGCCTTTGATTGTATTATCTCTTTTCTCGCTTTTTATAATGAATGTCGTTCTATTTACCAATCCTATACACATCAAGGCAAATTACAAGAACCTTCAAAGCACCTCTTCAAAAGAAACATTTCCTATTTGATTTGCAGCATCAGCTATTGAGATGAGCCTTGTTGCCATCAAACACTCATTAGACGAGACATCCTTGTGCATTATTCAGAGTTTGATAATTTGGTGAGAGTGCTTAAGAGACGAGTGAGAGGGACCAAAGCAGCTCGTGCACCCTCCCTGGTCACTAATTACTGAGGGTCATTAATGAAATCTGTTCACATACATTAAGAGAGAAGACAGGGGAGGGGGTGAGCATTGGAGTGATGAGAGATATAGGTCATAGACAGGCAACTGAAGAAAAGCAGAGAGGAGCAATAGGAAGCAGTGAGAGTTTAATAATTGACAAGAGGCAATTGACTTGAAGTAATGCAAGACAAATCACGTAACGCATTGATTTGGCTGAGGGTACACCCTAAGCGGTGCTACTTGTAAACTCCCTATGGATTATTCATGTAGGATAACAGCACCTGCAGTCCTTCAAAATAGTGATCTATTAAGCACTATAATGAGGATGTGAGACAACAAACTGGGCTTGTGATCCATCCAGGTTTGCTCCTACTTCTGTGAGTGGGGATGTGCAGGAGGGTAGTGCGTTGCGTTGTGTTATACCATCCATGGGCACATAACCTAATGTGATCTGAAAATAATCTAAATATTGCATATGTACCTGTACGTTCAACCAGCACTAACAAAATAAGCCCCCTCCCCACAAAATATCTTTATAGGCCATAGTCTTTATACACTCAAATCATGGAGATTGCCAATAGACCAATGGTAAATGTAGTATGCTTCATTTTGAAAAACAAGTGGCAGAGAAAGTCCTGTAGGAAATAAAGGCCCTCATTCAGAGCCGTACGCTCTGAGCAGAGCGCACGCTCTGAATGAGGGCCGTCCTCCATAACTATGGAGCGTCCTCCTGGACGCTCGTATAGCTGTGGGTCACCACCCACAGCCTATACGAGCGTGCAGTTTGATGGCCGCGATGGTCTTGACCATCGCGACCATCAAAACTGCGAGCCGGAGCCTGCGGTTGAGGTTTTCAACCGCAAGGCCCGGAGTGATTTTGGCTCTGTCAGAGCCAAAATCACTCCCACTGACATCACTAGTGATGTCAGTGGGCCGGCTTCTGACGGTAGGCGTTCCCTTAGGAACGCCCCCGTCAGGGGGCGTTCTGTCAACGCCACCAAAGGGGGCGTGCTGTCAATCAACATCGACAGCACGCCCCCTTTGATCAGACACAACGAGCGAAGGAAAGTCCTTCGCTCGTCGCGTCTGGAGCATGCGCACGATGGAGCTCCCTCCGTCGTGCGCATGCTCAGTGCAGAACATCGACCCACTTGCGAGCGGACAGCCGCTCGCGAGTGGGTCTGAATCAGGCCCAAAGTCTTCAATTTTGTACCCCCCCCCCAGGGCTAGACCAGGGTTCCTCCGTAACCTAAACAATCTGCACGCTAAACAGTTGGCATCATCATCTAATGAGAGAACCACGAAGAGCTACATTGAAGAGATCACTTAGGTAAAATGCAATAACATACTGGCAAGCATGATACTGGAATTACTGTATATATGTTTAACTCTTCAGTGCCTGTAAGATTCATCCTAGTGCGGTGCAACCCCGATTACACAGGGAATGATTCCCTAAATGTGTCCTCCTCAGCCTTGGATCACACTTAAATAATATCATCATCCTGAAAAAAACTAAAATTAAATTGGTTTTCACGTGCAGGCATATATAAGCGCCTTCACGCGCTCAGCCGGCACAGAGCCAAGTACACCACCGGGCAGACCGCAGATGCAGCCATCTTGTCTGGAAAATGTGCTTTCAGTGTAACACCACACAAAGGAGCTCTGAGGAATGAGCGCACTTTTTAACACTATGATTTCAAGAGAGAAGAAAGAGTTACGGTAATAGAGCAGATAAGATGATAGGAGAGATACGATTAGTGATATCCAGCAGAAAGAGTACAGTAAATGGAATCAGTATGATTTACCGCATGGCCGGCGGTTCAAATCCCGACAGCGGAAGCCCGGCAGTGAAGATCCCGACAGGTAAGAATTTTTTCTATTTACAAATCTAACCTCTCCCCCCTAACCATAACCCTCCCTTAGGGGTGCCTAACTCTAACCTCCCCCCCAAGTGCCTAACCCTAACCCCCCTCTAAGTGCCTAAACCTAACCCTCCCCTTCCCCGCAGCCTAACCCTAAGTCTCCCGGGGGGTGCCTAACCCTAACCTCCTACCGGGGGTGCCTAACCCTAACTCCCCCTTCCCCTAGCCTAACCCTAACCTCCCAGGAGGGTGCCTAACCCTTAGTCACCCCCTGGAGCCCCTAACCTAACCCTCCTCCCTGCAAGGCTGTCTGCGCCCGGCTTACCTTCAATTTGTAAGCCGGGTGTCGGGCTCCCGGCGTAGGTCTAATGACAGGCGTCGGGATTTCGATTCCTGTCATTAGACACTTGCCGGGATTAGACAGTCGGGATGCCGACGGTCGGGATTTAGACCGTCAGCATCCCGACTACATACCCAGTAAATTTGGTAGATAATTAAAGTGGAAATGTTTTTCATCACCATATTTGTTTTTTTACCTCAGTAATCAATCTAGGTCTGCTCGGGCAGGGCGCCAGACTGTAAAAAGGGCACTAGCATTTGCTCCTACGGTGCGTGCCCAAAAAGGGGGTGTGGTCATGGGAAAAGGGGGTGTATCCTTTTGAAAATGATCAGGATGGAAAAAGTTGTACAAATCTATAAAAAGCAGGAACCCACAAACTGATTCACATAATAGAAGTCTTAAACATTTATAGACTACAGCAAATTTCATTTACACACAATGACAGTTGTCTCTCATACATGAAACATTTAGAATACTCTTGTTCGGTCAATGAACACAAACAGCTTTCCTAATTTTTTAATTATCTCTTGTGTCATAATTATTTACAACCCGCTGACACATTAAAACGTGAGCCCATCTCTTACCTCGTATTTTGGAGGAATGCGCGCACCAAATCCCAGGGCAGAAAATCTCTTATCACTAGAGAGAGAGAAAGAGCAATCAGAGTTAGTGCAGCCATAAACTACTGTACTGTATTCCTGCACAGACTCACTCAGTCGTCCTCATGTCGCCTCTCTGACTCTACATAGTTACTAACATTTAATGGGAATTTCGAGAGATACTTTGCTGGTGGACTAGAACACAGAAACGCGTTGTGCGCAGTACTATATAAAAGGATCTTACTGCACTGCAATCTCCATTATAAACTTAGGGCCTGATTCACTACGGAACGCCACTGCGAATGTAATAGCTATTACGCATGCAGTTCAACTGCGATAGTATGCAAATTCACTGCGATCGCTATGCCGCCACTGCACTACAGAAGGACGCCCACTTTACCTTACACACATCCGGAACGTTTATCAAGACTGCAAAAACATCGCTACAATCGAGTACCATCGCAGCCTCACGCACTCTTGCACAAGGTCAGACCTTACTCTTAAATTGCTAACTTCAGCGCACACTATGAGTCCTCAGGCCGCGTATGGCATCACGGTGGCTAATGTATGCATGCCCCTGCAACGGCGTTCAAACGCACTGACACGCCTGCGTTTGTCCAGCCCCCCCTCCCCCCTGCTGCCACCCACAAATGGCACTTCCTGTCACTCACTCTGCGATGGGTCTGTGTAGTCACTGCGATCGCAATCCCGACCGCAAAGGCTACTTCGTGCACTGCGATGCATGCGCAGTTCGCAACAATCGGCAGATTGCGTGTGTTTTATTTCTCCTACTTTTATCAAGCTCTATATACTGTATGGACAGTTGCTGAGAATTGAATTTAACATGCAGAATATTAAGGATTGTACGGAGCATTTGCATATTGTTGAAAAATAATCATTACAAAAAATACAAGCATAAAAAAATTTAAAATCTGGGTATAGTCTCAGGAAGTGAAGGACAGCTTGCCACTATAACACTATGGGGTCTATTTACTAAGCAGTGTTAGGAGACAGAGTTAAAAGTGATAAGAAAGTGATAAGGTGCCAGCCAATCAGCTCCCAACTGTCATTTTTCAAACACAGCCTGTGAGATGACAGTTGGGAGCTGATTGGCTGGCACCTTATCACTTTTCACTCTGTCTCCTAACACTGCTTAGTAAATAGACCCCTATATTAGTAATTCATTATAGGCCTGATTCAGCCATGGGCGCAGGAGACAAAGCCTCTGCGCCTTTGGACGCAGCTACTGTGCAATAATATGCTAAAACTGCAGGAGGTGTCTTGTGGAAAAATAGATTCCTCCTGCCGGCTTCTGTGATCAACTGCTGCATCTGAACACTAAGCATAGGATCATCTGTGTGAACCTGGCCTTGTCGTGCCTACACCCTTATTTTGTAAACCGCTCACCGACAATTAGGCTGTGGCCTAGGGGCACTGCGAGGGATGTCACAGAACGAGATCTGCGCACGTGTGCAGATCCCTCACCATCGGTGATGCACGTAAACCATCTGGTTTGCGCACATCTCCGAATGAAGCCCTATCGCTGACTGTCCTCTGTCCTCTCACTCTGTACTATCAGCATTCAGAACACACAGAGTGGGGGCCATGAATATGAACAAAAGTTATACTTGCAATTATAAATATGCTATAGCACCTGGCGTGCAATATTTTGCCGCTGCTGCCTGGCATCAGCTATTAGAACTGTCCCTGACTGTGCCACCATGACACCCCAAAACACAAACAGGACACAGATGGAAGAGGAGGGGGAGGGGAGGCAGTACACCTGTCATAGTCTTGGCAGATTTCTCCCACGGCGACTAAGGCCTTTAAATACTCGTTGGGCTGGTAGGGGTTAATATAATGGAGGGAGCAGCTATTTCGGGGGTCACCGTTGGAGGCTGTAAAGTCTATGGCCACCTTAAAAGAAGAGACAGACAGTTAAAGAGGTTAGTACACGCATGTTACAGACATGAAGGCTACAAATGTATTTGCTGTGTTGCCTTTGTGCAGGATTGCTGTGCAAAGTGTTTACTAGGATACTAATTCCAGTTTCAGTATAAGTAAAGTATTTATGAAAGGTACAGTTACTGAATGTATTATTCCAGGATTATGCAATTTATGGCTATTTATGGCTCTCCAGTTGTGGTCAGGGGTGCCGAGAGGGGGGGGGAGCGAGTACAGGTTACCCAGGCCCGGGCTTCCTGAGGAGCCCGGAGGGGGCCCGGGTCCGGCGCCGCTCCCCCCTCCCTTCTCTCTCTCTCAGCAACCCAGCCCACAGCGCGTGCTGAGCTGCAGTGGGAGACTGCTCGTCCCACTGGCTTTGCGCCGGGCTGAGGGGCTTACAGCGCCCCACTCCGCTGCGCTGCAAAATTTTTTATTTTTTTTTGGCTCGAGAGGGCATGGCCACGCCTCCCGCGATTAGCCCACGCCCCCCTCTGTACCTGGGCCCGCTGCGGCTCTCTACGGCCCCGGTTGTGGTGCAACTGCAAGTGTCAGCATGCCCTAAAAGCCAGCATCTGCAGTTTGAGAAATGGACCTGCGTTCTGTGTGGGTGTGGCCAGTGCTGTGTGGGTGTGACCAGTGCTGTGTGGGTGTGACCAGTGCTATATGGGTGTGGTCAGTGCCATGTGGGCGTGTACACCCCTACACTATCAGCCCCAATGTCTCCCAAAATGCATAAATATAGAAAAATTGCAGCATTTTGTGAGGAAAATGAAAATACAACGTTAACACTTAGGATTTATGGACGGCCATGTGGCCAGCTGGGTGCCTGCTCATGATCATACTCTCATAATGGTGGGCCTATTTGTAGGGGATGGCCTGGGGCTGTAGTCTGCTCCATTATTAATCTGGCCCTGACTAGTTGGTCAGGAAGCAACACAAAACAACAACTATAGACTATTGAGAATACAGTGGAAATAAAATGACTACTTACAGTAAAGTGAATTTGACATCCGCCCATAATATAATCAAGGAAGGAATAAACTCTGTGTATCTGTTATGAAGTAGGAGACAAACATTAGGCGCAGGTGTACAATGTATACAGGTTTGCATAGACAGACTGCACACTGAGCTCAGATTTGCAGCATACAGTATACAGTAAATGCCCCCCCCCACCTTTCCCCCGTGCATACAGTATACAGTAAATGCCCCCCCCACCTTTCCCCCGTTCTTACAGTATACAGTAAATGCCCCCCCCACCTTTCCCCCGTGCATACAGTATACAGCAAATGTCCCCCGCCACCTTTCCCCGTGCATACAGTATACAGTAAATGTCCCCCCCCACCTTTCCCCCGTGCATACAGTATACAGTAAATGCCCCCCCCCACCTTTCCCCCGTGCATACAGTACTAGTACATTGACTACATTTGAGAACGTGCAAAGTCAGACAGATTTTGTTACCTTTAGATCAGACAGTATAACCACTCCGGAGTTTTTGTAGTTCCTCTTTTTTATTTTGTACTTAGGATTCACACAGTCCCATTGCACCTAAGGAGAGGAGATGCCGGCACTGAGCGGAGACCAGGACTTCTGTTATAGAGCATTGCAATTAAAAGCATGCAACAGCCAAACAGAACAGAGAGATAATAATGGGGTCTACTGCTAAAATGCAGGACTGCTGAAACAGCCACATAAAGGGCACATGCAGGACACTTGTCCTCGTGTTCTAGTACATCTCTTCTTTTGAAGAATGTCTCCCTCCTGGCCTCATTTAATAAGTAGGCTCACCTTATCGTACCCGCTTTATATTTAGGCTGGACACACTCAAGGACGACAGATTGGTCAGCAGACCGATCCGCAGTCAGAACAACCGATTGGCAAACTATACACAATTACCAATCGGCTGTTCGATGTGTCTGGGCTGGCATCACAACTGGGCGGGCATTTCAATTTGCCAGCCCAGTTGTGATGTCAGTGTCGGCGGTCCCTGCAGCAAGTGTACGGGCGGGCGGTGGGTCGCCCGCACACACAGGCAGATGCACCAAGCATCGGCTGTGCTGCAGGGCCGACCTGATAGTTCTGTGAACCACGTTGCATACACCCGCCGATGCACTCACCATATATCACCAAGTGTGCACCCAGCTTTGGTTTGGATAGAGTGTCTTTTTTTATTGCTGTATGATTTAGTCCTTATCTCTTTTAGTTTCTCCGCTCTCACCTCATATTATCTTATTAATACAATTAAAGGCATGTTGCTTTAGTTCAGCACCACAAAACCTTAGGTGGCTTTGCTATGAACAATCAGAACATTTTTTTAATTAAATAATGAACACAGAGATTACAATACAATGTAAATAAAGCCCATCTGGTACCTCTCCCGTGTGTGATTGTGTCTTCTAACGAGACCTACGTGTGAAGTAAAGCGGCCTCTCAGGAGTTTCTGTGTTATTACAAAGTAGAAGCCATCACAGCGAGAGTTCGGAACTCGGTTATGCCAGGACAGACGCCACCTCTAATTTCCATTTCAAAACCCACATCCCCATTTTCTACGCTCCTCTGCTCCCTGTGAGTTCTATCTCTTTTCCTCACCTTGTTCCCACCGATTCCTTTCTGCATCTCTTCAAAGGTTGCATAAAACTCTCCAATAAAATCATGTTTTCCGCGGGAGTCATAATCCCAGACTAAGCACTGGAGGGAGAGAGAGTGGGTGGGTTGGAAGTGAGATAAGGGAGAGAATGAAGAATCAGGAGAGAGAGGGAGAGAGGATTTATATACAAGGAAAGAGAGGAGGTGGGTTGCTTACCCTCAGCTTCCTTTTCTCCTCACAGCAGCACAGAGAACTCAGAGACACCTTGAAAGGCTCCCACACTGGGTTCAGGTTATTTTTAATGACCTGGGTAAAAAAAAATATTTTACATACAGAGTAAATGACAGTTTCCTGTATTTCACTCACATAAGATCCTGTGACACTCACCATTACTCACTAGCTGTGGGGTAGATAGAGATAAAGTACCAACCAATCAGCTCCTAACTGTCACTTTACAGTCTGTGTTTGAAAAATTAGTTAGGAGCTGATTGGTTAGTGCTTATCTCTCTCCAAGGCTTAGTACATCTACCCCACAATGCTTTACTCCAACACTGCCACATTTTAATATACTGAAAATGATCAATAACAATTGAAGTAATAAACACTTGCTGACAAGTTCATAGCAAACAATACTTATATCTTACTCATTGGTTACCTCACATTGAAATGTTAAACAAATCATATTTGCAGGTTACCTCACAGCAAAGTTATATCCATATCCTCTCGTATAGTGCTCAAACGTCTCTCACGCTCCTATGATACTGTATGTAGCATTTGTATAGTATTCAACACTCAAATACTGAGTACGTCTCTCACACTTAATTAATACTCAGGCCCTGATGCAGAGCCGGACGCTCTGACAGAGCGCTCGCTCTGAATCAGGGCCGTCCTTCTTAATTTTTAGAGCGGCCTCCTGGCCGCTCGTATAGCTGTGGGTGACCACCCACAGCTATAGCGAGCGGCCAGGAAGATGGTCGCGATGGTCAAGACCATCGCGACCGTCGGGCTTGCAACGAGACCCTTGTGGTAGGGTCTCGTTGCCGCAAGCCCTGGAGTGCTTTCGGCTCTATCAGAGCCGAGAGCACTCCCACTGACATCACTTGTGATGTCAGTGGGGTCGGCCTTAGACGGTAGGCGTTCCCATAGGAACGCCTCTGTCTGGGCAGCCACACCCCCCGCATGCCCACCAAAAGGGGCGTGCTGTCACTCACCATCGACAGCACGCCCCCTTTGGTGCGAGACCCCGAGCGACGTATCTCTCGTCGCTCGCCGGGTCTCGCGCATGCGCACGACGGAGCTCCCTCTGTCGTGCGCATGCGCATTCGCCAAACATCGACCCGCTTGCGAGCGAACTTCCCTCGCGATCGTGTCTGAATGACCCCCACAGGCCCTGATTCAGAGCCGGACGCTCTGACAGAGCGCTCACTCTGAATCAGGACCGGTCTTTTTTCTTTTTTCAGAACAGCCTCCTGGCTGCTCGCCTAGCTGTTGGTGACCAACCACAGCTATAGCGAGCGGCCAGGAAGATGGTCGCGATGGTCAAGACCATCGCGACCAACGGGCTTGCGACGAGACCCTTGTGGTAGGGTCTCGTTGCCGCAAGCCCTGGAGTGCTTTCGGCTCTATCAGAGCCGAGAGCACTCCCACTGACATCACTTGTGATGTCAGTGGGGCCGACCCCAGACGGTAGGCGTTCACATGGGAACGCCTCCGTCTGGGCAGCCATGCCCCACCCATGCCCACCAAAGGGTACGAGGCCCGGAGCGACGGCTTGCCCATCGCTATCCGGGTCTCGCGCATGCGCACTGGGCCAACATCGACCCGCTTGCGAGTGCTCAGCGCTCGCGAGCGGGTCTGAATCATGCCCTCAGTTGTATAGAATCTTTAATGGGTATATTTACTAAAGTGCAGGTTCTTAGAAGTGGAGATGTTGCCCATAGCAACCAATCAGATGCTACTTAACATTTATCTAGCACCTTCTAGAAGATTATAGCTAGAATCTGATTGGTTGCCATGGGCAACATCTCCACTTCTAAATACCAACATTTTAGTAAATATACCCGTCAATCTCACACTCAAACACTGCTTCCATGACCTCCTAACACTTAACCACTGTTCACACGCTATAATCCCACTCCCGCCATCTCCTTATCCCGATCAGATATACCTCACACATTTGTTTTGTTCCCCCAAACACTAACCCCTTCTCTCTCCCCCAATCCGTTTCCTATCTTACCTCTGTCCTGTACACCAGCTGCTCGCTTTGGTCATCATTCACTCTGTAGATTTCCAGGAATGGATCGGATTTGCTAAATAGGTCCTAATGCAGAAAGGGGGCTGGTTATTGTGCGCTCACAGGATTTCTATTATTTTATTATTATAGAAAATATCTTATGGGCAAATGGGGAATTTGAGGGGTGAGCTGGTGGAGGGGCAGCGCATGTTATGTGTTGGTAGATCCTTGTGTGAACAACGGGGTCTCTATAACACCAGATTGAAGTGAGGTGATATGCAGCACGCTGTGTATAATCCCTACAGGAGACATATTAAACATGGAGAGCTGTGGCAGCCATTCTATTCATTATGCCTTACAATTCGCTGTGCCTCATGCCTCAGTGAGGTCACAAGTTCCCAGGGAGTTATTAGGCTGAATTTTCAGTGATTAAGTTGATTCATCCAGTAAAAGGACTGACTGCACTGTCTGCGAGCAGCGGATACACTTTAATCTGGAACTAAACCCAATAAGGTTAAGAGATCTCGTTTCAAATTCAGAAATCAAATATATATAAGGTATCAACCGAACAGGGCCGGATTAAGGGTGGGGCAACAGGGGTGGTTGTCCCTGGGCCCCCACACATGGAGAGGCCCCAACTAGCAGTGGTGCAGTTGGTGGCTTGCACTGTGGTCCGCTCTCTGCACCCACCGCTAGTGTAGTGTAGACCGCTTTGAGTGCAGTCCACACTACACAGTGACAAACACACTGCAATCAAATGCACTGCATAGGGGGGACCACTACTGCATAAGGGGCACTGCATAGAGGGGACCATTACTGGGGACATTGCATAAAGGGCACTACTACAGTGGGCATTGCAAGAGGGGCATTAAGGTGAATAGAAAGAAAAAAAAATGTTCCTAAGGTGACAAGAAACGGTGGTATATAGGGGTCCCCACAGACCTTGATCCGGCCCTGCAACCGAGGCTTTGTAGCATGGGAACATCTCTCAAAGTAGGATGTACTGATAACAACAATACATATAGTAATGGATTACTACATTGTGACTTATGTTTAATATTATACTTATTCAATTTGAATAAAATAACTGCTGTATCCTGTATTAGTAACAAGGCAGTCTATTTATTCATGTTTACTAATCCAATTCAGTGACTGAATGTGGGAAGGACCAGCCTAGGAATATGGTAGTGTGCAATAAGCAACTTCTATTATTTTCTGTGTTTACATGGTTTTATAAGGAAAGACCAGTCAGTATGGTTCCCTGTCATCGATATCATATGAGGACAGCTATAGTTCTACTTTAGATATAGAAGATGTCTGCTCAGGTTTTTAGAGCAATAAATATTGTACTGTAATATATCTCTGTACAAGCCTATTACTCTAGCGAAACACGTCTGCTGTCTGCTCTGGTATAAAGTAGTAATATTTTACTGTATATCCTCTTCTAAGTCCATTGCTATATTTATCATGTCTGTCTCCAAAAAGGGGGGGGGGAGGGCTGTACCCTGTGTCCATCACCTTGTCATCCAGTTTCCGAGCGCAGAATGCCAGTTCCACATATCCATTATTTCCAGAAATCTCCTCAGAAATGACCTGTGGGAAGGGGTTGATTAATATAATAAAGATTTACATGTACTAAAGCAAGCGCATACAAGTAGCTTCATAGCTAAGTGAGATAATGAAATGAGTACGAAAACCAGCTAGAAAGAGAAGGCAAAGTGCGCACGAGTTCGTTAGGCTGATGGCTGCGTAGTAGAACTTACATGTTGTAAACCCGGAAGTTGCTTCTTTGCCAGGACACCTCTATATTGGTAGAGCGGTCACGGCATTTATGCATATTGGCAGGTATGTATGCGAATAGGGGTGGGATGTATAATTATCTAATTGTGATACACGATACAACCCGTCCAAGTGAGATCTAACTGCTGTGCAAGAATTCGTAAAGATATAATAGACAAATGCACAACAGGGACTGCAAATCCATTAAACAGACAATCTGTAATCTGAGGTATTATTTGCTATCATTTATTATATACAAGGCACAATCCTACATTAAAACAGGTACAGAGCAAGCAACCAAAGAGCATAAGTAAATATCACTGCTCACCGTTACGGTGGATTTTCCGGCATATTTTCCGTATTTCAAGAACAGGCCTTTGGTGATTCTTTTCTGTGCAACAATCTGACAAGAAGAATAGAGGAACACTGAGAGAGAGTGATCAGTGTATCAATGGGGACAGTTATGAGGATGGATGAACCGATGGAGGGATGGAAACTGGTCTGTACAAGTCCATAATGTGCCGTTTATTATTATCATCATCACAATTAAGCTGGTACAACAAATCATACAAAACAACAAGGGTGCGGGAATCACAGAGAGGAAATAACAGGCCATCCTTGTGAGAGCAACAATGTAGAGGGCAATGGGGTAATGCTGAGGGAGTAGGAGCTAGAGGAATGGAATGGTTATAGACATGCTGAGCTTTAAGTAGAGTTGGGACATCAAATGGAGATGGTGGGAAGAAGGATGGACACATGGGTTTAAAGGAAAGGAGAGAGGTCAGTGGAGGAGAGAGAGATTTGGGTGTCATCTGCACAGTTAGTAGTACTGGAGGAGCACTTTAATTCATCTTGAGAAGAGATACATAGCAGGGGACAAACAACAGGACTTTAAGGGACCTTGGCAGATTAGTGGGAGTGGATGAGAGGTTGGGCCAGAAGTACAGACACTGACAAAGTATTATGAGGATAGGAGGTATATTGGAATGTTTGAAGACAGAAAGAGATTGAAGTAGGGCTGAAGTCTGATTGCAGATGGTCAAGAGAAAAGATAGAAGAGATAGTGGAGTAATTGACTGTATACAAGTCTCTCGAGTAGTTTGGCAGTTTGGAAGCACTGTGTGCGCAGGGGTGGAGGGAATAGGCTAGGTTAGGAGAGCAGGAAGGACACATCTAAGAAGCAGGCGTTGGAACAGAAATGGCAGATCCCAAGTTCCAGCAAGTGTACATAGTGGCTAGTGGCAGGTGGCATCCACTGGGATTGACCAAAGGATGAAGTAAGTGAGACGAGTTGAGAGGAAGGGTAGGCAGGGTTGTCATTGGGTACGTTGAGATTACCAAGGATGAGCAAGAAGAGGTCAATGGATAGGATGTAAGAGAGTCAGGCTGTAAAGTTGGCAAGGAATTGGGGGACTGGCCTGTGGGGCGATAGATGACTGTCTTATGAAGGTGAGAAGAAGGTGGATGGAATAGATTTCAAATGACCAAATGAAAAAGAGGATTCCAGCATAACATCTTTGAAAGACCTGCAGGAGAAGCAATATCAGAAGGGGGAGACAAGCTTCAGTCATTGTAAAGACGTTGAAGCAGTAAGAGAGTAGAGTTAAGGGTGAATGTGTGTTTGTTGTAAACAGATCTATCTTTCTAGAGAGCTCAGGGAAAGGACGAGAAGGGAAGCAGGGAGATGTGACCGAAGCTGAATGGGCTAGAGAACAGTATGTGTTAGGTGGGAATGTTGGAGCAGAATGAGATACATGAGGGAAGAGTGGGGATTCTGTGGGACTCGGGGTTGGAGGAGATGTTATCAGACAGGAATAGGTGGTGGGTGAGTAAAAGGCTCAGAGGAGGTTATATATGAGAGTAATGGATTTTCCAGCTTGTGAAGACTGAAGGGTGCAGGGAGAACAGTATTTTAAGGCACAAGCAGGCAAGAGAGGGGTAAGTGTGGGTAATGATGGAACGGGTTGAGCTGTGATGCTGGACAGATGGTAGATGGAGGCAGTAAGATCAGGGTGTATTACTGTGTGTATGGAGGGGTGAAATATGAGATACTAGATGGAATCACACACTACAAGGCAGTGGAGGGGGCAGTACATAGGGAAAATGCTATTACCCCGTGAAAAATGAACTGAGTGGTTTTTCATAATCACTACAAAATGCAAAGCTTTTAGTAAATGAGGTGAATAACAGAAAATGTGCAGCTGGGAGAGTGGGTGTGAGGAAGTGATAATGGGTTTAACATGCGGTCACACAGAGGATGAAATAAAGGTAAATCATGATAGTAAACGTTTCTTAGTATACACTCCAAATAGGACTGTACCACAGCAATGATCCCCCTACAATGCCTCAGACTTAAATGGTATATAACCTATTGGTGGTTCCTGGGTGGTTATTACAATAGGTGTCGGCAGGTGTAGAATGGAGGACTTCCCACCATCTGACCATTCTTACACCTCTCTTGCCCACAATAATGTTCATTAAATAAAACAAACACAAACATAAGGCACTGCATACCTGATGATTACTGACATAAGCAATTTCCATAAATAAAATGCCTTTAATAGGTAACAGTACAGCCTGCGCTACCATTAGGCAAAACTAGGTGGTCATCTATTGTGAGACAGCTATAACACTGAAAGAGTGACAAAAAAGTGCTCATCTGTTAGAGAGGTGAGGCGCTCGAGAAGGTGAGGGAAGGGTAACCTCCTATGGTGCCCACAGATCTTCTGCTAGCCCTGGACAATATAAATGCAATTACTAAATAAACATATATTTTTTTTTCCCTGTTGCACTGGTTCTGGAGTCATTTTCCTATTTTATGATTAAACAGTAGAAGTTTTTTTTTTTTTTTTGTTTGGAGGGTGGGTGTTTTGTTTTAAACTGACTGCACCCCTGGCAACAATTTGATGTCTACAGTTGGCAAAAACTAGGCACTAGGGTCATTCACCAAAGAATTAATAAGTATTTTCTTTGGTGTCTGCTTATTGTGCTAACTAGCATGCTAAATTTTGACTGCTATTTTGCCTCATAGTGGAGGTTGTGGGCTGGACCACTCTTCAGTCTATCCCCTATTCACCAACGCTCAGATGTCACTACTTTACTTTACTGTACTCATTTACAGATCGGCTGCATCAGCGATGGACTGGGGCTGCTAAGCAGTTCTTGCAGTCCTCCTGCAAAAGGTGCGTGACCGGAGTCATGGGGCGTGGCCTAACTGTACGGGAGTGCTGGGAGGCGGAGCTGCTCAGCTGGGGTTTGCAGACGGACCAGCCCATCTGGCCATTGGCCCTTCTGGCATTTGCCAGAAGTGCCACATGGGTAGCCCGGCCCTGGCTGCATTCTCATGAATATTGGTTCAACCCTCAAAATGGCTGCCTTCATTGTGTGCTGGCAATAGGTATACAGTTAATTATGTTAAATGCAAACTTGCATAGCTATGGTAGCGATAGTGAATCAAGCAGGATCATTTCCTAACTGACCAGTTTACTCTAGTGTAACATTCACCTTAGCAAACTCCGCAATTACAGTCCAGGTTTTCAGGAAATTCATGCTTGAGTACAGATGGTTTAACCAAATTGTCCTATGTACTAAATAAGTCACCTGTGCTCAAGCATGGATATCATTAACACCTGGACTGCAATGGCGGCGTTAGGGAACCACTGCCTTAGCAGGATTTGTAGAGAAATATGATGCTTCCAATAAAACAGTACCATATTATAATATATAATATTATTCCGATTTCTTAAACTATAGACTTAATATAAATATAGTATATAACAATAACAAAATCCCCAAATAATTTAATTTTGCATTTAAAATATAATAAAATCATGCAGAATACAAACTGTAAGTTCATGAGGATCTTGAAAAATGTATGCCTACACTATGTAGACAAAAGTGATTGGACACCCCCGCGCAAGCGAAACCATTGCACACGAGTTCCAAACAGCCACTAATGTGGCGGTTTTGACAAGAACACTTGGTAGGGAGGCCCATGCACTTGCAGTTCTATGGAAACAACAAATGTTTTTATCAGGACGATAATGCCACCTGTCATGTTTCCAGGGCGACTCTGACTGGTATGACAAGAACACTTGGTAGGGAGGCCCATGCACTTGCTGTTCTAGAGCGACTCTGACTGGTATACAAAAAAATTTGGTGACCCAGATGGATTGGCCAGCTCAGAGTCCAGATCTTAACCACATTGAGAACCTGTTGGATGAATTGGAGTGACAGGTGCATTCTAGGCCGACTCGACCTTCTTCAGTCTCAGAGTTGGTCACTGTACGTAAGGTGGAATGGCAAAACATAGCGCCTGCTGCTGTCCAGGGACTTGTGGACAGTTTGCCAAGAAGGGGGTCTGCAGTAATTACTGCACATGGTGGACCTACAAAGTACTGACGTCAATAAAATATTGTTGATCTATTTGCTGTCAATGTCCAATCACTTTTGTCTACATAGTGTACATCATGACCGCAGTGGCACAGAGAGGGAGGAGAGTCACTGATTACCCAGGTCCCGGCCAGTTGTAGGGACCCGGCTGGGGGCCCAAGGTCAGCTGCCGGGTGGGGACAAATGCCCCCCTGTGCAAAGCCGCACATAGTATTTTTAAAAAGTTTTTGGAATTGGTGTGCTCACGTCTACCACATTTGGCCACGCCCAGGCCCCCCCAGTACCCAGGCCCTAGACAGATTTTGACGGCCCTGCTTGACCAAATTAGTGTTCTAGGCAAGAATTTAGCCATCCACAATGCCTGCTGGGCACCCCATGGAATAGTGGGCCCTGAGCATTCACCTGTATGGCGTAGGCCCAGGGCCAGCTCTGTTTGCAAAGATAGTGATCTGACGGTAGAAGCTGGGGTGGGTTACAGAACCCTGCATGGAAGGACACATAGTTAGGGAGACTTTTTAGGTTCTTCTGACACAATTATATGCAAATAAGCATCTCCATTACAAGACTTGTCCATTCTGAGAACAATGTTTACATGTCAATCCTTAAATCAATGCATTTAGAATGGGAACAGGCTCGCAAGGCAGGTGTCTCACCCTGCCTGGGCTCATCAGTGCAGTCAGTGGTTTTCTGCTCAATATGTGAAGTGCTCTAGACACAACCTCACTGAGAACGTAAACAAGGGTAGGGAAACTTTGATAGTAGCTGTCCAATAAGGCACCCTATGTCATCCGACTGGGACATCCATTCATTCTGGATTGCAGAAACAGTGGACTCTGGGGCTGATTCAGACCCGCTCGCAAGCGCTATGCGCTCGCAAGCGGGTCGATGTTGGCCCCCTGTGCATGCACCGCCTCCGGCGTGCGCATGCGCGAGACCCGGCCAGCGACGGGCGCTCCTTCGCTACGGGTCTCGCACCAAAAAGGGGCGGCTGTCGATTGTGATTGACAGCTCGCCCCATTTTGGAGGCAAGCAGGGGGGGTGGCTACACAAACGGAGGCATTCCCGAAGGAACGCCTGCCGTTTGTGGGAGTCACCACTGACATCACAAGTGTCAGTGGTGAGCTTCCTGCTCTATTTAGAGCAGGAAGCTGACTGGGGCTTGCGGGAACGAGACCCTACCACAAGGGTCTCGTCGCAAGCCCCGATGGTCGTGACCATCGCGACCATCACCTTGCCGCTCGCAAAAGCTGTGGGTGGTCACCCACAGCTTAGCAAGTGGCCAGGAGGCAGGCTCCATTTAAAAAAAAACCTCCCTGATTCAGAGTGAGCGCTCTGAAAGAGCGTCCGGCTCTGAATCAGGGCCTCTGTTTAGAGCAGTCCAGCTTTAACAGGCCATTAAAATCTATCCAGCCCGGATATGTGTGGTATCACTTTACCGGCATCTATGGCTGAGAAGAACTGTGGGATTTGTACAACAAAGTCTATAACAGTCATTTATAAACATAATTATTTAAAAAGCATAGCGGAAATGATTTATATCAGAATGAATCATGAAATATGTAGGAAAGATGTTCCAATGTGCTAGAAACATGTACAGAAAGGTCATTAAACCTGCATGAAAAATGTATCAGCTTTTGATGTTTTATTATATTTCCCCATGCATAAAAAAATACATTAATATAAAGCACAGCTGTGAAGAAAGACAAACCGCTTTAATTTCTACACGCAGTAAATCTGGGGAAAAAACAATGCCTTGACCCTTTGGAAATGATTTTGGACAACATAATTGCAAGGTATGGATACTTAGGTTCTCTACTGAGGAGATAGCTTAGAGTTAAATTGACCAGCTTTATAAGGGAACATGTACACAAGGCTTTTAAATAGGACGGAATTCACTAGTGAAGATATTTGTGTTGCGGAGACACAGATGAAGTGTGGTTATTGTCGGAGATAAGTGGGTTTGTACGGAGACTGACGTAAATGAAGAAAGAAGAAATTAGTGTGTGGGACTACAACTGTGGTTGGGTCAGATAACAACGGATGTCAACAAAAGCAGCCTCGCTCCCTGGAGACACAGACAGGTTTCAAAGACATTGCAGGGTCAAGAATGCTTCCAATAAAACAGCAACACACACTTACAGTACAAATCTGTCATCTCTCTGAAAGCTGCAAGCAGTGGATACATTGTGACGGCACTGTGACAAAAAATTGTGTTATGTTAACAATTTTATTAAAGAAAGAAGCCAACAGTGATTGGACTTGCGGCAAGGAAACTTTTTCAGATAGAGAGGCCTATTCATCATCGAAGGTCGTATGACCTCCGATGATGAAGTATCGAACTCGCAATGCGGGATAATTACACCGGAGCAATTCATCATTGTTCCGGTGAGGGGACAACTGCTCCGAAAAGCATCTGTCCCCTCGGTTAGTATCACAGATTCAGATGTAGCTTTGCTACTTACCTCCTCCCCGTCGGCCCGGCTACGCATGCATGACCAAAGGTCACGCATGCGCACAGCCACCGGGGAGGTAGTGAGGAGGAGGCAGGGGGATCTGCTGGGATGCCTCTTCGCATCCCCGGAAGGAGTGCGGCTATGAGAGCAAGCGCCGTCTATCGGATCCCTGGTGATGAATGGCCAGGTAACTTAAATATGCGGAAACCAGCGTTTCCACATGGTTACCGGCCATTTATCGTTTGTTGAATAGGCCCCATACTGGTCTATTCATGAAGAAAGTGAAAACTGAATTTCTACTTTTCACTATATATCGCATCAGATCGATGTGATATATAGCTTTGTTAAGTAGAAATTCATGTACCCTTACCTTTATGGCGATGGGATGTGAAAGACAGTGGCGGTGCCGGATCATCAGTGTGCGCATGCGCCAGCAGCAGCACCCTCCGGCAGATAAGGAACGGCTGGGAACCAGCACAGTAATTACATCCGTGTAGCAGGGAGGAGGACTGAGCGAGCCGGGGGCAGCTGGGAGTGAGCAGTTTAAAGTGACTCGACGTATGCCAGGTCACTTTACCAACCGGATGGCAGGAGCAGGGTCGGGGAGGGTGACAGAGCGGAGGGGGCCGCAGACATATGCCCGGTCACAGTATGTTCAAGTGACCGGATGACAGTGTTAGGCAGTGCGCGGAGGGGCAGCGCCGGGCAGGTAAGAGCTGATGACTTGGCATCAGGGGCAGAACTATGGGAGATAATGGAGGCGGCTGCCGCCGGGCTCCAGCTATGAAGGGGCACCTCCTCCATTGTCCACAACATATTCACCCCACTTAGGGCTGTAACTATGTACCGTCACAGCTGCCCAATACATGGTACCCCTTGCCAGCGCCTGAGAAGCCACCATACACTAGTGGGGAGCTCCATGTCAGACCATCAGCTGCTGCCTTCATCTATCTATAGCCTCTCTGCATGTGAATTGCTACATTACAGTGTCAGCGGCTGTGACAGGGGGCACCAAATTATAACTTGTCTCCGGGCGTCTGGGATGAACTTAAGACACTGCCCGGCATAGTCACATTACTAATGACATCGGGGGGGGGGCTTGGGTAAAGGCAGAGTGAGAGGGCAAACTGGGGCAGCGGGCAGCACGGAGTGGGGTAGGTTAAGCCATTGTCAATTCCAACCAAAAAGTGGTGGTAATCCAGATTCGCCGATATCGAACTTTTGGATTTAGCCGGCCAATTGTGGCTCTAGATTGGCAGTATATGGTAACGATCAGCAGTTTTACCGACTATTTTTATGATACAACAATCCATGTGTAGTATAATGATCACCCTTTCAGTTGATGTATGACACTTTCACGATTCGCAGATCTGATGATCGGTGAATCGCTGTAAAATATCAGCAAGTATGGGTGCATATTGGTGTACTGGAGAATTGTTAAACTGGGAAAATAACGTGGGATCAGGAAATCGTATTTTGGCATTGTTGGTGTATGGGCTCCTTAAGTTCTCTACAACCTGTCTACGTGAGTTAGAGATTTCAGCTATGGATGAATTTAATTGATTTTGGCTGCCACAGTAGTCATTTGTTCCACACAAATTATATCTTTTTTTTTTTATTTGTCGAAGAATGTAAATTTTCAGAAAATAACATTAGTGTACTAATTCTACCTGACAGAAAATCTATATAAAATATCCATAAAAGTGGGTTTTTGCTTATTGAAACTGAAAGCAAATGCATGTATTTATATTTTATAAACACCATTAGAACAGAATTACATTGTGGTTCTGGCTTTGGCATCCATATAAAACAACAAAAAGCAGGGCCCTTTGTATATATAGGCACTGTGGACCTCATTCAGAGTCGGTCGTTGCGGCCGCACGGTCGTAAGGGAAAAGGGTCCGGATACGCAAATGATGCACTCGCAAGTTGCGTCCTTAAGATCAGATCGTTAGCTGGCTGACCAAGGGGAGGATGCGGCCGTAAGACAAAAAATACGCATTACACGTCATCTCCGGCCATATAAGGATTAATCGAGACCATCGGTAACCATCGGAACTTTTCGCAGAGCTTAAGGTTGACCATACCCTCTCTTAAGCACTACGATCAGGTCAGTGTACAAACCTCCCATGTCACGTGTGCCATGACACTACTTTGTTAATTATGCACTCCCATAATACGCCGTTCGCATAATTAGGCACGCCTGCATTCGGATCTCCACTCCCCCTTTTTCAAGCACCTTCCCCTGTTACCACCCACAAACGCCTCATTCTGTCACTCAAACTACCGACCTGGCTGTGTTCAAGGAGAGAGAAATTTCTGATCGTAGCAGCTAGTTTGCGCACGCGCATTGCGAACTTTACGCATGCGCAGTTTAGCGAACATCAGTGGCGTACGACCGTGCGGCCGCAACGACCGACTCTGGATGAGGTCCTGTATGTCTGGGCCCTATAAGGTACCATCAGGCCATGACTGCAGACACAGAAATCATTGGATGCATTTTCCATGACAGCTACATACTTAGGGCCTGATTCAGACCCGTTCGCTAGCTGCGTACGCTCGCTAGATGCATATGATCATTTTTTTAAAAGTGATGCCACGGGAAGCGATCGCTCGCCAAGGTATAAGCACGCCCACCATGTCTTAGCGAGTGGCCACTTGTGTGAGCGTACGCCCAATCGCACAGGCAAAGCCGCCCACCAGCACACGTCATCTCCAGGAAGTGTCATAAAACATTGGTACATCGAGCACCATCGGATGTGAGCGCAGTGCTTGCGGTTGCTTTACCCTACCGCAAGCATTGCAAGGAAATCAGTGTAAAAAAATGGCAAGTGACGTGTGCTATGACGCTGCCTGTTAATTATACACGCCTCTAAAACGGCGTTGAAACACTCAGGCACGCCTGCGTTAGCATCTCCAACCCCCCGTTATTAGTGTCCTGCCCCTGTTACCACCCACAAACAGCCTCTCCTGTCACTCATTCCCCTGAGCTGCCTTTGCTGGGTGAGCGAGAGGGTTGCGAACGCAGTGTGCAGTTCGCGCACGGGCAGAATGAAGCATGCACGTACGCAGAACATCGGGCCGCTTGAGATCGCACAGCGCGAACGAGCGGCTCTGAATCAGGCCCTTAGTTATTAATCGCTTGAATTTCCAAATTGGAGTGCTGAGCAAAGCAATAGTGTGCACACTCGTGGTTTTGGTCAGACCGAACGAGACAGTTGCGGCTTAAGTCCAAGCTGGTGGTGAGACGTTGGGACAGTTGCCTTAAATCAGGACTGTGTATGTGAGTACTATCAGGGAGACACACACGTCATTTATGGACACTCATTTGAAATGGTAATAAAATTCTCAGTGGCTTGAAATACAACTGTAGTCCAATATCAGTCATTAATCTCCCCAGAATACATTACATTTACCTGTCCCAGCGTAATTTCTACACCGCCAAGGAAGTCGTCGTCTCTCGATCCAATGCTGCAATGTCCATGGATGTCATACACCTCAAAACGCAGCTTCTGGACCTCCTCAAAATAATAATCCACAGTGAAGACTTTGGAGAAGACTGGATTCAAATTGCTTTTGATTACTTCTGTCCGGTCCACCTGTGGGAGAGAGAGAAGTTAGGACAGCAAGGATATATGGATATGTGTGTCATTGCCTCTAACATATCGGTCTCTAAGGACAAAATAGACATATTATAGGAAACCTGTCTCTGTGGTGTTATATAAGGCAGACTATTGCATCTATATCAGCGGTAATCATGATGCAAAGGGTGGGGCCAGGCAATTTACGAAGCAAACTTCCAAATGGCTGGTATAACCCGCAGCAGCTCCAGCTCTGGCACCATCTGCCCACCTGACATCTGAGCAGGACTATAGGTAGGGGAATGGCTTCCTATTAGCTCAGGAAGTGACACTCCAAATATACTGCATGCTCAGCACTGGCTATTGACCAACCTGCTTGTGCAAGGAATGGGCATCGTTATTCCTTTGTTTTTGTTTTGTTTTTCTTTGATTTATTGATGTTTCAGCCCAATATGCATTGATATTTTAGCCAAGACAATCCAATTCTCATCCACCCACCTGCTTTTCTCATTCCAGCTCTCTCTTGCATCTTTTTGAGGCTGTCCTTAAGCTGGGTACACACTGAGCGATTTATACCCAGCCGATATGTCGGCCCGACGGATCCTGGGTACACATCAGAACGAGGTAATGAACGATACCTCGTTCCGTCCTTCGTTACCTGCAACAGGGCCGCTTGCGATATCGTCCCATTGGACATGCAGCGAGGCCGACCGGATGATGTCGCAAGCGGCTGCGGCAGCGAGCATATTGGCCATACACACTGAGCGATGCGGCCAATATGTCGGTGCGTTTCGGCCGGAAACTACATATTGTGCCGACATAGTCTCAGTGTGTACCCAGCTTAAGATTCTCTGGCCCAGATTTATCAACAAGTGATATTCTTGTTATCACTCATTACTAATCTGAAATGGCGCTCCAACCAATCAGCTGCTCATTTTTCAAACAGATGAGAGTTAGGAGCTGATTGGTTGGAGCACCATTTAAGATTAGTAACGAGTGGTAACAAGAATATCACTCGTTGATAAATCTGGGCCTCTAAGAGAAGAACTTCTCTTGCAGCTGCTCAGAGAATCTCAGGACAGCAGACCCTGCCCTCAGATCTGGTTTTAGCTGCAGCTGCATCTGTACAATATATTGTTCATCAATATTTTAGAATATCTATATTATTCTTAGAATATTTTTTTAGTGTATTGCTTCACCTTCTAAATCGATACTGGACCTCCACTTGGCTATCTCTAGTTTATGCTGCTTGCCAGGGTGTGCTGCACTGGAATCCCAACATTCCTCTTGGTGGCCCTGGTTACACTTCCTGTCTGAGATAATATTGGACCCTCTTACCTACCTTAAGGACCTATTTATTATAACCCTATCTGATCTCCCCGACAAACCTGCTGGGTGCTAGAGCGCGAAAACTGAGCATTATGTCATCCCTAAACAACAGGGGAACCCACACAAGATGTGATCACTACACTACACGTCTACAGATCCAAACAGGGTTAATGGCGGTAATAAGTCTAAGCAGAAACCTTCTCTACAGTGAAACTTGAATATACTTTTACCCAGGCCAAGCATCCTCCATCTTGTCACACAGAGTGGCCCTTAAACCTGAGATTAAAGTACTGTGTTCGTGACAAATCGTAATTGTCAAAAACATTTCTATAATAGACAGAAATCTGGAATTCTCTCCCAGACATTACATATAACCCCATCACTAGAGTCCTTACAATGTGAGAGGAGAGCGAGGAATAAATCTGTAAAAAAAAAAAATACAGTAATCAACCTGGAAAGTCAGAGCTCATCCAAAATCAATGTTTTATTTTCACAAGAATCCAAATGAGAGTTATGAAATACATTAACAAGGTGCTCGAATCACAAGGGGAATAGCAGCCTGGTTTATGCTCAACATAACATAACTGATTGGATCCTTTCACCCCACCGACTCAGATCTCATCACATGGAATTACTAAGAGCTTGGAATCAGAACTTCATTCACCACCTGCAATACAAACAGGACTTTCTCATTTTCAGTCATTTCCTATTAACCCTGATAAGACTTCAGTCTCCTACACAGGATTATAATCACTGTGTCACTGGGCTCCAATACTGCCGCTTCTGCATACATACTATATACTAAACCCAAATAGTTCCATGGGTAATTCATTATGCATATTTGCAATTGTATCTACAGTAGTAGTTATTTTATGTTGTTCTTGTTTCCTTTGTACCCACTGAAATATTGCGGTGCCCCTGGAGAAGGTTCCCAGGAGAGTTAAAAGAATAAAATAACTATTTGATAATTGAACATTTCCACCTTCCATTACAGCCCCTCTCGTCATCCCTTCCTTCTACCTTCCATCACAGCCCCTCTCGTCATCCCTTCCTTCTACCTCCCATCACAGCCCCCCTCGTCATCCCTTCCTTCTACCTCCCATCACAGCCCCCCTTGTCATCCCTTCCTACTACCTTCCATCACAGCCCCCCTTCCTTCTATATCCCATCACAGCCACATCACCATCCCTTCCTTCTACCTCCCATCACAGCCCCTTGTCATCCCTTCTTTCTACCTTCCATCACAGCCCCCTCGTCATTCCTTCCTTCTACCTTCCATCACAGCCCCTCCCATCATTCCTTAAATCACAGCCCCCCTCATCATCCCTTCCTTCTACCTCCCATCACAGCCCCCCTCATCATCCCTTTCTTCTACCTCCCATCACGGCCCTATTCATCATCCCTTATTTCTACTTCCCATCACAGACCCTCTAGTCATCCCTTCTTCTACCTCCCATTACAGCCCCCCTCGTCATCCCTTCCTTCTACCTCCCATCACAGCCCCCCTCGCCATCCCTTCCTTCTACCTTCCATCACAACCCCCCTCGTCATCCCTTCTTTCTACCTCCCATCACAGCCGCCCTCGTCATGCCTTCTTTCTACCTCCAATCACAGCCCCCCTCATCATCCCTTCCTTCTACCTCCCATCACAGCCCCCCTCGTCATCCCTTCTACCTCCCATCACAGCCCCCCTCGTCATCCCTTTCTTCTACCTCCCATCACAGCCCCCCTCGTCATCCCTTCCTTCTACCTCCCATCACAGCCCCCCTCATCCCTTCCTTTTACCTACCATCACAGCCCCCCTCCTCATCCCTTCCTTCTACCTCCCATCACAGCCCCTCTCATCATCCCTTCCTTCTACCTTCCATCACAGCCCCTCTCATCATCCCTTCCTTCTACCTCCCATCACAGCCCCCCTCATTATCCCTTCCTTCGACCTCCCATCACAGCCCCCCTCGTCATCCCTTCCTTTTACCTCCCATCACAGCCCCTCTCATCATCCCTTCCTTCTACCTCCCATCACAGCCCCTCTCATCATGCCTTCCTTCTACCTCCCATCACAGCCCCTCTCGTCATGCCTTCTTTCTACCTCCCATCACAGCCCCCCTCATCATCCCTTCCTTCTACCTCCCATCAAAGCCCCCCTCGTCATCCATTCCTTTTACCTCCCATCACAGCCCCCTCATCATTCCTTCCATCTACCTCCCATCACAGCCCCCCTCATCATCCCTTCCTTCTACCTCCCATCACAGCCCCTCTCGTCATGCCTTCTTTCTACCTCCCATCACAGCCCCTCTCATCATCCCTTCCTTCTACCTCCCATCACAGCCCCTCTCATCATGCCTTCCTTCTACCTCCCATCACAGCCCCTCTTGTCATGCCTTCTTTCTACCTCCCATCACAGCCCCCCTCATCATCCCTTACTGATACCTCCCAATACATCCCCCTCATCATCCCTTCCTTTTACCTCCCATCACAGCCCCGCTCATCTACCCTTTTACCTCCAATCACAGCCCCCCTTATCATCCCTTCCTCCTACCTCCCATCACAGCACCCCTCATCATCCCTTCTACCTACTATTACAGACCCTCTCATCATCCCTTCCTTCTACGTCCCATCACAGCCCCTCACATCATCCCTTCCTTTTACCTCCCATCACAGCCCCCCTTGTCATCCCTTCCTTCTACCTTCCATCACAGCCCCCTCATCATTCCTTCCTTCTACCTCCCATCACAGCCCCTCTCATCATGCCTTCATTCTACCTCCCATCACAGCCCCCCTCGTCATCCCTTACTGATACCTCCCAACACAACCCCCTCATCATCCCTTCCTTTTACCTCCCATCACAGCCCCCCTCATCATCCCTTCCTTCTACCTCCCATCACAGCCCCCCTCATCATCCCATCCTTCTACCTCCCATCACAGCCCCCCATGTCATTCCTTCCTTCTACCTCCCATCACAGCCCCTCTCATCATCCCTTCCTTCTATCTCCCATCACAGCCCCCCTCATGATCCCTTCCTTCTACCTCCCATCACAGCCCCTCTCATCATCCCTTCCTTTTACCTCCCATCACAGCCCCCTCATCATTCCTTCCTTCTAACTTCCATCACAGCCCCTCTCGTCATTCCTTCAATCACAGACCCCCTCATAATCCCTTCCTTCTAGTTCCCATCACAGCCCCCCTCATCATCCCTTCCTTCTACCTCCCATCACAGCCCCCTCATCATTCCTTCCTTCTACCTTCCATCACAGCCCCTCTCGTCATTCCTTCAATCACGACCCCTCTCGTCATCCCTTCCTTCTACCTCCCATCACAGCCCCTCTCATCATCCCTTCCTTCTACCTCCCATCACGGCCCCCCTCTCGTCATCCCTTATTTCTACCTCCCATCACAGCCCCTCTCGTCATCCCTTCCTTCTACCTCCCATTACAGCCACCCTCGTCATCCCTTCCTTCTACCTCCCATCACAACCCCCCTCGTCATCCCTTCCTTCTACCTCCCATCACAGCTACCCTTGTCATCCCTTCCTTCTACCTTCCATTACAGCCCCCTCATCATCCCTTCCTTCTACCTTCCATTACAGCCCCCTCATCATCCCTTCCTTCTACCTTCCATCACAGCCCCCCTCATCATTCCTTCCTTCTACCTTCCATCACAGCCCCCTCGTCATCCCTTCCTTCTACTTCCTATAACAGCCCCTCTTATCATCCCTTCCTTCTACCTCCCATCACAGCCCCCCTCATCATCCCTTCCTTCTACCTCCCATCACAGCCCCCCTCGTCATCCCTTCCTTCTACCTCCCATCACAGCCCCCATCATCCCTTCCTTCTACCTCTCATCACAGCCCCCCGCGTCATCCCTTACTGATACCTCCCATCACAGCCCCTCGTCATCCCTTAATGATACCTCCCAACATAGTCCCCTCATCATCCCTTCCTTTTACCTCCCATCACAGCCCCTCTCATCATCCCTTCCTTCTACCTCCCATCACAGCCCCCCTCATCATCCCTTCCTTCTACCTGCCTTCACAACCCCCCTCATCATCCCTTCCTTCTACCTCCCATCAAAGCCCCTCTCATCATCCCTTCCTTCTACCTCCCATCACAGCCCCTCTAATCATCCCTTCCTTTTACCTCCCATCACAGCCCCCTCATCATCCCTTCCTTCTACCTCCCATCACAGCCCCCCTAGTCATCCCTTCCTTCTACCTCCCATTTCAGCCCCCCCTCATCATCCCTTACTGATACCTCCCAACACAGTCCCCTGATCATCCCTTCCTTTTACCTCCCATCACAGCCCCCCTCATCATCCCTTCCTTCGACCTCCCATCACAGCCCCCCTCGTCATCCCTTCCATCTACCTCCTATCACAGCCCCGCTCATCATCCCTTCCTTCTACCCCCCATCATAGCCCCTCTCATCATCCCTTGCTTTTACTCCCATTACAGCCCCCCTTGTCATCCCTTCCTTCGAACTTCCATCACATCCCCCCTCATCATTCCTTCCTTCTACCTCCCATCACAGCCCCTCTCGTCATGCCTTCATTCTACCTCCCATCACAGCCCCCCTCGTCATCCCTTACTGATACCTCCCAACACAACCCCCTGATCATCCCTTCTTTTTACCTCCCATCACAGCCCCCCTCATCATCCCTTCCTTCTACCTTCCATCACAGCCCCCCTCATCATCCCTTCCTTCTACCTCCCACCACAGCCCCCTCGTCATCCCTTCCTTCTACCTCCTATCACAGCCCCTCTCATCATCCCTTCCTTCTACCTTCCATCACAGCCCCTCTCAACATTCCGTCAATCACAGACCCCCTCATCATCCCTTTCTTCTACCTCCCATCACAGCCCCCCTCATCATCCCTTATTTCTACCTCCCATCACAGCCCCTTTCGTCATCCCTTCCTTCTACCTCCAATCACAGCCCCCCTTGTCATCCCGTCCTTCTAACTTCCATTACAGCACCCCTCGTCATCCTTTCCTTCTACCTTCCATCACAGCCCCCCTCATCATTCCTTCCATCTACCTTCCATCACAGCCCCCCTCGTCATCCCATCCTTCTACTTCCTATCACAGCCCCTCTCATCATCCCTTCCTTCTAGCTCCCACCACAGCCCCCATCATCATCCCTTCCTTCTACCTCCCATCACAGCCCCCCTCGTCATCCCTTCCTTTTACCTCCATCACAGCCCCCCATCATCCCTTCCTTCTACCTCCCATCACAGCCCCTCTCGTCATGCCTTCATTCTACCTCTCATCAGAGCCCCCCTCGTCATCCCTAACTGATACCTCCCATCACAGCCCCCTCATCATACCTTCCTTTTACCTCCCATCACAGCCCCCCTCATCATCCCTACCTTCTACCTCCCATCACAGCCCACCTCATCATACCTTCCTTCTACCTCCCATCACAGCCCCCCTCATCATACCTTCCTTCTACCTCCCATCACAGCCCCCCTCATCATCCCTTCCTTCTACCTCCCATCACAGCCCCCTCATCATCCCTTCCTTCTACCTCCCATCACAGCCCCCGTCATCATCCCTTCCTTCTACCTCCCATCACAGCCCCCCTCATCATCCCTTACTGATACCTCCCAATACAGCCCCCTCATCATCCCTTCCTTTTACCTCCCATCACAGCCCCGCTCATCTACCCTTCCATTTACCTCCCATCACAGCCCCCCTTATCATCCCTTCCTCCTACCTCCCATCACAGCACCCCTCATCATCCCTTCTACCTACTATCACAGCCCCTCTCATCATCCCTTCCTGCTACGTCCCATCACAGCCCCTCTCATCATCCCTTCCTTTTACCTCCCATCACAGCCCCCCTTGTCATCCCTTCCTTCTACCTTCCATCACAGCCCCCTCATCATTCCTTCCTTCTACCTCCCATCACAGCCCCTCTCATCATGCATTCATTCTACCTCCCATCACAGCCCCCCTCGTCATCCCTTACTGATACCTCCCAACACAACCCCCTCATCATCCCTTCCTTTGACCTCCCATCACAGCCCCTCTCATCATTCCTTCAATCACGACCCCTCTCGTCATCCCTTACTTCTACCTCCCATCACAGCCTCTCTCATCATCCCTTCCTTCTACCTCCCATCACGGCCTCCCTCATCATGCCTTATTTCTACCTCCCATCACAGCCCCTCTCGTCATCCCTTCCTTCTACCTCCCATTACAGCCACCCTCGTCATCCCTTCCTTCTACCTCCCATCACAACCCCCCTCGTCATCCCTTCCTTCTACCTCCCATCACAGCCACCCTTGTCATCCCTTCCTTCTACCTTCCATTACAGCCCCCTCATCATCCCTTCCTTCTACCTTCCATTACAGCCCCCTCATCATCCCTTCCTTCTACCTTCCATCACAGCCCCCCTCATCATTCCTTCCTTCTACCTTCCATCACAGCCCCCCTCGTCATCCCTTCCTTCTACTTCCTATCACTGCAGCTCTTATCATCCCTTCCTTCTACCTCCCATCACAGCCCCCCTCATCATCCCTTCCTACCTCCCATCACAGCACCCCTCGTCATCCCTTCCTTCTACCTCTCATCACAGCCCCCGCGTCATCCCTTACTGATACCTCCCATCACATCCCCCTCGTCATCCCTTACTGATACCTCCCAACATAGTCCCCTCATCATCCCTTCCTTTTACCTCCCATCACAGCCCCTCTCATCATCCCTTCCTTCTACCTCCCATCACAGCCCCCCTTATCTTCCCTTCCTTCTACCTGCCTTCACAGCCCCCTTCATCATCCCATCCTTCTACCTCCCATCACAGCCCCTCTCATCATCCCTTCCTTCTACCTCCCATCACAGCCCCTCTAATCATCCCTTCCTTTTACCTCCCATCACAGCCGCCTCATCATCCCTTCCTGCTACCTCCCATCACAGCCCCCCTAGTCATCCCTTCCTTCTACCTCCCATCACAGCCCCCCCTCATCATCCCTTACTGATACCTCCCAAGACAGCCCCCTCATCATCCCTTCCTTTTACCTCCCATCACAGCCCCCCTCATCATCCCTTCCTTCAACCTCCCATCACAGCCCTCCTCGTCATCCCTTCCTTCTACTTCCTTTCACAGCCCCTCTTATCATCCCTTCCTTCTACCTCCCATCACAACCCCCCTCATCATCCCTTCCTTCTACCTCCAATCACAGCCCCCCTCGTCATCCCTTCCTTCTACCTCTCATCACAGCCCCCCGCGTCATCCCTTACTGATACCTCCCAACACAGCCCCCTCGTCATCCCTTACTGATACCTCCCAACATAGTCCCCTCATCATCCCTTCCTTTTACCTCCCATCACAGCCCCTCTCATCATCCCTTCCTTCTACCTCCCATCACAGCCCCCCTCATCATCCCTTCCTTCTACCGGCCTTCACAGCCCCCCTCATCATCCCTTCCTTCTACCTCCCATCACAGCCCCTCTCATCATCCCTTCCTTCTACCTCCCATCACAGCCCCTCTAATCATCCCTTCCTTTAACCTCCCATCACAGCCCCCTCATCATCCCTTCCTTCTACCTCCCATCACAGCCCCCCTAGTCATCCCTACCTTCTACCTCCCATCACAGCCCCCCTCATCCCTTACTGATACCTCCCAACACAGCCCCCTCATCATCCCTTCCTTTTACCACCCATCACAGCCCCCCTCATCATCCCTTCCTTCGACCTCCCATCACAGCCCCCCTCGTCATCCCTTCCTTCTACCTCCTATCACAGCCCCGCTCATCATCCCTTCCTTCTACCTCCCATCACAGCCCCTCTCATCATCCCTTGCTTTTACTCCCATTACAGCCCCCCTTGTCATCCCTTCCTTCTACCTTCCATCACAGCCCCTCTCATCATCCCTTCCTTCTACCTCCCATCACAGCCCCCCTCATTATCCCTTCCTTCTACCTCCCATCACAGCCCTCCTCGTCTTCCCTTCCTTTTACCTCCCATCACAGCCCCTCTCATCATCCCTTCCTTCTACCTCCCATCACAGCCCCTCTCATCAAGCCTTCCTTCTACCTCCCATCACAGCCCCTCTCGTCATGCCTTCTTTCTACCTCCCATCACAGCCCCCCTCATCATCCCTTCCTTCTACCTCCCATCAAAGCCCCCCTCGTCATCCATTCCTTTTACCTCCCATCACAGCCCCCCTCATCATTCCTTCCTTCTACCTCCCATCACAGCCCCCCTCATCATCTCTTCCTTCTACCTCCCATCACAGCCCCTCTCGTCATGCCTTCTTTCTTCCTCCCATCACAGCCCCCCTCATCATCCCTTCCTTCTACCTCCCATCAAGGCCGCCCTCGTCATCCCTTCCTTTTACCTCCCATCACAGCCCCCCTCATCATTCCGTCCTTCTACCTCCCATCACAGCCCCTCTCGTCATGCCTTCATTCTTCCTCCCATCACAGCCCCTCTCATCATGCCTTCTTTCTACCTCCCATCACAGCCCCCCATCATCCCTTCCTTCTACCTCCCATTACAGCCCCCCTCGTCATCCCTTACTGATACCTCCCAACACAACCCCCATATCATCCCTTCTTTTTACCTCCCATCACAGAACCCCTCATCATCCCTTCCTTCTACCTTCCATCACAGCCCCCCTCGTCATCCCTTCCTTCTACCTCCTATCACAGCCCCTCTCATCATCCCTTCCTTCTACCTTCCATCACAGCCCCTCTCAACATTCCGTCAATCACAGACCCCCTCATCATCCCTTTCTTCTACCTCCCATCACAGCCCCCTCATCATCCCTTATTTCTACCTCCCATCACAGCCCCTCTCGTCATCCCTTCCTTCTACATCCCATCACAGCCCCCCTTGTCATCCCGTCCATCTAACTTCCATTACAGCACCCCTCGTCATCCTTTCCTTCTACCTTCCATCACAGCCCCCCTCATCATTCCTTCCTTCTACCTTCCATCACAGCCCCTCTCGTCATCCCTTCCTTCTACTTCCTATCACAGCCCCTCTCATCATCCCTTCCTTCTGCCTCCCACCACAGCCCCCATCATCATCCCTTCCTTCTACCTCCCATCACAGCCCCCCTCGTCATCCCTTCCTTTTACCTCCATCACAGCCCCCCATCATCCCTTCCTTCTACCTCCCATCACAGCCCCTCTCGTCATGCCTTCATTCTACCTCTCATCAGAGCCCCCCTCGTCATCCCTTACTGATACCTCCCATCACAGCCCCCTCATCATACCTTCCTTTTACCTCCCATCACAGCCCCCCTCATCATCCCTACCTTCTACCTCCCATCACAGCCCACCTCATCATACCTTCCTTCTACCTCCCATCACAGCCCCCCTCATCATACCTTCCTTCTACCTCCCATCACAGCCCTCCTCATCATCCCTTCCTTCTACCTCCCATCACAGCCCCCTCATCATCCCTTACTTCTACCTCCCATCACAGCCCCCGTCATCATCCCTTCCTTCTACCTCCCATCACAGCCCCCCTCATCATCCCTTCCTTCTACCTCCTATCACAGCCCCCCTCGTCATCCTTTCCTTCTACCTCACATCACAGCCTCCATTGTCATCCCTTCCTTTTACCTCCCATCACAGCCCCTCTCATCATCTCTTCCTTCTACCTCTCATCACAGCCTCTCTCATCATCCCTTCCTTTTACCTCTCATCACAGCCCCCTCATCATCCCTTCCTTCTACCTCCCATCACAGCCCCCTCATCATCCCTTCCTTCTACCTTCTATCACAGCCCCCCTCGTCATCCTTTCCTTCTACCTCCCATCACAGCCTCCCTTGTCATCCCTTCCTTTTACCTCTCATCACAGCCCCTCTCATCATCCCTTCCTTCTACCTCCCATCACAGCCCCTCTCATCATCCCTTCCTTTTACCTCCCATCACAGCTCCCCTCATCATCCCTTCCTTCTACCTCCCATCACAGCCCCCCTCATCATCCCTTCCTTCTACCTCCTATCACAGCTCCCCTCCTCATCCCTTCCTTCTAAATCCCATCACAGCCCCCCTTGTCATCCCTTCCTTCTACCTCCCATCACAGCCCCTCTCATCATCCCTTCCTTCTACCTCCTATCACAGCCCCCCTCGTCATCCTTTCCTTCTACCTCCCATCACAGCCCCCCTTGTCATCCCTTCCTTCTACCTCCCATCACAGCCCCTCTCATCATTCCTTCCTTCTACCTCCCATCACAGCCCCCCTCATCATCCCTTCCTTCTACCTCCTATCACAGCTCCCCTCCTCATCCCTTCCTTCTACCTTCCATCACTGCCCCCCTTGTCATCCCTTCCTTCTACCTCCCATCACAGCCCCTCTCATCATCCCTTCCTTCTACCTCCCATCACAGCCCCTCTTATCATCCCTTCCTTTTACCTCCCATCACAGCCCCTCTCACCATCCCTTCCTTCTACCTCCCATCACAGCCCCCCTCATCATACCTTCCTTCTACCTCCCATCACAGCCCCCCTCATCATCCCTTCCTTCTACCTCCCATCACAGCCCCCCTCGTCATCCCTTCCTTCTACCTCCCTTCACAGCCCCCGTCATCTTCCCTTCCTTCTACCTCCCATCACAGCCCCCTCATCATCCCTTCCTTCTACCTCCTATCACAGCCCCCCTCATCATCCTTTCCTTCTACCTCCCATCACAGGCCCCCTTGTCATCCCTTCCTTCTACCTCCCATCACAGCCCCCCTCCTCATCCCTTCCTTCTACCTCCCATCACAGCCCCCTTGTCATCCCTTCCTTCTACCTCCCATCACAGCCCCTCTCATCATCCCTTCCTTCTACCTCCCATCACAGCCCCTCTCATCATCCCTTCCTTTTACCTCCCATCACAGCCCCTCTAACCATCCCTTCTGTTTACCTCCCATCACAGCCCCTCTCATCATCCCTTCCTTTTACCTCCCATCACAGCCCTCATCATCCCTTCCTTCAACCTCCCATCACAGCCCCCCTCGTCATCCCTTCCTTCTACCTCCTATCACAGCCCCTCTCATCATCCCTTCCTTCTACCTCCCATCACAGCCCCCTCATCATTCCTTCCTTCTACCTTCCATTACAGCCCCTCTCGTCATTCCTTCAACAACAGACCTTCAATCATCATCCCTTTCTTCTACCTCCCATCACGGCCCTCCTCGTCATCCCTTCCTTCTACCTCCCATCACAGCCCCCCTTGTCATCCCTTCCTTCTACCTTCCATTACAGCCCCCCTCGTCATCCCTTCCTTCTACCTTCCATCACAGCCCCCCTCATCATCCCTTCCTTCTACCTCCCATCACAGCCCCCTTCATCATCCCTTCTTTCTACCTCCCATCACAGCCCCCCTCATCATCCCTTCCTTTTACCTCCATCACAGCCCCCCTAGTCATCCCTACCTTCTACCTCCCATCACAGCCCCCCTCATCCCTTACTGATACCTCCCAACACAGCCCCCTCATCATCCCTTCCTTTTACCACCCATCACAGCCCCCCTCATCATCCCTTCCTTCGACCTCCCATCACAGCCCCCCTCGTCATCCCTTCCTTCTACCTCCTATCACAGCCCCGCTCATCATCCCTTCCTTCTACCTCCCATCACAGCCCCTCTCATCATCCCTTGCTTTTACTCCCATTACAGCCCCCCTTGTCATCCCTTCCTTCTACCTTCCATCACAGCCCCTCTCATCATCCCTTCCTTCTACCTCCCATCACAGCCCCCCTCATTATCCCTTCCTTCTACCTCCCATCACAGCCCTCCTCGTCTTCCCTTCCTTTTACCTCCCATCACAGCCCCTCTCATCATCCCTTCCTTCTACCTCCCATCACAGCCCCTCTCATCAAGCCTTCCTTCTACCTCCCATCACAGCCCCTCTCGTCATGCCTTCTTTCTACCTCCCATCACAGCCCCCCTCATCATCCCTTCCTTCTACCTCCCATCAAAGCCCCCCTCGTCATCCATTCCTTTTACCTCCCATCACAGCCCCCCTCATCATTCCTTCCTTCTACCTCCCATCACAGCCCCCCTCATCATCTCTTCCTTCTACCTCCCATCACAGCCCCTCTCGTCATGCCTTCTTTCTTCCTCCCATCACAGCCCCCCTCATCATCCCTTCCTTCTACCTCCCATCAAGGCCGCCCTCGTCATCCCTTCCTTTTACCTCCCATCACAGCCCCCCTCATCATTCCGTCCTTCTACCTCCCATCACAGCCCCTCTCGTCATGCCTTCATTCTTCCTCCCATCACAGCCCCTCTCATCATGCCTTCTTTCTACCTCCCATCACAGCCCCCCATCATCCCTTCCTTCTACCTCCCATTACAGCCCCCCTCGTCATCCCTTACTGATACCTCCCAACACAACCCCCATATCATCCCTTCTTTTTACCTCCCATCACAGAACCCCTCATCATCCCTTCCTTCTACCTTCCATCACAGCCCCCCTCGTCATCCCTTCCTTCTACCTCCTATCACAGCCCCTCTCATCATCCCTTCCTTCTACCTTCCATCACAGCCCCTCTCAACATTCCGTCAATCACAGACCCCCTCATCATCCCTTTCTTCTACCTCCCATCACAGCCCCCTCATCATCCCTTATTTCTACCTCCCATCACAGCCCCTCTCGTCATCCCTTCCTTCTACATCCCATCACAGCCCCCCTTGTCATCCCGTCCTTCTAACTTCCATTACAGCACCCCTCGTCATCCTTTCCTTCTACCTTCCATCACAGCCCCCCTCATCATTCCTTCCTTCTACCTTCCATCACAGCCCCTCTCGTCATCCCTTCCTTCTACTTCCTATCACAGCCCCTCTCATCATCCCTTCCTTCTGCCTCCCACCACAGCCCCCATCATCATCCCTTCCTTCTACCTCCCATCACAGCCCCCCTCGTCATCCCTTCCTTTTACCTCCATCACAGCCCCCCATCATCCCTTCCTTCTACCTCCCATCACAGCCCCTCTCGTCATGCCTTCATTCTACCTCTCATCAGAGCCCCCCTCGTCATCCCTTACTGATACCTCCCATCACAGCCCCCTCATCATACCTTCCTTTTACCTCCCATCACAGCCCCCTCATCATCCCTACCTTCTACCTCCCATCACAGCCCACCTCATCATACCTTCCTTCTACCTCCCATCACAGCCCCCCTCATCATACCTTCCTTCTACCTCCCATCACAGCCCTCCTCATCATCCCTTCCTTCTACCTCCCATCACAGCCCCCTCATCATCCCTTACTTCTACCTCCCATCACAGCCCCCGTCATCATCCCTTCCTTCTACCTCCCATCACAGCCCCCCTCATCATCCCTTCCTTCTACCTCCTATCACAGCCCCCCTTGTCATCCCTTCCTTCTACCTCCCATCACAGCCCCTCTCATCATTCCTTCCTTCTACCTCCCATCACAGCCCCCCTCATCATCCCTTCCTTCTACCTCCTATCACAGCTCCCCTCCTCATCCCTTCCTTCTACCTTCCATCACTGCCCCCCTTGTCATCCCTTCCTTCTACCTCCCATCACAGCCCCTCTCATCATCCCTTCCTTCTACCTCCCATCACAGCCCCTCTTATCATCCCTTCCTTTTACCTCCCATCACAGCCCCTCTCACCATCCCTTCCTTCTACCTCCCATCACAGCCCCCCTCATCATACCTTCCTTCTACCTCCCATCACAGCCCCCCTCATCATCCCTTCCTTCTACCTCCCATCACAGCCCCCCTCGTCATCCCTTCCTTCTACCTCCCTTCACAGCCCCCGTCATCTTCCCTTCCTTCTACCTCCCATCACAGCCCCCTCATCATCCCTTCCTTCTACCTCCTATCACAGCCCCCCTCATCATCCTTTCCTTCTACCTCCCATCACAGGCCCCCTTGTCATCCCTTCCTTCTACCTCCCATCACAGCCCCCCTCCTCATCCCTTCCTTCTACCTCCCATCACAGCCCCCTTGTCATCCCTTCCTTCTACCTCCCATCACAGCCCCTCTCATCATCCCTTCCTTCTACCTCCCATCACAGCCCCTCTCATCATCCCTTCCTTTTACCTCCCATCACAGCCCCTCTAACCATCCCTTCTGTTTACCTCCCATCACAGCCCCTCTCATCATCCCTTCCTTTTACCTCCCATCACAGCCCTCATCATCCCTTCCTTCAACCTCCCATCACAGCCCCCCTCGTCATCCCTTCCTTCTACCTCCTATCACAGCCCCTCTCATCATCCCTTCCTTCTACCTCCCATCACAGCCCCCTCATCATTCCTTCCTTCTACCTTCCATTACAGCCCCTCTCGTCATTCCTTCAACAACAGACCTTCAATCATCATCCCTTTCTTCTACCTCCCATCACGGCCCTCCTCGTCATCCTTTCCTTCTACCTCACATCACAGCCTCCATTGTCATCCCTTCCTTTTACCTCCCATCACAGCCCCTCTCATCATCCCTTCCTTCTACCTCCCATCACAGCCCCTCTTATCATCCCTTCCTTTTACCTCCCATCACAGCCCCTCTCACCATCCCTTCCTTCTACCTCCCATCACAGCCCCCCTCATCATACCTTCCTTCTACCTCCCATCACAGCCCCCCTCATCATCCCTTCCTTCTACCTCCCATCACAGCCCCCCTCGTCATCCCTTCCTTCTACCTCCCTTCACAGCCCCCGTCATCTTCCCTTCCTTCTACCTCCCATCACAGCCCCCTCATCATCCCTTCCTTCTACCTCCTATCACAGCCCCCCTCATCATCCTTTCCTTCTACCTCCCATCACAGGCCCCCTTGTCATCCCTTCCTTCTACCTCCCATCACAGCCCCCCTCCTCATCCCTTCCTTCTACCTCCCATCACAGCCCCCTTGTCATCCCTTCCTTCTACCTCCCATCACAGCCCCTCTCATCATCCCTTCCTTCTACCTCCCATCACAGCCCCTCTCATCATCCCTTCCTTTTACCTCCCATCACAGCCCCTCTAACCATCCCTTCTGTTTACCTCCCATCACAGCCCCTCTCATCATCCCTTCCTTTTACCTCCCATCACAGCCCTCATCATCCCTTCCTTCAACCTCCCATCACAGCCCCCCTCGTCATCCCTTCCTTCTACCTCCTATCACAGCCCCTCTCATCATCCCTTCCTTCTACCTCCCATCACAGCCCCCTCATCATTCCTTCCTTCTACCTTCCATTACAGCCCCTCTCGTCATTCCTTCAACAACAGACCTTCAATCATCATCCCTTTCTTCTACCTCCCATCACGGCCCTCCTCGTCATCCCTTCCTTCTACCTCCCATCACAGCCCCCCTTGTCATCCCTTCCTTCTACCTTCCATTACAGCCCCCCTCGTCATCCCTTCCTTCTACCTTCCATCACAGCCCCCCTCATCATCCCTTCCTTCTACCTCCCATCACAGCCCCCTTCATCATCCCTTCTTTCTACCTCCCATCACAGCCCCCTCATCATCCCTTCCTTTTACCTCCATCACAGCCACCCTAGTCATCCCTACCTTCTACCTCCCATCACAGCCCCCCTCATCCCTTACTGATACCTCCCAACACAGCCCCCTCATCATCCCTTCCTTTTACCACCCATCACAGCCCCCCTCATCATCCCTTCCTTCGACCTCCCATCACAGCCCCCCTCGTCATCCCTTCCTTCTACCTCCTATCACAGCCCCGCTCATCATCCCTTCCTTCTACCTCCCATCACAGCCCCTCTCATCATCCCTTGCTTTTACTCCCATTACAGCCCCCCTTGTCATCCCTTCCTTCTACCTTCCATCACAGCCCCTCTCATCATCCCTTCCTTCTACCTCCCATCACAGCCCCCCTCATTATCCCTTCCTTCTACCTCCCATCACAGCCCTCCTCGTCTTCCCTTCCTTTTACCTCCCATCACAGCCCCTCTCATCATCCCTTCCTTCTACCTCCCATCACAGCCCCTCTCATCAAGCCTTCCTTCTACCTCCCATCACAGCCCCTCTCGTCATGCCTTCTTTCTACCTCCCATCACAGCCCCCCTCATCATCCCTTCCTTCTACCTCCCATCAAAGCCCCCCTCGTCATCCATTCCTTTTACCTCCCATCACAGCCCCCCTCATCATTCCTTCCTTCTACCTCCCATCACAGCCCCCCTCATCATCTCTTCCTTCTACCTCCCATCACAGCCCCTCTCGTCATGCCTTCTTTCTTCCTCCCATCACAGCCCCCCTCATCATCCCTTCCTTCTACCTCCCATCAAGGCCGCCCTCGTCATCCCTTCCTTTTACCTCCCATCACAGCCCCCCTCATCATTCCGTCCTTCTACCTCCCATCACAGCCCCTCTCATCATCCCTTCCTTTTACCTCCCATCACAGCCCTCATCATCCCTTCCTTCAACCTCCCATCACAGCCCCCCTCGTCATCCCTTCCTTCTACCTCCTATCACAGCCCCTCTCATCATCCCTTCCTTCTACCTCCCATCACAGCCCCCTCATCATTCCTTCCTTCTACCTTCCATTACAGCCCCTCTCGTCATTCCTTCAACAACAGACCTTCAATCATCATCCCTTTCTTCTACCTCCCATCACGGCCCTCCTCGTCATCCTTTCCTTCTACCTCACATCACAGCCTCCATTGTCATCCCTTCCTTTTACCTCCCATCACAGCCCCTCTCATCATCTCTTCCTTCTACCTCTCATCACAGCCCCTCTCATCATCCCTTCCTTTTACCTCTCATCACAGCCCCCTCATCATCCCTTCCTTCTACCTCCCATCACAGCCCCCCTCATCATCCCTTCCTTCTACCTTCTATCACAGCCCCCCTCGTCATCCTTTCCTTCTACCTCCCATCACAGCCTCCCTTGTCATCCCTTCCTTTTACCTCTCATCACAGCCCCTCTCATCATCCCTTCCTTCTACCTCCCATCACAGCCCCTCTCATCATCCCTTCCTTTTACCTCCCATCACAGCTCCCCTCATCATCCCTTCCTTCTACCTCCCATCACAGCCCCCCTCATCATCCCTTCCTTCTACCTCCTATCACAGCTCCCCTCCTCATCCCTTCCTTCTAAATCCCATCACAGCCCCCCTTGTCATCCCTTCCTTCTACCTCCCATCACAGCCCCTCTCATCATCCCTTCCTTCTACCTCCTATCACAGCCCCCCTCGTCATCCTTTCCTTCTACCTCCCATCACAGCCCCCCTTGTCATCCCTTCCTTCTACCTCCCATCACAGCCCCTCTCATCATTCCTTCCTTCTACCTCCCATCACAGCCCCCCTCATCATCCCTTCCTTCTACCTCCTATCACAGCTCCCCTCCTCATCCCTTCCTTCTACCTTCCATCACTGCCCCCCTTGTCATCCCTTCCTTCTACCTCCCATCACAGCCCCTCTCATCATCCCTTCCTTCTACCTCCCATCACAGCCCCTCTTATCATCCCTTCCTTTTACCTCCCATCACAGCCCCTCTCACCATCCCTTCCTTCTACCTCCCATCACAGCCCCCCTCATCATACCTTCCTTCTACCTCCCATCACAGCCCCCCTCATCATCCCTTCCTTCTACCTCCCATCACAGCCCCCCTCGTCATCCCTTCCTTCTACCTCCCTTCACAGCCCCCGTCATCTTCCCTTCCTTCTACCTCCCATCACAGCCCCCTCATCATCCCTTCCTTCTACCTCCTATCACAGCCCCCCTCATCATCCTTTCCTTCTACCTCCCATCACAGGCCCCCTTGTCATCCCTTCCTTCTACCTCCCATCACAGCCCCCCTCCTCATCCCTTCCTTCTACCTCCCATCACAGCCCCCTTGTCATCCCTTCCTTCTACCTCCCATCACAGCCCCTCTCATCATCCCTTCCTTCTACCTCCCATCACAGCCCCTCTCATCATCCCTTCCTTTTACCTCCCATCACAGCCCCTCTAACCATCCCTTCTGTTTACCTCCCATCACAGCCCCTCTCATCATCCCTTCCTTTTACCTCCCATCACAGCCCTCATCATCCCTTCCTTCAACCTCCCATCACAGCCCCCCTCGTCATCCCTTCCTTCTACCTCCTATCACAGCCCCTCTCATCATCCCTTCCTTCTACCTCCCATCACAGCCCCCTCATCATTCCTTCCTTCTACCTTCCATTACAGCCCCTCTCGTCATTCCTTCAACAACAGACCTTCAATCATCATCCCTTTCTTCTACCTCCCATCACGGCCCTCCTCGTCATCCCTTCCTTCTACCTCCCATCACAGCCCCCCTTGTCATCCCTTCCTTCTACCTTCCATTACAGCCCCCCTCGTCATCCCTTCCTTCTACCTTCCATCACAGCCCCCCTCATCATCCCTTCCTTCTACCTCCCATCACAGCCCCCTTCATCATCCCTTCTTTCTACCTCCCATCACAGCCCCCCTCATCATCCCTTCCTTTTACCTCCATCACAGCCCCCCTTCATCCCTTCCTTCTACCTCCCATCACAGCCCCTCTCATCATCCCTTCCTTCTACCTCCCATCACAGCCCCTCTCATCATCCTTTCCTTTTACCTCCCATCACAGCCCCCCTAGTCATCCCTTCCTTCTACCTCCCATCACAGCCCCCCTCATCATCCCTTCCTTTTACCTCCCATCACAGCCCCCCTCATCATCCCTTCCTTCTATCTCCCATCACAGCCCCCCTCATCATCCCTTCCTTCTACCTCCCATCACAGCCCCCCTCATCATCCCTTCCTTCTACCTCCCATCACAGCCCCCCTCATCATCCCTTCCTTCTACCTCCCATCACAGCCCCCCTCATCATCCCTTCCTTCTACCTCCCATCACATCCCCCCTAGTCATCCCTTCTACCTCCTATCACAGCCCCCCTAATCTACCCATTATACTGCCTACTCTTCTACCTTCAAAGCACTTCTACCCTGTACAACTATCGCCAAGAATTATCCACCCTAAGCGTGACATCCTAATCTATTCCACGTCATCTACCAAATATCAGAAATGTCTGCATTCAAAATATTTCTATATCTATAATTATAACAAGGTAATTCCTGGATATTCTTAATATTTACAGTAACCCCAAGAGTATGGGTGTTTTGGGGGGTTATCCCGCAAATATTCATAAATATGCCCCACAGTCCTGGAACTGTTCTGCGATAGCCTCTTCTTTGCGAGAGTAACAGTGTGAGCTGTACCTGGGAAAAATCAAGTTTCTACTGATAGAAAGAACCAATGGGTCATGATTTGTAGCATAATCAGATGTAAACAAGTCAATGTGGGTTGGGGTTGGGACTTCTTCAGTACGTGGGAGTGGCATGGCATGTGGCATTAACAATACAGGGGCATGACAAGGGGGAAAATCAATACTATGAGGGACATGACATGGTGCAGTATCAGCACAGAGTAGGACCTGGCATGGGGCAGTACAATGGGGGGGCATGACACCAACCTAGAAAAATAATTGTGCTCTGCCTAATAAAAAAAATTCCAGAATTTAACAGTATTATAATAGAAAATAAAACACATTGCCAGTGTGATTTTTATTGTTTTATTTGTTTTATCTTTTAATGAAGTACTGTACTATTAGGACCAGTCTGTGTAACCGCACTTATACTGATATGAAGAAGTGGAGGTAATATATTATTATTATTATTATTATTATTATTATTAACTGCAACATATGAAAGATATGTTTCATGTGCTCTGAAGTAATGGAGAAGTAATCACTGGAAGATGTGTAGTTTGTAATATTTAGTATCGTGCAAAGGCTGCAATGCTCTGTGCTGTAACTTTGATCTTTACAAAATGAAGGCCACAAGGAGCCATTATATATATATATATATATATATATATATAATATAATATATATATACTTATTTGCGCTATAACTATACATAACCCAGGTAGGCGTGATAGATCTTTCAGTTCTGCAGCAAAGGTGAGGATACCAAGCCTATGTGTTCATAACTAGGAATTCGAGTGAAACTCCCTTAGTACAGTGTAAATTCATTTCCCAATTCCCTTAGTAAAATTGTTTTTTTTCTCCACAGTCTCTCTAAAATAATTGCCTTTAGGATGGGCCTACGCTGCAGACAATTTAAATCTTAAACAACAACATAGATACTAGTAATACACAATCAAAACACTTTTTATAGTCACTTCTAATACACATAGGCAAGGTACATACTTGCCGTTACATCACTCATGCTATCGCAGAACGATATATCGCGAGTGCATTGACGGGTGTGTACATCCAATATGTCTGTGAACGACATAGTTCAAAGACATATAAGGTCAGCCCTGCAGCACAGCCTACGCATCTGGCTGTGTGTACGGACACCCTGCTGACCGCCCGTAAATTTAAATGCTCGCCCAGTTGTGATGTCAGCCCAGACACTTTGATTGGCCGATTGGTAAGTATGTATAGCTTACCAATCGGCCGCTAGGACGGGGGATTGGTCTGCTGGCCATGTCGCAATGCAAAGGGTGCAAATATATTTATTGTTTATTGTGTGTGTGTGTGTTTAAATATGTAATAAATAAAGTTTTGTAGTAAACTACCCCCATAAAATCTGAAGCCCACCTCTCTAATTTAAAGAAAGCTCCAGTTCTGAAACCATCCTTGTTCTCCCTCCTCCTTGTTAAACTAATAATAAAAATTAGACGTCAGACTGTGGGGTGACCCAATCAAGTTACTTACCCTACCTGCTGCCTTCTCAAGTCTGTCCCTCTTTGTTTGTCCTTGCAGACTCCTGCACTCTGATTGGTGGATACTCCAGACATCCACCAATCAATGTGTGGAGACATCCCATCACTGTGATTGGTGGATGGCCAGATATTTCCACCAATCAGCAGTTTAGCAGCATGGCCGGGCGGAAACTACATGTACTGTACTGTACTGTACATGACTGCTGCGGCTGAGAGACTGGCAGACTGGGGATGTGTAACACAAGCTGAGAGGCCGGGGAGCATCCTCTGCCTGTCTCCCAGCTGCCAGGCATCTATGCAGCGTGTGACTACAGGAAGCTGTCGGCCCTCCAGCACTGAAATTGTAGCGGTCCAGGGGGCAGATGGCACCCTGCACCCCCAGCCCAGTCCGCCCCTGAGGGTAAATGCTGGCTGCGCCTGCGTGTAACCCACAGATATTGGGCATAATTATTGTTATACTGCAATTTAGATCTGAGTTTCAACTCAAATCAAAATCTCTCTGAACATGTTAGATGTTTTCTTCTTGTTTAATTATTCAATATAATAATATGCATTACTTAATCTATTGTCTACTAATGTGGGATACAACATACTACTTTATTGCGGGTTGGGTACGGCTAAACACACTTAAGTGACCAACAGACCTTTAGGATCAAGAGGAGAGGCTATACATAGAAATATTGTATTCCTTACTTATTATACCCAGCAGAATCCCTATTGTAGAGGGATTATACGGAACAACAGGAATACTACACATGCAATTTGACCAATAGCCAAATATATATTTATTCAGGAGGTGTGGTATCATTTTATTGTCTTTATCCGTTGTCCTTTTTCATATTCTTTATGTATATCACATATTTCGCCCTTTTCATATTAGTCTAGTGTTTATATTTTTAAATTACTTGTGTATAGGAGTGTGGACCCTAATTGATTGATAGAATTTAATTCAGTTCAGATATCTCATTATACACAACCAATTAGGTTTACATGCCCTGTGTGTTTTTTGTTAAGTCCAGCCATAAATTATATTTAGGTAAGATCCTTTTATAACTTCTGAATTTAGTGTGCCCCTTAGGGAAGTACTTTTTGCTTTTTTTCCTCTTTTGAATCCATGTTTTGCTTCTGGAATCACCTTTCCAAATAATCCAAACCTATTAGTGTTTGGGGTGGAAACTTTTCCATATAGTACAATTGGTGATCGAGTGCTGGGACCAACTTTTCTTCTTTGTATCTCCATGTGGGTGTAAACAGTTTTAAAGAAGTCAGTCGCAGCATTAGCATAATGCACCTCTGAGCAGTGCTGTAACTAGGGGGGGTGGGGGTCGAGCGGGGCACGTGCCCTGGGCACCGTGGCAGGCCCAGCAGACAGGGGCACCGCTGTCCATGGCATCGTACTGGCACCGCCCGCCCCCCACCACCATTGCGCCCAGTCTGAAGACTTGTCACTCTAATAATGCAATGAGCAGGCAACTGTGCCTGCTGGTGCGGACTGTAGGGGGAGCTGTAGCAGAAGCGCGCATCCTCCCAGGTAGTCAATCACATCCTGAGAGCCGCCGGGTGACAGAGAGACTCATCTCTTCCTTCCCCAACACTCTCTCTGCTCAGGAGCAGCCAGGTGAGTATTAAAGTTTTTTTGGGGGAGGGGGGGGGGCACTTTAAAAACAATAGATGCCAGGGATGTATTTATTTGGATGGCTGCATTTCTGTGAAAGAGGTGTGTGTATCTGTGTCAGTGTGTCCAGGGCCGGCAACAGAAATGTTGGGGCCCGGTACACTCATATTTACTTTATCCCCTCTCCTGGCCCGTCACACACACCCCTCTTCCCCAACCCCTGTGTCTGTCACACTCTCCCCCTCTTCCCCAGCCCCTGTGTCTGTCACACTCTCCCCCTCTTCCCCAGCCCCTGTGTCTGTCACACTCTCCCCCTCTTCCCCAGCCCGTGTCTGTCACACTCTCCCCCTCTTCCCCAGCCCCTGTGTCTGTCACATTCTCCCCCTCTTCCCCAGCCCCTGTCTGTCACACTCTCCCCCGCTTCCCAAGCCCCTGTGTCTGTCGCACTCTTCCCCAGCCCCTGTGTCTGTCACACTCTTCCCCTCTTCCCCTGTGTCTGTCACACTCTTCCCCAGCCCCTGTGTCTGTCACACTCTTCCCCAGCCCGTGTCTGTCACACTCTCCCCCTCTCCCCCTGTGTCTGTCACACTCTCCCCCTGTGTCTGTCGAACTCTCCCCCTCTTCCCCTGTGTCTGTCACACTCTTCCCCAGCCCCTGTGTCTGTCACACTCTCCCCCTCTTCTCCAGCCCCTGTCTGTCACACTCTCCCCCAGCCCCTGTCTGCCACACACCTCTTCCCCAGCCCCTGTGTCTGTCACACTCTCCCCCTCTTCCCAAGCCCCTGTGTCTGTCACTCTTCCCCAGCCCCTATGTCTGTCACATTCTCCCCCTCTTCCCCAGCCCGTGTCTGTCACGCTCTTCCCCTCTTCCCCTGTGTCTGTCACACTCTTCCCCAGCCCCTGTGTCTGTCACACTCTCCCCCTCTTCCCAAGCCCCTGTGTCTGTCACACTCTTCCCCAGCCCCTGTCTGTCACACTCTCCCCCAGCCCCTGTCTGCCACACACCTCTTCCCCAGCCCCTGTGTCTGTCACACTCTCCCCCTCTTCCCCAGCCCCTGTGTCTGTCACACTCTCCCCCTCTTCCCCAGCCCCTGTGTGTGTCACACTCTCCCCCTCTTCCCCAGTCCCTGTGTCTGTCACACTCTCCCCCTCTTCCCCAGCCCCTGTGCCTGTCACACTCTCCCCCTCTTCCCCAGCCCCTGTGTCTGTCACACTCTTCCCCAGCCCCTGTGTCTGTCACACTCTCCCCCTGTGTCTGTCACACTCTCCCCCTCTTCCCCTGTGTCTGTCACACTCTTCCCCAGCCCCTGTGTCTGTCACACTCTCCCCTTCTTCCCCAGCCCCTGTCTGTCACACTCTCCCCCAGCCCCTGTCTGCCACACACCTCTTCCCCAGCCCCTGTGTCTGTCACACTCTCCCCCTCTTCCCAAGCCCCTGTGTCTGTCACTCTTCCCCAGCCCCTATGTCTGTCACACTCTTCCCCTCTTTCCCTGTGTCTGTCACACTCTTCCCCAGCCCATCTGTCACACTCTCCCCCTCTTCCCAAGCCCCTGTGTCTGTCACACTCTTCCCCAGCCCCTGTCTGCCACACACCTCTTCCCCAGCCCCTGTGTCTGTCACACTCTCCCCCTCTTCCCCAGCCCCTGTGTCTGTCACACTCTCCCCCTCTTCCCCAGCCCCTGTGTGTGTCACACTCTCCCCCTCTTCCCCAGTCCCTGTGTCTGTCACACTCTCCCTCTCTTCCCCAGCCCTTGTGTCTGTCACACTCTCCCCCTCTTCCCCAGCCCCTGTGTCTGTCACACTCTCCCCCTCTTCCCCAGCCCCTGTGTCTGTCACACTCTCCCCCTCTTCCCCAGCCCCTGTGTCTGTCACACTCTCCCCCTCTCTCCCTGTGTCTGTCACACTCTCCCCCTCTTCCCCTGTGTCTGTCACACTCTTCCCCAGCCCCTGTGTCTGTCACACTCTCCCCCTCTTCCCCAGCCCCTGTCTGTCACACTCTCCCCCAGCCCCTGTCTGCCACACACCTCTTCCCCAGCCCCTGTGTCTGTCACACTCTCCCCCTCTTCCCCAGCGTCTGTCACACTCTTCCCCAGCCCGTGTCTGTCACACTCTTCCCCAGCCCCTGTGTCTGTCACACTCTCCCCCTCTTCCCCAGCCCGTCTGTCACACTCTCCCCCAGCCCCTGTCTGCCACACACCTCTTCCCCAGCCCCTGTGTCTGTCACACTCTCCCCCTCTTCCCAAGCCCCTGTCTGTCACACTCTTCCCCAGCCCCTGTCTGTCACACTCTCCCCCAGCCCCTGTCTGCCACACACCTCTTCCCCAGCCCGTCTGTCACACTCTCCTCCTCTTCCCCAGCCTGTGTCTGTCACACTCTCCCCCTCTTCCCCTGTGTCTGTCACACTCTTCCCCAGCCCCTGTGTCTGTCACACTCTCCTCCTCTTCCCCAGCCTGTGTCTGTCACACTCTCCCCCTCTTCCCCAGCCCCTGTGTGTCACACTCTCCCCCGCTTCCCAAGCCCCTGTGTCTGTCACACTCTTCCCCTCTTCCCCAGCCCCTGTGTCTGTCACACTCTTCCCCAGCCCGTGTCTGTCACACTCTTCCCCAGCCCGTGTCTGTCACACTCTCCCCCTCTTCCCCAGCCCCTGTGTCTGTCACACTCTCCCCCTCTTCCCAAGCACCTGTGTCTGTCACACTCTTCCCCAGCCCCTGTCTGCCACACACCTCTTCCCCAACTGTCACACTCTCCCCCTCTTCCCCAGCCCTTGTCTGTTACACTCTCCCCCAGCCCCTGTGTTTGTCACACTCTTCCCCAGCCCGTGTCTGTCACACTCTCCCCCTCTTCACCAGCCCGTGTCTGTCACACTCTCCCCCAGCCCCTGTCTGCCACACACCTCTTCCCCAGCCCCAGGGCCAGTGCTAGACTTCTAGGCAACATAGGCAAAACTTCTGCATGCGCCCCAGCCCCCCCCCTCCTCCCCCCTTATTAATTTAGCCCCTCAGGTGAAAATGACTTTGCACAGGTGGAGTGGTGGATAAGTTTTGTTTTAAAAATAAAATCTAAATAACTAAAACACAAAACTGATCCACCATTCCACCTGTGCAAAGTCATTTTCACCTGAGGGGCTAAATGAGTATGAAGAGCGGTGCCCCTTTCACAGTGCCCCCAGAAGTAATAATACCCCCTGTAGTAATGTCCCCTGTAGTAGTGCCCCCAGTAGCAATGCCCCCAGTAGTAATGCCCCCAGTAGTAATGCCCCTTAAAGTAATGCCCCCTGTAGTAGTGCCCCCTGTAGTAATTCCCCCTGCAGTGCCCCCAGTAGTTTTGCCCCCTGCAGTGCCCCCACTTGTAATGCCCTTGTAGTGTCCCCAGTAGTAATGCCCCTTGAAGTGCCCCCAGTAGTAAGGCCCCCTGCAGTGCGTGCTCCCAGTAGTAAGGCCCCCTGCAGTGCGTGCCCCCAGTAGTAAGGCCCCCTGCAGTGCGTGCCCCCAGTAGTAAGGCCCCCTGCAGTGCATTCCCCCAGTAGTAAGGCCCCCTGCAGTGCGTGCCCCCAGTAGTAAGGCCCCCTGCAGTGCGTGCCCCCAGTAGTAAGGCCCCCTGCAGTGCGTGCCCCCAGTAGTAAGGCCCCCTGCAGTGCGTGCCCGCAGTAGTAAGGCCCCCTGCAGTGCGTGCCCCCAGTAGTAAGGCCCCCTGCAGTGCGTGCCCCCAGTAGTAAGGCCCCCTGCAGTGCGTGCCCCACAGTAGTAAGGCCCCCTGCAGTGCATGCCCCACAGTAGTAAGGCCCCCTGCAGTGCGTGCCCCCATAGTAAGGCCCCCTGCAGTGCGTGCCCCCCATAGTAAGGCCCCCTGCAGTGCGTGCCCCACGTAGTATGGCCCCCTGCAGAACATGCCCCCAGTAGTAAGGCTCCCTGCAGTGCGTGCCCACACACACACAAATAAAAAAAACAAAACAATTACCTTAAACCCCGCTCCTGTGCCTGCTGCCGTCCGTCCCCGGCGCCCGCTCCTCGGCACTTTGGGAGTGACGTCATGATGTCACTCCCATAGTGCACTGCGCGACCCTGAAGCTCAGGAGTGGCGACCGGAAGGCGGGGTGAACGGGAGGAGGGAGGGGTAGGGAAGGAGCCGGGTGCCCGGTGCCTGCTGGTAACACAATCTCAGCGGGCACCTGGCAAATGGGGGGGGTGATCGGAGGGCTGGGTGCCCTCTAGTGGCCGGTGCCCCTAGGAAGCTGCCTAAGCTTGCCTAGTGGAAGCGCCGGCCCTGCCCAGCCCGTGTCTGCCACCCCTTCATCTGCAGCTCCCCACCACTCACCCCGTTAACTCTTTAACCCCCAGCCCGGCCCCGGCCAACACTTACCTGCTGCGCTGCCTGTGCTTCTCAATCTTCCCTGGTGGATGGCAGACCCGGCGGCTACTCTCTGAGTCAGCGGCGCGACGTCATGACGTCACGCATGCTGCGCCGGCCTGGCCTCCCTGTCACTGCCGGGACTTGGGAGGAATGGATCTATTCTAGCGGTTCTAGCCCCTGCTTACACAGCAGGTAGCAAAGGCAAGTGGGACCTGGACACGTGAACTGGGCTCCCGAAATTCCTGAGGGTCCAGGGCCCCTCAGAGTCTCGGGGCCTGGTACAAGTGTCCACTTTGCACCCCCCCTGTCGCTGGGCCTGTGTGTGTCTGTCTCAGTGTGTGCGTGTATCTGTGTCAGGGTGTGTTTGTATCTGTCAGTGTGTGTCTGTGTGTCAGTGTGTGTATCTGTGTCAGTGTGTGTGTCTGTGTCACTGTATCTGTGTGTGTGTGTGTGTGTGTATCTGTGATGGTGTGCTGAAAGACGACAAGGGGGAGAGACGACGGTGTGGCTGAGAGACGACATGGTGAGATGGTGTGGCAGAGAGATGAGACAGGGGATGTGATGGTGTGGCTGAGAGATGACGGGGAGGCGATGGTGTGGCTGAGACAACAGAGGGGGGCGAGTCGATGGAGTGCTGAGAGACAACGCAGGGGGGGAGGTGATGGTGTGCTCAGAGACAACGCAGGGGGGAGGCGATGGTGTGGCTAAGAGACAACGCATGGGGGAGGTGATGGTGTGGCTGAGAGATGATGCAGGATGGGGAGGCAATAGTGTGCTGAGAGATGACACGGGGGGGAGGTGATGGCGTGCTGAGAGACGATGCGGGGGGTGATGGTGTGCTGAGAGATGATGCTGGGGAGGAGGTGATGGTGTGATGAGAGATGACGCAGGGGGATGCAATGGTGTGGCTAAGAAACGACGCAGGGAGAGGCAATGGTGTGGCTGAGAGACGAGGCAGGAGGGGGAGGCAATAGTGTGCTGAAAGACGATACAGGGGAGGGTGATGGTGTGCTGAGAGATGACGCAGGGGGGAGGTGATGGTGTGCTGAGAGATTACGCAGGAGGGGAGGCGATGGTGTGGCTGAGAGACGACATGGGGGGGATGAGATGGTGTGGCTGAGAGATGAGATGCGGGGGAGGCGATGGTGTGGCTGAGAGATGACACGAGGGAGGTGATGGTGTGGCTGAGATGACACGGGGGTGAGGCAAAGGAGTGCTGAGAGACGACGCAGGGGGGGATGCGATGGTGTAGCTGAGAGTCGGCGCAGGGGGTGAGGTGCTGGTGTGCTGAGAGACGGCGCAGGGGGATATTGTATGGCTGACAGATGCAGGGGGAAGGAAGCTACACAGAGGGAACGAGTCTGGTTGAACCGCTGTTGTATGATGATAACCTTCTTAATATTCCTACACAAACAGGCATCTTCCGGACGATGTGACCTACATGAATAGTGAATACCGACAGAAGACGCCGTCTTCCCAGGGAGGATATATTTCTTCAGAGGTTCCATATTGTGAGAAAACAACGTATAGGTAAGGTGCATATACCGGTAGAATGGAAAGGAATGTTCCCAGAAAGATGGGAAATGGCTGGCGTGTCATGTCGACACGCCCCATTTTCAGTGGCCACGCCCCTTTGGTATGTATATATTGCTATGTGTTTATGTGGGGGGGGGCACCGTTCTTCAACTAGTTACGCCACTGCCTCTGAGTCAGGCTTATAGGGGTTGATGAATCAAGCAGTGAAAAGAGGGGAGAAGTGGACGAGTGGAGAAATTGCCGATAGCAACCAATCAGCTTTGAGGTAGCATTTATCAAGTGTATTCTATAAAATGATAGATAAAAGCTGATTGGTTGCTATGTTGATACATCAACCACATAGGTCCATATTCAATTAGGCTGCGAAAAGTCGGAATCGGCAATAAATTATAGCTGATGATGTCATTTTCGCATGTTTGCATTATCCCTGTATTTCATTTCAAAGACTTTTCGCCGGTGCGAAAAGTCTTTGAAAAAAAAACGGGGATAAGTTTTCACCATGTTTTACATGGCGAAAAAAAGTGCAGAATTGGGGTTTAGGGGTGCAGGCTTAAAAAAAATAGCCTGCACATCTGGGAATAGCCCCTAAAAATGAACTGTGTAAAAAAAAATAGGGACACCACAAAAACATTATTTTAATTTTGGGGTTAAAAAAAAAAAAAAGTTTTTAAATAACGAAATTAATTGAGGGGTGTTCCCAAGTATGCGGCAAGTGTTTAAAAGAATGCTGGTGGAAGCGGCAGGTGCATTTTTGAAGAATTTTTAAAATGCACTTTAGGGACTTAAAAATATGCTTGCACCCATTTTCATGTACCCCAAATTTGATGAGCATAGTTATTTTTTGCCCCCAAAAAAACCTTCACCATCACTTCTTCAAAGTCGGGAAAAAACACCTGCCGCGGCTATTTAAAAACCCTAATTATCTTCTGCAGGGAAAAACAGGGGTACCCACAGTGATCCCCCATGTCAGGATATCATTAGGGGGGTCCTAGGATGAATTCCCAAAAATTCCCTATTATTCCCGATACTTACCTTTCCGCCGGGTCCCGTTTTCGCTGCTTTATAATTGAATGCGGGCATAAAACGGGCGAGATACTTTATCCCTGCAAAGCCTCCGATGTGGAGCGAAAAGTCCAGCACGGACTTTGCGCTCCAAATTGAATACCCCCCATAGTGTGTACAAGTCCTAAGAGAAGAACAGCCTCTGATACATGACATACTTTCTTTAATGATAAACTGGGATATTCCTGATGTAGGTTTGAGGTGAAATTTCTGTTCTGCGTAAAATTTACTGTAGACAGGAACACTGGACGTAAAGGAACATGTGCAATAAATCCAGTGAATGCTTTCAGAAACATCTATTTATCTGGTATAAAGTGCTATGGATGAGTTCAGCAAAACATACTGGCTTTACAACCGTGGGCCTCGATCATTATTTCCCAAATGAGGTCCTCACGCACACCCAACAGCTCATGTTTTCTGGATCTGTGCATGGGGAAGCAGATAGGATAATTACTGACCCAGCCAATTAACCTAAGTTCCCTGTGCATGAATAAAGAAGTCCTGAAAACATGAGCTGTTGGGGGTGCATGGGGACCGTGTTGCTCTGATGAGCAGTAGTGGGGGCAAATTTGTATTGTCTATCCAGGGCTTAGTTGATGAGGTGTGTCACAGCTCAACTCTCAGTTGCAGTGTTATAATGCTGCCCGATGTTTGTGTGCTACATGCAAAAGCAGCCAGTATTTACATGCACACCCAACATTGCATTTCCACCCCTGAAATCGCTACACGCTTTGACCAGGTGGAAATGTTTTACCATTGGGCTGGATCTGCTCATAAAATGAGGCCCATGAAGTTTACATTACTGATTAGCATGAGTATTATAATAGCAGTAATTACAGCAATTTCTCTGAGTTACAGCGCTGGAGCACAAGAGGGGACAGTATTAATATTCATGTTATTTGTTCTGGAACATTAGAAGAGACAACGGTGATAAGTCTTAACAGGATGCGTGTGTTATTGCTGTACACCATTACACGGAATGGAACAGACTGTGTTATTAGCATCAGGAGAACGGCAGATTTCTATCTGTTTACCAGCGGCTCTGGAACATTAGGGAGGGTAGCAGCGTCCTGTCCGTGTGCTAATTATCTTCGTTCTTTCATTTATTTTTATTTAGGCTCATGAGCTATTACCCTGGAACATTACAGTGGAGCAGGAAATATTAATGTAATACTTCATAGTTACATAGCATGATGTAACGTGTTAAGGCAATATACAGGATTCAATTATTATGGGCAGTGTAGCTGTAGTGCAAAAGGCAATTTTTTAAGCAGCGATCTCTGTACTGGAAATCACCTAATATGTACATGGCTACTCTCCTGGACTGTCCCAGAGATACCCAAATTTCAGGGTGTTTTCACACATGGCCTGGAAAGTAGAACAGCCTCCGGGACCCCACCCACTGCCCCAGTGAAGAAGACGGTCTGGTGGTAAATTGCGTCATCATGGCCTTGGGGGGATGGGGCCACAATGATGGAAAATCAATCATATAATTCTACCTCTTCTCCAGGACTTCCTAGTGGGGAACATTTAAAGGTTGGCCAAGTATGACTTAAATTAGGGATGGGGAACCTGAGGCCCGGGGGCCATATAAGGCCCCCTGAATCATTTGGTCTGACCCTCTGAGATTTTTTCTGCTAGCCTCATCTGGGTAGCAGGGTACCTAGAATGGCGCCCTGCGGCCAGAACCTATGCAGCAGTGCCACGTGGAGCATCCTTAGGACGCTTCAGACGGTCCCTCCTCCTCTGTGGCTTCATCTTCCCAGTGATATTCGGGAACATGGTGCATGCCCACAAGAAAGCAAAGGCAAAGTCAGAGCCTTTGCTCTCACTGCGCGGCGCCATCTTCCAGAAGATGTTAATGGGAAGATGGCACCGCGGAGTTAGTAAATCTACCTCTATGTATCTAAAAAAGTGGGCATGCAATATATTTATTTATTTACAAAAGTTGGCATGAAAAAACAAAACGGATGGGCTACGCCCAAAGCAGATGAACGATTTCTGAGAGGCACTTATGGGATTAGTAGCTGGCAGGGTGTGCTGGTCTTTGCAGTGGAGGATGTTGGAGTACCTCCTGTTAAGTTAATTTTGAAAACATATAAATGTATGCCCCAATATAGGCACTCTCATTGCTTAGCATTAGGACCGGTCTTAGCAGAAGCGCTGTGAAGTGGCGAATGGTGTGTCAAATATTTGCAAATGTGTGTAAGTAAGGTGTACTTATGGAATGATCATTTAGAATGCTGCCATTTTTTTTCTACTGGTATATGGTGCTGTGTGAAACTTTGTATTTTTTCGATGCAAATACTGTATATGCCCTGCATTGAAATGTCATAAATGGCCACAGACATCAACGAGAATTGTATAGATGCTTATTCCTGTCTGTGGTGTGACAGTTGTACTAATCCACATTTCTACAGTTGGCACAATGACACCTTGAGCATCCTCTTACCTCCATCCATTGACCCTGAGACTGCATGAGCAGCAGGACACAAGGGTCAGACTTGTTGAGTGTGTCTCTGTCCAGTAGGTTCTTGCAGCACACTCTGAGTTCCACCTTAGACACACAGGTGGCTGTAACCACCCCAAGGGAGGATGGAGATGCCAAGTCTGAAATCTCATTCACCATCATCTTGGCAAGAGAGTTGTAATTAGATCTGTAGAAATTAAAGATCACCTAGTAAAAGGTGATGGGATTGTAACTTCTCCAGATGATAGTCAACAAGATGTTGCCTCCTCCATATGCTGTCTAAGGATTAGCTGGATGATGGACGTTGTTTGAAGACTTCTATGATGTGGAATCCAAGTTTTCAAATTGAAGTGATGTCCGCTTATTACAAACCAGGAGCCAGGAACAGTATGTGAGGAATCATTGGTCAATGCACTGATTAATCGTGATGGGGCTCTACATCAATTGACTTGTTAAAGTAGGCACAATGTAGGTACAAATGTGGGTGACATGGCCAAAGTGTCAACAATTGAGGGCCTTGAAGATCTTCAGTTGCTCTAATACGTAATTTATTTTCATTAAAGCATCACACGCCAACCTCTCACTCCATTACTACTTTACATCGGCTTTCCTAACATTCAGCGGTCAACTCAGATCCAAGAGGCAATCCAGATCTGGTATGGCGATGACGCAAGTAATCACACGTGAGGTCCCTGGTTTATCCACAATATAATATCTGCTGGCACCTCAAATTGGTGTCTCTCTCAACGGAAGCAGGTGTTTCGAGAAGTCCTTGCAGATGACTGGGAGAATGTATTACAAGCTGTTCTGTGGCTTTGATGACATGAATCCCGGCAGTACAAAACAGGAGACAAATCTTTCCGAGAGGAAGAAGCAGAGAAACGGCACGTGAGCCTGTTTGTTCCTGCAAGGCAAAAACACATATCTGTCATGTATCTGTGGGGCTTGGATAATATAACGCATCAGCCCATACACCCTCTCAATGTGGAAGCAACAAAGCCTCGCTCGCAGTCACATCTCTAACATACTAATAATGTGTCATACGCAGTTTTTGTCATCTTTCAATCACTAAACTGCAGAAGTTATTAAGTTCAATGTCAGAATACAGATGGCAGCATTTCAGAATATCTGCTTTGTACATCACATTTAATTCAATGCTATCTCTTTTTTTTTTTTATCTTTCAACTAGAAACGTCTTCGGCCCCTTTATTACTGTCAAACTAAACTGGCCCGGAGATGAGTGTGGCCTGGCAGTGTCTAAGCATTGTGCGCGTTTACTGTGCCGCCCATTGTGCATTCTTAGAAGCCTTGGGTTTTCGGGAAGGTGGACTAACGTGGCCGGGCTCTCCCCCGAATCTTGCTAAGGGGCTGTACCATACCATATGCTGTTTGTTTGGCAGTACACAAAATTGCAGTAGTCAATAAAAAATGGCACCAAGTCTGGGTTCAGAGCTCAGAAGCGGCCTTTGCAATTTTATAAGTTTTCCAATCATAGGGGCCTATTTATGAAACATATCTCCCCCTCACCCGCAAAGATCATACGAAAACCACAATATCCACATGATTTTAATATCATTGCTAATTATCAATAGCTGAATGCAAGAGACAGCAAAAATATAGCCTGCGTTCAGATAAGTTTTGAATGGGGGCTGCAGTCTTCTCCAATTTATCAAGTCCAAGAAGCAAGCTTTGGAGCATTATTCCCTGATGGCTATCGCCATCTTGAAATGTCCTTTTTTCCAGAGAGGGATCTTCGGATCCCTGTCATGTAGTTTGCGCATGGTCTGCAGGTAAGATGGGTCCCAACCCAGCAGTAAGGTAATAGCTTAGGCTATCCCTTTACTATTGACTTTCTGCCAGGATGGGCTCTTATTGCAGCGACTATCACTGCATTTCATAAGCCCGGAAAATGAATTCCTCATTGTCATGCTATGCATGGAACGTGTCATCTTCAGGATGGAGGAGTGGCCACAGCTCACTGGGTGTCATTGTCACGCCTCCAGCGGAAGTAGCTCTTTTCACCCCTGTGGGTGTATTTTTTTTTATGCCTTTTTTATGCTTGTCACTGTGAAGATGGGATGTAGTCGGTATCCCGCACGTCGGGACTACATCCCATCTTCACAGTGACAAGCATAAAAAAGGCATTAAAAAAAAATACACCCAAAGGGGTGAAAAGACAGGTCGGGATCCCGAGACCATTATCCCGACCATCGGCATCCCAAAGGTAAGTATTGGGGTGCAGGGGAAGGGTAGCGTTAGCTAGCGGGGTTAGTGTTAGGCACTAGGGGGAGAGTTAGGGTTAGGCATCGGGGAGGGATTAGTATTAGGGTTCGGGGAGGGGGAGGTTAGGTTTAGGCCCTATGGGAGAGGTTAGGATTAGGCACTGGGGAGGGGGTGTTAGGTTTTGGGTGGGGGGAGGGGGAGGTTAGGTTTAGGCACTGGGGGGAGGGTTACTTAATCATTACTTAATCATTGGAGGCCATACGGCCTCCGATGATGAATAGGCCGCAAAGTCCTGCTTGTGTCTCTGTCCTGTAAGTAATTCTGTCTCTCTGACCCGTCATCCTGTCTTATAGAACTGTCAGTGTGCATGTCCCTTGGTCCTGCCTGTTTTTCTGTCTATTCTGTCAGCGAGTCTTTGTCCCAGTCCTGTTTGTGACCTTCTGTCCTGTCAGTAGTCCCTGCATAAGCTAGGTTGCTTTATGATGCAGAGTGCAGTACAACACCTGGAATTGGTACACGTAATATTGACTGTGACTGTTTATATTTCTAAGTTTACAGTATTTTTCTTAGGGCCGATACACACTAGGTAACTATGAAGAGAATACAAAAACTGTAGAAGTAGAGTCTACTTTCACATTATTTTTCTACACATTTTCAGCAAACGTTATGGCCACAAACTATAATTGTTTTTAAATTTTATCATGTTAAATTCAGCGACAGGTGATATGCTGATTGATTGGCAGAGTTCAAGTAACAGCAGGCTACGGGCCTGATTCAGCATGGATCGCAATAGCGATTATGCACGCAGTGTCACTGCGATGATATGCTGATCCACTGCAATCACTATGCCGTCGCAGCACAACATAAGGATGCCCACCTTACCTTACACACATCAGTAATCCCTAGCAAGACTGGGAAACATTGCAGCGAATAATTTATGCACAACATGCAACGGCGTCCAAATGTACTGTCGTGCCTCCGTCACTACCCCCAAACGGTACTTCTTGTCACTCTGTGATGGGTCTGCGTAGTCACTGTGATAGCAGTCCCGGTCGCAATGGCTGGTTCGCACACTGCAATGCATACACAGAACGCAACAATCTGCCGATTGCGTGTGTGTTCGCAGTTGCGATCTTTGCTGAATCAGGCCCTATACTAGAACAGTAAGGGGGAGGTTAGATGGGTGTTTTACTATGTTCTCAGGCAACGTTCTGCTCAGCAGTCAGTGCACTATGAAAGGTGAACAGTAAGCCCTGATCCCGTCATACTACAGTGCATCCCAATGTGTACAGTGCTGTATGGATCATTCTGAAAGCAGATTGGCTGTAGTGTATGTAGCAGGCAGACAGTGGGCCTGATTCAGAGCCGGACGCTATTTGCACTCGCTCGTTCAGAAAAAGGGTCCGGCTATTTAAATTGAGCGTTCGCTCTTTGCGGTCTGTTGACGCCTCTATGTCTGAGCGAGCAAACGAAACATGCGCTCGCTATTTTGTAAAGACGCCCCCCTGGCCGCTCGCATCATACGTCATCTCCGCTATTTATTTGATTAATCGAGTACATCGAAAGGCATCTGAACTGCTCGCAGTGCTTGTGGCAGGTTTATCCTACCGCAATCATGCGAACAGTTCAGGCTAAGAAACAACCAAGTGACGTGGTCGATGACGCTGCTTTGTTAATTATGCACACCCTTAAAACACCCGTTTTGACCGTTTGGCATGCCTGCGTTCGGATCACCACTCCCCGTTTTCAAGCACCTTCCCGTTACCACCCACAAACGCCTCATCCTGTCACTCAAATTAGCAGGCACTCGCTATTTTGCGAGCGCTCGATTTTCGACCACAATGACTGGTTGGCGCATGCGCATTACGACCCATACGCATGCGCAGTTGTGCGAACATCGCTCGGAGCGAATGAGCGGCCGCTTACGAGCGGCTCTGAATCAGGGCCTGTGTTCCCTACTAACTCTCATGTTACACTGACTGACTGTATTATTATTATGAACGCCACGGTTTCATGGCCAGAAGACTGAAGGGTTTTGAATTGCCCTTCTGACCGTGTCCTAGTGTCAGGTGTTTTATGTTATTCTTCAAGAAAAAACGGCACTTTTATATTAACGACGTTGGTCCAAATGAAATAACCTGCGAGTTGCAGGCAGCCACAAGATTTTGGTGATTTAGCCGTTAGATTAACAGTGCAGATTTTTTTCAATAGGCAGAGCCGTCGCGGTCACATGTCTCTAAAGGTCGCTGCGTTTGAAGTCGCACAGACGCTGGCACAGGAGGCCACGCCCAGACGGATAAGCTGCACCTGCCATAGGCCTGGTAAATGTTTCTATAGTGCAACCGATGGTGTGCTGGGGGTGAGTCTAAATACACCCAGCAGGAGCACAGGTATATTCATTACTCACTGACACATTTCAAAAGATCCACAAGTGGAGCTAATTATTTCACTTGTGATTCTGTGAGGAGACCTGGAAAACACGCACTGTTTGGGGTCCTGAGGATTGAATTTGAGAACCTGTGCACTAGATCAGTGGTTCTCAAACTCAGTCCTCAGGACCCCACACAGTTCACGTTTTCCAGCTCACCCAGCAGGAGCACAGGTGTATTCATTACTCACTGACACATTTTAAAATATCCACAGGTGGAGCCAATTATTTAATTTGTGATTCTGTGAGGAGACCTGGAAAACATGCACTGTTTGGGGTAGTGAGGACCGAGTTTGAGAACCTGTGGTCTAGACCAATCCTTGCCTGTTCATGGCAGTTTCCACACTACATCCAAACCAATCTCTGACAGTTACATTAACTAATTTAAGGCCCCCATACACGTTGCGATATAGCAGCCGATCCGACGGACAGTGCGCGCTCCTGTGGGATCGTACATCGCACCTCCAGATCTTTCTGCATGTTCACTTGATCTGGGGATGTGATGTACAATCCCATGCAGCCCTATACGGGTGGGACAGGGGGTACCAGCACATCGGGTGGTCGGCCATCGGATTGCTCCATGTGTGGGGAACGCCCGATATGTCGGCCATCAGATCTCGAGATGCATATCACACCGTGTAGACCTTTAGACCAACTGTTGCCAAATCTCAGGTGTCCTGGTCTGGTGGTGCCTGCTGCAGTGAGAACAGGACCATACGTATGAATCCTGTGGCTCAAGCTTGTGTCACTGCCTGGGCTGAGCAGCTTGTGTATCACCCTGGTCTGCTGCTTCCATTTTACTCATCCTAAACCACAGGATCGAAAAATGTTACATTAACCAAGCAGGACCTTATACTGTTTATAGAGAAAGATGGGTTTTGCTTATAATAACTTGCAAAACATCAATAATAAAACAGGGAGAGATAACTTGTACATAATTTTTATCCCCAGAGGGGAGTAGGGTGACATCTTAGCAATACAGAAACATGGATATGATTACAAGCAGTGTAATAAAACAAGCTATTAAATAATTTTACTAAATATGTTCAGGAACCTCTGCAGTGACCTTACAGCTTGCCGTAAAATATGACATTACTCTTCCTCAGCAATAGATCACTCACACTACTTGGACTCCCCTTACCTAGCGGAAGATATAGACGGTCACTGACCCAATAGTCATGAGATATGGAGCTTCTCAGTTCACCAGAAAGCAGGGCCTCAGATATTTGGTCATTCACAATAAATACTAGTCACTGATAGTCTGCATTCTCTAGGACATTGGTACAGTCCACATAATGGCTGCCTCTATAGGTTTGGCAATGGATTTGAATTGGCTAAGGCTGCCCTTGTGATACATTAACTATTTTTGGAAAATATTTTTGGGGGTCGATTTATCAAAATGCGTCTCAGCTCTCCGGCGACACTGGCCTGCAGCAGTAAGCCAAGACTTAGTGCATCACCCGCCGACCAGGTCTTGGCCTTCCAGCGAATATTCAACAATAAAAAAATAAATCAATACAGAAATAAAATCAAAAAATGTTTAAAAAAAATAGAAGGAAAAAAAAATTATATTTATATTTTTATATAAAAAGGAAAGAATCTGATACGTATCTCTAATGGGTGCACGGTGTGCGGTGCATACGGGCCCCTGGGTTCAGGGGGACCCACACCGCACACCCTGCACTCATATACTCTTTATACTTACTTTTCTGCTGTCTCCAGAGTGCTGCTCTGCAGTGTGGGTCCGACGTTGCAGAGCAGCAAAAATCACTGGGAAAATGGCGGCCTGCGTGGTTCTCCAGAAAAATGGTGCACACGCCGTTTTCCCGGGGACAGCCGTAATGAGCATACGCGAGTCACTGGGAAAATGGAGCAGGCGCCATTTTCCCGGAGACCCGTGCATGCGCAGTAGATTCTGGCACTAAGCTAGAATCTACTGCTGAACCACCCGCCACGGCACTGCTAAAGAGAGGAGGGGGCCCGCACTGAGGGCCTGATTCAGAGTTGGAAATAGAGAGAGATATCTCTCTCAACTGATCATCTTGGTGAAACCATGCTGCAGTGCAGGTGGGGCAGATTTAAAATGTGCAGAGAGATTTAGGTTTGGGAGGGAGGTGTCCAAACTGACATCTAAAGTGCAGTGTAATATTAAAGCTGTGCGGTATTTGTCGGCTACATGTAAAAGCAGCCAGTATTTACCCCACATGCAAAAAAAAATTATGTATTTACACCCCTTGTATTGCAACATGGTTTGTCCAGGTACACAGTTAAGTGCTATCTCTCTCTCTATTCCCAACTCTGAATCAGGCCCTGAGTCTGCACATTGGCCTCCTCCTCTCTTAAAATGCCCCTGGAAAGAATGCATTATTTTTTGCAATTAAGCTATTTTTTTTCCTTTATCAGTCACCATTATTGCCATCCTGAGTTGACGTAAGTGATCTTAGGATAGCAGCAGTACTAACACCACAGTCCTGGTTAAATATCCCTTGATAAATAGTGAGAAATGCTAATCCCATTGAAAACAGATGTCGTTTTAACCAGAGTCAGACTGGGTACACACTTAACGATGTGTGCACCCAGCGATGCGACGCCCAACGGGCCAACATATCGGGCGGCCGGTACACATTACATGATCTGGCGCCCAACTGTGTGGCATAAGAATCACTTTCACTTCTGCTGCCACCCTATTGGGATCACCCTAAGGTACCACCCCAATAAGCCATATCAACAGGCTAAGAGCCCCTAGTCATTAAACTGGGAAGTAAACAGAAAGTTCCTGTATTTGGATCAGCACAAACAGAAAGACGCCCTGTGCAGCTGCAAGCATATCTTTCACTAAACTGAGAGGTTCAGAGAACTACTCCACGTGGAAGTTCGCTATGGTGTTGCAGCTGAAGCAGTAAATGCTGTGGAAAAGCTTAAGTAATCCAGGTTACTATCCAAATCCTGATGAAGTGGAAAGAATCATGGGGGCCATAGAACTGGCTGCAGAGCAGCATGTATATTTCATAATTCACAGGAAAATGGTAGCACACAACATGTGGATTTCCATGCAGGCAGCATATGAAGATAGAGAGTTTCATAAGAGGAAAAAAACCAGAGGCGTACACTGTACAGTACCAAACTGAGTACATGCAGAGACATGAATTAGTACATTGACTTGATGTTATGCATATCTCAGCAATTGACATCTGTAGGAAACCAGGTGGATGACAAGAAGGTAGCAATGGCAATGCTGCAAAATCTAATACCTCATTTCGACTTCTTACTTAGTGGTGGCTTTAGAATCCAATGTGACTAAATCTCAACGGAGATTGTAAGGGCAAACTGCTGCAATTCCAAGCATGCATACTGCTGTAATTGTGCATGAGGGGCCGATATTACTCGATGCTACCGATGTATACGCAGGACTGCAAGGTATTACGCATGTGAGACAGTGGTAGTGGGCGTTTCTATGCTGGCTTTGTGACGGCTTTGCGATTGCATTCATTAGCATATATTCACAGTGGACCTGCGTGAGTAATCGCAGCCGCAATCGCAATAACGATCCTTAGTGAATAAGGCCCTGTGATAGCAACCGTTGTCAGCAACTATATGACAAAAGCACAGAAGAGTGTTGTGCAATGACGGCTTCTGAAACAAATGTTGAAAACAGATGTTGTAAATGGCTAAAGCCCATCTAAAGTCCTGGTTAGAGTGCCCGAACAGTAGTTTGGGCACCCAAACCATGGACATTTCTGTTTGCCACCTCAGTAGGGTGCTAGCAGAACTGCTAGCGCCGGTGACTATCATGCCCGAACGGAGCAACAGCTGAATTGCGCCGTCTGGGGCCCATTAGTCAGAGCCATCAGTGAAAACAATTAAATCTCCCCCTTTGAGTAAGTTAAGTCTTCTTTGCAGAGATGAGACCACCCATGTGATAAGAGAGAAGCAATAGGTTATCCTTTTAATGTAGAGTGCTGTGATATGTCTATTATATAGCTAGCAAATGTCATGCTATCATAGAGCTGGTAGATAGCACTACAGTCAATGTATTTTATTTGACTAGCAAGAGTAGTGTTGTAGATATGTCACCCAAAGGTCAGACTTCTTATGTTTTTGTGACTGGAGACAGCCTTGAGAGAGTGGGGGGGGGGGGTGTTGGAAGAGCAGAATTCTGCCCTGTCTTCCCTCTGTGCATACATGGCAGGCACTAAGACCCAGGGCCTGCAGGGAGGTGCGACCTTCGACTTGATGTGCTACTGCACATGTGCAGATGGGTGTAGTAGGTATTACCGCCAGCCGCATGGCCAGCGGTTCAAATCCCAACAGCGGCAGCCCGGCAGGGTTCCGGCGTACATCTAATGACAGGCGTCGGGATTTGGACGCCTGTCATTAGTACCACGCCAGGATTTAGAAAGTCGGGAAGCTGGCAGTCGGGATTTAGACCGTCGGCTTCCTGACTACATCCCGTGCAGACCGCAGCCATTTTACTGTGTAGCAGTATTAGCTCCCTGAGGTGAGACTTGGATTCCTTACTGTTAACCGCTGCTATCACCACTGTATGTATACTGTGCACCGCTGTTACCACTGAATTAACTCCTGCATCGCCCACTGTTACTTGCTGTTTACCAATAAACCCAGCATCCTGGTTAAGAACTCTCTGTATGGCCAAACAGTAAGTTTCACTACCGCTGCCACTGTTTTGGGATCACCCCAAGGTAACACTTCCAATAGGCTATATCAGTAAAAACAACTCTATGAGGATCCGCCACAATGCCAGCGACAGAAAACGGGTGGCAGTACGCAATCAGCACAGACAACTGCAACTTGTGAGGTTCTGCTGTGATACCATCTACAGACAACAGGTGGCAGTGTACCATCAACACTGACAAATGCACATTCTTTTTCATCTACTGTAATCGGCACTTCTGGTAAAGGTCAACTGGTCTAGTCAATAAGACCTTAAACTGGCCATACACTGCACGGTAAAGCAGCAGTACCGCCAACAGGGAAGAGGGCAGGAGACACTGCCCGACAATCTGAGCACCTCCATACTGTGTATAGAGGCATTCTCCGTTCACAAACTGAAGTTGGCTGTACGACGGCCGGGTCGGACATGTTTGAAAAGCAAATTTAACTATTCAGACCGTTTTTAAGCTTTTTCAGGCTGTGAAAGATCATCGTTCAGCACCATAAACTAAACAATACAAATCATTAAAACCAGCCATTTAATTGGCTTGTTTGCACAATTACCATGCATTATATGGCCAGCTTTAGAGACACCACCTGTATGCAACAGCTTTAGAGACAATCCCTGTATGCAACAGCTTTAGAGACAACACCTGTATGCAATAGCTTTTGAGACAACACCTTATGACAACCTTATTCCTACCAAACTTCACCCCTACCATCAAGTTTTGGCTGGAGTAATCAGAAAATCCCCCAGGCTCCATCTAAGAGGAGGGGCCACTTTAGGAATATGTGTGTACTATTGGCATTGGTATGGCAGATTACTTGTACACAACAGCGGATTCCCAGATAACAGCCACGTACTTAACCAGTGGGGTGGTTTATTCTGGGATCCCGTCGGTCGGGGTGACGCCTGTCAGAATACCGACAGCAGCATCCCAACAGTGAGAATCCCGACTAGGTTAGGTAAGTATCCTACCACTAACCCTTACCCCTCACCCTCCCTCCCCAGTGCCTGAACCTAACCTCCCCCCCTAGTGCCTTAACCTAACCTCCCCCTCCCCAAACCCTAAACCTAACCTTTCCCCCTTAGTGCTTAAACCCTAAACCTAACCTCCCCCTAATCCCTGATACTTACCTTCGGGATGACGGCGGTCGGATTCTGGAGCCGGTGAAGTGGGCAGGATGGAGAGAAAATTGTCGCGAATCGCAGCATAAATGCCGTGAATTGTGGCTCCTTATGGGGGCTAAATTATGCGGAACTGTGTCATTTAGCCCTGCACCCTCCTCGCGCTACCGTGATTCTCGGGAGTTTGCCGTGGTGGGGGCGGGACCTAATGACATAGGAGCCCGGCCCCTCCCCCCAAAGTGGCCAGTTGTGTCCGCTCTCCGTGCATCTCCCGGGGAGCAGATAATAAAAGTAGGTAAGTATGGCTTGAGCGACGAACACAGGTCACCAAGCGGTGACTGTATGTAGGTACCGGTGCAGGATGCATGCAGTGTTAGCGGTAATGGTAGGGTCTCTCTGGAGCTAAGTGGGACACGTCCGTGTGCCACTGTGGCACTCTAACACAGTGGCAAGATGGCACCGGGCATGCGCAGGAGTACAGACCCCGGCCCTCTTGGTTAGGTATTGAAGCCTCCCTTAAGGAGCCAATATAGAGTATGCACAGTAGCGCTCTCTGGCTTCAACATGGAGAACATTCTTCTAGTTGGTAATGCAGCTTTAAACTAATCACCAATTAAAGTTTTCAAGGATTACACAGAAATTGTGATTTTTACACAACAATGTGCATGATGACTAGAAACTATTGCTATGAAATGAACCATGCAGTGGCTTATGGTACTTCCAACTTTCATTCATTGCACACATATAAAAGGAAATTATCCAAAATATTTAATAATGCTACAGTACATTTACATTTTATTTATGAATTTCACCCAATATTTCTAAACAATCTGTTATTATTGGATTGGTTCTTGGTTTTTTTTGCCCTAATACACAATGTTTTATCACTTCATACATATTCTCCAGCTACCAGTTTCACACCCTTTTCACATTATTTTAGTTTCACCTGTAGTTACTATAGGGCAATTGGAGTAGAATTAGTAAAATTCTACTCCAACCCCCAGTATCACTTATTTTTAGTAAAGCAGATCGCATTTCCCATAACTGTAATGGGAAATGTGATCCGACCAGAGTTACTAAAAATAAATTGTAAAAAAATACCGGGGGAAGCCCTGTGATAATAACGCCACCTGGAGGTGGCGTTATCCAGGGTCTCCCCCGGTTACCGGGCTCCCACTCTGCTCTAAGGGGGAGAGCAGAGGCGGGAGCCGGTACCAGTAATCAGCTATGTAGTCTAAACAGACCGCAAGCTGATTACTGTAAAAAAAAGAAAAAAAAATTAACCCTTTTTATTTTTTACTTACCTGAATCCAGGGACCGGTGATCGGGCCTCCGGTGATGGCTCCTCTCCGGTCAGCTGGTCTCCCATAGTACACTGGGGCCCGGTCATCAGGTGATCGGGCCCCAGTGCAGTATGGGAGATCACCTGATCGGGAAGCCCGGAGAAGATCACCAGAGGCCAGGAGGATGCAGGTAAGTGTAATGAAGGGAGGGGGGGGTCGCGGGGGGTGGGGAGGGAGGGTTGCGGGGGTCCGCGATCACGGGGGCGGGGCTTAGCGTCGGTGGGGGGGTAGTAGCGGTGGTCGGTCGGCGCATGCGTGGGCTCTTAGTCGCGGTATTTTTTCCGAAAATACCGCGACTAGAGTGCGGATGGGATCCGCAGGGACAGAGCTTTATCGCAAGCTCTGTCCCTGCAAGGGATTTATAGTAAATCCCTGTGATATTGCCTGAATCCGCAATGCGAATTCACTCGGTAATATCACACTACAATCCGCATTCAATATGCGGATTGTAGTAAATAGAGCCACTTGTGTGTAGTGCTATGTGGAGCTGGAAGGTAATTATTTTCCCATTATTGGATAAATCCTGAGGAGGTTCGCGTAATTCATGAAACATCTTTGCGTTGCCATCCTGACTGATTACCTGATGGCTGCGGTACTAAACTTGTTGACCAGGCATTTGGAAGATGGCCAAGCTGACAGAGACACTCCGATGATACCTAATCATCCTGGAAAGCGAAGTTATAAGCCTCATCGCTGGGTCTTAGGGGCTGTGTCAGGAGGCTGACAAGGTAGATTTGCCACAGTAAATCTTTATAAGCATTGTGCCCAAATGTTAGAGTTCTCTTACTTATGGATGGAAGATAGATAAATAGATAGATAGATAGATAGATAGATAGATAGATAAATAGATAAATAGATGATACATAAATAGATACTGTAGATAAATAGATAGACAGATAGATGGATGTGAAGTACAAAGATAGATAGAAAATGCCATTTATGAGGTAAATATTAAATATACTTTAGGGATATATGTGATGTGATGTAAATATAAGTAAATATGTGAAAATGTATGTACCCTGTGCATGTTAGATATCTATGATGTCAGTGGACTTTAGTGCTTCATGCTGCAGATATACAGTTCACAGACATTGGTGATAGTTGCAGAAGGTACTTTGAGTGTTCACCTTGGATACTATTCATACAGGAGATACAGCAAATTGATGACTTGGACCAAATATATTTAAGTTGTTAGTACCCCCTTTCAGACAGAGAAAAGAACCCGGTAATTTTCCAGGCTCTAGCCGGGTCGACCCGGGTTTTTTCTCTGTCTGAAAGGGTCAACACGGGACCTAATTCCCGGTACTTTGACCCAGGTATTTACCTGGGTTTTTTCCGGGTCTTACACGGGTTGGCGGCTGTCTGAAAGGTGCTGACCCGAGTTTTTCTACTCCGGGCATAGTAAGCAGCGCTTATTGGCTGAGATGGTGGTGCACGGGCTGCACTTTTCATGACCTTAATGTCTGTGTGCCATAAAAGCAGTCCATTTATTATGACACACTGTATATTGCAGGGATAATCTAGGTTCTGTGTGAAAGGTGTCGACCCGGGAATTTCCCGGGAATCGTGCTGTGTGAAAGGGGTGTAGGAGCAAATTCCCAGGTCCTTCCCGGGTTGAAAGATATGGGAAAAACCCAGGTTTTAGGGATTTTTCTGTCTGAAAGTGGTATAGGAGTGGTATATTCCAGCACAGTTGAAGGCATATTTACCACCATATAGTATAACAGAAAAAGGACATTTTATTCTTCCGGACTAACTTAATTTATGGCGATAAACTGTGCATCTGCTTAAAACTGTACAATTTGTCACAATCCTTTAATGTACAATTTAGAAAGCCACATATATGCTTTCATTGTATGGATTTTACAATTTGCTACAATGTTCAGTTAATATTTATGTATACTTATATGTATATGAAACTCTGTATGATTTCATCTGTGAGTGTAAATGAAGTATTTATTGCCATATTATATTGTTGACACATAAAAATGTTAAAGTTATAATTATAGTGAATTTTATTCCTGGATGAGTCTGACAGTCCTTGGGTCTACGTGAACGAAGAACAGGTCATAATATATATATATATATATATATATATATATATATAGACATGTATGTGATGTTACACTGTAATATTATGTCATTTCAATCTTCATACACAAACATCACATTACACTATCAGGACCTTATTGGTATTATAGTATATCACATGGCTTACCCAGGCAAGCCTTATTTAATTAGCTTGGGTGGAGGCACTGATTTAATAGTAATAGGAGGTACACCACTTAACAATGAGTTTAAGGGTGGGAAAAAGAGATTACATAGGAGTTAGTAACCTGGTGTCCCTTTAGAGGGTAAAAGGGGGTTACATATAGATAGATGATAGACAGACAGATAGATAGATATATAGAGAGATAGATGATAGATAGATAGATAGATAGATAGATAGATAGATAGATAGATAGATGATACATATATAGATACTGTAGATAAATAGATAGATGGATGTGAAGTACATAGATAGATAGATAAATAGATGATACATATATAGATAATGTAGATAAATAGACAGATAGATGGATGTGAAGTAGATAGATAAATAGATGATACATATATAGATAATGTAGATAAATAGACAGACGGATAGATGGATGTGAAGTACATAGATAGATAGATTGATGGTAGATATTTAGATAGATAGATGATAGACAGATAGATAGATAGATAGATAGATAGATAGATAGATAGATAGATACTGTAGATAAATAGATAGACAGATAGATGGATGTGAAATAGATAGATAGATAGATAGATAGATAGATAGATAGATAGATAGATAGATAGATAGATAGATAGATCTGATAATTTAATTTTATCAGACTTATTTTTATTTTTTACCCCAAGAATATCTCCTTCTTTTTACATTTTTATTTTTATATTTTACATTACTTCCTAGCAAAAGACAACTGTGTACTTTTTTTTCTTCTCTGAAGACTTTCTTTTCTTTATTTTTAGAGCAATTACAATAAACTTTTGCAACATTGTATATGCCAGGGAGCGTTGTATGTCATTCCACAACTGCTAGGCTATTAACCAGCATGAAGAATGTATTTATAAAAAAAATACTTGTTAATATTAATAAAGTTCTTGTGCGAGAGAAAAACAAAAATATCCTGTTCGCTTCCCTTCCTCACATCATACTTGCCCAGTCTTCCGTAACGGCGGGGAGGCTCCTGAAAATTGGGTGGCACTCCCTGATGCCAGGAAGAGAGGACAAGTATTACGGAGTCAGCCACCCGCCTGCCTGCACCACCCAGCAGCCTCCTCACCCCCAGTAGCTGCCTACTTACCAAGCAAAAGAGGGCAGTCTGGGGAAGGGGGCTATGACATGATTTGTGCTGAATCACGCCATTGTAGTCCCTTCCCCCACTTTACAATGTCTGTGATCTCAGCACTGTATAGTGGGGGTGGGGCCACGATAACACAATTGTGCTGTCATGCCCCCTGCACCACCCAAATATGCCGCTGCCCTGCCCTCTGCTGTGCCATCCCCTGCTGTGCTCCCAGCCAGAAAGTTGGCAGGGCCGTCAAGAGCTCGGACAGGGGCGTACCTATAATGGGTGCAGGGTGTGCGGGGCACAAGGGACCCCTGGGTCCAGGGGGGCCCACAACGCACACCCTGCACCCATATTTTTAATATCTACCTGTCCAGAGTCCCACGTCGGCGCTATCAGAACTGTAAAAATCGCCTGGATAATGCCCACCGCAGCCACTATCCAAGCGTTTTGCATCTGCGCAGTAGGGACCTGCGCAGCGCAGTAGACACTGGGCACAGACTAGAGTCTACTGTTGCAGCGCTGTGCTCAGTGCGCTGCCACCTGCCAGAGAGAGAGGAGGGGGCCCCGGATGGAGACTGCACACCGGCCCCCTTCTCTCTTAATACCCTCCTGGTGGGGGGCATATACAAATACGGGAGACGTGGCCACGCACCCACCCGGATTAAACTTAAAAAGACAGTATGTGCTGGTCTGCATGCTCAGCACAGGGCAGAGGTTCCAGGGGAGGGTGTGTGATCAGTGTGACCTCCCTCACATATAACACTACTCTCTGCCCACTAACACTGGCCACGCCTGTATAGCAGATGGCACATCAGGCATCGAAAGGAGACCGCTCTCTCACTGCCCGATGTGCCACTGCTGCTGCACTGCTATACAGACATGTCCAGCGGTAGTGGGCAGAGCAGTGTTGGCGATGACTGACCAGGGTCCCCACTTGGCCTCTCCAACCGGTCCAGGCCCAGGTAAGTGGCTTCCGCACCACACCCACCTTGGCACCCCTATATGTAACTGTCAGTCTGTGGTTTCCAGCTGCCTCCACACCCTCCTCACCAGTCCTGTCTTTACTAATACGTCTCTCAAATCATGATCTAGCACCAGATGCAGCACAGGGAGAAATGCAGTGAAAAGCTGAAAACGCGGATTTGTCCACATTTCTCATATGCACCAAGCCGATGCGGTGGGTAACGCCATCTCCTGACAGCGTTACCCTATAGAAGCCTATGGGCTTCTATATGGAGAGTGCTGTGAGAGGGATCCAATCGGAAGCCTCCCAGCACCCCCCGTGGCGCATGCGCAGAAGGACGCCAGAGGGGCTTCTGGGTCATAGAGCCCCTCCATCGCAAAGGGACGCTCTTACCGAGAGAACGGTCCTTTGCAGTGTTCTTCATGCATACTGGTGTTGCTAACGTCGTCATGCTTGCGAAGGGTGGTGGGATGCAGGTTCTATCCCATTTAAAAAACAAAGATACTCTAGAAGGCAATACAAACCCAATTTTGTGATATGAGAACATAGCTCAAGAGATATACATTGGTATATCTATTGACATGGCTGTAGTTCTTTATATGTATAGGCAGCATAATAGTATATTACGTAGTTCTATATATTAAGGGGATCATGATGTAAACAAATAACAAACGTCACCCAAAGTGGTGGAATAACAGATGTAACTGGTGGTGGTAGAGACGAGCGTGCAGGACTGAACCCCCCACCCCAATACCTGTTACCACCTGCGCCATCTTTTTGGTGATGTCTTTGGAAAGATGGCAGATGCTCAGAAAATACCAAGTGTAGCAGAGCTTTGGCTATTTCCGGTGTCAGGGCCATCTTTCCGAAGACCGCTGTACGGGCCTGTAGCGCACGCAGGGGGGGTTTCCGAGCACACAGAAACCCCCCAGACGTACCAGTTTTTTTTTTTTTTGTGACAGAGACAACCTTCTGTCTCTGCAGAGTCAGCGGGCCGTGACCCGCGGCTGTGACTGTAGCTGCCGCCTGGCCGGTCAGGACCGGGAGGAAGAAGGTTAGTAGCTGCTAGCAGCAGCAGCTTCCAGACTGGTCTAGTCCCGGGCTGTGCCTCCTGTTGTTTACATGCGCGACGTGACGACGTCATGCTGCGCGCACTCTGTGTGGCGTTGGCCATGTATGAGAAGGACCAAGCCTAGAGGAGCAGACAGGCACACCAGAAATCATGTGGCCAGGAACAGGAGGACCGGACACTGAATCACCCGAGGAGGAAGAGGAGCAGGTAGGCGGTCTTTAAGTGACACAGGCGGCTGGAAGGGACAAAGGGGGCTGGAAGGGACCCTTGGCAGCTGCAGGGGATCCAGGAGACTGTAAGGACCTAGGAGGTTGGGAGGGTACCCAGGAGGCTGGAGTTGACCCGGGGGCTGGAGGGGACACAAATCTGGTTGCCGAACTGTTGTATGATGAGGGGGACACCAAAGGGAAGTTTAGCTTGGTCTAGAACTGGCCCTGGCCACACTGCGTAGAAGCAGTAATCAGCTCACTGAACTCCAATAATTAAGGGAGTGCAGAATGGCAAATGACCCTGTGACTAGGGCCCTCATTCAGAGCCGGACGCTCTGAGCAGAGCGCTCGCTCTGAATGAGGGCCGTCCTCCATAAAAATGGAGCGTCCTCCTGGACGCTCGTATAGGTGTGGGTCACCACCCACAGCTCATACGAGCGTGCAGGATGATGGTCGCGATGGTCTTGACCATCGCCAGTGCGACCAGAAGCCTGTGGTCGGCGTTTTCGACCACAAGCCCTGGAGTGATTTTGGCTCTATCAGAGCCAAAATCACTCCCACTGACATCACTAGTGATGTCAGTGGGGCCGGCTTCTGACGGTAGGCGTTCCCTTGGGAACGCCTCCGTCTGGGAGGCACGCCCCCGGCACGCCCACCAAAGGGGGCGTGCTGTCAATCAACATCAACAGCACGCCCCCTTTGATCAGACACAACGAGCGAAGGAAAGTCCTTCGCTCGTCGCGTCTGGCGCATGCGCACGACGGAGCTCCCTCCGTCGTGCGCATGCGCAGCGCACACCATCGACCCACTTGCGAGCGGACAGCCGCTTGCGAGTGGGTCTGAATGAGGCCCTAGGTTTGATGAAGTTAAGGGAGCTGATTTTAATCATCAACTGTGGGTACATACCATCTGCTAGGGTAGCCGTGGCGGTGAGCCTCCTCCTCCTCAGCCCTGGTTTATGTAAGTACTATATGCTGTGTGTATGTTTGTTATGTGTGTGTAGGTATGCTACAGTATGTGTGAATGTATATATGCTACTGTATGTGTGAATGTATGCTTGCTATGTGCGTGTGTATGTTTGCTATGTGCGTGTATGCATGCTTGTGTGTGTATGTATGTATGTATGCTGTATGTATGTATGTACAGTATGTATGTATGCTTGTGTATATGTATGTATGCCATATGTGTATGTTTGTATGTATGCTGTATGTGTGATATAGATATATATATATATATATATATATATATATATATATATATATATATTGGAAACCCCCCCCTTAAAAATCCTGCGTTTGCCACTGACGGGCACAGTGGTGAATCTGTCGGGTGAACAGATGACACCCTGTACTTATTATAGATATGCCACTGGGTGGTGGGGAAAGTGTATTTGGTCACTAACCTCCGGCATTATTAGAAACACACTGTGGCACTTCATAACCTATATTCATGTAAATATTCAGCTTTTATGTAGAATTCAATTCACCAAGAACAGAAAGGTCTTAAACATTGGTCATCACTGGTTCCGTCATAGATACTGATTGAGCCGGTGCCGTATCTGTCATGGGTGCAGGGTGTGCAATGCAGACAGGACTGACCAACGTGCCTCCTGTACGCGGCGCCATCTTGCTAGTGATGTAATCAGGAAGATGGTGCCGCAAAGAAAGTAGCAAACACTCTGGCACTGTGCTGTGTGTTGAAAATGAATGTAGAGGGGTGGGGGGGAGTGTTGGCGTGTGTGTCTGAGTGCTGCTGGGGTGATGGTAGTGAATGTGGTTTAGGGAGACTGTGGATGAGTGCTGCTGGGACTGAGGTGTTGGTAGTGATTACGCATGGTGGGGGGGGGCACAAACAACTATCTCACCTCTGGGCTCCTGGTATAAACTGAAACGCCTGGCGCCGCAGGTGAATGCATGGGGAGTCAGCACACTGTGCAATCAAAAAAGACTGAGGGACATTTCATCAGTTACGGGGAGGGGGGGGGGGTGTGCATCATGGTGGCTGAACACAGGCCCTCCTAATTCTTAATACACCCCTCAGTCAGGCCCACAAAATGGCTACCTCCAAACTGTGTAATATATAAATGTGACAGTTCTCCCACCAGGGAAGATCAAAACAATGTCTACAACGCAATGTTCCATACTGTAGCAGACGGTACAGGGCAGAATATTGCTTAAGTCCAAATCATTACTGTGAAGAATACCTGGCAGAACATGCATTAAAATATTTTTAGTATCTATGATCTGAAAACTATGTTGTAGAGCTTTTCCCAGTGATAATCCCTGCATTACTGCTTAACAAGAAATGAGGTGTCCCTCTTACCAGTGCTGAATCCAAATTTAGCCAGCAGCCAAATACTTTCAGCAGCGCCATCTAAAGACTACCAGAAAGTACTGCATCCCTTTAAATAAATTATATTATACAGGAGCATAAATAAATCCAATAAAAAATAACTGAATATTTATTTCTAATGAACTGACTATTTATTTTAATCACAACGCACTCACAAATCATAATTTTATTGTACATTTTCCTCTAAACTTATCCCTGTTGTATTTATCAAATCCTTCAAAGCCTCATGGCCTAAATGTATTTTTCCATACAATCATATTACATGGGCTCGCAAAGGGTACCTTATTAAATATAACTTACTGTATATTTTTCTAAGCAATATTTCCATGTAATTTCCCTTTAAGGTCACTGGCATATTTCAGTGTAACGGATGGACTCATGTATGCATTTGCGTCCAAAATGTACAAGTACACAATGCGTACCAAGCGTACGTTGCATTTATCTAAAGATATGTGCAACTCAGCATACGGTGTATCTGCATTATGCTTAAGCACTTCAACACAGGCTCTCCTAAAAACACCAGTTATCACCATCATCAACTTGTTAATATTAATATACTTGTTACTGTATATTTAGAAGAAAAAATAATACGTTTAAAAAAAGAAAAAGAGCGCCCCCTAGCTGTAAAAAAAAAAATATATATATATATATTACATAAGCACCAGCACTCCTAGTTTGAGCTGGTTACTGCTTATGTGAAGAGATGAACCATATGGTGTGCCCCCCACAACATGCCAGGCCCTCCACTACCATTAGACAACTTTAGGCAGCTGTCCAGAGTGCCAGGATTTGGGGGCGTCACTTCCTTCTCCTGCCGTAGTGTTAGACAATCGCTCAGGCCTGCCAAATGGTGAAGGACCGCATCCTCCGTTAAAACACAGAAGTCTCCTCATAAACTGACAACATTCCCACGAGTTTGGGCAGAAATATTGGATGAATGAAGCAGGGACAGAGTGAGCAGGAATATGGGAATAAATGAAGCATGGTCGGAGTAAGGAGCAGGAATATGAGATGAATGAAGCAGGGTCGGAGTAAGGAGCAGGAATATGGTATGAATGAAGCAGGGACAGAGTAGTAAGGAGCAGGAATATGGGATGAATGAAGCAGGGACAGAGTAAGGAGCAGGAATATGAGATGAATGAAGCAGGGACAGAGTACGAATCAGGAATATGGGATGAATGAAGCAGGGACAGAGTAGTAAGGAGCAGGGATATGGGATGAATGAAGCTGGATGGGAGTAAGGAGCAGGAATATGGGATGAATAAAGCAGGATCGGAGTAAAGAACTGGAATATGGGATGAATGAAGCAGGGACAGAGTAAGGAGCAGGAATATGAGATGAATGAAGCAGGGACAGAGTAAGAAGCAGGAATATGGGATGAATGAAGCAGGGACAGTAGTAAGGAGCAGGAATATGAGATGAATGAAGCAGGGACAGAGTAAGAAGCAGGAATATGGGATGAATGACGCAGGGACAGTAGTAAGGAGCAGGAATATGGAATGAATGAAGCAGGATTGCAGTAAGGAGCAGGAATATGAGATGAATGAAGCAGGGACAGAGTAAGGAGCAGGAATATGGGATGAATGAAGCAGGGATAGAGTAGTAAGGAGAAGGAATATGGATTGAATGAAGCAGGATCGGAGTAAGGAGCAGGAATATGGGATGAATGAAGCAGGGGTAGAGTAAGGAGCAGGAATATTGAATGAATGAAGCAGGGATAGAGTAGGGAGCATGAATATGGAATGAATGAAGCAGGGATAGAGTAGGGAGCAGGAATATGGAATGAATGAAGCAGGGGCAGTGTAAAGAGCTGAAATATGGGATGAATGAAGCAGGGACAGAGCACGGAGCAGGAATGTGGGATAAATGAAGCAGGGACAGAGTAGTAAGGAGCAGGAATATGGAATGAATATAGCAGGGACAGAGTATGGAATGAATGAAGCTGGATCAGAGTAGGGAGCAGGAATATGGTTTGACTGAAGCAGGGACAGAGTAGTAAGGAGCAGGAATATGGGATGAATGAAGCAGGGACAGAGCATGGAGCAGGAATATGGGATGAATGAAGCAGGGACAGAGCAAGGCACATAAATATGGGATGAATGAAGATGGGATAGAGTAAGGAGCAGGAATAGGAGATGAATGAAGCTGATATGAGTAAGGAGCAGGAATAAGGGATGAATGAAGCAGGGACAGAGTAAGGAGCAGGAATATGAGATGAATGAAGCAGGGACAGAGTAAGAAGCAGGAATATGGGATGAATGAAGCAGGGATAGAGTAGGGAGCAGGAATATGGAATGAATGAAGCAGGGATAGCGTTGGGAGCAGAAATATGGAATGAATGAAGCAGGGATACAGCAGGGAGCAGGAATATGGAATGAATGAAGCAGGATCAGAGTAAGGAGCAGGAATATGGGATGAACAAAGCAGGGACAGAGTAAGGAGCAGAAATATGGGATGAATGAAGCAGGGACAGAGTAAGGAGCAAGAATATGGGATGAATGAAGCAGGGACAGAGTAAGGAGCAGGAATATGGGATGAATGAAGCAGGGACAGAGTAAGGAGCAGGAATATGGGATGAATGAAGCAGGGACAGAGTAAGGAGCAGGAATATGGGATGAATGAAGCAGGGACAGAGTAAGGAGCAGGAATATGGGATGAATGAAGCAGGGACAGAGTAAGGAGCAGGAAAATAGGTTGAATGAAGCAGGGACAGAGTAAGGAGCAGGAATATGGGATGAATGAAGCAGGGACAGAGTAAGGAGCAGGAATATGGGATGAATGAGGCAGTGACAGATTAAGAAGCAGGAATATGGGATGAATGAAGTAGGGACAGAGTAAGAAGCAGGAATATGGGATGAATGAAGCAGTGACAGAGTAAGAAGCAGGAATATGGGATGAATGAAGCAGTGACAGAGTAAGAAGCAGGAATATGGGATGAATGAAGCAGTGACAGAGTAAGAAGCACGCAATGTCGGCGTTGTGGAGTGATTTGTTGTTACTGCGCAGGCAGGCACTGATATTAGTTAGCACACACATACTGTGTATATCCATCTGTAACCTTCACCAGAGAAGTGTAACAGACACATATACCCATCTGTAAAACACACCTGAGAGGTGCCCAAGTAATGTAATGGTCACCTGCATGGTGTAAGACATTTATTGTATCTGTACCTTGTACCAGCCCCCTCCATCATGTGAGACACAATACTCTGCATCTTGACATGTTTATTGGAAAACTTAGCTAGAACAATTGTGACATGATTACTGGAGACAGAAGTGAAGAATAAGCAGAGTGGAGATGAAAGGAAGGATGACAGTGGGTTAGGAGCATACAGGTAGTATGAATCGAGCGAGAATGAAAGATGTATTCTGCAGTGTAACCAATTGTACATGGGAGACATGTTTTATGCAGAAATCTGACTAAACACTATAGCGGTAGATGCATTTATCTTCAACTCTGAGTCATTAACACAGAACAAAGTAGCAGTGAGTCACTGTCAGCTTAGAACATCCAAGTTAAGAGCACTCCTTCATGATTTCCTCTATATCCTCTGCACTCAAACCATATGACAGCATGATCGCACCATGGTTAGCACTGCAGCCTCACAGCGCGCCAATGGAAAGGATGTGAATGATTAAATATTGCTTGTAAACCGCTACGTAATATGGTGGTGCTATATAAATATTCATCAATAAAATGTGACAATATTGTTCCATGCACACTTTCTATTACCTCTTCTCATTTTATCCAATGTCATATAAATTACTGTACTGACCCAAATCATATAATAACTGTATTCAACTGTTTCTAATCAGTTTATGCAGTGTCTCAATTTATATCTGTTATTTTACGCTGTACACCCGTCACTGTCCTGCACCCCATAACTTATGGTGTGCCCCCACCTAAATATCAAACATATTCTCATGACATACCTCCAATTATACTCATTGTACTTTAGTTCACACTCATTAACCTCATATAACAACATTCTCATGCTGTTTCCCTACAAACTATGGTTTATGCATTATCACATCCTGTACCACACTCACTATATTATACATGACTTCTTACCTCACACCTCCGCTCATTATATTATACCCATATTCTCATCCTGTATCACACCCACTACATTATACCTCACACCTCCGCTCATTATATTATACCCAAATTCTCATCCTGTATCACACCCACTACATTATACCTCACTTCTTATCTCACTCCTCCGCTCATTATATTATACCCATATTCTCATCCTGTATCACACCCACTACATTATACCTCACTTCTTACCTCACACCTCCGCTCATTATATTATACCCATATTCTCATCCTGTACCACACTCACTACATTATACCTGACTTCTTACCTCACACCTCCGCTCATTATATTATACCCATATTCTCATCCTGTACCACACTCACTACATTATACCTCACTTCTTACCTCACACCTCTGCTTATTATATCATACCAGGCTTGCCTACCCTCCCGATTTGGTCGGGAGCCTCCCAATTTTCGGGTGCCGCTCCCGGCCCCCCGGAAAGGCTGGCAAGCCTCCCGGAAGTCTCGGCAAGTATGTATCATACCCATATTCTCATCCTGTACCACACTCACTACATTATACCTCACCTCTTACCTCACACCTCCACTCATTATATTATACCCATATTCTCATCCTGTATCACACTCACTACATTATACCTAATTTCTTACCTCACACCTCCGCTCATTATATTATACCCATATTCTCATCCTGTACCACACTCACTACATTATACCTCACTTCTTACCTCACACCTCCGCTCATTATATTATACCCATATTCTCATCCTGTATCACACTCACTACATTATACCTCACTTTTTGCCTCACACCTCCGCTCAATATACCCATATTCTCATCCTGTACCACACTCACTACATTGTACGTCTCTTCTCATCTCACGCCTCCGCTCATTATATTATACCCATATTCTCATCCTGTACTACACTCACTACATGATACCTCACTTCTTACCTCGCACCTCCGCTCATTATATTATACCCATATTCTCATCCTGTACCACACTCACTACATTTTACCTCTCTTCTTACTTCACACCTCTGCTTATTATATTATAACCATATTCTCATCCTGTATCACACTCACTACATTATACCTCACTTCTTACCTCACACCTCCGCTCATTATATTATACCCATATTCTCATCCTGTACAACACAACTACATTATACCTCACTTCTTACCTCACACCTCCGCTCATTATATTATACCCATATTCTCATCCTGTATCACACTCACTACATTATACCTCACTTCTTACCTCACACCTCCGCTCATTATATTATACCCATATTCTCATCCTGTACCACACAACTACATTATACCTCACTTTTTACCTCACACCTCCGCTCAATATACCCATATTCTCATCCTGTACCACACTCACTACATTGTACCTCTCTTCTCATCTCACACCTCCGCTCATTATATTATACCCATATTCTCATCCTGTACTACACTCACTACATTATACCTCACTTCTTACCTCGCACCTCCGCTCATTATATTATACCCATATTCTCATCCTGTACCACACTCACTACATTGTACCTCTCTTCTTACTTCACACCTCTGCTTATTATATTATAACCATATTCTCATCCTGTATCACACTCACTACATTATACCTCACTTCTTACCTCACACCTCCGCTCATTATATTATACCCATATTCTCATCCTGTACCACACTCACTACATTGTACGTCTCTTCTCATCTCACGCCTCCGCTCATTATATTATACCCATATTCTCATCCTGTACTACACTCACTACATGATACCTCACTTCTTACCTCGCACCTCCGCTCATTATATTATACCCATATTCTCATCCTGTACCACACTCACTACATTTTACCTCTCTTCTTACTTCACACCTCTGCTTATTATATTATAACCATATTCTCATCCTGTATCACACTCACTACATTATACCTCACTTCTTACCTCACACCTCCGCTCATTATATTATACCCATATTCTCAACCTGTACCACACTCACTACATTGTACCTCTCTTCTCATCTCACACCTCCACTCATTATATTATACCCATATTCTCATCCTGTACCACACTCACTGCATTATACCTCACTTCTTACCTCACACCTCCGTTCATTATATTATACCCATATTCTCATCCTGTACCACACTCACTACATTATACCTCACTTCTTACCTCACACCTCCGCTCATTATATTATACCCATATTCTCATCCTGTACAACACAACTACATTATACCTCACTTCTTACCTCACACCTCCGCTCAATATACCCATATTCTCATCCTGTACCACACTCACTACATTGTACCTCTCTTCTCATCTCACACCTCCGCTCATTATATTATACCCATATTCTCATCCTGTACTACACTCACTACATTATACCTCACTTCTTACCTCGCACCTCCGCTCATTATATTATACCCATATTCTCATCCTGTACCACACTCACTACATTGTACCTCTCTTCTTACTTCACACCTCTGCTTATTATATTATAACCATATTCTCATCCTGTATCACACTCACTACATTATACCTCACTTCTTACCTCACACCTCCGCTCATTATATTATACCCATATTCTCATCCTGTACCACACTCACTACATTGTACCTCTTTTCTCATCTCACACCTCCGCTCATTATATTATACCCATATTCTCATCCTGTACCACACTCACTGCTTTATACCTCACTTCTTACCTCACACCTCCGTTCATTATATTATACCCATATTCTCATCCTGTACCACACTCACTACATTGTACCTCTCTTCTCATCTCACACCTCCACTCATTATATTACGTATAACCATAATCTCATCCTATACCACATTCACTACATTGTACCTCACTTCTTACCTCATACCTCCGCTCATTATATTATACCCATATTCTCATCCTGCACCATACTCACTACACTGTACCTCACTTCTTATCTCACACCTCCGCTCATTATATTACGTATAACCATAATCTCATCCTATACCACACTCACTACAATATACCTCACTTCTTACCTCACACCTCCGCTCATTATATTATACCCATATTCTCATCCTGTACCACACTCACTACATTATACCTCACTTCTTACCTCATACCTCCGCTCATTATATTATACCCATATTCTCATCCTGCACCATACTCACTACACTGTACCTCACTTCTTATCTCACACCTCCACTCATTATATTATACCCATATTCTCATCCTGTATCATACTCACTACATTGTTGCTCACTTCTTATCTCACACCTCCGCTTATTATATTATACCCATAATCTCATCCTATACCACACTCACTACATTGTACCTCACTTCTTACCTCACACCTCCGCTCATTATATTATACCCATATTCTCATCCTGCACCATACTCACTACACTGTACCTCACTTCTTATCTCACACCTCCGCTCATTATATTACGTATAACCATAATCTCATCCTATACCACATTCACTACATTGTACCTCACTTCTTACCTCATACCTCCGCTCATTATATTATACCCATATTCTCATCCTGCACCATACTCACTACATTATACCTCACATCTTACCTCACACCTCCGCTCATTATATTACGTATAACCATAATCTCATCCTATACCACACTCACTACATTATATACCTCACTTCTTACCTCACACCTCCGCTCATTATGTTATACCCATATTCTCATCCTGTACCACACTCACTACATTGTACCTCACTTCTTACCTCACACCTCCGCTCATTATATTATACCCATATTCTCATCCTGTATCACACTCACTACATCGTACCTCACTTCTTATCTCACACCTCCGCTCATTATATTATACCCATATTCTCATCCTGTACCACACTCACTACATTATACCTCACTTCTTACCTCGCACCTCCGCTCATTATATTATACCCATATTCTCATCCTGTACCACACTCACTACATTGTACCTCACTTCTTACCTCACACCTCCGCTCATTATATTATACCCATATTCTCATCCTGTATCACACTCACTACATTGTACCTCACACCTGCACTCATCATATTATACCTATATTCTCATGCTGCACCACACTCACTACAGGGTGACTACATTACACCTCACTTCTTACCTCACACCTCCACTCATCATATTATACCCATATTCTCATCCTGTACCACACTCACTACATTATACCTCACTTCTTACCTCACACCTCCGCTCATTATATTACGTATAACGATAATCTCATCCTATACCACACTCACTACATTGTACATCACTTCTCATCTCACACCTCCGCTCATTATATTATACCCATATTCTCATCCTGTACCACACTCACTACATTGTACCTCACTTCTTACCTCACACCTCTGCTTATTATATCATACCCATATTCTCATCCTGTACCACACTCACTACATTATACCTCACTTCTTATATCACACCTCCGCTCATTATATTATACCCATATTCTCATCCTGTATCACACTCACTACATTGTACCTCATACCTCCACTCATTATATTATACCCATATTCTCATCCTGTATCACACTCACTACATTATACCTCACTTCTTACTTCACACATATGCTTATTATATTATACCCATATTCTCATCCTGTAACACACTCACTACATTGTACCTCACACCTCCGCTCATTATATTATACCCATATTCTCATCCTGTATCACACTCACTACATTATACCTCACTTCTTACTTCACACATCTGCTTATTATATTATACCCATATTCTCATCCTGTAACACACTCAGTACATTGTACCTCACTTCTTATCTCACACCTCCGCTTATTATATTATACCCATATTCTCATCCTGCACGATACTCACTACACTGTACCTCACTTCTTATCTCACACCTCCGCTCATTATATTACGTACAACCATAATCTCATCCTATACCACATTCACTACATTGTACCTCACTTCTTACCTCATACCTCCGCTCATTATATTATACCCATATTCTCATCCTGCACCACACTCACTACATTATACCTCACTTCTTACCTCATACCTCCGCTCATTATATTATACCCATATTCTCATCCTGCACCATACTCACTACACTGTACCTCACTTCTTATCTCACACCTCCACTCATTATATTATACCCATATTCTCATCCTGTATCATGCTCACTACATTGTAGCTCACTTCTTATCTCACACCTCCGCTTATTATATTATACCCATAATCTCATCCTATACCACACTCACTACATTGTACCTCACTTCTTACCTCACACCTCCGCTCATTATATTATACCCATATTCTCATCCTGCACCATACTCACTACACTGTACCTCACTTCTTATCTCACACCTCCGCTCATTATATTACGTATAACCATAATCTCATCCTATACCACATTCACTACATTGTACCTCACTTCTTACCTCATACCTCCGCTCATTATATTATACCCATATTCTCATCCTGCACCATACTCACTACATTATACCTCACATCTTACCTTACACCTCCGCTCATTATATTACGTATAACCATAATCTCATCCTATACCACACTCACTACATTATATACCTCACTTCTTACCTCACACCTCCGCTCATTATGTTATACCCATATTCTCATCCTGTACCACACTCACTACATTATACCTCACTTCTTACCTCATACCTCCGCTCATTATATTATACCCATATTCTCATCCTGCACCACACTCACTACATTGTACCTCTCTTCTCATCTCACACCTCCGCTCATTATATTATAACCATATTCTCATCCTGTATCACACTCACTACATCGTACCTCACGTCTTATCTCACACCTCCACTCATTATATTATACCCATATTCTCATCCTGTATCATACTCACTACATTGTAGCTCACTTCTTATCTCACACCTCCGCTCATTATATTATACCCATATTCTCATCCTATACCACACTAAGGGCCCCATTTACAAACGAAGTGAAAAACCAGCGGGAATTTTCGTCTACTATCACTGTGATACAAACGAAAATTCCACTGGTATTTAGTAATACTTACCCCTCCGGCGAGGTCCCACGAAGTCCAGCGGAATCCTCGTCCTCGATGAGGTTCTCTGCTGGGCTGCTGCCAGCCTAACGCTGCCAGCGACGACGGTCTGTCTGCGCATGTACATGACAAGGAGACCCGGCAGTGCCTGGAAGGCTTCGTTGAAGCCGGAAAGGCACCGCCGGGTCTCCATTGCCGGCAATGGGGCCCGCATCGCTCTCGCTATCTTTTAGATGGCGAGAGCGATGCTGTACAAACAGCGGTAATCTAAGATTACCGCTGTTTACTAAATACAGCAAGATGACATAAACCCTTTAGCGAGCGCTAAAGGGGTTATATTTCGTTTGTAAATGGGGCCCTAAGGGGCATATGTATCAAAGCTTGATGTGAGATAAAATTGTAAGATATATATCACCAACCAATCAGCTTCTAACTTACATTTTGCAGGCTGTGTTTAAGAAATGATAGTTTGGAGCTGATTGGTTGGTGATATATATTTCACAATTTTATCTCACATCAAGCTTTGATACATATGCCCCTAACTACATTGTACCTTACTTATCTCACACTTCGACTCATTACTCATATTCTCCTCCTGTACCACAATCACTACATTGTACCTCAGTTCTTATCTCACACCTCCACTCATTGGGCGAGATGTACTAAAGGAAAAATGCGGTAAAAACCCTGTTTTCGGGGGTTTTGACGCATTTCCATATGTACTAAGCCCTAGCCACCCTCTTTTCAGCACGGAGGGTAATGCCAGAAAAACCTGACGTTACCCTATAGAAGCCTATGGGCTTCTTACCGCACCCCGCTCCCGATGGTTCGCCGCCGCCTCGCCGTCGCCACTCACCTGCACTCCATTGTCGCCGGCCCACGCTCCTCCTAGGTCCTTCGCCTCCTCCTCCTCCTAGTCTTCTCACGGGTGCAGGGAGAAGGAGGAGCCCGGGGCTTCCTGCACATGTGACCAACAGGAAGCTCCCGGGGCTTGGAGGGGACGGGGTCCCACGGAGACCCCGTCACCCGGCGTCGGCTATTTCGCAAAGGGCAGCTCTTATCGCATGAGCTGTCCTTTGCGATACTAATCGCATATGTTCATACATATGCGATTAGAAAGGTTGCGGTGACTGGCGGAATGGTCACCACAACCTTAGTACATTCCGCCCATTATATTAAATTGTACCCATATTCTCATTCTGTACCACACTGACTACATTGTACTTCAGTTCTTATCTCACACCTCCACTTATTATATTATACCCGTATTCTCATCCTATACCATACTCACTACATTGTACCTCACTTATTATTTCTCACCTCCACTCATTATATTATACCTATACAGTGGCGGAACTCCCAGAGACAATGGAGTCATTTGCCTCCGGGCGCCAGCCCTGAAGGGGGCACCTGGCTCCATTGTCATCCAGGCTGGCCACTGCTGAGCAGGAGCTGTATGGAGAAGGAGCGCCGCTGATCGGCGCTCCACCTCCAGTGGCGTTACTACGGAGGAAGCAGGGGGAACGGTCGCACCCCCTGCCCCCTCCATTTGCCGGGCGCACGCTGAGTGTGTTACAAGCGGGCGCCCGCTCCTTCTCCCCCCACCGCCCCGGCACCAGCGGCAGCCGGAGCTCACTACTGAGCTCCAGGTCCCGCAGTGCACTATGGGAGTGACGTCATGACGTCACTCCCATAGTTCCAAGGAGCGGGCGCCGAGGACGGACGGCAGCAGGCACTGGAGTGGGCTTGAAGGTAAGTTTTTTTTTATTGTATATGTGTGTGTGCGCGTGGGTGGGGGGGGCACAATACTGGGGGCACTACAGGGTGCTTAATACTGGGGGCACTACAGGGGGCTTAATACTGGGGCATTACAGGGGGCACAGTACTGGGGGAATTGCAGGAGGCACAATACTGGGGGCACTACAAGGGGCACAATACTGGGGGCACTACAGGGGGCTTAAAATGGGGGGCATCACAGGGGGCACAATACTGGGGGCACTACAGGGAGCACAATACTGGGGGCATTACAGGGGGCACAATACTGGGGCACTACAGGGGGCTTAATACTGGGGGCATTACAGGGGCCACAATACTGAGGGCACTACAGAGGGCACAATACTAGGGGCGCTACAGGGGGCACAATACTGGGGGCATTACAGGGGGCACAATACTGGGGGCACTACAGGAGGCTTAATACTGGGGGCATTACAGGGGCCACAATACTAGGGGCATTACAGGGACCACAATTCTGAGGGCACTACAGGGGGCACAATACTGGGGGCTTAATACTGGGGGCACTACAGGGGGCTTAATACTGGGGGCACTACAGGGGGCTTAATACTGGGGGCATTACTGGGGGCCCTACAGGTGGTTTAATACTACAGGGGGCACAATACTGGGGGCTTAATATTGGGGGCATTACAGGGGGCTTCCTACTGGGGGTACTACAGGGGGCTTAATACTAGGGGCATTACAGGGGGCTTACTACTGAGGGCACTACAGGGGGCATTACAGGGGCCTTACTACTGGGGGCATCATACGGGGGCACTATAGCGGCATTACTACTGGGGGCAACATATGGGGGCACTACAGGGGCCTAACTATTGGGGGCACTACAGGGGCCTTTCTATTGGGAGCACTACAGGGACCTTACTACTGGGGACACTGCATAGGGGGACCACTACTAGAGGTAATGCATAGGGGAAACACTACTGGAGGCACTGCATAGGAGGACCATTACTCCGGGGTACTACATAGGCGGGCACTGCGTAGGGGGACTTCTACTGAGGGCACTGCATAGGGGGACCACTACTAGGGGCATTGTATAAAAGGGACTGCATAGGGGGGCGTCGGAATTTGGGGGGAGCACCAAAATTTATCTTGCCTCCGGGTACCTGGGATGAAGTTATGCTACTGTACGTATATTCTCATCCTGTATCATACTCTCTACATTGTACCTCAGTTCTTATCTCACACCTCCGCTCACTATATTATACCCGTATTCTCATCCTGTACCATACTCACTACGTTGTACCTCACTTATTATCTCACACCTCCACTCACTATATTATACCCGTATTCTCATCCTCTACCATATTCACTACGTTGTACCTCACTTATTATCTCACACCTCTACTCATTATATTATACCCATATTCTCATGCTGTATCACACTCACTACATTATACCTCACTTCTTATCTCACACCTCCGCTCATTAGATTATACCCATATTCTCATGCCTTATCATACTCACTACACTGTACCTCACTTCTTATATCACACCTCCATTCATTATATTATTATACCCGAATTCTCATCCTGTACCACATTCACTACATTGTACCTCACTTCTTATATCACACCTCCGCTCATTATATTTTACACATATTCATTTCTCATCCTGTATCACACTTAGGACCTGATCGAGAGACGCTCGCTAGATGCGATCACTCGCCCCCAGCGTATGCAAATTCGGCTAAGTGACGCCATGGCATGTGCTCGCTTGGAAAGGCATAAGCAAGCCCACTTTGCATTTGCGAGCGATCACTTTGTGTATGCAGACGGCCATTAGCGTATGTAGAGACGCCCACTAGCGCATTTCATCTCCAGTTAGTGTATTAAACCATTGGTACATCGAGGACCATCAGAAGAGCTCGCAGTGCTTGTGGTTGCCTTACCTTACCACAAGCACTGTGTGGATTTCAGTGTAAAAAAAAGGCAGGTGACATGTTCTATGACGCGGTCTGTTAATTATGTATGCCTTAGAAATGGCGTTGCAACACACAGGCACACCTGCGTTCGCATCTCCACTCCCCCGTTATTAGTGTCCTTTTAGTGTCCTGCCCCTGTTACCACCCACAAACGGTCTCTCCTGTCACTCATTACACTGGGCTGTCTTTCCTTAGCGAGTGAGCAGATTCCGATCGCTCTGAGTAGTTTGCACATTCGCAGAACAAAACGTACACACGCACAAACTTAACTTCGGCCGCGTACGAGCAAGCGGCTGCTTGCGACAGGGTCTGAATGAACTCCTCACTACATTGTACCTCACTTCTTATCTCACACCTCCGCTCATATTCATTTCTCATCCTGTATCACACTCACTACATTGTACCTCACTTTTTATCTCACACCTCCGCTCATTATATTACACCCATATTCTAAAAAACCTGCACCACACTCACTACATTGTATCTCGCTTATTATCTTACACCTCCGCTCATTATATTATACCTATATTCTCATCCTGCACCACACTCACTACATTGTACCTCACTTCATATCTCACACCTCCGCTTATTATATTATACCCATATTCTCATCCTGTACCACACTCACTACATCGTACCTCACTTTTTATTTCACACCTCCACTCATTATATTATACCTATATTCTAATCCTGTACCACACTCACTACATTGCACCTCACTTCTTACCTCACACCTCCACTCAATTATACCAATATTCTCATCCTGTACCACACTTACTACATTGTACCTCACTTCTTACCTCACACCTCCACTCATTATATTATACCCATATTCTCATCCTGTACCACACTCACTACATCGTACCTCACTTTTTATTTCACACCTCCACTCATTATATTATACCAATATTCTAATCCTGTACCACACTCACTACATTGTACCTCACTTCTTATCTCACACCTCCACTCAATTATACCAATATTCTCATCCTGTACCACACTCACTACATTGTACCTCACTTTTTATTTCACACCTCCGCTCATTATATTATATCCATATTCTCATCCTGTACCACACTCACTACATCGTACCTCACTTTTTATTTCACACCTCCACTCATTATATTATACCTATATTCTAATCCTGTATCACACTCACTACATTGTACCTCAGTTCTTATCTCACACCTCCACTCATTATATTCTCATTATATTATATCTGTATTTTCATCCTATACCATACTCACTACATTGTACCTCACTTATCTCTCACCTCCACTCATTATATTATACGTATATTCTCAACCTGTATCACACTCTCTACATTGTACCTCAGACTCACTACATTGTCCCTCACTTCTTATCTCACGCTTCTCATTATATTATACCCATATTTTCATCCTGCACCATACTCACTACATTCTACCTCACTTCTTATCTCACACCTCCGCTCATTATATTATACCCATATTCTCATCCTGCACCACACTCACTACATTTTACCTCACTTTTTATCTCACACCTCCACTCATTATATTATATCATATTCTCATCCTGTACCACACTCACTACATTATACCTCACTTCTTATCTCACACCTCTGCTTATTATATTATACCCATATTCTCTTCCTGCACCACACTCACTACATTGTGCCTCACACCTCCGCTCATTATATTATACCCATGTTCTCATCCTGTACCATACTCACTACATTATACCTCACTTCTTACCTCACACCTCCACTCATTATATTATACCCATATTCTCATCCTGTATCACACCCACTACATTATACCTCACTTCTTATCTCATACCTCCGCTCATTATATTATACCCATATTCTCATTCTGCACCATACTCACTACATTCTACCTCACTTCTTATCTCACACCTCCGCTCATTATATTATACCCATATTCTCATTCTGCACCATACTCACTACATTCTACCTCACTTCTTATCTCACACCTCCGCTCATTATATTATACCCATATTCTCATTCTGCACCATACTCACTACATTATACCTCACTTCTTATCTCACACCTTTGCTCACTATATTATACACATATTATCATCCTGTACCACAGTCTCCACATTGTACCTCACTTCTTATCTCACACCTCCGCTCATTATATTATACCCATATTCTCATTCTGCACCATACTCACTACATTGTACCTCACTTCTTAGATCACACCTCCGCTCATTATATTACACCCATATTCTCATCCTGTACCACATTCACTACATTGTACCTCACTTCTTATATCACACCTCCGCTCATTATATTTTCCACATATTCATTTGTCATCCTGTATCACACTTAGGACCTGATCGAGAGACGCTCGCTAGATGCGATCACTCGCCCCCAGCGTATGCAAATTCGGCTAAGTGACGCCATGGCATGTGCTCGCTCGGAAAGGCATAAGCAAGCCCACTTTGTATTTGCGAGCAATCACTTTGTGTATGCAGACGGCCATTAGCGTATGTTGAGACGCCCACTAGCGCATTTCATCTCCAGTTAGTGTATTAAAACATTGGTACATCGAGGACCATCGGAAGAGCTCGCAGCGCTTGTGGTTGCCTTACCTTACAACAAGCACTTTGTGGATTTCAGTTTAAAAAAAAAGGCAGGTGACATGTACTATGACGCCGTCTGTTAATTATGCACACCTTAGAAATGGCGTTGCAACACACAGGCACACCTGGGTTCGCACCTCCACTCCCCAGTTAATAGTGTCCTGCCCCTATTACCACCCACAAACGGCCTCTCCTGTCACTCATTACACTGGGCTGTCTTTCCTTAGCGAGTGAGCGGATTCCGATCGCTCTGAGTAGTTTGCGCATGCGCAGAACAAAGCGTACGCATGCGCAAACGTAACATCGGCCGCGTACGAACAATTGGAAGCTTGCAACAGGGTCTGGATGAACTCCTCACTACATTGTACCTCACACCTCCGCTCATATTCATTTCTCATCCTGTATCACACTCACTACATTGTACCTCACTTCTTACCTCACACCTCCGCTCATTATATTATACCCATATTCTCATCCTGCACCACACTCACTACATTGTACCTCACTTCTTACCTCACACCTCCGCTCATTATATTATACCCATATTCTCATCCTGCACCACACTCACTACATTTTACCTCACTACTTATCTCACACCTCCACTCATTATATTATACCTATATTCTCATCCTGTACCACACTCACTACATCGTACTTAACTTCTTATATCACACCTCCGCTCATTATATTATACCCATATTCTCATCCTGTACCACACTCACTACATTATACCTCACTTCTTATCTCACACCTCTGCTTATTATATTATACCCATATTCTCTTCCTGCACCACACTCACTACATTGTGCCTCACACCTCCGCTCATTATATTATACCTATATTCTCATCCTGTACCATACTCACTACATTATACCTCACTTCTTACCTCACACCTCCACTCATTATATTATACCCATATTCTCATGCTGTATGACTCTCACTACATTATACCTCACACCTCCACTCATTATATTATACCCATATTCTCATCCTGTATCACACTCACTACATTATACCTCACTTCTTATCTCACATCTCCACTCATTATATTATACCCATATTCTCATCCTGTATCACACTCACTACATTATACCTCACTTCTTATCTCACATCTCCACTCATTATATTATACCTATATTCTCATCCTGTACCATACTCACTACATTATACCTCACTTCTTACCTCACACCTCCACTCATTATATTATACCCATATTCTCATGCTGTATGACTCTCACTACATTATACCTCACACCTCCACTCATTATATTATACCCATATTCTCATCCTGTATCACACTCACTACATTATACCTCACTTCTTATCTCACATCTCCACTCATTATATCATACCCATATTCTCATCCTGTATCACACTCACTACATTATACCTCACTTCTTATCTCACATCTCCACTCATTATATTATACCCATATTCTCATCCTGTACCACACTCACTACATTATACCTCACTTCTTATCTCACACCTCCACTCATTATATTATACCCATATTCTCATGCTGAATCATACTCACTACATTATACCTCACTTCTAATCTCACACCTCCACTCATTATATTATACCCATATTCTCATCCTGTATCACACTCACTACATTGTACCTCACTTCTTACCTCACACCTCCGCTCAATATATTATACCCATATTCTCATCCTGTACCACACGCACTACATTGTACCTCACTTCTTATCTCTCATCTCCGCTTATTATATTATACCCATATTCTCATCCTGCACCACACTCACTACATTGTGCCTCACACCTCCGCTCATTATATTATACCCATATTCTCATCCTGTACCATACTCACTACATTATACCTCACTTCTTACCTCACACCTCCACTCATTATATTATACCCATATTCTCATGCTGTATGACTCTCACTACATTATACCTCACACCTCCACTCATTATATTATACCCATATTCTCATCCTGTATCACACTCACTACATTATACCTCACTTCTTATCTCACACCTCCACTCATTATATTATACCCATATTCTCATCCTGTATCACACTCACTACATTATACCTCACTTCTAATCTCACACCTCCGCTCATTATATTATACCCATATTCTCATCCTGTACCACACTCACTACATTGTACCTCACTTCTTACCTCACACCTCCACTCATTATATTATACCCATATTCTCATCCTGTATCACACTCACTACATTATACCTCACTTCTAATCTCACACCTCCGCTCATGATATAATTATACCCATATTCTCATCCTGTACCACACTCACTACATTATACCTAACTTCTTACCTCACACCTCCACATTATATTATACCCATATTCTCATCCTGTACCACACTCACTACATTGTACCTCACTTCTTACCTCACACCTCCACTCATTATATTATACCCATATTCTCATCCTGTACCACACTCACTACATTGTACCTCACTTCTTACCTCACACCTCCACTCATTATATTATACCCATATTCTCATCCTGTACCATACTCACTACATTATACCTCACTTCTTATCTGATACCTCCACTCATTATATTATACCCATATTCTCATCCTGTATCACACTCACTACATTGTACCTCACTTCTTACCTCACACCTCCACTCATTATATTATACCCATATTCTCATCCTGTATCACACTCACTACATTATACCTCACTTCTTATCTAACACCTCCGCTCAATATATTATACCCATATTCTCATCCTGTATCATACTCACTACATTGTACCTCACTTCTTACCTCACACCTCCGCTCATTATATTATACCCATATTCTCATCCTGTACCACACTCACTACATTATACCTCACTTCTTATCTGATACCTCCACTCATTATATTATACCCATATTCTCATCCTGTATCACACTCACTACATTATACCTCACTTCTTATCTAACACCTCCGCTCATTATATTATACCCATATTCTCATCCTGTATCATACTCACTACATTGTACCTCACTTCTTACCTCACACCTCCGCTCATTATATTATACCCATATTCTCATCCTGTATCACACCCACTACATTATACCTCACTTCTTACCTCACACCTCCACTCATTATATTATACCCATATTCTCATCCTGTACCACTCACTACATTGTACCTCACTTCTTACCTCACACCTCCGCTCATTATATTATACCCATATTCTCATCCTGTATCATACTCACTACATTGTACCTCACTTCTTACCTCACACCTCCGCTCATTATATTATACCCATATTCTCATCCTGTATCACACCCACTACATTATACCTCACTTCTTACCTCACACCTCCACTCATTATATTATACCCATATTCTCATCCTGTACCACTCACTACATTGTACCTCACTTCTTACCTCACACCTCCGCTCATTATATTATACCCATATTCTCATCCTGTATCACACTCACTACATTGTACCTCACTTCTTATCTCATACCTCCACTCATTATATTATACCCATATTCTCATCCTGTACCACACTCACTACATTATACCTCACTTCTTATCTCATACCTCCGCTTATTATATTATACTGTACCCCAACCAACTGTACTGTACACCTTACCTTATGCTGTGCCTAGTTGTACCATGCTGTAGTCCAGCTTCTCAGCCCCCTACTCTCAGCTTATACTGTGTCTTTTCTGACATTTTTGGAACCCCTCAGTGTAATTGTGTATTTTCCATCGATACAACTAAAATGCCCACTAAGTACCTTGAAAATGTTTTAGCTTCCCCAATCACCCCTATTCTCATTCATAATCTTTCTTCCTACCACCTACCCCTGATGAAATAAAGTAAAAAATAGTGTCAGCTCACTTTCCTGTAACCACACATGAAATGGCACTTATAGCATTTATTCTGTATCCTTCATTTCATTACTTATTGCCAACATTTCCTACTCTACGCTTGTCATCTGAGGGAATAAGTCCACTCATGTCCTGGTCACCAATCACCATATGCCATACCACCCTCAGCTCTGTACTCCCCCGCACCCCCTAACCCTACGGATTCACTTTACACCCCACTGTCAACTTCACATCTCGCCCTCCCTCCTGAAATATCCAATCTCCATCATTTATCTACCTCACCCCATCTCTTGCATTGTCTCCAAACAGTCTACTGTACCTCACCCCTGACCTCCATACATCTCCTCTACTCCATACATTGTAACCCCACACATAACACCCTGCAAAGTCCCCACCCAAAGCACCCTTCTCCCACATCTCATGCGTTCCTTTGGTGGTTTCTATCCAAAATCATGCAGAGCTGAACTATCCCAGAGACTCCTCTACCATTGGTGGACAGTCTTATATGCCTCAGCCTCCTGTTTTTGTTTTCAGCAAAAAAGAGACTTGTGAGGTCTTCAACACCTCAAATGCCAGAACATCTGCCAACCGCCCCCAGCCCCACAGAACCATATACATAAAGACAGATGTCCCCCAGTTTGTATGTATTGGAGTCCTGGTTCTCACCTGCTGCTCCCACTGGTACTGGTACCTGCTGTGCTGAGTGCTTGTGATGGCCAGATAGAGCTGATCTGTGCGGAGTAGCCTGCTCTCTATCTGGCTCTGTATCCCAGGGAATCTCACAGAGCCTGCAATTCATCCTGTACACCCAGAGAGGGAGCCTTCCTATACACTAACTCCTTCACTGCCAGACTGCTGTCTCCCAGCCCAGCCTTGCATCCTATCAGCCCCAGAGTGCCTCATCACAATCATCCCTAATACTGAAAGATTTCTGTACTGCACCCATACATTCTCCTGCAGACCTACAAGTGCACAGATTCCCTGTAATCTGTCGTTTTTAGAAACCACCCAAAAATACAAGTGCTGTACAATTAGAGAACACAGAAATACTAATTTATAGCCTCAGGAAGTTAGCTGTGATAGAGAAGAACACACTGCAAAAAAAATTACATCTGTATTAAACAGGGATGTTTAGCTATCCAAACGCCCAAAAAGAACTAACTGTTGGCATGCACATATAGGGAAGCAGGATTATAGATAGATAGATAGATAGATAGATAGATAGATAGATAGATAGATAGATAGATAGATAGATAGATAGATGGATGGATGGATGGATGGATGGATGGATGGATGGATGGATGGATGGATAGATAGATAGATAGATAGATAGATAGATAGATAGATAGATAGATAGATAGATAGATAGATAGATAGATAGATAATTTGCTCAACACTGTTCTTTATCAAGAGGACCGGGGTCACCTATATATTACTGCACATATAACAGATAATTGATCAGACAACATACAGACATGTATAGTGTATAATGTCTGCTGTTCTCCTTATGACATGTCATCATGAATTAAGCCATTTCCCAGGCTGTTCACATAGGCTGTTTCCCCAAGACACGCTATGTGTATGATAAAAGTCCCAGTTGGCAGGCGTGGGGACAGTGCCACTGACATCATGACGCGATGACCTCAGAGGGAGCGAGGCCGTGTGCGATTCAGAGAAATGTAAGGCTGGGGGAGGTTTGCATCGTATTTAGGCTTTGCATGACAGCTACCCTTTTGTTTAATAGTTAATAGTTTGGTGCAGATGGCACACATGTGGTGTAATGCCAGGTACAGACTAGACTAGACAATGTGTGTATCCAGCAACGGTAGATGCGACAGCACACTACTGTATATCAGGTAGTCCATACACTCTGCACAATCTGGGGTACGACCACCCAATATATCGTTCCCCTGCCGCATCCAGAAGCGTGGTATTGGCCGCCGGATCTTCAGATCTGAAGATGTGATGGTTGACACACGGGAGCGCGCAATAGTGCATACACGCTGGACGATTTGTCGTTCCGATTCGCCTCAAGACGACAAATCATCCAATATATCATCTAGTGTGGTGGTTCTCAAACTCGGTCCTCAGGTCACCTAGCAGGTGCACAGGTGTAATCATTACTGACATATTTTAAAAGTTTCACTGGTGGAGATAATTATTTAACTTGCGATTCTGTGAGGAGACCTGGAAAACATGCACTGTGTGGGGTCCTGAGGACCGAGTTTGAGAACCTGTGATCTAGTGTGTACCCAGCTTAATCGATAGCAACCAGACATTTCCTTTTATTAATCTAACTTGCACCAAACTGATCTAAGTAGCAATCTGGTAGAGTGCAGTGAGGCTGATTCAATAGGGCACCGGATTTTGTAGTAACTTTGCGACTAAGTACCTGCGTACAAATAGCACAGTTACGGTTATGAAAACATTGCTAATTTTTGTTTGCAACTCTACGATTTAGGCAAGCCAATGCCCAATTGACTTTTATAAGTAGCTCTTATTTGTGGTGTCATGCACACGGTACTGTAACGAGGAGTGCGCTACCTGTACTGTCGCCTACGGCACAAGGCCTTTATGTGTGCTCGTTACCCATCGACCTGCTGACGGCATTTGTTCTGTGATGTCATGGTGTCACATTCACCAGTGGTGGTGGGGGGGGGAATGCAGGGGTTACCAGCCCGGGGGGCCACTGTGCCTTTGCTACGGCTGTGGGCGCCTTATTGAAAACTCAGAGAAGTGGAGGGATGAAGTTGTGAGAAGTCACTTTATAACACTACTGCTAATTGGACACAGTCGTGGCTCCGTCCAATCAGACTTTATGTTAGAAGTGACTCAGCGCAATTTTTGGTTGTCAAAGCTGGAACAGGAGTGTGGGCCTGATTCAGACCCGGTCGCTAGCAAGCGTCCGCTTGCTGCTGCCAATGTTCTTTAATCTGTGCATGAGTGACAGGAGAGGCCATTTGTGGGTGGTAGCAAGGGCAGTCCAGTAAAAACGGGGGAGTGGAGGTGCGCACGCAGGCGTGCCTGAGTGTTTCAACGTCATTTCAGAGGCGTGCATAATTAACAGGCAGCGTCATAGTACACGTCACATGCCTATTTTCTACACTTAAATCCTCGCAGTGCTTGCTGTAGGGTAAAGGCAACCACAAGCGCTGCGATCACTTCAGATGGTCCTCGATGTACCAATGTTCTAATACACTTCCTGGAGATGACGTGCGCTAGTGGGCATCTCTGGACACGCCATTGGGTGTATATGTACACAAACTGACCGCTCGCCAAGACATAGTGGGCGTGCTTATGACTTGTCCTGCGGATGCCTTGACGTCAATTAGCTGAATTTGTATACGCCAGGAGCGAGGGATCGCATCTAGCGACCGGGTCTGAATCAGGCCCTGTGTCTGTTATACTGGGGGTGGTCTCTCCCCCAGAGCTGAGGGGTGTCTGGCCCCCACAGATCTACTGGTTGGGGGAAGGGGAAAGTGCCTGCTTTGGCAAATACTGAGTTATTATGTCCGTGTCTTATAGCAACAATATACAGCACTCTCATATTACCCAATCTCACCCGTCAATAAATTCTTAATATGCATTATAATTTCTCAGAGAAACTGTCCTATTAAACACAGCTCTGCAAATATGAACCCACTTTCCCTGCATCGCGCTCTGCGTACGATCTATACTTCCTAACTCGTATGGTTATTTAATCTAATCCTTTATTACCTCTCAGTGGATTTGCATTGATTTTAGTGTCTTGTGCTCTTTCCAAAACATCATAAAAGCAAATTAACCAGTCACTGACGATAAATAGTTATAAAGAAACGTTTGGCTTCTGCAGATAAACTATATTACAGGACCCTCCTTGGGTTACGATGAAAGATATAATGTAAATATTCAGAATATATGGCCATAGCAGAGACAGACCCTCCCCATAATTCCTAGTACATAGAAGTGAATGAAACAAAAGTCATTTTCTGGTTATTTCCTGGCAGTAAATCACTTTCTGTGTCTGGAGATAATTCACTTACTCTGAACCTGGTGATTGTATTAGAAGACAAAGGGTATGAGTGAGATATTATTCTTACTAATCTAACTTTATAAATACAGATCTCCCCCTCGTACTATATTAGGTGTAACAGGATAAAGCGCGGCTCGCCACTTCCTAGAGGAATTAATCATTGCGGTTGTTACACACACATGCACAGTAGACCATACTTGCCTACACTCCTGGAACAGCCAGGAGACTCCTGAATGTCGAGTGTTGATCCCAGACTCGTGGAAATGTGGCCATGTCTCCCAGAGGACGTCCATTCCTGCTCATTTACCAAGTGAATTGGGATGTCTGGGCGGCCTGACGATGCAATGGTGTCATTGTGAAGTTGCACATTTTTACAATGCCGTTAATCACCCCTTTGCCTGAGCTATGCCCCTCCCCAGTGCGCTATTCATCATCCTTGCCCTGCTCTATGAGGAGCAATGCTACATATATAGACTTCAGGCGGTGAAGCCATGATGATGTATAATAACCTTGTACATGGAATTGTCCTCAGGGCCTGATTCACTACAGATCGCAATATTGCATACGCACACAGTTCAACTGCGATAGCATAGGCAAATGCAGGGGGGGGTTCCGTCTGCCTGGAAACCCCCCTCCCCAGCACACACCATGACCACAATAGAAAGAGTAATATAATAGAATGTTACTAGTGCTGCATGTTCTTCTCAGTATCACAAATGAAATGATTAGCACCACTTGTGGATCTTTAAAATGTGTCAGCCAGTAATAAATAACCTGTGCACCAACTAGGAGGGTATACAATCGGGAAGCCGGCTGCCTTAATACCGACAGCCGGCTTCCCGACTGTCATATCCCGGCGAGGGGGAAATGACGGGCGTCTAGATGTAGACGCCTGACATTTTCCTGACACCGGGAGAGAGGCGCCCGGCATCCCGATCGAAGGGATACCATGCGCAGCGAGCGGACAGCCGCAGGGGGGGGGAGGGTTAGGTTTAGGGCACCCGGGGGGGGACTTAGGGTTAGGCACCCCCCCGGGAGGGTTAGGCTAGGGGGAGGGTTAGGGTTAGGCACCCCCGAGGGGGACTTAGGGTTAGGCACCCCCCCGGGGGACTTAGGTTTAGGCAGTGGGTTAGGGTTAGGCACTTAGAGGGGGGATTAGGGTTAGGCACTTGGGGGGGGAAGGTTAGGGTTAGGCACCCCTAAGGAGGGTTATGGTTAAGGGGTTAGGTTAGTTAGTAAGTACTTACCTATCGACGATCGGGATTTCCAGCGCTGTCGGGCTTCCGCTGCCGGGAACTCTGCTTTTGTCGGCCAAGCGCTGCCGGGAATCGAACCGGCGGTATTTCATACTGATTCCACTAGGAGATGTGGAAAACATGCACTGTTAGGGGTGCACTGCTATATACCATCAATAGGGTTAATTATTAACACTGTATAATAATTAGGGATGTGCAGGCTCGGATAGGTTCGAGTTTGCACGTGGAGTTCGGATTTTTCCCTCCAAAAAAACGGAACTCAGAACGAGGCAAAACGTCATCTTACATGGACGAACATCATCATTCCTGGACAAAAGACCAGGAATGATGATGTTCGTCCATGTAAGATGACGTTTTGCCTCGTTCTGAGTTCCGTTTTTTTGGAGGGAAAAATCCGAACTCCACGTGCAAACTCGAACCTATCCGAGCCTGCACATCCCTAATAATAATACACTATGCAGTGCATAAGGAGACCAATAGGTTCTTCTGCCGCTCCCCCAGACTCCCAGACTTGCTCAAATGCAATGATGCCCACATCTGAAGAAAAACTTTCTGCTCAGACAGGATGGACCTACTGCCATATCTAATGGCTTACTGTGATCGCTGGTCCTGTATATGCTGGAATTATGCAACACAATACACTTTGTATGACGCACATTAAAGCTGGATAAAGGCTAATTATACCCTCTTCATGGACTGGCCACACTCACTCTAAAATCAAGCATTTGGAAACCCCCCTCTAGAAATCCTGCGTTTGGCACTGGATAGTATGCCAATCCATGGCGATCGCAATGCAAACTACATAAGTACATCCACTTTACCCTACACACATCCGTAATGCTTAACAGAATAGGGAGACCATCGGTACAATCGAGCACCATCACAGCCTCACCCACACTTGCACAAGCCCTGACTCAGAAATTGCTAACTTTCACTCACGCTATGAGACCTCAGGCTGCGTAAGGCATCGCAGTGGATAATTTATACACGCCCCCATAACGGCACGCTTGTGTTTCCCCGACCACCCCCCCATCACCACCCACACACGGAACTTCTTGTTAATCACTCTGCGTTGGGTCTGCGTAGCCTCTGCGTTCGCAGCCCGAATCATAATGGCTAGTTCGCGCAAGCACACTGCAATGCATACGCATGCGCAGAATGCAACAATCGGCCAATTGCGTGCGTATTCGCAGTTGTGTACAGTAATGAATCAGGCCCTCAGCGTGGTAATTATCAGTTGTGTTTTAAGGACAAAGGGGTCTATTTACTAAACTGTGTTAGGATATTATAAAGTGAACGGAAGTAAGGTACCAGCCAATCAGCTCCCAACTGTCATTTTTCAAACACAGCCTATGACATGACAGGTAGGAGCTGATTGGCTGGTATCTTATCTCTGTTCTCTTTATCTCCATCCAAGGCTTAGTAAATAGACCCCAAAGTCTGTACCGGCCCCAGCTTTCCACATGTTAGAGCGGCTGCCATCACTATTACCTGGATTTGCGCCATCCCCATCCTTGGTGCAGGCAAACTCACTGAAGTCACCTCAGAACATCCCATAACAGTGTCTACACGTCCACGAGACGCCTATCCTGCTTGTGAGCGCCCCGTTACTACCCACTGGCACTCATTAAGGGGGAGATGTACTAAGCTCTGGGAAGTGATAAAGTGGAGAGTGATAAACCAGCAGCCACTCAGCTCCCAACTGTCATGTTACAGGCTGTGTTTGAAAAATGACAGTTGGGAGCTGATTGGCTGCTGGTTTATCATTCTCCAGTTTATCACTTGCCAGAGCTTAGTACATCTGGCCCTATGCCACAAGTGAGATACTTATGAAAGTGAGTGGCTCTTAATTGCTTTAAATTGTGTACACAAGCTGAGACACAGATTGGTAAAAATAAACCGCAAGGTCAGGTCGCATTCCAAATTTACCCTTAAAGTACAATTGTAATAATTAATTTATAAAAGTAAACGGAGAGGCTGTCACATAAGCGACTTTAGTCACTCAAGCAGACCTCTGTTTTTAGCGCAGAGATGCGCCATATGTTGTATTAGGTATTACATGGGTGGCACCAAAAAGTGCCCACAGCGCTGTACAGAGTACATGGTAAGAAAAAGAAAACCTTCCACAATAAGAGCATCTGGGGAGTAAGTACAATACATAACGGCAGATCATAGCATAGGTGAGTCGTGGGTGGGAATCTTTTTACAGTGATCAATGACTGTGTGCATAACGTATTGGCGAGCAAACAGCGTCAGAGTCACTGAAGGGGAGGGGAGCACTGGCAGGGTTGTAACTAGAGGTGGCGTGCCGCCCAGGGCACCGTCGCTGACCCAAAGCACCTCCAAGGGTGGCAGGAACAACAAGCTGCAGCCAGTAGAGCTGTTGCAAAGATGCCCTGAGTGACTCCAGGTATACGATCTGAAGCATGTAGAGCCGCATGAAGCATCCCAAGGCATACTTACCTACCGGAAAGGGTGGTGCTAAAACAATTCATCATATTTTGCCTATTGAACGTCATATCCCCGCCCTCTACATGGTCAGGTGCACCTCATCTCCGGGCCTCTCCTGGAGAGGAGAAACATAAAGCTGGGAAGTATGACCCTAAGGACTGCTCTGGTGATAGCAATGTGACTCTTTCATGTACAGTATTGTGCAAAACAAAAACCCTATGAAAAGCTCCATTTTCACTGACTTCTCACCAATGATTAAATCAGCCCCTAAGTTTAAATAGAAAAAGATGGGCCCATTACAGCTGTGGGCCCCATTACAGCTGTGGGCCCCATGTTACCACATACAATGCCACTATGACTGAGGATCTGTATGAAAGCTACAGTCAAGTGCATAAATATTGGGACATTGACAGAATTTTCATATTTTGGCCTCTATTCACCACCACAATGGCTTTGAAATGAAACAAACAAGATGTGCTTTAACTGCAGACTTTCAGATTTAATTTGAGGGTAATTACATCCAAATCAGGTGAACGGTGTAGGAATTACAACGGTTTCTATATGTGCCTCCCACTTTTTAAGGGGCCAAAAGTAATGGGACAAATAAAACAATCCTAAATCTAAATTTCACTTTTTAATACTTTGTTGCAAATCCTTTGCAGGCAATTACAGCCTGAAGTCTGGAACACATAGACATCACCAGACGCTGGGTTTCATCCCTGGTGATGCTCTGCCAGGCCTCTACTGCAAATGTCTTCAGTTCCTGCTTGTTCTTGGGGCATTTTCCCTTCAGTTTTGTCTTCATCAAGTGAAATGCATTCTCAATCGGATTTAGGTCAGGGGATTGACTTGGCCATTGCATAACATTCCGCTTTTTAGCCTTAAAAAACTCTTTGGTTGCTTTTGCAGTATGCTTCAGGTCATTGTCCATCTGCACTGTGAAGCGCCATCCAATGAGTTCTGAAGCATTTGACTGAATATGAGCATATAATATTGCACGAAACACTACAGAATTCATTCTGCTGCTTTTGTCAGCAGTCACATCATCAATAAATACAAGGGAACCAGTTCCATTGGCAGCCATACATGCCCACACCATGACACTACCACCACCATGCTTCACTGATGAGGTGGTATGTTTTGGATCATGAGCAGTTCCTTTCCTTCTCCATACTCTTCTCTTCCCATCACTCTGGTACAAGTTGATCTTTGTCTCATCTGTCCTTAGGATGTTGTTCCAGAACTGTAATGGCTTTTTTAGATGTTGTTTGGCAAACTCTAATCTGGTCTTCCTGTTTTTGTGGCTCACCAATGGTTTACATCTTGTGGTGAACCCTCTATATTCACTCTTGTGAAGTCTTCTCTTGATTGTTGACTTTGACACATATACACCTACCTCCTGGAGAGTGTTCTTCATTTGGCCAACTGTTGTGAAGGGGTTTTTCTTCACCAGGGAAATAATTCTTCTGTCATCAGTTGTTTTCCGTGGTCTTCCGGGTCTTTTGGTGTTGCTGAGCTCTCCGGTGGGTTCTTTCTTTTTAAGAATGTTCCAAACAGTTGATTTGGCCACACCTAATGTTTTTGCTATCTCTCTGATGGGTTTGTTTTGATTTTTCAGCCTAATGATGGCTTGCTTCACTGATAGTGACAGCTCTTTGGATCTCATATTGAGAGTCGACAGCAACTGATTCCAAATGCAAATGTCACACCTAGAATCAACTCCAGACCTTTTACCTGCTTAATTGATAATGAAATAACGAGGGAATAGCCCACACCTGTCCATGAAATAGCTTTGAGTTGATAGTCCCATTACTTTTGGCCCCTTAAAAAGTGGGAGGCACATATAGAAACCGTTGTAATTCCTATACCGTTCACCTGATTTGGATGCAATTACCCTCAAATTAAATCTGAAAGTATGCAGTTAAAGCACATCTTGTTTGTTTCATTTCAAAGCCATTGTGGTGGTGAATAGAGGCCAAAATATGAAAATTCTGTCAATGTCCCAATATTTATGCGCCTGACTGTATATATTGCATGTCACCAATATTCTCTAGCAATCCAGCTGATTTGCAGGAGCATCAGGAACAGAGGGCCTGATTCAGACCCGGTCACAAGCGCTGAGAGCTCGCAACCGGGTCGATGGTGGCCCAGAGCACATGCGCAGGACGGAGCCGGCAATCCGTCGCTCCGGGTCTCGCACCAAAGGGGGCGTGCTGTCGATGTTGAGTGACAGCACGCCCCCTTTGGTGGGCGGGCCGGGGGGGTGGCTGCCCAGACGGAGGCGTTCCCATGAGAACGCCTACCGTCTGGGGGCGGCCCCACTGATGTCAGTGGAAAAGCTTCGGCTCTGTTTGAGCCGAAAGCTCTCTGGGGCTTGCGGCCACGAGATCCTACCACAAGGGTCTCGTCACAAGCCCGATGGTCGCGATGGTCTTGACCATCGCAACCATCATCCTGGCCACTCGCATTAGCTGAGGCTGCTCCATAGAAAAAAAAAAAAGACGCCCTGATTCAGAGCGAGCGCTCTGTCAGAGCTTCCGGCTCTGAATCAGGGCCAGAGCCGGATTAACAACAGGGCAACTGAGGTTGTCGCCCAGGGGCCTCACACATAGCTACATCACCAGCATGGAGGAACCTGTGGCATATGTGAACTGGGGTTTCTGTGTGGCACAATGAACTGGTGGCACTACAGCATACTTACCTACTCTACCGGAAGGTGCGAGAAACTGACGATTTTTCGGGTAGTAACCTGGACCCTTGGAACAGTGACTGGCTCTCCCGCATCCTGCTCACTTCTTAGGGAACTGGCCAGGATGGGGAGATTATACCTGATTCATGAGCAGGTGGGGCGGGGGCAGGGCTAATATGTAATCCTAATTACTGGCAGTACCCCCATAGGACAGAGTTGCTGTACACCTAGTGCAGCAAGTAACTCATGGATAAGCAATCTGCTAGTGATCGCCTTGCCAATACACTGGGTATTTCTTAGCATACTGCATTAGATCCTATTGAGCTGTAAATATTATTTGCATTCTAGAAAGGGTTTTTATTTTCCAGATGAATTAACCTGAGCTTGATCACTTAATAATTTGTACAGGGCATAGATGTCCTTTACTGTTCAGTACTATACAATATTCTGATGTTGGTTAGAGAAACGGCACTTACTAAATAAACAAAAACATATTATTATATTAGGAATATGTACAGATCTTGCACACATGCACAATTGTACCCCCGGAATTTATGATATAACATAGAAATAAAGTATTTTTACACATCAGGATACCACAGAAATCACCAATTAGCAGGTTCATCTTAGCGAGAAGACGGTCCCTCCATTTAACGAGTTGTATCTGAGTCATGGAAGGGAACAGTCCCCAAAGATGCATGAAGTGGGTTAATTAAAACACAAACAGCTGTCTCTAGTCCATGATGTGCAGCGTTTATGGATCTTGTCACAGAGCCTAATTAAATGCTCTGTCACAGCACATTCACTATAAAAGGCTGACCTTAAACATAAAAAAATCTCCAGATTCTGAAATAGAGTACTGCTGCCGCCTGGTGGCAGGTGCCAGTATAGCTTACATCTTTTGCTGCACAGATACCACTTTTCATGATGACTATTCAGTGAAAAAAAAAATCCCATAACATCTCATTAAATCCCCTCCCTATATATATATATATATATATATATATATATATATATATATACAGCTGCAGTTGGACACCCAAACAATGCAAGAAAATTTATCACCTCCACCCAGGGCCACTTAGAGAGGTGTCAGGCCCCTAGGGGGCAGGGCCAAGCATGTTGGGTGTGGCCGCATCAGTAGTGAATGCCAGGGCCCTTTGCAGAAACTGAATGACGCCCATCAAAAAAGGAATAGCCACACCTTCTTGGGGTTGTGGACACATCTTACTGGCAGGCCCATTGTACCCATCCTCTATCCCACTCAGCACCACTACCTCCACCAAAAGCCATACTGATTTTTTTACATAATTTTATGAAAAATGTGACTTTAGCTTTAAGTGGTAAATGCTTTGGCAAACTACTGCTACTGACTACAACATGGCGGACATCAACATGGCCGCCTCTACTGTGTGTGGGAGATTGGGGGAATATCTTCTGGCTCTGTAAACACTGTCATCTATTTTCAACAGAAGCCATAAACCTACTTGGGACGCCTATGTCATATTTATAGCCCTATCAAGAAAATAATGGAAAAAAAAACACTTGTTAAAAAGTTAATGTTTCCAACAGTGTCCTTTTATTCTTGCTAGCCTATTGCTGAACAGCCCACCAGGGCTTACTAAAATGTCTGTTTACTGTCCTCTGATTGATCCTGTTAGGAGACGGAGGACAATTTCGAGTTTGGTTCACAGACAGGCCGGAGTCAAGGATTTGTCACAATCCAAGTTTATTATGTATTCCTTATGGGAAACACAGCGGAAGACAGCAGTATTACCATACCCACTATACATGTTTGTTAAGACCTCTCTTTTCTAACCTCTACAATAATACTGGAAACCTTTACAGTGATGATCAGACTTTGATGATGGAGACTAAAGTTTATCTTTTTTTAAATAGAACAATGGGCCTGCGATGCCGCGGCACTCAGTGCACTCAGTGGCATTTGCCAGAAGTGCCAGATATGCAGTCCGGCCCTGCCCTCCCCTATTATACTCCCTGTCATGCAAACTGTGTTTTTATATATGTGTATAAAAAGCCATTGACCTCATCCACACATCACTGGGGTGTAATGTGAATAAGGGGCACTATTGTGCAGTGTAATGTGAATAAGGGGCACTACTGTGCGGTGTAATGTGAATAAGGGGCACTACTGTGCAGTGTAATGTGAATAAGGGGCACTACTGTGCGGTGTAATGTGAATAATGGGCACTACTGTGTGGTGTAATGTGAATAAGGGGCACTACTGTGCGGTGTAATGTGAATAAGGGGCATTACTGTGTGGTGTAATGTGAATAAGGGGCACTACTGTGCAGTGTAATGTGAGTAAGGGGCACAACTGCGCGGTGTAATGTGGATAATGGGCACTACTGTGCGTTGTAATGTGAATAAGAGGCACTACTGTGTGGTTAATGTGAATAAGGGGCACTACTGTGCGGTGTAATGTGAATAAGGGGCACTACTGTGCGGTGTAATGAATCACAAAACCAAGGCCTTTTTTCGGCGCGCACGAACCCTATTTAAAATATGGGGGGGAGACACCAATGCTCTTTTTGGTACAGGGCACCCCAATGTCTAGTTACGGCTCTCAGAATGGGCGTCGGAAATGAGGCATCGGAGCCTTTGCAACAGTGTGTGGAATTGCAGTGGCAGGCTGAGGCACAACCCAAAAATGGCCAGGACACACCTGCGTTTGCAGCTAATGATCCCCGTTACTGAACTAATAATCCATCAGGCTCACATCTATTCGCCCTAGGTCACACAACATAGGGGGTCATTCAGACCCACTTGCGAGCGGCAGTACGCTCGCAAGTGGGTCGATGTTCCCCACTGTGCATGCGCACGACGGAGGGAGCTCCGTCGTGCGCATGTGCGAGACCCGGCGAGCGAAGGACTTTCCATCGCTCGGGTCTCGCACCAAAGGGGGCGTGCTGTCGATGTTGATTGACAGCACGCCCCCTTTGGTGGGCGTGCCGGGGGGGTGCCTGCCAGACGGAGGCGTTCCCATGGGAACGCCTACCGTCTGAAGCCGGCCCCACTGACATCACTAGTGATGTCAGTGGGAGTGATTTTGGCTCTGATAGAGCCAAAATCACTCCTGGCCTTGCGGCTGGGAAACCCGACCGCAGGGTTTCCCTCACAATTCCGATGGTCGCGATGGTCAAGACCATCGCGACCATCTTTTTGCACGCTCGTATATGCTGTGGGTGGTGACCCACAGCTATACGAGCGTCCAGGAGGACGCTCCATATTAATGGAGGAGGGCCCTGATTCAGAGCGAGCGCTCTGGTCAGAGCGTCCGGCTCTGAATCAGGGCCATAGTGTCTGATTCTGATCTGTGCGCAAACCCGATGGTTTACGTACAAATCCGATGGTTCTGGGTCTGTGCAGGCGCAGGACCCATTCAGCGCATGTGCAGAACAGGTCCTGCATCATCGCTCGCAGTCCCCACTTAGCCGCTGCTTGAGTGACATGCTGCGGCGTTTGGGAGGCGGAGCAGAGGTGACAACCAGGACAGTTCTACAAAGCGGGGGCATGGCCTGTTGGGAGTACTTGAGAACTGGAGTTGAGAACCATTGGACTAGTACATACATCTCATCAATTAAACATATAAATGCTGTGATACTGTGTATAAAAATAATACCAATAATAATATGATGCGTGAAAAAGGATCATATGACTAAAATTACTAAACACCAGATGTATGTACTGTTAGGAGTGCTTGAGGACGGAATGCAGTCATTATGTCGACATTTACAATGTTGACATTCATATTGTCGACATCACAATGTCGACAGTTATAATGTACGTAATGTTGACATGTGAAATGCCCACATTCTGCAGGGAGGGGAGGTTAGGGTTAGACTGAGGGAGCAGAAGGTTAGGCTGCGGGAGGGGAGGCTAGTGTTAGGCTGCGGGATGGATGGTTAGGGTTAGACTGTGGGAGCAGAAGGTTAGGCTGGGGGAAGGGAGGTTAGGGTTAGACTGAGCAGAAGGTTAGGCTGCGGGAGAGGTGTTTAGGGTTAGGCTGTCTTAGCAGAAGGTTAGGCTGCAGGAGGGGAGGCTAGTGTTAGGCTGCGGGATGGATGGTTAGGGTTAGACTGTGGGAGCAGAAGGTTAGGCTGGGGGAAGGGAGGTTAGGGTTAGACTGAGCAGAAGGTTAGGCTGCGGGAGAGGTGTTTAGGGTTAGGCTGTCTTAGCAGAAGGTTAGGCTGCAGGAGGGGAGGCTAGTGTTAGGCTGCGGGATGGATGGTTAGGGTTAGACTGTGGGAGCAGAAGGTTAGGCTGGGGGAAGGGAGGTTAGGGTTAGACTGAGCAGAAGGTTAGGCTGCGGGAGAGGTGTTTAGGGTTAGGCTGCCTTAGAAGGTTAGGCTGCAGGAGGGGAGGCTAGTGTTAGGCTGCGGGATGGATGGTTAGGGTTAGACTGTGGGAGCAGAAGGTTAGGCTGGGGGAAGGGAGATTAGCATAAGGTTAGGCTGCAGGAGAGGTGATTAGGATTAGGCTGTGGGAGCAGAAGGTTAGGCTGGGGGAGGGAAGGTTAGGGTTAGGCTGTGGGAGCAAAAGGTTAGGCTGCGGGAGGAGAGGCTAGGGTTAGGCTGAGAGAGGGGAGGTTAGGGTTATGCTGTGGGAGCAGAAGGTTAGACTGGGGGAGGGAAGATTAGGGTTAGACTGAGGGAGCAGAAGGTTAGGCTGCAGGAGAGGTGATTAGGGTTAGGCTGTCGGAGCAGAACGTTAGGCTGTCGGAGCAGAAAGTTAGGCTGCAGGAGGGGAGGCTAGGGTTAGGTTACAGGGTGGGTGGTTAGGGTTAGGCGGTGGGAGCAGAAGGTTAGGCTGGGGGAGGGGGGGTTAGGCTGTGGGAGCAGAAGGTTAGGCTGCAGGAGGGGAGGCTAGGGTTAGGCAGGGTGAGGGAAGGTTAGGGTTAGGCTGTGGGAGCAGAAGGTTAACTGGCCGTCAGCTGACCACCAGGACTGTGGAACAAGGTAAAGTCACAGCTTGACCACCAGGAACATTTTGTCGACATTCAATGCATGTTGACATTACAACTATGGGCCATATTCAATATACGGTAGGTGCGAAAAGACGTTTACGACGAAAACTTATCCCCATATTCAGTTCCAAAGACTTTTGCCTGTGCGGAAAGTCAATGCATTGGAATCGGCGATATAGTTTCGCCTATGAATAGCAGTAAAAGTTACAAAACAATACTGAAGAACACCCCAAAAAAGCTCTTTCATTTTGGGGGCGAAAAAGACCAAAGTTGAGGGACAAACTTAAAAAGTAGCGAAATAGACTCCAAGGGGGTCCCCAAGTATGCCCCAGGTGTTTTTAAGTTTGCAGGTGCTTGCGCCAGGTGGATTTTTTAAATTTTTTAAAACTTCACTTTAGCAACCTTAAAATATGCTAGCACCCATTTTCATGTACCCCAAATTTGCTGGGACTACTTAATTTCACACAAAAAACTGCTAAATGCTATTCTTCACCACTTCTGTAAAGACGCTAAATAGCAGCTATTGAGAGCATTTAAGTACCCAAAATACCTTCAGTATGGCTATTCGGGGGTATCTATAGTGATCCCCAATGTCAGTGCATCTTTTGGGGGGTGTCAGGCTGATATCCCCAAATCTGACAGCACTTTTCGCTTGTTTGAGTTTCGCCGGGTTCTGTTTTCGCCGATTTTTAATTGAATACGGGGATAAGCGGGGACGAGCGCAATACTTTTTCGCATGGAAAACCAGCGAAGACGGCAAACAGTCCAGCATGCGAAAAGTACAGGACTTTTCGTCCCCTAATTGAATATGCCATATGTCGGCAATCTCAGGTCGACATTATGAATGTCGATATAATGAATATCCACAAATTATATGGAGTTGAACACAAGCTCCACAACACAATAATTGTGTAAAGCTGGGTACACACGATTTGTTGTGCAAACATGGAACCTACCAGCACTCTGCACTACCCTTGTGTAGTGTGCACACAGGGAAGCGGCTGTGCAATACCGTCCAACTAAAATGCAAATGCCGTCATCTGCGATCCGAGCGCAGGGTACATAGATGCTGCGGATCACCGTCACGATCATTGCGACCATCAGTCTCAATGGTCGCTGCCCTCTGCCAGTCTGCATCAGCTGAACCTTACTGAGCCTGGCCGACATAACCCGTCTGCCGGGTCCAGGAAGTCTTCATCCGCCGACGCGGTTCCTTAAAAAACAGGCAATAGAATTCTCCTTGTAAGCATAGTTAATTAAACATTATACATGATTAGATTTGGTTTGGTCATGAAGGAAAAACAAGACTGCAGCATTAAATATTCAATATTAGAGATGAGCGGGTTCGGATCTCTGAGAATTTCGGGGATCCGGGGAGATCCGAGCGAAGCTCGGAACTCTGTGCCAGCCCCGGATCCCTCACCCGAGGTAAAACCTGTGACCCCGCTGTCGGGTCGCAAGGTTTTTTATTGAGCTGGCTTAACGCTGAATGGCTGAGAGAGCCGTCTCTCATGGCTCTCAGCCAATCAGCGTTAAGCCCATTGAAATGCACACAGAGGAAAAAGATGGCGCCAACCATCCCCCGCCGCCTGACACCATCGGCACCCCCCGTTGCCGACACCACCGGCACCCTTGCACTGCTGCCCCACATACTGAGGACAACGTCAGCGACCCCCACACTGCCAACAGTCCCACATTGAGGACACCACCAGCACCCCTGCACTGTCGACACTGTCAGCACACATGCACTGACGACACCACTGGCACCTCCGCTCTGCCATCACCGTCGGCACCCTGCATTCAGAACACCCCTGCACTGCCAACACAGTCAGCAAACCTGCACTGAGGACACCGCTGGCACCCTTGCTCTGCCGACACCACCGGCACCCTGCATTGAGAACACCCCTGCACTGTCAACACAGTCAGCAAACCTGCACTGAGGACACCGCTGGCACCCCCGCTCTGCCGACACCGCCGGTACCTTTCACTGAGAACACTGCCAGCACTGCAGCACTGCCATTCCATGTACTGAGGACACCGCCAGCAACCCCCGCACTGCCAACACAGCCAGCAAACCCGCACTAAAGAGACCGCTGGCACCCCCGCACTGCAGACATCACCGGTACCCTTCACTGAGGACACTGCCAGCACCGCAGCACTGCCATTCTATGTACTAAGTACACCGTCAGCAACCCCGCTCTGCCGACACTGCTGTCACAGTAAGTGCACTATTGGTGTATCCAACCCACACTGTATAACACTCTGTGGACCTCATTCAGAGTCGGTCGTAAGCGGCCGCTCGGTCGTACGCATCCGATATTTCCAAACCACGCATGCGTATGGTTAGTTGTGCGCATGTGCGTACGAGACCTAGCGATGCAAAATGTTGTCGATCGTATGGCTTACGAGCAGGAAGTGGCTTCCGAGAGTTGATTGACATGAAAGGCCGTTTGTGGGTGTTTACGGGGGTGGTGGTCTAAAAACGCAGGCGTTCCTCACCGTTTTCAGGGCATTTTAGGGGCGTACATAAATTACCTGCTACGACCGACATAGAAGGCCGTAAGTAGTAAAACGTCACCCTGCGAGCAGGTTCGAGACCTGGCTGATCGTACAGCTTGAGGTTGGCTATGTGCTCTCGCAAGCCCCAGAGTACAATCGATACTATCGAATGTTACTGATGTTAGGATTGATGTTTCTATTTTGAGCCACACAATGCAAGCAGCTAATAATCGTTTGTTATAGCTAATAACACTACTAATTGGCTTGTAATTGATTCAGCTACGTTTGCATTAGCGAAAAATAATAAATAAATAAATGTAAATTTTTGGTGTAATTTGCACACAACACAAGCGACCGCAACCATCAGAAGAAAATTAACATACAGCGACTGACAATGATTGACTCGATCGCTAGCTGCTATCACTCGCTAGCTAGAGGAGGTGCATTGTTCACGTATGGGTGTCACTTTGGTTGCGACCAACTGGCCATGCAATTGCTTCCTTTTTCAGTTTCTCAGTTGTTAGGCGTACGACCGAGCGGCCGCTTACGACCGACTCTGAATGAGGTCCTGTATCCGTGTTGGAAATTAGAAGCTGAACTGCCACGTTAGTGCCGCCCACTGTGTCACTTAGCTTAGTCAGCCAGCTAGCTGGATGCAACCTTTTGGCCTTAACTAGATGAAGCAAATAATACTGTGAGGTTGTCAAAATTGATTGGCAATTACTGGAAATAAATATTATTGAGGTTAATTATACTGTAGGAACAAAACCAGGCCCATTTTATGTGATTTTAGCTGTCTTTATGATTTTTTAAGAAAAAATCCAGATCCAAAACCAAAACATGAAAACAAAACATGGAGGTGAGGTTTTGACAAAACCAATCCAGATCCAAAAGCAGGGGGGATCCAGATCCAAAACCAAAACACGAGGGTCGGCGCACATTTCTATTCAATATAATGTGTACACAACAGTGGAACTAGTGAAACAGAACTTGGAATGGACACCGATGGGTTAACCACCGTTGATACCAGTGGTGGTTGGCCTCGATAGTATGAAACCATCGTCTGGGAACCTTTGATGGTTTCATCCACCATTGGTCATTCCTGCTTTGATACCTGCCAGGCAGTGGGCCAATCAGGGAGTGGAGGCGGTGCTTCGCGGGTCACGTTGGGGGTGGAGCTAGTCTACATGTCCTGGTCGATGGAGAAAAAAAAAATCATTGCATGGCTCTGTGACATCGATGGCGGAGAACTACGTGCTCTACTGCAATCAGACGATTGCGTGTGTACTAGCAACTGCGTTCCTTGCTAAATCAGACCCTGATTTCCAACCAGTGTCTGGATGCTGGATATGTCACGAAAACTTTTAGGAAACAGGTGAAAACTTTTGAAATAAATGATGTAATTGACATAGTAAGTGAACAATATTTAAATTGCAAATGAAAAAATGTAGCTGTATTTCAAGCACATAGCTAGTCATGCATATTTTTGTTTTATATTACAATATTTAACATTGATGCGTTCTGTAAAACAAATCATGCATCTTAAAGTTGGTCTCAGCAGATGGAGTAGAATTTGGTGAACACATATAACGATAACATAGGGCCTGATTCAGAATTGTACGCTCTGCCGATATTTGCAGATTTGAATGACTATCGGTAAACTGCGCATGCATCAAGGCACATTATCGTAGTCGCTCACAGCGACTTTCCCAGAGGGGGCAACCAGGTCGGTGCTGCAGGAGGCGTAGCTTCGTGATCACGTGACTACCCAATGGTGGGCAGTGTGGGGCCGTGACTTCGTGATCACTTCATCACAGCCGAGCCCCCCACTATACAATGCTGAGTTTTCCGGCTGTAAAGCAGGAAGCGGGGATGCAATGACATGATTCAGTGCCAATCGCATCATTGGCTCCCGTCAGGATGCCCACTTTCGCCAGGTAAGTGGAGGGAAGTGGGAGGTGGGCATGGGGGGAGTCCGATTTACGGGAGCTTCCCGGCCATTGCGGGAGAGTCGGCAATCCCCCCAAATTTCTCTCTCTCTGCGCTCCCTCCATTTCCCGCTCTCAGCGATCCTCCCACATTCCCTTCTGTCTGTCAGTGCCCCCCATACACATTTACTTCTGAATGTCAGTAACACCTAACACCCCCCTTCTGTCTATCAGTGCTGCCCCACACACACATTTACCTCTGTATGTCAGTAACACCTACCCCCCCTTCTGTCTATCAGTGGTGCCCCCCGCCTCCCCTCCACAGTTACTTCTGTCAGCGCTGCTGTGGGGCCCTCACTGCCGGGAGGCAATCGGGAAGCCGACTGCCTAAATACCGGCAGACGGCTTCCCGACTGTCTTATCCCGGCATGGGTGAAATGCCGGGCGTCTAGATATAGACCCCCGCACTTCCCCGACTCCGGGAGACCGGCGCCCGGCATCACGATCGTAGTGATGCCGGGCGCCGCGAGCGGCCAGCCGCGGGGGGGGAGGGTTAGGTTTAGGGCTCCCGGGGGGGCCTTAGGGTTAGGCACCCCCCCGGGAAGGTTAGGGTTAGGCTAGGGGGAGGGAGGGTTAGGGTTAGGCACCCCCGGGGGGGACTTAGGGTTAGGCACCCACCCTGGGGACTTAGGTTTAGGCAGCGAGGAAGGGGGTGGTTAGGGTTAGGCACTTAGAGGGGGGATTAGGGTTAGGCACTTGGGGGGGAAGTTAGGGTTAGGCACCGCTAAGGAGGGTTAGGGGGGTTAGGTTAGGTTAGTGGATACTTACCTATCCATGATCGGGATTTCCAGCGCTGTCAGGCTTCCGCTGTGTGGAATCGAACTGCCGGCCATGCGGCCGACGGTATTTCATACCAATTCCCTCACTGCCACCTGTTGCCACCTTGGGAGGAGAGTCTGTCTCGGCAGTCCGGCCCTGGTCACTCTGGTAGGTTGTTAAATGCTGATACATGTCCTTGCTCAAAAGTGATCCCGGTATGCGAGAACTTCCACTCCCTAACAATATAGTATGTAACAAGTCATGGGAAACCAACTGTATTTCATAATACGAGGGCATGACATTTATAATGAGCAACTGGAGAGCAGAATACAGGATCTTGCTCATTAAACTTGGGAATGTGGAAATGGCAGACGTAGAGTAGGGGGGATGTCTGTCAATGTCACATGACAGAGGTTTTGAAAAGTGCCAACATGATGTTCAGTACTTGGGGCTCAATCTTTCTGCTGAGGAACTGTCCTGCCCTCCTAGTCTTCCCCGGGTGGCAGAGGGTCTGATTAACAGATGTACGCAATGCCGATATTTACGCAATTAAGTGATTATCGTAAACTACACATTGGTCTAAGTCACACTGCGCATGCGAAAGGTACATTACCGTAGTCGCTCACAGCGATTTTTTACTGGCAGTGTCATTTACAGCCCGGAAGTGTTTAGGCCAAAAACGTAGGTATGTTGTGACTGTTTTCGGGGGGCGTCACCCACCGATAGTCGAATGATCTGCGACCGATGCTATATACTTGCACTCAGATGCCTGGATTTTTAAAGCTGCAGGTGGGCGTCGCAATACAATCCACAGCATCTGCGACATTTGCATATATTCGCACAGCTCTTGTGTACGGGATCGCAGATGTAATGACATAAGGGTATAACTCTGAATCAGGCCAAGAATTACAGGAGTGTACTATGGGCTTCATTCAACCCCTCTTCGCGCCAGACGGAGCTCTTCAATTGTTGCTCTTTTCATGCGTGATCAGCTGCCAGCGCCTGCATTTCAGCTCGCCACCCCGGGGGGGTTGGCGAGCTGAAATGCACAAAAAAATGACCCGAAGATCGGTATCAATTGAATAGTGCCCTGTGGTCTCCCATCACTTTAGACGGGAGATCAGGCACGCTAAAACAATTGAATACGACCCTATGACTGTTTTTTATTCCTGTTTTACTTTAAGACAACTGTTTTAAATATATATATATATACTTCTGTATGCCATTTACTTATCTTTTTTTTATAAAATAAGCATTGTGATTTATTTATTTATTTTTTTAAACTAAACTCCATTTAATAACATTATTTGCGTTCTTCAAAAATTCACGCACCACACTTGCTTATACTATGCTACTTTTAGGCAGAAATAGTGTGGTGTACAGTACATCTGATTCAGTTGCATTGTTGTTTGTTGAGATAGGGCGGGGAGTAATAAAAGACTTCCTAAAAAGCGTCAGCTCTTGAGCTAAATCTTATGGTGACAGAACGAGGTGTTATAAGTCAGTGTGTGATATTATTTGGGGGTATGTTAGTAATTTTTAGTCAGGCCAGGTGGTTTTGTTTTGTTCAACCCTTTCACATCCACATTATGCATGTAGAGGTGAGGCTTGCAATGACATGGTAAAGACATACACATTACCAGTTTAGCCTTGGCGGTGTCACACAGCCCTCTTCTATCTAAGTAAAGACAGGGCCGCCATCAGGGAGGTATGGATATACTGTAGTATGTGGCCTGGTCTAGCCAGGAAGTCAGGACATGGTGCCCTCCATCTGTCCAGGGCCAGCAACCGAAATCATGGGGCCCGGTAAACCCATTTGTTTAGGGGCCCCCCATCCCAGGGTCCCTGGCAGGTACAGGCCAGTTGCTTGAGAGTCTGCCTTACCTATATGTGCTTTCTTTGGGGAACCTCTGAGCCACAGAGTCCCTCCATGCCCTCGCAGTGTCCCTCCATGCCCTCGCAGTGTCCCTCCATGCCCTCGCAGTGTCCTTCCATGCCCTCACAGTGTCCCTCCATGCCCTCGCAGTCTCCCTCCATGTCCTCGCAGTGTCCCTCCATGCCCTTGCAGAGTCCCTCCATGCCCTCACAGTGTCCCTCCATGTCCTCACAGAGGGCCTGATTCAGAGCCGGATGCTCTTTCAGAGCGCTCGCTCTGAATCAGTGCCCTCCCTCTCTTTTTGCTCGCATAGCTGTGGGTTACCACCCATGGCTATAACGAGCGGCCAAAAAGATGGTCACGATGGTAGGGTCTCGTCTGCCACAAGCCCTGGAGTGCTTTTGGCTCTATCAGAGCCGAAAGCACTCCCACTGACATCACTTGTGATGTCAGTGGGGCCGGCCCCAGACGGTAGGCATTCCCATGGGAACGCCTCTGTCTGGGCAGCAACGCATAAGCTCCCCATCCCACACTGTGCTTTCATATCCCACCATGCTCCCCCATGTAACACTATACTCTCTCATACCTCATCCCACACTGTGCCTTCCCATCCCCCAATATGCTGTCCCGTCCCACACTGTGATCTCCCAACCCCCAATGTGCTCTCCCATCCCCCAATTTCATCTCCCATCCCTCACTGTGCTATCCCATCCTCCACTGTGCTTTCCCATCCCCTTTCCCACACTGTGCCCTCCCATCCCCCACTGTGCTCTCCCATCCCCCACTGTGCTCTCCCATCCCCCAGTGTGCCCTCCCATCCCACACTGTGCCTTCCCATCCCCCACTGTGCTATCCCATCCCGCACTAGGCCTTCCCACCCCTATTACACATTTTGTGTCCCCCCAGGCTGCACATACCTGCTGGAGCTTCCTGTCTGTGACATACAGACAACTTCTGCTGAGTCCTTCTCCTGACTGCTGCTGCTGGGCAAGACTGGAGAGATGGAGCACTGGGGTGGGGGCGGGGCTGCCTGATGACTCCTCGGATCTCTCAGCCAGTGAGCTGAGGAGACAGTTCAGTTATATCAGACTCCTTGGATCACTGGCTGAGAGAGTCAGAGAGACATCAAGCAGCAGCCCCGCCCCTACCCCAGTGCTGAGCTTCTCCAAGTCCCGGCAACGGCCAGCAGCCACAGCCAGTGTGAGTGACACAGACAGGGCCGGCATGGCTGCTATGTGTATATGCAGCGGGAAATGGATAAATCCCCTCCACTATTTGTACCCTGACGTCATCAGTTACTGTCTAACGTCATTCCCTACTATCCACGTGGACATAGAAGCGGAATATAAACCTGTGCCGAGCAAAGTGACCCACTGTGCCCGAGTGGACAAATCTCTTCTTTTGGTGGCCTTTATGTGCATGGAACTGCCCTCATTTCACGTCACTTCCAAGTCCAAATACTGAAAGGGATCTATACCTTTCCATATGCAGTGTGCCGGCCAGCTGCAGTTAATTTCAGACTGGGTGGCAGATGGCCCTCAGCCAAACCTGCTACAGTGATCATGCTGCACCCTGCCGATCACTGCAGCAGCAGCGCAGGCAGCGGTTACACTCCGAGGCCCCCTAGGACTTCGGGGCCCTTTACAGTTTTACCCCTGGGCCCCCCTGTTGCTGGGCCTGCATCTGTCCCCAAGATGATGTTTCCATGCCCCCTGCAGCATGCAATGAGAGCCCCAGTATTTGCAACAGGGCATGGGTAGTGATCATTCTAGGTCCGGCTCCGGGCATCGACCCGCTTACGAGCGCTATGTGCTCACGAGCGTGTCTGAATCAGGCCCTGTGTTAGAATCTCTCCTATCTTCTGCGCAAGCTCCATTTTTCACATCACAGGAAAGATGATGCAGCGGACGCCAAGCACTGCACATATGGTAAAACACTTCTGGACATGACAATAATAAAAAGAGCATGGTACACTCCCTCCAGTGTCTTAGAGCAAAGGTTCCCAAATACGGTCCTCAAGGCAGCTCTAATCATAAGTGTACCATCGAGCGGACATAACAACGCTGTTTCAGAGGCGTGCATAATTAAGACGCAGCATCATAGTACATATCACATGGTTGAATTATACACTGAAGCACTCGCAGTGCTTGCGGTAGGGTATGGTCAACCACAAGTGCTGCGCACGCTTCCGATGTTACTCGATGTAACCGATTGTTGCATACACCTCCTGGAGATGACGTGTTTTAGTAAGGGAAAGTGGGCGTCTTAAGACAGGCTGGTGGGCGTCTAAATACATATCGCGATCGCATGCCAAGACAGTGGGCGTGCTAATGTTTTGCCATGCGATTGCGGGATTTGCATACTTTGGCTGTGTGCGAACGCATCTAGCGAGTGGAGAAAAAAAAGTGATTTGCCCTCCAGCACACTGCAGCAAAATCAACAAAAAATATTTAAATCCTACATGATAATAGAGATTCAGAGGTATTAGTTACATACATTTGCAAATATATGAATAAGCGCCAGGCCATCATCAAGGCTCCTCTATACTGGCATCCCTAACATTAAGGGGTTCACGTCCCTTTTTTTTCTGTGTTCAGTGTAAACCCCACCCTTTACAAGCACCTGTGTTATGTCATTAAGCTGATATGAGCGACCACCATACTTTTTGTTTGCAGTCTTGAGAGGTATGAAGGGAGCCAGCATTAGGAGGATGTGCTGGTCCTTATAGTGCCATGTGGAGGTTTCTGGGGTACCTCCAAGGTGAGTTAGCTCTCAGCTTATACATGTACTGTTATTATGCAGTACACCAATTTGTAATTATATGACCCAGAGTGGGTGTTACTATTATGTAGCAATAATTATTTTGGGGTGAGCGTTTGGGAGTGGGGCCTCCAGAGTTATTCTGGCTGGACCTTTTTCAGGGCATCACCACTTAATTCACATAGATATTTTTTATCACTTTTCTAATTGTTTGTTTATTATTTATGTCATTTTAATTCTTTCTCATTTCATTAACACTTATTGATTCATCTTTACACATCTATTCTTTACACTTCACTATCACCTTTTCCCTCTTTTCGTGTGATGCACTGGGGATGGTCCTTGGCTGGAATATTTTGGGGTACCTTGCTTCTCGGATGTGAACCCCTTAATGTTAGGGACGCCAGTATAGAGGAGCCTTGACGATTGGCCTGGCACTTATTCATATATTTGCAAATGTATGTAACTAATACCTCTGAATCTCTATTATCATGTAGGATTTAAGTATTTTCTGTTGATTTTGCTACAGTGTGCTGGAGGGCAAATCCTTTTTTTTCTGTGTTCAGTGTAAACCCCGCCCTTTACAAGCACCTGTGCTATGTCATGAGCGACCACCATACTTTTTGTTTGCATCTAGGGAGCGGGTCTTAATCGGGCCCTTAGCCCGTTAGTTTGTGGTTAATAAATAAATTATAATAATACATGCATCCAATTCATAAGCACTGTAGTGTGAAGTCTATAGGATTTGTGAGTATTAATAATATAAGACATAAAGCATAAATAAGTGCATAAAAAGTATTTTATACAGATGAATTATTGCACTTAGCCCAATATTGCATATTATTATTAAATATGCATATAAATTCCACTTCAAGGGTAAATCCTGAACACTTGGACTGTGTATATAAACCTCTGACTCAAGCAAAAGCTGATAATTGATTCACAGAGACACCGTCAGTCTAATGTGGTGCTGGCCACAAGCCAATCAGTGCTCGCGGCCCTGCAGCCAATCAGCAGAGGCTGCCGGTTCGTGAGATCCAATTGGTTCGCGAGCGGCGCCACAATACTGACAGCACCGGCAGTACTCACATTTCACCAGCAGTACTGACATTTCCCCAGCATGTGGCAGCCCCGTCCCGTACCACCTCGAGTTCACCCACTGCACGGCCCTGGGAGGTAATAGAAGGTAGATGTTCAGAATACTGACAGCGGCATTCCGACAGCCAGAATCCCTACCCCTACCCTAATCCCCCTTCCCCGGTGCCTAAACCTAACCCCACCCCCTTCCTAGTGCCTAAACCTAACCTCTCCCTCCCCGCACCCTAAACCTAAGACCCCCTCCCTGGTGCCTAAACCTAACCACCCCAATAGTGCCTAAACCTAACCTCCCCCTCCCCGCACCACAAGCCTAACACTCTCCCTGGCAGAGCCGTAACTAGGGTGGTGCAACCTGTGCCATGGCACAGGGCACTGCAGGGCAGGGGGCGCTGTTTGGTCCTGTCAATTTTCATGTTATTATCATTCTCACTTGTAGCTTCCTCTTCTTTTATCCCCATCATCTCCTGGCCTCCCCTATCTCTTCCCTGGCTCTTTCCCATGAGGCCATGGCCCTTTTTCAGGTACACTGGGGGGAACTAATGCTCTCTCTGGCACAGGGCACCAAAAATTCTAGTTACGGCTCTGCTCCCCGGTGCCTAACCCTAAACCGGAATGCCTAAACCTAACCCCGCTACCTAACGCTAAGCTCCCTCTGGAATGGGTATGATATGGGTTCGATTCCCGTCAGCTGCAGCCCGACAGGAAAAGAGTGCGAAGCAGCGGAAGCCCGACAGCGCTGGAAATCCCGATCGTGGATAGGTAAGTATAGACTAACCTAATCAGTAGAAAAATGGTGTAGCGCTATTATTGCAACAGAGATTAACAGTGAATTGTCGGCAGCTGACACAAGGGGATAACTGCCTGAAATTCCCCAGATCAACCTGAACAAACAAAAAGAATGTGTCTGTGCCGGGAGTCACTGTTCTATCAAAACAAACCAAAAATGAATCATATAATACATTTATTAAAATAGCAACAGTGTACCTAAAGAACTGCAGTTCTCATACAATATTTAACCCATACAATAAGGACAATAAAACAGAATGTAACCGCACACTAATAAGGGCATGAAGCAATATAAATCCACATGACCTACACATTACAGTCACTAATGGAAATATGTGAGTTCCTTGATCAATGGTGAAGCTCCATAAAAAAGATGGTAATCATGGATAATTCAATAAATAGCAAATAGCTCTTTCCCTTTACTAGGGATATTCGTATCTCCTCTGTAATAAGCTGCCACTCACCACCATCGTGGATAGATCCAGAGCAGGCCAGGAATCGGCAAGGGGAGATACAAGTGGGCAATAAGAACCCAGCCAGGAATATGTATCGCCGGAGCACAGCCGGCCACGGGTGACAGCCTATCCGCTCACAGAGTCTCTGGATACGGGCTGGTTTCACGATGGAATGCAGCAAAGCTGCGTGTAACAATAAACCCCGTCACCTGGGATCAAATGGGATCAGTCAGCGGCAGAGTAGTCAGTGCAGCAGGAACCGCTATGGTCTGAAATAAGTGGTACACACTCCGGTGTGTTATTCCTCCTAACAGCGGCAATCGACTGCTTAGCTCACCATCAACAGCAGTTCAATAGAAAGATCTGTTCCTTGACGCGTTTCTCCTCACTTAGTGAGGTTTTTTCAAAAGGCAGAATAAGTCCCCCCTTTCCAAGGAAGGGATTAAAAATCCACAGCTACCAATAGTAGACTTCCATGTCCAGCTTGACATGATTAGTCAATTATCAACCCTAAATCAAGAACATAACTGTCACATTACCCATACAATATAAGAATCAATACTTCTTGGTTTGTTAGTAATAAAATACATATATATTGTACTATATTATCAATTGGCTAGAGTACCTAACCCTAACCCTCCTTAGGGGTGCCTAACCCTAACTTCCCCCATGTGCCTAACCCTAACCACCCCCTTCCCCTCTGCCTAAACCTAAGTCCCCCGGGGGGGTGCCTAACCCTAAGTCCCTCCCGGGGGTGCCTAACCCTAACCCTACCTCCCCCTAGCCTAACCCTAACCCTCCCGGGGGGGTGCCTAACCCTAAGTCCCCCCCGGGAGCCCTAAACCTAACCCTCCCCCCCGCGGCTGTCCGCTCGCGACGCCCGGCATCACTACGATCGTGATGCCGGGCGCCGGTCTCCCGGCGTCGGGGAAATGCGAGCGTCTACATCTAGACACCCGGCATTTCACCCATGCCAGGATAAGACAGACGGGAAGCCGGCTGCCGGCATTTAGGCAGTCGGCTTCCCGGTTGCTTCCCGCTCCCTCTACACCCCGATACTTACCCTTTGGAATGCCGACGGTCGGGATACTGGTGCCGGGATCCCGACCTGTCAGGATTTCGGCGCAGGTATTTAGACCGTCAGCATCTAGCACGTCTGTATGCCGACTACATCTCGTTATAAGGGGCATTATTGTGTCATAAAACCACATACCCTTTTCGTCCTCTATGTTGTACTGTTTTTTGGGGGGGTGCCAAATTATGGCCCCGGGTGACCAAAATCCTAGTTTCGGCCCTGTCTCATTTCATATATTCTAGGAACCTAATAATCTGAGCTGAATCATTCAGTATTGTATGTTTCCCATAGTTTGTAAAATTGTACAAATGTATCAACATAGTTGCTCAATCCTGATCTGAGAAGTATTTTATGACAACATTAATATAAATAATTAAATCAATGAATCAAACACAACTTATAGGCCTCATAGGGGAAAGTCCTGATGGATATATTCAGTTGTTATAATTTAGATATTACTGACACCTTGTGGACACTTCATATACTGTAAGACCTAAAATAGAAGGTTGTAGTTGTTTTTTACTCTTTCCATCAATACAGGGTTTCACTACGGATCGCAATATTGCCTACGCACGCAGTTCAACGGTGATAGTATGCTAATCCATTGAGATGACAATGCAAACTTAGCACTACATAAGGACGCCCACTTTACCTTACACACATCCGTAATGTTTAGCAGAGTATCGAAACCATCGGTACAATCGAGTACATTCACAGCCTCACGCACACTTGCACAAGCTCTGACCTTACTCGGCAATTGCTAACTTCCACGCACGCTATGAGACCTCACACTGCATACGGCATCGCAGTGGATGATTTATGTGCGCCCATGCAACGGCGTGTGAACGCACTGGCACGCCTGCGTTTCCCCGACCACCCCCCTTCACCACCCACAAATGGCACTTCCTGTCAATCACTCTGCAATGGGTCTGCATAGCGTCTGCGATTCCGAAGAGCTAGTTAGTGCACTGGGATGCATACGCAGAGCGCAACAATTGGCCAACTGCATGTGTATTAGCAACTGTAATGGAAGCTGAATCAGGCCCATAGAGCACTTGTGCATTTAAAGAAGAATCACGGTTCCACATTATTTTTCCATTAGTAATATGTGCCTCATTGTGCCAGACTTATGAATGGTGCTGCGTGTGTCCTGTTATAGCCATGCACTTTGTAAATATTAAGTCTACTTTGATACATTTTTCCTGGCAGTCTAACACACAACACATAGGGGCTGATTCGGAGTAACACTGATCTCTTCAGCGATGGAAGCGACAAGTTTATACATACAATGCATGCACAGGAGCAACAGTGCCGAGACCAATGACAGGTACATTGGCCGGCATAGAATCAATGGGCGGCTTTGGTTTCTGTTTGCACAGCAACAAACTCTGGCAATAGCTGAGCGGATACTTGCATTATATCAGGCTTCCGCGGCTGCCCGAACTACAGTGTGTAGCTTGGAATCATCCCCTATATGGATTTTACCTTTATGCTATCAGTAAAAGCATCTCATCTATCCAGCCTGTGTCTTCTAAAGATGCCAAGATGTGTAATATCACCACATCAAGGCCTATCTATACCCATCGCTGCACCAAAATGCAGCTATAATGAGTCCTTCAGGTTTCAGCCATGAAGGGATGATTTTGACCGGAGGCGTTTTACCCTCATTGATGTGGATAAGGTGACTCGGGATGGGGACATCACCACGCTGGAGGAATCCACCCCATAACTTGCATTGCAAATGTTTTTTTTTTCCATTACCCCCTCCCCCCGCCGGGCCTGTTGCCTGCCCACTGCCCAGTGCTCGGCCCTGGTAAGGACTCTGAGTGAACACCTCAGAGGGTGTGCTCCGCCTCCCCCGCCTGGAAACAGTTAGCCCTACCCTGAGTACTCGCACAATGTGACGCGATGAGCAGCAGCGCCATGCGTTATTACAGGAGCAGGAGGAGACCCAATGATTCAGCTGCATGACCTTCTTGCACCCTGGAGAGGAGAGGGGGGACTGCCAAACAGGTAATTGTGTGCACTTTATTTTCCACCCCTTTAAAAACTGTTATTTACCCTACTGTGCAGAGAGTGCATACATAAATATATATATTTAATTGCTCTGTCTCCCCCTTAGTGTCCCTGCTTTCACCCTCCCTATACCCCCTACTCGGTGTCCCAGCCTTCTCCCTCCCTGTAATGGCCTAAGAGTCCCTGACCTCATCCTCCCTGTAACTTCCCCTTAGCGTCCCCGACCTCACCTTCCCTGTAACTCCCCCTTAGCGTCCCCATCCTCACCTTCCCAGTAACTTCCCCTTAGCGTCCCCGACCTCACCTTCCCTGTAACTCCCCCTTAGCGTCACCGTCCTCACCCTCCCTGTAACTCCCCCTTAGCGTCCCCGTCCTCACCTTCCCTGTAACTCCCCATTAGCGTCCCCGTCCTCACCTTCCCTGTAACTCCCCCTTAGCGTCCCCGACCTCACCTTCCCTGTAACTCCCCCTTAGCGTCCCCGTCCTCACCTTCCCAGTAACTTCCCCTTAGCGTACCCGACCTCACCTTCCCTGTAACTCCCCCTTAGCGTCACCGTCCTCACCCTCCCTGTAACTCCCCCTTAGCGTCCCCGTCCTCACCTTCCCTGTAACTCCCCCTTAGCGTCCCTGTCCTCACCTTCCCTGTAACTCCCCCTTAGCGTCCCCGACCTCACCTTCCCGTAACTCCCCCTTAGCGTACCCGACCTCACCTTCCCGTAACTCCCCCTTAGCGTCCCCGTCCTCACCTTCCCTGTAACTCCCCCTTAGCGTCCCCGACCTCACCTTCCCGTAACTCCCCCTTAGCGTCCCCATCCTCACCTTCCCTGTAACTCCCCCTTAGCGTCCCTGTCCTCACCTTCCCTGTAACTCCCCCTTAGCGTCCCCGACCTCACCTTCCCGTAACTCCCCCTTAGCGTCCCCGTCCTCACCTTCCCTGTAACTCCCCCTTAGCGTCCCCGACCTCACCTTCCCGTAACTCCCCCTTAGCGTCCCCGTCCTCACCTTCCCTGTAACTCCCCCTTAGCGTCCCCGTCCTCACCTTCCCGTAACTCCCCCTTAGCGTCCCCGTCCTCACCTTCCCTGTAACTGCCCCTTAGCGTCCCCGTCCTCACCTTCCCGTAACTCCCCCTTAGTGTCTCCGACCTCACCTTCCCGTAACTCCCCCTTAGCGTCCCTGTCCTCACCTTCCCTGTAACTCCCCCTTAGCGTCCCCGTCCTCACCTTCCCTGTAACTCCCCCTTAGCGTCCCCGACCTCACCTTCCCTGTAACTTCCCCTTAGCGTCCCCGACCTCACCTTCCCTGTAACTCCCCCTTAGCGTCCCCGTCCTCACCCTCCCTGTAACTCCCCCTTAGCGTCCCCATCCTCACCTTCCCTGTAACTCCCCCTCAGCGTCCCCGACCTCACCTTCTCTCAGCGTCCCCGTCCTCACCTTCCCTGTAACTCCCCCTCAGCGTCCCCGTCCTCACCCTCCCTGTAACTCCCCCTTGGCGTCCCCGACCTCACCCTCCCTGTAACTCTCCCTCGGCGTCCCCGACCTCACCTTCCCTGTAACTCCCCCTCGGCGTCCCCGTCCTCACCTTCCCTGTAACTCCCCCTCGGCGTCCCCGACCTCACCTTCCCTGTAACTCCCCCTCGGCGTCCCCGACCTCACCTTCCCTGTAACTTCCCCTCGGCGTCCCCGTCCTCACCTTCCCTGTAACTCCCCCTCGGCGTTCCCGTCCTCACCCTCCCTGTAACTCCCCCTCGGCGTTCCCGTCCTCACCCGCCCTGTAACTCCCCCTCGGCGTCCCCAACCTCACCATCCCTGTAACTCCCCCTTAGCGTCCCCGTCCTCACCTTCCCTGTAACTCCCCCTTAGCGTCCCCGTCTTCACCTTCCCTGTAACTCCCCCTTAGCGTCCCCGTCCTCACCTTCCCTGTAACTGCCCCTTGGCGTCCCCGTCCTCACCTTCCCTGTAACTCCCCCTTGGCGTCCCCGTCCTCACCTTCCCTGTAACTCCCCCTTGGCGTCCCCGACCTCACCTTCCCTGTAACTCCCCCTTGGCGTCCCCGTCCTCACCTTCCCTGTAACTCCCCCTTGGCGTCCCCGTCCTCACCTTCCCTGTAACTCCCCCTTGGCGTCCCCGTCCTCACCCTCCCTGTAACTCCCCCTTAGCGTCCCCGTCCTCACCCTCCCTGTAACTCCCCCTTAGCGTCCCCATCACCCTCCCTGTAACTCCCCCTTAGCGTCCCCGTCCTCACCTTCCCTGTAACTCCCCCTTAGTGTCCCCGTCCTCACCTTCCCTGTAACTCCCCCTTAGTGTCCCCGTCCTCACCTTCCCTGTAACTCCCCCTTAGTGTCTCGGTCCTCACCTTCCCTGTAACTCCCCCTTAGGGTCCCCGACCTCACCTTCCCTGTAACTCCCCCTTAGGGTCCCCGACCTCACCTTCCCTGTAACTCCCCCTTAGCGTCCCCGACCTCAGCTTCCCTGTAACTCCCCCTTAGCGTCCCCGTCCTCACCCTCCCTGTAACTCCCCCTCAGTATCCCCGACCTCACCCTCCCTGTAACTCCCCCTCAGCAATCCCGACCTCACCCTCCCTGTACAGTGGCAAACGCAGATTTCTAGAGGGGGGGGGGTGTCCAAATGCTTGATTTTAGAGTAAGTGTGGCCAGTCCATGAAGAGGGTAGAATTAGCACTTAAACTGCTTTAATATGCATCATACAAAGTGTATTGTGTGTCATAATTCCAGCATATTACAGGACCAGTGATCACAGTAAGCCATTAGATGTGGCAGTAGGGCCATCCTGCCTGAGCTGAATGTTTTTATTTTAGATGTAGGCACCATTCCAAAGCATTAGAGCAAATCTGGGAGCATCAGAAGAACCTAGCACTGCCCTGGACATATATGTACGTATTGGGCTCTATAGCAGTGCATCTCTAACAGTGCATGTTTTCCAGATCTCCTAGTTGGTGCACAGGTTATTTATTACATGTTAAAAGATCCACAGGTGGTAATTATTTCATTTTTGATACTGAGAACAACATGCAGCTCTAGTAAAATTCTATTACATTACTGTTTCTATTGTGGTCATGGTGTGGGCTGGGGAGGGGGGTTTCCAGGCAGATGGAAAACCCCCCTGCATTTGCCTATGCTATAACTCCCCCTCAGCAATCCCAACCTCACCCTCCCTGTAACTCACCCTCAGAATCCCTGACCTCACCCTCCCTATAACTCCCCCACAGTGTCCCTGTCCTCACCCTCCCTGTAACTCCCCCACAGTGTCCCTTCCCTCACCCTCCCTGTAACTCCCCCTCAGCGTCCCTGTAGATCCCACAGTGTCCCTTCCCTCACCCTCCATGTAGCTCCCCCACAATGTACCTGCCCGCATCCTCCCTGTAATTCCCACTACACCCCCCTTAATTTCTCTATACTCATCATTTGCAGTATTCCTGCCAATCACACTATCACTCACACTAAGGGCCTCATTCAGACCCGCTCGCGAGCGCTTGCAAGCGGGTCGATGTTGAGGCCCTGGGCACGTGCAGCAGCCGCACTGTCCGTGTGCGCAAGCCCCAGAGCGAGATAAATTTTCTCGCTCCGGGGCTCACTACAAAAGGGGTGGCTGTCGATGGTGATCGACAGCTTGCACCATTTTGTAGGCAGGGTGGGGGGATGGCTGGCCAAACGGAGGTGTTCCCGAAGGAATACCTGCCATTTGGGGGCGGCCCCACTGACATCACTCGTGATGTCAGTGGTGAGCTTCCGGCTCTATTAGAGCCGAAAGCTCACTGGGGCTTGCGGCACACGAGACCCTACCACAAGGGTCTCGTCGCAAGCCCCGATGGCCGCGATGGTCTTAACCATCGCTACCATCAACCTGGCCGCTCGCTAACCACCTGACCACCCACAGCTTAGCAAGCGGACGGTTCTTTACAGAGAAGCGGCCGCCCTCATTCAGAGCGAGCGCTCGCATTTTGCGAGCGGCTCTGAATGAGGTCCTAAGTACCACACAGTAACCTACAGTGTTACCATCACACACTTACATTCACACTAAAGCTGTGCATGCAAGGTCAGATAAAATGCCTCAGACAGACAGACATTTTATCTGGCAAAATAAACAAAATAAGACGCTCCAGGGTGCTGTCAGTTTTAATCAATGGGTAAAATATCAAATATATGTATACAATATTAAAACAAATATTGACAGAAATCAAGGTCTATGACCATGCCCCCCCTCCTATCGAAAAAGCAGCTAAATAGCTGAAACCAAAAGAAAGATATTTTGGGGATCGGTATGGACAATATCTTGTTTTAAATTATTTCAAATGTGAAGAAACTCCTGTGTCTGCATATGTAGACGAATGTGTCCAATTTAGTCTTGTTATAATCCAAATGGCAACATGATGTTGAGACAAAGGCCCTCATTCAGAGCCGCTCGTTAGCGGCAGTACGCTCGTTCCGAGCGATGTTTGCTCATCTGCGCATGCGTACGCTTTTTAGTACGCATGCGCGAACCAGTCAGTGCGGCCGAAAATCCTTTGTACGCTATATAGCGAGTGCCTGCTATTTTGAGTGACAGAATGAGGCGTATGTGGGTGGTAACAGGGGAAGGTGCTTGAAAATGGGGAGTGGAGATCCGAACGCAGGCGTGCTTAAAGGTCAAAACGGGCGTTTTATGGGTGTGTATATTTAAAACAGCAGCGTCATTGACCACGTCACTGGGTTATTTTATAGCCAGAACTGCACGCAAATTTGTGGTAGCAAACACCAACCACAAGAATAGCGAGCAGTTCATACGCTGGTCGATGTACTCGATTAATCTAATAAATAGCGGACATGACGTAGGATGCGTGCGGCCAGGGGGCGTTTTTAACAAATAAACGAGCGTATGTTTTGCTCGTTCGTTCAGACTTAGAGGTGTGAACAGACTGCAATGTGCGTACGGATCATTTGAATAGCCACCCCTTGTTTTTAAACGAACGACCGCAAATAGCGAACGGCTCTGAATGAGGGCCAAAATGTTCCTTTGTATCACTTCAATGAGGAAAGAGAATATACAATTGCTGGTAAGTGTATTTCTCAGATAATAATGGACAATGTAATTCAATAGTGATAGAAATCTCCCAGCATAACTGATGTAATGACCTGCCTGCTCGCCCTTTATGCAGTAACTATGCAACACCGTGCTGTTTGCATCGGCGGCTGGTGTAATAAGCCGTCTGCTTGTACTAGTCAATGCGGCTTCTCATACAGCGCTATGCTGTGTAAAGCAGGCAGGTGGGCAACAGGTGTCAAATTTGAAAGCTCACCCGCTCTGCTGTCCCAAATGGCAGATTCTTCGATCTTAGGCCGGGGGGTATATAAAGTCAGTCTTTGACCGGTCAATAGGTTGGATGAACCAGAGGGCTCTACGCATTTCTCCGCCTCATATATAATCGGCGGCTTCCTCAGGAGACAATAATGCTTTTGTGCCACATCCGTTCTTATGTGTATAGCAGCCAGCTGTATGGAAGTGGAGCAAGCAATCGTTATTAGATGTTATTATTCTTCAGCTAAGTCTTTGATTTGAACTGCCCGTAAATTGTTTTCTTAATAATAAACTGTAAAAGTCCACACAAGCAAGAGGAAAAAATAATGACCATTTCTACTTTAGGGTCCATAGGGTATCCACAGGATACCTTGGGGTATAGGCGATGCGGCAGCATCGGGCACCACAGAGTTAAAACATTAGCCTCCCAGGATGCACTGGGGTCCCTCCTCTATACCCCATACCCCAGCCAAGGCCATCAGTTTTTGTCGGTGCCCGGCCAGGAGTCGGAGCACATGTAGCAGAGTGGGGCTGTTACAGCCCCTGAAGACTTTTCAAAAGCAGCTGTGGCTGTACATCTAGAGCAGTACAGCATGGACAGTCTGTTCAGACATCCATGCTGTCGCTCCTTCACCCTGCCGTTACCAGAACGCCGGTACCGATCCGGGGATGCTGGTGGGGGTCTGGGGTCACAGCTAGCGGTGACCCCGGACCGTGTCCGGATCTAAGGGAACCAGGTAAGCGGCGGGTCCCGCGGAGGGCACCCACCGGAAGACTCAGTCCCCAGGCAGGGGGCTCCCTGAGGACTGGCTTGCGAGTGAAGCCAGGTATTAACCTGCGCTTCCACAAGCCCAAGGGACAGCGGGCCGCGACTGAGCGGAAAACGTCCGGCATCCCTGGGGTTAAATGCATGCCAGGGGAGCGCGCCTTCCCTGTTTACAGCCAGTGCCTCTCTACAGGTCTGGCGGGCTGTGTTCAGCGTTCCTCCCCTGGGGCCCGTCTCCTCTCTGCTCCTCGGCGGCCATTTTATGAATGCCCACCTATGTCTCGCATGAGCCTGCGTGTGTGGGTTCATGGTCCAATTCGGTACAGAACCTATCGGCCGTGTTACAAGGGGAGCCATCATTGCAGTCTGCTAAGCGGTCTGTAGTGTCTCAATGTTCTGCATGATGGTGGTGTCATGACATTTAATGACGGTGACAATTTTTGACCTTTCAGACCAGAAGTCTAAGTCAAAAACATATACCAAACCCTATAAGGGCAGTCCGTGCAGTCTTGGTTATTGAGGATGGCAACCCCCCCCCCCCCCCCGTGGCCAAAACTAAATAGACTCCTCCGCAGGTGGATTCTCATGTTACACGCCTAGTGTGGAGTACTACGTTACCATGCCCTCCATGCCTCCTTCAAGCATGCCATGGATGATTAGGTGGAAATATGTCTAAAATCCAGTTATTCCCTTGCTGGAAGGGCGTCCAGACGGCTATGGCCGTGGGCTAGGTGTCCACAGCCATGGAGCGCTGGGCTGATAATTTGTAATTGTCTCTGGACTCTGACTTGTCGCCTGAACTGGCGAAGTTGGTAGGCAATCCCAGAGACTCAGCCACGTATATTAATGAGGCAGCCGTTTCCTCGCCAGCCGTGGCAGTTCGCCGCACCCTAGGGTTGCGCTCTTGGAAAGCGGATGAAGATTCCGAAAAAGGTTTGGAATGCTTGCCCTTTAATTGACAGCTCCTTTTTGGCTCTGATTTGGACAACATTGTGGCGACTCTGGCAGCAGCTAAGTCTGCGTGTCTGCCATCGACTGCGATCCCATCCGGGTCTGGTGCTTCATCCTTTCGGGCCTAAGGGGCCCAGGGTAAGTCCACAGTGCAGTCCTTTCCTCAGCAGTCAACAACCAGAAAATCTGCCAAGCCAAACAAGCAGGGTTAGAGCACAAGGCGTCCTACTCTCAGGTCGGATGATAAACCTTCAGCCTAAGGCCTCCCCTTGGGGGACCCCAAAGTGGGAGGCCAGCTTCTTCAGTTTTCCCAGTGCTGGTATCTGACTACCGTGGACACTTAGGTCAGAGAAGTGGTCTCTCTGGGGTACGCCCTCTCATTTCGGCGTAGGCCTCCCAGCCGGTTTTTCACTACAGGTCTTCCATCCGTTAAGGCCATGGAACTCCAGAAGAGCTGCACTCTATGCTCCGGGCTGGAGTTATACTACCTGTTCCGTTATCCCAACAGGGAACGGGATATTACTCGATTCTCTTTCTGGTACACAAACCCAATGGGTTTTCCCGGCCAAAACCTCAGGTGCCTAAACAAGTCTTTGAGGTTCTTCGGTTCAGGATACAGACCCTCTGTTCCATTATATTGGCAATGGGACCTAGGGATTTCATGGTGTCTCTGAACACTTATGAAGCCTACCTTCATTTACCTATTATCTTGGCGCAACAGCAATTCCTCGGGTTTGCGATGTTAAACCGCCATTTCCTGTTTCAGGCACTGCCCTTTACTCTGGCCACTGTGCCTCGAGTATTTGCCATACTCATGGCGGTTATGGCAGCCCACCTTCGAATGCAGAGGGTCCACCTGTTGTCCTATCTGGACTACCTCATGTTGTTAGCAGGGTCTCCAGAAATCCTTCAGCGCCATCTGCACCTAACAATATCTGTGCTGCACAATTATGGCTAGCTGATAAACAGAGAAGTCCTCCCTGGGTCCCTCACTGAGGATGCTCCATTTCGGAGCCCTGTTAGTCTTTCAACACCAGGGGATCTTTTTGACAAAGGACAATATCTCTACATTACAGATGTTGCCTTCGCAGCCGACAAGTGTCTGTGCACTCAACAATGCGGTTACTGGTTTCCATGGTGTCGATGTTCGACATGGTGGACTATGCCCAATTCCACTCCAGACCTCTGCTGCAGCTAATCCTCAACGGATAGAGTGGGTTGCCCAATTGGTTAAAAACACAGATGATTGTGCTTTCCCCAGTGGTACGTCTGTCTCTAGCCTGGTGGCTACTAACTGCTCCCCAAACAGGGTGCGCCCCTTTTCAATTGCGGACTGGGTCCTTCTAATGATGGGCGCCAGTCTACAGGGCTGGGAAGCAGTGACGGATCCACACTTTGTTCAGGGATGGTGGACGCCAACAGAATCTGCATTTCCAATAAATCCCTTGGAACTTCGGCCAGTATTCAAAATTCTCCAGCAGATAACACATGTCATCCACGGACGGTTCGTGCAGGTACAGTCAGACAACGTTATCACAGTGGCTTACATAGACTGCCCAGGGGGAAACTGAAGTCGGGCAGTTCTGACAGAAGTGTCCCGCATTCTAGCTTGGGCAGAGGCCAATCTCCCTGCCATAATTCGGCAATGTTCATGCCAGGAGGCCTCAACTGGGATGCAGACTTTCTCAGCCGTCAAGACGTGCATCCAGGGGAATGGTCTCTTCACCAGGAAGTATTTCACCAACTGGTGAACAAATGGGGCTTTTTCAGAAAAAGACCTCATGTCCTCCCGACACAACAACAAGCTGCCTGTGTACGGTTCAATCACAGAAGACGAAGGGGCTCTTCTGGTGGATGCTCTGTGGGTCAGGTGGACCTTCAGGTGTGCGTATCTGTTCCCTCCGTTTTCCCTTCTTCCTCGAATTACTCGCAAATTCAAGCAAGAAGGTGACACGCTTCTGCTCATAGCTCCAGCGTGGGCCAGACGGCACTGGTTCTCAGATTTTCGGGGTCTCTCAGTCGACACCCCGATATTGTTGCCTCTGCATATGGACCTGTTGTCTCAAGGTCCTTTCCAGCACCCAGACCTCGGTCATCTGGCTTTGACCACATGGCTGTTAAGTCAGCCCTCTTAAGGTCCAGGATTTTTTCCAGCTCTGTTAACACCATGCTCATAGCTCGGAAACCTACTTCTGCAGGGATTTACCACTGGGTGAGGCATACTTTCTTTGAATGGTGCCGTCCTAGAGGTTCTGATCCTCAGGTCCTTAGGATATCCAGGGTTTTGGCTTTCCTACAAATGGGGTTAGATCACGGTCTTCGCCTTGCTTCAATGAAGGTGCAACTTTTGCCCTGTCAGTCTACTTTTCAGCGTAGGATCGCTACACTTCCTAATGTCCACACCTTTAGGCAAGGTATACTTCGTATTCAACCTCCCTTTGTCCCGCCAGTGGCTCCTTGGGATTTGGCTGTGGTCCTGAGGGCTCTCCAAGGACTGCCATTGAAACCTCTGGGCTCAGTGGCTTTCAAATGGCTTACAGCTAAGACTGTGTTTCTGCTGTCCATTACTTCGGCAAGAAGGGTGTCAGATTTGAGGGTTCTCTCATGTCCTCCCTTTCTGATTTTTCATAAAGACAGGGCGGGGCTTCGCACTCACCCTGGTTTTCTACCAAAGTTGGTAGCTAGTTTCCACATTTAATTAGGAAATCCTAGTACTGGCCTTTAATTCCCCAGTCCTCTCTGCTGGTGAGGCCTCTTTGGATGTGGTACGTGCTCTGAGGATTTATGTTGACTATACCAGTTCCTTTAGGAAATCGGACTCCCTTTTTGTCCTCTATAGTTTCCATAAGAAAGGTTGACCTGCCACTAAACAACTTTTGGCAGGATTGATTCGCATGGCCATTTCTCATGCTTACATTCATAAGGGCCTTCTTAGACCAACCTCTCTTAATCCTCACTCTACTTGGTCCGTGGGTCCTTCGTGGGCAGTTCGCCGTGGTGCTTCAGCTGTTCAGCTTTGCAAGGCAGCCATGTGGTCTTCTGTCCATACCTTAGTCAGGTATTACGCATTTCCTGCCTTCGCCTCTCAGGATGCTTCCTTCGGGCGGCAGATTCTCCTTCCAGCACAGGAGCGTCCCCTCCTTAATAGGATACTGCTTTGGGACATCCCCAAGGTATCCTGTGGATACCCTATGGACCCTAAAGTAGAAAATAAGAGATATGGTAAGAACTTACCCTTGTTATCTCTATTTCTACGAAGTCCATAGGGTTCCACAGGACTGCCGCCCTGTCGCACCTGTACTGCAGATGGGCTTTAATCTGGTCACCGGTTTTTCCGTCTGCTACTAGTGAGAATGTGTTTCTTCTGTGTTCCAGACTTTCTTCTCTCTCTTTGTTCTCCTCCTCCGGCCTATGGCTTGTTACAAAACTGATGGCCTTGGCTGGGGGGCGGGGTATAGAGGAGGGACCCCAGTGCATCCTGGGAGGCTAAAGTTTTAACTCTGTGGTGCCCGATGCTGCTGCCGCATCGCCTATCCCCAAGGTATCCTGTGGAACCCTATGGACTTCGTAGAAATAGAGATAACAAGGGTAAGTTCTTACCATATCTCTTATTTTTCATATATATGTATATCTCTCTTGTTATTTGTGTATTTATTATTAATTGTACCCACTTTTCATATCAAAATGGATATCTAATTCCAAATTCTCAAAAAAACACAGTTATATAAATCCATTTCAAATATTTTAACATGATAACATATATATATCTCTCTCTTATATCTAAAAATTCATAAGTACACAGTATCATAATACATCTACAAATATATAATAAATTTATATATATACACACGTGAAAAAAATCATATCTATATTCATATTTAGACATCGCACCCAAAAACATGCAATGGCCTGTAGATATCTATATCAACAATTTTTTACATATATATTTAACCCATTCTATATAATAATCATATCCGGATATATCCGTCATATGATGTCACAATCGTGGGATTTTGAGGCTGTGTTCCCGGGCTGGGCCTTGGACCTGTATTACTCGTCTCAGATGCTCGCTGGAGGAGACTTGGCTTGATAAAGTTTCTCCGCATGAGAGGGTGCAGAAGACTGTTAGAGGATTTGGGTAATGCGGAAGGAGCTTGGTGCGGCTAAGGAGCCGTATCGGGACCTTGATAGCGTGGTAGTTGCTTGGTGCGACTGGATAGCCGTGGGGAGAAGGTGATAGCATGGACGCTATTTGGAGTGGCTGGTTAGCCGTGTAGAGGAGCTGGTAGCGTGGGAGCTACTTGGAGCGGCTGGATAGCCGTGTAGAGAAGCTGGTAGCGTGGGAGCTACTTGGAGCGGCTGGATAGCCGTGTAGAGAAGGTGGTAGCGTGGACGCTACTTGGAGCGGCTGGTTAGCCGTGTAGAGGAGCTGGTAGCGTGGGAGCTACTTGGAGCGGCTGGATAGCCGTGTAGAGAAGCTGGTAGCGTGGGAGCTACTTGGAGCGGCTGGATAGCCATGTAGAGAAGCTGGTAGCGTTGGAAGCTACTTGGAGCAGCTGGATAGCCATGTGGAGAAGCTGGTAGCGTGGAAGCTACTTGGAATGGCTGGATAGCCGTGTAGAGAAGGTGGAAGCTACTTGGAGTGGCTGGATAGCCGTGTAAAGAAGCTGGTAGCGTGGAAGCTACTTGGAGTGGCGACAACACCTACAGAGCGCAGTGGGTAGGCTCACTTAGTTGGACTAAGGGACTTGTTGCACTGGCAACTTGTTTCAGCAGTGGAGATCCTTTTATAGTGGACGCTGGGAGCTGGTAGGCTGAGAGAGAAGGAGAAGGCTTCTCATTGGTGGTAGTGGAGTCACATGGGCAAATCCACGATGGCCATGCCCATGGACCAGAGGACAGCGCTTCCTGGATGTGAGCAGCAGGGACCAAGCAGTCAGCAGGAGCCGGCGTGGAGGTAGAACAGCAGTGGGACCTGTCAGAGGACAACAGCGGGACCCGCCTTGAGAGAGGAGGAAGCAGCACACAGTACGGGAGCTGGAAGACACCGCGGGTCAGCGCCCGCAAAGGTAAGTGACGGGGTCTGATTCTGGGGTGTCTGGAGCGACGTGTGACAGTACCCCCTTCTTCACGAGTGGCCACCGGACCTTGGTTTATGAGGAAATTTCATATGGAATGCCTTGACTTAACGGGGCGCATGGACATCGGAAGCGTTTATCCAGATTCGTTCTTCCGGACCATAATTTTTCCAGTCGATGAGGTACTGAAGACGGTTGTATCGACAACGAGAATCTAATATTCTGTCAACTTAGAAATCCTCTCCTTGCTGTGTTTGGACACTAGAAGCTTTAGGAAGGACCTTCTGGAATCTGTTTTAGACCAGTGGTTTTAGAAGAGAAATATGGAATGAAGTTGGAATGCGAAGAAATGGAGGAAGCTTTAGCTTGTAAGCCACGGGGTTCAGGACTTTGATGATTGGAAATGGACCAATGTAACGTGGAGCAAATTTCATCGAGGATACTCGGAGTCTTAGGTTTCGAGTAGAGAGCCAGACCATATCTCCAGGTTGAAGACTTGGAACCGCTCGTCTTTTGTGGCCAGCAAATTTCTTGTACCGAGCTGAGGTTTTAGTCAGAGAGGAACTAACCTTTTCCCAGATGTTGGAGAACCGCTGAAGAGACATCTTGGCAGCAGGCACATCCAATGTTGGAAGAAGAGGGAAATCTGGCACCCGAGGATGATGGCCAAAAACTGTAAAAAAAAGGGGAACGTGGCCTGACTAGCAAGTGGAGAGGCTGTGTTTCTTTGGAGCTCCTCAGAATCCACTTCAAATGACCCCATTATTGCTGCCCCAGCTATCTCAGCAGACCCCTTTATCTCTCCTGACCTCCTGCCACCCCGCTGTACCCCTACCTGAACTCCAGGAGTGATCTCAGGCTCCAGCAGCGTCGCGGCCTACATCTCCTCCAGAAGCAGGGGGCTCAATTTTGGAGCCCCGCAGGTCGGCGGCCAAATCAGACAGTCGCCGCTACTTCCCGGTCCCCCCCTGGACTCCCCTGGTGGTGTGGGGATCTGTGGAGGGGTGTTCCATAACCCGGTGGTCCCCTAAAAGCATTCGCGGCCAGAGCCGCGAATCGCGGGAGGCCGCCATCTTGAAAATGGCCCTGGAGACCAGCCTGCTAGTCCTCTCACAGCATCCCCTGGTCACCTTCTCACTGCTGTGCCATCTCCCCCCTGCTGGATCTGCTCCCCTGACTTACTCAGCGGCGTGTTGGTCCCCAATTGTCTCACCTTCTCTGCTGGATCTTCCCTCCACTGTAATACTCTCCCCCTGTGTGTTGGCCACTTTGGATTAATAACTCTTATAACACTGGAAGTCCCTTTTGCAGTCTGTGGCCCACCAAGTACATCAACCTACACAGAGATCTAACATCAAGGGTCGCCCTCACCCCGGTTACATTGTTTTGTTGCCTGCTACTAACTAGAAGGGTGAGTGCATTCACAATGTACTGAACATTTGATTATATAAAAAGTGATTTTACGGGGGCCGTGGCTTAGCAGGTATACCAAGCAGACGTGGATAAATGTAGATCCTGTCTTGCCCACATTTTACATCAGACAGACTGTACCCTCTCTTATGAAGACCACATCTGACAGAGGTCCCTAAACCCTTTCATTCTCCGATACCGCTGGCCGGGCTGAAAAGTAGCTCTGAAGCGAGCACACACATCTGATTCCAGCAGAACCTCACTGCCGCCTATAAACCGCTCTGTGACACTGAGTTAGTTGTGTATAAAATCTGAGGCAATGACCCCCTGAGAGTGTTGGGGCATTGCCCTCTTGTAGTTCTTTTCTAGACAAAAGCCGCACAACTCCACTCTGTGCATATCTGCTACGTCCACTATCTCGAGTCCTCTGTCACTGTTCATCTAGGTCCACAGAGTTCTCCCAGTCGGCATACTTACCCCTGTCTGCCGACCCCATTACCGCCACTATGAACAGGTCAAATACCAATACCAGAAAATGTGGTGATATCTCCCAACATTTTTCTAAAGGTGACAAGTCCTCGGCGGCTGCCGACCCTCCTTCCCCTAGTCTACCCCATACAGAGGGAGAGGATACACCTTCTTCAGCTCTATCCACAAAAGAAGACATTATGGCACTGCAATCCCTTATCACAGATTTCAAAGAATCTCTAGAGTCCAAGCTGGATAAGGCACTTTCCTCGATTTAAATCAGATCTATCCTCACTTTCTACAAGAACCTCTAAATTAGAATCCCGCCAAGACACCCTTCAAAAATTCCAAAACAAGACTCATAGGGACATCGATCACATGGTCCGGGATCTTGCTGATCTCCGCACCAAGAATGAGGATCTGGAGAATCGAGAACGACGAAACAATCTCCACATATGAAACATCCCAGATACGGTGTTCCCGGATAATTTAGAGACTTATCTCCACAACGTGTTCTCCTCCATTCTCCCTGACTTAAGCCCTAATCAGCTGCCCCTTGAAAGAGCCCATCGAGCCCTCTGACCTAAACACAGAGATGGTGAACCCCCAAGAGATGTAGTCATACGCTTCTTAAGCTTTAAGGATAAAGAAAGAGTCTTGGCCCCGACACATGGAAAACCCTATATTCTCTATGATAACATCAAATTACAATTCTTCCAAGATCTAGCCCCCATTACAATTTTGAAACGTAGAGAACTTCAAGATCTAACGAGGGCACTACGAGCACGGGGGATCAGTTATCGATGGGGTTTCCCCTTCAAACTAATGGTTGACTTCAACGGTAAAACAATTATCATCAGAGACCCCAAAGAAGGCAAAGACTTTCTTTCGTATCTGGAAGACTCCGGCCCCCCTCCAACCGCTTCAGAGGACATATAATATGATTAAGGTTACATACTCCTCCTCCTTCCCATTTGGGTTAACCCACGATAACTGGACACTCTTCTGAGAAACATCCTACTTTATAGCAGAGACTACCCTCCTCCGTCATGGGATCCTCATCTTGGCCCTGAGTCCCTGCATAGACAGCCATTTCATATACTTTTTCTCATATTACTATGTGTTATGATATTTGTAGTTGTTTCATCTGTTCTACTGCATTATAGTAGTATGCTATGGCTATATGTTTACTTTATTTTATGTAGCTGTATTTTTAGTAGTTTATGACTCCATCGGGGCTCCCGGAATGCTCTGCCCATCAGGACACCGCATGTGGGTCCCACGCGAGTAATATATTACCCTACTCTTCTTGTGTTCCTAGAAATACCTGGTGAACATATTTGAACCATTTCAGCATGTTATATGTTTAGTTAAAATTGACTTTTTGAGTTTGTAATTGATAAGTTTACCCTTATTTGGGCCCTCATACTATAGGCTTTCTCTCCCCCCCTCTGACAACTCACATTGACATCTCTGCAATGTTTACCAGGTCTTCATTTACCTCTACTACACAACCACAAACAGAGGGCCAAGGCTCTCTGACACTCTCACTTCTTTCCTCAATACAAACTCAGTACTTTCCGGTATATGCAATTATTTGTTTTCTAATCTATTTTAACTAGTTACCTAAAGGTAGTTCGGACTCTCCTCCCTTCTACCTTTCTGGACTGCTTAGTCCCACTCTCCGAGTGTGTTTTCCCCTGCTGGACATGGGGAATTCCCACCCAGTTCTCTCCCCCTTATTTCCCACACTTTTAACCCCCTTCCATTTCTTCTCTCTTTAATCTCCCTCTTTATTTTCTTTCTCCCTCTTCCCCTTAACGAGTCAGGAACTTTCCACCTACATTATTATCTACATTGAGTATTGCATCCAAGCCAAATGTCGCTAACTTTTGCCTCCCTTAACTCCAAGGGTTTAAAACACCCCTCAGAAGCGCTCATCGCTCTTCCGAACTATCCGAGATCTCAAGGCTGGGATTATCCTGATCCAGGAAACCCACTTTAAAGCGCAGTCGCATCCCTCACTACATACTAAGAGTTTCCCCACCGCGTACTACTCTTCTAGTCGGTCTAAACACAATGGAGTATTGATACTGATCAATAGCAAAATCCCCTTCTCCTTACACACAGTACATACAGACTCAGATGGAAAATATATTATTTTGACAGGCAAATTAGGCAGTTTAGAATGCACAATTGCTAATATATATGCTCCCAACTCAGATCAATCACCATTCTTCAATTCCGTTTTTTCTAAAATTAATAAATATAGGATAGGCAACCTCATTGTCGGAGGAGACTTCAATGCAGTCCTTAGCCACGAGCTTGACAAAGGTCCTACCCCCACCAAAACAAACGACCCTGCCCAGCAACTAGCTCCCTAAACAAGCACCTCCGTGAATCGGGTCTATTTGATACATGGCGGGCCCTTAACCCCTCATCCAAGGATTTTACTTTCTTCTCATTACCCCACCAGTCCTATTCGAGAATAGATCTTATTTTATATAGCACACCAACTTGCGAACACCTTGTTGTTTCCTCTATTTTGTCTAATGCTTGGTCAGACCACTCTATTGTCACCGCGTCCTTTGATTTTTTTGATGTTCCACCCTCACGACCCCCGTGGCATTTAAATGAAATTTTACTTACCATCCCAAAGTTTCAGGAACGGGTGAGGTCCGCCCTCGAGGACTATTTCTCTTTAAATAATGACCCTACTTGCACCCCTTTGGTGTGGGAAGCGCATAAAGCTGTTATCCGTGGGCACATCATTAATTATGCCTCCTTTAGAAATAAAGAACGTAGGTCCCAAATAAAGTCCCTGACCGCAGAGGTTCAACGTCTTGAAACCGCTCATAAATGTACTCCCTCCCATTCACTATACGCCCAACTGACTTCTTCCAGGACGGCCCTTAATGCCCTTAACGCTGAAAAGACTGAGCAGGCCCTACGGTGGCTCAACCAAAAATTCTATGAAAAGAGCAACAAAGCTGATTCCCTACTAGCCAATAGATTGAAAGCTCGGAAAGCCAGGACCGCTATTCCAGCATTAAATGACGACCGCGGCACCAGCCACTATAGTCCATCCACCATTAATTCTTTATTTAAAAATTATTATGAACGCCTTTACAATCTCCCTCCAACAAATGACATCAACGCGGACACCTCACATGCGGACTATTTGGCCTCCTGTAATCTCCCCCAAATCGATACCGCCACCTCTTCCGCGCTAAATGACCCTATCTCTGCAGAAGAAATTGTTTCAGCTCTCAAAACACAAAAATCTTCAAAGGCATCCGGTCCCGACGGACTTCCAATGTCCTACTATAAAACTTTTCAAACTTCCTTGATACCTCACCTTACTGTGGCTTTCAACTGTATTTTAGAAGGCTCCTCATTCCACTCACACACGACTAAAGCTACCATAACCGTCATCCCGAAACCTAATAAGGATCCCCTTTTAGTGTCTAATTACCGTCCCAGCTCACTACTGATCTAAAGCTCTTTGCTAAGGTAATTGCAAATAGGCTCAACCCCCTCCTTCCCTCATTAATCCATCCCGACCAGGTGGGCTTTGTCCCATCCAGACAAGCACTGGACAATACTAGACGCACAATCGATCTAGTTCACTATATCAATACCCACAAACTTCCCTCTCTGGTGCTTGCTCTGGACGCGGAGAAGGCCTTAGACAGGGTCTCCTGGCCTTTTCTTTTCCAAACATTGCGCCAATTTGGGTTCCGAGGACAGTTTTTACAAGCTATCCAAGCCCTCTACACCAATCCCTCTGCTACGGTCTCAGCAGGAGGCCTGCTCTCTGACTCCTTTTCAATAACAAATGGAACCAAACAGGGATACCCTTTATCGACACTCATATTTGCCCTTATTATTGAACCACTTGCTACTCGTATATGGGCCAATCCCGACATTACTGGAGTCAAGGTTAAACACTTTCAATACACCCTGTCTCTATTCGCAGACGATATACTTTTTATGCTAACAAAACCACTCACCTCTCTTCCCAATTTGTTTCGAGAACTCTCTATATATGGCTCCGTGTCTGGTTACAAAGTTAATCATACCAAATCCGAAGCTCTTCCTATACATCTACCAAGCAATATGAAGTAGTTATTGCAATCAAATTTTAATTTCATATGGAAAAAAGATTCCCTCAAATATCTAGGGGTATTCATTACTAAATCCTATGAATCTCTATAGAAAGCCAACTACCCTCCCCTCATCAGCGCAAACCAGAGGGACCTACAACAGTGGCAAACACATTTTTAGGCCGCATCAATGCCGTAAAAATGAACATTCTCCCCAAACTACTATACCTATTCCAAACTCTCCCTATTCCTATTCCCTCCCACGCCCTCAACACACTTCAAACTGTACTCTGTAAATTCATATGGAACTGCCGAAAACTCCGTATTCGTCGAGATATACTCACTAAGTGTTCTTGGGACGGAGGCTTGGGGCTACCCTCACTGCACCGCTACTATAATGCAACCCGATTGAGTCAGATGGCCGCCTGGCACTCAACCCGCCATGTTAAGAGATGGGTTGATCTGGAGAGTGACTTAGTGGATGTACACTCAGTCTCTTATCTACCCTGGCTGCCCCATAAACATAGACCTAGATCCGCTCTTCTATTCCCCACTATAGCACTGACACTTAGTAACTGGGACTCCCTTAATAAAAAACTGGATCTTTCTCCACACCCTTCCCCTCTAACCCCCATTTGGAACAACCCTGCATTCCCCCCTGGTCTATCTCAAACAGTGGCTTGCCCCTGGATATCAGCAGGCATCACTAGCCTACACCATGTAATTGAAGTATCCTCCCCTAGATCTTTCTTAGATATTCAAGACAAACATAAAATTCCCAATAAACTCCACTATCAATATTTACAATTCCACCACTTCGTCAGCTCAAATCCCTTCACTCGCTCCCCTCCTAACCCAACACCCATAGAGAGATTATGCATTTATAGACCTAATGACAAAGGAGCTATTTCGCACCTTTATCACTTCATACTGGCGTTGAAGCCTCCTCCACTTGAAACACACAAACAGGCTTGGGAATCGGATCTTGGCCTCTCTCTTGGGGAAGAAGCATGGGACACTATACGCTTGACCATTTCTAAATGCTCCATCAATGTGGCCATCCGCGAGAACTCATATAAGGTGTATACCAGATGGTACTTAGTGCCAGAACATCTACATCAGATCTACCCCAACACTTCTAATCTCTGCTGGGGAGGGTGCGGCCAACTCTGAACTTATTTTCATATGTGGTGGTCATGCCCCTTGATTGTCCCATTCTGGAACATGGTCTGTACCCTACTCTCCCAAATTGTTACCATTCTGATCTCTCCTACCCCAGCTACTCTTCTACTTTGTGCTCCGATCGACTCCATCCCCAACACTACAAATAAACTAATCCTTCATATCTCCTGCACAGCTAAATTTCAAATCGCCCGTAATTGGAAAGTACAACACACTCCGCCAGGAGCTACTGAACAGAATTTGGTTCATGGTAAATATGGAATATAGCACCAGTCTACAAAACAATTCTGTCTGGAAGTTCAATGCCGTGTGGCATTCCTGGTATACCTTTCAAAACTCACCTCTCCCAGGTCTTGGTTAGTTTCGGCCTGACGTTCCTCATATAACTATACATAAATATACTGTATACCTGTGGCTCACTCTTACACTTCTCTCCCCTTTTTTTTTTTTGTTTGTCCCCTTCCTCCCTCTCACATACATCCTTCTAATCCTACTCTCTGTTAGTCCCTTTTCTAACCCACCATACTTACATTATAAACGTTTTTTGATTGTTAAATATCCGTACATTCTGTGGCAAGTGTCGTTATCTGACTGTTGTTGATATGCTATTGAATAATATTGTCCAAAACGTCACTTGTACAAATTATTTTGCTATCATTTATATTCAATAAACGAATACAAAAAAAAAACTGTAAAAAAGGAATTGAATTGGTGGACGTGTGATAATGGTTGTTGTGAATTCGGCCCAAGGGAGAAGTTCAATCCAGTCATCTTGGGAGGAGGAGATAAAAGTGCGCAGGAACTGTTCCAGGTCCTGATTGACCCTTTCGGTCTGACCATTGGTCTGGGGATGATATGCAGTAGAGAATTTGAGCTTTACTTGAAGGGCTGAGCAGAGTGACCTCCAGAACTTCGCCACGAACTGTACTCCCCTGTCGGAGATGATCTCTTGAGGAAAGCTGTGAAGTCTGAAGATCTCCTTTATAAAGTTCTGGGCGAGTAGGGATGCAGATGGAAGCCCAGTAAGAGGTATGAAATGGGCCATTTTGGAAAATCAGTCCACGATAACCCAAACTGTGTTGTGACCCCGAGATGGAGGAAGATCGGAAATGAAGTCCATAGATAAGTGGGTCCATGGCTTCATGGAATTGCTAGAGGTTGGAGCTGTCCAAGTGGAGCCTGCCGAGGTGTTTTGTGCTGGGCACACTTGATGCATGACGACACATAGGACCTAACGTCCCCTTTCATTGAAGGCCACCAATAGAACCGCTGGAAAAATCCAAGAGTTTTATCCATACTCAAGTGACCAGAGAACCGAGAAGCATGGGCCCACTGTAGTAACTTCTCGCGCAGTTCAGGAGCAACGAAAGTCTTCCCGACAGGGGGCATTGAAGATAACTTGGTAGAAGCGAAGGTAGCTGGATCTAGGATTGGATAAGACTGTTCCATGGGTAGATCAGAGTCACTCGTCGTGGAACGACAGAGTGCATCGGTTTTGAGGTTTTGTGAGCCGGGACAGTAGGAGAGTTCAAAATTAAATCTGGAGAATAACATCGCCCACCTGGCTTGACGAGGGTTCAAGCAATTTGCAGACTTAAGGTAGCAGGTTCTTGTGGTCCGTATAAATGGTGATGGTGTATTGGGCCCCTTCTAGAAGATATCGCCATTCCTCGAAAGCCATTTTTATGGCGAGCAGCTCTTGATCTCCAATAGCATAGTTTTTTTCTGCTGGCAAGAACTTCCGAGAAAAGAAACCGCAGGGATTAAGTTTTCCATCTTCAAATCGTTGGGAGAGTACTGCACCAACACCTTCGGAGGATGCATCCACTTCCAGGATAAATGGCCGGGTAGAATCCGGTTGCTTTAAGATGGGAGCAGAGATAAATACTTGCTTAAGAAGTTGGAATGCAGAGGTAGCTTCGACAGACCATTTAGTTGGATTTGGTCCCTTACGGGTGAGGGCTGTGATAGGAGCTACCAGTGTCGAAAAACCCTTCACAAACTTGCAATAATAGTTGGCAAAGCCTAGGAACCTTTCTATGAATTTCAAGGAGGAAGGAAGAGACCAATCAAGAATGGCTTGTAGTTTTGATGGATCCATTTGAAGGCCGGTTCCGGAGATGATGTACCCCAGGAATGGTACACTTGAGACTTCAAATAGGCATTTTTCTAATTTGCAAAAAAGTTGTTTGGACCGTAATCTCAGAAGAACTTCTTTTACCTGAACACGCTGAGTTTGGAGGTCTTGAGAAAAAATCAAGATGTTGTCCAAGTAAACGACCACACACTTGTATAGAAGATCTCGGAAGATTTAATTGATGAAAAACTGGAAGACAGCCGGGGCATTACAGAGGCCGAGGGGCATAATGAGGTATTCATAGTGCCCATTCCTGGTGTTGAAGGCCATTTTCCATTCATCTCCTGGACGTATACGGATTAAATTATAGGCTCCTCTTAGGTCGAGTTTGGTGAAGACTGTGGCTCCCTTGACTCGATCGAATAACTCTGTTATGAGAGGAAGAGGGTAGCGATTCTTAACAGTTATTTCATTAAGACCCCGGTAGTCAATACATGGACATAGCCCACCATCTTTTTCTTTGACGAAGAAAAATCCAGCCCCAGCTGGAGACGTGGAAAGTCAAATGAAGCCTTTACTTAAATTTTCCTCAATGTATTCCGACATGGCTTGAGTCTCAGGAAGAGATAGAGGGTAGGTTCGGCCCCTGGGAGGATTCTTCCCGGGAATCAGATCTTTGGGACAGTCCCAATCACAATGCGGAGGTAATAAATCTGCGCTCTGTTTGCTGAAGACATCCAGGAACCCAACATTCTGTAGAATTGTGTAGGACAGAAGATCGAACAGGTACTACCCGCTGAAGGCAGCCCTTGAAACAATTAGAACCCCAGGAGGTTATTTGCATGGTTGTCCAATCAATTTGTGGTGAATGTCTCTGTAGCCAGGGTAATCCAAGAACTAAAGAATGAGAGGTTTTGGGAATCACTAGGAAGGATAGTTGTTCGGAATGGAGCACCCCGATGGTAAGTTTAAGTGGTGTTGTACGATGGGTGATGGTTCCACTAGTAATGCGACTACCATCGATGGCGGTTAAAGTGATGACTCGAGGCAATGCTTCAATGGGAATTTGATGTTTCTGGACAAAGTCCGTGGTGACAAAGTTCTCTGCCGCTCCAGAATCCAGAAGGGCTAATACAGCTTTGGAACCTCGAGGAAGCTTTAAATGAGCCTGGATGGTGGAATCAGACTTCCTATGTGAGTCAATGGCAACTCCTAACTTAACCTCTCTGTCATAAGTTAGGAGGAGGTGTTTCCTGGACGGATGGGACAGGATTTAACTAAATGTTGAGGAGATCCGCAATACATACATAGATTCTATTTCTGCCATTCCTCAGCCGATAAGCGGGAGCGGTTGACCTGCATGGGTTGTTCGCCCATGGGAGGAGAAGGTAATCGAGAAGCTGGACGTGGGCTTCCACGATCAAGTCTGCCTCTCTCCAAGGCACGCTCTCTGTGTCAAAGATTAAATTATTTTTGCAGAGACAGATTAAATTATCCAGACTGGCTGGAAGGTCACGGGAGGCTAGATTGTCTTTGAGTCTTTCTGAAAGAGCACTCCAAAAGGCAGCGATGAGGCCTTCCTCATTCCAGTTGAGCTCCGAAGCAAGGGTCCAGAACTGGATGACATATTGGCCGACGGTCCTGCTGCCCTGACGGAGGTGTAGAATATCAGCTGATGCGGAAGTGGTTCTTCCAGGTTCATCAAAAATCCTGCGAAATGTGGCAACGAATTCAGAATAATTGGAGAGCAGAGGATCCGACTTCTCCCAGAGGGGTGAGGCCCAATCGAGTGCTTGACCAGAGAGTACAGAGATAATGTACACCACTCTGGTCCTGACTGTCAGAAAATTGGCGGATTGAAGCTCGAAATGGATTTCGCATTGGTTCAAGAACCCTCTGCATAATCTGGGGTTGCCATTGAACTTGCTTGGAGGAGAAAGCTGAAGATGGGCAGGAGGTGGTACCGGAGGAGCAGGTGACACCACAGGGGGAGAGGCGGCTTGAGAGCCAACGGGAGCAGGATGAGCCAGCAAGGACTGAATGTTGTCCAGATGTGAGGACATATCCTGGATGAATTGGATCAACTGGGCCTGAGAGGTCTCCTGTCTTTCCGGACGAGATAGCACATCCTGAGAGGAATCTACCACAGATCCTTGACCACTTGCCGAGTCCATTGGGCCAGTGCCAACTGTCACAATCGTGGCATTTTGAGGCTGTGTTCCTGGGCTGGGCCTTGGACCTGTATTACTCGGCTCAGATGCTCGCTGGAGGAGACTTGGCTTGATAAAGTTTTTCCGCATGAGAGGGTGCAGAAGACTGTTAGAGGATTTGAGTAATGCGGAAGGAGCTTGGTGCGGCTAAGGAGCCATATCGGGACGTTGATAGCGTGGCAGTTGCTTGGAGCGGCTGGATAGCCGTGTAGAGAAGCTGGTAGCGTGGAAGCTACTTGGAGTGGCTGGATAGCCGTGTAGAGAAGCTGGTAGCGTGGAAGCTACTTGGAGTGGCGACAACACCTACAGAGCGCAGTAGGTAGGCTCACTTAGTTGGACTAAGGGACTTGTTGCACTGGCAACTTGTGTCAGCAGTGGAGATCCTTTTATAGTGGACGCTGGGAGCTGGTAGGCTGAGAGAGAAGGAGAAGGCTCCTCATTGGTGGTAGTGGAGTCACATGGGCGAATCCAAGATGGCCGCGCCCATGGACTGGAGGACAGCGCTTCCTGGATGTGAGCAGCGGGGACCAAGCAGTCAGCAGGAGCCGGCGTGGAGGTAGAACAGCAGCGGGACCCGTTAGAGGACAACAGCGGGACCCACCTTGAGAGAGGAGGAAGCAGCACACAGCGCGGGAGCCAGAAGACACCGCGGGTCAGCGCCCACAAAGGTAAGTGACGGGGTCTGATTCTGGGGTCTCTGGAGCGACGTGTGACATATGATACTAAAAAAATATATATCACTTATACAGTACATTTAAATCATTCGACCAAGAGTATATCTTGGATAACCCACAAAACATCCAAGATCAATAAGCTCAGGAGAAGGATCCGACTAAAAGATGACCAAATGATAACAGGTAAAAACCACTATTAATGTAAAACTCCTATTCAATGATTATAGAAGTGAGACACGGTCACAGAACAGGGTCTCAAAACCCGTTCAATTCTATGGTATCATTGAGACCCTGTGGCATAAGGGTCCGGAGGCGAAAAATCCAAAAGGCCTCACGTTTACAGAGCAGACCAAACCTATCTCCCCCCCTGGTGGTAGGACCGATCCACTCAATTGCTATCAATTTCATTGAATCAAGTGTGTCTCCTTGGCAGTGTATGACATGTTTCGCTAAGGGATGAGTCTTGAGTTTCTTTTTCCATGTTCTTTTATGTTCAAGAAAAACGTACATGTAATGGTCTAGTTGTGCGGCCCACATATTGTAGGTCGCACCCACATGTTATTAAATATACTACATATGATGACCTATAGTTAGAAAAATGTTTAAGGTCAAAGGATTCCTTTGATACAAAAGAACTAAAGTCCATTGTTTTTCTTATGGTATGTTCACATGTTAGACAACCATTTTTGCCACATTTAAAATGGCCAACTGGTCTTTGAGGTAGCCAGGTTTCAGACTTACTATCTGCTAAAAATGTTCTTTGTTTTACCTGTCTTTTAAAATGGCTTGATTTCTGTCAATATTTGTTTTAATATTGTATAAATATATTGGAGCATCTTATTTTGTTTCTTTGTCCAGTATTTGTGGGTTGATATATTTCTCACTTCGGTGCTCCGGGCTGCAGTCAGGTTTTATATTTATATAATCATTGGCACCTTAAAAGGGACAGCGCCAAACTTGCAGCCCCATTTTATCTGGCAGCCTGTAATCCAGCAAATATCATGGGCATACATTGTGATATATCAAGATATCTGCGCTCCTCTCCTGGGGAGGAAACATTTCCCTGTTCTTCCCATTGAACGTTACAGGGAAATGTCCATCACTAGCAGCAGCAGAGCATACACTGCCCTATGCAGCCGACTTGTAACTTCAAAATATCGTTTTAGACAGACATGCTAAATGATCCAGCATGTCCGACCAATCGATATTTTCGGATCATTCGCGCGCAAAACACTGTACAATTACCTGGCTGATCCGCCGATAACAGATTGGCCAAGTAATTGTATAGTGTCTGCCCAGCATAAGTAACACAATCACCGTCTGTGCTCTCCATAACACAAAACAAGCAAGAAAGAGGGGCAGAATGGAAACAAAGACATAGGGGCCTATTCATCATCGAAGGCCGTATGGCAAGTTTTGAACTTGCTGTGAGGGATCTGTAAGTATCCAACTCACAGCTGGGGAAAAGTGACTCCGGAGCAATTCATCATTGCCGGGAACGGTCACGAGATTGTAATGTCAGATCCACGGCGCCCAAGCACAACAACAGAGAAAGAAGTCTGGGTTGGAATATGAAAAGGGTGACCCCTCCTCCACCTCCAGCCAATCCTGTAAGCTGAGTCACTCTGGGGGGAGGAGCTGAGGGGGAAGAGAGAGGAGAGCGCGGCTTCTCCTCACCCTCCAGCCGGGCACAGATCCTGTAAGCTGAGTCACCCTGTGGGGAGGAGCTGAGGAGAGGGTAGGAGAGAGGAGAGTGTGGCCCCACCTCCCCCTCCAGCCGGGCACAGACTTTTATAAGCTGAGTGAGTCACTCTGGAGGGAGGCACTGTAGAGAAGGGAGGAGAAGAGAGAGCGGCCACTCCTCCTCCTCTGCCCGTGCCCTGACTGTCATTTAACAATATGTGAGGTGGTCAGGCAGCGGCTGCGGCACTGGCGTCTGGCTGCGTTGTGACTCATTGTAATGCCGGCGCCTGGTGGGAACAGCGGCAGGACTCAGGAGATTGCACCCTTACAGCTTGGCGCCATATGCGGCAGCGTACCTGGCGTAATGGGCCGGCCAGCCCTTAATCCAGATGATTAAAACAAAATGACTGAGCTATTGATTAAGTCACCTGTACTCAAGCATAGACATACTTAAAACCTGGAATGTAATGGCAGAGTGTAGGAAACTGTGTTTTAGATGGTACAATCATGCAACGCTGTAGCTTTGTTGAATGTCCATGTTTAGCAATTTGTATGCATGTTGGGAACGATGTGCTAATTCTAATAAAACAAGTAACCACATATCCAGCACCTCTCGCAGTCCTGTCATTTCCATCTGAAAAATATTTCCAAGATCAGACCCTTTCTCACCCAGGATGCTACTAAAACTCTCATACACTCACTGGTCATCTCCAGATTGGTCTACTGTAACCTCCTCCTATCTGGCCTCCCCAACACCCATCTCTCTCCTCTCCAATCTATCCTCAATGCTGCTGCCTGGCTCATCTTCCAAACAAAACACTCTACATCTGCCTACCCTCTCCTACAAGCCCGCCACTGGCTCCCCTTCCCCTTCAGAGCCCAATTCAAAGTTCTTACACTCACTTACAAAGACCTCACCCATTCTTCTCCCATTTACATCTCTGACCTCATCTCCCTTCACTCTCCTGGCCACCCTCTTTGTTCAATAAATGCACGCCGCAGTGATCGGGAAGCCGGCATCACCCCACCCACCCGCTGCGGCTACAGGGCAACCGTTAACCTCCAAGAAAGCAGGAGCCGCTGGAAGCAGACCACGGTGTCCAGCTGGCGGCACTCCACCTCCTCATTCCGGCTGTTGCTGTGTCCCGATCACTGTGGCCAGTACCTGACAGTGTGGGTTCAGTGCCATGGCAGGATGAATTTAATAACTACAAAAATAATGTCAAATATACTATTGGACAGTCTGTCTGGTGTTTCCACTTACCAAATCAATGCTGCAACTTTTTCCCACATGTTCCTCCTCATCTTTGGTTTCCCCCAGGTGCCTTGTTTCCTCCCACAGGTTGCATACGCGATCCCAGCACATGCAATGCCGACATTCAGAATCCCGGTGCTGAAATCCTGACGCATGCAGGTAAGTATCCTACCCCTAACCCACCTTTCCTGTAGCTTAACACTAACTCCTCCCTCCCAAAGTCAAACGCCAACCCTCCCCCCAACCGCAGCCTAACCCCAACCCTCTCCCCCGCAGCTTAACCCCAGCTCTACCTCCCGCAACCTATGCCTTACTCTCCGCATAGTACATAACCCTAACCCCTAAACCTAACCCTGATTCTGAGTCCTGTCAGGATTCCGGCACTGGGATTCTGAGCAGCGGCAATGTGTGCTCCAGGATGTTGACTGCATTCCCCTCCCACAGTCCAAAACCTACTATACTATAACTTAGGCCCTCATTCAGAGGCGGTCGGAGGATGCAAGCGGTCGCTCAGAAACTGGGCGGCCGCTTGCATCCTGACCGGCCGCCTGTTTCGGTCGTTAGGCTGTGGGTTTACACCCACAGCTCTAACGACCGCTAGGGTGATGGTCGCGATGGTCATAGACCATCGCGACCATCGGGGCTTACGACGAGACCCTAGGGTAGAGTCTCACTTGTCGTAAGCCCTGGAGAGCTTCGGGCTCTGTCAGAGCCGGAAGCTCTCCACTGACATCACTAGTGATGTCAGTGGGGCCTCCCCCAAACGACAGGCGTTCCCATGGGAACGCCTCCGTTTGGGCTGCCACCTGCCCGGCCCGCCTTCCAAATGGGGCGAGCTGTCAATCAACATCGACAGCTCGCCCCCTTTGGAAAGAAACCCACTACGACCGGCGCTGTCGGTCGTAGCGGGTCTCACGCATGCGCACGAAGGAGCCGGCTCCCTCGTGCGCATGCGCACTGGACTAACATCGAGGCGGTCGTGCGGTCGTAGACCGTACAGGCGCCTCTGAATGAAGCCCTTAGTGTGTTTGCATGGTGGGAAATGTAGGCCAGATGATCCCCAGGGCTTAAGCACGTCTTGCTGGAAGGGAAAGGCAGCTTGCTAAAAGGTGAAGACCTCAAGTTATAGTGGTCTTATCTCTCTACTGCCCTAACATAAACATTATGAGATCTAAGAATAATGTTACGTAACAAGAATACAATAAAATAAGGATAGAATAAATTAAATTATGAAATGTAATGAATTAAAACCACTAATATCACCAATGATGTTTTTTTTAATTGGTAAGATGATATTTGATAAGTGGCCGATGGTGTTATTGGACAGTGCAGCAAGGTGACAGCCTCGGCCCAAGCGGATCTTTTCATCACCTTCTATGGGCACATTCCAGATGGATGACAGAACGTGCGCTACAACCAGCTGTAGTCTTGATCTAAAGGGAATTCAATTAAAGTTTCAGATCATCAATTCATAGGAAGAATTAAACATTTATGATTTAACAATAGTGAGAATACTCTAAAAATAACAGCAATGACAGGGAAATTGTACCCAGAATACAATTCCCCAAAGAGTTCTCATGAAAAGTATGTAATAGCAAAGTGTAAGCAGCGTTTAACCCATGTAAAAAAAAAAATAATCGTTTTTAACCCAACTTTTAATTTGTAAACCAATGGGATTGTGTTATACAGTACATGGAATCCATAGGAATATATTTTTAATTTGTCATCCAATGGGATCTTTTTAATTTTTTTATGCAAATACATTTTAAATATATTTATCTACAGGAAAATCTATTTAATTGGTAGTCACATTTTTTATTTTTTTTTTAATTTATAGGAACTCTTCCTAATGTGTATTCCAAAAGAAATAAAATAAAAAAAAACACCTAACGCCAATTGTTATAAATGTTCAGCACCTGACGTCGATATAGTACATTGCCTGTGGTATTGTCCACGTGTACAGGTTTTCTGGGGTGAACGTAATAGATATATTAAAGAGGTTCTAAAAATTGATTTTGTGATCTCTAAAGATTGGGCTTTCTGGAATATAACCACAAACACACACTCACAGGGTTTCACAAAAGGAAATAAACTACTTCTGACCAAATTGAATGCAGCTGCGAAAAATACCATTCTCTCACAATGGATTGAACCTAACTCACCTACTCTTACATTGTTATGTCCTAGAATCATATTTCTGTTTACCATGGACTGGACAGAGATGTCCACCAATAAAGAAAAGTTTTTGGCACATGGTTACCTTATATTCATACTTTATCCCCATCACTTAAGGATTCCTTACGGAGATGCTTCCAACTAACATCATGGTTTAACTTGGAAGTACTTGAAAATGGTCCTCCCTTTTGATCTTGATTTTGACTATGATTTTGACTCACACTATAACTGTAGCTGGCCCGTTAATGATACTGATAAAGGTAATTGTAACAGTATATGTAACACTATTTGTAACTGTTTCTTGTGTGCGTAATTACAATTTATATCTGGATTTAGATGCTGCAAATATTATAATTATTTTGTTAGATGTTTCTATGCAATGTGTTTATTATGTTGAGGATAACTTAAGATATACTTGTATCACAATATGTTGTTTTCCTAACAATAAAATATTCAAAAAAAAAATAAAAAAATGCTGAGGCGCCATTCCTGTCAATTCATTTCCTATTGATTTCAATGATCTATGTGTAGCACACAACTCCATTGCAACAAATGGGCCATTGGAGTGTCCATTGACAGGAATTGCAAAAATACAGCACAATGTTGGTATAACCCATAGCATATACAGATGCAGGGTCAAAGGGTCTCTTATGTTCACATTTCTTAGTTTTATATATTTAGCTTATCTAATGGACCTGTCCACTGCTGGACACAATAAATGTAAATCTGACAATTATTTTTATTTCATTTACAACTATAATGGACTATGGCCCTCATTCAGAGCCGTACGCTCTGAGCAGAGCGCACGCTCTGAATGAGGGCCGTCCTCCATAACTATGGAGCGTCCCCCTGGACGCTCGTATAGCTGTGGGTCACCACCCACAGCCTATACGAGCGTGCAGTTTGATGGCCGCGATGGTCTTGACCATCGCGACCATCGAAACTGCGAGCCGGAGCCTGCGGTTGAGGTTTTCAACCGCAAGGCCCAGAGTGATTTTGGCTCTATCAGAGCCAAAATCACTCCCACTGACATCACTAGTGATGTCAGTGGGCCGGCTTCTGACGGTAGGCGTTCCCTTAGGAACGCCCCCGTCAGGGAGGCACACCCACCAAAGGGGGCGTGCTGTCAATCAACATCGACAGCACGCCCCCTTTAATCAGACACAACGAGCGAAGGAAAGTCCTTCGCTCGTCGCTTCTGGCGCACGACGGAGCTCCCTCCGTCGTGCGCATGCTCAGTGCAGAACATCGACCCACTTGCGAGCGGACAGCCGCTCACGAGTGGGTCTGAATCAGGGCCTATGTTTCTGCCAGGTAATTTCCATTAGAAAAAACTTATCTTTCCTTTCTTCAAATGTGTATAAATTATGATACACGAGGAGTAATATGAGATGCAAATGTCAGTGTAATAAGAATTACATTGGTAAGTAGTGGGGTTAGGGGGAGGGTTAGGCACTAGGGGGGAGGGCTAGGTTTACACCCTAGGGGGGAGGGTTAGGGTTAGCCACTAGGGGGAGGGTTAGGCACTAGGGGGAGGGCTAGGTTTACACACTAGGGGGGAGGGCTAGGGTTAGCCACTAGAGTAGGGGTTCCCACCAAGGTCCTCAAGGCACACTAACAGTCCAGGTTTTAGGGATAGCCATACTTGAGCACAAGTGACTTAATTAGTACCTCAGTTATTTTGATTTAACCATCTGTGAACAATCATGGATATCACAAAAACCAGGACTGTTAGTGTGCCTTGAGGACCGAGGTTGGGAATCACTGCACTAGGGGGAGGGCTAAGGTTAGGCACTAGGGGGCAGGGCTAGGTTTACACACTAGGGAAGAGTTAGGGTTAGCCAAAAGGGGGAGGGTTAGGTTTAGGCACTAGGGGGCAGGGCTAGGTTTACACACTAGGGGGAGGGCTAGGGTTAGCCACTAGGGGGAGGGTTAGGCACTAGGGGGAGTGCTAGGTTTACACACTAGGGGGGAGGGCTAGGGTTAGGCACTAGGGGGCAGGGTTAGTCACTAGGGGGGGTTAGGGACTAGGGGGCAGGGCTAGGTTTACACACTAGGGGGAGGGCTAGGGTTATCCACTAGGGGGAGGGTTAGGCACTAGGGGCAGGGCTAGGTTTAGGCTAGGCTTACAGTGTTGGGTTATATACGGGTTGTATAAATGCTAAGTCAAAGGGAAAGTGAAAGCAGACACAATAATACAGAGCACTTACGGTATTGCCAGATGTTTCCTTGGCATTGCCAGATGTTTCCTTGGCATAGAGATCACGTGGGCAATTTATGCCGCAAACCCCTAAAAGAGAAAACAGACACCATAGGGCCTGATTCAGACCCACTCGCGAGCGGCTGTCCGCTCGCAAGTGGGTCGATGTTATGGACTGAGCATGCGCACGACGGAGGGAGCTCCGTCGTGCGCATGCGCCAGACGCGACGAGCGAAGGAAAGTCCTTCGCTCGTTGTGTCCGATCAAAGGGGGCGTGCTGTCAATGTTGATTGACAGCACGCCCCCTTTGGTGGGCGTGCCGGGGGCGTGCCTCCCTGACGGGGGCGTTCCCACGGGAACGCCTCCCATCAGAAGCCGGCCCACTGACATCACTAGTGATGTCAGTGGGAGTGATTTTGGCTCTGATAGAGCCAAAATCACTCCGGAGCTTGCGGTTGAAAACCTCAACCGCAGGCTCCGGCTCGCAAATTCGATTGTCGCGATGGTCTCGACCATCGCGACCATCACAATGCACGCTCGTATAGCCTGTGGGTGGTGACCCACAGCTATACGAGCGTCCAGGAGGACGCTCCATGAAAATGGAGCCCGGGCCCTCATTCAGAGCGTGCACTCTACTCAGAGCGTACGGCTCTGAATGAGGGCCATAGTATCTAAATGACTCCATAAGAACATTATACAACTTAATGAGGCTGATACACGTCATTGGAACACTGGGCCTGATTCAGACCCAGTCGCGAGCGCTGAGCGCTCGCAACCAGGTCAATTGTGGCCCAGAGGCGGCTCCGTCGTGCACATGCACGAGACCTGGATAGCGACGGGCACTCCGTCGCTCCGGATCTCGCACCAAAGGGAGCGAGCTGTCGATGTTGAGTGACAGCTCACCTCTTTGGTGGGCGGGCTGGGGGCGTGGCTGCCAAAATGGAGGCGTTCCCACGAGTGATGTCATTGAAAGATTTCGGCTCTGTTAGAGCTGAAATCTCTCTGGGGCTTGCGGCCACGAGACCCTACCACAAGGGTAGGGTTATATACTCTAGTGCCCAGACTCTATAACTCCGGTGCTGGCCGCACCCAGCTCAGTGCGCTGCCAGCCGCCGGACAGGGAGGAGGGGGCCCATGTCAGAGACTACACACGGGCCCCCTCCTCTCTAGAAACACCCCTGATTAGGATCACAGTGGGTTAGCTTGTTATCACAGTTGAACTCTGTGTGTACGCAGTATTGCGATCTGTAGTGAATCAGGCCCATAGATTGAAGAACACAATTGAATACAATGTATTATTCTCTGTAGGACACAATTTCCTAATAGTAGAAGCTGACAGTAGTGTCCTTACATTAGATTGCTGACATGAAATCTGTTGTGTAGATGAAAAATATCTCCATGGTGTGAAGTAATATAGTATAATATATGTGGTTCCAGTGAGTCCCTGAAACTGCTGCATACATACTATACATGTTTTATATGAGCTGTACTATAGGTAAAATAGTATAACTGTCAGTATGAGGATACTTTGATATGTGTAACCTATTTACCTGCTGTGACTGTGCACTGGAGTCCAGTGTGTCAAAGTGACACTCACACTGGGCCCTTCTATGTAGGATACTGGCGCCGGACCTGTCACACTGCCTGCTGCTGCCGCAGTGTCCTGCACGCCCAAGTTCTAACTTCCAACAAACAGCTTCTCTTGTAACTGTGGGCGCTGAGGAGAGACGTCATGACATCTCTCCCGTCCCTGCAGACAGGTCAGGAGATGGAGCAACCAGAGAGTGACAGGCAGGACTGCAGCTACAGTAATGTAGCCAGGTGCACTGCTACTAATACACAGCAGTGGGTGCCCAGTTGCATATAGAGATTGCTTCGGGCAGCCGGTTCTGCCCTCAGGGCATGTTACACCCTAGTTATGGCCCTGTTATGGTATATGATGAACATTTAAACAGAACTAGCTAAAAATATTTTATAATAATCTTATTCTTATCTATAACTAAGACTTTTTCATTATGTTCAATTTTCCCATTGTTACATATTGTTCATGCGATATCAGCACAAAGTACATACGTGCATCTCATAAGAACAATGTCCCTGGAACTAAGCCTGTTGTCCTTCCAGTCCGGCCCTACGGAAAATAATACAGAAATAGTGTAGTTACTATTGTGTCTGGTATATGTTCTGCATCAGTTATTCAATGGATTATAGCTTGTAAGTATAAACCACTATTTGTTCCTATTGTTCCCAGATCAGTCGCTTCCTTTGCCTAATCTGCATTCCAGTCCTATGTAATATACACCCCTCCATTACAGCATACCCCAAGGCAGTCTTTTTTTTATATATATATTGCACAGCTGTAAAGACCAGCATATGTACACACGTCCCAACTGTCCCAGCATGGTAACTTGCGGGGTAACTACAATTTGTATTGTTGCGATAAACTGTGATGCAGATTGTTAGTTCACAACTATGATAAACAGACCCCTTAAACTTTTAATTACATGGTACAAAAATACCTGGAGGACGAGTCTCAGCTGAACATCCTATTGGACCACTATTTGTTCCTATTGTTCCCAGGTCAGTCGCTTCCTTTGCCTAATCTGCTTTCCAGTCCTATGTAATATACACCCCTCCATTACAGCATACCCCAAGGCAGTCTTTTTTTTATATATATATTGCACAGCTGTAAAGACCAGCATATGTACACACGTCCCAACTGTCCCAGCATGGTAACTTGCGGGGTAACTCCAATTTGTATTGCTGCGATAAACTGTGATGCAGATTGTTAGTTCACAACTATGATAAACAGACCCCTTAAACTTTTAATTACATGGTACAAAAATACCTGGAGGACGAGTCTCAGCTGAACATTGGTTGCTCTGGCACCTTCAGGGATCTTGTGGACCAGACTTAGATGGTGTGCCCTCACCTGCAGGAGGAAGGGTGACAGCAGAGAGTTAGTTACTGGGCACTGGCACACTCAGAGAAAACAAGGAGACAGGAGATTATGGATGGGTAACCTACGGGTCCTCACACAGACATGTAATACCACAGGTGTAGCTTTTATCACTGATTGAGCCTGTAGTAGATATATTTAACATATTTTAATTGGTAGCTGAATTTCTAATAGATTTCAGTATTTAATTATATAATACTACAATGGATGACTAGGTATATAATATATAATTGGAATACATTTGTTGTACTAGTTTTATCTGGAGGTTTTTCATGCCTTTGTTCATATTTCTTAGTTTTATATATTTAGCTAATCTTATTGGCCGCGATTTAATTCAGCGCACTGTTAAGTCAGAGAATGGCGGTTCTCGTAATTTAACATGGGTGTTTTGTCATGAGACTGGCATTCTCCGACTAAAGTGCTGGCCGCAAGGCTGTTAGCGCACTTTTATTAGGTTTCTCCTCGCACCCCCAGAAGTGTGCGAGAAGAAATCATTTAGTCGGGCCAAACATTAGGCTGAATTGATTAGCTCTGGTAGCTCCCTCTTGGAGCTATTCATCATCACTTTAAATTGAATCGTGGCCATGGACTTGTCCACTACCAATTATTTTTATTTCATTTACAATATATAAGATGTAAATACCAGTGTAATAAGCATTGTATGACAAAGAAATATATAAATACTAGGACATAAGGAAAAGGTAAGTAACCACAATGACACTGAAATCACTTACCTCAGGTATTGCCAGGTGTTTTCTTGGCCTAGGGACCATGGCCTCAGGTATTGCCAGGTGTTTTCTTGGCCTAGGGACCACGGCCTCAGGTACTGCCAGGTGTTTTCTTGGCATAGGGACCACAGGGTGCAGTTTATGCAGCGAAGCCCTAAAAGAGACAGACACATTTACACATAAAGGACTAGATGAGAATGTAACAATAGCTAAGATTAGTATAATATAAAAATGTACCCATAGCTATTTATTATGGTGTATTATGATTAGCATTTATATAGTAATAGCTAAACAATACTTCATAATAATCTTTTCTTATCTACACTAATTTTCATCATTTTACATTTCTATCCATAAATCACATTGTTACTTATAGTTCATGTGATATCTGCACAAAGTACTTACTCGGAGTGTCTCATAGGACCAGTGTTACTGGAACTGGGGGCTTTGTCCTTATGGTCCTTATGGGCTGGCTCTGTGGAAAAGAATACAGAAATAGTACAGTTACTATGTCTGGTATATGTTTTGCTTCAGTTAGTCAATGGATTATAGTTTGGAAGTGTAAACCCCTATTTGTTCCTATTGTTCCTGGGTCAGTTGCTTCCTTTTCCTAATCTGTAACTGTAAAGCCCAGCATATGTACATACCTCCCAACCACCCAGCATGGTAACCTGTGGTGTAACTACAATTTGTATTGCTGTGATAAGTGGTGATGCAGATTGTTAGTGCACAACTATGATAAACTGACTCCTCAATCTTTTCATTATAAGAATACCTGGAGGTTGAGGGTCTTTCAGCTGCACTTTGTCTTCTCTTGCAGCCTCAGGGATTTTGTGGGGGGCACTAACACGGTTCCTCTCCCCTGCAGATGGAAGGGTAAACAGCAGAGAGTAAGTTACTGGGCACTGGCACACTTAGAGAAAGCAGGGAGACAGGAGATTATGGATGGGTAACCTACGTGTCCTAACACTGAGGCCTATTCATCAACCGATAAATGGCCCGATAACCATGCGGAAACATTTCCATATATTTAGGTTACCGGACTATTCATCATCAGGGGTCCCAAATGGACCACCTGATATTCAGCAAACTCCGAAAACTGAAAGATTTAGAGTTTGCTTCCGAGAACAAGCGCTGTCTTTCAGTTTTCGGAGTTTGTTGAATATCAAGTCGATCCTATTGGACCCCTGATGATGAATAGTCCGGTAACTTAAATATGCCGAAACTAGCATTTCTGCATGGTTACCGGGCCATGTATCATTTGAAGAATAGGTCCCTTAAACTTTTAATTACATGGTACAAGAATACGTGGGGGACGAGTCTCAGCTGAACATTGATTTTTCTGGCACCCTCAGGGATCTTGTGGGCCAGACTTAGATGGTGTGCCTTCACCTGCAAGAGGAAGGGTGACAGCAGAGAGTTCGTTACTGGGCATCGGCACACTCAGAGAAAACAGGGAGACAGGAGTTTATGGATGGGTGACCTACGTGTCCTCACACAGACATGTAATACCACAGGTGTATCTTTTATCACTGAGCCTGTAGTAGATATTTTTAACATATTTTAATTGGTAGCTGAATTTCTAATAGAATTTCAGTATTTATATAATACTACAATGGATGACTAGACATATTATATATAATTGGAATAAATTAGTTTTACTAGTTTTATCTGGAGGTTTTTCATGCCTTTGTTCACATTTCTTAGTTTTATATATTTAGCTTATCTTATTGACTATGATTCAATTCCACACACTGTTAAGTCAGAGAATGGCGTTTCTCATGACTTAACATGGGTGTTTAGTCACGAGAACCGGCATTCTCCAACTAAAGTGCCGGCTGCAAGGCTGTTAGCGCTCTTTTGTCGGATTTCTCCTCACACCCCCAGGAGGGTGGGAGAAGGAATCCTTTAGTCGGGCCAAAAATCAGGCTGAATTGAAAAGCTCTGTGAGCTCCATCGCGGGGCTATTAGCGCTTTGAATTGAATCGCGGCCATGGACTTGTCCACTACCGATTATTTTTATTTCATTTACAATTATAATGGACTAGATTTTTGCAATATCATTTGTATTACAAGAAGCCTATTTTTCCTTTCTCATATTGTTTACATATTGTGACACTGGTGGAGTAATATAAGATGTAAATGTCAGTGTAATGAGCATTACATTATATGACAAAGATATATAAATACTAGGACATAAAGGAAAAGGTAAATAATCACAATGACACTGAAAGCACTTACCTCAGGTACTGCCAGGTGTTTTCTTGGCATAGGAACCATGGGTTCATGTACTGCCAGGTGTTTTTTTGACACAGGGACCACGGCCTCAGGTACTGCCAGGTGTTTTATTGGCATAGGGACCATGGCCTCAGGTACTTCCAGGTGTTTTATTGGCATAGGGACCACGGCCTCAGGTACTGCCAGGTGTTTTATTGGCATAGGGACCACAGCCTCAGGTACTGCCAGGTCTTTTATTGGCATAGGGACCACAGCCTCAGTTATTGCCAGGTGTTTTTTTGGCATAGGGACCATGGCCTCGGGTACTGCCAGGTCTTTTCTTGGCATAGGGACCACGGCCTCAGGTACTGCCAGGTCTTTTCTTGGCATAGGGACCACGGATGACAATTTAGGCAGCAAAGCCCTAAAAAGAGAAAACAGACACATTTGCACCTAAAGGACTCCATGAGAATGTAACAATAGCTAAGGTTAGTATAATATAATAATGTACCCATAGCTACATATTATGGTGTATTATGATTAACATTTATATAGTAATAGCTGAAAAAATACTTCATAACAATCTATTCTTATCTATAAATTTTCATAATTTTACATTTCTATACATAAATCACATTGTTACTTATTGTTCATGTGATATCTGCACAAAGTACTTACTCGGAGCGTCTCATAGGACCAGTGTTACTGGAACTGGGGGCTTTGTCCTTTTGGTCCTTATGGGCTGGCTCTATGGAAAGAATATAGAAATAGTACAGTTACTACTATGTCTGGTATATGTTTTGCTTCAGTTAGTCAATAGATTATAGTTTGGAAATGTAAACCCCTATTTGTTCCTATTGTTCCTGGGTCAGTTGCTTCCTTTGCCTAATCTATAACTATAAAGACCAGCATATGTACACACCTCCCAACCACCCAGCATGGTAACCTGTGGTGTAACTACAATATGTATTGCTGTGATAAGTGGTGATGCAGATTGTTAGTGCACAACTATGATAAACAGACCCCTCAAACTTTTCATTACAAGAAAAAAGAATACCAGGAGGTTGAGGGTCTTCCAGCTGCACTTTGCTTTCTCTTGCAGCCTCAGAGATTTTGTGGGGGGCACAAACACGATTCCTCTCCACCTGCAGGAGGAGGGGTAAACAGCAGAGAGTTATGCTGGGTACACACTGGTTGATCAATTGATCGGCCAATGTATCTGCTGGCCGCCAGCCAGTGTGTACAGACAATATATCTGTGAACCATGTCATTCACAGACATATTGCATTGGCTGTGCTGTACAACCGATGGACAGATATTTCTGCAGACATATCTGTCCATTGGCAAGTGTGTAGAGACCGTCCATACACACAGTGGCAGCCATGGGGAGGGGGGTGGCCCCGATCTGCCTCCCTGCCAGCGGGACCCGTGGCTGCCGGATAGATGATGGCCGTTTAGTGTGTATGAACGACCATCATCTAAATATATATCTGCAGATCACTCGCTCTGCAGATGTATCTTTCAGGTATGCACCCACCTTTAGTTACTGGGCATCGGCACACTCAGAGAAAACGGGGACAGGAGATTATGGATGGGTAACCTACGTGTCCTCACACAGACATGTAATACCACAGATGTAGCTTTTATCACTGATTGAGCCTGTAGTAGATATTTTGTAACAAATTTTAATTGGCAGCTGAATTTTCAATAGAAAGTAAAAGGACACATTCCAACCAATCTAATAAAATTGATTTTGAATGTTCATAATGTTTGTTTTATTTAATAATAAATCCCTTGTTCCACCATAGTTATACCCAGTAACATAGATAAATATGCCTTTACCTCTTGGGGGCTGCTCACCAGTGTTTTGATGTGCTTGGCCTTGCTCCCGTAGGTGAGTGTGCTGCGAGAGTCTTCATAGGCAGCATCCGCAGGGCTGATGTGTGTGATCATCACCATTCTGCTCCTGCCACTCAGTGCCCCCTGTGATAGATAAAGTTCTGGTTATAGGAGAGATCACTGAGGAATCTTTACACATTGTAATGAGCAGTTTAAAGATCTACTACTATTATTTTATACTATGTTTGTGAGAAACAAACGATTGCACTAATTACTAATATCATGGTTGATTGCAGCTATTATCTGAGATAAAACAACAGAACATTGTTATAGGAACAATATTCCTGATGACTGGGGTTCAGGCATAGAAGCTGTGGCCACATCCCCTCTACACAGGACCTCAGCATTTACAATGGGGGGTGGCCACACCCCCATACACTAGACCACACACCCCTTTAGTACCAGGGCTTAATAAAGTCTCTTAATGGCCCTGTTTGATAACTCACATTCATATTCCTAAATGCTTATATCCCAAAAAGCTATCTAAGAAGTGACTAATGCTACTTATACATGAGCCATGGGTGTATCCAGGGGCTTATTAAGAGATGTCCCTTCACTGGCAGCAGCCGGGGAGAGAGGAGGGGGAATGAACACGGGCCCCCTCCTCTCTCTCCGGCCCACTCCTCTCTCCCCGGCTGCAGTCAGTGAACTGACAGCAGCAGTAGACTCTGGGCACTAGAGTGTGCCCGGAGTATACTGTGCATGCGTAAATCACCAGGAAAATGGCGCGTCAGCCATTTTCCTGGTGACTTCCTACTGCACATGCGCAAATTGGCGGGAAAATATCGCTACTCTGTGGGACATAGGAGTGGTAAGTATAAAAAAAAATGGGTGCAGGGTGTGCGCACCCTGCACCCATTAGAAATAATCCCCTGGGTGTATCTATAATGGGTGCAGGGTATATGGGTTACATGTCCAGTGGTCTCACACCACACCCTGCATAACTTATACTTAACACTCTGCCAATGCTGCTGTAATAACCAATGTAATCACCATCAAAATGACATGGGTGCCATATTTCCCACGTTCTGCACATGCCCAGTAGAGAAAGCTCAGTGCCAGAGGATAATTAGTGCATGTGCCTGTAAGAGAAGGGGGAGGCCTGCATGTAGACTGCACACGGGGCCCTTATCACTGTCCCTGACATCATTGTATTGTCATATGTGTGTAGGAAATCTCATAGTAATAACATACCTTTAGCAGCCAGGTCAATTTGCTGTCCCGATAGTTGATATGGCCGCCTGGTCTCTTGCGTAGCGCCATAATGCAGTTCCTTAGGGCCAGAAGGGAGCGGTTTATATAGCCACTTTCTTTGAAGGTTTGGCCAGTGTTCTTAGTCTGATATAGAAACAGAAAGATAATGAAGACACATCTGGCTTCAGTCACAGTGTGGTTATGGTACAAACACAAACTACTGTATGATAAAACTAATTACACTATTTACTTCAATTGTGTCCCAAGACAGTGACTTCCATTCACCTTAGCTTTAGTTAGTGATATTGGCTGAAATGCTTTTCTTACTGCATGTAATTTATCCCAAGCTACTAAATAAAAAATGTAATTCCATTATTAGTATCATTAATTTGATACTGGTTTATGTTATTAATTAAAAAATTACTTTAATCAAAATGATATATAATTTGTTATGAGTAACAGATTGGGAATCACCGCTGTAAGGGTAGAAAGGCCACGCTTAGGGAGTACTACAGACATGAGAAATAAGAGCTATGAAAGGCTCCGTTATATAACTCCTTCACTACAAAAAGATGCAAAAACAAATTACAACATCATAAGAGCTTTAATGAAAGGAAAGAGCTTACATTACATGGCACCTCAGAATACAGGACAAGGACTATCCTAGGACTACTTAGCGCTCTAAAAATTATACACATAATGGATGTCATTTACATTGCACAGTGCAAGAGCAGCTTTGGTCTCACCATGTGCCTCAATTTGTGCGAGCAGGGTGATAACTAGCTATGGGCCACCAGTGCCACCCCACGGCCCTCGCTCCTGACTAGCAGGGTGCCTGGAACCCTGCTGCCAGGATTACTGCTGCAGCACCCATGGAGCATTCTGTGGACACTTAAGATGGGCACCCTGCACAGTAAATACAGCCCATCGGGCATCCCAAGGACACCCAGCCAGTGCTGCGCTTATTGGAGCTGACAACCACAGCCCCCCTGCACGACATAATGATGTCATACAGTACATGCAACATCATGACATGGTGCTCTCAGGGGGCAGGGGTGGCCCAGGGTGCAATTAGAAACATAGAATTTGGCTTGGCCCACCTAGTCTGCCCCATTTATGGCTCTGTGTGCGAGTGCACCTAGATTTCCATCAGGGTTTAACTGTACCAAGCAAGGTGGCAGCATTTGCAGAGGAGAGGAAGAATATAAAGGTGAAGGGGAGGAGTGAAGGTGTCCCTAGCATAATATACATGGTGTTAGTGCACCCGCTGCTCCTCATTGTACAGAGCAGACCTGGACCAAAATCTTGCACAGTGCACATCTGGAGATTGTTCTCTAGGTTGCAGAGGTTCCCTTAGAGCGGATAGTAGGCACACACCCAGGAGTTTTTTGTAAAGAAGTATTCCAGCGCTCCCAAGGATTAGGGTTATTTTGGGGGAAAAAAAGAGAATGGAAAAAATATAGTGTAAATCTGTGATAAAAAACAAAAAAGAAAGTATATAGACATATACTCACCCTTTATAGGTGAGATCAGTACAATGGACACAAATCAACACTGTGGTCAATGCAATTGGAATAAGGTGAGCAGGATATTATTTACTATTATTCTTACTTAATGACAACCGATTTGCACTATGGAGGCATGTTTTATTTTCTTCACATAACGACTACTGTCAGGATTTGAGACTCATCCAGATCGAATCATCGTTGCTATTACAACTACCGTAGGACCACGGTGTTGATTTGTGTCCATTGTACTGATCTCACCTATAAAGGGTGAGTATATGTCTATATACTTTCTTTTGTGGTTTTTATCGCAGATTTACACTATATTTTTTTCCATTCTCTTTTTTTCCCCAAAATAACACTGATCCTTGGGAGCGCCGGAATACTTCTAAACAAAAAACTATCTTTATCCGGATCTCTGTTGAAAGTTCCGATTATTCCAGGCTGCACCTTCTTTCGGTTCATTTATAAGACCACATAAGGATAGTAGCGCCAATCATCCAAACCTATTTTTAACACACCCAGGAGTGCTCTGGGTGGACTATCTGTGCTCAATGGTACAAAACCAAAGCATTTAGAATAGTGCAGCTTTAGTAACCATCTATATTCCTGAAAATACATTGTTTGTTCCTCTTTATGATTGCCTGGGCTCTCCCTGGGTGCTCTGGTTTTCTTCAAAATAATATTAGCAAGTGACTTGGCTGCTGGCCAAAAAATTGGATCCCTGTATGTGAGTGTGTGTGTGAGAGTGTATGCGTGTGCCAGCATGCGTGCGTGTGTTAGAGTATATATACTGTAAGCTGCAATGGGCAGGGACTGGTGTGATAGACAAATATTCTCTGTAGAGTAGACAGTGATAAAATATGAGATATGGTAAGAACTTACCCTTGTTATCTCTATTTCTACGAAGTCCATAGGGTTCCACAGGATACCTTGGGGTATAGGTGTGACGTCAGTCGCAGGGCACCAAAGAGTTAAGCTTTCAGCCTCCCAGGATGCACTAGGTCCCCCTCCTATACCCCGCCCCCGGGCCAAGGCACCTCAGTTAGTTACCAAGCCATAGGCCGGAGGAGGAGAAGGAAGAGAGAGAACAAAGATCTGGACACATACAAGAATCACATTCTCACCAGAGGGAGACGGAAAACCGGTGACCAGAGCAAAGCCCATCTGCAGCACAGGTGCGACAGGGCGGGAGTCCTGTGGAACCCTATGGACTTCGTAGAAATAGAGATAACAAGGCTAAGTTCTTACCATATCTCATATTTTCTACTTCAGGGTCCATAGGGTATCCACAGGATACCTTGGGGATGTCCCAAAGCAGTATCCTTTAAGGGTGGGGACGCTCCTGTGCAGAAAGGAGAATCCGCCGCCCGAAGGAAGCATCCTGAGAGGCGAAGGTGTCAAACCTGTAATACCTCACGAAGGTATGGACAGAAGACCACGTAGCAGCCTTGCAGATCTGAACTGCCGAGGCACCACGTCGAGCTGCCCACGAAGGACCCACAGACCTAGTGGAATGAGCCTTCAGAGAAGGAGGGACCGGTAGGCCTTCATGAAGATAAGCTTCAGAAATAGCCATACGGATCCAGGCTGCCAAAGTTTGCTTTGAAGCAGGCCAACCCTTTTTACAGAAGCCATAGAGGACAACAAAGCGTCCGACTTCCTAAACAAAGAAGTGCGGTCAACATAAGTCCTTAAGGCCCGCACAACATCCAAAGAGGCCTCACCCACGGAAAGACCCGGTGATTTAAAGGCCGGAACAACTATTTCCTCGTTAACATGAAACTGGGAAACAACTTTGGGAAGAAACTCGGGCCGAGTGCGGAGCACTGCCCTGTTCCCATGAAAAACCAAGAAAGGGGGTCTACAAGAAAGAGCCCCTAACTCAGAAACTCGTCTGGCTGAAGCAACGGCCAGAAGGAAAACAGTCTTAGCTGTTAGCCATTTAATATCCACTGAGCCCAGTGGTTCAAACGGCGGTCCTTGGAGAGCCCTCAGGACCACAGCCAAATCCCAAGGCGCCACAGGTGGAACAAAGGGCGGCTGAATACGGAGAACACCTTGCATAAAGGTGCGCACATCCGGGATTGTAGCAATCCTACGGTGAAACCAGACAGATAGGGCCGAAACCTGTACCTTCAAAGAAGCAAGGCGAAGCCCATGATCTAGTCCCACTTGCAGGAAGGCGAGAATCCGAGACAGACGAAACTCCCGCGGTGCATAACCTCTCGGTCGACACCACTGGAAGAACGTATGCCACACGCGATGGTATATCCTCGCGGAAGACGGTTTCCGAGCTCGTAACATGGTACGCACCACAGAGCTGGAAAACCCCCAGGACCTCAGCATGGCCGTCTCAACAGCCACGCCGCCAAAGACAGCCAAGTCAGGTCCGGGTGAAGACAAGGACCCTGAGACAGAAGGTCCGGTCGTAGCGGCAACAGCAGAGGACTGTCCACGGACAGACCCTGAAGGTCTGAGAACCAGTGCCGTCTGGGCCACGCGGGAGCTATCAACAGGAGCGTCCCTCCTTCCTGTTTGAATTTCCGGATTACCCGTGGAAGAAGGGAGACCGGAGGGAACAGGTATGCGAACCTGAACGTCCACCGGACGGACAGAGCATCCACCAGAGACGCCCCTTCGTCTCTTGTGCGAGACCCGTACACCGGCAACTTGTTGTTGTGCCGGGACGCCATGAGGTCGATTTCTGGAAGACCCCACCTGTCCACCAGTAGTTGAAAAACGTCCGGGTGCAGGGACCATTCCCCTGGATGAACGTCCTGGCGACTTAGAAAGTCTGCCTCCCAATTTAGCACTCCCGGGATGAAGACCGCTGATATGGCCGGAAGATTGCGCTCCGCCCAAACCAGGATCCGAGAGACCTCTACGAGAGCCGCCCGACTGCGAGTTCCTCCTTGCCTGTTTATGTAGGCCACGGTGGTAGCATTGTCCGACTGGACCTGCACCGGGTGACCCTGGAGAAACCGCTGTGCCTGCAGGAGAGCATTGAAGACCGCACGGAGTTCCAAGATATTTATTGGAAGCTCCGCTTCTGTCGGCGTCCACCTGCCCTGGAACAAGTGTGGACCCGAAACTGCTCCCCAGCCCCGAAGACTGGCGTCCGTTGTCAACAGGACCCAATTTGGAACCCAGAACGGACGTCCCTTGTTGAGGTGGGTCGTCTTTAACCACCACGCAAGGGACAGGCGAACCTCCGGGGTGAGCACAATCGTCTGGAACTTCAGAGACTGAGGCAGCCCATTCCACTTGGACAGGATCAGGTGCTGCAGAGGTCTGGAGTGAAACTGGGCGTATTCCACCATGTCGAACACCGACACCATGGAGCCCAGTAACCTCATCGCAGAGTGTAAGGACACCCGGCGGCTGTGCAGACAACTGCGCACCCTTGACTGTAAAGCAGAGATCTTGTCCTCCGTCACGAAGATCCTTTGCTGTCCCGAGTCCAATAAGGCTCCAAGATGCAGAATCCTCCGAGACGGGATTAGAGTGGACTTCTGCCAGTTGATTAGCCAGCCGTGCCGTTGCAGCAGTGCAATGGTCAGGTCCAAGTGGTGTAACAGGAGCTCTGGAGATCCTGCCCACCAATAACAGGTCGTCCAAGTACGGCAACATGCGGACTCCTTGCAGCCGCAGAGAAGCCGCCATGACCACCATAGCGTCCTGTATGTCCAATGACACCATGTAGTCTCCAGGTTCCAGCGCCAGAATGATGGACCGTAGGGTCTCCATCCGAAACTTCGGGACCCGCAAAGACTTGTTGAGTGCTTTGAGGTTGAGAATCGGACGATATGACCCATTGGGTTTCTGTACCAAAAATAGATTTGAATAGAAACCCTGGCCCCTCTGGGAGAATGGAACAGGCACTATAACTCCAGCCTGGAGCATAGTGTGCAATACCTTCCGCAGCTCCGTAGCCTTGTTCCGGTCTGATGGTAGACCCGTGGTGAAGAATCGAGCCGGGGGTCTGTGCCGGAAGGAGAGGGCGTACCCGTGAGAGACCACCTCCAGAACCCAAGTGTCTGTCGTAGTGAACGACCAACACCGGGAGAACTGCAGCAGGCGGCCTCCCACCCTGGGATCCCCCAAGGGGAGACCCGGACCGTCAGGCCGCAGGCTTGTCATCTGGCTTGGGGGCCGGACGTCTGGTACTCCATGCCTGTTTCTGGGGCTTGACCGATTTCTTAGGGCCAGCCTGTCGAGGAAACGACTGTGGTTTGGGCCTGCCCTGGGCCCTAGATGACCGAAAGGACGATGGTCCAGAACCAGAAGGAGCAGCGGCCGACGGGAGACAAGCAGATTTGGCTGCCGCCAGCGTGGCCACAATCTTATCCAGATCCGGACCGAAGAGAACTTCTCCGGTAAACGGCAACGCTTCCAGACCTTTCTTGGATCTGCGTCCGCCTTCCAGGATCGCAGCCACAAGGTGCGACGAGCAGCTACCGCTGCTGAAGAAATTCTAGACACCAGAGTACTAATGTCTAGAGCCGCCTCGTTGATGTAGGTGGCCGAATCACGGAGATTGCCAATCAACTCCGCCTGTTCGGCCGGACAGTCGGATTCAAAAGAAGCCTCTAATGAATCCGCCCAGCGCTCCATCGCTCTGGCAACCCAGCAAATGGCCATAGCCGGCCGTGCTGCCCCCCCTGCAAGGGAATAAGCGGACTTCAGGCAGATTTCTACCTTGCGGTCCGTAGCATCCTTAAGGGAGGACATGGATGGCATCGGCAATGTGGCACTACGGACAAGACGGGTCACGTGAGAATCCACCTGTGGAGGGGATTCACACTTAGCAAAATAATTATCCGCAAACGGATAAGCCACCGCCAGGCGTCTCTGCGGCTGGTATCTTTTGCCAGGTTGTTTCCACGCCTCCTCTAAATGGTCCACCAACTGACCCGAAAGAGGAAAGACTGTGGCATCGCCCTTCACATCTTTGAAAAAGGCATACTTAGATTTAGCCGCTGGGGGAACTTCGTCCTCAATCACCAAGGCTGTGCGGACCACCCGTATAAGTCCAGGAATATATACTTTGGACTTAGCATCAGCGTCCTTAGTATGGAGAGGTTCCTGATCGTAAGGATCCAGAATCTCCCCATCATCAGACGTCCCTTCGTCATCCTCATAAGGAGCGGACAGAGACGGCACCGGCCTTTTATGAGGCCGCATCACAGACTCCCCTTGCAACACATCCGACAAGTGCTGTACAGAACTCGTCAGGGAGTTAACCCACGCTGGCTCCTGAGAACCCGGGAGCGGGGAAATAGGGAGACTGTGGGGTACCACCAATTGTCGTGGGAACCCCTGCATGGGTGACGACACCACAGACTGCTGGGACAAACCCATCGGAGTAAACGCGGGCTGCGGAGCTAACTGGCCCACTAAAGCTGTTAACGCCTGAGCGAAACAAGCCCAGGGCGGCTCCTGTACCGGTGCTGTAACCGTAATAGGCCGCGCCATGGACAAACACTGCCGGCAAAGGCCCTCCGCGCTACCCTCCCCCTCCGCTAACGGTACTTTGCACGTGGTACACTGTAGCCGGAGGGGAAAATCACTTTCAGACATGATGGCACCATGTATGTGACCTCTCTCACCAATTAAGTATTAAATAGGCGAGAGACCACCCTGCAGCACCGCACCGCAAGGGCTTTAGCAGAAAGAACAGGGACAGTAATAAAGCTGACAGTTTAGAGAAGAAAAGTTACAGGCAGCGCTAGCACAGTCACATACAATGCAGAGAAATAACAATTCCTGCACTAACAGCGCTGATCACTCAACTACACAGACACAGGGCCTGGTAGGACACAGCGCTGCATACACAGACCTGAGCCACAGCGGAGGAGAGGTATGCGGGGGGACCCAGACCACGATGCTTCCTTCCAGACTTCCAGCAGCGTTCACCATGCGTTGCAGAGAAGATGGCGCCGGCTGTGAGACAGGGAAGGCGCGCTCCCCTGGCATGCATTTAACCCCTGGGACACTGCAGCGCTACCGCTCTGCTGCGGTCCGCTGTCCCAGGGGGTAGTGGAAGCGCAGGTTGGTCGCCTGGCTCCACGCTGCAGCCAGTCCCCAGGGAGCCCCCTGCCTGGGGACTTAGGACCATGTGATCAGCGGGGACCCACCGCGGGACCCCGCTGCTTACCTCTGTCCCCCTTGAATCCGGCCATGGTCCGGAGCATCTGGGGTCACCGCTAGCTGTGACCCCAGACGCCCACCAGCATCCCCGGATCAGTACCGGCGTTCTGGTACCGGCGGGGTGTAGGGAAGACAGCATGGACGTCAGGACTGACTGTCCATGCTGTTCATCCAGATGTGCAGCCACAGCTGCATGAAGAAAAAGCTTCAGGGGCTCTTCTAGCCCCCACTCCAACAGGTGCACCCGACTCCGGCCGGGCACCAAACTAAACTGGGGTGCCTTGGCCCGGGGGCGGGGTATAGGAGGGGGACCTAGTGCATCCTGGGAGGCTGAAAGCTTAACTCTTTGGTGCCCTGCGACTGACGTCACACCTATACCCCAAGGTATCCTGTGGATACCCTATGGACCCTGAAGTAGAAAGCATAATCACTGCAGAAGGATAGCAAACTCTTACGATATTTACGATATTTGGCATTGCAGGGGAAATACAAAGAAATGATAATGATATGTAAAATACAAGTGATACCTGGCATGCTCGCTCTGATCCCGCCAGGTCTACCATGTACAGCCGGCCAGTGCACACTCCATCCTTGCTCGTCTGCTTTACGGTGACTTGTAACAGCATGGGAGCGGGATGAGTTCTTATTGGCAGCTGTGGCTGCCTTAGAGTGGCGCTTATTTCCTTTCATCAGTAATGCGATGGCCTGAAAAAGAAAGTAATATAGATGTACCAACACCAGGGCCGAAACTAGGATATCTGTCACCCGGTGCAAGGTAGCAATTTTGCGCCCCCTCCCTTCCCGTACCTGGATTTTGTCCTTGCTCCTTCATAAGGCAGTGCACTAGTCAGACGTCCCTGGTATAGTGACTTACATCATTTCACACACAATAATGCCCATTACACATTATGCCACACACTGTAATGCCTAGTACCAAAGTGCCACTTACATATTTGCCCGACACCATTTTATATCCAACAGTAAGGCTTCTAATTACTTTACAATTAGTCAATTACCTGCTCATTGTCAGGGGTTTTATGCTCATTGCCAGGGGGTTTCATGCTTCTTGCCAGGGGGTTTCATGTTTGTTGCCAGGGGGATTCATGCTCATTGTTATGGGGTTTATGCTCATTGCCAGGGGTTACATGCTCATTGCCATGGGGTTTATGCTCGTTTCCAGGGGGTTTCACGGGAGAAGATGCAGCTTTCAGCATCTTCTCCCGGCACTTGCGCTGGCCTAACAGACACTAGAGGTCCAGTAAGGACCTCTAGCATCTGTCTCTTCCTTGGCGGCGGCCATTTTTGGATGGCCGTTTTCTGACTCTCTAGCCCCCATGCCACCGTGAGTCATCCCTTTTTCACCCCCTGCACTCCAGCACCCAGTGCACGTGCACCTCTAGCTCCCCCTAGTTGCAGCCCTGCCAACACTCTTGTGGTTACACAAAACAAAACAAAGTTACACTTGCCCATGTGTTATAGCTACAGAGGCTCACTACACCAGCGATCACATAGTCATGGGCTCTGCTTATTCACACATTAATAGGTTCTTTACGACAGCAACCCTGTTTATATTAGTCTGTACTTATATAACCTATTGTCATTTGTATCCCCCTTGTTCAGTGCTGCAGAACCCTTGTGGTGCCTTATAAATAAAAGATGATAATAATAATATAGACAGGGATGATTAGTGGTGAAGCATGGACGCTGCATAAGGATAGCACAGACTAATGATAGTCACCTCCTCACGGCTGCTGGGGAAGAACTCAGTGATCCCTTCTATCCTGGTGTTTCCGCAGGGATCCTCTCTAAGGTTCAAACATCCAGAGGACGGTCTTAGCAGATCCCGAACGGTTTCATTGTAGACCTGATAATGTAATGAAGGAATAATCACTCTCTGCAATACAAGCACGACAAGTGTGTAATCCACATTTACTTTCTGGAAAGGGCTTGTGTTACTTGTGGTTCACCAGATGCTGTATATCATGAAGAAAGTTTTTTGGGGGAATGTACATATAGGGCAGTGGCTCATCTTAGCTTTTAGTTCTGCACCAGCCCCCGTGAATTTATAAAAAGCAGAGTAGGGGGTCTCCAGAGTAGGGGGTCTCAGTTGCCCCCTCAAACTTTGTTACGGGGCCTGGTAATTGCTAGTTATGCCCAATTACATGTTATTATATGTAGAGGGATCACTTACAGTTGGCTGCATATGTGCATAGAATGTACATAAGGAGGACACATACAAAGCTTATTTCATGCATTGTTTTGGACAGAATCATCTTAAGATGCATCCAGCATTTGCTGCAGCTGTATGTCAGGTGTAATAAGTGGGTATAGCGCAACACAGATGGTGTAGTGTTAATAGTATATTATTAAGTAGCATTACCCTTTTTTTTTTTTTTTTTACACAATTAATAAATGAAGTGGCATGTCCCATATAGTGTACACAGATACAGTGATTGCAGATACAATTTTATTAGTTTAAATACTCTCTCCCTCTGCCTGTTCCCATCTTGCCCACTCCTCAATCTCTCCCTCTTCTTCTTAACCTACCCTTGATCCTAGCACTCTCTCCAACTACCGACTCATCTATCTCCTACCTTTTTCCCCAGACTCCTTGAGCGTATTGTTTACAACTGCATTACCACCCCCAAGGTTCTGTTCTTGGACCTTTCCTATTCTCTCTCTATAAATCCTCTTTAGGCGAGCTCATCAGTTCTTTTGGCCTCCAATAGATCTCTATGCTGATGATACTCAGATTTACCTCTCCTCCCCTGACCTCCCCCCCTCTCTCCTCGTATCTCTAACTGTCTCTCTGCTGTCTCTTCGTGGATGTCCCAGCACTTTTTAAACTTAATATGTCTAAAACAGAACTGATCATCTTCCCACCTTCCCACATAACCTCACTACCTATAATTTAATTATCTACTGATGGCACATCTTTTCTAGCTCCCAAGTGTGCAGTCTTTAAGTTATCCTTGATCCTTCCCTCATATTCAAACCACACATCCAGTACCTCTCGCAGTCCTGCCATTTCCATCTCAACATATCTCCAGGATCAGACCCTATCTCACCCTGGATGCTACTAAGACCCTCATCCACTCACTGGTCATCTCCAGATTGGACTACTGTAACCTCCTCCTATCTGGCCTCACTGACTACTGTCTCTCTCCTCTCCAATCTGTCCTCAATGCTGCAGCCCAGCTCATCTTCCTCTCCAAATATACTATACCCTCCCCTCTCCTACAAACCCTTCCCTTTCAGAACCCAATTCAAGCTCCTCACACTTGCAAAGCCATCACCCAATCCCCTCCCAGTTACATCTCTGACCTCATTTCCCTTCACACTCCCGTCTGTCATCTTTGCTGCACTAATGAATGCTGCTTCTCCTGCTGACTGATTGCTTTTTCCCATGACCACCTCCTAGATTTTGCACATGTTGCTCCCTACCTCTGGAATTCTCTACCTCTCCCTGTCAGACTCTCCACAAAACTTCAAACTGGCTCTCAAGATGCACATCTTCATCAAAGCCTTCCATCTCTCATCCTAACACTCTGTCCCATGCTGTCTATCCCATCTGTGTCACCCCTGTCTGTCTGCCCCTACCATTTAGAATATAAGCTTCACCGAGCAGGGCCCTCTTCCCTATGTGCTTTTCCTTCCCTTACTATTATTTATAGCACCTAACTCTTGACTTCTGCAACCGTGCTACTTATTTCAGTGTTATGACCGCTGTTGCAGCAATATTTATATACAAAGTATTTGTCCAGCATTGTCTTGTACTGTAAGTCACTGTTTTCTTGTCTGCTCAAATGTTTATGTACTTTGTTAGGCACTGTGGAACCCCTGTGGCTCCATAAAAATAAAGGATTATGATAATAATAATAATAATAATAATAATAATAATAATAATAATAATAATAATAATAATAATAATACAAACATCTGTTGTTACCTCATTCAAAACTGAAATGAGATGATTGTGCCTGCAGTAGTCCTAGTGGTATCAATCAAGTAATGTGAATATATTGCCATGACTCCATATAACATAGCCGGGATTCTAATGAATCTACTACTATCAGCTGATGGGGCAGATACACAATCAGCCAATCAGAGGACAGCGTTGCTAACAGTTATCATCACTCTGTGTATTTGCATCCGGCCCTCCAGCACCGGCAATAGACACATAACCCAAAATCTGCCTTTGCGTCATGTCTAATTGTACTGCAATTTACTTGGCCTATGTATGCTCGCCTCTGCCTGTACAGTATGTAAATGCATATCTTATGCAAACCCCCAGAGTTCCATCCACCTCTAAATAAGACACAGAGGGGTATTCAATATGAAACGTTAACTTCACTGTCGAAGTTAATGTTTCATATCAGAGATTTTACCTGCATTAAAGTATCGGGCGTGCGCCTGCTTATCCCCGTATTCAATATAAAATTAACGAAAAAGGGAGCCTCCGAAGTTGGATTTGCGTAAAGTTACGAATTTTTCCTTAAAAAAATTGTAAGACCCCCCTCAAGTTGTAAAAACATGGGGGATCACTATGGGTACCCCCGTTTTAGCCTTTAAATGAAAGTCGGGGATTTAAATAGCCGCAGCAGGTGTTTTTTCCCGACATTGAAGAAGTGATGCAGAAGAGCACTTAGGGTTTTTTTTCATTTTTTTAAGTAGTCCCATCAAATTTGGGGTACATGAAAATGGGTACTAGCATATTTTGATGTCCCTAAAGTAAGTTTTTAAAAATTCTGCAATTGTGCACCTGCCGCTATAAATCTATTCTAGAAAACACCTGCCGCTATAAATCTATTCTAGAAAACACCTGCCACATACATGCAGAATAGCCCTGAACCTATTTCCCTATTGTTAATCATTTTTTTCCCATTTTTTTTTTTTTCACCCCAATTTTTAAATACATTTTTGGGGGTGTCCCTATTTTTTTTTTTTTACTTTTTTTGACACAGTTCTTTTTTAAATGTCATTCCCAGGGGTGCAGGCTATTTTTTTTAAGCCTGCACCCCTAAACCCCAATTCTGCACTTTTTTTCGACACCTATTCAATGGTGAAAAGTTATCCCCGTTTTTTATCAAAGACTTTTCAAAACTGTGATAAGTCTTTGAAATTGAATACGGTGTAAAAGTCAAACCTGCGATAATGATGTCAAAAGTGCGATATTAACGCAAAAACGATGTTTTCGCTCCCATATTGAATACCCCTGATAGAATATAAACCAAGCACATATTCCTCGCATATTTACCTCAGTATAGGACACTGACACTGAGAACTTATTCTGCCCTCTCTGCTCCTCGATGGTGTTATATAGATCTTTCAGAGTCCGAAATATCACTCCGGGCTCATGGCCATTGCCCATCATAGTAAAGGTCTTCCCGGTGCCTGTGATAAATATAAAGGTATTAGGCATACACTCTGCCAATATTCATCAGGATGCTGCTCATCAGTTCACTCTCAGGGATGTCACCGCTTGTTAGTGAATGGCTAGACTGTGCGCTATTGTATATTTGTTCTGCCCAGTAAACGCTGCCTCCACATTTGGTGATGGGTGCACCTATTCCCTGGTCAGTGAGAGCCACAGCCTAGCACAAGCTGACAATGTAACCGGTAACTGAAAACATAATTTAAGATGCTATATAAAAATCTAATATATGTACATTTGGGAGCTTTTATTAAAAACAAAACAACATTGTGACATAGTTATGTAATCCAATACAATTTTACCAGTACAGCTATAGTGTAATATATTGTTAGACTATAGACCACATCTATAACAATAGTTTGGTAAATGATATTTACCTTCTAACTACCACACTTATCACCATTCTCATGCTATTACCATGCCCCAAATAGAAGAGTTATCCTTAAGAACTATGACTTTTGCCCTTATTGGATGTTTTCAGTTCAAATGTTCATCTATTATCCTGTATGTGTCATTACTATACTGAGGGTCCAGTGCTCAGACCCGGATTGTGCCATATAGCCAATGTCTCACTTTCTGGAACCACCTGGATAATTGCCACAGCCCATAAGGAAACTACTAGCTCACACTTACTAACAGTACAGATGGTCACATGTTTTACCACCACTCATTCCATCAGCTCACTACTTTTATACATACAATTAGACTTATGTATTAATAACATTAATATTACCTGTTGGGCAGGGGCTGGCTGGTGAATTTTAGCCTGGGGGGCAAGCACACAGCACCAGCCCATGAGCAGTGACTCAACCTTCCCCCTCTCCCTACCCTAACTCGGAATCAGTATGAAATACCGCCGGCTGTATGGCCAAGGGTTCGATTCCCGGCAGCGCCTGGCCGACCAAAGCAGAGTTCCCGGCAGCGGAAGCCCGACAGTGCTGGAAATCCCGATTGTCGATAGGTAAGTATTGACTAGCCTAATCTAACCCTCCTTAGGGGTGCCTAACCCTAACCTCCCCCCCAAGAGCCTAACCCTAATCCCCCCTCTAAGTGCCTAACCCTAACCCCCCCTTCCCCGCTGCCTAAACCTAAGTCCCCCGGGGGGGTGCCTAACCCTAAGTCCCCCCCGGGGGTGCCTAACCCAAACCCTCCCTCCCCCAAGCCTAAACCTAACCCTCCCGGGGGGGGTGCCTAGTCCCCCCCGGGTGCCCTAAACCTAACCCTCCCCCTCCGCAGCTGTTCGCTCACGGCAACCGGCATCCCTTTGATCGGGATGCCGGGCGCCGGTCTGCCGGCGTCGGGGAAATGTCAGGCGTCTACATCTAGACGCCCGGCATTTCACCCTCGCCGGGATATGACAGTCGGGAAGCCGGCTGCCGGTATTTAGGCAGCCGGCTTCCCGATTGTATACCCCTAACTCTAACCCTCCCTCCCCGGTGTCTACACCTAACCTCACCCCTAGTTCCTAAACCTAACCTCCTCTCCACCTCCCCTCCCTGCACCCGAAACCTAACCCTCACCCCTTCGTGCCTAATCCTAACCCCCTCTAGTCCCTAACCATAACCTTTGGGATGCCGGTCGTCAAGGTGCTGGCGCTGGGATTCTGACAGGCGTCGGGATCCGGCGCCGGTATCCTAAGTGCTGGCATCCTTTGTGCCGGCATTCTGACTGTATCCCTACACCACACATCATACAAGTGAAGGGGGGACAGAAGCACAGATACGGAAGGGCAGAGGCACAAATATGGGGAAGGGGCTAATGTACAGATAGGGAGTGGGCAGAATAAGTTGGGTAGTCTGAGCATGGCACAAATATTGGGAAATAGCAGAGGCACATATATGGGGAAGGGGCAGAGGAAAGATGGTAACGAGGTACAGATATGGGGAGGGGGCAAAGGCAGGAATGGCAAAGAGGATGGTGGGAAAGATTGTATAGGAGGAAGGGCTGGGGTACCTCTGTGTATGGCAGACATTTTCTGTGCAGTGCATGCACACTATGCCCGGCCACTGGGAGCGGAGAGGAGAGCTGGCAGTTATAGAGGCAGATATAAGAACACAAAAGCTTATCCGAAAGGGCCAGAGAGGCGGGACAAACACCCCAGCACCAATTACACACTCCCCCCCCCTTAACACCACAGCACCAGTTACACATCCCCCCCTTATAAACACCAAAGCACCAGTTACACACTCCCCCCCTCCCCAACATCACAGCACCAGTTACACAATCCCCTCCCCCCTACCAACACCAGTTACACACTCCCCTCTCCCCCCTTACTATCACCAGCATCATTTACAAACATCCCCCCTTAGCAGCACTATTTAAATAAATAAAAAAACTTCCTTACCTGATGCTGGTGACTGCTGCTCTTCCAGTCACAACAGTGCCCGAAGCCTGAGCCTGAGAAGCTCTGCCTCCTTGAGCTCTGCTCGGAGCTTCCCGGGCATGGCTGCTTTTGCTCCTGCTATATTGTCGGCTGGCAGTAGTAGCAGTTGCCCGGCAGCAAATACAATAAAAAAAATTTGCCTGAAAATGACAGGAGGGGGAGGGGGGGTCGCGGGAGGGGGCAGGGCCTGCGGTTTGGGGGCGGGGCTTCCAAAGTCCCAGGCAGATTGCTGCTAACAAGAGAATGCAGCACTGAGACGGAACGTCCAGAGGGGAGGCGGAGCTGCGGGCTTCCCCCTCGGTGATGAGTTTACAGTGCCGGCCCGTCATGCGTATGCAAGTGGCTGCAGTCAGGGGGCGGCCCCCCTGGGCTTAAATTATGCCGGCCCGGGGGGCAGATGGCACCCTTTCCCCCGGCCCAGTCCGCCACTGCTGTTGGGCCATACGCAAAGATAGCAGGACAGTACCCCGAGATTATATCATCCACTAGGTTCTTCATTGTGGACTGGTAGACATGATCCTGAAATGAGACATTTATTGATGATACATAAGCAATCATGAAAATAATGTAAAAATATGCCCTATACCGAATAAGGAGAAATGACAGCTGTACAAGTATTACTGGCTGATGCTACAGTCACATATGATGTTAAATTGTTCTCATGCGCTATTTTATTCCCTTACAAGATGCAGTATGAGCAGCGCTGCTATATGTATAATGGGTGTAGGGTGTGTGGTGTATATGGGCACCTGAATCCAGGGGGCCCACACTGCACTCCATACACCCATTGTATGTACTTACCATGCAGCTGCCTCAAAATAAATCTACTTTGTGGCACCATTTTCCCAGAGATATACAGTATGCCTGCACAATAGGCTCTGGCACAGTACCAGAGACTGCACGCATACAATGGTTTGGGGGGTCCCATTCAGAGACTGCACACAGGAACCCTCCTCTCATAAGATGTCCCTGAGTACTGTATTATATACTGTATACTATTAACTTATTATTCATTGTAAATAGCTCAGGATTACAATCACCTAGGTAGCTGCTTGATCAAACACCTCGTTAAAGGTGAACGTCCTCTCCCTGGTCCTGTAGCAACGCAGGACATCATCGGGATCCTCGCCAGGGTCCTGCAGTAGTACTGTCTGTAAGGAAAGAGAAGACACATGTTCACTATATGTCATCAGGCTCTATAAGCACCTCGGCGGCTGTAGCAGAAGATCTTAAGTCCAGTTTATATTAATGGATAAAAGCAAAGTCACACATGGAACGCAGACCCTCCAACATGACCCATTCCATTAGGTACAAAATGCTCTGCTACTGGACTTCATTCTTAATTTATGATTGAAGCCACCTGTGCTGAAACACCCTTCTCATGAAATAACTAGCTCAACAAAGGTGACTGCAATCATACATTAGGTGGGAAGTCCAGGGGCAGAGCATTTTGTACCTAATGAAACGGGTCATGTTGGAGGGTAGGGGAACGTGATCTGGGAGTATAGAGTCATATTTGTCAGTATTTCAGCACAGTTTCCAGCAACAATTTGCTGATATCTATATACACTCTTCTAGTCACTGGTTCTTAGACCATTCTGTGTCTTAAGTGCCTAACTTATAAGCCTGGGGGTCCTTCCAACTATTAGTGAGACATATTATAATAACTTACTGGACTGTGTCTCAAGTGGTTTGCTAACTATTGTGAAACTACAATTCTCAGCATACCCTCCTCATTGCAGGGAATTGCCATATGTTAAGGTGCCCACACACATACCGACTTGCTCCCAATCAGCCAATGTACACGATTTCCCCTGAACTCTCCCCAGGCAGTCGTGGTCACGATTTGGAGTTAAAAATATCCAATCTGACTTAAGATCTATCTTGCATCCAGTGCATTGTATCCCAGATTGGCTAATCTGCCCTATAGCACGGCAGATCTGAAGATGCGATGTACGATGAGCGGGGACGCGCATCGGCATCGTGATCAAGTGTAGAAACTCACGATTTGGCCATTTTTTACATGATCTGTCGTCACGATTCATCGAAATCGGACAAATTGGATGAAAAGTCGGTATGTGTGTGGGCACCTTTACTGTCCATAAAATATATGCATGACATCTTTTTTCCCCTACTGAACATAGACATAGCAATAGCTGGTGCAGCCTAGGGGTGTGTGACCACACAGACCAATAGGAAGCCATAGGAAGAGAGCTCACCACTCCCTACTGGTCTGTGGGGACACACCCCTGTCTGACAAACATATTCAGCTGGTTAGTAAGAGGGAGGAGCAGATTAGGAGCCCTGCAAAGGTGTTCTGCAGCAGGCACAGAGAGGCAACACCTGGCACTATCTGTACAGCAGGTTATTACGCTGATTTGCTTATGGGCATATGGGGGACTGGACAGCGTTCCACCTCTGAAACTCAAAGCAAAACATTTTCTTTTGATCATATTTATAAACACAGACATATATTATATATATATATTCTATGTGAAAAATCAAATAAATAAATGTGCTATAAAGTAAAATTTAAACAAATAAATCTAAGAACAATGTATTGGTAAGAAACAAATTTTATAATTAATTGTGTTTAATGTTAAACTAATTCAGTTGTTTAAATTTGTTTAAACTAAAATAATGTTATTAGCATTTTCTTACCTGCGGCCCGAGCTGGTGTACAATGCATCGGGCGCTGCTCTTAGCCTCTGTCCTATTAAATGGATGGATGTGCAGAGCGACCTGTGAGATAATGGAACAGACATAAGAACAATACAGGATTTTTAAACTCCCTATAGTGGCAAAAACCACTAATATAAAGCAAATGCACTTCCCCTTGTATAACAGCATTTCACAATATTTTTGCTTTTATTTTAAATCATTTGAAATCAGAACATTAACATAAATATAAAAAAGTCTGGAAAGGTACTAAGCAAAACACATTAATACTCTATAGTAAATAGTATTAATATAGAGAAAATGGGAGTTTTTAAAACTAATGTATCTAACTGAACTTATATTAAATCATATAACAGTGACCTATTATCATTACCCATCAGTAATACACTGAGTCCGTGGCTCTATAAGAGGTACTTACAGTCATTTGATGGTCCTTAGGATGGTTAATTTCCGCCTTCTTCATCGTAAAATCATTTTATCCACTCAGAAATGAGAAGAGAAATATCTGTACTGTCACTAGTCCAGCAATATCAGATATGACACAGGAAGCATCCAGCTGCCTTGTTATACCCATCACACCTCCAATAGTGACATCATCAGCTGCTACTGTGATATCACTAGGTGCCCTGGCAGGGGAGCACTGCTATGTATCTCAGTCAGGGCATTGGGGGTTAATAGTAAATACAATGTGATGACTACATGTCAGTAAATCATAACACATCATTGGGATGAGCAGAAATGTAATCATTACACACAGCAGTGATGTGTATTATCTGTGCTCTGTGTGATACATTCAGGCCCATACTATGCATCTGCATACCTCCCAACATGACCCTCTCCAGGAGGGACACAATCCTCTGGTCCTGGACTTCCATGGTAATTTATGATTGGTGGCAGCCAGTGGCATAACTAGGGATTTTGGAAACCAGGGCAAATTTAAAAACAGAGCACCACCTCCTCCTCCCCCCCAAGTAAATAAAAATCTATAATGTCCTCTTCCCCAATATGAAGCTGATACCATCCCATAAAGAACATGTCCAATACTCCACAATAGCAGAATTTTAATACACCAAACATTACACTGGGGGTAGTTTAAAACACCTGTACAGATAGGGAGATAATTTTTTTTATTTTTTTCATTCCAATATATATTTAATTTATAACACTTACTATATCGCGAACCGCTGGTATTAATTTATTTATGCAAAGAACACAGGTAAACAGCACAAACATTGCATCAGTAACAAAAAAGATGCATTCTGGGTAAAATAATTAACATGTAGAAATTATGCTACCAATAAATGCACTATGATTTTATTTTAACAACTTATGCATAAATAAAAATTATGATGCATTCTGGGTAAATGTTATTTACATATATCATAATTATTTTACCTATAATGCACTCTACGACATCACTGCTACCATCACACGTAGGTTAATATCCTTAGAGAAATGACAGCTTATTTGGGATGGAAATCGATGGTCGATATTTGCTGATCATCGATGTTTTTCCATGTAAGTGTTTTTACCATTCGATGGCAGCATTCCGATGGTTGCCACCATCGAATGGTAATCATTCAATGATGTTGTGATGGTGGCTTATTTTCTTCAAATCCTATAAGCTATGACTCCCCTGGCTGCTGTGTGCTGTATCTCTTCATCTAAAAATCTTCTTGTCTCATGCTGCTGGGATCGTTGGAGGCTGTCTCTCACTGCCTCAGATGTGACCCTGTCCCTCCCCCTCTCCCCTGGCTGCTGCTAGGCAACACAGGGCATATTCCTAGCTATGATTGGATCTCACTGAGAGAACCAATCAGTGTGCAGCCCTGGCCCCTGCAGCAGCAGTCAGTCACTCACAGACTCATCTCACACAGACAGAGGATTGGAAGAACCCTGTGTATATACTACTTTGTCACTAAGGATTGAGTTTGTGATGGAGTAGTATATAACAGAGGGTACTCCCAGTGCTGGAGCAATATATATAAATCACAGGCAGCCTGCACTGTAAGCTAGCGTCACTGAGCAGATCCCAGTGTCAGCTGTGACACAGCAATAGTGTCACTGTTTCTTTACATTTTTTCTCCTCCTTGTCCTCAGCTCGCTGCCTGCCTGGCTCAGCTGTTTTTGCCTGGCTCCAAGCCCTGCCCTAAGCCCCACCCCTTGAGTACTCCTATAAATAGTTTTTACCATCAAATTCTTTTGATGTGATGGTTAGTTACCATCACATCAAAAGATTCAATAAGAAAAAAGACTTCCAAACTGACTGGCCTGTGTTTAGTGCAGAGGGATGGGGGTCCCCAAAAAGAGTGCATCATTCACCAAGATTTCTGTTGCCGACCCTGCTCCCCTCAGTGGCTTGCAAAAGCCCCTCCAGGCCCTAAGAGGAGGGAGTATCCTGCCCTCCTCCACAGACCCCACCCCCTTAACAGACCCGCCCCCATAAGAGCTGCGTCCAGAAATTTCCCGGGCTGGTTTTCCATTCCAATCCGCCCCTGGCGATGGGTCTGCGAGGTCACTGCGATCGCAGTGGAGTGTTCGTGCGCGATCACTGTGATGCACGCACAGAACGCAACAATTGGCCAACAAGATGGTGCTTGTTCTCAGCAGCAAGCTCCAAAAACTTGCAGTTTTCGGAGTTTGCTAAATACCAAAGGGGTCTTATTGTTTCCGCATGGTTGCCGAGCCATTTATCGTTTGATGAATAGGCCCCATAGACATAGAAGGACAGGAGAGTGAGAGGGGGAAACAAGCAGGATAACGGATGGAAGAGGCAAAGAAGCGGGATCAGAGAATGACGGGCAAGTATATCAGAGGGAGACAGAGTCCCACGTTGGCGCAGGGTCCAGCACTGGAAAATGGTCACAGCGGCTATTTTCTTGTCGTTTACGCATGCACAGTACAGGGAAAATGGCCGCCGCGGCCATTTTCCCGGTGATCTGTGCATACATTATAGACTTTGGGCACACTCTAGTGTCCAGAGTCTATAACTCTGGCGCTGGCCGCACACAGCTCAGTGCGCTGCCGGGCAGAGAGGAGGAGGCCAGTGTCACAGACTGCACATGGGCCCCCTCCTCTCTAGAAACGCCACTGTATATATATCAGCATTCGTGGGCCCGGTGCAGGCCACTCCCCCTCCATGTGATGTCACATGGTGGTGGGGCCACAATCGCCGGTGATTATAGCTGTGCCCAGAGCATCCTGAGGATGCTCCAGGGAGCTGTAAGGGCAGCAGTGTGACCATCTGAAGTATCCTAAGGATGCCCCATAGATTCTGGCTGCAGGGTGCCATTCTAGGCACCCTGCTAGCCAGATGAGGCTAGCAGTAAAAAGCTCTGAGGGCCAGACCAAATGATTCCGGGGGCCTTATACAGCCCCCAGACCTGAGGTTCCCCATCCCTGTTATAAACTCTTGTAATGGGTACTTATGAGTATGCAGGCTGGGATATATTTGGCATTAGAGGGCTTTTAGGACTGATCATTTTTGGAAGCATGCCTAATGGAGAACTACCTTACTGTTTTATAGTTACTGTTATACATTGCCGGTAGTGAGATTTCGGAGACGTTGTTTGGATTATCAGAGTGTTTGATCACATATGTAGTTTAAAGCCATTATTGATGTACTGTATGGCAGTCACTGGGATGCTCGATAAATTGTAATGTAGCTAGGGTAATAGACAGTTTGCTAGTTTCGCTAACGTTTTTGTTGGGCCTAACCTACAGTTGAATTGGTCTTACATGGGGCCACTTTAAGGACGTTTTTCCAGGGCCACTTTCATTTCCCTTGGCTGGGGTACTGTTAGGTTCTGTCTTGCTGCTACTGTAGCTGGAAACTAAAGTGAATTCCTAGCAAACACAATACAACAGTGGTTCCTAAGCTGGGTGCTGTGGCACCCTGGGGTGCCACAGAGTGTTTGCAGGGCTGCCACGGGTTGGTGATCTAGTACCAAATAGAAGAGAAATGTGATCAATGTGATTGGCAAAATCAGTTTTAGCGGTTGCCAATCATAAAATATGTGGGCGAAAGAAGTGCAGCCCTGCCCACCACAATATAAGTGAGCTCTAATTTTTGCTGAGCTTCTAAATAGGTCTAAGGGCCTGATTCAGAGCCGGACGCTCTGACCAGAGCGCTCGCTCTGAATCAGGGCCCTCCTCCATGAAAATGGAGCAGCCTCCTGGCCGTTCATATAGCTGTGGGTGACCACCCACAGCATATGCGAGCGGCCAAAAAGATGGTCGCGATGGTCTTGACCATCGCGACCATCGGACTTGCGATGGAGACCCTGCGGTAGGGTCTCCCTGCCGCAAGCCCTAGAGTGATTTTGGCTCTATCAGAGCCAAAATCACTCCCACTGACATCACAAGTGATGTCAGTGGGGCCGGCTTCAGACGGTAGGCGTTCCCATGGGAACGCCTCCGTCTGGCCGCCATGCCCCCGGCACGCCCACCAAAGGGGGCGTGCTGTCAATCAACATCGACAGCACGCCACCTTTGGTGCGAGACCCGGAGCGATGGAAAGCCCGTCGCTCCCCGGGTCTCGCGCATGCGCACGACGGAGCTCCCTCCGTCGTGCGCATGCGCAGTGGGGAACATCGACCCACTTGCGAGCGTACTGCCGCTCGCGAGTGGGTCTGAATGACCCCCTAAGTCTGCTGTGGAAAAAAATGCTGATCTCTAGGGCACCTTGATTCAAAAAGTTTTGGAACCACTGCAATACAGAAATTAGTCTTCACTTCATAGCAGGAAAGTAATTACCCATAACATCCATTTTATTTGGCAGAGAATTGTTACATTTTTAAAGGACAAAAATGAATGCAAAGATGATTGGTGTTTGTATTGGTGAAAACAATGTACTAAGATTACGTAAACTTAGGGCGTGATTCAGAACTGTACGTACATTTACTATGATGGAGCACCTGTGCATGTGCAGGACCCATCACACTATATCTTAATCCTAAAAGACATGGAGGCAGTGGAGGGTCGAGCGGGGCACATGCCCTGAGCACCATGGCAGGCCCAGCAGTGGAGGGCACCGCCAGCCAGGGCATCGTACCCTGGCGCCCTCACCCGCCATCATTGCGTCCTGACTGAATTTAAGGAGCAGGCAAGTGTGCCTGCTGGTGCTGGCTGGGCTGCCTGTAGGGGGAGCTGCAGCAGAAGCGCGCAGCCCCTCCCAGGCAGTCTTCTTCCCATGCTCTCTCCTGACCTGAGAGCTGCCGCCTGCGCTGGGTGAAGAGCGATTCTTCCTTTCCCGGCGCTCTCTCCGCTCACCACATGTGAGCGCAAATATATTATACTATATGGTGGGTGGGGGGGCGCAATCTTAAACTTGCCCTGGACTACGAAGACCCTAGTTATGTCTCTGCATGGGGGCCTAGGCGGAACCCAGGCACTCAGCTATTCACCTCAACCAGGGGTCAGAAAGAATTACCTGATAATAGGGATAAGGCTAGAAATCTTTGCTGTTTAAATAATAGTCACTAAACACACTGGTAAACTTCCAATGTAACATAAGTTCTGGTGAGGGGATGGAACTGGGACCACCCATTACCAAATGTATAGTTTCGCCTATATCTCCAGCGTGGAGAAAGAAAAATGTCCACACCAACCATTGGACCCAGTGCTGCGTGATGTCCTTAAAATGCCCCAGCTGACAACTGAGTACCTCCTCCACTGCTGGAAACATCTGAGCAGCACCGTGACGCGGTTGGAAGAGAAGGTGGAAGAGTCATCAAGAGAACATCAGCACACCAAGGATGAACAAAATGATTTAAGGAGACAAAAGGAGAACCTAAGGATCAAGGGAAGTGATCACAGGAAATCAGAAGATGCTGCTCCAGGTTGGTGCTAACAATTATCATAATCGTATTGTATTCCAAATAGCATCAAAGTCCCATCAAGGAAAACTGGATGGTCGTAAATGTCTCCAGAATAGAACTAAGAATAAAGAAATGCATCCCATCCACACGGACATAACGTACCCAACTCTGTCTTCTCTCTGATAGTTATGCAGGGCTACAATGAGAGCCCTGCAGCCTGGGCATAATCCTTTATAAATGCCACCTGCCAGCCTTTCTTGACACTCATTTCACACAAAATATATACAGTAGCTAGTAATAGTATTCAAACCCAGACTTGTCTGTATTACATATGCCACTTACTGTACACAGATTGATCCAGGCAGTATTTTAGGCTCTTAAACTACATTTTAAAACTCAAAATTCATTATTTGTCTGTTAAAAATATAAAGATGATGCTTGAATAAGTATTCATCCCCTGCAGACTAGTACTTTTTAGAAACACCTTGTGATGCAATAATAGCTTTAAGTCTGTTGGGGTAAGTTTCTACCAGGTACGCACACTGGACCAGATTCAGACCCACTCGCTGGGATGCGTTCGCTCGTTGCCGGACGATTTTCGCATTCTGCGCATGCGTACGCATTGCAGTGCGCGTGCGCAAACTAGTCCGAGCGATCGGGAAGCATACGCTCGCTGCGCATAGTGAATGAGTGACAGGGCAAGCCGTTTGTGGGTGGTAACGGGCTGGTTACTCAAAACGGGGGAGTGGAAGTGCGAATGCAGGCGTGCCTGAGCGTCTTAATGCCATTTCAGAGGCGTGCATAATTAACAGGCAGCGTCATAGTACCGATGGTTGCATACACTTCCTCGAGATGACGTACGCAAGTGGGCGTCGTAAGGCAGGCTGGTGGGCATCTGTATACACAGAGCGATCGCACGCCAAGACATAGTGGGCATGCTAATGCCTTGCCATGCGATCGCCTGCCTTGCCATCACTTAGTCGAAGTTGCATACGCATTGAGCGAGCGTACGCATCTAGCGAGCGGGTCTGAATCGAGCCCACTGTTTGGGAGTGAATATTGCCCTTTTCTCTGCATATTTGCTCCAGTTCGTGCAGGTTGGCTGTATGATGCTGGAATTTTCAAATATTGCCACAAATTCTCAATTGAATTGACATGTGGACTTTGGCCCTCATTCAGAGGCGCTCGCAAAATGCGAGAGCTGGTTCTGAATGAGGGCGGCCGCTTGTATTTTGAAGTCCGGCCTCCAGGTCGCTAGCTAAGCTGTGGGTTACCACCCACAGCTTTAGCGACTGACCAGGTTGATGGTCGCAATGGTCAAGACCATCGCGACCATTGGGGCTTGCGACGAGACCCTAAGGTTGGGTCTGTGCAACCGCAAGCCCCAGGGAGCGTCCTGCTCTGATCGAGCAGGAAGCTCCCCACTGACATCACTGCTGATGTCAGTGCGGCCGCCCACAAAACGGCAAGCGTTCCTTAAGGGTCGCCTCCGTTTGTGAAACCATCCCCCGCCACACCTACCAAACGGAGCGAACTGTCGATCAACATCGACAGACGCCCGTTTTGCAGTGAGCTCCAAAGCGAGAGAATCTCTCTCTCGTTCCGGGGCTTGCGCACACGCAGTGCGGCCGCTGCGCGTTTGCAGGGCCTAAACATCGACCCACTTGCAAGCGCTCAGTGTTTGCGAGCGGGTCTGAATGAGGTCCTTTGACTTGACCACTGTGGAACATTCATGTTTTTGTTGTTCAGCTATGTCAGCGTTGCTTTGGCCTTGTGCTTGGGATATATAATATAACATCATAATACAAACAGTTTTGACAGGAGTTTTTTCTTTGGTTAATAAAAAAAATATAAGTAGAGTCTACTTATGATATTGGGCCTAATTCAGCAAGGGACGCAAGGGAGAGAACACACGCCCTCGGCCGATGTTTTCGCACTGCGCATGCGTGAACCAGCCACTATGATCAGGTAAGGGTACGCAGACTACACGCAGACCCTTCTGATATTGATTGACAGCAAGTCCTGTTTGTGGGTGTTGACGGAGGGGGTCAGGCATACGCAGGCGTGCCTGTGCATTGGGAAGCCGTTATAGGGGTGTGCATAATTAAGGCAGTGCGGTGCAGTATCGCGTGCGTCCCCGCGTATCCCCGTATGCAATTTGAAATTGGCGAAAACGGGACTCGGCGAAATGCAAACAGGCAAAAAGTGCTGCCATTTTTGGGGAAATCAGCCTGACACCCTCCAAAAGATGCTCTGACATGTGGGTTAACGATGGGTACCCCCGATTAGCCCTGCTGAAGCTATTTGGGTTCTTTGAATGGACTCAATAGGCGCTATTTATCATCTTTGGGACAGGGGTGAAGAATAACATTTAGCAATTTTTTGGAGGGAAAATAAGTTGTTCCATTAAATTTGGGGTACATGAAAATGGGTGCTGGCATATTTTTAAGTTGCTAAAGTCAAGCATTAAAAAGCGACAAAAACGCACCTTCAGCAAACCCCTCCCCCATACTTGCAGACCCCCCCCAAAGGCTATTTCGCTAATTTTTTCATTTATACCCCCACTTTGATTTTTTTCAGCCACTTTTTCTAATTGCTTTTTTGGGGTGTCTTTTATGGGGGGGTTTTAGCATTTTTTGATGCAAGTAGCGTCAAGGGGAGTGTAAAAAGGGTTTAGCGGGGTCAAAACCCCAATTCTGCATTTTTTTCCGCCGGGTATCCATTGTCGAAGCTTTTCCGCTGGTTACAAGGAGCAAACTTTTTGCACCGGCAAAAAGTCGGACAAATTGAATACAGGGATAAATAGAATGACGTTATCGGCGAAAAAGTATCGCGGAAACAGACTTTTCACTTCTAACTGAATTCGGCCCTGAATCGTAAACTTGGGCGAGCTTAACACTATCTAGAAGAGACGATATATTAACATGTGGTTTAATATAGAATAATATCATTACATGAGTTTCTTCCCTCTCTTTCGAAATAACATACATGTAGTAAATCTATGAGACAATATAAATGAAAATGTAAATTGTGGAACTTCGATAATCCTCTATCTAAAAATCATTTGAGTTTAGTATGATAGGATTCTAACTTTCCTCCTTTTATATATGTTTTTATATATGGATTTATGATTTATTATTTTTTCATATATTACAATAAAATGGGTTATTTTCTAGTTATGCATGAAATATCTTCAGTTATCTAAATGTGGTTAATCATAGTGGATTATCAGGAAAACCCTATCGATAGAAGAACCGATAATCCATATAGATAGAGTATTATACACATGATTGTGAAATAATGAAATATTGTGGGCTTATATGAGAATAACTATCACCTCTTCTTAATATACTGTTTAATATATGATATAAGCGGATATTCCTACTATACCTAACTGTATAAGAATAAGCTAATGTTAACTGATGTTTATCTCTGTAAGGGGTCTATTTACTAAGCCTTGGATGGTGATAAAGTGGACAGTGATAAATTCCCAGCCAACCAGCTCCTAACTGTCATTTTTCAAACACAGCCTGTGACATGGCAGTTAGGAGCTGATTGGCTGGTACTTTATCTCTCTCCAATTTATCTTATCTCCATTTACTTTATCTCCATCTAAGGCCCGTATTCAATCAGATTTGCGTACGCGATAAACTTTCGCATGCCGTACTTTTCGCCTACATCGCATATTTTAACCGCAAAACTTATCGTGCGCGTACCCGTGATTTGCCTTATTTGATTCCAAAACGCAAAAAAACGCAACCCTGCGAATGCAAACCATGCGAAAAGTGCTGTCAGAATTGGGGAAAGCAGCCTGACACCCCCTAAAATATGCACTAACATTGGGGATCAGTGTACATGCCCCCGAATAGCCCTAATAAAGCTATTTGGGGGTACTTCAGGTGTGTCAATTTCGTCTAATTAGCGTCTTTGCACAAATGGTGAAGAATATTATTATTATTTATTTATTAACAGTTTCTTATATAGCGCAGCATATTCCGTTGCGCTTTACAATTGGAAACATTGATAGAACAAAACAGGGTAATAACAGACAGACATAGAGGTAAGAGGGCCCTGCTTGCAAGCTTACAATCTATATTATTATTATCCTTTATTTATATGGCGCCACAAAGGTTCCGCAGCGCCTTACACAGTACATAAATGAGCACACAAGAAAAACAGTTAATAGTAATACAAAACAATGCAGGACAAGGACATGGTTTATACACATAGCTGCATAACACAAGCAGCAGGACATGAGCAACAAGGTGTTAGGTGCTGTTGTGGGGAGTTAGGAGTAAATGATACTATAAGTAAGGGGAGGAGAAGCACGTGAGGGACGAGGGCCCTGCTCCTGAGAGCTAACATTCTAAAGGGGAGGGGCAGACAGACAGGGGCGACACATATGGGGTAGATAGTGAGGAAGGAGCATGGAGCAGTGGGTTAGGATATGTGCTGCAGAATGTGTGTGTATAAGATTATTTGATGTTAGTAAAAATTAAGTCCTTCATACATCTATCTCTATGACAGAAAATAGATTGTGTTATTTACGTGAGAGATGTACAAAATAAAGTAGTAGCACTTTAATTGTTGTGTGTTACATTTTAGCGTCTATATACAGCCTGACAAAAAATTCAGCTATTATGGGACTGTCCCGCCATCCTGATACAGTAGTGACTACTTTAGTCCCAACTGCTGGGTGCTATGCCATGCTCCTGTGAGTGGGTGCATCTCACATGCTAGACCCACTCACAAATGGGTGCAGCCATACATGATGTGGTCCCATGATGTGGTGAAAATAAGTAGTCCGGTCAAATTTGAGGGTGCTAGCGTGGTTTAAAGTCGCTAAAGTAAAGTTTTTAAAAAAAGGAAAAAACGCACCTGAAGCAAACACCTGCAATCAGAAATACACCTCACCCATACTTGCAGACCCCCCAAAAGTTTATTTCACTAGTTTTTAAGTTTGTACCCCCTCTTTGCAATTTTTTGCCCCCATTTTCAAAGTGCTTTTTTGGGGTGTTCCTAATTTTTTTTTAGGTTTTTTTTTACGCAGTTATCCTTTGGGTGCTGTCCCAAGGGTGCTAAGTGGTTTCCCCACCTTTTCACCCCAAAACAGCGATTTCGTATTTTTTTTCTCCACCTATTCAGAGGCGATTCTTTTTCGCCTATTACATTGCATTGAATACAGAGATAAGTTTCCGCCTGGCGAAAAGCCACAATCGGCGATACTTTTTTGCAGATTACAACTTTTCGCGGCTAATTGAATACAGGCCTAAGGCTTAATAAATAGACCCCTTAGTGACGATGATACATTCTGCGTCATAGGTTGCTAAGCAACCATATAAACAATCGAATATGACACAGTATAACCATGATATGTGGGAATACAGCGGATCATCAAAACACTAGACCGCTGATAATATGTATTATATATATCTGTAACATTATAATCTGGAGTCATGAACCCCCAGATGAGTACAAACACCCATCTTAAATGCTGAATTCCTCAGACACTCACTCTATTATGTGAGCAAGACGCAACACAACATCGGGGGTCACTAAGATACATTCATCCATTCATATTTGAGCCTCTAGTGTTTTGTTTCAAATTCTAACTTGTCCTTACCTCCATACATTCAGCTACTCATTGCTGTGATAATGAGAGAGGGTATATATATTTGAGCTGTTTTATGTAGGAGACACCCATTGCCTCTGAGGAAGCTGTCGGATGACAGAGAAACGCATTAGACGGTACAAACTGGTATTATTTGAATTTATGCAATTCACTGCACTCTGGTTGGACATTCTATTTGGATCAGTTGAAAATCCACTGCACCCTTATTGAGTCCTATAAGTTTGGGACTCTGCACAAAACAGAGAGCTGATGCCCGGATAACATAACTCCCCCAACATCTACAGGTGCAAACCCGCTATAGCCTAGGTACATACAGGTGGCATTTAGTCCACAGCAACTGCGAAAACCCCTAATCTGGGACTGGATTTTAAGAGCACTGGTAAATATTACCATTAGACTGTGACTATATGATCTGCAGCATACATATATATGTATTTCAAGCAGTGATAATCCAAAAGGACTTTTTGCCTACTAATATAGTAACCAGGTGGTGAATAATCTCCCTTCTGAGGTGTCCATCTGACAGCGCCTTTTTATAAACCTTTTTTCAAGTAAGATGTAGCCTGTAGGAGGCAGTACTGTGCATCTTATATGCTTTTTTAGTTTATATCTTGTGGCATTTGAGGCGGAAGGCGAGGTCAGGATTATGCCATTCACAGAGATTTGCATCACCCGCTTCACTGCAGAAGTAGATGGGATGCGGGAGTGTTGACTTCTCTCTTGGGATCCCCAATATTTGTGAGTCTCCCAGACATTACAGGAGAGAAGGTAAGTAGGACTCTGCATGTGCTGCATATAGCAGAGATCCAGGCACACTTCCACTGATAGACAGGGGAGAAACATGGCAACACTGGGGGGGCCTACATCCAGTGGCCGGCTGGGCCGGGGGGCAGGGTGCCATGTGCCCCCCGGGCCGCAGCATCATGCGGGCCGCGGGCAGTCTGTGTCACTGTGACACAGACTGCACCGCGTGTGTAGCGCTGACCGGACGGAGTTCGGTCAGCGCTACACAGAACAAACACACAGCCGCCGGAGCCGGCAGCTATGTGTTTGCTGTAATCAGCAGCCGCTGAGAGTCTGTCAGACTCTCATCGGCTGCTGCTGCTCCCACTGCGGGAGCCATCTTCCGGCTCCCGCAGTGGGTAATGGGAGAGACGTCGTCATGACAACGTCTCTCCCATAATGCAAAGCGGCCGGAGGAGCCGGTAGAAGCGTCGGGACCAGGAGCGGGAGTTTCAGGTAAGTGTTTTTTTTTTTTTTATTAAGTCTCTGTCTACTGGGGGGGGACTACTGGGGGCACTACCAGGGGGGGATTACTATGTGGGCACTACCAGGGGGGGATTACTACTGGGGGCACTACCAGGGGGGTGGATTACTACTGGGGGCGCTACAAGGGGGGGGACTACTACTACTGGGGGCACTACAAGGGGGGGACTACTACTGGGGAAACTACAAGGGGGGACTACTACTACTGGGGGCACTACAAGGGGGGGACTACTACTGGGGGCACTACAAGGGGGGACTACTACTACTGGGGGCACTACAATGGGGGGACTACTACTACTGGGGGCACTACAAGGGGGTACTACTACTACTGGGGACACTACAAGGGGAGACTACTACTAGGGGCACTACAATGGGAGGGGACTACTACTAGGGGCACTGCATAGGGGGGAGGGGACTACTACTAGGGGCACTACATAGGGGGAGGGGACTACCACTGGGGGCACTGCATCGAGGGACCACTGCTGGGGGCTCTATATAAAGGGCAATACTGGGGGTACTGCATAGGTGGGAGACTACAACTGGGGCCACTATTTAAGGGGCATTGCATAAGGGTTACCACTATTGAGGGCACTGCATGGGGGGTGGCCTGCTACTGGGGGCACTATATAAGGGGCTTACTACTGGGGGCACAAGGGGTACTGCACAGGGGGGACCACTACTGGGGGCACTATATAAGGGGCTTACTACTGGGGGCACAAGGGGCACTGCATAGGGGGGGATCACTACTGGGAGCACTACTGGAGGCCTGCATAATAAGGGTGTTCTCTCCTGTGGCACATGGGGGCACTGCATATGGGCACTACGACAGGGGGCTGCCCCTAATCTTTATTTTTACCTTACATTAATCCCATATGGACCCGCCTCCTCCCTGAAACACTTGAGGGGGGGCGGCGCCGTAGCACGCACGTTCTTCGGGCACCCTGGCTACACGCTACTCCTCTGCCAGGGCCGCCTGTATGCATTTGCCCCCCAAGCTAAAAGTTGCCAGCCAGCCCCTGCCCACATCGCACACCCTGCACCCATATTTTGTAATACCTCTCCGAGGTCCCATGTCGGGTGTCTCACCCCTACACAAAATGCTGAAAAATGGCCACCGCGCCAGTAAGGAAATAGCTGGGAAAATGGTGGCAGCGCCATTTCCCCTGCAACCTGCGCATGTGCAGAAATATAGACTCTGCGCATGTGTAGACTCTGGGCACAGACTAGTGCCCAGAGTCTACTGATACTGCAGCCGCCAGCGGTCAGTCTTTAGTCTACTTGTGGCCACCGGGGAGAGAGGAGGGGGCCCCATACAGGGAATGCACATGGGACCCCTCCTCTCTTAATACGCCCTTGGCACGGGCCTTAGATGGGTGACCCAGCATTGCCTGGCCAGGCTCACCTCTGGGCCTCTTAGTAGCCAAACCCTCTACTGATAGCCTCTATAAACACTGCGAGCATGTTAAAGGGACCTAGGAGAGGCTAACTGCAGGCACTTTTCATAGTCCTAAAGACAGGAAACATGGTGTGCATCTGACAGAGTCTTCCACCACAATCACTGCCTCATGTCATATATTATAATATGTGAGATATCCTTGAGATATATTTCATAGATATGTAATTGTAAATGTCACTATTAGTTGCGTAATGTAATGCAGAAAGTGAGCTGTAGTGGCCCTTTAAGTCTGGTGGTCGCCATGGCAACGTCAGTTGGTTATTTTCAAACTGGCCGTGAGCTCTGATGCCTGATGGTGACTGATGGTGACGCATCTGCCTGACCACTGAGGAGCTGAACTACTGGCTAATTATCTCCATTTATTACTATATCTATCTATTTCTCTTATCTATTTTTACATTTTATTATATTACTTTTTATTACCCAACTAATTATTAATCTAACACTTGTATATAATATATATATATTAATATATATATATATATATATATAGCTGTTTGGTGGGGTATAATATATATATATATTACTATCTTTTTCTAAATTTACCAGTTAAACAGTAATATAGTTTTGCTAATATAGGATTTACGTAAATTACACAGTGTAAATCAATGTAAAATATTGAGATTTACACTCTATTTGTTGATTCTAAATTTACTTTATTGCTAATTGTTACCTAAGTCTTTTTTTTGTAATACATTTCTTGTGTTTGGAGTCGTTCTCTGTTAGGTGTGAGGGAGGACAGTAGCAGAGACCTGGACAGCGGGTGAGTGCAATAAGCCAGTCACTACGTATAGTAGGTTATAGGGTTATAGGAAGAGTAGTGGAGGGGGTAACACGTGTAAGGGGCTAAGGGGTCTATTTACTAAGCCTTGGAAGGTGATAAAGTGAATGGAGAAAAATTACCAGCCAATCAGCTCCTGTCATTTTTCAAACACAGCCTGTGACATGAAAGTTAGGAGCTGATTGACTGGTACTTTATCTCTGTTCACTTTATCTCCATCCAAGGCTTAGTAAATAGACCCCATATATCACTAACTAGGGAAATATAGGGCCTGATTCTGAGATTTGTGCAATGCCGATATATACGTAGATTGAGCACAGAGGAATCATTTGCAGTCAATGACAGGAAGTCAGCATTTGGGGGAGGTAATGGGGGTGACTAGGCAAACACAGGTGTGTCGGGACCGTTTAAACTCCATTCATGGGCGTACTACATATATAAGCAATTGTGATCTCCTTCCCAGCATGAGAGCTCCCTGTGTGTCAGCAGAGCTGCAGTGTGTGAGGCAGGTCAGACGTGACTTACAAGCTCTATGGCTGCCCGATCTGCATCAATGTTACTGATGTTTATGCCATACTTGCCAACTCTCCCTCATTGTCAGGGAGACTCACTGAAACAGCAGCAATCTCCCTGTCTCCCTGAAGAGTCTACCAATCTCCCTCATTTCACCTTACCCCCATTATGACACTGTTATATAAAAGAAAAAACAGAGATATATACATTGAAATGGGATCATTAGTATAATTTCCCTGCATTGGTTATAAGGCTCATTGATCCCTATAGTTACATGTATTTTCTGAGAAGTATCAGTGTGTTTTCATCAACAAGTAGATCTTACTAACTGCTTTGTGGCTCATTTACATGTGGATGTCAGTCAGTATTATGACACGCCTCTCAGATGCCGCGCTCATAAGTGCTGCTTTCACAATCTCCCTGAAATGCTTTTTCAAAAGTAGGCAAGTATGGTTTATGCTGTTGTATGTATTGGGATGGATATGAAAAGGCAGCAGTGGGCGTCCTTATGCTCGTTAAGCTTTCAAAGGCGTTAGAGTATTATAGTAACTGTGATCTGTAAGAAGATGTGATTGCATTAGCCTAAATCTCGGACTCAGGCGATAGTGTTAGATTTGTACCTAACCTTGTTATAGATATATATCTAATAATTAGAAAAAAAACATGCCACGGATGCTTTATGTAAGTTAGTGAGGCGGTTTCTGGCCAGATGATGATGGGTGGGTTTCTGAGTACTGGGACACCCCCCTCCCCCTGAGTGCACCACTGGCATTATAAATATAGTCACAAAGAGATGGAGGACACATGATATAAACAGTCTGCTGCCCCCTCAGTCTCATAGTAACTGTAACACATACATGAGGCTGGAGCATGTAGGATATTGGGAGGAAAAGATAATATGAGAGAAGTATATAGCTATAGAGTGTTAGTAGGAAGATATGAAGTTACATTATTACTCTCTTCCCCCTACGTGTAGTCAGCTCGGCCTGTAGTCCTGTAAACGTAGCTGTATCCCCATGTTAGAGCGCCAGTTCCCCCAGCAGTATGTGGCCTCATGTACTAGGAGAACATGTCGCTGCATTTCTACATTACACTATGAATTGCAGGCGTACATTTATGGATGACAGATCACTTATCTAATCTTTCATGTATAAATAAGTATCATCAGTATTACCATATATATCATAGAATCATTTATCACCGCAGGACGAGCGCAGAGATGCAGCCAGCAAAGAGGAGAAGACTGGACGTCGGTGGAGAGGACCAAGGCAGACAGTTTCCTACACCAACACCAGAGGAGAAAGCGGCCTTTTATGTACTGCTGGGTACGGCTTATTGCTTTACCATTTATTCACACCACAGACATCGCCTACTGTATAACAGACCCTACTATTACAGTGACTTTACTAATCACCGCTGTACAGATGTAGGGACCCCCCTCATACCTGCACCCCCACATCTCAGCCGGAGTGTCCAGCAATGGGGCTAGGGAAAGGTTTGTCCTGTTCCTGGCTCTGTGGTCTGTACAAATAGCATTCCCATGTGAGTGTTGTATGTACAGTACACAAGCATCAGGCCCTATAACTCATGGTGGCAGAGTACGCCCATCCCAGCACAATATCATTTCACCGTTACTATGATAACATTCCCTTGTACTGTTTTGCCTAATATGTCACATTACTACATTTATGGCATAAGGGATAATACTCTATGTGTAACTGTGTAGAAACGTCAGTGTCCATTTCATCCAATGAGATTCTGTCATTTTCTAGTACTACATAAATGAAAGCAAATGCCTGATTGGCTCCTATGGGCAACACCGACTCTTCTTCACAGTTACCTGCAGAAAAGTCTATACAGGTTGAGTCTCCCGTATCCAAATATTCTGAAATACGGAATTTTTTTGGCATGACTTAGATAGTGAAATCTTTGCTTTTTGATGTTCAATGTTTACAAACTTTGTTTAAGGCACCAAATTTTTTAAAAATATAGTATAAAATAACCTTCAGGCTCTGTATATAAGGTATATATGAAACATAAATTAATTTCATGTATGTTCACAACCTTTTTTTGATGCACAAAATTATTAAAAATATTGTATAAAATTAACTGCAGGCTGTGTGTATAAGGTGCATATAACACATAAATGCATTATGTGTGTATATTTGGGTCCCTTTACCAAGATATCTCATTATGGTATGCATATATTCCAAAATACGGAATCTTCCGATATCCAAAATACCCCTGATCCCAAGCATTTTGGATATGGGAGACTCAACCTGTATAAATATTGGCCACTATATCACATAACATGTCACCATTACTGCTTCTCATTGCAGAGGAAGATTGCACCAAGAGGTTCCTGGAGTTATACAGCTGCAAGGAAATGTCAGACAAGGTATTTATGTTATTGTTACTTATCTATTACTATCTCCTTATATTCATACTCAGTAGTGTGTAATAAGTGGGAAATAGGATTGCTGAGGTATGTACATACACACGCGTTTCTCCATTCTGACTATATAACTGCTACTTCTATCCTAGTACCTGCTGGCCATGGTGTTGGTGTATTTCCTGAGATCCGGCCTGACTGTCAGTGAATACACCTGGCTCAATTTTTACAGCGCACTGTAAGTATTCCCCTCTGTGATTGGTCAGTTACAGCTGGAGATATATCCCCGAAGAACTTATTAGCCAAGTGGCTGCACCCACTCTATGGAATGCCTTACCACGCACAATAAGACTTACCTCTAGTCAGTGTCGGACTGGGGCATGAAGGGCCCACCAGGAAAGGCAGTGGTAGGGGCCCATCCTTAAGGGGTGTGGCCAGCCAACATGGATGCTTGGCCAGCCATTATAGAGGACATAGCATGCAGACAACATGGATACTACATTGCATGGTCTGTTCATCCATGGTCCTGCTCTACCAGGTAACTGACCCTGTAATAGAGTAACATTGTATAATTCGAGTGCACTGTCTGAATATTGACATTAAAAGTAGAGGTGAGGCCCTCAGGCAGTGGGGCCCACCGGGATTTCCCCTGTACCCCTGTGGGCCAGTCCGACCCTGCCTCTAGTCTTCAATCCTTCAAGCGTTCCCTAAAAACTCACCTCTTCAGACAAGCTTATCAGATTCCAGAACTGACCACATAACCTTCATAGCTTCCATGTCTTATTACATCCCCTCTCACAGTCCACACATAACCTCACATATTGTCTTTCTTTCACATTGTCCTGACATTTGGCCGACATTCCTGTGTGACTGGATCATGGAGCCCACCAAGAAACTCTGCATTCTGGCCGGACCAAATTGCAATATATATAGCACCTATCCTTGTGTATCAATTGTAAGCTTGCAAGCAGGGCCCTCTTACCTCTATGTCTGTCTGTTATTACCCTGTTTTGTGCTATAAATGTTTCCAATTGTAAAGCGCAACGGAATAATAATAATAAGTTATAGGTTATTTACTGACATAAATACTAGTTACTGTCCACATAATAAAGGAGACAGGGCCAATATAATAGGATGTGATTTGTTGATATATGCAGTTGGATTTAAAGCAGAAATGTATTAGTAAACCTATTCCAGGTCAGTTTTGCCTTTAAGAAAATTGTCACTTTAAGTCTAGTGGAAAAATCAATGAAAAATCTGCACTGTTGACAAATTACAGACTATTACACTTATACCAATGTGTTCAAATGATATATCCCACATTATACAGAAACTATGAGTGAGAAACGTTCCGGAGCTCCTGCATGATAGTCTGAGCATTCTGTAGGTTGCGTTACCTATAGGAGCCTATGGGATACTTTACACAGAGAGGGAACCAAAGGCTGATTACACAAGCTCAGGCCCCCGGTCACACATGTGCAATAGGACTCATGGGTCATAAACCCGGAAGTCAGCACTTTGCTGTACATCAGAAGAGCTGTCCTGGGAGGTAAGTAATGATGCATACTGGTGTTACTACATGTCAGTATGCATGTGATAGGGAGCAGGATGTATCACATAGTATATGTAATACTTGGTACATCCCATCCTATGAGAGATGTATCAAACCTTCTAATGACTGTAGGAGTTCAGAAGTGGAGAAGTTGCCCATAGCAACCAATCAGCTTGTATTATTTTATGGAGTATACTTGATAAATGCTAGCTAGGAGCTGATTGGTTTCTTTGGACAACTTTTCCACTCTTTAGATGGTTTAATACATAGGAGGAAGATTTCTCCCTATCTCTCCCCAATTTGCTGTATAAGAAAAGCACATAGCTGTCACACCGGGCAGGACACTGGGGCATATATCACTGAGAGACTGCCCACGGCCGTACCTCTCATGTTTATCACTCTTTATCATGGCAGTAATGATGTTCTTATCACACTGAGGGTCTCATTCAGACCCGGTCGCAAGCGCCGATGCGCTCTCAACCGGGTCGATGGTCCCCACAGAGCATGCGTACGATGGAGCCGGCTCCGTCGTGCACATGCGCGAGACCCGGCTAGCGACGGGTGCTCCGTCACTAGGGGTCTCGTAGCAGACGGGGCGAGCTGTCGATGTTGACTGACAGCTTGCCCCGTTTGCTGGGTGGAACTCTTGCCATTTGGGGGCCATCGCAACCATCACCCTGATCGCAAGCTAAGCTGTGGGTGGTAGTGCCCGCCTTCATTCAGAGTGAGCGATCGCTTCTTGCGATCGACTCTGAATGAGGGCCTAACTCCTCACTCATTTATCACAGTGACAGCTGAGCAATACCCAGCCACCATGGAGAAAGCATCCAGAGCTGTAATAGTTACTGACCGATCTAGAGGCCCCATTCTCCTCTGAGCATGTACTGGGCCTGGTGCAGACATGTACAGATGTGTCCTCATACATCTAGCTGTAGTTGGTGACTATACGGCACAAACCTTACTCCTCATGGTCTGTTTCTGTAGGTATCTTGCAAACCAGATGGAGGAGGATCACCAGCAGATGGAACGCCAGACTGTCCGCTTTAGACCACTACTCAAGAGATTCTGGAAGGTGAAGGACGTCCTGTGGCACAGAATGCAGCACCGAACATTTGTGACTCAGGAAGAACTGGACGAGGTGTGTAACACGGTACAATGAGTGTTGGATACATGTGTGTATAGGTGCGGTATATGGCAGAGTTAAGGGGCCTATCCATTTATAGACTTTGAAGGTCTGAACGACTAGCGTTCAGACGTTCAAGTTGCCGGGTGCTGAGTGGCACTGAAAGACGTTCACTGAACGTCTTTTCAGTGCTGCCGCTGCACGTCCGTCTTCCTATCTCCTGACATGCCGAACCTGACGACTGTCGTCAGGTTGACCGGCATGTTGGAGAGATAGTCGGGGTCGGCAAGGACCCAGGGGGTGCACGCGCATCGCTGGTCCTTGCCAGCTATCCACTAGCAGACTTTCTGCACGTTCCGACCAAAACCTCCTGGTTTTGGTCTCATCGTGCAGAAAGTCTGCTAATGGATAGGCCCCTTTATGTACACACCAGCGCCCTTGAGCAGTGTAACAAGATGAAGGTCTGGAGCATTTGGGAATAACATATTTATTGTGCTTTGTGCAAGTTATGGATTCTCTGAATCAGCTGCAACATTATTGAAAGATGAATAAAATGTTTTCAGTCTTTTCAGTCCCTGCTAGTTACAGTATGATAATATAGTTACAGTATGACAATATAGTTACAGTATGACAATATAGTTACAGCATGATAATACTCAGACTCATCTTGTTTCTGGGAAAGCCATTGATATGGCCAATGCTCTACACACAGGGTATTCAGCGTAGGCTGAAGAGCTGAGACAGAATCCCACTTACAGACAGGCTGTGCTTCCTTGTTTTATACTCATCAGTGTAAAGTGGGGAATTCTCTACGTGTGAACTGGGCAACATAGTAGCACAATGGTTAGTATTGTTGTCTCACACCGCTGGGGATATGAGTTTGATTCCTGACCAGCCCTGTATCTGTGCAGAGTTTTTATGTTCTTCAGTTGCTTGCATGGTTCTCCTCCAGGTACTCGTGTTACCTCCTACACTCCAAGAAAGTACTGGTAGTGTAATTGGCTGCCGACACTGTAAGCTCCGATGGGACAGGGATGATGTGAATGACAAATACTCTCTGTACAGCGCTGTGTAATTAGTGGCACTATATAAATAAATGATAATAACTATGAAGAAGACAGACTCAGTAAAACAATGAACCTCTACCCAACACTGAGGAACGTTACACAAAACAAAGCTGTCACTCTGTAGATGGGGATCTCTCCAAAGGGCCCATTTATTAGTTATCTGGTTTTAATTATAATTTCTTATCATGACAATAAGACATTATGTACCAGGATACATTACATACACATGCAGGGACATGGGCTCTGGTAGGGGTCTGCTCCTATGATGTGTAAAAGTAAAGTGACTGCAAACAGAACCTTCTCCTGATACATTTTCCTGAAGAAACTTTTTTGTTTCCCCGGGCAATATCCCGCAAATACTCTTTGATAAATAGGCCCCTTATTATATACCAGCATCATGCCCTGAATGTGTATAGGGTAAAGCATTGGCATACAGGGCTGGGCATATTGTCACTGGGGAATAGGTCACACGTGTATCAGTGAGGTTACATGTAACAGGGAACATTTTCCTCATTATACATGGTAACAATTTCCCAGCATTTCCCTATAGCCAATAGGAACTATTGCAGAGCGCTGGTGCTGAGCTTTTCTAGCTGATAACTCAGGTGTCACATTGCTCTGCAGAAGATGCTGTCTGTCCCCCGGGTATAGACTATCAGTGTTGTCACCGTGTTTAAGCAAAACTTATTCCCACACAAGATGGGGAGTTATGTCTGCGGAGAGAGATTAGCCATGTTACTGATGTCTGTGATGGGTGCGGTATGGTGGTATGATAGGTCTACAGTCATAATGTTGTCATTAATCATGTCAGCACAAGAATGTCGACATGGTCATATTGTCATCATTGGCCATGTCAATGACAGTTTAACAATGTTGACATCATAACCATTGTGGTGTCGATATTCAGAATGTCAACATTGTAAATGTCGACCTACACTGACTACGTCCCGTCTGTGATATCTGCTATATCTCAGGCTCTGGTATAGGCAGAGATACATTATTTTTGCACATGCCTTTTATAATAATAACACTCTGCATAAGCCCCAGACAATCATATCTGGCAGCCAGAGGCCCAGAGAACAGATTCTGGGCCCCACAAGATGTATCATTATTCTAGAGCATCTGACAGCCTGTGAGCTGATTATGACCCTCAGAATCACTTGTGTGGCCTCATCTAACTTACAGTTTTATTATACTAGGTGATGAGAGACGACAGTCATCCTGCATGGAGGAGAGAGCGCAAAATCCACCATGGCTGGGCAATAAGAACATATCCTGGGCGTCCAATCCCAGCTTGCCATCTGTGTGATCCTCCTCCTCAGCAGCCCGGAGTCCCCTCCTGCTCACTGCTCTAGAGCTGCTACATCCAGAGGAGGAAGAAAACATCCTGAGAGCAGCACAGGGAGAAGTATAGTGTGATGGGGAGAGGCAGAGGGTGATGTGGAGAGGCCCAGGGTGTCAGAGGGTGACAATGAGTGGCAGAGGGTGACAATGAGAGCCAAAGGGTGGCAGTGGGTGACTGGAAAGTGAGAGGGTGGCAGGGGGTGACAATGAGTGGCAAAGGGTGACAGTGAGAGGTATAGAGTGGTAGGGAGAGGCTATAAGTAGCAGGGAGAGGGTGACAGAGAATGGCATTGGGTGACAGTGAGAGGCAGAGGGTGTTAGTGAGAGGCAGTGGGTGTCAGGTGGTGACTGGGGAAACAGTGGATGGCAGGGGGAGGCTATGGGTGACAGGGAGAGGCAGTGGGGGGTAGGGAGAGGCAGAGAGTGACAGGTAGAGGAAGAGGGTGGCAGGGAGAATCAGATAATGCCAGTGAGAGGCAGTCTGTGGCAGGGAGAGGTAGAGGATGATAGGGAAAGGTAGAGGGTGGTAGGGAGAGACTATAGGTAGCAGGGAGAGGGTGACAGGAAATGGCAGTGAGTGCCATGTAGAGGAAGAGGGCAGTGGTGAAGAAGTAGAGGGTGACAGGGAGAGGTAGAGGGTGACAGGGAGAGGTAGAGGATGACAGGGAGAGGTAGAGGATGACAGGGAGAGGCAGTGGGTAGTAGGGAGAGGTAGAGGGTGACAGGGAGAGGTAGTGGGTGACAGGGAGAGGTAGAGGGTGACAGGGAGAGAGAGGATGACAGGGAGAGGTAGATGGTGACAGGGAGAGGCAGTGGGTGGTAGGGAGAGGTAGAGGATGACAGGGAGAGGTAGTGGGTGACAGGGAGAGGTAGAGGGGCAGAGAGTGATAGAGATGACAGGGAGAAGTAGAGGGTGACAGGGAGAGGTAGAGGATGACACGGAGAGCTAGAGGGTGACAGGGAGAGGCAGTGGGTAGTAGGGAGAGGTAGTGGGTGACAGGGAGAGGTAGTGGGTGACAGGGAGAGGTAGAGGGTGACAGGGAGAGATAGAGGATGACAAGGAGAGGTAGAGGGTGACAGGGAGAGGCAGTGGGTGGTAGGGAGAGGTAGAGGATGACAGGGAGAGGTAAAGGGTGACAGAGAGAGGCAGTGGGTGGTAGGGAGAGGTAGAGGATGACAGGGAGAGGAAGAGGATGACAGGGAGAGGCAGAGGGTGACAGAGAGGTAGAGGATGACAGGGAGAGGTAGTGGGTGACAGGGAGAGGTAGAGGGGCAGAGAGTGGTAGGGATGACAGGGAGAGGTAAAGGTTGATAGGGAGAGGTAGTGGGTGACAGGGAGAGGTAGAGGGGCAGAGAGTGGTAGGGATGACAGGGAGAGATAGAGGATGACAGGGAGAGGTAGAGGGTGACAGGGAGAGGCAGTGGGTGGTAGGGAGAGGTAGAGGATGACAGGGAGAGGTAGTGGGTGACAGGGAGAGGTAGAGGGGCAGAGAGTGGTAGGGATGACAGGGAGAGATAGAGGATGACAGGGAGAGGTAGAGGGTGACAGGGAGAGGTTGAGGGGCAGAGAGTGGTAGGGATGACAGGGAGAGGTAGAGGGTGACAGGGAGAGGCAGTGGGTAGTAGGGAGAGGTAGAGGGTGACAGGGAGAGGTAGAGGATGACAGGGAGAGGTAGTGGGTGACAGGGAGAGGTAGAGGGTGGTAGGGAGAGGTAGAGGATGACAGGGAGAGGTAGAGGGTGACAGAGAGAGGCAGTGGGTGGTAAGGAGAGGTAGAGGATGACAGGGAGAGGTAGAGGATGACAGGGAGAGGTAGAGGGGCAGAGAGTGGTAGGGATGACAGGGAGAGGTAGAGGGTGACAGGGAGAGGTAGAGGATGACAGGGAGAGGTAGAGGGTCACAGGGAGAGGTAGAGGGGCAGAGAGTGGTAGGGATGACAGGGAGAGGTAAAGGGTGATAGGGAGAGTTAGTGGGTGACAGGGAGAGGTAGAGGGGCAGAGAGTGGTAGGGATGACAGGGAGAGATAGAGGATGACAGGGAGAGGTAGAGGGTGACAGGGAGAGGTAGAGGGGCAGAGAGTGGTAGGGATGACAGGGAGAGGTAGAGGGTGACGGAGAGGTAGAGGGTGACAGGGAGAGGTAGAGGGGCAGAGAGTGGTAGGGATGACAGGGAGAGGTAGAGGGTGACAGGGAGAGGTAGAGGATGACACGGAGAGCTAGAGGGTGACAGGGAGAGGCAGTGGGTAGTAGGGAGAGGTAGAGGGTGACAGGGAGAGGTAGTGGGTGACAGGGAGAGGTAGAGGGTGACAGGGAGAGGTAGAGGATGACAGGGAGAGGCAGTGGGTGGTAGGGAGAGGTAGAGGATGACAGGGAGAGGTAGTGGGTGATAGGGAGAGGTAGAGGGGCAGAGAGTGGTAGGGATGACAGGGAGAGGTAAAGGGTGACAGGGAGAGGTAGAGGATGACAGGGAGAGGTAGAGGGTGACAGGGAGAGGTAGAGGGTGGTAGGGAGAGGCAGTGGGTAGTAAGGAGAGGTAGAGGATGACAGGGAGAGGTAGAGGGTGACAGGGAGAGGTAGTGGGTGACAGGGAGAGGTAGAGGATGACAGGGAGAGGTAGAAGGTGACAGAGAGAGGTAGTGGGTGGTAGGGAGAGGTAGAGGATGACAGGGAGAGGTAGAGGATGACAGGGAGAGGCAGAGGGTGACAGAGAGGTAGAGGGGCAGAGAGTGGTAGGGATGACAGGGAGAGGTAGAGGGTGACAGGGAGAGATAGAGGATGACAAGGAGAGGTAGAGGGTTACAGGGAGAGGTAGAGCGTGATAGGGAGAGGTAGGGGGTGGTAGGGAGAGACTATAGGTAGCAGGGAGAGGGTGACAGGAAATGGCAGTGAGTGCCATGTAGAGGAAGAGGGCAGTTGTGAAGAAGTAGAGGGTGACAGGGAGAGGTAGAGGGTGACAGGGAGAGGTAGAGGATGACAGGGAGAGGTAGAGGATGACAGGGAGAGGCAGTGGGTAGTAGGGAGAGGTAGAGGGTGACAGGGAGAGGTAGTGGGTGACAGGGAGAGGTAGAGGGTGACAGGGAGAGAGAGGATGACAGGGAGAGGTAGATGGTGACAGGGAGAGGCAGTGGGTGGTAGGGAGAGGTAGAGGATGACAGGGGGAGGTAGTGGGTGACAGGGAGAGGTAGAGGGGCAGAGAGTGATAGAGATGACAGGGAGAAGTAGAGGGTGACAGGGAGAGGTAGAGGATGACACGGAGAGCTAGAGGGTGACAGGGAGAGGCAGTGGGTAGTAGGGAGAGGTAGTGGGTGACAGGGAGAGGTAGTGGGTGACAGGGAGAGGTAGAGGGTGACAGGGAGAGATAGAGGATGACAAGGAGAGGTAGAGGGTGACAGGGAGAGGCAGTGGGTGGTAGGGAGAGGTAGAGGATGACAGGGAGAGGTAAAGGGTGACAGAGAGAGGCAGTGGGTGGTAGGGAGAGGTAGAGGATGACAGGGAGAGGAAGAGGATGACAGGGAGAGGCAGAGGGTGACAGAGAGGTAGAGGATGACAGGGAGAGGTAGTGGGTGACAGGGAGAGGTAGAGGGGCAGAGAGTGGTAGGGATGACAGGGAGAGGTAAAGGTTGATAGGGAGAGGTAGTGGGTGACAGGGAGAGGTAGAGGGGCAGAGAGTGGTAGGGATGACAGGGAGAGATAGAGGATGACAGGGAGAGGTAGAGGGTGACAGGGAGAGGCAGTGGGTGGTAGGGAGAGGTAGAGGATGACAGGGAGAGGTAGTGGGTGACAGGGAGAGGTAGAGGGGCAGAGAGTGGTAGGGATGACAGGGAGAGATAGAGGATGACAGGGAGAGGTAGAGGGTGACAGGGAGAGGTTGAGGGGCAGAGAGTGGTAGGGATGACAGGGAGAGGTAGAGGGTGACAGGGAGAGGCAGTGGGTAGTAGGGAGAGGTAGAGGGTGACAGGGAGAGGTAGAGGATGACAGGGAGAGGTAGTGGGTGACAGGGAGAGGTAGAGGGTGGTAGGGAGAGGTAGAGGATGACAGGGAGAGGTAGAGGGTGACAGAGAGAGGCAGTGGGTGGTAAGGAGAGGTAGAGGATGACAGGGAGAGGTAGAGGATGACAGGGAGAGGTAGAGGGGCAGAGAGTGGTAGGGATGACAGGGAGAGGTAGAGGGTGACAGGGAGAGGTAGAGGATGACAGGGAGAGGTAGAGGGTCACAGGGAGAGGTAGAGGGGCAGAGAGTGGTAGGGATGACAGGGAGAGGTAAAGGGTGATAGGGAGAGTTAGTGGGTGACAGGGAGAGGTAGAGGGGCAGAGAGTGGTAGGGATGACAGGGAGAGATAGAGGATGACAGGGAGAGGTAGAGGGTGACAGGGAGAGGTAGAGGGGCAGAGAGTGGTAGGGATGACAGGGAGAGGTAGAGGGTGACGGAGAGGTAGAGGGTGACAGGGAGAGGTAGAGGGGCAGAGAGTGGTAGGGATGACAGGGAGAGGTAGAGGGTGACAGGGAGAGGTAGAGGATGACACGGAGAGCTAGAGGGTGACAGGGAGAGGCAGTGGGTAGTAGGGAGAGGTAGAGGGTGACAGGGAGAGGTAGTGGGTGACAGGGAGAGGTAGAGGGTGACAGGGAGAGGTAGAGGATGACAGGGAGAGGCAGTGGGTGGTAGGGAGAGGTAGAGGATGACAGGGAGAGGTAGTGGGTGATAGGGAGAGGTAGAGGGGCAGAGAGTGGTAGGGATGACAGGGAGAGGTAAAGGGTGACAGGGAGAGGTAGAGGATGACAGGGAGAGGTAGAGGGTGACAGGGAGAGGTAGAGGGTGGTAGGGAGAGGCAGTGGGTAGTAAGGAGAGGTAGAGGATGACAGGGAGAGGTAGAGGGTGACAGGGAGAGGTAGAGGGTGACAGGGAGAGATAGAGGATGACAAGGAGAGGTAGAGGGTTACAGGGAGAGGTAGAGCATGATAGGGAGAGGTAGGGGATGACAGGAAGTGGTAGAGGATGACAGGGAGAGGTAGAGGGTTACAGGGAGAGGTAGAGCGTGATAGGGAGAGATAGATGACAGGGAGAGGTAGAGGGTGACAGGGAGAGGGTGACAGGGAGAGGTAGAGGGTTACAGGGAGAGATAGAGGATGACAGGGAGAGGTAGAGGGTGACAGGGAGAGGTAGAGGGTTACAGGGAGAGGTGGAGGGTGACAGGAGAGGTAGAGGGTGACAGGGAGAGGCAGTGGGTGGAGGGGGAAGCAGTGGGTAATTACTATGTCTTTGTTGTCTTGTGTGTCTCGTTCCCCCTTGTCTACCCTACTCGGGGACTAGCTACTTGTCGCTGTTGGCAGCGGAAGTCTGGAGGGATTTGGCCTTTTTTTGCCTGAACTGACGGACTTAATTCGGCTTAATTCGGTTAATTGGCAATAATAATTAGAATTCTTATGTCCCTCAGCAGGTTTTTGGTTTTACCTCCGGCCGAGTTTACTTGTGTTATCCTTGCTCTTCTGTCATGCCCTCCCCTCCCCCACTCTCCTACTATGTTCTCCTCCTTATTCCTCCTTTACCCTCATGTGTCTCTATGTTGCTTCTAATTGGCCCTGAAGCTTGTCTTGATCAGGTTAGCATTTAATTCCTCAATTATTTTTTTTTTGGCAGATTCTCCTGTTCATTAAGTTTTAATTTAAAAATAATTGAATGTTTTATTATTTCTCTCCCTCCTTAAGGTGCATACACACGGGACGACTAAAATGCACGATAACGATATCAATCATATTGTTATCGTTCATATTGTGCATTTTTTGGTCCCTTCCAACCCACCAATGACCTGCAATGTGCGGACACGTATGTATGATTTGGATATCGTCCATTGCCCGTGCATGCAGGCCAACCTGGTTACTATAGGACCTTACTATAGCTTATTTAAATGGGATGTAGTTATTGGAGTGCCGCACGGGATGCTGGCAGTCGAAATCCCGGTGCCGGAATCCCGACGGTGGCCAGAACACCGGTGCCAGAATCTTGATGTCAGTTGAGATGCCGACACCGGAATCCCGATAGCCGGCATCCCCAATGTAAGTATAGTGGGCCGGGTTAGCTTTTAGCTGTGGGGGGGTTAGGTTTAGGCATCACAGGTGTTAGGGTTAGGCTGTGGGAGGGGAAAGGTTAGGGTTAGGCTGTGGATGGGGAGGGTTTGGTTTAGGCACTACCGGGGATGAAGTAACGGTTAGGCACTGAGGAGTGAGGGTTAGGTTTAGGCACTAACAGGGAGTTTTAGGGTTGGGCTGCAGGAAGGGTGGGTTAGAGCTAGAGGGTGAAGGGGGGTTACAATACTTACTCAGCCCCTGTCAGGAATCTGAGTATCGGGATGCCACTGTCTATATTTTGACAGCCAGCATCCCGACTGTCGGTCTCCCATGCCCAAACCATTTATATATTCCTTATATGTGTTTAATAAATAGCTAACAAATGATTCTGCCAAATTTATGTCTCCGAGTCTTTATTGATATTATGGTTACGTTAGAATGCTTTATAATTTTATGGTGTATGCACGGGACACCCCTCAGATGATTAAAGTTATATAAGAATTCAGGTGGTAAAACAGAAGGAGAGGACAAGACCCTTGTTTATTCATAGTGGGGTCTCCGGAACAATGCAGAATAACTGCTAATGTGTAATTTTAATGACCGGGCCCAAATCAAAGCTGTTTTGGGCAGAGAGAGATTTTCCAATCAAGCACCTAATAATTTTGCTTTTGTAAATGTGTTACATACAGTATGCATAGACTGGATGTAGAATCTGCCACCAGGTCTGCAGTAAGATTGTACAAACAGTCTGATCTGGAGTCTGATCTCCTGAGGATTGGACACGTGTGTACCCAGCTTTAGGAGCTGTCAGTAATACTTCATTACACCACTCTGGCTATATGGCTATAATGCAGGGATGGCCAACCCAGAGATCCTGTATCCATATTCTGGAGAGATTCGGGATTGACAATATCATGGGAATAATACTGATATCTATAATACTGTGATATTAATGTGTAGTTGCAATGAAAACCAGGTCTGAGGGCCGGGGCTGCTGCTCTGAGACTGTTTTAGAAAACATATAATAATGTCTTCTTTTCCATAAAAGATTATGAAAATAAAAATTATTACTGGAAACCAGACTGAAAATAGTGGTATGAATGCGTCAAACTATTGAATATACATTGCATAGAATTCAACTTATTCCCCTTTCAACCTTTCCTATATAGGGATATGGTTTTAGAAAGATTTATCCCTTAAACATATTCATGTTATGGATAAGATGCCAGGCGCAGTCATACGTCCTGTAAAGGATTCATCAAGATATTATTTCATATCTCCCAATATTTGCAACGGAACAATAAAAGAAAAATACACAATTGAGAATAGCTACGGACAGGGCCGGATTATAAGATGGACGATAGGGGCGGTCGTCCTGGGGCCCCACACAAACGGGGCCCCCACACACTGTCTCCGGCCACATCCTCCTAATTAACCTTTTTTTTTTTTTCACTGAGCTGCCTGCCGCCAGGACTCTGAGCCAGGTCCCGCTGGGCTAATGCCTTTGGTGGCCGGCGGCTGCTCAACTTGCCCGTCACTCATTGACCCCCCCGCCCCAGGGCTTTGTTGCCGTGTTTGGAACTTTAAGCTCCGATCAGGCAGCTTGCACAGAAAAAAAAAGATGGCTGAGGGAGCTGCCGCAGCAGCTCCTCCCATGAGCCTTTGCAGAGCCCGGAGCCGTCACCACTGACGGCTCCATCTCCTCCGCGGCCCGCCTCCTCCAACGTTACAACCAGTCAGCAGATGCAGCACAGTGCAAGGCTGCCAGGGTCCTCCGGTGAGCTCTGTGAGCCCCCTCTATCCCCTGCTCCCTCCCTATTCTCAGATACCTCATACATATGATATATATGATATATATGATATCTATTACTTTTCATGTACATATATATTTAATTATATATTTACTCTATATACATACATATGTATATACACACACACATATATATACACATATATGTAAAATATACATGTTAAAATATATATTTACATACACACATATATGTGTGTGTGTGTGTGTGTGTGTGTGTGTGTGTGTGTGTGTGTGTGTGTGTGTGTGTGTGTGTGTGTGTGTGTGTGTATGTATATATACAGTCAGGTCCATAAATATTGGGACATTGACAGAATTTTCAGATTTTGGCCTCTATTCACCACCACAATGGTTTTGAAATGAAACAAACAAGATGTGCTTTGACTGCAGACTTTCAGATATAATTTGAGGGTAATTACATCCAAATCGGGTGAACGGTGTAGGAATTACAACAGTTTCAATATGTGCCTCCCACTTTTTAAGGGACCAAAAGTAATGGGACTATCAACTCAAAAGCTATTTCATGGACAGGTGTGAGCTATCCCCTCGTTATTTCATTATCAATTAAGCAGGTAAAAGGTCTGGAGTTGATTATAGGTGTGACATTTCCATTTGGAATCAGTTGCTATCAACTCTCAATATGAGAGCCAAAGAGCTGTCACTATCAGTGAAGCAAGCCATCATTAGGCTGAAAAATCAAAACAAACCCATCAGAGAGATAGAAAAAACATTAGGTGTGGCCAAATCAACTGTTTGGAACATTCTTAAAAGAAAGAACGCACCGGAGAGCTCAGCAACACCAAAAGACCCGGAAGACCACGGAAAACAACTGTGGTGGATGATAGAAGAATTATTTCCCTGGTGAAGAAAAACCCATTCACAACAGTTGGCCAAATCAAGAACACTCTACAGGAGGTAGATGTATATGTGTCAAAGTCAACAATCAAGAGAAAACTTCACAAGAGTGAATATAGAGGGTTCACCACAAGATGCAAACCATTGGTGAGCCACAAAAACAGGAAGACCAGATTAGAGTTTGCCAAACAACATCTAAAAAAGCCATTACAGTTCTGGAACAACATCCTATAGACAGATGAGACAAAGATCAACTTGTACCAGAGTGATGGGAAGAGAAGAGAAGGAAAGGAACTGCTCATGATCCAAAACATACCACCTCATCAGTGAAGCATGGCGGTGGTAGTGTCATGGTGTGGGCATGTATGGCTGCCAATGGAACTGGTTCCCTTGTATTTATTGATGATGTGACTGCTGACAAAAGCAGCAGAATGAATTCTGAAGTGTTTCGGGCAATATTATATGCTCATATTCAGTCAAATACTTCAGAACTCATTGGACGGCGCTTCACAGTGCAGATGGACAATGACCCGAAGCATACTGCATAAGCAACCAAGGAGTTTTTTAAGGCTAAAAAGTGGAATATTATGCAATGGCCAAGTCAATCCCCTGACCTGAATCCGATTGAGCATGCATTTCACTTGATGAAGACAAAACTGAAGGGAAAATGCCCCAAGAACAAGCAGGAACTGAAGACATTTGCAGTAGAGGCCTGGCAGAGCATCACCAGGGATGAAACCCAGCGTCTGGTGATGTCTATGCGTTCCAGACTTCAGACTGTAATTGCCTGCAAAGGATTTGCAACAAAGTATTAAAAAGTGAAAGTTAGATTTAGGATTGTTTAGTTTGTCCCATTACTTTTGGCCCCTTAAAAAGTGGGAGGCACATATAGAAACCGTTGAAATTCCTACACCGTTCACCTGATTTGGATGTAATTACCCTCAAATTAAATCTGAAAGTCTGCAGTTAAAGCACATCTTGTTTGTTTCATTTCAAAGCCATTGTGGTGGTGAATAGAGGCCAAAATCTGAAAATTCTGTCAATGTCCCAATATTTATGGACCTGACTGTATATATATATATTATCAGTACCAACTAGCGGCACTCAGCGTCTTCATGGAAAGGTAGCGCAGTGAGGAGATCCTTGTGGATACCTCAGCCGCAGGGTAAAAGTATCACTTTTCCAAAAAGCTGACTCTGCAAAAAGAGCAGCTTTTCGGAAGTGATACTATTGTTAGAGATGCATAATGAGTGTCTACAAAAGATTTTTTAAACTTGCAGCGAGTTTAAAACATAATTATCACTAGTGATGATAATTATATCACAATGAATAGGCCCCTTGGTGTGACCGCCCTTTGCCTTCAAAACAGCATCAATTCTTCTAGGTACACTTGCACACAGTCTTTGAAAGAACTCGGCAGGGAGGTTCTTCCAAACATCTTGGAGAACCAACCACAGATCTTATGTGGATGTAGTCTTGCTCAAATTCTTCTGTCTCTCCATGTAATCCCAGACAGATTCGATTATGGTGAGATCAGGGCTCTCTGGGGTCCATATCATCACTTCCAGGACTCCTAGTTCTTTTTTTACACTGAAGATAGTTCTTAATGACATTGGCTGTATGTTTGGGGTCGTTGTCCTGCAGAAGAATAAATTTGGAGCTAATCAGACGCCTCCCTGATGGTATTGCATGATGGATAATTACCTGCCTGTATTTCTCAGCATTGAGGCCACCATTAATCCTGACCAAATCCCCAATTCCATTTGCTGAAATGCAGCCCCAAGGAACCTCCAGTATGCTTCACTGTTGCCTGCAGACACTCATTATTGTACCGCTCTGCAGCCCTTTGTGGAACAAACTGCCTTCTGTTACAGCCAAATATTAAAATGTTGACTCATCAGTCCAGAGCATCTGCTGCCATTTTTCTGCACCGCAGTTCGTAGGTTTTCGCGCATAGTTGAGTCGCTTGGCCTGGTTTCCACAGCAAAGGTATGGCTTTTTGGCCATAATAGATAGGTGTACCTGGGTCCCACTGGTTTCTGCCAGTTCCAAGCTGATGGCACTGCTGGACTTCTTCTGATTTTGAAAGGAAGCAAGCATAATGTGCCTTTCATCTCATGCACTACGTTTCCATGGCTGACCACTGCGTCTATAGACCTCAACGTTGCCCATTTCTTTGTGCTTTTTCAAAAGAGCTGAACGGCACATCTTGATTCCCCAGTCTGCTTTGAAATCTTTGCCTGGGAGAGACCTTGCTGATGCAGTATAACTACCTTGTGTCTTGTTGCTGTGCTCAGTCTTGTCATGGTGTATGTCCTGTGACATAAAACTGTATTCCACAACCTCACCTTTATAGTAGTTTGGCTGTTCCTCACCCAGTTTTAAGCCTCCTATACAGCTGTTTCTGTTTCAGTTAATAACTGTGTTGCAACCTACATATGAAAATAATGATCATTATCACCGGTTTGGTGTGAGTATGGAGTTCTTTGGCTATTTAAACACTTTGCGTCCTTGGACCCTCGGTGACATAGCTATACAGAAAGCTGCTAGGTCTGACATAAAAGCTTACAGTCTAATAATCACGGCTATAGACACATCTATTTTTCAATGTCAAAGCGTGATCCAACATTAAAGGAGAGTAACTATGATTATAATAATTTATTATTAATAATAATAATACACCACAAATATGGCCTAATGATAAACACTATAAAATAGTAGGACTATGTCAAATGCTGACCTGGGCAATTGAGCATCAGGACCGTAGAACCAATGCTGTGAATATGTTATGGTTAGGCACTTCTTTGCTACCCCCTAGACAGCAGCAACGCTGCCAAAATGGTTCCTGTGCAAATTAAATATCTCTTGAATCTGTGCTGTTATACATGTGACCAGGCAGAGTATTTTCTTTTATGACTGACTTCGCCTCCTGTAAATAAATGAAGCATACACAGTACAACACCGCCATCTTTGATATGGGCACCACTCATCACGCTGCTATTCCTGGCGGAAGTGAAACCCTTATTCTCAATCTCCCCATTGGCTGCTGGCATGTCTCGCTGTCGATTGGCTTGAGCGGCTCATATCCCATAATGCACCGGTGGCCGTCTTTCTTTCTATTCGGCCATTTTCCCCTGTGGAGGTATGTCTGTGGCACTCGCGAGCAGGGTCGGTTCTATCCGGTGCCATCCTCACCCACCCGGTGCCCGGTCTGGACCGGGGAGGGCTGGGGTATGCTCCCCGGCGCACGGGCGTATCTTTTGTGGGACTATGCGGCGCAGGTTTACCGGGTTCCCCTGGTTATCTTCTGTGCCAGGGGCCCGGTGCTGGGGAGTGTAATGTGCGGCACACCGGCTGGGGGCACAGCGCCGGGTAAGGTCTGCGGTGCTGCAGGGGGATAGCTGCCTCTGCCTAATGTCGGGCACTGGACAGGGGGCCCTGATAGCTATGTGTGCGTATAATGATAATACGTTATATACTTTGTATGTAATATACATATGTATGTGTGTGTATATATTGTGTGTGTGTGTGTGTGTTAGATTTATGCCGCTGGTGTCTCCTTGAGGTCTTCCATGTGTTTTTTTTTTTTTTTTTGCTCTGCAGGGAATAAGCAGCCATGGCCCCCAGCAGGAATGGCATGATCCTGAAGCCACACTTTCACAAGGACTGGCAGAGACGAGTGGCCACTTGGTTCAACCAGCCCGCCAGGAAGATCCGCCGGTGAGTTAAATGCCGCAGATTAGGCCAGCGCAGCAGATCGGTCATTTATATTACTGCATACATGCTGCCTGCGGTCAGGTGATGACAATTTCTCCGGAATCTCTGCATGTTCTGTGATGATCTCCGTTTGAACCCTTTTTCAGCTGATGACTGTAGAATGTGTTGCAGCAAGGGACAGACAACCTGTGAACCCCCATCTGCTGTGTAACTACACCTCCCAGCATGCTCTGCTACAGTGTTGGCATTCCTGTTTGCAAAACTGGCATGCTGGGAGGTGTAGTTCCACAGCTGCTGGAGTGTCACAAGTTGCCTATGTCTACCAGTGTTTTTATCTCGTAATCATTGCTTTAATTTGTCTTGTGATCTTGCAGTACCTCTACTCCACACTGACTTTGTATAATGTTTCCCATGTAGGCGCAAGGCACGGCAAGCCAAAGCCCGTTTGATAGCTCCAAGACCTGTTTCGGGTCCAGTCAGGCCGGTGGTGAGGTGTCCAACCATCAGATATCACACAAAGCTACGAGCTGGTAGAGGCTTCAGCTTGGAGGAGCTTAAGGTGAGTATCTCAAAGGGACTAAGTAGCATTAATACAGGCTATAAGACCCTAAGGGCTCCTGTGATATTATAGAAAACCTAATATGGACCATAGATCTTTGTAATCTTGCCTGGTGCTTGTCTGTACTTTTTATCAGTTGGTCCTGCAGCAGTGTGGCATAGTCTCTAGACCCCTCTGCGCCATTTCTGTCAGCCGCGTGATGACTCACTCCGGAATCTCTGCATTTCCGTGATGATTACCTTGAACCCCTTATTCTGATGGCTGATTGTTCCTCTTTAATGACTCGTTTGCTACCTACAGTGTTTTGTGGGCTTTTTTTTTTTTTTAATTACGTTTATTTTTCCCTTGTAAAGGCTGCTGGCATAAACAAGAAGGTCGCCCGCACAATTGGCATATCCGTGGATCACCGTCGCCGCAACAAATCTACAGAATCCCTGCAGACCAACGTGCAGAGGCTGAAGGAATACCGCTCCAAACTGATCATCTTCCCACGCAAACCCTCTGCTCCTAAGAAGGGAGATGCCTCTGTAAGTCATATACTGGTATCGGTCCGCTTACCCCGGTTTATGTTGTTGTGTATGCATGCAGGCTGTGTTGGCATCCACCGCTCAAAACTGCTGGTGCTGATTCACGTGGTGCCTCTTCTACTGGTTGAGTTGGGTAGTTTCCTCCTTACATGAGGCTCATGGATGCCTGCATACAAGGTGTTGCACAGTCAGATGATGACAATTTCTCCGGAATCTCTGTATCCCTGTGATGAATTGAGTTTGAACCCTTTTCCAGCTGATGACTGTAGACTAAAGCTCTGTATATGTTTTGAAAGCAAACAGATCTGTCTTAACCATATTTCCTTTTTTAAACCCTTATTTTTTAGGCGGAAGAGTTAAAGATGGCCACACAGCTGACCGGCCCCATCATGCCAATCCGCAACGTAAGTTTGGTCAATGAAACTGGCAATTTCTATAACTTTCTATGCATATTCTGTCAGTGTGTCTTTGGTCAAACACCCCAGTAATACTTTCCAGCTGCTTTCCTCAGGTGCCATTTTATAATAGGCAGGTGAAATCTTGAGTTTTCTTAATGTTTGAACATTCACTAAACCAGTTGTATGCAACATGTAAAACTACACTGACCAGTCGCAGTTTTGCCTTTAGGGCATGCTTGTAGCAGGGCACTCTGGGATGTGTAGTTCCACAGCGACCACCACATGTAGCCTACAGCTGCACTACTCTACTCCCTTGTACGTTAACGTGACCAATCGCCAGAGCGCTCTTCAGTTCTGTAGCACACCGAGGTCATGCTACTTTCAGCAGGAAGCTTAGCTAAGCTTGGACAGAAAATCTAATGTTGGACTCCATAGACAATATATCCTACTTTGGGTCTTCAGACATTGTGCTCGATGGCATTGATTTTATTGGGAGCAATGCAGTTCACACATCGGCTGCGCTTATGGTCGCCCCTATTTCATAGTTAGCTTGGAAGTCTCACTCACCCCTGCAGAAATGTTTGTATTTTTTAAAAACTTCTGTTCTTCATAGATCAGCACTGGCAATCTAGTATGCTTGTCCTTATATTGACGCGTCCTCATACACCTGTAAATTTAGCGCCGTATGGCGTGACTAAGAATCACTGACACTGGAGGTGATTCTCCATATTTTTTTTTTCCTGAATTTTGCACCTTTCTTGCATTGTAGTCACACACACATGCACTTATAGTGCCCTAGGTACTTAGGATTAGTATTTTTGTCACGTATGAATTGGTAAAAAAAAGTTGCAGATAAAGCACAAAGATGGCTCCTATTGGGTCTCTGTCATTCACCTTCTTTCCCCAAATTAGCGAATGAGTCGCACACAAGCTACAGAATTATCTGCATCAGTATTCGGGATAACCATGCCTTGTGCTTTTGTTGCATTAGTGATGTAAAACGCATCATTTGTGAAAGTATCTGGTGGGATGCGCCAAACGGGGCTAGGTAAGAAATGAGGATGGTTTTATGTGGACACATCTGTAGGTGACATCTGTGGCCAGAATACTTGGGCCTGTATTCAATTTGAGGCGAGCCGCGATACTTTTTCGCCTACGTCACTTGTTTTGCAGGCGGAAAAGTATCGCGTGTATCACTGTATTCAATTTAGAAGTAGGTGAAAACTGGACCCGGTGACACTTAAAGTGGAAAGTACTGTCAGATTTGGGGAAATCGGCCTGACACCCCCCAAAAGATGCTCTGACATGGGGGTTCCCTATGGTAACCCCCGATTTGGCTTGCTGAAGGTATTTGGTGTTTTTAAATGGGCTCAATAGCTGCTAAATAGTGCTTTTGTATAAGTGGTGAAGAATAGTATTCTGGAGGGTTTTTTGCAGAAAATAACTTATCCCAGCAAATTTGGAGTACTTGAAAATGGGGATCAGCATATTTTAAAGTTAACTTGAAAAATCCACCTTCCGCAAGCACCTGCAATGAAAAAATACACCTGGGGCATACTTGGGGACCCCCCCAGAGTCAAGTTCGCTACTTTTTAATCTTTGGCCCCCAACTTTTTATTTTTGCCCCCAAAATAAAAGTGGTTTTTGGGGTGTACTTGTGTTTTTTGTGTTTAAATTTTGACAGTTTACCTTTTGGGGGACTGTCTGAAAGCTGCACAGGGGTTCCCGCAACATTGCACCCCAAAACCCCAATTCTGCACTTTTTTCTGCCAGGTATTCATAGGTGAAACTTTTTCGCCTATTACATTGCATTTACTTTCCGCCTAGGTGGAAAGTCTTCCAAATTGAATACGGAGTAAAATCAAAACAGGTGAAAATGATGTCATCAGCGAAAAGTTTTTGCCAAAAACACGCAAAAAGCTCTTCGCTCCAAATTGAATATGGACCTTTAGTTTGTGTTCCATTAGGTACTGAAGGGGAAGATTTGTTCACCTGTGATTCTACCCACAATGTTGGGATTCCTGACCCTTCAGCCCTACCCGGCATAATCTGCTTTAGCTATTACGAACACTGCATCAGATCAGTTTAATTGAAAGTAAATCTAAATGTGAACTAGTTGTGATTAAACCTCAGTAAGGGAGGGATAAGTGCTTACACTATACTGGCGTCAGTTCTGCTTCCTATTGCTAACAGAATTTACCTGTTCTGCTTTGAAGATATATCCAATATTAAAAGACTTAAGTGGTAGATTTACTAAAGCTTCTAAAACAAACAGGAGGTGTTTCCCATAGAATCGGATTAGTTGCTATCATCTAGAATGCAACTGAGAAATGATGGACAGAACCACTTCATTTTTAAAATACTTTTAGTATATCTACTGCTCAGAGCAGAGGTTCCCAACCTCTGCCATTACAGTCCAGATTTTAAGGATAACCTCAGTCAGCATTTGCATGGCTATCTCTAGTACAAACTCCCTGCCCTACTGACCACCACACATGGTGTATTAGATGGGGTTCCAAACTTCCCTCTGTATTGTGTGCTGTAATTGTTAGCTCACCTGACAAGCCAGGTGGTTTTGAATTGCAATGGGGCACCCTTTTTGTTATGTCAAATTTACTTTATGAAAAATGTGCATTCTACTTGTAGAGGACATATGTATCCATAGCTTGTTACCTGGACCCATCCAACATTTTGTTTCTCTTAGGTCTACAAGAAAGAGAAGGCAAGAGTCATCTCTGAGGACGAGAAGAACTTCAAAGCCTTTGCCAGTCTGCGTATGGCACGGGCCAACGCAAGGCTCTTCGGCATCCGTGCCAAGAGAGCAAAGGAAGCTGCAGAACAGGATGTGGAGAAGAAAAAGTAACACTTTCCTTTGAACTGTTAATAAAAAAAATGTTCTGTACTGTCCCGCGTGAGTGTTTTTATAACAAAGGATGTACTGAGAGCACTGTACCATCCTGCACTAGTGGTACTGCTGCCAGCTGTTCACACTGCATTCACTCCCAGGGTGAGGAGCATGATGCAATATAGCCAAATACTGCCAGACAAGTGACATGTAAGGATATTTGGTACTAGCTATAACTTGTGCCTTAATAATTTGGCCATAGAAACATCTATGCTAACTCATGTTTGGCTGCAGATGTTATACTTATTGTGGGGAGGTGTGGGTGAGGCTACAGTCGCAGCCCAGTTACTATAGATGCCAGTCCTAAGCCAGTGAAGACAAAGGATTTGGTGTTTTGGGATGTAGTTTACTGCCGCACGGAATGCTGGCAGTCTACATCCCGGCGCTGGAATCCTGACCTGCAGCCAAAAATCCAGTGCCGTATTCCTGTCATCGGTTCAGACACCAGAGTCCTGACAGCCTAACACCCCCCCCCCCCCCCCCCCCCCCTCCCTCCTCCGGGTCAGGCTGTAGACAGGGGGGGGGTTAGGGTGCAGGAAGGAGAGTGTTATGAGAAGGAGGGCTACTATACTTACTGAGCCCCTGTCGGGATTCTCGGCGTTGGGATACTGCTGGCAGTCTTTTGACGGTCGGCATACCAACTGCCTGGTCTCCCATATCCAACCTGGTGCTTCACCGGTTAGAGATCCCTTTATCTGATTTCAACCTTCATGCCCCAACACTGCTGCTTTTACTACAGATGTGTTAACAGCTGTTTTGTTCAAGAAATTCTTTGCCCGCTCATAATGGCACAAGTGACATGCGGTGATGGTTCACTTTGGTAAGAGGTGTAGGAGGGCACATGCAAGCCAATGACCTGCTTTATATACAGGGGAATTCCTGCAAATATGTAAACTGATAGCGCAACTTCACAATTTATTTTCTTTAATACATAGTAGATTTAAAGTGCTGGGCTTGCAGTAAAGCCCAGAATCTGCTGCCATCTGCAAATGTGCAGTGAGCATGGGTTGTTCTATAAAGGGATTATTTTCCATAGGAGATGATGGGTAATGACAAAAAAATATATATTTTTTGCCATAATTATCCTTTTGATGAACACTCATTTTGTCTTTGTTCGCTTAGAACTTGACTAAGTAACATGCAAACTGATACCAAATTGTTGTGCATCCAATTGACTTGCTGGAAAAGTTGGTCAGTCTTGTGCACGCTGATGGCATAAGCCAGTGGTACTCAAACTGTCCTCAGGGCCCCACACAGGTCACCCAGCAGGTACACAGGTGTAGTCATTACTCACTGACATTTTAAATGATTCACAGGTTGCGCTAATTATTTCACTTGTGATTCTGTGAGGAGACATGGAAAACATGCACTGTTTGTGGTCCTGAGAACAGTGGGAACCTGTGGTGTAAGCCAACCACAAATGTGTTTTGTGGCTGAATAGAACTTTGAACGTCCAGGTCTGCAGAATGCGGCTTTTCCAAGTGTATTCAATTTACAGCAGCGAATTGCACTGAAGGGACCTGTCTATAGCAGAAGTTCCCAAACTCTACCATTACAGTCCAGGTTTTATGGATATCCATGCCTGAGTACCTCAGTCAATTTGATTTAAACATTTGGACTCCAGTGTGGATAGCCTTAAAACCTGGACTGTAATGGCAGATTTTGGGAACCTCTGGCCTTCTATCCTCCTCGTTGGAATATTATGTTATGTAAAGAATAGTGTCCAAGGAAATTACTTTTCTTTGTGCTATATCCCACCAAGCAGTGATGTACAATCCAGTACCGATTATTTGGATTGTACATCACTGCTTTAGATCAAATCGTGAAGAACTGAAGTGATTTCTGGTTGAGGTTCTACTTATAAGAAAACCGGCAACTCCATGTGACTGTAATGTCAGTATTGGCAGTGCTTTCTATTCCCTCCCTTGTTTACAGCAATGAAAAGTGGTACTCCCATTCCTAAACCTGCAGTTACCCAAAAATAGTTATTTTAAGGTGTCTATTCAATTAGGGGTGAGTTGGGTCCTGTGAGAAGTATTCACAGCAAATTTACATTTGCGAGTCTCTTACTAAATTGTTGTATTTTTGATTGCCCCGCTCCATGCAATTCTGCCAGGTTGCTTTTTGTAGAGAATTGCGTGACCTTGCAGCGAATCGCCATTCTCAATTGAATCCTGCATTTGTCGGGTGCGCGCAGTTTTATGATGCAAGTTCATTTCCCCAAAATTGCATAATTGAATTGACACCTTTAATTTGATTTTCAATGCTGATGATCTGCTGCAGATAGTACATCGCTAATCTGACACATTCTTTATCGCCTAATGGCTGAATTTTGGAACAGATTGCTGGATGTCTTTTGTAGTGATTAGGAAAATGCCTTGTGATGGTGCTTGTGTAATCTCACCGGAGTTCACATGATAGAGGACTATGGTTTAGTTGTATTTTCAGGAGAAGGTACATAAAAGTGAAGTTCACATAGGATACTGGTGCTGCCTCGGGACACACTGTAAGCGTTTATGGTTTCTGTCTTATAGAATCCCAAGCAAAATAACGAGAACCACCTGTGGATCTTTTAAAATGTGTCAGTCCGTACTGAATATACCTGTGCTCCAGCAAGGAGATACAGAAAACATGCACTGTCCCGAGGACTGGATTTGACAAGCACCACATTACAGTGGTAAAATCTATATACCAAGTGTAGGGTGAATTTGATCAGATAAAACCCATTTTGTGATCGGGAATGTTGTGCATTGAGCAGCACTTGCCCCACAGGGCTCTTCCTATCATGGGGTTATACTATACTGGAAATACATTACCACAGTGATCGCTCAGGTGCTCTTCTCCTTCATCCACCAGGGGACACTGGAGCCTCAGTACAATGGGGTATAGGAGTGTGTTAACCGGGAGCTGGCACCTTTAAATAAAAAACTACTGGTAGCTAGCTCCTCCCCCTCTATACCCCCCCAGGTCAGTCTAAAAAATGTGCGCTGGGAGCTGGACGTAAGCCTCCTTAGGGCTCCGGAAATATACTCAACAGCACTTGAGGACAGACAGGCAGCCTACTGCCCCTGCCTGTCTGCGCCGAGGGAGCTGCCAGGGAGATCCTCACCGCTGCTGCATGCGGTTTGCGCTGAGGTCTCTTGCTACAGAGACCTCAGTCTCTAGGGTACCCAAAGACGCGCTGCATACAGTGCACGTCACGGGACCCAGTAGCATATGCCCGCCGCCGGCAGCACAGGCAGGGCTAAGGTTAGTGTTCCCTGGTTAGCAGAGGAGCCAGGACATGTATTTAGGCGGGCATTCACAGTGCGCTCCGCTAGCGCTGAGAGCGCCATAGCGGGGGGAGGGGGCGGAGCCTAAGTTTCCATTCTGCTCTTGCCTCCCAGCAGCCTCAGCGCTTCCAGAAGGACGCTGGTGGCCATTTTACACGCAGTACAGGTTGGAGAGAGCTGTGCAGGAGTCAGGCTAGTACTCTGTGTATCAGCAATTGCATTTGTTATTCTTGTTATCAGCACTATTCGGTTAGCGCTGCAAGCATTATAGTTTATCTCCCTCTGTGTCCCTTTCAGGTCTGTGTGGTGTGATTGAAAAATCTGTTATTGCATTACTGTCATTTTCTCTGTGTGTGTGGGTGTGGTGTCTGTAACAGATATGTCTACCAAGGGGTCTAAAGCTGCACAGAAGTCTTTTTCATGCAAGACTTGTGGTGAAAAATTCACACAGGGACAATCTAATGCTTCCTTACTGTGTGATAAATGTGTGTCTTTACCTCAGGATACTGATCTTGTAGTCCAGCCTAGGTGGTCTGAACAATTGACTGCAGTTATATCAAATCTTTCATCAGAGCTGGAATCAGCTCGTAAGGACAGGGAGAGGCTGAGACAAACAGCAGCTGAAACAGATTGGGCTCGCTCTCTGGCCAGATCTGTTGAGGGACTTACAAAAGCAATGTCCCAGGCCCCACCTGCTTCTTCTTCTCCTGCTCAAGTCCTTAGTAAGAGATTGATTCATAATCCCTTACACTGGGATGAGTCAGATGAGGAGTTGCAGGACACTGAAGAGTGCGATGTTCGGGAAGAGGAAACTTACATTCCTGAAGCCCCTGAACCTGCATCTCCTGGGGTGGATGCTTTAATTTCAGCAATACGCCAGGTGTTGCATGTAGAGGATTTAGAGGTTACTGAAAAACCATCTATTTTTGGTAAAAGATTTAAACAGTCTGTTACCTTTCCAGCATCAGAAGAGCTGGATGAGATTCTTTTTTCCGCATGGAAACACCCAGACAAAAAATTTCAAATTTCTAAGAAATATCTGTCTTATTACCCTTTCCCACCTGACAGTAGGAGATTGTGAAACTCCTCCAGCAGTGGACCCGTCAGTAGCCCGTCTTACCAAGAAAACGGTGCTTCTGGTGCCTGGTGCGGTTTCCCTAAAGGAAACCTCGGATAGGAAGATGGAACACACATTGAAATTCTTGTATACAGTTGCAGGGGTTTTGATGCGTCCAGCACTAGTTAGTTGTTGGGTGAATAAGGCCATTGAAGCCTGGGCGCTGGAGCTGGCTGAGGGGATTAAGACAGGTACGCAAAATGACGACTTAATTCAGTTAGCCGAACAGATCGCAGAGTCGGCTGCTTTCCTCGGAGAAGCGTCTAAGGACATTTGTAATCTATCCGCCAGATCTTCAGCATTAGCTATATCTGCTAGAAGGGCTCTGTGGCTGCGTCAATGGCAGGCAGATGCAGAGTCCAAGAGAGCGGTAGAGGCCCTTCCCTTTACTGGGGAGGTACTTTTCGGATCGGAATTAGATAAGTGGATCTCACAAGCTACAGGTGGGAAATCCACTTACCTACCATCTGCAGATCCTACTAGAAGATCTTTGGCAGGTCCCTCCTTTCGTGCCTCTGGAAGATTTAAAGGGCGTTCCAGAGGAGGTCCGGCCTTCTCCAGAGGCCGAGGTAGAGCTTCAGCATCAGCCGCCTCCAACACTCAGCAGGACAAGGCAGCTGCCAAGCCTGCCGCATTTGGGGGATCCCAGGGTTGGGACGCGCCTTTTACGTTTCAAGGACATTTGGATCCAGTCTTGCCAGGACGCCTGGGTCAGGGACATCATTATTCACGGCCTGAAATTGGACTTCAGGGCCCATCCTCCTCGTTTTTTCAAAACCGGTTTACCTCTGGTTGCAGAAAAACGAGAAGAAATTCTAGGGGCAATACAAAAACTGTTATTGTCCCAGGTAATAGTGAATGTTCCAACCCATCAGAGAGGTCAAGGGTTTTATTCCAGCCTGTTTGTGGTGCCCAAGCCGGACGGCTCCATGAGACCCATACTCAATCTCAAGGATTTAAACCCTCATCTTCGAGTTTTCAAATTCAAGATCGAATCTCTCCAATCCGTTATAGCGGATCTCGACAGGAACGAGTTTCTGGTGTCCTTAGACGTAAAGGACGCTTATCTCCACATCCCCATCTTGCCCCCCTATCAGGCCTTTCTTCGATTTGCGGTCCTAGAGTCGCATTTTCAATTCCAGGCCCTACCTTTCGGACTTTCGTCAGCTCCAAGAGTCTTCACAAAAGTTATGGCGGCAATGATGGCCCTACTGCATGGTCAGGGGGTCGTCATTGTTCCATACTTAGACGATCTATTTGATAAAGGCCTCTTCGGAAGCTCGGCTGTTAAGGGACATTCACTTAACTCAGCATCCTCCTGCAACACGGTTGGATACTAAATTTCAAAAAGTCCTCCCTGATCCCTACACAGCGTTTACTATTCCTGGGAATGATACTGGACACAGTGCAGCAAAGAGTTTTCCTGCCTCAAGACAAAGCTGCCTCCATTCAGCATATGGTGAGCCTGGTCTTACAACATCGCCGAGTGTCTGTGCATCTCCGTATCCGCCTTCTGGGGAAGATGGTTTCGGCCTTCAAGGCGATTCAGTATGCAAGATTTCATGCCCGTCCTTTTCAACTGGATCTCCTCTCCCAGTGGTCAGGATCCCACCTTTTTCTCCATCAGAGAGTTCTCCTGGCGCCTCAGACTCGAACATCTCTCATTTGGTGGCTGAACCTTTCCCACCTGCTGGCGGGGAAAAGGTTTGCAGTGTGGGATTAGACCCTCCTCACCACGGACGCAAGTCTGAGGGGCTGGGGAGCAGTGACTCTGGGAAAGCATTTTCAGGGGCACTGGACGCAGCAGGAAGCCAGATTGCCCATAAATATCCTAGAGTTGAGAGCGGTATTTTATGCTCTCCAGCTGGAGCATCCGCTGCTGGAGGGGCAGGCAATCAGAGTCCAGTCGGACAACGCCACTGCAGTGGCGTATATAAACAGGCAGGGCGGCACAAAAAGCAGAGCCGCCATGAGGGAGGTAACCAGGATTCTGCTTTGGGCAGAGGAATTCGCAGTAGCGATTTCTGCGATCTTCATCCCAGGAGTAGAAAACTGGGAGGCTGACTACCTCAGCTTTCAAACAACCACAGGGTCCTATTACGGCGCATTCTACGCGCTCGGTAGGTCCTTCATGGGCGGCTGCTCGCGGGGTTTCCTTAAACCAGCTTTGTAGAGCAGCCACTTGGTCAGGCACGCATACCTTCCTACGATTCTACCGTTTTGATACTTTTGCGGCCTCCGCTTCAGAGTTTGGCCCTCGGGCACAGTTGTTTTTAGACTGACCTGGGGGGGGGGGGGGGGGGGGGAGGGAGGAGAGCTAGCTACCAGTAGTTTTTTATTTAAAGGAGCCAGCTCCCGGTTAACACACTCCGATACCCCATTGTACTGAGGCTCCAGTGTCCCCTGTGGAATCGGAGAAAGGGATTTATCGGTAAGTACCAAAATCCTATTTTTCCAGATCAGGAAATTATAATTTAATCCAGAGGTTCACAAATGCAGCCATGACAGTCCAGGATTTAAGGGTATCCATGCTTGAGCACATGTGACAAATCAAATTGACTGAGGTGCTAATTAACTGTCTTGGCTCAAGCATGGATAACCTTAAAACCTGGACTGTAATGTCTGAGTTTGTGAACCTCTGCTTTAACCAAACTGCTGAAGTGCTGGTGCTTAAGTGTTTATCTACAGTTTATGGCTGCCTAAATGAACTGGTTTTCAATATGCATGAGCAAGGTCTGTATTCTGATGGTATCCTTTCCCAGTCCCACAGCATGGAAAAATCTCCCATCCCTTTTACTGGATAGGATGGGGTTAAAAAAAATAAAAAATTGGATATAGGAGAGAATGTTTTGGGTAAAGGGGTTATGGGTACCATGGTCATTTACAGCTGGTCATAAAGTGTGACTGAGAGCAGAATTTAGTTTTTTTTTAATAATTTAAATATACTTCCCCTCTGCTCATAGTTTTTGCTGCTAAGAGCTCCCAGGATGCACTGATCCATCCTCCCTATACCCCAAGCCAGAGGCACCTCAGTTTTAGTTGGTGCCCGGCCGGAATCGGGTCACTTAATACAGGAGGGCTGCTTAGCACCCCAAAGCTATGATTTTATTCATTTTTTGGAATTATCTTCAGAGCGCGCATCGGCAGATTATCCATAGGACGTCTGCGCTGCCGCTCCATCACCCCGTTGGCGCCAGTACTGATCTGGGGATCTCGGCGGGCCCCCGGGGTTTGAGCTAGCCAGGCCCTGTGGGAGAGCTCAGGGACTGCAGCCGGATGCACGGGGACAGGTAAGGCATTGCAGATCTTCCAGGACAGCGTATGTAGTATACAGCGCTATAGCCAGCTCAGACACTGAGTGTGGGCAGTTTATTGTAGTGCCAAATTACAGTATATTTTCTGCATAGTATGTGACTTATGCTAGCGCTGACTGTCTCTCTCTTTTCCCCTGCTGTAAGTTTATATCTATCCCTTGCTAACTGCCCTAATACAGGTGTAGTTAGGGTGGTTCTTGAAAGTCACATATATATATTTTGATAATATTTTGAAGTCTGTCACATACGGTTGTGTGCTGCACGGTGCCATATTTTATTTGGACCAGTGAGTTGCATACATTGAAAGTGGGTCCCTGCAGCTAATCCTAGCGTCAGTCAGGGCCTGTGTAGCGCTGATATTTACATAGATATCTATGTATTGAAATATATTGTTAGTCAGAAATGTCTGACCAGGATATTGAGTGCAATGCTACACCCAATCTGCTATCCTGCAGGGTATTTGCTGTAGGGGTATGTAAGGAGGATTTGACTTTGGGATGGGTTGTGTGTGAGGTGCTATCAATTACCAGGCCCCTCAAACCTTCCAACAATAGGACAGGATCCCCCTTGGGCGTCCTTTTCTCAAGTCCTGGCCTCCATTGCGGGTCGCCTGGCGGTCCCGGATGTTTTTCCCCATATGGGGTTACCTCAACAGACCATCCAGCAATTTTTGCAGTCTACCCCTGTATCACAGACTCACGCCCTACCATGTAATACCTCAGTACATGCAATCCCCTCTGGTACCACAGCAGTCGGTCATTCCATTTCAGGGATTACCACAAGCTATACAACCACCAGGGCCGAAACTAGGATATCTGTCACCTGGTGCAAGGCAGCAATTTTGCGCCCCCTCCCTTCCTGTACCTGAAGTTTGTCCTTGCTCGTCCATGCGGATGGCTGGCATAAACCCCCTGGCAATGAGCATAAACTCCCCTGGCCAGTAAGGACCTCTAGCATTTGTCTCCTCTTTGGCGGCGGCCATTTTTGGATGGCCGTTTTCTGAGTCTGCAACCCCCAAGCCACCTTGAGTCAGCTTTTTTCACCCCCTGCAATCTGGCACCCGATGCACGTGCACCTCTAGCCCCCCCCTAGTTGCGGCCCTGCAACCACCCTGGGTGGATGTTTTCTCTAATTCAGTACAAAGCTTGGCAGCTTTCTCTGCGGCCTTTCAGACCATGTTGCAGAGTGAAAGGCCTAAGAAGGCATCTAAGCGCCCTGTGGTGTCATCCCAGTCTACACAGCTGTCAGATATGTCATCAGGGGACTTATAGCCCCCATACACCTACACGATTTCTGGACGATTACACGATTTTCAAGCAATCATAAGATGGATCTTGTGAAAATCGTGTCTTTTTTTAGTAACTTACGATCCAATGAGTGCTCCCGCTGTTCGTACAATCGTGTCTTCTGATCATATGTGCAGCAAATCTTGCCCGCCGTATCCGTACGAGGAGTGTGCCGTTTATTTTGTTAATGCGATCCATCGTGTGGCATTTCAAGTCATTTCAATGACTGTTTCCCTGATGAGCCTGTGAGATAAAGGATCGATCTTACGACTGATCCTGTGCTAGAAAAACAACAAACATGCTGCAGGGACTGCCAGGGAGCTCCGGGAGAATCGTAGGGATAAGATTGTTGACTCATTGGCGAAATCTAAGTCTGCGTTCTGCCATCAGCATCTGCGCCCTCAAAGTCTATGACCTCTTCCTTCAGTCCTTTTGCTCCCAGGGAAAGCCCAAAGGTAAGTCTATCCATAGGCAGTCAGCTGCCAAGTCGAACACCAAGCCTAAGAAACAGGCCTGGAGCGGCAAACGCCCTACTTCCAAACCAGAGGATAAACAGTCTGCCTGATGCGACGGGCCTTCCTCTGGGGGATCCCAGTGTGGGAGGCAGACTTCTTCAGTTCGCCCAGCGCTGGTGTCACACCACCAAGGATACTTGGGTAAAAGAAGTGGTCTCTCAGGGGAATGCGCTCTCATTCCGTCGAAGGCCTCCCCACCAGTTTTTCTGCATAAGCCCTCCTTCGGACGAGGATAAGGCCTTGCAGCTGCATATAGTCCTTGCTGAAAGCAGGGGTAATTGTACCAGTTCCCCTATCTCAACGAGGGACTGGTTATTACTCTACTCTTGTTTCTGGTACAGAAGCCGAATGGGTCCCATCGGCCTATCCTTAACTTCAAATCTCTGAACAAGTTCCTCAGGGTGCCCAGGTTGAGGATGGACACCTTACGATCCATCATACTGGCTATGGAGCCTGGGGATTACATGGTGTCTTCTCACCAGCGTTATCTGCAGTTTGCTATTCTGCAATAACACTTCCAGTCTTGGGTGCTGCCCTTTGGCCTATCCATGGCTTCAAGGGTCTTTACCAAAGTTATGGCTCTCAGGGCAGCCCATCTGCAGAGTCAGGGTATCCGGCTCCTGCCATATCTGGATGACCTCCTCTTGTTGACGGGTTCTCCAGAGGTACTTCATCACCACCTATGACTGACTATTGCTTGTCTACAAGCGCACGGGTGGTTGATCAATTGGAAGTCCTCACAATTCCCTCACAGAGGATGGTTCATTCGGGAGCCCTTTTGGGATTTCATCTGCAAAGGATCTTCCTAACTCCAGACAAGATCTGGTGCGGGTTCGCAGATGCCTCAGCAGTCGCCGAGTGTCTGTCCACTCGACAATACAGGTTCTAGGATCCATGGTGTCCACATTTGACATGGTGGAATATGCTCAGTTCCAGTCAAGGCCCCTGCGGGGGCCAATTCTCTCCAGGTGGAACAGATTACCCCATCGGATCATGGCTCAGACGATGGTACTCTCTCTGGAAGTGCGCCTGTCTCTGTCTTGGTGGCTACTGACATCTCATATAACCAAGGGTCGCCCCTTTTGGATCCCGAACTGGGTTCTTCTAACAATGGATGCCAGTTTCCGGTGCTGGGGCGCAGTGACCTGTCTGCACTAATTTCAGGGCCGTTGGACAGCAGTCGAAGCAATCCTTCCAATCAACATATTGGAACTTTGGGCCGTGTACAGGGCCCTCATTATGGCAAAACACATTCTTCACAGAAAAGCTGTGCAGGTTCAGTCTGACAACGCCACCACAGTGGCTTACATCAACCATCAGAGAGTGTCACGACTCTAGGAAAATTGGCCTCCTGTGATGGAGCAGGCTTAACAGACTGGGATACCGGCAGTACGAACAGAGGAGGTCTGAGATAAGTAGTCATCATAGGACGACACAGAGCCAGGAAAGTAGGCCACAGGAACAATGAGGGTGGACTGTGTTGAAGTAGGAACTGGATACAGGGTGGCCAGGATAAAGTATGGAGCTTTATTGCATTATATAACAGCAGGAGACTTAGGTTCAGATGTCGGAACTTGAACTCAGAGGTGAAAAGCAGGAGTCCGTAGTCAGAAGAACTGAGGAATATGCTGTACTGTAGACACTGAAGTCTTCAAGTAGAAACACTGGGTGAGCCCCGGTAGCAGAGGCAGAGTCCTTACTGAGTAGACACAGTAAATAAATAGTTCTTTAAACAAGAAATACGGAGCTATGCTCAGTTGAACAATGGCTTGGAAGCTTGCTTAGTAGTACTGAACTGGGTTCAGACAAACGACAGCAAAGGTTCACTTAGGTCAGGAACAAACGTAGATCCAACAGGAGCCAAAAGGAAACCTTAGGAGACGTTGCAGAGACACTGACAGAATGTCCAGGAAGGGTTTATATACCCAGTGCCTGCTGCTGATTGGTCAATACTCCCAAGGACTGAATAGGATTGGTAGATGCAGTACCAGGTGATCAATCCTAGATGGCTGCGCCCATGGCCCGGAGAACCCAGCGTGGATATTGTGGAGCAGGGTCATGCAGGTAAGTGGTAAAGAAACTAATGCTGATAACAGAGCTGAGCGCTAACTTCCTTGGCAGCGCTAGAGTGAACCATACGGCAGACTCCGTTTACAGGTGCGGTGAGAGTGTGCAAGCAGGACCGTGCGCCGGAACCTGATGGGCTGATGCGTGGCTATCTGGGGTCTCTGCTGCAATCTGGCAGCCCGACTCCTGACAGGGAGGCACTCGAAGTCTGGCAGCAATGACAGAAGTGTCCCGCATTCTGACATGGGCAAATTGTCACCTCCTGGCAGTGTTCATTCCGGGAGTTCTCAGTTGGGAAGCGGGCTTCCTCAGCCATCACTACGTGCATCCAGGGGAATAGTCTCTTCACCAAGAGGTGTTTCAACTCCTAGTGGACAAATGGGGCCTCCCAGAGGTGGACCTCATGGCCTCCCGACACAATCACAAGTTACCAGTGTACGGGTCCAGAACAAGGGATGCCGAAGCAAGCTTGGTGGATTCTCTGTCAGTGAAATGAACCTTCCAGTTTGCGTACCTATATCCTCCAGTATCCCTGGTTCCTTGGGTTCTTCGGAAGTTCAAGCAAGATTGAGGCACTGTCCTGCTGGTGGCTCCAGCTTGGCCCAGACGTCATTGGTACTCAGATCTTCGGAGTCTCTCCATCGACACTCCGTTCCTGCTGCCTCAACGTCCGGACCTGTTGTCTCAGAGTCCTTGCCCTTACCCGAACCTGGATCATCTGTCTTTGACGGCATGGCTCTTGAGACATCCCTCCTAAAGTCCAAAGGATTCTCTAGCTCAGTCATCAACACGATGCTTAGAGTGCGTAAACCTACCTCCGCCAGGATCTACCACAGAGTGTGGCATACCCATTTCCAGTGGTATCCTACAGGCTGCTTTATGAAGTCCCCCATTAGTTTATTTTTACTGAATGGGCAGTGACAGACATCCTATAGGACGCCTTTACTGCCACTCCAACAGTCGGTGCTCGTAGCACTGGCGACTGGGTCAGTGACTTTGGCCATGGACTCCAGCTTACAGGACTAGGAGCCGCAGAAGGGGACAGGTAGGCGTGGCTCCCTGCTTACGATTGTTCACTGCCGGTGAGAGACAACCCTGGTGGTGCTGGTAGTAAGGGCTCTAGACCACCAGGGCGCTACAGGAACAAGACATCACTTACAGCGGTGGCAGCCATTGCCCTAGTGTCCACACCAGGCTGGGGATGCAGGCTCCTCCTGTTAGCCCCTCCCCCACCCCTGGGTGCGCTTTCTCACTGCAGACAGCCCGCTTCAGGTACACTCCTCCCCTCCTCTAAGACACTAGGTGACCATTTTACAGCAATGCCTGCCAACAGCACTAGAAGAGCTCCTGTCTCCCCATATACCTTGTGACCAAACATGTCTGATGTGATTTTCATCACTACTGTAATGAAACCAATATTGCGGATGCTTGTAGAAAAGTCCTTTTAATTTAGTTTTTATTCACAATATTTTACACAACCACATTATTTATATATAAACCAAAAATTAAATTATAACTGGTAAGTCACGGTGTATTTGCAAGATAAGGGAATAAAATCTGCACACTCTTAGATATACTGTTAGTAGCATCGCCAGTAAAAGTCCACTAGCCTTGCTGAGCTAGGATTATCTGGTCACTGTCAGAGGCCATAGAGATTCAGCTCCTACTGGGGTTCCTCCATAGGTCACAGGCATACAGTGTGGTGACTCCCACAGACTATACCAACAGCGTATATGGAGGCAATATGTTAACATGAAGACCTCAGTTGAGAACTATTCTAACATAGTGAGAGGCAACATGACTTTGCCTTGTAAATGGCCTTGTTTGACCAGCTTTGCTCACTGGTTTAGGGACCACATGTAGGCATTCATAACATGCCTCTGCCTCAGGTGGGAGTCATGTAGTATTTATTACTTCCTCCTCATTTCTGCGAGGTGGCGGTGCGCTTGGTTCCTCTCCACTGTCTTGTACGTCCTTCTCAGCCTCAATCCAGCTCTGTGGCGCAATCATTTTCTTGGGCCCATGCGGAGGAGGACCAATCAGGGCTTCAATGTCATTGTAGTTTATAACTTCCTTCTCCAGTAGGGCGTTGGCCAGCTGAGAAGACAGGTTAAGAGCCAAAGGTTATGAATCGTTTCTGGGAATGATGGACACTGCAAATGTAGAGCCTAAAGAACACGTCTGGAACAGGTTATTGGTTTTTCCACTTTAAAGACTCGGGCTAGAACGAAGAATACATGTTTATGCAGCACAAGAGATCCACAGAGATAGTGCATCTTTAGGTCTCGTAGCAGCATATGTAGTGTCCTTTCTAGGTCACTCTCGCTGCCCCCCAAGCTCTCCCTTCACTGTGAATAGATACTGTGTGTATGCACACGACATCTATTCACCGGCGGAGAGCACTGCACCGCAATCCCTCCCCCCCTTGGGATACTGCAGACCGCGGGTTTGGACGGAGATGGCCCCCCTGGCAGGCTGTTTCATCAGGGCTACGCCATAAAGCCAGGGCGCATTTTGGAGTTTTAAAATCGGACAGGGCGCGGCGCCTTGCTAAAACAGCTACCAGGGATATTTATGGCTCTCTCTCACCTGGGAAATCACATTGAGGCAGGGAGCAAGGTACAGGGGTAATCTATTTACACTTGTTGGAGTTCCCTGGGTGTGTTGCGGGTGATGTAGTCTCTTACTTGATATGAACTATATAAGATTTTTCAATCTATAGGATGGAGGAGGTTTGTTCTAACAATACCGCAGTAAAGAGAGAGATTCTCGTTCATGATTAGTGTGAGGATGACGAAGATGAGGAAATGCTTCCATACTGATTACACAGGTTTACACACAGGGCCTGATTCAGAGCCGCTCGTTCGTTCCGAGCGATGTTTGCACAACTGCGCATGCGTACGGATCGTAATACGCATGCGCGAACCAGTCAGTGCGGTAGAAAATCGTTTGTTCGCTAAATAGCGAATGCCTGCTATTTTGAGTGCTAGGAGGAGGCGTATGTGGGTGGTAACGGGAAGGTGCTTGAAAACGGGGAGTGGAGATCAGAACGCAGGCGTGCTTAAAGGTCAAAATGGGCGTTTTATGGGTGTGCATAATTAATACAGCAGCGTCATTGACCACGTCACTGGGTTATTTTATAGTCAGAACTGCTCGCAAGATTGTGGTAGGAAAAACCAACCACAAGAATAGCGAGCAGTTCATACGCTGGTCGATGTACTCGATTAATCTAATAAATAGCGGACATGACGTAGGATGCGAGCGGCCAGGGGGCGTAGTTTTCCATAAAACGACCGCAAGTTTTGTTCGCTCGTTCAGACCTAGAGGCGTGAACAGACCGCAAAGAGCGAACGGTTCATTTGAATAGCCACCCCTTTTTTCAGAACGAGCAAACGCAAATAGCGTCCGGCTCTGAATCAGGGCCACAGTTCCATACAAGGATAGACTTAACATTGAATTATATGTGTTCCTAATCGCACCGCCAGCTGCACTGAATACTCACCACCTGCAGCTTGTCCTTGTTCTCCTGCAGAAGGTTCTCTGTACATTTGTACGCTGAAGCCACAAGCTGCTGAGCTTCCTGAGGGGAAAGAGAACATAAGGAACCTACACAATAGGAGTCATGTATGTATTTCTATGTGCCTACTGACTCGACGGGCCTGGGAACTTCGGGCTATGTCTTTTCCAAAGATCCACCTGAAAATGTGCATGTCACTTGTCCTCATCAGGCAAATCTCCTGTCCTATAAGCACTTCACCACCCATTAGGTGCGGATTAGACCACAATTACATGTAGTATTATACTGCTCAAGTGCAATCTGAGCAGTCAAAATTCCATTCTTGTACCTTCCCCATTAGGATAGGACAGCACTGGAGGGAAAGATGAATGTCCTAAGTATTGTCCCCATGATCTTATACTGATGAGTGTATGATTCCCTTAAATTAAAGTATCATTGGCACAAAGATGTATTTTTAAAGAGCTGATGTAAGCGGTAGACAAGACTGTGACCAAGAAGCCTTTTGCCCAGTGTAACGATACTCACGTAATCCATCATTTCCTGCAATCCCTGACTGAAGGGTCTCTTCCCAATGCCTGTAGAAGACTCGTTGTCTGGAAAGGACACCTGCCCGATGCTGGGTACCATGCCGTATTGTTTCACCATGTTATATGCCACTCGGGTCACCTTCCTCAGGTCATCCTGAGCACCTACAAACCAAAATTGAGAGGGTTTGTATTTGTATGTAGCTCATATCAGACCCCATAATCTGCAGCAAACAATCAAATTTTGTCACTTCCCAATTCAAGATATGTCACTGATCTTTAGAAGATAAAAGTATCTGCGGGACTGGTAGAAGATGTGAATGGACAATAGGTGGACGGAGTTGCCCAGGTCTGAAGCATCGGGAGTTCTGTCACATACCTGTGGTGGCCTTGTTGAAGGTGATGATCTCTGCCACTCTGCCTCCCAGTGCCATACTCATCCGTTCACACAGCTGCTCCTTGGTGTACAGAAACTGGTCCCTGGGCAAGATCTGAAGAAATCCTAGTGCTGCATTCGTCCTAGGGGCAATGGAAACCTGCAGAGATCACACACAGCAAGGTCCTCAGATACCGAGATCACACACGGTAATGGTCCCCAGATACCGAGATCACACACAGTAATGGTCCTCATACACAGAGATCACACACAGTAATGGTCCTCATACACAGAGATCACACACAGTAATGGTCCTCATACACAGAGATCACACACAGTAATGGTCCTCATATACAGAGATCACACACAGTAATGGTCCTCATATACAGAGATCACACACAGTAATGGTCCTCATATACAGAGATCACACACAGTAATGGTCCTCATATACAGAGATCACACACAGTAATGGTCCTCATATACAGAGATCACACACAGTAAGGTCCCTAGATACAGAGATCACACACAGCAAGGTCCCCAGATACAGAGATCACACACAGCAAGGTCCTCAGATACAGAGATCACACACAGCAAGGTCCTCAGATACAGAGATCACACACAGCAAGGTCCTCAGATACAGAGATCACACACAGCAAGGTCCTCAGATACAGAGATCACACACAGTAATGTCCTCAGATACAGAGATCACACACAGTAATGTCCTCAGATACAGAGATCACACACAGTAATATCCACAGATACAGAGATCACACACACACACACACAGTAATGTCCTCATATACATATACCACACACACAGTAATGTCCTCAGATACATATATCACACACACACACACACACACACACACACAGTAACGTCCTCAGATACAGAGATCACACACAGTAATATCCTCAGATACAGAGATCACACACACACACAGTAATGTCCTCATATATATATACCACACACACACTAATGTCCTCAGATACACAGATCACACACAGTAATGTCCTCAGATTCAGAGAACACACACACACACAGTAATGTCCTCAGATACAGAGATCACACACAGTAATATCCTCAGATACAGAGATCACACACACACACACACACACACAGTAATGTCCTCATATACATATACCACACACACTAATGTCCTCAGATACATATATCACACACACACACACACACACTAATGTCCTCAGATACAGAGAACACACGCAGCAAGGTCCTCAGATTCAGAGATTGCACACACAGAAATGTCCTCAGATACAGAGATTACACACAGTAATGTCCTCAGAATTACCATGTCAAAAGGACAGTAATTGTACTGGGTACATTTACTCCAATATATATGCTGGCCGTTGGCCAGTGTGTAGAGACGATATGCCTGTGAACCACTTTGTTCACAGACATATTGCATTGGCTGTGCTGCACAGCCGATGGACAGATATATCTGCAGACATGTCTGTTCACTGCAGGCCGCCCATACACGCACACAGCGGCAGCCGAGGGTGGAGCCCCCGAACCCGCCTCCCTGCCAGCAGGATTCGCGGCTGCCGGATAGATGATGGCCATTCAGTGTGTATGAACGATCATCATCTAAAGATAGATCTGCAGATGTATCTTGCAGGTGTGCACCCACCTTAACAAAATGTGATAAGTCACATTCTGCTGGTCATATAAGCTGTAGAACATCATTGCCAATCCGTGTTCTCCATGGGCCACCCCAGAGCAGCTTTTCTCACATACACGTGAGGAGCTTTGTACAGCCATTTTTGGATACTTTTTCAGGATATTCACTAGGATTGTACTCTGAAGAATCCTTTCTAGAGCACACAATGACACTAAGCACAAGGGAACATGCCTTTTGTGAGGCCTCGGTGAAAAGATAGTGATGTTGTCCTTGTGAATGTGTACGGAAAGCAAATCAAGGTCTTTTGAGGATCTTCCTGTGTTAACAAATCCAAGTAGGATAACCTGCCCTTGTAATTCAGGCTTCCAATTCCCTTACTGTCCATTATCATTTTCTCGGCACCTCTGTCACATTGCACTATTGGATTACCCAATACAATCCCTGATTGTCAGTAGGTTACTCACACAGTGAAACTAAACATTACCCCTAGAACGCTAACACTGTTGTAATGCAGTTTGACTATATTTGGTTTCCACTAACCGACCTTCATTACAGCTTCCGTGTGCTCCAAAAGCCACCCGACCAGAGCGTGCCCGGACTCGTGGTACGCCACCACCCGCCTCTCCTCTTTCGACATGATCTTGCTCTTCTTGACTGTACCTGTATATAAACAAGCCTATGTATAAATGGTCCGCGCTGCTATATGCAATCTATCCCAAAGCATTGACGGGTGTGAAAATGCATTGTTAGCATAAAACAACCAGGATGTTTTGTTTCATAGGGGGAAATGTATTTAGCCTTGGAGAGAGATAAAGTGCCCAAAGCAACCAATGAGTTTCTTTCTACCTGTCATTTATCCAGCACAGTCTTTGAAATGACAGTTAGAAGCTGATTGGTTGTTTTGGGCAACTTTTCCACTTTATCCCTCTCCAAGGCTTGATCCATCTCCGCCATAGTCCTCGTGGAAGACGTAACCCTTTAGATGGCCACCAGAGTTACCCATAATATCTTCTTTCTGGCCAGCAAAACTACAGGTGAATGATTTAACAGGCTTCATACTAATCCCTGAGTGCCAGAACATTTGCCAAAGGACTGGTACAGGACTAGAAAGGATAGCTGGCTCTTGACTGGATGCTGGCTGCACTCTTCCAATCAGGATACACTGTCATCTCTAACCCAGAGTCAGGTCACTCCCACCTCTCATGCACAGAGAAGATTATGGGCCTCATTCCGGGTTGTAAGCTATTTGCATTGCAACATTATGCTAATGCAGCAGGAGGTGTCATGTGATAACAGGTGCCTCCTGCCAGCTTCTGTGACCCACTGCTACGTCCCAGGACGCAGCCACCAGATCACTTGCATGAACATCGGCCGTTTGAGGAACCCTCAGATTACCCAGGATGGGAATTAACTTCACATTTCCGGGGGCCAGTGAAGCTGCGTCGGAAGATGTAGACACTGTTCTCGGTACGCCCAGAATAAACGGCGGACATGACCCCGTTTTTTTTTTGTGCCACTGCCCGTTGCCGCAGCATGTCAATAAAGCTGGGGCTTAGGGGGCACTGCAACAGATCGGCACATGCTCAGTACATACAGTGTCGTAAGCAAGTGTCGATCGGCAACCATCGGAGTTGTGCGTAAACCATCGGGTTTGGTACAACCCTGAATTAGGCCGCAAGTTACCAACAGAGAAACTCCAACCGAAGAATGGTATAAGGGAATTTAAAAAGTTAATTATATGAAAGCATGTAATATCTGTCTTTATATAGTCATGTGACACACACACAAAATATAACTGGTGAATAGTGATGCATGCGTGTCACATGATTCCTTGTGAAAGCATTTTGCTATGGAATATGGGAGATAAGAGCTGCTACTTATATACTGTAGAGTGTGCTACAGGGGAGTTCTGTGCCCTGTATAAAAGCACTCGGCATGCATCACAGAAATCTTCAGTGACTTCTAATATCCACTTAGTGTGAAGTAGGGGGCTCATTTACTGCCATTATATAAGTAACCCTAGTGTGTGAGCATGTGATAGGGAACATTGTAAGCTCCACTGGGGCAGGGACTGATGTGAATGGCCGAATATTCTCTGTAATGCGCTGCAGAATGTGTGTGCGCTATATAAATAACTGGTAATAAATAAATAATAATAATTACACATATATTTGTACACGAGTAAATCAATAACAATCACCTGCGTTACAGCTCCCATTTACCTGCAATCACTCTCTCCACAGCATACTCAAAGTTTAAGGTGTCTATGGACTGGAAGCCTTCCCGTGCGGCGTGCAGCGCTGCCTCATTGCAGATATTAGCGATATCCGCTCCTATCAGTAACACACACAAAGCCGTTATTGGGATATAGGAGAGATGTAGGGTCTCTTGATATGACCACACGTGAGAAATTCACAGAAGGCGAAAGGCATCAACCAAACAGCAAAGTGTACGTAGCCTCATACAGCAGTCAGTATGCTAGGTAATCGGCGCAGTATGGGCTGGCATTAAATCCTCATAACCACTCTGTATTTTAACAAAAAGTGTTGGATATTTCATTGGCTTCCCCAATTACGCCCATTCATAAATAAAAATATTAATTCTCTCATGTGTTACTGTGCTTACATGTTACTTATATAAATGTACGGATGAAAATGTGTTTTGTGTAATGCGGATAAAGAGACAACCAGCGGGGAGTAGCCCTGTACCACTGAATCCGGGCGTGAGCTCGGCCAGGCGTAAGGAGTAGAAGGTCCCGGGCTGCGTCAGTTTCAGGCTCTTCATGTGCTGCTCAAAGATTTCCCTTCTCTCCTAATAAAAAATACAAACGAGGTCGCAGCTATCAGTGAGTTGATATGAAAAATGGAACTGTGTTTACCAGTATGAAGATAACCATGGACAATACAAGGGAGGGTTCACCTCAAGTCAGGCAATGAGCCTTTGCTATACACCTAGCCTCACCTGTAACGTGGGGAGGTCAATAAAGATATGTCTATCCAGCCTCCCAGGCCTCATTAGCGCACTGTCCAGGATGTCAGCTCTGTTGGTGGAGGCCAGCACGATCACATGATCGGTTGTACCCATTCCTACAACAAGGGTTACAGGTCAGGCAAGAGTTGCCCAAAGATAAATTGTTAAATAAACATAAGGTTCTAAGTATGGTCACTCATATCTTCATACACTCATAGGGGAAACAGGCACAAACCTAAAAGGCTGGGACCAAAAAATAATCATCATACCCCATTTATACTAGAGCAAAGGGCTGAGGACTGTAGGGATTGAAGTTGGAGAAGTACAGATAGATATGGGGGTGGGTTTGAGGAGTACACTAAGATACGCATACAGATGTGTCCAAACTCATCTTTGACGCCGAGGCACGTATGCCGGGACTCGCGCTTATGCAAATGGAATATTTTTTGATCCATAGGACTGCCTGGTGCGAAGGCTGCCGCGGCCTGGCGTATTGATGCGTGCGCACTTTTGCCGCAACTGTACATTTTGTTGATGTGGTCGTCAGAATTATATCGCCGTGAGATGCCGACACTTTCGTAAATGTAATTTAAAGCATGGGAATGGTGTCAGTATTAGAACTTAAAGCATTAAGTTTAAAGTTATAATGCCAACACTGTTACTAGGCTTTAAATAACATTACAGCAGTATCTGCAATCTCCTATCAATATAATGCTGTCAACATATTGACTATTAACAGCATCCACATCGACAAACTGCTTCCTGATGTGCGAAACAAGCTATGGTCATTCCTAGCTGAGAGTTATTACACTGTGTAACATCTCATGGTGAGGAAGCCATTGCACAATTACAGGCGAAACGCGTTATTCATCACAGACAGACAGCTCCAAAGCCATGGGCTGCATCACTCACAGACACAAACACACCTCTGTATCTATAGCTGATGGTGAGAGCAAGAAAGCCAACTTGTTCAGGGACATACATCTACACTAGCCACAAATCAATAGGTAGATATTTTAGTTTAGTAGGCAAAATACAAATGATGGCCTCCTAACTTCACACTACAGTGCAGAACTTCATTGTCATTCAACATTTTAATAAGTTATCCAAGCGCGAAACATATATAAATAAATATAGTTGCAAAATCTGGCTTTTATATTCTACAATGGTGGACATTAAGGGGGGCCCATATTTGAGGCTTAAGGGGCCCATACATCTACGGCCCCAATTCCCCATTCTGTCTTCAGACCCGATCCTCGGACCAGGGAAATTTAACATTGAAAAAAAACCCTGACACGACGATTCCAAGAGGTAAGTGGTCTTCTCACCCACCATCCATCTCCACTAACAGTTGGTTCAGGGTCTGTTCCTCCTCCGTGTTAGAAAACGTAGACATATTCGTCGATCGCTTTTTCCCCACGGCATCAATTTCATCAATGTAAACGATGCACGGAGCTCGGGCCCGGGCCTCTTTGAACAGACTGCGCATGCGTGCTGCTCCCAGACCTAATGTTCCAAGTGAGAAGAGGGGAATTATGGGATAGCCATAGAGCGCTGCATGCAGACAATATACAAGACAATAAAAGTATAGCTAATCTATTTTGTAGTAACTAAGGAGCAACAAGGTTTGGTAAAGCAATGTGCTGCAAGGCACTGTGGGCCCAAAACACAGCTCGTCACGTACAGTGGGCCAGGAATAGTACTTCCGTCATATTTTAATATCATTTGTAAATGTCGACAAATGCAAATATTTTGTTCTATTATACCGAAATTAAAATTAATAAAGTAATTAAAAAGAAATGCATGACTGTATTAACAATGTTACTGTGAAAGTCAGGGCCTGATTTAGATTAGCACGCAGCTCCAATTTCTATGCAGTTAAAACGATTATCATTAAACTGCGCATGCCTTTAAAGTCGCACTGCGCAGGAGTCAAGGTACATTACCGTAGTTGCTCGCAGTGACTTTTTACTTGCAGTGGGATTGACAGGTAGGGAGCGTTTGTGGGAGGTGACAGGGCATAGTGGCAAAGAAAGAGGGCGTGTCGCCACTGATTTCGGGGCGTCACAGCCTGCATCTGGGAACCAGTATGCAGTGAAAGTGGCTCCGGCATCTCAGTACCTGCGACAATTCCGACTAGCCATAGAGCTACTCAGAACTGTGATAATCAATGATCTGCGACTAATGCTGCATCTCTGTATGCAGATGCCTGGACTTGCAAAGCCGCAGGTGGGCGTCTCAGAACAATCCCCGGGGTCTGCGACATTTGCATAATTTCGCACAGCAGCCGCGTACGGGATGGCCGTTGCCATGGCATTAGCGTACATCTCTGAATCAGACGCTCAAATCACATTCACAGACGTGAGCAGAGTCCTGTAAAAACATGTTTGAGGTCTTGTTCACACGTGTGCTGGGTAAATGTGTATAACAACAGACAGACATGTTTATGTGATGTGTTTTCCAACGTGTTTTCGTTGCGTTTTTAGTGATACAGGCTATAAATACTCATGAGCACAAGTATGAGGTAGTACACCTATTTTAAAGGCACAATTAAAATTTTTGATTGCAATGGTGGGAAGGAGCCCATCAGAAATCATTCTACCTACGCGTTTCTTAGGATTTAGCCTGACCCTACGCGTTTCTTAGGATTTAGCCTGACCCTACGCGTTTCTTAGGATTTAGCCTGACCCTACGCGTTTCTTAGGATTTAGCCTGATCCTACGCGTTTCTTAGGATTTAGCCTGACCCTACGCGTTTCTTAGGATTTAGCCAATGAAAAGCGTATTAGCTGAGGATAGGTCTGGAAGAGTCAGCAAAGCTGGGGATTAATGATAGTGGAGACAGTCACTTTGCAGGATAATCCAAATATACATGAGGATGCACTCTATCAATTCAGTAAGAATGAGTGGTTGTACAAACCTACTAAGCTGAATAAGTAACAATATTATCAGTGTGTACAACACGTCTGCCCCCTGCTGTTTGTAGTAACGGGGGTATAATAAAGAACAATGAAACCAAATATTAGCTAAAGGACATAAAGGATTGAATAACATTGCTCCATCCCTTACAGAGAGGGTCACTTGTACAGGGAAGTGTGCACTACTCCCCCCCCCCCCATCTAAAGAGAAAGTGCTAAGTAGCAGCACAATGGGGTGTAGTGCACCACTGCACAGGATGTCCTGCAAGGCTCACCCCACTACAGCAGCCCTGTATAATCAGCAATATTTAAATTAAGCACATGTGGGGGATGATCAGAGTCGCACGCTGCTGCGACCATTTTAGCGTCTTTTTCCACATGTCGTCTCTGCAAATTTATGCTAATGTTAGTATAAGCCAATCCCTTTCGTCATAATGTGCAAGCACTGGGAAGCCCACTTTGTGCGTCAATAGACGCAAGAATCTCGCTTGGCGCATCTTGAGACGCAACCATTGGACGGACCATTGAAACTTGCACCAGCCCCCTGCAGATTCTCCGTTTGAAGTCTGAATAGCCACCTCCCAGTCACCAAACAGGAACACCTAATTCACTTCCAATACATTTCTTAAACAGTGCGTCTAAATCTCTACTGCAACCCTGTGGGCAGACCATGGACTGTGCAACTCTTTAGCTACTTAGGCGCAAGCGCAGTGGAAAGACATTGACCATTTGCGTGAATGTCGGCAATGCATCAGACTCAGAACGAAGCCCGTAATGAGAAGACGTTTGTATTAGCATGACGCATTTGTATATAAACTGGTGAGAAATCTTCCACTAAAATATATTTATAATAAGAACAGACTAATGCATCAACAGAATTAAATTAATAGAGTCAATACGGTCAAAAAGAGCTTTGTGGCTATTTAGAACAGTGAGAAAAGATTCAGGTATAACAATAAGTTTTCCGTTTATAGTATATAGTACAGTAATATGGCACAGTAATAGAACACAGTAGCATAGTACAGCACTACAGTATTAGTACAGTAATATAATACAGTATAGTACAGCAATATAAAACAGTATCAGTACAGTACTACAGTATTAGTACAGTAATATAATACAGTACTACACTACAGTATTAGTACAGTAATATGGTGCATTAATATAATACAGTATCATAGTATAGCACTACAGTACAGTAATATGGCACAGTAATAGAATACAGTAGCATAGTACAGCACTACAGTACAGTAATATGGCACAGTAATATAATACAATATCATAGTACAGCACTACAGTACAGTAATATGGCACAGTAATAGAATACAGTAGCATAGTACAGCACTACAGTACAGTAATATGGCACAGTAATAGAATACAGTAGCATAGTACAGCACTACAGTACAGTAATATGGCACAGTAATAGAATACAATATCATAGTATAGCACAACAGTACAGTAATATGGCACAGTAATATAATATAGTAGCATAGTACAGCACTACAGTACAGTAATTTGGCACAGTAATAGAATACAATATCATAGTACAGCACTACAGTACAGTATTAGTACAGTAATATGGCACAGTAATATAATACAGTAATATGGTACAGTAGCATAGTACAGTACAGGAATATGGCACAGTAATATAGTACAGTAATATAGTGAGGCCCTTCAGAAGAGAAGGCATTAACCAGTTATCCCCAACCCAAAGCAAGAGCTAAAGCAAATAACCCCAACCAAGGAATTGTGGGTAAGGGCATGCAAGCACCCACATTATGCCTATGTGCCCCATAGGTTTATAGGCAATTTCCAAATAAAACAATAAAAAACTGAAAACTTATTTAAAATATATAAATCCACATACAGCACCACATTTTCCCCACAATTTACCTCCAATCACCTCCACAAACTCTGACCCGGCTATTGCCAAGAAAGGCACCTGAGCCTCCGTTGCGACAGCCTTAGCCAGCAGCGTCTTTCCACAGCCTGGTGGCCCGAGAAGTAACGATCCCTTAGGTACTTTTGCCCCTAGGTGTAGGTAGCGTTCTGGGCTCTATGGAAGTAATATAATTTGCATTTATTCTCATTTTTAATTTTCTGCTTGAAAAAAAAAACAAAACAGTGTTTAAGGTTAGCACTTGGAAGATCTTCTACATTTCACCCGTCCTGCAACAAGGATGAGACATGGGACGTGATTATCAGGTGAACAAAAGGCTACAAAGCCTAAAATGTCAGCCTGTCCTTTACCACTAGCAAGTACACCGTTCCGATAACGCCAGATGTGCCACAGCTCTAAGGCACCAGCTTCTGCGGATTATACAGACCAACTAGTTCTGTCCAGACCACCAGACCGGTCACCTGGTTACGGCAGCACGCTCAGCATCACATTCACACCAAGTTTAAGTAGTCACCACTGTTAGTTTTTAGGATAAGCAAGACCACAGCATAAATGCAGTATCATACCTTACCCAAGTTCCTCTAACACAATATCTGACCCATTCCTTTGTTATCACATCATTTTAGTAAAATAATTAAATAAAAGCTAATCTTCTCTATTCAGCATCATTGTGTCAGAACGTTAGTCATCTGGCGGAAACGCTTAATACAGGTCGTTTAAGTCACAGGCAGGAGGAGGAATCAGTCAACTCACTGTGACTGAATGGAGCGTACACACGGTCAGATTTGTCAGACTTGTCAGATTTGTCAGATGAACGACTGAACGATTAAACGATTTGAACGATTTGGACGATTTGACCAAAGTTTTGAACGATTTGAACGATTTTTGACTGTATTAAAATGAATGGAATCGTCCAAGTCTGACTGCAAACCCATCAGATGTCAGATATCGTTATCTGACAAACGGGAACGCGCATCGTTGATCGTCCATCGTTCAGGCATGTCAGATATGAACGATTTTCCATCAGATATGAACGACTGAACGATTTTTAAATCGTTATCGTCCATATCTGAAGAAAAAATCTGATCGTGTGTATGCACCATAAGAACAATGTAAGTTTTATGATTTCATGTGAAATATCTGTGTCCTATAATCAGCGCTATGAAATGATCACCTTACCTCAGTGGTTCTCAAACTCGGTTCTCAGGACCCCACATAGGTCACGTTTTCCAGGTCACCCAGCAGGTGCACAGGTGTATTCATTACTCACTGACACAGTTTAAAAGATCCACAGGTGGAGCTAATTATTTCACTTGTGATTCTGTGAGGAGACTTAGAAAACCTGCACTGTTTGGGGTCCTGAGGACAGAGTTTGAGAACCTGTGACTTACCTGATATTAGAGCAAAACCTGCACTCTCTACCTTCTGATTCAGTACAGACAGCATGTCATTCTCCAGCTGGAACTATAAGCCCCAGCATGCCCTGCAAGCCCATACGCAGGGCCTGTGCTTCCATTAGGCAGGCAGGACCTGAGGGGCAGCCCGCTGAGGATGGAAGCTGCCTTGGACAGGGGGCATGGCCCTGTCTCTCCCGGAAGCCACTCCTGCCGACTGAGGTACCCGGTGAAACCCCCGGATAAGGCAAAAAAAAACGAAACACAGCGACAGCCAAGACAAACTGCTGCAGCTGGGTCCGGCGCCGGTGACATCACTGTACACGGGCTGGCCCACTCTGCCGCTCCGCCTCTAGTCTACCCGAGCTCTCAGTCTCCAAGTTCTGTTGAATATGCCTATGCTCTCTGGTTGCTGGCACTTGCGCCCCTCCTCCCATCCCGTGCTGACCCCCAAGCCAAAGACTCTACAGCCTGATGGCCTCCCCATTGGGGTGGCGTGGGGGGAGGGGGATTTGGGGGAAGCTCTCCACAGTCCATGGGACACAGACTGCTCCTTGAGGGATATATGGGTATCTACATAAGGAAGCAGCACATGGTGCTCTCCCTACCTACCATTTCCATTCAGGAATAGAATCCCTGGAGTTCCCTTTTAATTATGTTTTTATTTAAAATGTTCTGGTCTGACCCAGAGATTGTATGTTATCTGTCTGTCTGCCTATCCTGACTACACTACAGCCTGCCTGGGTGTACCCGCAAATGTCGCACATAGTTGTGAGTTTACATATTTTATTTGGAGAGGTTGTTTCTGTATTTGACAGTGGCAGCTGTGGAACGTCTAAGATGCCACCTGCACATTTTCACTTGAGTTTTGCCTAGGGTGCCTAGAAGCCTTGCTCAGGCCCTGCCCATACAGCACTTGTAGTCCTACATCAGATGATAAGACACAGGTTGCTTACGCTTCAGTCTCTGACGATCACCATCCTGTTATTAAATTTACCTTCAAGTAATCCACAAACTCCTTCACTTCAGTCTTTGCTTCGTGCATCCCAGCAACATCCTTAAAGCTGATTCCTTTCCCAGATGCTCCATCTACGATGGTGAAACGAGCTGTCTTCAGCTGGTTCTGGAGCCAAAGAGAGTGGGCAAGTGACAATCATGAGCCCTAGGTATGTGTCCAATATCAATAATTTTTTTAACTATACAGGTCGAGTGCCCCAAACCTGAGAGTACTCTCTTTCCGGTTTTATTCCTAACTACTCATCAGGTAATAAAACCTAAGTTCTTGTTCTTCTCTGGTTGTGGGCATTACATCACCATTCATTCTGTATACCGCTTTCAGACTTTAAAATACGTTTACCCCACGTTAGTTCATTCCACCATTTCCTTCACACCAATACATATTTCTTTTATCATGCTTGTTGGGGTATTAACGGTTCTGATCTTTGTGTTATCTGCAAGAAGACAGACCTTCCCTTGTAGGCCACAAGTAACATCACTAATGATACGTGTACAAATAAATAAGTTACAGTTGTATGAAGGTGGAAACACATATATATAGGGGGCCTTATAGCTATAGATTTAAAAATAAGCTTTGGTTTAACTTCGTCATCTGTATATTCTCTCTGGTTGCCTTACTGCTCCATAACAGGGACAGCTTTGATGCTGGTACATTCAAGAGTTAAATAATTGACTAAATCTATTTGCTGTTCCTCCACAGCAAGCCTAAAGCTGCAGCCCTGCGCTTACTGTCCTAGCCGAATTCGGTGACAGGAAAGCTGCACCTTAAATATATACATTGGTACAGGGCTTAAAGTGGTCCTGGAGAGGTGGTGGAATTCATCTCCCCTGCCGTCTACTCACCCCCCCCCCCCCCTCCTCCTTTCACCTATATGCTGGTTTCTCTGAAATGAAAGACCTCTGAAGAAATTGAGACTCCCTAGGCAGACAGAGAGTAGCTCACAGTCTGTGGGACTTCTGTGCAGGGACTTGGTGGAGGTGGAACTAGTTCCACCTACCATTAGAGGTGATGAAACTCAGTTCCACCCCATTCCTGCACTCTTTAACCCCTACATTGGTGGATATACAGACAATCCCGAGAAGACCAGGACACGTGAGATTTATATGAGATTTATATGGTCCGAAAGCCAACCTGGTTTTGCCTTTTAAAAAAAAATTGTTGCTTTTAATCCAGGAGCTAAACTGCTGAAATCTCACAGCTGTATACAACTCGCCCACTGAGACATTTACCCCAGGATGTGTGATGTGCATAAACGGAGGATACTTGTCCCGTGATCTCTCCTCTCATATATCTATTTCTAACAAGTTCCTGACACTGCGTCATTTATAAATGGTGAATGGTGCTAGGAGATATTTCATTCTGTATTTTAGGTGGTGCTTATTGTAACTGGATGTAACCAGGTTAAAGTCTTCCGCAACTCACAAAAGCGCTGAAGCCTCCTTGTCGGCCCGTCAGACCAGTCACGCGGGAAAAGTATAGTAAAAGGCCAATACCTATTGCAGCAATGGTCAGAGCATACATGGCACTGCAAACAGATAAAACAGAGGACACAAGGTTTCTAAGGAGCAGCAAAACAAAAGGCAATTAGAAACATAAACCTCCCCAATTGAAAACTGCAAGTACTGTAGGAAGGGGTTTTCCGTCTTTAGTTGAGGAAAGGTGGCGTTAGCTAATGGGGCGAAGATTTTCAGAGCTTGGCAAATCTCCTGCATTCAGTCTTTGGTAATGTGCAGGGATACATAAAACATGAGGACACTGCTGCCGAGAGCTTTATAAATAGGCCTACTAGATCTCTTATATGTAATACCAAAAGCCACCACAAGATGGGTGCACTCTAGCTATGTGTAATCAAACACGAAGCGGAAGGTTTTGTATATTAATGTAGTTGATCTATGGGCTCGATTAAGACCCGCTCGCTAGATGCGTACGCTCGCATCCAGTGTATGCAAATTCGGCTAAGTGACGGCAAAGCAGGCGATCGCACGGCAAGGCATAAGCACGCCCACTATGTCTTGGCGTGTGATCGCTTTGTGTATGTAGACACCCACCAGCCTGTCTCAAGACGCCCACTTGCGTACGTCATCTCCAGGAAGTGTATGCAACCATCGGTACATCGGGTACCATCGGATGCAATCGCAGCGCTTGTGGTTGACCATACCCTGCCCCGCAAGCACTGTGAGCACTTCAGTATAAAATCCAGCCAGATGAAGTGTACTATGACGCTGCCTGTTAATTATGCACGCCTCTGAAATGGCGTTAAGACGCTCAGGCACACCTGCGTTCGCATCTCCACTCCCCTGTTAATGGCCAGGCCCTGTCACCACCCACAAACGGCTTCTCCTGTCATTCACTCTGCTGGGCTGTCTCTGCACAGCGAGTGAACGGTTCCCGATCTGTCGCACTGGTTCACGCACTGCGATGTGTACGCATGTGCAGAATGCGAAGATCGTCCAGCTACGAGCGAACGCATCCTAGCGAGCGGGTCTGAATCAGGCCCTATGTTCTGACTACTGCAATCTGTTCCACGTGCTGCTTTCCTCAACATTTTCCTCTTTTGCTGATTTTATGGTCTGTTCTGTTTTATATCTGTGTACTTGATTCTTGAACAACTGGATTAAATAAATACATGAAATGAAGGGGTGGAGGTATTACAAAATAAAATAATTGAAAAAAAAAAAAAAACCAAATAAATAATGTTATGCTGGGTACACACTACGCGATATATCGTTTGTACAGCTGAAGAAAAATATATCGTTAAGGGCGTCAGCTCGTGTGCACACACGACATATCTGTGAACTATGTCGTTCACAGATATATTGTGTCAGCCATATATTTTGCAGATTTACCGTGCGCATCTGCTGGTGTGTACAGGCGAACTACCGGCCCACCTCCGTTACACTAACCGCCGGTCCTGACATAACAACTGGATGGGTAAATTTAAATGCCCGCCCAGTTGTGAAGTCTGTAGATATATCGAGCGGCCGATTAGTGTATATGCTTACCAAGTCGGCCGTTCGATCGGCGTGACAGTCGCCCGGCCGCTGGGTTGCTTGGGTGTGTACCCAGCATTAGTTTAATTTAGTGAAATAGTGACAAAGTATGTTTGCAGGAGGCGTGACAATGCTTAGCATCACACTGTATAGTTTCTGCTAGAGAAGGGATGGACAGGTCATACTTTCCGAAAAAGTCACTGCGCTTGTAAGAAAGGGGAATACGATCAGTCATGGAAATATTCAGCGCATCCTCCGCAGCGCGCAGTTTTTCTTCAAACTTGTCTATGTTGGCTACTTTCATTCTGTAGAAAGGGGTGACGGCCTTCGGGGAGGGAAAATAAAAGTTACATGGAAAATACATGATGGATCAGTGTGGACATCTGGAGTTAAATAACTAATGACAAGTCAGTAAAATTATATATTGCTGATCGATTACCTATTAATGCAAACCTATAGCAGCCAAATAGACATATCAGTAGTGGTTATTTATTAACATGTGTGTAAATTTGAACAAGGCACAGACCATGGTAACCCGAAAATAGCTTTGAATAGTATGGCGTAGGACAGTCGGTTTCGATATCTTTTGTCGACAATCACAATGTCGACAATCATTATAGAGACACCATACTGTCGACAAGTACCAGATGTCGACAGACAAAACAAGGACATTTTCAGAATGTCGACAGTCACAATGACGACTTGCAAAGTTTTGACAGCCAAAATGTCAACACCAATTTTAAGTCCAACAGCAAAAGTTCTATTATCAACATTACATATGAAACGCAGGCGTGCCGCAACAGTTTTCGGGGCGTCTCAACCTGCGGCCCCGTATGCAGAAAGAGTAGCTTATGCGCCATTCCCGTCGGCCACTCTGCGTGACCATAGGCTTACTCAGCAGTCTAATAACTGACTGATCTGCGACCGAGCTGCGTCTTTGTATACATTTGTTTGGATTTGCAAAACCGCTGGTGGCCGCCGTTAGCATATTTTCGCACAGTCACTGCGTACAAACTGACAGCAGTGACTGAATTAGGGTACAGTACGTTTCTGACTCAGGCGCAGAGAGAGGATGGAATCCGTACACATTAGTAATGAATCAGAAGAATCAGACGGTGGCAGGACCTAGAGAAAGGGCACATCTGCGCCCGCCGAAATGGGGGGGGGGGGGTGGACAAGGAAAAGGGGCGTGTCTTTAATACTCATCCCTTTTTCGTCACTCTTGTGGGCTTGCCCGGCACTTACGGACATGCCGGGCTGCCCCCAATCGCTGCTGTCAATGTATGCTGGGCGCATGTGCCCGGCATGCATTCACTGACGGTGACCGCTACACCGCAGTTTTCTCCACCCGCTGGACACTACGACCCGCGGGTGGGGATGGCAACCGCAGGCTGTTTCAGCGGGGGAAATAGGGCAGGGCACGGCGCCTAGCTAAAACAGCCTAGCGGGAACCCTACACAACTGACCATCCACTACATGACTTAAGTGGGTAATGGGTCAACTGGTATTCTAATTTAAGCAGTGCGTGTGTGTGTGCGCACCAGTGTATACAATCCATAGGAACCTTGAATTTACTGGCTTATATCACCAGCATGTAGCAAACAATGTAGATGTCGGATACCGGTCATACAGCGTACTATAATGCACTTTTATCTGCAGGTACAATCCTGGCGGCTGTAGTGGGTAACAGGCGGCCCTCCAAAGCAGTCACTTGCAACCCCCAGCTCCTTCATGCTTTATCTGACATTTGTTTGTTCTAGCTTGTAAAACTTTGCAGTTCACACTTTGTAAGCAGCTCTTTAGACAATACTTAATCCTAGTGCACAGATCAGTGCACCAGTTTCTTTTAACAAGTAATACTGCTCCATTACCTGCCCCCTGTCAGTAGTGTGCTCTATGATATCAACTGTAAAAGCAACACAACCAGTCCCTTTTGGCAAGACCAACATCTGGGATGACACCACTGTAATGTGGAAAGCTCATATCCAGACCACATCATCGACAGAATTACAAAGCGTTACTCACTGGTCTCCCAAACACCAGAGCGCGGTCTTGGAGCTGGATCTGTACGTAGTCACCCTCGGGAACCACCTCTACTCGCTTCACTTCACCCTTGGCCAGCATTTCATTCAGAAAGTCATTCCAGGAGACATAGGTGTTGCCCAAGGAATTGATAAAGTAAATTGCCAATGCCAGAGAAGATAAAGTCACCAATCGATAGAGTAGCATCATATGTTCCTTCTTTTTGTCTTCTAGGAAAACACAAAAGGCCTAGTGAAAGACGGGCTCCGCAGAATCACACACACAGTTTAGCATGCAAAAATATCTCTTTTAATTAGGAATATCCATAGATTTTATAATGCATGAAAATGGAAAAACTGTACGGACAACACTAAACCTTGCTATGACATTTTATTAGTTCTTAAAGTCTACTGCATACAAAGGACCAAATGCAATTTGCAGGCACCAGCACGATTATGGGTTACATAGCAGCTAGATTTAAAGTGGATATAAGTTTTAAGGCAAAGCCAATCTGGTTTTGCCTTAAAACTAATTGCTGCTTTAAACTAGCTGCTATGTCACCCAAAATCGCAGGCCAAAGATTAAAAGCTGACATTTTGTGGGTTTAGATCATATACATTATACAGATGGCCAATTCACTATCAATTTGTGGACCCACTGAAACACGCGGCACCCTTTTCGACTGGCCAAATAACCCGGGTTATTGCTAGGTCTACCCGGGTCGCGGCTTGGTGTAAAAGGGTCCTTAAAAAATAACCCAGGTCGAGTGACCAGGGAACCCGACCCTGGTAGCTAACAGGGCCGAACCCAGGTAACAGTGCGGTGTAAACAGCGCGACCTGGGTTATCCGACCCGGGTCTCGCAAAAAAGCCACTGATTGGAACTTCAATGAGCAGTCACCACCCACTTTTTATGACCTCATCTTTGTGAGCCTGAAAAAGGCCAATTCTAATGACATACACAGGTTTTTCAGGGCAGACCCGGGTTCAGTGTGAACGGGGTCGACCCAGGAATAACCCAGGTCCAAGGTGCATTGCAAACAGGGCCTCACCTGACTCTGACACGGGTTGGAACCATGTTCAAAAATACAGGTCGACCCAGGTTTTTGGTGAAAAAGGGGTATAATTGTACTTGTTCCTAGTGATATGCCTGTTTTCTGTTGGCTCATATCACAAAATGGCTGACACCGTTCACACAGACCATTTCAATTCCACCATTTGGTACGCTTAATAGTAAAATCTCACAATAAATCAAGTACTGAAGCGGGTTTTACGCGTTACATATGTTAATAAATGCTACGGATGATACGGACTAGAATAGTTTCTTGCTGGTCATACCGTCATTTTCTTTTTGGTTCCTTTCATTCGATCCTTCATTCTGATTTGCTTTTCTCCTTGAGCCGGAGGTACTAAAATAATGAACGCCACCTGCAGTGCACAAACAAAAAAACAATTACTAACCTATTCACAAAGCTTTGCGATCTATATGGGAAAGGGGTAATTGGACTTAAATTGTGAAAAATAAACTGACCTAGCAGCCTCCAGAGTTGAACCGGCTCTCGGTACACATACTGTTTTACTAAGAGTCCTGTTATCGCCTTACAAGTAGGTGTTACTCTCCTGTACAATAGAGCCTGAAGTGGAAAGGAACAGGACAACAAAAGTGTAACATAGCATTTTGCATGCAGACACAGCCGCAGTTGCTCACGCGTTATGTGTAACGCGCGAAGGATAAATGTATGTGGACACATCTGTATACACAACTGGAGTCACCTACTGTATGTGAAATATTCAAGTGCAAACACTTGACACTACTCAGCTTAGGCAGCATTTAATGTTTTGCGCCGCCAAGACAGCATTAAAGACACCAAATCAATGCTTACGACGTGGTGCGCTGGATCCGCCAATTCTTTTACAATTGCTGCGTTCCATAACACATCAATTCAGGGAAGTCTCCCTCGTGCCCCCTACATTCTTACAAATATGTATCGTCTCTGTGATACTGTGTAGGCGTTAAATGTGAGAGGTGTTAAACTTGCACAGGTTCTCAAACTCGGTCCTTAGGACCCCAAACAGTGCATGTTTTCACAGAATTACAAGTGAAATAATTAGCTCCACCTGTGGATATTTTAAAATGTGTCAGTGAGTAATGAACACATCTGTGCTCCTGCTGGGTGACCTGGAAAAACGTGACCTGTGGACCAAGTTTGAGAACCACTGAGTTAAAGTATTCACTATAATTTAAGTCAATTAATATGAATTGTTTATTTTATACAGACATGATTTCATTTATTTCTACTTATATCATGTTTACCTACAACTTTTCTACCACAAGGTACACAGATTATTATTACAGCAATGGTAAACATTGTACCCAAAATATTGAATTGTTTACTTAAATTTGCACATATTATGTTACACACATACCTGCACCTTTTGTATGATTGCCCCATGTCTCACATATACCTGCCTCTATTGCATAAGGCATGCCCCCATATATACCTGCCACTTTCTTATTAGGATTGCCCCGTCACACATATACCTGCCTCTGTGGCATTATTATTACCCCCTCACACACATTTACCTGCCCCTTTGGCATTAGGATTGCCCTTTCTCACACATATACACACTCCTTTGGTATCAGGATTACCCCCTGTCACACATACTGTATACTTGCCCCTCTGGTATTAGGATTGCACCTTGTTATACATATCCTGTACCTGCCCCTGTGGGATTATTTTGCCCCATGTCACACATATATCTGACTTTGTGCCATTATTATTGCCCCTTGAAATAATATACAACTAGCCCTTCTTAAAATATTATTATTGCCCCCACCACATACAAGTCAATTGCCCCTCTTGTTATGCCCCCCACCTCCCCCCGGCGTCATTACTAAACTTGCTCGTGATCATGTGACTCTTGCCTTGTGATTGGTGCTAAGATGTTACTCTTTTACCCCCATCATCACCCCTATGTAGCTAATGTCCCGTGCCCCGGACGGTTAAACTCTACCCCTACACCCGGCTCCGCTGTACCTGCAGTATCCTGCCGGGGTACCCGCTGCTGCTGCTGCTCCGTGTCCCAGTCTTCAGCAACAAGCGGCAGATGCCCGAGAGACCGGCAGGGCGACCCCCGACAGCCCACAATAAGGGGTTCATTTCAGGGCTGCGCTAGTAACTCCAGGCCGAGGCCTTAGCACAACCTTCCCGCGGCCTGTCACATACACAGTCACACTGCTGCCTAGCCCCACTCCCCGCCCATAATAAACACTCAGCCCATAGACATTAGCCATGACTTTGACGGCACAGGGCAGTCATGTAACTGGGTTGTGTAATGGATGGTACAATATGTTTACTCTTATAAACGTCCTGACCATGTTCATGTTATATGAGGGGTGGGCAATAAGTTCCCGGATGCATAAAAATTATTATATTTACAAATAAAGGGCCTGATTCAGCAAGGATCGCTATTCTGCTTATACGCACGCAATGCAGTTGCTACTATCAGCGGTGATATGTAAATGTTTGCGTTCACATTGCGATCGCAGCCTGACATAAGGGCGCCCACTTTCTCTTATTCACTTACTTGGCCAACATAGCGAAACAATCGGTAACATCGGACCCATATGCACAGTTAATGCAGGTCAGACTTCACTCAGGAACTGCTCACTTCAGCGCATGCTATGGCATCTCAGGTGGTGTCTGGTATCGCACTGTCTAATTTATCCACGCCCCTGCACTGGCACGCCTGCGTTCACCCAACCCCCCCATCACCACTGTCAAAACTGGATTATTGGCTGAGACAAGATCAGTTTAAAATTGAATCGCAGCGACACCATCTTGCGACTGGCCGCAAGACGCCATTTTGCGAAATGGCCGCCTAAGCGCCATTTTAGATAAACTCACACTTTAGTACATGTGGCGATAATACTATTAGCATCATGCGAATGCATCTGTGACCATCGCCATAGGTTACGGCGATTCACCAAAAGCCTATTTCATTACTTTACGTATTATAAAGGATATATATTTCAGAAGTGGCTTTACAATATGCCAAAATTGCATTAGATGAATAGAGCAAATGGCCACGTCACAACTAGCTTGTGTAGATAAGCTTCCTGGATAGTGTTTGCCCTCACTACAGGTGGTCTGGCTCGAATACACACCTTACATTAGCAGGCTTCCTGCAATGACATGATTTCAAAGACTAGAGTGTCATCTTAGGTCTGTCTCTTGTAGCTGGGCAATTTGCATTTCACACAAGAGACTGGGAGAACAAAAGAGCTTTTTCCTTTGAACACAGGAAAGGTGGGGGCCTGCTGACAGAGGGCATGTGGAACTATCTGGCTCAGCATGTCACACTGCTAAGATGTTCACTTAGTGAGAGTTAAGTGCACCCATCTTCATACACACATTAATACGTCTTTATATCAAACCCCGAATACTCACACATTACATATTCACACATAAGGTTTAATAAGCTTTAAAGTATATGATTTAAGTTGGTTCAGTTAGTTTAAATGCTGTGAAATAAAGATATTTGATAACTAAGGTTCTATACATGTTAAGACAGCAGTGTTTGGGTTCGTACTGATGCATACTCTTTCAACAGAATTCCGGTACTATTGGTGTGGAGATCGCATCATGCATTCCCAACTTATGGACCGCAGAGACTACAAGCAACAAAATGTATATTTTAGGAACAACTGTTAGGATGTAGCATGAGGGCGGGGAGGCGGAGACCCTCAGTTGTTAGAGGCTGGGCGAGTCTATTTGAACCAGCCTATTAAATGCACTGTAACATATGCTTCTCCCCTGGGAACCAATGATATCAGCAACAAACGTCTCTATTGTCCTGTCTATTCTGGGGGTGGTATAAATATGTGTGCTCAAACGCTGGAATATTAGTCTTCTTGCTGAATGCTGATTGACGGAGGTTTTCTTTCTGAATGCCAGTATCTGGGTCCAGAGGCGCTGCGTATGTATACTGTGCTTGGGTCTGTATAATTCCTTTGCGCTAAATTGTACACAGATCATAGCATGTAACTGACTGTACTTTTTACTTGAATAATACTTTGTGCTTTGGAACCACATGTTCTAAGTCTGGAGTCTCTATTTACTGTATGACTGCGTACGCAAATTAAGCGTCATCCTTAGAGGTTTATAGGTAGGATTTTAGAAGGTACAGGCAGGGGTATATAGAGGTTCAATTTTAATATTGTCACCACCCACAAATGGCACTTCCTGTCAATCACTCTGCCATGGGTCTGCGAAGCCTCTGTGAGCACAGTCCTGATCGCAGCGTCTGGTTCACGCACGCGCACTGCAATGTGCAGTGCAAATTAATTGGTCAATTGTGTGCATTCCTTGCTGAATCAGGCCCAAAGTGAACATTACATTTTTTCAAAGTATTTGCCAGAGGAGTCTATGCAAAGCTGCATGCGCTCACACCACTTGGTGAAGCAGCTGGACTAGTCTAAAGTAGGGATGGACATCGGAAGTCGATGGTAAGCATTAGCAACCAATCGATGTTTACGATTCAATGGAAGTACTTTTTCCATCGAATTCCGGAAAATTTGGTGGTTGCCAGCCATCGGATGCAGCTTGCCGATGCCCATCTGATGGTTGGCTGTGGAGGGGAAGCGCTATACAGAGCAGCGGGTTTGCAGCAGGAGACTACCTAGGGGGAGCCTGGGGGGCAGCCCAGCATCTTGGAGAGTGCTGGGCACGCCCCCAGAGTGACATGGACGAAGGTCCTTCTCTGGCGGTAGTATAACCATCGCGACTGTCAAGTTTTTGTGATGTGATGGCTAGCTGCCATCGCATCGCATGATTTGTTGTCGGAAGCCCGGCAACTATTCGATGCCAGACTTCCAATGTCCATTCCTATTCTAAAGCAGGGATGTCTTATACTTATTGGATGAAGGTCTACATTGCAGCTTCCGGTGACTCAAAATGAATCCAATGCATCTTGCGCTGTGTTTGCGGGAACATGAAGAAGACGCAGGGGGCCAGGTCTGGACTGTATGGTGGATGACCAAGCTCCTGGACACGTTCATGGGCTAGAAAATCCACCATTTTCGTGGACTTGTGGGGAGGTGCATTGTCGTGATGAAGAAGGGCACCACGAGCGCAAGTTCTTGGATGGAAATGGTTTTCAGCACTTGAGGCAGGCATTGGTTGGCATACCAGTACCCATTGACAGTGCTCTGCTGCCCGAGTGGTACGGTAGCTATATGACCAGTCTTGGCCACAAAAAAACAGCCACTATCTGCTTGGCCGACTGTTGCTTGATCTCGGGGTCAAAACTGTATATCTAGGATTCATCGCCACTGATGGTCTCCCAGACAGAGTTTGAGCGACTGCCATCAAACCCTGGTCAGCATGTGGCGGCTCCAAAGTCACCCGAGCTGCCTCCTGCTCTTGAGACAGCTGATGGGGCACCTAGCGTGCAGAAACCTTTCCCCAGGCCAAGCTTTTCATGGAGTATCGAGTATATGGATCCCAATGTGAATGCCTATCTACTTCTCTAACTGGGCCACAGTCACCCTGGCGTCCACCTCAGCTATGGGCCGCATGGCAGCAACGTTGTCCTCAGTGATGGTGGACACAGGTTGGCCGCAGCCCTGCTCATCTTCTGCCCCAGTGACTGTTGCTGCCCTGCAGCCCCGAGCCATCGGCAGATGCAAGACTGCAGAGAGAGATGAGTGTAACTATATATGGGTGCAGGGTGTGCGGTGTGGGTCCCCCTGGACCCAGCTGCCCATGTACACTACACATTATGGATACGCCATTGCTACTAAGGTGTAGGTTGTAGTTTAACCTCTCAAGTAATTCTTTAACCTACAACCGCCGAGACCATGTACATATGAAGCCTGAGTACCTGTCTCTTGCTGATCAGATAATATCATTTATCGACCTATAGAGGTTGATTGGAAACGCCAGATGAACAAGACAACTGTTCCGCATGTACTTTTTTAGGTGTTTTAGCAAAGTTATGTTGTATTTGGATATTGGAGTACTTGTATGATATAACAGCCAAAAAACAAAGACAGCCAGGACTTTAATGGCCAACTATCTTTCACAACAGCCGGATCCAGAGGTGTAACTAGAATTTTGGTGCCCTGTGCCAGAGAGAGCATTGGTGCCCCCCCCCTCCATTTTTTAAATAGGGACATAAGATGGTGCACCTGAAAAAGTGCCATGGCCTTATGGGGAAGGGCCGGGGAAGAGATAGGGGAGACCAAGTATACAGTCATTCAGTCCAGAAGTCTGTGGTCGCAAAGAAGATGTCTGAACACTGGGGTCAGGACACAAGCCTATATACCTTACAGTTTTCAGAGTTAAGAAAGGGACAAATTGACAGGTTTTCATTGGTTCTTGCTTCTGTTCAATCTGGTCATTGGTCAGTTCATATGGTGTCATCAGGGGTATGGCTCAGTCTTCCAACGGTCACATTGTGTAGCTTCCCGCCGAAGAACTGGTTAAAACTGGCTACAACACTGCATGCAAGTAATAACATTCTACTCAATAACTCCCTATCATCCATAACTAGCAGACGCATGATGCGACTTCTTTGCCGATAGAAACGGATATCTGCAAATAAACAGGGATTTAGTATGATACCAAACATGACATCTCCACTGTATTCTGAACCTTAGATCTCTTTTAAGTACATCTCACAACATAATTACTAGCTAGCAATACCTTTAATAACTCTGATTATTAACTATAATGTGTGGGAACCATTTTATATGTATGCGTTCGCGTATGTGCATCTGTGTGTGAAATTCGCATATGTGCATCTGTGTATGCGTGTGTGTATGTGAATACATGTGTGCGTTCGCTTTTGTGCGCATTGGATTGCACCGACGCAAAGTAGTGTCCAAGTAACTCGTCATCAGACTATAGACAACTATATCATCAGATAATAATTGTAAAGCGATCATACCCAATTATTTGACTTTGACAAAGTACAACTGCATCTTTAGACACAGTCGCTGAACCCAACCTGCCCAAGGCACATTGGGGTCTACCTAACCACCCCCTGTTACATCCCTGTAATGCCCACTGAAATTCAGAACTCTTGCATCCAAATTCATTCTGCATCTCCCAGCATTGACCATCGGTACGCATGTGAAGTGCAACTCGGATGCATGCGGTATGGACATTACATACAACTCTGAATCAGGCCCTCTATGTTTTCCAATAGATTGTATAAAGTACACCATTTCTAAACACATCTCTGTTGAACTTTTAAGGATAAAGCTTCTTTTAGCCCTACCATTCCTTGATTTATTCTTTCCACATTTTTCCTATTTTGGGGTTGAAGCATAGTAAATCCACATATATTTAAGCAAGATACCTTTATTTATTTTTTTAAAACTTTATTTTAAGTGAGCAATGTATATAATTCAGTTAAAGAATCAATAGTGCATTTCCAGGGACATAGCCGAGATCGGGGCAGGCGGCAGATAGTGTATCTCCAGGGACATAGCCAAGGTCGGGGCAGACGGCAGACAGTGCATCTCCAGGAACAGTGGGCAAGGTCGGGGCAGGCGGCAGACAGTGCATCTCCAGGGACGTAGCCAAGGTCGGGGCAGGCGGCAGACAGTGCATCTCCAGGGACGTAGACAAGGTCGGGGCAGGCAGCAGACAGTGCATCTCCAGGGACATAGCCGAGGTCAGGGCAGGTGGCAGACAGTGCATCTCTTGGGACGTAGCCACGGTTGGGGCAGGTGGCAGACAGTGCATCTCCAGGGACGTAGCTGAGGTCAAGGCAGGTGGCAGACAGTGCATCTCCAGCTACGTGCATCTCTAGGGATGTAGCAGAGGTTGCAGCAGGCGATAAACAGTGCATCTCCCAGGATGTAGCCGAAGTCGAGGCAGGCGGCAGACAGTGCATCTCCAGGGAGGTCAGGGCAGAGGTCAGTCGAGGTCAGGGCAGACGGCAGACAGTGCATCTCCAGGGACGTAGCCGAGGTCGGGTTAGGCAGTAATCAGTGCATTTCCAGGGACATAGCCAAGGTCGGGCAGGCGGCAGACAGTGCATCTCCTTGAATGTAGCAGAGGTCACAGCAGGCAGCAGACAGTGCATTTCCTGGGATGTAGCCGAGGTCAAATGAGGCAGTAGACAGTGCCTCTCCAGGGAGATTATCCGGGGTCTGGGCAGGTGGCAGACAGTGCATATCCAGGGACATGGTAGAGGTTAGGGTAGACAGCACACCTAGTAGGATAAAATATGTTTTTAGAACTGCAGATTTTCTGTTTATGTTAGTGCAAGTCTTCATCTGATGGTATAGTATCTGCTTCCATTGGCACATTGTGATAAGTTTCACCACATATGGGGCACACAAATTGAATGTTGTCAAACAGCCTCCGGTTCGTGGAAGTAATTGGTTCTTTGAAAACTTCACTTTTGGGGACTTTAATTTGCTGTTCTGTATCTAGATCCATGGAGTCCTTGTGCAGCGTGACTGGGGATGCAGTTTTTCCAGTCTCTGCCTCTTCCCAGTTAATTAAAGAGAAGTAGGTGTTCTTGCACATTATCATTTACCCGAGCCGGAAGGACTGTTCTTTGCACAGAAGCTTTCTTAAAATGACCTCTGTTACAGGATCAGTAAGGCCTGAGAATGCTTGTTCTTATGTAAGTATAATTGTCTCTACCTCTGATGTTGACTCTCCAGGGAAAGGGTACGATCCTATGGTGAGTATATACAGTCAGGTGCATAAATATTGGGACATTGACAGAATTTTCATATTTTGGCCTCTATTCACCACCACAATGGCTTTGAAATGAAATAAACAAGTTGTGCTTTAACTGCAGACTTTCCGATTTAATTTGAGGGTAATTACATCCAAATCAGGTGAACGGTGTAGGAATTACAACGGTTTCTATATGTGCCTCCCACTTTTTAAGGGGCCAAAAGTAATGGGACAGACTAAACAATCCTAAATCTAACTTTCACTTTTTAATACTTTGTTGCAAATCCTTTGCAGGCAATTACAGCCTGAAGTCTGGAACGCATAGACATCACCAGATGCTGGGTTTCATCCCTGGTGATGCTCTGCCAGGCTTCTACTGCAAATGTCTTCAGTTCCTGCTTGTTCTTGGGGCATTTTCCCTTCAGTTTTGTCTTCATCAAGTGAAATGCATGCTCAATCGGATTCAGGTCAGGGGATTGACTTGGCCATTGCATAACATTCCACTTTTTAGCCTTAAAAAACTCTTTGGTTGCTTTTGCAGTATGCTTCGGGTCATTGTCCATCTGCACTGTGAAGCGCCGTCCAATGAGTTCTGAAGCATTTGACTGAATATGAGCATATAATATTGCCCAAAACACTTCAGAATTCATTCTGCTGCTTTTGTCAGCAGTCACATCATCAATAAATACAAGGGAACCAGTTCCATTGGCAGCCATACATGCCCACGCCATGACACTACCACCACTATGCTTCACTGATGATGTAGTATGTTTTGGATCATGAGCAGTTCCTTTCCTTCTCCATACTCTTCTCTTCCCATCACTCTGGTACAAGTTGATCTTTGTCTCATCTGTCCATAGGATGTTGTTCCAGAACTGTAATGGCTTTTTTAGATGTTGTTTGGCAAACTCTAATCTGGTCTTCCTGTTTTGTGGCTCACCAATGGTTTACATCTTGTGGTGAACCCCCTATATTCACTCTTGTGAAGTCTTCTCTTGATTGTTGACTTTGACACATATACACCTACCTCCTGGAGAGTGTTCTTGATTTGTCCCACTGTTGTGAAGGGGTTTTTCTTCACCAGGGAAATAATTGTTCTGTCATCCACCACAGTTGTTTTCCATGGTCTTCCGGGTCTTTTGGTGTTGCTGAGCTCTCCGATGCATTCTTTCTTTTTAAGAATGTTCCAAACAGTTGATTTGGCCTCACCTAATGTTTTTGCTATCTCTCTGATGGGTTTGTTTTGATTTTTCAGCCTAATGATGGCTTGCTTCACTGATAGTGACAGCTCTTTGGATCTCCTATTGAAAGTCGACAGCAACTGATTCCAAATGCAAATGTCACACCTAGAATCAACTCCAGACCTTTTACCTGCTTAATTGATAATGAAATAACGAGGGAATAGCCCACACCTGTCCATGAAATAGCTTTTGAGTTGATAGTCCCATTACTTTTGACCCCTTAAAAAGTGGGAGGCACATATAGAAACCGTTGTAATTCCTACACTGTTCACCTGATTTGGATGTAATTACCCTCAAATTAAATCTGAAAGTCTGCAGTTAAAGCACATCTTGTTTGTTTCATTTCAAAGCCATTGTGGTGGTGAATAGAGGTCAAAATAAAAATTCTGTCAATGTTCCAATATTTATGCACCTGACTGTATAAAATAACTCCAAATGTGAACCAGTCTACACCTGCACTGTATGGCTGGCAGTTTATCATTTCTGGAGCATTATAGCCAGGTATCCCACCAAAGTCTGTGGCATCAGTTTCTCCAAACGCATTCAATAGGGCCAAACCAAAGTTGGTGATCTTGACATGACCATCAGTGGTCAGCAAAATGTTATCCAGTTTTATGTCCCAATTAATTATTCCTCTTGAATCCATAAACTGCAGTCCACAAACCAGTTCAGCAGCTATAAATGTTATTATGGTGAGGTCCAGCTCTGAGGTCTCATTCATGAATTTGAACAGATCTCCTCCTCCAGCCAGTTCCATTACACAGTATAGATAGCTCTCTGTGTGGAAGGCTGCATAACCATGGATTAGAAAAATGCTCTCATGTGCCAATTCAAGGACCCAACACTCTACCAAACTGTCCTCATATTCTATAAGTGCTCTCTTCCTTAAGATTTTAACTGTCACTCTTTTACCTACGAATAGCATCTGTTGCCAGCATCACTTTGCCATAACCTCCCTCTCCAAGTATTGAGTGGAAAGTAAATGTTTCCACTGTTAGAGGGACAGTCTCTGTGCTTTGGCAGCTGGTAGGCATAGAGCAGGTCTCTTCTGTAGTTTGATGAGCTGGTGGGATGCCTGGTTTGCCTCTGTTAATTGCTGTTATGAATTGATTTTTCTTCTTGTTCAGATATCCAGAAAACTGGTCCCAACGTCTCTGCATAGCTACTTTGCATGTTTTCTTTTTGTTTGCCTCTTTTTTTGAAAGGTTTATCTGGCCTGCCCAATGACTGCATCCCTCTCTTGGATCTTCAGCAATGTCAAAGTTTCTCCTGCATCTCACTCGGCAAAATCTGGGACATCTGCTGCATGCTCTTATGAACAGATCTCTTTTCTTTTTTAGAAATCCAGCAAACCTGTCCCAGCCTCTCTGTACACCTGCTACAAATGCATTGTTTATTCTCACCTCTCTCTTGGCTGGTTTTGTCTGGCCTGCCTGCTTTCCTCTGCATCTCTCTGCTTTTCTGGTCTGTTTTCCTTTGTTTCTCCGTCTCCCTGCTTTGTCTGGCGGTTTTTTTCTCTTAATAGTTCCCATGTTATGTCAGAAGACAACAATAGATCTCTGTCACAGTGCGCCGGACACTGGCTACCACTTACCGGGTCTGGCAGCACTGGAATCTGCGGCGGGCAGCGGGCGGGGAGTCTCCGGCGCCTGCTGCTGTGATGTCCACTCTGGGTCCCCCTCATGCCGGCTGGAAGTACAGGCGGCCGCAGCTCTCCTAGGAGCGCATGCACCGACCTGCAAAGGAATTTAAAAGGACAGGCGCACCAAACGTGAAGTCACGTTTGGCACCAGGTTTGAAATTCCTCTATAAGAGGAAGCCTCTGGCACCAGACAGGTGCCAGAGTATAGGCTCCATACCATACCAGCGTTCCAAGTACTTACCTGTTATCCTGATCTTGACCCTTGGCTTGTTTGTGACTCCAAATTCGTCTGACCCCTTGTACTGCTCCTGATATCTGGTTCTGACCTCAGCTACTCCCTGTGACCCGGTTACATCTGCTCCCTGGTACCTTATCGTCTGTTTTGTTTTGACCCGGCCTGTCGTCTACATTTATTCTTCTGCACCTTATCCAGTGTTCACCAGTACCTGTATAGGGGAACCTAACCCGAGGGCCGTGACCTGTGTATCGGACGCAGCCAAATCCATACCTTCTTGCGAGGGTCCCTGGTGAATACCGCCAGCACGTTAGACTCTGCACCTCAGGCGTAGGTCTAGCCTATTCCCTAAATATGGGCCGCATCCACAATCCATCCGAGAGTTGTGGCAGAATACTCTGGCCAACAACATGGATGCTACTGGTAATTGTCACCACGAGACCTGCTCGAGAACTTACTTGCTAGAGTCGAGAAGCAAGAACAAGACCAGCTCATATTATGCAGTGTTCACAGACACTGATGCAGCAAGTCGGTGTCGCTCAAGCACCTCCGGTACAACCAGGTCCATTTACTTCGGCACCAGCCGCAGGTGCTTCCGCACCAATACGGATTCCGAATCCAACAAAGTATGATGGGGATCCGACAGGCTGTCACGGATTCCTGAACCAGTGCTCGATCCAGTCCAGGCAGCAAGTTTCCCTTCAGACAGGACAAAAGTGGCTTATATAATTTCGCTATTGTCAGGGCAAGCATTGGCTTGGGCCTCTCCATTGTGGGAAAGGAATGATCCACTTGTCAACAACAGTGCCGAGTTTCTGAGAGCCTTTTGGAAGGTCTTTGATGAGCCTGGGCGAGTATCCTCCACAGGGTCGGCCATCTGAAACAGGGGTACCAATCTGCGGGACAGTATGCCGTACAGTTCCGAACCCTTGCTTCAGAGTTGGGGTGGAACAATGAAGCCTTGGTTGGCGCATTTATGCAGGGACTGTCGGATCAAATTAAAGATGTCCTTCCATCCAGGGAATTGCCAACTTCCTTGGACGACTTGATCTCCGTGTGTATCTGAGTAGACCTTCGCCACAGAGAGAGAGCACGAGAAAAGGAACAGTCTCGTCGCTTCACTTTTAAGCTGGCCCCACGATTCACAGCACCTACTGAGTCTTCAGAAGAACCCATGCAGAGTGGGAAATCTCGCCCTCCTGCCGCAGAAAGAGAAAGGACATTCAGACTTTGTTTGTACTGTGGCAAATCAGGCCATCTTCTCTCTGGCTGTCCAAAGCGTCTGGGAAACGAGAAGGCCTAAATGATCGAGGGGTGGTCAGTTTAGGTGGGTTGAAATACACCCCAAAAAACCAAAGTACTTCCCAGTTTACTATCAATGTAACCCTGGTCGTGGGAAATTCCTTTGTAGAAGTCAAAGCCTTCTTAGATTCAGGTGCCGATGGCAATTTCATCACGGCTAAAAAGGTCCAAGAGTTAGGCATTGCTAGCATGCCGCTGCAAAAACCCCTTGGCATCATTGGCATGGATGGAAATAAACTTCCCATGGCTACCATTTACTCACGGACAACAGAAATCACCATGCAAATAGGGGCTCTTCATCGGGAATCAATAACATTCTATATCCTCCCGTCAGCTGAAAGTCCTGTTATCCTGGGTCTTCCTTGGCTTCGCAAGCATGCCCCTGTTCTGAACTGGAGAGAGCCTCAAATCCTGTCATGGGGTTCTCAATGCCGATGGTCTTATTTATTATCTGTCAAGCCACCTCATCGCATCATTCGGACCTCCATTGTCTCTTCGGAAGATTAGTTTCCAGCACCTTACCAGTCCTTCAGAGATGTGTTCAGCAAAAAGGCAGCGGAGACGCTTCCTGCCCATCGGGAGTGGGATTGTGTTATAGATTTATTGCCTGGAAAGGTCCCACCTCGTGGAATTATTTTTCCCCTCTCACTTCCCAAATCCCAGGCAGTTACTGAATACATTACAGAGAATTTGGAACGTGGATTTATCAGAGAGTCTAAATCACCTGCTGGAGCTGTTCTCTTTTTTGTTAAAAAGAAGGATGGGGGTTTGAGACCATGCATTGATTACCGGGGCCTGAATGCAATTACCATCAAGGATCAGTTCACTCTACCTCTGATTTCAGAACTCTTTGATCGGATTACGGGGGCAAAGATTTTCACTAAGCTAGATCTTCGCGGGGCCTACAATTTAATCAGAATCCGATCTGGAGACGAGTGGAAAACGGCCTTTAACACTCAAGATGGCCACTACGAATACTTAGTTATGCCTTTCAGATTAAGCAACGCCCCAGCTGTGTTTCAAAAATACATGAATCATATTTTCCGGGATCTGTTGTATAAATACATAGTGGTGTATTTGGATGATATCCTAATATTTTATGAAGATTTAACAAGTCTTCGCCAACATGTATGTGAGGTGCTTTCACGACTCCGAGCTAATCAGCTTTTCTGCAAACTTGAGCAATGCTCTTTTGAACAAAATGAACTGACATTTCTGGGGTACATCATTTCGAGTTCCTGCCTTCGAATGGACCCAGAGAAGCTTGCCGCTATTGTCAACTGGTCCCGCCCAGTTGGATTGAAAGCAATACAACGCTTCCTGGGTTTTTGCAACTTCTACCGCCAATTCATCAGGAACTACTCTTCCATCGCTGCTCCCATCACTGCTCTTACCAGAAAGGGTCAGGACACTCATGAGTGGTCAACTGAGGCAGAGGAAGCCTTTGTCCATTTAAAACAGCACTTCCTTTCAGCACTCATCCTGAGACAACCTAATTGTGACCAACCATTTTTTCTGGAGGCGGACGCTTCCACGGTTGGGGTTGGGGCAGTCCTGTCACAGAGAGACAAAGGAAATAAGTGGTACTCCTGTGGGTTCTTCTCCCGAAAGTTGTCTACATCAGAGAGGAGTTATGCTGTTGGTGATAAAGAACTACTTGCCATCAAACAGGCTCTACAAGAATGGCGATACTTGTTAGAAGGAGCTAAATTCCCCATAACAGTCTACACTGATCATAAGAATTTGACGTACCTCAGTACAGCTCTCTGTCTAAATTATGGTCAGTCCAGATGGTCATTATTCTTCAATCGATTTAATCTAGTGATTACTTACCGGCCGGGTAATAAGAACATCAAGGCCGATGCCCTGTCTCGAGCATTTAGTTCTGCTGAAATGGAAGAACTAAAGGAGGATAAGGCCATTCTAAACCCTGCCTGTTTCTTAGCAGCCACCAAGAGGGTCAAGATTCCACTGTGGAAAACATTCATAGCCTCAGAACTCCGGGCTAAACTACTTCAGTGGGCGCATTTATAATGTTTCACTGGGCATGTAGGCGTCAAAAAAACTTTGGAATTTATCCTCAGGTGGTACTGGTGGCCGACGATCCGTCAGGATGTAAAGGACTTCGTGGCAGCCTGTCATATTTGTGCTCAGCACAAGATTCCACCGCACTCTCCATCAGGTTCCCTGTTGCCACTACCCTGTGCCTGATTGCCCTTGGACTCACATTTCCATGGACTTTGTGACTGATCTGCCTTCATGCCAAGGGTTCAACACAATTCTGGTGGTGGTGGATAGGTTCTCCAATGCCGCTCACGTTATTCCTTTGAAAGGTCTACCTTCAGCACCAAAGTTGGCAGAGATTTTTTAAAGATAAATTTTTAGGTTACATGGGTTTCCTAAGGACTTTGATTCCGACAGAGGGGTACAGTTTACCTCTAAGTTCTGGAGAGCATTATGCAGGTGCTTTGGCATCAACCTGAGTTTTTCTTCAGCCTATCATCCCCAGAGCAATGGCCAGACTGAACGAGTAAACCAAGAATTGGAAAAATTCATTAGGATGTATGTTTCAGCCAATCAAGATGACTGGGTCTCTCTGCTACCTTGGGCTGAATTTGTCCACAATAACCTGTACCATGAGGCATCGGGACATTCTCCATTCTTTGTTCAGTATGGTCTGCATCCAGTGTTACCCGAGTGACCAGGCCTTCAGCCAGTATCACTTCCAGCCATACGTGGTATAGTGAATTGATTCCTTAGGATCTGGAAGATGGTAAAAAGGAATTTGTGTAAAACTTCTTCAAGATACAAGCTGTTTGCAGATAGGAGAAGGAGGAGGGGTCCGGTGCTGGCTCCTGGTGATAAAGTCTGGCTGTAAACCAAACATCTGAGATTAAAGGTTCTGACAATGAAATTCGCTCCCAGATTCATTGGTCCTTTTCAGATCTTACAGGTGATCAACCCAGTGGCATATCGTTTGAAACTTCCAAACACTCTAAGAATACCCAATGTGTTTCACATTTCTCTTCTCAAGCCCTTGGTGCTTAATCGTTTCTCAACTTGCAGCCCTCCTCCTGCGATTCCAGTATACCATCAGGAGGAATATGAAGTTAAACAGATTCTGGACTCTAGGGTTTCTAGAGGAGCTCTTCAGTTTCTAGTAGATTGGACAGGGTATGGTCCTGAGGAACGTTGCTGGGTCAAGGCTTCTGACATTCATGTGCCTCAGCTTTTTCAGAAATTCCACGGGAAGTTTCCCAACAAACCATTTATGGGGTGTTCCGTGCCCACCCCTAGAAGGGGGGGTAATGTCACAGTTCGCCGGACACCGGCTACCACTTACCGGGTCCGGCAGCACTGGAATTTGCGGCGGGCAGGGAGTCTCCGGCACCTGCTGCCGTGACGTCCACTCTGGGTCCCCCTCATGCCGGCTGCAAGTGCAGGCTGCCGCGGCTCTCTTAGGAGCTAGTGCGCCGACCTGCAAAGGAATTTAAAGGGACAGGCACGCCAAACGTGAAGTCACATTTGGCGCGAGATTTGAACTTCCTCTATAAGAGGAAGCCTCTGCCACCAGACAGGTGCCAGAGTATAGGCTCCATACCATACTCCAGCATTCCAAGTACTTACCTGTTATCCTGATCTTGACCCTTGGCTTGTTTGTGACTCCGAATTCGTCAATTACCGCTGTTTGTCATTCTCACCATCGGTCCCTATTGCCTTCCAGGCACATGGGCAGACTGACCGTTGCACATGCGCATGACAGAGTAGCCCATCGATGGCGGCGATAGGCTGCTAGCAGCTGAGTGGAAAGTGCAGCCGATGAGGTGGACGTATTTAGGTTCGTCATTAAATGGGGCCCTCAGATTGTTGTGTTGTCCTCCCTGGAGATTTTTTAAGAGCGCTTTAGTCTATTTGGGCAATTATTTCTTGGAATTTGTCCAATCTGGCATCAGTGGCATCCTTACCTTCCTCCCAGAACATCACCAAAGCTGAGGCATGTGTCATTTGGATTGGATCGTTGCTATCTGTGTTGCCAGGTTTCTTGGATATTACAATAGAAAAACTTGGAAATCTTGCTACTCCCAGCTACCTACATTCAGGCTGCCTTGAGTAACTAACCCCCAGGATGGATGTTAGGGGGTGCCATTGTAGCCAGACATCGTGTGTCACATTAGGTGGCCATGGCTGCCTCTATAAACTTTATAAGTACTGGGGGATCTGATTGTATAGGAGGGCCTGATTTAGCAAGAATGGCTGATGCGATCGCGGCAGCCAGCGCTTATGCAGTTCTGCTGCAAAATTATGCAAATGACTATGATCGCAATGCTGTCACAGCACAACATAAAGACGCCAACTTCCCTTTACTCAAATCATTAATACCTTGCAAGTCTGCGAAAACATCTGTACCATTGAGTGCCATCGGAGCCTGATGCACAATTAAGGCAGGTCAGATCTCTCAAACTGCTAACCTTCCGGATGGTATGTAGAGGTCAGGCTGCGTATGCCGTCGCAGGGGCTTAATTATGCACGCCCCTGTAACAGCGTTCAAACGCACTGACACGCCTGCATTTGCTCAACCACACCCCCCTCCTCCTCATCACCACCCACAAAACAGTACTTCCTGTCAATCAATCTGCGAGCAGTGGCTAGTTCACACGCGCGCACTGCGATACATGCGCAGATCGCGTAAAATCAGTCGACTGAATGCGTCTTAGCACTTGTGATCCATGCTGAATCAGGCCCTGAGTTTCAAAGATCAGTCAGGTTATTAAAAAATATAAAACCTGCAGACGTAGTGCCACGCAGTGGCCACTTGAGGGCAGCAACATTTAGCAGATGGATGAGTAGACTGCAATGCATTTTCCAGTGGTTCCCAAACTGTGTGCCTAGGCACCCTGGGGTGCCTCAGGACACTTGGCGGGGTGCCTCAGGTTGGTGATCTAGCACAAAATTAAATTATTTATGGTCAATGTAATGTAAATATGTGGACAAACAGAAGCGCAAACCTGTCCACACCACATAACTGAACCTAAAGATGACAGGTAAGCACAATTTGCTTTACTACATTTTTTTCAGAATTTCTCAATAACAAACATTTGGCTTAGGGGTGCAGTGAAAAAAATGCTGATACTCTAGGGCGCTGTGATTCAAAAAAGTTTGGGAACCAATGGCATATTAAATAAATCAATCAATAAATAAGTAGCATATTTATCAATTATCGGTTTTAGACCCAATAATCATGATTTCTTATCACTGCTATTCGCTGCAATAATAAATTAAAGGCCACCCAAAGCTATCAATATATACCCACAGGGACAGGCTCTCTGAGAGAAGCCTGTCCCTGCAATGTATTCAGAGTGAAGTGACCACATCGGTGGTCTCGTCACTCCTCTATCGGGACTTTTGTGCATGTGCGGTCTACTGACCAAGCATGTGCTGCGGCCATTGTTGGGGAGGGTTACACCATCTGGGGATGGCATTATCTATCGGCATGGGCGCCGAGAGGTTACAGTATCCCCGGGCCCAGGCTTGCTAGAGGGGCCCAGCGGGGCCCGGGTCTGGCGTCGCCCCCCCCTCCCTCACAGCAGCTCAGCACACAGCTTGGCTGGGCTGCAGTGTGAGACTGCTCACGGCTGCTGCAGCAGCCCGGAGCAGTCTCCTATGGTTGTGGGGGGGACTGATCACACTGATCGCGCCCCTCCCCCTGCTTAGCGCCGGGCTGGGGGACTTACAGCGCCCCCCTCCCCGGCGCGCAAAATTAATTTTTTTTTTTCAAGGGGCGTGGCCACGCCTCCAGCGATTAGTCAACGCCCCCTCCTTTACCCGCGCCTGGCCAGGCTCTCTATGGCCCTGCCTATCGGGGCCAAACTCCAAAATGCTTCGCTATGGGGGCTGCAGCTGCTATTGGAGTATCTACTGTGGTCCCTCTATGGTACATTCAGGGGATTCTTAATATATGCGGGTAAATAGACATTTTCAGGGAATATCCTGCATATATTATGTTATTGATGTTTGGCAGACTAAAATTTTACTCACTACTTGGGTTTGCTGGAAGGTAAGTCAAAGTGCGGTGTGTGGCAGGCTCTCTAAGATGTCCCTGTCTGCCCCCTGCTGAGAATCTAAGCTGGTGGCTGATAACATCGCCATAGAGAGATTTGAACTATGCAGAATTAGGCAGGGCC